>CM073943.1:1312045-2624091 GCA_037179545.1 Sesamia inferens
GAGATAGACATATACCATCGCGGACTTTTTTGTAGTTTTATTTACTACATCACATTAGAAACCTCAAAAATAATAGTATTTCTCCACAATTTAATGGATGTTATTGTACATATAAATCTTCCTTTTTAATCATTTTATCTATTATAAAAACGCATCAAAATCCGTTGCGCAGT
Source organism: Sesamia inferens (assembly GCA_037179545.1). Taxonomy (NCBI): domain Eukaryota; kingdom Metazoa; phylum Arthropoda; class Insecta; order Lepidoptera; family Noctuidae; genus Sesamia; species Sesamia inferens. The sequence goes on from CM073943.1 coordinate 1,312,219, forward strand.
TTTAAAGATTTAATCATACAAAGGGACATAGGAAAAGAAAAAGTGACTTTGTTTTATAATAAGTAGTGAAGAGGTATGTCCCTCTGACCAGTAATATGAACCCACCAGCAGTAGGATATGGGTATCCTTCGTTATCGTATGCTACTCCGGCGAACACGCGTTGTTTCCTCTGGTCCTCTTCCTTCTTCTGACCGAAACCTCCCTCTGAAGAGTCGCTGATGTAGAACGGATGGAACCTGAAAGGATTCAGTAGTTAGTAAGAATTGAAGAGTTGTTAACCAGAGTACATGTTATATAAGTATCGTTATTAACCAGGGCAGATGGTATGTAAGTGTAGTTTTTCATATTTTGAAGTCTTGTACAGAAGACAGCACATCAAGCTACTACAATCTGACCTGCTGTCGTCCGTACCAAGTGATGGGTCAGTTTTGTCTTTAAGGTGTAGTTTTCGTCCGTCCAACTGCCATTATTTAAATGACAACCTCCAGGCCCATCTATAAGTATTGCATAGCGAAGAATAAACAGTATATTAAAGCTTTCTTGGTTGGTCTGACTGACTGGCTGACGGAGACACTCACTTGGCAGGATTGGTCCTGTCGTCTCCTCCCTCGACTAAGAAGGTGTAGGTATTCCCGCGCTCCACGTACAGCTCCGGAATCAGTTGGTCGTTGATGTACCATGCGATGCCCCAGGATGGGTGCCCTGAAAGTACAAGGTTATCTTTAAATAGACAATGTAGAAATAGTTTTTTTTTATTTTCGCGAAAACCTTCACCAAAATAAAACAAAACTATTATTAGTTGGTGATTTTGGGAGCAAATAGTGAAACAAGTGATATTTCCAGCCATTGTAAAATAGGTATACTGAGTGCAAGATGGCCAGAAAGCCTAAAAAAATTGCTGGATATTTACCGTATGGAAGTATTCCATTATTAATATCATTGTCTGCGTGAAACAGAATAATGTGCAACATTACAATAAAGTAATCTTTTTTCGTAAAACATCATAGAACTCAAGTAAACAACGTTATTTTTGTTAATGCGAAACCTGAATATAGTTTGTTCATAATAAGCAACTGAATCAATTCCAATAATGTTTACACCATGTTATATGTTTTCACAAATATATTTAGGAATTGTTGCAGTGTGGTTACTGAGCGCGCTACACAGCTTACGCGTGCGCATGTGCGCAACAGCTGACGTCACAGGTCAACGCACCCGGCTCGCCCGCTCGATCGAAACGTGGACCATATTTTTGTTGAGACAACCACGTAGAATAACAAGCAACTTTGTGGTTTTTCATGATATCTTTTTGAAATTTTGTACATAGATTCTTTACTTAGAAATACGTGACACGGTTAGGGGTTTCGCATAAACAAAAAATAATGTTGTATAAGGTGAATTTTTCAAGTGGACAAAAGCGTGAAAAAATATGAGGAATAGCGAAAAAGACTTAAAGGAGTGACGCGCGGGGTCCACGGGGACGGACCCATGGAGTCGGTGTCGGCCAGACCGATACACGAGTGACGTGCTCTATATAGATACTCACCAGTGATGGGCGTGTACCCGCGCGCCCCCCGCGGGGTCCACGGGGACGGACCCATGGAGTCGGTGTCGGCCAGACCGATACACGAGTGACGTGCTCTATATAGATACTCACCAGTGATGGGCGTGTACCCGCGCGCCCCCCGCGGGGTCCACGGGGACGGACCCATGGAGTCGGTGTCGGCCAGACCGATACACGAGTGACGTGCTCTATATAGATACTCACCAGTGATGGGCGTGTACCCGCGCGCCCCCCGCGGGGTCCACGGGGACGGACCCATGGAGTCGGTATCGGCCAGACCGATACACGAGTGACGTGCTCTATATAGATACTCACCAGTGATGGGCGTGTACCCGCGCGCCCCCCGCGGGGTCCACGGGGACGGACCCATGGAGTCGGTGTCGGCCAGACCGATACACGAGTGACGTGCTCTATATAGATACTCACCAGTGATGGGCGTGTACCCGCGCGCCCCCCGCGGGGTCCACGGGGACGGACCCATGGAGTCGGTGTCGGCCAGACCGATACACGAGTGACGTGCTCTATATAGATACTCACCAGTGATGGGCGTGTACCCGCGCGCCCCCCGCGGGGTCCACGGGGACGGACCCATGGAGTCGGTGTCGGCCAGACCGATACACGAGTGACGTGCTCTATATAGATACTCACCAGTGATGGGCGTGTACCCGCGCGCCCCCCGCGGGGTCCACGGGGACGGACCCATGGAGTCGGTGTCGGCCAGACCGATAGACGAGTGACGTGCTCTATATAGATACTCACCAGTGATGGGCGTGTACCCGCGCGCCCCCCGCGGGGTCCACGGGGACGGACCCATGGAGTCGGTGTCGGCCAGACCGATACACGAGTGACGTGCTCTATATAGATACTCACCAGTGATGGGCGTGTACCCGCGCGCCCCCCGCGGGGTCCACGGGGACGGACCCATGGAGTCGGTGTCGGCCAGACCGATAGACGAGTGACGTGCTCTATATAGATACTCACCAGTGATGGGCGTGTACCCGCGCGCCCCCCGCGGGGTCCACGGGGACGGACCCATGGAGTCGGTGTCGGCCAGACCGATACACGAGTGACGTGCTCTATATAGATACTCACCAGTGATGGGCGTGTACCCGCGCGCCCCCCGCGGGGTCCACGGGGACGGACCACTGGAGTCGGTGTCGGCCAGACCGATACACGAGTGACGTGCTCTATATAGATACTCACCAGTGATGGGCGTGTACCCGCGCGCCCCCCGCGGGGTCCACGGGGGCGGACCCATGGAGTCGGTGTCGGCCAGACCGATACACGAGTGACGTGCTCTATATAGATACTCACCAGTGATGGGCGTGTACCCGCGCGCCCCCCGCGGGGTCCACGGGGACGGACCCCTGGAGTCGGTGTCGGCCAGACCGATACACGAGTGACGTGCTCTATATAGATACTCACCAGTGATGGGCGTGTACCCGCGCGCCCCCCGCGGGGTCCACGGAGACGGACCCATGGAGTCGGTGTCGGCCAGACCGATACACGAGTGACGTGCTCTATATAGATACTCACCAGTGATGGGCGTGTACCCGCGCGCCCCCCGCGGGGTCCACGGGGACGGACCCCTGGAGTCGGTGTCGGCCAGACCGATACACGAGTGACGTGCTCTATATAGATACTCACCAGTGATGGGCGTGTACCCGCGCGCCCCCCCCGCGGGACCGATGCGTGCCGTCAGCGTGCGCGACCCCGAGATGACCCGCGGGGGCCACGGGGGCGGACCCATGGAGTCGGTGTCGGCCAGACCGATACACGAGTGACGTGCTCTATATAGATACTCACCAGTGATGGGCGTGTACCCGCGCGCCCCCCCCGCGGGACCGATGCGTGCCGTCAGCGTGCGCGACCCCGAGATGACCCGCGGGGGCCACGGGGGCGGACCCATGGAGTCGGTGTCGGCCAGACCGATACACGAGTGACGTGCTCTATATAGATACTCACCAGTGATGGGCGTGTACCCGCGCGCCCCCCCCGCGGGACCGATGCGTGCCGTCAGCGTGCGCGACCCCGAGATGACCCGCGGGGGCCACGGGGGCGGACCCATGGAGTCGGTGTCGGCCAGACCGATACACGAGTGACGTGCTCTATATAGATACTCACCAGTGATGGGCGTGTACCCGCGCGCCCCCCCCGCGGGACCGATGCGTGCCGTCAGCGTGCGCGACCCCGAGATGACCCGCGGGGGCCACGGGGGCGGACCCATGGAGTCGGTGTCGGCCAGACCGATACACGAGTGACGTGCTCTATATAGATACTCACCAGTGATGGGCGTGTACGCGCGCGCCCCCCCCGCGGGACCGATGCGTGCCGTCAGCGTGCGCGACCCCGAGATGACCCGCGGGGGCCACGGGGGCGGACCCATGGAGTCGGTGTCGGCCAGACCGATACACGAGTGACGTGCTCTATATAGATACTCACCAGTGATGGGCGTGTACCCGCGCGCCCCCCGCGGGGTCCACGGGGACGGACCCCTGGAGTCGGTGTCGGCCAGACCGATACACGAGTGACGTGCTCTATATAGATACTCACCAGTGATGGGCGTGTACCCGCGCGCCCCCCCCGCGGGACCGATGCGTGCCGTCAGCGTGCGCGACCCCGAGATGACCCGCGGGGGCCACGGGGGCGGACCCATGGAGTCGGTGTCGGCCAGACCGATACACGAGTGACGTGCTCTATATAGATACTCACCAGTGATGGGCGTGTACCCGCGCGCCCCCCCCGCGGGACCGATGCGTGCCGTCAGCGTGCGCGACCCCGAGATGACCCGCGGGGGCCACGGGGGCGGACCCATGGAGTCGGTGTCGGCCAGACCGATACACGAGTGACGTGCTCTATATAGATACTCACCAGTGATGGGCGTGTACCCGCGCGCCCCCCGCGGGGTCCACGGGGACGGACCCCTGGAGTCGGTGTCGGCCAGACCGATACACGAGTGACGTGCTCTATATAGATACTCACCAGTGATGGGCGTGTACCCGCGCGCCCCCCCCGCGGGACCGATGCGTGCCGTCAGCGTGCGCGACCCCGAGATGACCCGCGGGGGCCACGGGGGCGGACCCATGGAGTCGGTGTCGGCCAGACCGATACACGAGTGACGTGCTCTATATAGATACTCACCAGTGATGGGCGTGTACCCGCGCGCCCCCCCCGCGGGACCGATGCGTGCCGTCAGCGTGCGCGACCCCGAGATGACCCGCGGGGGCCACGGGGGCGGACCCATGGAGTCGGTGTCGGCCAGACCGATACACGAGTGACGTGCTCTATATAGATACTCACCAGTGATGGGCGTGTACCCGCGCGCCCCCCGCGGGGTCCACGGGGACGGACCCCTGGAGTCGGTGTCGGCCAGACCGATACACGAGTGACGTGCTCTATATAGATACTCACCAGTGATGGGCGTGTACCCGCGCGCCCCCCCCGCGGGACCGATGCGTGCCGTCAGCGTGCGCGACCCCGAGATGACCCGCGGGGGCCACGGGGGCGGACCCATGGAGTCGGTGTCGGCCAGACCGATACACGAGTGACGTGCTCTATATAGATACTCACCAGTGATGGGCGTGAACCCGCGCGCCCCCCCCGCGGGACCGATGCGTGCCGTCAGCGTGCGCGACCCCGAGATGACCCGCGGGGGCCACGGGGGCGGACCCATGGAGTCGGTGTCGGCCAGACCGATACACGAGTGACGTGCTCTATATAGATACTCACCAGTGATGGGCGTGTACCCGCGCGCCCCCCCCGCGGGACCGATGCGTGCCGTCAGCGTGCGCGACCCCGAGATGACCCGCGGGGGCCACGGGGACGGACCCATGGAGTCGGTGTCGGCCAGACCGATACACGAGTGACGTGCTCTATATAGATACTCACCAGTGATGGGCGTGTACCCGCGCGCCCCCCCCGCGGGACCGATGCGTGCCGTCAGCGTGCGCGACCCCGAGATGACCCGCGGGGGCCACGGGGGCGGACCCATGGAGTCGGTGTCGGCCAGACCGATACACGAGTGACGTGCTCTATATAGATACTCACCAGTGATGGGCGTGTACCCGCGCGCCCCCCGCGGGGTCCACGGGGACGGACCCCTGGAGTCGGTGTCGGCCAGACCGATACACGAGTGACGTGCTCTATATAGATACTCACCAGTGATGGGCGTGTACCCGCGCGCCCCCCCCCGCGGGACCGATGCGTGCCGTCAGCGTGCGCGACCCCGAGATGACCCGCGGGGGCCACGGGGGCGGACCCATGGAGTCGGTGTCGGCCAGACCGATACACGAGTGACGTGCTCTATATAGATACTCACCAGTGATGGGCGTGTACCCGCGCGCCCCCCCCCGCGGGACCGATGCGTGCCGTCAGCGTGCGCGACCCCGAGATGACCCGCGGGGGCCACGGGGGCGGACCCATGGAGTCGGTGTCGGCCAGACCGATACACGAGTGACGTGCTCTATATAGATACTCACCAGTGATGGGCGTGAACCCGCGCGCCCCCCCCGCGGGACCGATGCGTGCCGTCAGCGTGCGCGACCCCGAGATGACCCGCGGGGGCCACGGGGGCGGACCCATGGAGTCGGTGTCGGCCAGACCGATACACGAGTGACGTGCTCTATATAGATACTCACCAGTGATGGGCGTGTACCCGCGCGCCCCCCCCGCGGGACCGATGCGTGCCGTCAGCGTGCGCGACCCCGAGATGACCCGCGGGGGCCACGGGGGCGGACCCATGGAGTCGGTGTCGGCCAGACCGATACACGAGTGACGTGCTCTATATAGATACTCACCAGTGATGGGCGTGTACCCGCGCGCCCCCCCCGCGGGACCGATGCGTGCCGTCAGCGTGCGCGACCCCGAGATGACCCGCGGGGGCCACGGGGGCGGACCCATGGAGTCGGTGTCGGCCAGACCGATACACGAGTGACGTGCTCTATATAGATACTCACCAGTGATGGGCGTGTACCCGCGCGCCCCCCCCGCGGGACCGATGCGTGCCGTCAGCGTGCGCGACCCCGAGATGACCCGCGGGGGCCACGGGGGCGGACCCATGGAGTCGGTGTCGGCCAGACCGATACACGAGTGACGTGCTCTATATAGATACTCACCAGTGATGGGCGTGAACCCGCGCGCCCCCCCCGCGGGACCGATGCGTGCCGTCAGCGTGCGCGACCCCGAGATGACCCGCGGGGGCCACGGGGGCGGACCCATGGAGTCGGTGTCGGCCAGACCGATACACGAGTGACGTGCTCTATATAGATACTCACCAGTGATGGGCGTGTACCCGCGCGCCCCCCCCCGCGGGACCGATGCGTGCCGTCAGCGTGCGCGACCCCGAGATGACCCGCGGGGGCCACGGGGGCGGACCCATGGAGTCGGTGTCGGCCAGACCGATACACGAGTGACGTGCTCTATATAGATACTCACCAGTGATGGGCGTGTACCCGCGCGCCCCCCCCGCGGGACCGATGCGTGCCGTCAGCGTGCGCGACCCCGAGATGACCCGCGGGGGCCACGGGGGCGGACCCATGGAGTCGGTGTCGGCCAGACCGATACACGAGTGCTCGTTCTGTGGGGAGTACGAGACACTTGAGGGATTACTTTGGATAATATTTCTTCTTCTTCTTCTTCTTCTCAGCCTATACGGTAAGATTTTCTAGTCACCGTCCGATTTTTTTCTAGGCATTAGGCCTCATTCACAAATTCTATTTTTGAAAAAAAAATCGGTAAGTAAAATTTTCGTATTAAATCATTTTCTCGAAAGAATTGTCCGCTCTGCGTGGTCACTGAATAATACTACACTGCCACGCAAACTTACGAACTTCCGGCCACTGGGGGACGCGCACTTACCGAGCACGCACGCTCGTCGCGATGTCAATAAACATCAACCTTTTATAGATAACTTTGTGATGCGATATCTCAATATTTTTGTATTGAATGATGCTAAAAGAAAAAACACGCATTTAGTGATTTTCGTCAAAGATTAATATATCGAAATTTGGACGGTGACTAAAAATTCACCTTGTATGTAGAGTTACACTGTTGGACAAAAGCATTTTTTTTCTTTTTATTTGAATTATATGCATAGTAAAATAAACTAAGCATTTTTAATCAAGCCGAGCTATAATTATACATTTTAGAGAGGTACTATCATGCAGGCCCTCGTTTGCATGATCCATGCGCCATGGCACTTACCTAAGTGAACCAAGACAGAGCTAAATTTTACTTTATAAACACAAATTCTCGGAAAACAGAACGAAAATAATTTAAAGCTAATGCATACCTGAGCACCAAAGTCGAGCTGCACATCATTCCTGGTGGTGTCCATGAAGGAGTGTGCGTTGGCCTCGTGGCGGCTGTTGAGAGGACCGAAGGCCGCGATGACGGACTGCGAGCGTGACGTCAGCACCTCCTTGTCCTTGCCGGGCTCGCGCGCCGCCAGCGGCCGGCGGTACGTCACCGTCGTGATGCCGTTCTTTTGGTTGCCCGACACTGTTCACCGAAACATTACTCGTATGTAAGTATATACTTACTATTATCCTAGCTTTTCGGCCTGATATTTGAGCCTTAATTAAACAACAATTGCACTTCAAAAATATAGGTACACAGGTAATGTTGTACTTTGACAGCGAAATTGCTAACTGGTAATAACAACCGCACGGGTTAATTCATCAGGTTAATGGTCATAGCCCACTTACACGACTCTGCTACCACCTGGCAAAAATAATATCATTTAAATATGGGCTTTAAATATTTCTCTTTAGGTATATTTTACATTATCAACATAAATTAGCAGACAGCTCGCAATCAGCGAGTTTACCGCCGTCAAACTGGTCGGTATATTGACGCCTCGCTAGCCGTACGTCGTAGACGAGCGGTCGGTGCGCCGTCGCCTCTCAGTTGGTTGCTTTCAGCATTTTTTGCGCCCAAAATCTTCGTCTATTACTTCTAGCGCTTCTCTCTTCATCCTCAAGTGCAATAGCTATAATTGCTAGGTCGTGCGTTTTGAATCCGAACATAGGTAGTAAAAAATATGAGTTGCTTTAGTGAAAACCGATCTCGGACTATGTCTATCGCGAATAGCTGGCCGTCTACTAGCTGTCGCCACGTGGACTGCTGAGTGACTTCTAACTGTCACTGCGTGGACTGCGAGCAGTCGTCTTAGTTTAGGGCAGTATTAGGTGGGAGCGGTGTTGGAGCAAACTCGTTTAAGTGTGCTTTACCTTTAGCTATGCTTACTTCGGTTGGCCCGTGGATGGAATACCATGTTAACATTCTAAGATCTCTCCGTTCCTGACAGTCAATTTTACCAAGGGGTATCTTATTACCTAACATGCAAAATACTCGCAGCTGCAATCGGTAAGAATGGAAATCTGTCTGGCGAAGCCTGTGTTCAGTAATTAATTGCGATAGTTAGTCAGGTTGATTCTCACCAAGCTGCACGTCGTTGGTCCCGCCGATCCTCTGGTCGGGACACACTCCGCGCTCCCCGTCGCACTGCGCCAAGTGAGTGATGGTGTAGTCAGCCACTCGAGGCTGGTTCACTCTGGAACAAAAGTTAATTTGTCATTCACCACAAGTCTTAGTATGAGTGAAAGCCACGCGACAACTGGGAGACTTTTTATCCTCGGGTCTCTAATGTTGCCCGCGACAAAAATCATGCTGACTTACCAGTTCCCGCTCAATCGAATACTTAATTCTCCTGTATAAGCGTCGTCCACATCTCGGCAAGAAGACAGTGATAATGACAAAAAGTTGCTGGCTATTAAGCTGCTCCTGGGCGCCTTCCATTAAGATTGTGGCATTAACATCATCAGTTTAGTACGGCAATTAAAACAAATAGCCAATATTATCTTAAATATGGACACCACAAATTATTATTATTTCTCGTTCGTTTATTACAGAAATAAACGCAAATATTTTCACAATCGCGTAACATGCTATTAATATCAATAGGGTAGTTGACTAAAAAAAAACTAATTAGTCCGTCAGTCAGATTTCCAAAAAATACTAAACACGTATTTATTCTTTTTTCATATAAACAAAAAATTAAGACGACACAGTGCGTTGAAAACTCGTGTGACGTCACTGCACGCTACATTTTTAGCGAGCAGTGACATCACCAACCACCACTCCTGATCTTTGATGCCTTTTATATTTGTCAATTTTTATTGATTTGATAAAACAAAATATACGTATCCAATATTTTTCTATAATCTGAATGACGGACTAAATAGAATATTTTTTTTTACCCAGGAAACATGCCTATTGTAATAATTTTGAAGCATATTGCTAATCCATTACTTCATATGTTTGAAAAATGTGTATGCTCAGCAACTTAAATAACGCAATGAATGTTGTGAAATGAAACCCATTGCTACTGATAGTATGTTACGCAATTATCCTGTAGGGTTGTCTTCTACTAAGTGGTCTTATATGTACTCATTTTATGTCTCCTAACCTGGTATCCCAGTAAGCGACCACGACGTCGGCACCCAACATGACAGGTCTACCTTCAGCGCCAGAAATACCGAACGCCATGTACTGATCCTTGCGGAGTCTGGCTGATAGTGTTATCTGGACCTGGTCGCCCTGGAAGGATGAAGTTTGAGTTTAACGATGAAGAATCTGCACAAGGTGAATAATTAGGAGAATGCTGGGCTTAAAGTTTCGAATAAGTTCATCATAATCATCAACATATAATGTTCCCACTGCTGGGACACAGGCCTCCTCTCTTAGAGAGAGAGAGTGTGCTACATCCCACCAAGGAGATTGGTAGTTATCACATGTCTTCCATATTTTGGTTCTAAGACATGCTGGTTTTCTCATGACGTTTTCCTTTACAGTTGTGAGAGCAGTGGTGATGAAATCATTTATACAAATTAAGCGCTTTTCTGGGTTCAAACCTAAATGACCCCGTCATTACCACTGAATTACCAATACTCTCTGTATTCTCAGCTTTGCAAAAAAATATTGTCTTAAGTTTTTAGTCGGCATTGAGCGTATCTATTATATAAATTCAAATACAAGGCAAGATCATTCTGAGAAAATCAGTTTCGAGTGCTCTGGATAAAACTGTAGCGGTACCTACAAACGCCACAAAATGAACGACGCGTCATACTGACGTCACACGAATTCTACATCTCGCAATCAGAGTTTACCGAGCAACTAGCATACATACAACATCCCATTTTCAACAGTTGAGCAAGTGCCCGCCAGACGTAACACGCGTCTGGTCGGAGGATCCTCCCTTTTCTATGGAGGATGAGTGAACTTTACTCCCTGTTCCTCATGCTCCACACTGATGACCCTGAGCATGAACTTCAGCGCAGCCTTCGTGCAACAACTTCAGCGTGACGTCATCATCATCACTCTCACAAGCTTTGGCGACGAGTCTATGGAGGATGAGTGAACTTTACTCCCTGTTCCTCATACCTCCACAAAATCATCTCATGGTGAACAGAGACGTGGGTAGTGAATAAGGTTATATTTTAATAATTTAGTCGATATCATTAGATTAATTTCTTCATTTTTCTCAAGACAGTCCGGCGATATTAAGTGAAATAATTGGTAAAATAATGATATCGACTTCCTTACATTAAGCAATGATATTTTTACCTTCAGTATTCTCTGGATACACGCTTGAATGAAAATATTAACGGACTAATTATTATGGCTAATACAGAGTAACAATTAATTAACCTAGCACTATACTTCAACTATGTGTAAGTAAATGATTGATTAATAAAAGAAAAACTTTTATCAATCAATCATTTATTTTGTTAAAGATAGGTATGTTTACATGTAGTATGAGGTCTTAAAATATATGCTCTAGATATGTTTTGTCATTATATAGCGTAAAATATTGACATAAACAACCACATACAATTAAGGTGGTCTATGTCAATATATTACATTAAAAACATAAAGGGTGTCTCTGACATCGACGCACAAATGAGTACCTACCATGGATCCAGTGTATGATTCTGAACCCCTAGTGGTGGAATTATTCGTCGGTTTTTCCTGATTTAAAAAAAATAACCTACATTTTTTCACTTTAATCCATTCATAATTGCTATACTTTTATAACTCAATAAGATTTTAAAGTAAAAAATAATTAATACGCTAATTACACAAAAAAGCGTAATGTGAACAAAACTCGAAAAACTCTCTCTATCAGCTGATTTAATAGAGTTCACATCAGGGGTCAACGTCATACCCACAAACACGCGCGGCGGCACGCTTGCAACGTTCAAAGGCCGAGCCGACACATTTTTTTAAACACTGTTATTTCTGTAACCGCTCAATAACGATATAAATGACTGGCATAATTTTATTAGTGGCATGTGGTGTAGCCTTCTCGCGAAGTTTGCGTTACGATGTCAGAAACAACCTGTATATGATATGTAAATAAAACCCCGTCCGACCCATAAGGATAATAAAGGATGGGTAAATACATGGCCAAATAAAATATGAAATATTACATAATCATCATAGTATCAATACTAATGAATTTTAAAATAATCTTTTTTCCGCGAATTAATTCCAGCTTTCCAAAAATTCGGTAAAAAAAAGCGACAACAACATTTTCGACTGTATTATTATGAGCGATGCGACCGCGTGCCGCGTGTTCTGCCCCTCTTCGCCCTCGCATGTTTTGCCTACCGCACATGTATTAATTTACCTCCCTTTCCAAAATAATATTTAATTTAGCCCGGCTTTGTAGACATTAGTGGAATCAGTTATCGATACCTAACAATACCTTCATGGATCGGCCAGGGTTTTCTTTACATATTGTATATAAATAAATACACAAAATAGTTTCAACAATATTTGTTTGCCAGTTTGCGAAGTTTTGCCAGTTTTCAAGTTTTATGCTACCGGTACAAACGTAAGACACAATTCAACGTCCATCGCATGTACCTACCATCCAGAGCAGCTTGAAAGTAGAAAGTTCTCAATGAACGCTGAATTGTAGTTAATTCAACTTCAAAGCAGATAATCAAACATTACTTGGTATCACATCATTCTTGAAATGAATACATCTTTCGACGTTGAGCACTTCTGTTGGGTGGGGAAAAGTAAACGACCCGACACTGTGATCGCTATTATAGATAGTTCAATCCACGAAGACGCGCCCCACTATTTCTCCTAACCGTTTATAGTATATGTGTGCAAGCTTCCGTCAATGTTTGAGTGTTATCCGTACACAATAATTATCTATGAGTGCACACCCACACTACAATAAATTGACTAATCAGGAGAGAGCGTCATGGTCAAAGTGAAAGATGCTCTACTTCAATTTTATACTCTTTACCCGACTGCAAGGAAAATTGAGGTGTGGATATTTTATGTGATTATTAGTTAATATACGATTATAATACCATTTTTATATAATAATAGGAGGTAATTAGAGACATAAATGAAATACGTGAAAAAGTTTTATGGAACTTTTTTTATTGAAATAAAAATCGTCAATCACTAGTTTCAGAAATGTCTGATTCAGATTCTGAAGTATCACTGACATTTATAATAAAATTGAAATCAAGATCACAGTGTCTCATGTACCTATTCGTCTTCTATTTTTTCCACGTGCTGACAAGTATTGAACCAGACATCTTTATTTACTCGATCAAATGCTTCATTTAAAATGGGCATAATCGAAGTGTAGTTTTGATTGATATTGCGGCTAGCAACGTCGTTTTTTACAATACCCCAAATGTTTTCGATTGGATTTAACTCTGGGTGATAAGGAGGCAGCCGAAGCACTGTGAATCCATATTCCTTTAATAATTCGTCAACTCTGTACTTGCGGAAGTTTTCTTTGTTTTTTTAATATAAGGTCATAAAGTTCAGGCTTTTTGTAGGTTGGTACAAAATGGATATTTTTTGCATTCAGCCAAGTCTGCATGTCTAATTTGTTGGAGTTGGATGTGGGTATTTTTTCCGAACTAGTATTGTGATAGGCTGCATTATCCAAGACTACCACGGCATCATTTGGGAGATTTGGTATTAGTTTCTCCTTAAGCCACTTTAAGTAATTATCCGAGTTCATATTATCGTGGTAGTCTCCGGATTTGATCTCTGCTCTGTACGTTAACAACGCATTTGGTACGAAACCCTCAGCACTTCCGGCATGTACTATAATTATGCGCACACCCTTTGTTAAATTTTGTTTCATTGCTGTTTTAGAGCCTTTGTCGGCCTAAGATTTTTTTTGCACGTGGTTGGTATGAATATATGATTCATCTGTGTACACTATAGGTCTACCTGCATTACGAAAAGATTTTACCTGTTTTAAATATTTCAATCTTAACATTTGAATATCATGTTTTTCGGTTAGGACCTTCCTATTATTCTCAGTTTTTCTCCATTTATAACCAAGCTTAAGTAACAATGTTCTTAGGGTGGTTCTACATCCATTAAATTGTATACGGTCTTTCAAAATAGTATTAAGTCGTGATAATGTTGGAAATTGATGATGTTCTTTATGGCAGTTTTGGATAGTTCTTCGGACTACACCAATATCAAATTTATCTAAATTAATTTTTCGTGGTCTTACCCTTCTCTTCTTCATAGGTGATGTAAAAATAGAAGCACTTCTGCCTGCTAAATTCGAATGCGACGTACTCGCTTCATTTTTAGAATCAATATCCATTTCCGTAGTCGGCTCTGTTGTACGCTCTTCACTTTGGACTACAGAAACTATCGCATCCGTCTCCATAGTTATATTAGACTCCATAGTAGATACTGTAGTATGCTTTATTGTCTCAGTATAAGCCTTTCTTTCGCGTAGAATTCTAGTCACTGTGCTTTCAGATATTCCAACAGCCTGTGCGGTTCTCCATCGAGCATCAGTGAGTTTTTCTGCAAAATTTTGACTTGCTTCTTTTTTCATGAAATCGTAAACTTTAGAAATAATTTCTCTTGCCTACAATTAAAAAAAAAAATAAAAAGAAATAACATTAGTCTTACTTTTAAATATAAAATGAAGTCTAGTTAGTAAAATTTAATTTTGAATTAAACTATTTTTCTTTTATTATTTTATGTGTTTCGTAACAATAATTTACATACCTGGCTTTTAAGTACAACACGCTGAGATTTTTTCGACATTTAAAAAAAATATAAAGTAGAGCAACTTTCGTGTCGAGTCTGGATTTTTGAAATACAGGTTGTACTACTTGTGTGCATCGAACCACTGACGGTCCGTGACTGACGCTCGGAGAAAACTCCCCGCGCCCCGCGATCCCCTCAACCTAAAATTGGTGGGGCGCGTCTTCGTGGATTGAACTATCTATAGTGATGAGCGATTGTTTAACGATGCATTTTTAAAGTTTGCACGTCACTTAACTCTAATCATCGTTTATGAATAAACCCTTTAAACACTATGGTGTTTACACGTAAACGATGATTAAAGTTAAGCAACGTTAAAACGTCAAAAATGTATGGTTAAACAATCGCTAATCACTAGTTAACTTTAAGCAACCTTTATGAATATAGGGGAATATGTACATATATGTAGACCATGGTATAGATGCGTACTGACGACAGCAGGTCAAGCTACCCTAAACTGTCAAATATTCCCAATTAACCTTAAGCCTTAATGCTTTAATGATAAAGTTGAAAATCTAATAAATAAATCTGACAGATTGCTGTAGCTTGATGTGCTGTCGTCTGTACATTGGTCATTGATATAATATTAAATTAAATGATAATAATTGCATAATAATGATTTCAGTTTTCACTTCTATCGCTCAGTCCCACGAGTGCTTGTTTTACCTTACCTGTGGTACTAGAATAAAAATGTTTACAGAAGAATTATCCGATGTTTTACAGGAGTTGCTCGCGTTTTACATGAAGGTTTTTATGTTTGACAGTTGTTCGCGGACCTTCAGAATTAAACGCCAAACACCGATGTATACAACGTTATTTTTCTTTATACCAAACCTGAGTTTGTTCACAATAAGCAACTGAATCGATTCCAATCATTTTTAAACCATATTATATTTTTTAATATATTTAGAAATTGTTACCGAGTGGTTATCGAGCGGATACCATAGATCATATAGTACCGACGCTCCCGCCACAGTTGACGCCAGAGGTCAACGCACCGGTGGCCCGAGCGGAGGTTTGACCTTATTTTTGTTGGGACAACAAAAATAATTTGTGGTTTTTCATTATATTTTTTTAAAATTTTGTACAAAGATTCCTTAAAAATACTGGACACGTGTTTCGGGTTTGATATAAATAAAAATAATGTTGTATAGATGTATAAGCGTATACCTCACTATACATTAGTTAAATTCAGTAAAAATTTTAGTTTCGTCTAACAGTTATGTCGGTGAAACGAGTTTTATATTTTTGGGTTCTTTATTTTGAAGTATATAAAAAAACATACTAGCAGTAGGTAATTAGTTAAAATGTACCACAATCACCTGTATTTCCCAGCGCACTTGTAATCTCTTGTCGAGTATTTCTTTGCAGTTGTTGGTGGCGCTGTAGGGCGACTGTGAGGTGGTCGAGCTAGTCTGTAACGTTACATGGGGTTTTAGTATAAATGAGTACACGCCTTTGCCCAGCACTGGGATATTGCAGAATAACAGCAAATTTTGTAATGTTAATTTAGGAAATAAAAGCGTAAAACGATTTTTATTGGTGAGTGAAGAAAATTGATGGTCTCGTCAGAGCTTGTTGGGTATCACAGATTTACCTGTATATGTCCTAGAGATAAATAAAGTATAAGAGATGAAAGGTATAATTATGATGTAGACCATACATGTATAAATAAATAACAAAGCGCCCATTGCAAATAAAAATACATGTAATTACTTAAAATAATAAATTAATATATAAATAAGTATATACTTACAGGATTATACCACCAAGCAGGCTGTAAATACAACATCCAACATCCCAAGGTAAGCAAAGGAAAGAAACACAACAAAATAGTTAAGTTAAATAACAAGATTTTATTAAGTGGATACATAACATTAAATAACATCATTTTATGATTCAGTCTTAGATGAGTTTATGAACCAGGATCATTTCATTGAAGTTTTCAGTATGATATCTAATAAATAGCAAACCAGTACTTAAAAAAAAAAGAATAAATAAATAAATATATACGGAAAAATCACACAGATTGAGTTAGCCCCAAAGTAAGTTCGAGACTTGTGTTATGGGATACTAACTCAACGATACTATATTTATAATAGATACATATATAGATAAACATCCAAGACCCAGGCCAATCAGGAAAAGATCGTTTTCCATCATGACCTGGCCGGGGTCGAACCCGGGGCCTACACGTCCCAGGCAGGCGTGTTGACCGCTGCGCCACGGAGGAGGAATATACTCGTATATGTTTTCCGAATAATTTCCGACTCCAAAATCCTATAAGTAGAATATATGTATGGACGATGTTCCTTTAATATCAACAATGGGGCTTTGAAGGTCAGTAGCTTACTTGTGTGCCATTTTGACTTTTTTTTTTTCATAATACCTATAAATGTATATGTAGGAAACGCAGGGCGGACGTTTTGGGGGTCTGTTTTAAGTTATTGATGTTCGAAAAGTGCTGATTCTCAGTCTAATTTGAATAAATTACCTTTGATTTTGATGGTAAAAGTGGCCAATTGTTTAGTAATTTATCAAAAGCAAAAGCGCCTGTAATTATAATTGTGAAATCAACGATATTTAAATAAATAATACTGTTCTATTATTATGTGTAACCATGACAGGTATGTAGGTAGGTATATGTTTAACAAAATAAATGATTGATTGATTGAGATTGATTGATTGTCGATCCTGATTCATAAAGAGACGGTTCAGAAACCAGTGTACCAATCAAATGAAAAGAAAGGTTTGACATTAGATGAACTTTTAGTTAATCTCTGTGATTTAGTGGTAATGCGTCCTTTGGGCGGCTTCCGTTTGCCCTGCAAAGATTAGGAATACATACATATAAATATGGTTAATTACGAAAACTGTGATGTTAGAAATCCGGGCAAGCTGTTAGTAAAATTATAAAAAATAATAAAATTATGACAAACATTATAATAAATAAGATTAATACAGTGACAATTTTGACAAATCATCAAACTGTTTATTACAATTATTCCTGATGAATGCCAGTAATTTGGAGTAAAGGAAATATGTCCGTTTATTTCTTTCATAATTTATTTCAACATAAAGTTTCCGCAGTATCAAAAGTGACTATTGTCAATAAAACGAAATAAATGTAGGAAGAAACAAAGTGATGGACTTATGGAAAAGCTTCATATGTACCTACAATATGTATAGAAAACCCTGTCCGACCCATAAGGATAATAAACGTTAGGTAAACACATGACCAAATATAATATGACATTTTACATAACCATCATAGTAACAATTCTAATTAATTTTGAAATAATCTTTTTTTCCGAGAATTAATTCCAACTTCTCCATTTGGATTTTTTTTAAAGTGACAACATCATTTTCGACGACATTATTATGAGCGATGCTCGCACGTGTCGTGTGCCCTGTCCCCCTTTGCCCGCGCATGTATTGCCTACCGCACATGCATTAAGTTACCTCCTTTTGCGATATAATATTTAATTTTTTAGGGTTTTTTTTTAAAGCCCAGTTTTGTAGGTATTAGTAGAATCAGTTATCAATACCTAACAATACCTTCACGGGTCGGACAGGGTTTTCTTTACATATTGTATACCTACTTTAACGTTAAAGCTAAAGCCGTTTGTGACTCCTAAATGATATATAGACGATGTTCCTTTAATATCAACAAAGGGCTTTGAAGGTCCGTGCATTTTGATTTTATTTTCCAAAAAGTCGGTCAAGCATGCTGCTGACGTCATTACAAACAGATTATTTACATACATAATCAGCCTATAATGTTCCCACCCACTGCTGGGACACAGGCCTCGTCTTGGTGAGAGAGAGTGGGCCGTAATCTACCACGCAGGCCCAGTGCCGGTTGGTAACAGAAAACTTAATGAGACCTAAAACCATAAGCGCGGGCCATATAAATGTATAAATTTTGGCTCCCCATTTTATTCAAATTCAGGCGTGGGTTCCGAAATGGCGCGTTTTAACTGCATCCGAGCAACGATAACTTGCATTGAGCTTTATTTCCATGCATTCTGTGTGAAATTTTAATGAAATAGCATAGAAGCCGCCCGTGCCAAGTCTGTAAAAATGGCCGATAAGTAAACAGGCTCCATATAAAAAGCTTCGATCCCCTATACGAGTACAACACAAATTCCCGTAGTTCACACTATGTTTATACTGTGCATACCTATATTTTTCTCAAACTACTAATTTGTATTCTATCGAACGAATGAGGTAAAATGCATTCCTAATAATCGTGACCTGAATTATTCTCAGCGTCACATTCAAAGTAACCTAAAAATATAAATAGTTACGCCTCTAAAGCCTTTCAGTTTCAACTCTATAACGGTTTCTATAAACGAATATGAACTACACGTCATAATGACGTCATATAAAATCTTGCTTAACGCAAGCAGAGTTTACAGTGGAACTAGCATATACAACGGCCGACATGAATTGGCAGTCGTGCCCCTGTGTCGACACAAGGAACCGGAAAGTTTTTTACCCAGGGAACATTCCTATTGTCCCGGATCTGGCTGTTGCAACTTTCCATCTTGATCCTCATACATCTATAACTCTAGTCCTAACTTTGCCAAATTATTGCTGCCCTACAAATTCACTATTAAAGTCTTCTCGAACATCATCAGACACAATACGCTCTTGTAGACATTCCCACCCAATGTCTCAGACAACTCACAGTAATCTTCGTCTGTCCTAGCGCCGGCGGCACGTCCAGGTCCTTTGGAATATACACGTGTCCGAAGTTATGTCTGTACTCCACACACCACACCGCTAGCCAGTCGATGTCGTAAGCAGTCAGCTTGCCGGGCAGCTGGATCTCAATGTCTTCGCCTTGGTAGCCGCGAAGGGGGTGTAAGGAACCCATCTCGTTGGGGACCTGGAAATAGTTTTAATTCAACAAATAAGAACGAAATGATTCCTCTTGTCATTCAAAGATCTTCTGACAGTCCTTATGAGGAGTCAGCAGCTCGAATATCTGACCACCATGCTAACATAGGAGTATAGTAATTCTATGAATAGACCACTGCAAGACAGTCATGACAACGACTTACAAAAGAGAAAAACACATTTTCAAAACTAATTTTCCTAAAATTTACTCATTTCCCGTCTATTGTTAAGGGATAACCAGAACTGATTGATAATTTAATAAATACCCTGATCAAACATTAATAAAATGTGACCGGCATAACTATCGATTAACGGAATTATAATATCGTGTAAACGTTTACCTTTGCGTTTGAAATTTATGATTAGTTTGTATTTGGGAATTGCCTGTGAGTCAATACCAAGTATTACGCTTGTCAACTTTGAATTGAAGTCATCTTAACGCAACAGGTCGGAAAAGGTACCTATACAGATTTATAAGTACCACAGCAGGATCAAACTACTGGTTAAAGTCAAAAGACAGCAGGTTGCCTGTCCCTTGGAACTGGTGCTGGCCTTGACTCGCTTTCTCGGCTCACACGGAGATGATCATAGTTTTAAATTTAACCTAACCCATTTAATCTGGGTGCCCTGGCTTAGTTACTGGACCAATACGGCTTGCACGTAATTGGTTACAGTTCCGTCCGAAACAATCATTTAAAAAATATTAATCAGCCCCCTAATCGGCGAACACATTTTTGTCAAATGATTGCGACTAGTTTGGAACAGTTGGTATCGTTAGGGCTGCCCATTGGTCCGTTCGGTCCAAACGATCCCAACAGGTCGCAATCATTTGACAAAAATGCGTTCGCCGATTAGGAGGCAGGCTGTTAGTTGAATGAGCGATGATTAGTTTTTTTTTTTTTGTTTTGGCAGGTGTTGGAAATCCTCATGGACGCCCATACTGCCTCACTGGTGAGCCAGTCTGGGCAGTGCCGGACTCGTACCGGCTAAAACCCACTCCTGCACTGCCTTTCTAAGTGTCCCCCTGACGTAGTCAGAGACCTTTTCTGTAATGTATCTATTTTGTTTGCGTTGTAATTCTATAGACTTTACTAATTTATATTAAGGGTTATAATATTGCGTTATTTATTTATTTTTAATATTTGTATTAAGTTTTTTAATTTAATACACTGTTTTTATAATCTATATATTTGTTATATGCTTTGTTTGTATATACATGTACTTATATATTAAAAGCATATTTTTATGTATCCTTGTTACGTTTTATTACTCTTGTTGCTATGGTTGTGCAGTCATCTATTAAAGTTTTTCGTTCTTAAATATTTTTTCCCAGTTACTACTGTTTATTTCAGTCTCCAATTTCACTTCCACCTCCAGACACTCCGCTCCGAAGACTTGATGTTTAGTTAAAAGACGTTAACTTCACGGCTAATTAAACTTATGGGCTGTGACATATTGTATACGTCGTGGATGGTGGTGTCATTTTGATAGAAGTTGCTCATTTGATTTACGAAGTAGTGGGGCAAACACTGTGACGTTATTTTGTAATAGCGGCACGGGAAAAGAGTCGTTTTGGAAACTGTCAGTTTGCCTATTTAATTGTTATTGTCAAGAATAGAAAGTATATTTACACTTCGTACTTTAATACAAAACTTCCCCTACGAAATGGAACCCGCACCACCACACCAAGATGCTGACGACCCTACTGCTCCGCCATTGTTGACTTCGTCACATATAAAAATAACTTTAACTTTGCTGCAATTATTCGTGGCTGTGTAGATAATAAGTCAATAAGTCGGTCCTTAAGCGCATCACCATTTTCATTTTCCTACCTTAGTTCCAAACGGATTCGGTTCCGACCCATTGCCGACCCAGAAGTAAGCATCAGGGCCTGCTCCATCATAGTGTAAGTTTGGTATGTAGAAAGTCTTGGCATCCAACACGCTAATGTTGCCAGACCTGAGGCCGTGGGCCAGGCGCTTGAACTCAGGAAGGACGCGCGGGCGGGGAGGGTCCAAACCCGGGGGGATAAAGACATCACCGAAGTTTACCTGGGGAATAAGAAATGGGTGAAATTAATATGGATATTTCCAGTCACCGCTGTGATGGATTATACTCAAAGCTTTTATCGAACTAGGACATAGCCATACAATAGAATAATATGGAAATAAAAGTAGATACTAACACCCTTATTACAAATGGAAATCTAGCTTTAGTTCCAGACTTAACCTTTGTGTCATTATTTGTATTTCAAACTTTATTGAGGTTAAGTCAAAGTTGTCAATACAAAAGTGACAACTTAGTATCGAACTAAGCTGTTATTTTTATAGAAATAACTGCATTTCTATACTGATTACGTACATAATTTAATAACTATTTAGGCGGTTTAAACCTGCTCTAAATAAATTCCATGTTCTGTAAAAACCCCCTTTTTAAGTATATAAGTTCTTAGTATCTATTTATAAATGAAAAAACATTAATTAATAGTTTCTACATTCGTAAACGTAGCGTACGTGGCGCTACAATGGCGACATTATATTAAAACAAGAGTAAAGCTTCAAATTAGATCAACATAAAATAATTCGTAATTTGAAAACCACCAACTGCGCCGCTTACGAATATAAGGTCACTTTTTCTTTCCTTCAATTCGAATGCTCTAAACTCGTTATTCTTTTTAATGTCACTAAAGCGCAGTTATGATATCTGATGACCCCGGAAAGAAACCTGCTCTTGGTTTTTAAGAAGGTACAAGTTATTGAAAGATACGATTTTAATTGTATAATAACGTTAAATGTAAATAAAATGTGTTCATAAAACGAAAAGGCGAATTCGTATACCTAAGTGTGCTAAATTAATGTGTTCATTATAGTTCCAGCGATTATTTTATCGTCGATGAGTATAACACGTACAGTATACGTACAATACATAAACTCCAAAAATAATGCAGTTATTTTACATTTAGTTGCTTAACTAAACGGAAACCAACTACGTTATTTCATGGTAATATCAATTATCATATATTACATTTGATCCCACGAACTAGAAGAAATCTGCTTCAGAATACATATTTTTTATTTATTATCATCAATTTTATACTTTAAACATTACAAATTGTCTGACACGTAAAATATTAAACCTCATTCTTGTCAAATTAATGTCAGCGAACGCATCCATTGACGATGAACGCGACCAATAAATATCAGCCTGCCGAAGCCGACAATGGCCGACAAATGTCACATTTTGGCGCGAAAGTTGTAAGCATGCGCGCCAAAAGTAATCGATATTATGTTTCGGTTGTTACTTGCAGGTGTAGCTGTTTTTGTGTATATTATGCTTTCATAGTTTGGAGTTTACATCGAAAGTAATTGCAGATAATTTAGAATTATGAGCATTTTAAACTTATTTTTATTTTTCTTTAATCCAGTGTATTTTCTACGTTTATATCTAAATTTCCAAATTACTATTGACTGGTTCCCGATTATAACAGTTCAAGGATATCGGGTAAATCGTCGTCGCCTACTACATTCACAATCACCTCTGATACAAGTGCGTAGCCGACTGCAGACTACTACAACAGGCGGCATGTCGCCGCGACGTTGGGTTTTTTTTAGTTTTTATATATGGCATTTCGTAGTTGACCTTCAGAAGTCGTGACTCTTTAGTAAACTCAATGACTCCAGCCAGGGGCGATATCATATTAAAATAAAAGGGACTTCACACTAACGACAACCCCTATGGGGTAGAAACCTCATCGTAGGGTGTCGCTGCAGCGCCGCAGCAAAATTGGAGAGGCTGGATCAAGTATTTTACCATTGAGTTTGATAACTTCTACATTTAGTACGATTATCTCTGAGAAGAAAGACCGAAAAAGTCTCAGAGTTAGGTCACAGTCGGGAATTTAAACGGCACTTCATCGGGCAAGGGACGGGGGTCAATATTTATTTGAAGACGTTGCTCGCGAAGGACCTCGGCGGCTAGGTGATCTTCTGTGTTAATATACTGTAGGAGTAGCCTTGTTCCTCTTCTGGGGGGAGGCGGGTCAGTTGATTGACAGTTTTCTGTGTGCATTGAGAACGGAGTGTAGACAAATCACATTTCAGACTGCAATCTACAAGTCTTGTTACGTTCTGACCAAGATTATTGATTTTAAGAGAGACCGGCCTTCGAAGTTGTTTCGATTTTTCTTATTGTAGTAGTCAGAAAAGGAATGCTGACCTCATCTAGTTCTTAGGAGTAATCAAAGGATAAAACCAGGACCAACTAGTAAGACACCACTGACTGTCAGTAACACCGAAATGCATCATGAAGTTTGATAACTTACGGTAAACCTCCGGCACCACACACTGATCCACTTGATGTCCCGGAGCCTCTTGCCCCCCGGGAGTCGCAGCAGGATGTCTGTGTTGCTGTGTGCTGATAATATCGGTGGGTCCCTGGAAGAAAAAAGATGAAGTAAGGTAAATGTAAAAATTAAAGTGAAAGTACTTAACATTTTTAAGTCCTTATCTGTACACACTCAGATACATAGTCAGGGAAATTAATTGATAAACATACTGACATTCTCTATTATAATTTCTAGTATTCATTTCAGTCGGAAGGTGTCCACTGTTGATCATCGGCCTCCTCCAAGCACTGCAACCCTCCAACACTTCGACTAGTTCTGTGCTTCGCGCACCCAACGGGATCCTACGGCCTAACAAGGTATCGGTTTACCTTCTGAGGCCTTCCAACACTGTGTCTGGTATAATACAATAAAATAATATCTTTACATAATAACATAACAAACTGTCGGAATAGTTAGTACATAGATAGTTGTCACTATGCACGGTAGCAGTACCAAAGAGTTTTACAATCTGTAAAAAGAATCACCACATTGTTTTTACGATGAATAAACGAGATCTTGTTTGTCTCGACAAGGACATTGTTGGGAAGTATGTACCTACTAGTGGTACATAGTATATACAGACGGTACATACGAGCGACGATTTGTTAACAAGCGCCCTTTGTTACATTTTACGATTTGCACGCTTTGCAGTCGCAATGTGGCTTATACATTTTTATTGTTAAGATTATACAAGAATATAGAGAATTAGAGACGCAGAGACGAATGTATTATTTATAACTGGTTGAATTGAAATTGACGACATGTTTGGTGCAGTCTGATCGATCGCCTGCTAATGAGAGCGCTGTGTCAGATTTCCGTGCGGAACAAATTTTGTATTGCCTACAGTAGTGGTTCTGGGTGTCGTTGTTCGGGTGTGTCAGTTTAAATTTTTGTAAACCCATCCATGATACCGGAGTCCGAGGATACTGGAGTGTACTTCCTAGTGTTTAAAAAAAAATACGAGTGTGCTTATGACCACACGACTGAAGTGAAACTTCTTTCGCTCCATCTGTATGTATATATATATATATCAGTGGCGAAGGGTGAAATTTTGACAAAGGGAAGCCGGTCCAAAAAAATAAACACTTACCTACTGCAGGATATCTTGGAGGAGGTCTTCAGATAAGAATAATATGAAAAGCCCCACCTTCACCATACAAAAAAGGACTGATGATTTGATAACAGTGTCTTTCAAGTATGATAAAAGCGGCTTTGTGAAAAGCCTTTTTCGACGTGCATCTCTATACCACACATGCATGCTTGTTAGTAAATACTAAGTTAAGTACCTATTGTTAGGGTATAAGAGTCAAGAAAAAATAAAATAAAAAAATACATAAATAATAAAGTGTTAAAAACCGAACCACACAAACACCGATTCAAAACCAACAAAAATATTAAGCAAAAATAAAGCAAATTATACACAATCACAACGTTATTTATATTCTAATGCAATGCGTCTGTTTTTTTTTTAACAAAATGAGCTAAAATGTTGTTACAAAAATTCGGATTACTTTTCATTTTATTAAGCAAATTTTTTCAATTGACTTGATTGCCAAATCGGACAATCTCTGCTCTTTTTTGGCAGTTTCGCACATACGTGTGAATGCGTTTTAAAGCAGAAAATGACCGCTCAGCTGAAGCTACTGAAATGGGAGGGTCAGAATTAAACTGCAAAGAGTCGAAACTTGAGAAAATGCGTCTTTCAAAGACGTATTAACAGTAACAGCACTATATGAATTAAAGCCATAATAACAAACAAAATCCACAGTATTTAACCAAATCTGCGATTAAATTACCTTACAGAATCCGTCACAGTTTAAATAACACAAATATTAAAAACAAACGAAAAACTCACGCACCATAGGTATAGAACGCTTTCTCGTAGTGGCGTGGTTTCTTTGTCTCTTTCTAATAGAGGAGAGGAAAGAAATACAAGCCGCTTGCCAGTAGCCTATATTTATCAAGTTTTACCGACGGTTAGCGAGCATTAGAAAGAGATGGTCTGACACGCTCTGTCTCTTTTCGCCTCATAGTAAAACGTTGACCGAGGTAAGCTGAAATTCGCCGGGTTCCTTGTACGAAAAATTGAAGCGCTGATTAATTTACGACTATAAAATGAAATGTGATACTTAGGGTATTGCTAAAAATTACGATTGCTATTGTAAATCGCGCCGGCATTTGATTAATAATACTTTGTTAATGAAATAGAATGTAAATAGTTTTGTATGAATATGGAACTGATTTTTGAAAGGTAACCCGGTGGGAATCGGCTTGTATGGACCCTTCGCCACTGATATATATATATATATGTGTGTACAATATATACATGTATACACATATACATATATTAATTTTCTATAAATATTTAAATTTATTTCATGGTTTCAAAAAAAATAATTTACCAAAATTAATATTTTTGAATAGATCTTCTATTTTTATTGAAAAAAAAAAAAATGCATAGATCTTCTATTTTTATTGAAAAAAAAAAAATCTCGTTGTAGACCTTGTAGTACCAAGCTCGCGCCACGGGCGCCTCTGTGCTTATATCCCCCACTTAACTTCCGTTCGCCTTGCCCGATCACTTTTCGTAACGCTTACGTCACGCGTTCGCCACCTTACTCCCCAAGTCAAGCGTGCGTAAAGAAGTTTCACTTCAATAATTACTAATAATTAAAATCTACGCCACCAATAGGGGTGGCGGTCAAAAGACTTACTTAAACTAGAATTAAAATTATGCGTCCCAATAGGGGGACGATAACAGCACAACACACACAATTCCTAACCTAACTAACCTATAAGACACGGCCTGCTCGTCAACGATTGAGTGCGCAGCACCAGGTGAGTCAGTGGGATAGGGCAAGACGGGGAGGGGGGGGGGAGTGGATTCCCTCGGGGCCAAAAGGTCGGGCTCTTCCTCCTGAATCAGGGGACCCCAAACTCGGGTAGTCCACGACCCCTGGTTCCCGAGATAATCCACGGGGGGGTGAGGTAATCAATGAGGGGGGGGGGGTAGTTTCGTGGGGATATTAAGGGGTGTGCGGGGGGGGGGGGGGAGTAAGGGAGGGGGGATACAGGAGGGACTGTGAAGTAGACGGTACCAAATTTTATGTTAACTGACCCCCTTAATGGTTGTCAGTCAACATAAAATTTAATGTATAGTATTAAGTGTACATAAATAAGTGTATCCGTGTCTCAAAATTAAAAAAAAAAAAAAAAAATTTTGCATAGATCTTCTATTTTTATTGAAAAAAAAAAAAAAAAAAACTCGTTGTAGACCTTGTAGTACCAAGCTCGCGCCACGGGCGCCTCTGTGCTTATATCCCCCACTTAACTTCCGTTCGCCTTGCCCGATCACTTTTCGTAACGCTTTCGCCAGCTTAATCCCCAAGTCAAGCGTGCGTAAAGAAGTTTCACTTCAATAACTTATTTCTACCCGCAACTTCATTTCCGTTAAATGTGTACCCAGACCAACCTCGTTACAGCCCATTACCTGCCTGCTTTAGGTATCACTTCGTTTCGTCATAGCGATGTTTCTAAGTAATATTTTTCCCTTATTTCCCAAAGTTTATAGCGTGAGCTAGAGTTAGATTTGTAAAAGCAAAAAATGTTTTTCAATTCGTAATGAAAAATCAGAACCCGAATTACTCAAGTGTTCAAATTATATCTACAAATATGTATTAACTTTATTTTAATTACAATTAAGTGATTTTAGAGTGAATGTTTCAAAATGTTTGAAATTATAGCATAAACTTATCCTTATTGTGTACGAATTAAGGCTATTTTTCCATTAACTCGACAAGTTGCAAAACTATATTACATACAAATAAATAACACTGAAGTGTCTGTTTTAATGTCAAAATAACAGCTTTTCACTAAATGGATATGAAATTACATATTTACCTACAGAACTTATTTTTTCCCCTTAATGTTTTTTTTTTTAACATTGCCGCACACTAGGAGTTTCTCCTGTATCGTGGGTGCGTTTACAAACATATATATTCACATACACAAACAGGACCCGGAACAATTACTTCTAGGTCATACAAATTTTTGTTCCGTGCGGGAATCGAACCCGCGACACGCAGCGCAAAAGTCAATATCGTAACCACTGCGCCAACCATGCTGGCAAATGTAGTTTGTCTGTCATTTCGGCAAATGTTTGAAAATACTGAATCGATTTTAATGTCATTTGGTATTTGATATTTTGAGCCCCGGAGAAGGACAGGCTCTTTTTATCGATACACCATTAAAGATATTTCTTAATTAAAAATTCAGA
Source organism: Sesamia inferens (assembly GCA_037179545.1). NCBI lineage: Eukaryota > Metazoa > Arthropoda > Insecta > Lepidoptera > Noctuidae > Sesamia > Sesamia inferens. The sequence goes on from CM073943.1 coordinate 1,340,467, forward strand.
AACATAAACCGCGAAATTATCATAACCGTAAAAGAAAAATAAATAAAGGAAATCCTCGATTTACTTATCGTTTGTGAGAGCGCAACATCCCTCCTCGTGGAGGGGTGTTGCGCCCATTACGACTCCCTCATAATAATTATCTTTATTTAATTACTCAACAATTTCACTATTGTGTTATTCATATTTTCACGATGCCCCCAAATTAGGAAACGTTTTGTACTTCCACCCCTGAGATATATTTGGGATGTTTTAATGGGGTGGCTCGGGCATTATCTGTATTTGAATAGCTTTTTTGCGTCGTCGAATTTTCTTGATTTCGTTTACTTTTGTAAATAAATTCTAGCTAAATATTGCTAAGATATTATATTATTATTTGCCTCGTAAGCCTGTGGAGCCGTGGGTTGGTTCCCTAGATCACTCTTTTATTGTGTTATGACATTAGAACATTCTCAGTAACGCGCGGCTGGCTCTAGATTTGTATCAAATGAATAAGCTCGTCCTACCATTTATACGTGATTTCAACCAAATTTAACCGATCAAACTGAGTTCACTTTCTGATTGATATCGGTGCTCATTCTCTAGTTCACAAACTAAACTAATTTTAAGATAAATGCATCTTTTCGTTCTATTTCACTAAGAAAAGGATAGAAGATAACATCTTAATTTAACCTGTCAAATCAAGATACTCCATATACAGTTTAGATTTAGACGCGATTATAAACATGGCGACCAAAAATACATGAATTTACGTCAGGAGCGACTAATTTCTAATGTGTATTTGTCTATGCTCATATTTATTATATAAAATCATAATTTAATTAACGTGTTTTTTTATTTTTTGTTTATTACAGTGTATCTACTAACACTTGTATACAAGTTTCACATTAAACACAGTGTTTTTTTTCTTTTTATTTATTTTATTGTTTTATTTTATTGCCTTCGCATGTTTTCTCATATCACATTAGACATTGGCAGAATTGTCGACATCGGCACCATTGCCATGAACAAAAGAATAGAATAGACAGGTCTAAAGTAACATTTTATCTTTTGTCCTTTTCTTAATGAAATAGAAAGAAAATATGCACTGAAGTTGAATTTAATTTAGTTTGTGAACAAGGGAGTCGGGCCCAATGTTAAAAGTAGTATTTAGTATGTTTTTCAAACACTTTCATGGCGTGACTTTTTAGTATGGAACATTTTTTTAAAGTTTTTATTTGTTTTTTTTTTTTTACATATAATTATAAACTATTACTTGGCACATTGTTCGTAGAACCGATGACCGCAATCCCGCCTGATAAGCAGTGATGCAATCGTTCATTGTAAAGCGCGCTAGTTCATTAAGAGCGTATTCACTAAAAAAACTGAGTGAATAGGAAGGAAGACGGCAGTTGAGCGAGATAATGCAATGTTAAACCCAACAACACGACCAACGATGCTGCGCCAGAGGGAGATTGATCTGGAGAGCCTCAACGACCAAACTCCCGACACAACAACATTTGGCGCATCGTGACACAACTGCTCAGACCCGTCCTCCTTACGGTTTCACCAGTTTTTTTTTTTTTTTTTAATAATTATAAACTAGCACTTGACCGCAATCCCGCCTGATGGTAAGCAGTGATGCGATCGTTGATGGTAAAGCGCACTAGTTTATTAAGAACCTATTCACTCAGATTGAGGGAATAGGAAGGAAGACGGCAGTTGAGCGAGGTGATGCAATGTTAAACCCAGCAACACGACCAACAATGCTGCGCCAAAGAGAGATTGATCTGAAGACCCTCCACGACCAAACTCCCAACACAACAACATTTGGCGCATCGTAGCCGGCACACATCGCAACACAACTGCTCAGTCCCGTCCTCCGTACGGCTTCACCAGACATCATTCCGGAACACGACGAATCGCTTGGCGGCAAAAGGTCAAGCTTCGAGTGTTAGATTCGAAGTGGAATCTCCTTTAATTTTAGCCTAGGCGACCGCGACCCACACCTTGAAGAAAACGGTGTAAAAATTGAGAATGAACATATGCACCTATTTACCATAATTAGCCCATAATGTTGCCTCCTCTGTAAGAGAGAGGAGTGGTCTACCCTCGGACCCAGTGCGGGAAGGTTCTAGATACCGGTTTCTTCGTGATATTTACCTTTGCCGTTTTGAGAACAGTGGTGATGTAATAATTTTCAATGTAAAGCGCTGGTTTCGAACCTACGACCTACAACTTTTACATCTAGGTCAGAAGTAAACAAATTAATCAGGGCTAATTGGTTAAACCCCTAAAAGAGACCTACAAATACAAATATCTAGGTTATGTCTTTCATAAACACACTTATACATACATAATTACATATATACACCTATACCTACATATTTATTTAGGTGTCTGTCTTTGCTTTGACACGATTTTATTGATTTTTAAAACGTTGCCGCTGTAACCAATGACTAGTGTTCACTAGGAGTAACAAAGTTTTTACTAGGAAATAAAGTAATTAGTAGTAGTCTTAATTATTTTGACTTAGATTTTCTGACATTTAATTAATAAGAAATCGTCCCTCATTTGGGTCTGTCATTTTAATTGGAAATAATAATCATGCATGACTTCTAAAAATATATTCTTAGAGGTTAAAATTTTGTTATAATGAACTAGATGAGCACTATATTTTTGTACGCCTACTGGCATAACACACCGCGCTGTTCTATGTAAGATCTGTACCCATTTCCTGTGTTAACAAATAAAATGATTTGATTTGATTTAATCTGACAAACACAGATAGATCTAGGAAGAATTAGCAATAGTATAATGTGCCATCCCCTATATAAATAGCGTAGTCTCTCTTAAAGTTCTCTCCTGTCCTTAACCTTTATATTAGTAGTTCATATGCGTGTCTTATAGGCACTTAATACAAAATATGTAACATTATTTTAACAAAGGTAGTATTTACTCATCATTCGTCTTGGTATCATTTCACTCCGATTCCCGATATTTTTGAGTTTTAAAGTGTAAGAAAGAAATGATGCGCCGGTACCGATGGCGAAACTATCCAAGACCACAGGGACAGGATCCAGGCAGATATTGCTGGGGAGACGCGGGTGGTGCTCGGTGTCTCTAAGGGAGGTCGCAAAAGTGACAAGGAGACCTGGTGGTGGGACGAGACAGTCCAGAGGGATACTAGGGTGAAGAAAGTCCTCTTCAAAACTTGGCAGGCAACCAGATCTCCTGAAGATCGCGACACATATAAGGTTGCCAAACGTGCGACTAAAAGGGCTGTAGCCATGGAACCAGACGAGACCACTCGCAACCGCTCCACGAGAAGTTGGAATCGTCTGAGGGGCAGAAGCTCATTTACAAGTTGGCACGTTCCAGGGTCAAAGCGGCACAAGATATATCCAAGTGGCGTTGTGTAAAAGACCTTACTAGCAACCTGCTATGCGAGGACCTCGCGGTGAAGGCGAGATGGCGCTCGTATTTCCACGAGCTGCTGAATAAGCAGCAACAGGAGGTGGAGACACCGGAACTCCCTCCAAATCTTGGATTAGTACCGCCGATAACGCCTGAGGAAGTCCAAACGGCTCTTCGCCGCATGGCGAATCGGAAAGCTGTGAGGGTATGTTAACTGACCTTCTAAAGCGCGTGCTCCTGACCGACAAAATCCCGAGCCAATGGAGACTGAGTATTATTACTCCAGTCTTCAAAGGCAAGGGCTCGGTACTGAAATGTGGTAATTATCGCGGTATAAAGGTCATGTCCCACACCATGAAGATCTCCGAGAGGATTACAGACTCCCGGATCCGGCAGGAGTGTGTTGTCTCGGAGTGTCAATATGAGGAAAGAAAATGTGCAGGAAAGCGGACCCCGGGCTCCAACGCGAAAACCGCGGAAGCTTGGGACTGAGCTGCTCGCTCTGTTAAGCATTGTTATTTAACAATATGCGTAAGTCATTATAACGTAAATTATTGTAAACATTTTCATTTTTAATGTCTGGACTTGAAAAAAGACGATGATCCCTGAGTTTGTTTCGGCTATTTCTTCTCAAAGGTAGACAGCTAGGAAATGCCGGCTTCACCTGGTTAAAAAAACATGACGTGTAAAAGTGATCAGTGATCCTACTTGCTTAATAAACGATTTCATTTCATTTCAACCCGGACAAACGCTGAGATGATGATGAGGCACCTAACGTCCGAGCAAAGTAAATCCGGGCTTCTACGTATTTTTACATATAAGTAATATGACCAAATATATTCAAATTCTGTTTCTAATTGAGGCTGTTTCAAGATAATAATATAAAGCCATTTATTCTATATTTCAAGTGTTATTAGGAGTTATTTAGTTATAGTTATATTAGTAATAGTATCTGAGAATGAAATATGGACCCCTGTAAGGGTAAAGGCCTCCTCCATCTTCAGCCATAGCTCTCTGTTTCTACCAAATTTCATCCTATCTTTTCCGACTACTTGGATGATATCGTCAGCCTACCGTCTCATTGGTCTTTCAACACTTCTTTTTACTGATGGACCTTTCCATTGCGTCCTTTGACCACCTTTTGTCTGTATACCGTGAGATGTGTCCGGCCTACTTCCACTTAAGTGTGAGTGCATGTTTAAGTGTTTTAAGTTAAAATTAGCTTGATTTCAAACTGCCACTACTGAAAAAGTTATAATAATTGTAATTGTGGATATGACTGAAGTGTCTATCCCCTTTAGAGCTATCGATTCGATACAAGGATGTCTTTTAAAATACAAATACATTTGTTTAATGAACTCTCAAGGAATGGCTTTCACTTGCTGCAACTCAAAATATTTCCTGTATAAGTAATATCTTTCAGTGTTATTGTATCATGAAGTATTAGGTACGAGCTACCAATTACTTGTTGTTTTAAAAACACATTTATAAAGTCAACCTTCATGTACCAATTAACACGTGCCTATGCGACACGGAAAAAGAAAACACTTACCAAAATTACATTTTAAATAACTAATTTAAATAAAAAAGCTCTCCTTGAATTACATCCGAACATTTAAGGAGCTCAACAAGGAAAGCCCTCATTGATCGCAGGACGAATTTATTTCATTTTGGCCTCGTCCCATGAATACTAAGTACCACTTGGGCGGCACGACTGCGACCAAACGACTTGTGACGAATGTGATACTCGTTTGGATGAATGGCGATGGGTGGGGGTGGATGATGCAGGATGCTATTTAAAAGTGAAGAAAGGAGAATCTAATTCAAACTTTTGGGGTGATTCTTCTATATAGTTATTAAAATTTTGTCGTTGGCAGTGCATAAGTCACTGGCTACAAGTGTTTGAGATGACTGCCTCGTTGCAAATTTGGAAGCAGATTTATATTAATTAACGGAACTTCTTTAAAGAACAAAGACCTTACACACAACTTTTTTATTTTACTACTTCTGGTGAAAAATATTATATGTGTATATACCACTAAAGCTGCACAATGGTTTTTGACGGGGTTTTCACCATCATTTAATTTTAAAGCACTTACTTATTCCGAAACTTTGATGTGTATTATGTGATATAAATTTTGATATTCATAATTATTTCATATAAATTTTAATGTTTTCTATTGCATTCTTACTAGGGGGGCAGTATGGGGCCAGCGAAGATTATTCCAACCAGTACATGACCCATCAGATTACTAAGTCTCATGGTCTTGTTGATGCAAGATCTGCGTGTCCCGAGGGCTTCTGACCTAAAGAAGGGATGCATTACATTGCACCTAGTATTAGAATGTCACAAATTCTGGATATTCTAGTAGTACTTCTTTAGGAATTGGAAGACTGAGGCAATGTCAGAGTCGGTAAGTATCCTGGCTGCTATGACATGAACTGCTTGTAAAGGGTTTTTCAATAAGGGCGGGTAGATTTTGAAACGAAATTAAACAAGCTGCGTATGAGGTATCAACAATTTTTTTATTTTATTTAAAAGGCACATATATGCCATTAAGTATGGAAGATGACATCATTCAAATGCCCGCCTCGGCTTCTCACAGTGGCACGGATCCGAGTGGTCCAATTTTCAATAACTCTTCCGCATAGATCCGCCTGAATTTGAGCGATGGCATGTGTTATGTTCGCCTTTAGGGCATCGGTGGATTGTGGTTTATTTGCATAGACCTGCGACTTCAAAAAACCCCACAAGAAAAAGTCTAGCGGGGTTAAATCGCATGACCTTGGTGGCCAATTCACATCACCCCTGCGAGAGATAACCTTAGTCTCAAATCGCTCATGCAGAATGTCAATCGTGGCGTCCGCTGTGTGGCACGTAGCGCCATCCTGCTGGAACCACATGTCGTCTAGGTCCATATGGTTCAACGTGAGCCATAAAAAATTGGATATCATCGTTCTGTAGCGCTCGCCGTTGACAGTGACCGCCTCACCAACGTCGTTTTCGAAAAAATACGGACCAATGACGCCGCCGGCCCAAAATCCACACCAAACCGTAATTTTTTGAGGATGCATTACCACCTGGTGAACCTCGTGTGGGTTTGTGTTGTTCCATATACGGCAATTTTGTTTGTTAACAAAGCCATTCATCCAAAAATGCGCCTCGTCGCTAAAGATGATTTTTTGCCCGAAATAGGGATCATCTTCCAAACGATTCGAGGCCCAGGCAGCGAACAAACGACGTTGTCTATGGTCATGAATTTTGAGCTCCTGGGTCAGTTGAATCTTATACGGGTGTAACCCTAAGTCCCGTCGCAAAATTAGCCAAGTTGAAGTTTGCGAAAGGCTGAGTTCTTGTGCACGGCGAGGAATCGGCTGCCTCGGGTTCTGCTGTACACTTTGACGGACCGCCGCGATGTTCTCGGCTGATCTTGCGTTTCTTGAACGTACAGGTGTGGGTTGATCGATTAACGAACCGGTTGTTTCAAATTTTGCCACCAAACGCTGAAGAGTCGACTGTGAAGGGCCACCACGTCTACCGTAAAATGGGCGCAATGCACGCAACGTTTGCACTAACGAACACTCATTTTGATAATAAAGTTTTATCATTTGTACGCGCTGTTCAATCGTGTAACCTGCCATGGTGATTTGGCATAAGCAACTGAATAATAAGCAAAAGATTTGACAAGTGTCGCCAAAACAAAATGGCCGCCACGGGCCGCCAAAATCTACCCGCCCTTATTGAAAAACCCTTTATTATGGCTACACTCGTCGATTGATAGATTCGCGTTTACGTAACCTAGCTTTACAGATAATGTAAAAGTAAAAAAAAAACTGACTTCTTTTGGGAAGAAATGGTGAAACAAACTCAAGTGCAAGTTTATTTTGATGTTCAAACATAATCTTGTTCCGATTGTGTGAGAACCATCTTTTCCTCTTCTCAACCTAGAGGTCCACTGCTCGACAAAGGCCTCCCCCAAGGATTTCAATCCATTGGGGGGGCATTGCCATAATCCCCACGCTTGGCAGGCGGGCTGAGGATCGCAGTATTTGTTATTCCACAGGAGAAGCGCTGCTGCCCGCTTCTCTGATGAGAGTTCCTTTAGTCGCCTCTTACGAGACCCATGGGAGGACATGCGTGAGAACCATAATATACATAGATTATTGTATTAAATAGTCTTTTGAAGAAAGAACCACCAGACCTGAGTGGATCCGTTAAGGCTATACACCGATCTACATTATTTGTTCCAGTTATAACTCCAGCCGCTCGGCAACCGATTTGTCCTCGATTAGAGCTTCATGTAGCGGCGATCGAATCCCTGACCTTCGCATTGTGTGCCGTTGGAAACTCCATCAGTGAGGCAAAAGTTGGCCGGCATATGTATAATACATAACAGTTTGTTTGTTCGTCACACGGCGAGAATTGAAACCGGTTTTCGAATTAGACTTTTAGAAAGGTTTTAATCATGGCCGAATTTAAACGTATTGCTTCTCAAAGTGATGTGTTAACTGATTTAAGATTAGTAAACAAGTTAACCTCACTCCTGTTACTAACGTCTGAGGACATTTGCAATACTCAGGTAGACACAGTAAAACCGGTTGTCAGATTTTCGGGTTTCTGACCACCCGAAACGTTTTATTAAACCGGCATGTATTAACGAACAAACAGGGGCCTTAGTCTCCTGTTACAATAGGGTTACAATAATCGATCAGTGATCTCATAATGATCGATTTTGACAAGGTTCGTAATCTTTTTTTTTTTTTTTTTTTTTTTAATAATTATAAACTAGCACTTGACAGCATTCCCGCCTGATGGTAAGCAGTGATGCGATCGTTGATGGTAAAGCGCGCCAGTTTGTTAAGAGCCTATTCACTCAGAAAAACTGAGCGAATAGGAAGGAAGACGGCAGTTGAGCGAGGTGATGCAATGTTAAACCCAACAACTCGACCAACGATGCTGCGCCAAAGGGAGATTGATCTGAAGACCCTCCACGACCAAACTCCCAACACAACAACATTAGGCGCATCGTACCCGGCACACATCGCAACACAACTCCTCAGACCCGTACTCCGAACGGCTTCACCAGACATCATGCCGGAACACGACAAATCGCTTGGCGGCAAGGCTTTGTCTGGTGGGTGGTAACTTCTGCCGGCAGCCGATGTTATGGCCTACCACCGAGTAAATCATATGTTGATGAGTAATCATATGAGTTAATCATATTTATAATCTAACAAAATGGCGTCGCTATGATTTTCCAGTGGTTAATCACCGATACTAAACTCTATATTAATATAAAGTTTAAATTGAGTATTGGTTTTTAGAAAATCATTTCTATTAACGGGTTTTATAATATTGGCAATACGACAATGTCATTCTGTCATCATTCCATTACGAGAGACGACTGAGATAATTGATCCATTATTATGAATTTAGCAGATTACAAATTTTTAAGCACAATGACAATGGGATCGTGTTGGAATGACAAATTTATAAAAATAGTAGACTAAACTCCAGGGCCCCGAGTCTGCTATTGCAATAGTGTCAAAATTGTCGACTTTTAATGTCATAATGACCGATTTTGACAAAATCCGTAATCTACTAACACAATGGCGTGGCAAGTGGTCAATCACTGAACAAAATGGCATAAAACGGTAATCTTGTCCAAAATGACAAATCAATGACTGACATATGCGGTAATCTGCTAAAATTTTGACAGTTCATTTGATCATTGAACTGTTATGATGCCATCTTTGTACAAACATTGCTTTTCGAAGCAAGGCAGCTCGATGGTGGTGTTGGTTTTGTACAAAAAGTGTGATATCTATTGTGTTTGTGGAATATTTAAGAATGTTTTCATTACTAGCCAACTCAGTGGATGCTAGAGAAGGAAGATAATATGCAGGAGACGTCGAACACATCGCTTGACGAGTTTGAATATAGATCCCTTTATTAATGTTCCCAAAGCGGAATTTCTGAAAACCTTTTGCCTTGAATATGTCTCAGTAAGAGGGTTAATTGAAGAACTCATTCTCCTTATGACCAGACTGCGTCGAATTGATAGCGTATGGGCAGAAATTAAGGTGAGGAAACGTAATTTGACAATTGATGTATTAATCTATTGTAATCTATAGCTACAAACACGAAATAGGTTGATTAATGTTATATTTTTATTGCAGATTCTAATAGCACTTGCATTTTATGCATCAGAGTCCTAAGAGAATTTTATTGGACAAGGACATTGCCCTCCTTAAAGTTTCACAAATTACTGTGTCTAGTGCAATCAATGAAGGAACAAAGACTTTGAAACTAAAAAATATACCACAAATATAGCAAACATGCCAATAGCATTATTGCCACCTGATGAGGATTATGCAGAAGTACTGCGACAGGTATGAATTTCTTTTAACTATGTTGGTAAAGGTACATAATAGTTGGACTTCTATCAGTTATTTATTTATTGTTAACTAAAACAGTACACTAATTACATTAATTAACTTAAAAACAACTACTAAAACTAACATGGAACAGCGGACTCTCTCGCATACTTTCTTTCACAGAAGACCAAACATGCACCCATAAGCATAAGCTTATGGGTGCATGTTTGGTCATCAGATCTCCGGTCTGTCATACTATAAAGGTGCTGAATAATCAGCACCTTTATAGTATGAGAGACCGGAGATCTGATTTCTGTTTTTGCTATTAGCAACATAAATGAAACTACTATACCTATTAAAAATCAACGTTTATTTATAACTCTAATATATTCGTAGGTTAAAATTTGTAAATTTTTTTTCAATAAAACATTTTTATTATTTTATTATTTATAACTATATATATATTTTCTCATAAACTAAATATCTACTTTACATTAAGTCAAAAAAAAATATTATACAAAACAAAAAGACATTTTGTCATTTAAATAATAAAACAAATCCTAGGTACAACACCTAATGTAATAATATTAACACATCAATATAATCAGTCTTTTAATTTCCAGTGCAGTATGAACCGGGATCTTCTTGAAGGTTGAGCACTGCATCAGGCTTTTGTTGACTATCTGTGGAAAAATGCATACAATAAATTAGCAGGTATGTAGTGTAAACCCTTCTCAATATTCTAGGAAATTATGAAAACGCTCTAATTTTTATTAAAATGTTTTAACTCTTTGTTACAGATCCACCGCAGTCATGCACAAAACAAAGATTTAAAATAAATTATTAATCTTTTTATAAACACTTTTTCATTTACTTATTACATCCATTTGTAACCCATACCGCTAGACATATTCCCCCTTATTCATAAACGCTGCTTAAAGTTAACTAGTGATTAGCGATTTTTTAAATATACATTTTAGAAGCTTGCACATCACTTAACTTTAATAATCGATTATGAATAAACCCCTTAAACACTGTGGTGTTTATTCATAAAGGACGATTTAAGTTAAGTGACGTTAAAAGGTCAAAAATGTATGGTTAAAGAATCGCTAATCACTAGTTAACTTTAAGCAGTTTTTATGAATAAGGGGGTTTATCTTCTATGGACTATTATTATATGAACAAACTATAACCTACTAAGTATATGGACATACTTAGTAGGTTATAGTTTGTTTAATATTTTAGGAGATCTCTCCTGAAATATATTTCATTAAACTAGCTTTTAATAAATTGTCAAATTTACCTCTTGCATTCTCCAGAAATCTGACTCAGAATCTGATGACATTATAGGTAACTCTGCAGAGTTCCTGTAAAACAAAATTGACTTTAATAAATAGTTCTTATACCTATCTAATATGGTTTGGTACCTAGCGCTTAGTATGTAGTTGCAATAAATAATTTAAATTCTGGCCAATGTACTACTACTGATGTAAACCTACATCTAACACAAGCTTAGCTGGGGGGTTATATTTAATTTTATGTTATTGTTTTCAAAGCTACTTAATTCTTATTGTGGGTATGTTTGTAGAACACCCAATGAGTGGAAGTTCTGATTTAGGAGAATTAGGTTTATTCTACTAAACTTTCATAAAGATGAATTACGTATAATTATGTATATAAACAGGGCGTAATTACCTTTTTTGACACGGATATCTTGATGACCTTGAACCATTTTTGCAGTGATGGAGCTCTGTCGATTAATGACCGCAGTCAACTTGTTGGTCGTCTCAGACGACCTGCTACGACCTGATACAAATGCTCAGACGACTCGTCTGAGCATTTGTATTCCTGACTTCAATAACATCCAGCCTTGAAGGATGATGTGCGGCGTCGAGAGTTTAAAAACAAATTACACTTCGCATTTTATTGACGCGGCTGTAGTGCCCTAGCGCCATATCTTGGCCGAAATTTGCTGATTGTTTTTCTTTACGTAGTAATTATAATTTTAATAATATAAACAAAAATAAATACATATCAAAACACCAGCTGTTAAAAAAAACATAAACGTCAGTCAGTCTGTATTAATGTCACATTGACTTTAACAGATAACAAAATATCTAGTTTTATAGTTTTACAATAATGTTTTTTGCTATTTAAGAACCATTTTCTATTCCAGACTGCTTATAAAAATTTGATTAATATATAAAAATATATATTAATAAAATCTTGCATTACGAAATGTTCAAATTGAGTAGTAGTTTTTGGAAACTCATTTCTACTAACGAGTTTTATAATAATGGCAATACAGCCATGATCATTCCGTTACGAGATCAATGACCGATCTTTATGTTCTTAGCAGATTACGGGATAAAAGAAAAATGACAATGGTAACGTGCTGGAATGACAAAATGATATAAAATAGCAGACTCGGCCCCCAGGAACGCAGCAATGCTTTACTCAGTTTTCGTGTACGTTACCCCGGCAGAAAAGTACCTCCTAGAATTTACATATAACATATACGAGTAGCTCTCTTAGTCCGTATTTATGACAGAATTAATATACATAATTCTCAAGCAATCGCGTTTTTGTAAAAACGCGAAAAAATATTTGAAAACGGAACCCTTATAGATTCGTCATGCTGTCTGTCCGTCTGTCCGTCTGTATGTCACAGACATTTTTTTCCGAAACTATAAGAGCTATACTATATATCTGGTAGATAGATGTATTCTGTGGAGCGTGTTAAGATTATGATGCAAAAATAAAAAAATAATAATAAATATTGGGGCTCCCCATACTTAGAACAGGAATTCAAAAATTTTTTTTTCATCAAATACATACGTGTGGGATATCTATGGATAGGTCTTCAAAAATGATATTGAAGTTTCTAAAATATTTTTTTTCTAAACCGAATAGTTTGCGTGACAGACGCTTCGCTCTAGAAAATGAAAAATCTAAATAAAACATATGATGGACATTACTATAAAACTACCAACGAAAATTGTTTTGAACGAGGTCTAGTACGTGGTTTTTTTTTTTCATACCTCATAAATCGTAAACCGCTTAATACCGCGTAATCTTTCATACAACAAACTTAAATCCTTTAATTTCATAAAACAATGGTACCTACGGAACGCGAAGTGAAGATGAAAAGGGTTCCGTTTTACCTTTTAGGTATAGAACCCTAAAAAGCATATGTACGTACGGTCGAATTGAATAACCTCCTCCTTTTTGAAGTCGGTTAAAAATAAAATATGTGTAAACAACGGCAGGCTATTCGGATAAATTCGAATGACATTAAAAAAGCGATAAATTCCTAAATAGCTTACTTGTGACTAGGAATAGCAATTGGGCTACATTTATATTAATTATACTTAATCATCTGCAACTCACGGAAACAGCTAGTAGAATTTATTCCAATAACAAGTTTATTTTTTTACTTCTTTTCTAGTTCAGGGTGTTCAGGCACCACACGTCTCAACCAGTTCGTGAGTTAAGAAGGTCGTCGACCAAAAAACGACAAATATGTTTAGGTTTTTCCGAATTGCTTTTTTTTTTAAACGACCGGGCGCATATTTTTTTATGCACAGAGCACACAGCTGACTACGCACTAAGTTATTCGTTTCATTCAAATCACTTAATGAGCTATTTTCCTTCCGGGGTAACATACATTAGTTTTTCACTCAACATTCTATTTAAAGCAATATTCCCACTGCTGGGACATTGGTCGTCTCTCCCCGAGATGGAGTGGTCTGTAATCTTGAGGATACAGTGTGGATCAGTTAACATCACAAGTCTTCGAGTTTTTGGGTTCTTCACCCTTATAAGAGCAGTGGTAAAAAAGTAAATTATTTACAGAGAATAAAGCGCCTGCTCAAGATCGGATCCACGATCTACATATACATCTCGTAAGTTGGGGCCGTTTCATAATAGATTTGGTAGGGTTCGGTTATCATGAAAGACACAATTAATCTGTGAAAGATGTCGACTGAAAAAGGGTATTGCCAGATATAAACAAGAACCTCTACAACTTGCAACAATAAAAAGAAAAATAATGTTCCTTCAATCTTGAAACTACTCACCTAGTGGTATAGTCTTCTGGATATGGCACCAAAATCCCTTCGGGACTCGGCTGCGGCGTATCGCCGACCCAGAAGTAAGCGTCGGGGCCAGTTCCATCGTACGCAAATCCTCGGACGAAGACTGTGCTCTCGTCCACTGCATAAACAGTGCCTCGAATGCCGTGCGCGTATTGTGTGAGCCGACCAATCAGACGGCCGTAGTACGGCTCAGGGCGACGGGATGTGACCGCACCTGTAGAAAAGAGACAAGTATTAGGATATCAAAGATAATTTTGTTAGGGTGTGTTAGTCAGACGAGTTATGGATTCTTAGGTATCGATTAGCAAGGCCCAAAATGTTCCAATTGACGCCTTTATGCACCCGACTACTAATTATTTTTTCAATATGTTTCATGGTCTGAAATTAACGAGACTCATACGTAGGTAATTATGGTAATCAAAGTAGACATAATCAGGGAAATAACTTTGTGTTACGACAGTCGAATAAACGTGAGAGTTGTGAGGATAATTTATATTTTTAACCCTAAAAATTCAATATTTATTTATTTAGTACTTTAAGCACACAATGACATAGGTATTTTCTACGAGTAAACTTTTGGGTGATGCAGGCACTATAAGTCTAAAGAGAACTTTATTACATCAGTTATCTTCATCATCGTCATCGTCATCAACCTTTCTTTTTTTATCGTCCCACTGCCGGGCACAGGTCTTCTCTCATACAGAGAAGAATTGAGCGTTATCACCACGCTTTTCTCCACCATTGATCAATGCGGGTTGGCGATTTCAGACTCAAAGTCAGGGTTTCCTCAAGATGTTTCCTTCACCTTGTAAATCAGGCATTGGTGTCCAAGATATCCTTTAAAAGAACATATAAATAGAAAAGTTACATTGGTACTTGCCTGAAAAGGAATTGAACCCGCACGCTCATACTAGAGAGGCTGGTGTTTTAACCACTAGGCCACCTCGACTGTATCAGTCATCTTAATTTTATTTATTTGATAGATTTTTATAAGAAGTTAATTTTTTCTGTAGGCGCCTTGGTAAGTAGTGCCAAAACCTAATATTAATATTATTACGTGAACGCTTTTTAAAAACAAAGAAAAAAAGATATTGGTAACAGAAATATGTCATTTTCAATGGTATATGAATTATTTCTAAGTACTCTGTATACAGCATCATCATCATCTCAGCGTTAATCCCAGTCGCATCCGTAGCTTTTTCAGCTTTGGAGTCTGTGGTCCGTTTTATCAGTCTAACTGCTGATTTTGGCTAAACTTCGATATTTTCCGTGAAGCGATTGCCGTCTGACCTCCACAACCCGAAGGCGATATCGAAGCATTTGCAGTTATACCAATTATTGAACTTTTGAGGGCTCCAACAACCTGTAACGACTGCCATTAGATGTTCGTATGGCAATATGGCAACCGGGACCAACGGCTTAACGTGCTTTCCGAGGCACGACCAGACCAGTGCAAATATTCATATTCATACATACAAACATTTGCACTGTGCGGGGATCGAGCCCGCGCGTCCCTGCGCAACGGCCGCCCTCGCTACCGCTACGCCACGGAGGCTGTCACGTCAAGTACTCAAGTAGTCAAGTACTCTGTATACAGCGTTTGCAATTAATCATCTCAACTACAAAACCCTGTGCAGGAAATGCTATTTAAACTAGGTATGTTATTCTCCTATCTATCCTACCTTTAGAATTCCGACAACTAGTTTCAATACCCACAGAAATAGGTCACAAAATGTCATTCCATTTCCATGTAATTCCAATGCTGGATCGGTGTTCTATTGAGACAACTATGAACTCTCGAAGAGTGAACACGGTACAGATCAGTGAGCTGACGGCTGTTACAGCAAATATCCAAGTTCTGTAGTTTTCGTTTCGTGCACAGTTGGTTGAGGATTAACTGTTACTGCCGAAGTTGCAACGCCATAGATTGAGGGCA
The DNA here is from genome assembly GCA_037179545.1 of Sesamia inferens. Classification (NCBI taxonomy): domain Eukaryota; kingdom Metazoa; phylum Arthropoda; class Insecta; order Lepidoptera; family Noctuidae; genus Sesamia; species Sesamia inferens. The sequence continues at coordinate 1,356,271 of CM073943.1, forward strand.
TTGAGGGGCAGTGCCCTACCTTACATCATAATGTTTTAGCACAGAATCCTAATTATTAAGTAACCTGTGTTACCTATATCAGCTATCTACCAGTGAAACGCTATCTCCCGTTAAAATCGATTCAGCCATTTCGGAGATTCGCCAGGACAAAAAATGTTATGTTACATATTTTGCAAATAAAAATATTCTGTGTTTTATTTGGGAAACCTATAAAATTGCATGTGGAATTATATACGTGTATATATTTATATATTGCAAGAAAACAGCTTTACTAAATGCAGGAGTATGTATGTGTCTGTGCATATGAATTTGAAAAGAACATTTTATGTTTTATTTATTTCTGTGTATATATACCATATAATGTACAGCATTAAACGATTTAACCAGTCACCCTCTAATATACGAGTTTTATCCGAAAACCTCCTCACCATAGCGGCCATGGTGACTTATGAAATCGAACATCCGTCTGCTAATGGATTCGACTGACTATCACCCCCCCCCCCCCTCTCCCCCGAGCTGATCGATCGCAGCTTTTAAGAATATTACTCTGTGAAAAAACTTCATTTGTAATTCCTTGCGCCTTCTAATCTGTACCTTATTCTTGGGAAATTACGTCTTAAATTCCAGCGGTGAGGGGTTGTGGATCTAAGTCGTTCTGTCAAGGAAGGTTGTCCCCTAAATTCGGAAATTATTGTCACTCTGCATTAAACACGGTGTATTGTCAGGGTACATTGTCGGGGACTGATGAAGGTGGGGAGTTAACGTGTATTGATGATCATCTGAGCGGGCCTATTTTAGCGGATTTCGCTTTTTTATTGCAATCCTGGCTGGGACTGATAAGAATTTAGTTACATTTGTTTTTCTATGGACACTTTATTTTGGCTGATTTTGATATCAATGGCAATCTTTCAGAGGGTGGTAGAGCGCTTTAATGAACAAATTAATCTGTAGCAAGCAAAAACTGGCCAATGGCGGCATACAAGAATAATTCCGTACCACGGTGCAATCTTTAACACGACAGAAAAATATACTGAATCCTAAATTAGTACGGAACCCTAAAAACATAGGAAGTGTTTTATACGTCATATGTATTTAAATAACTACGACAATTAAAAAAGGCTTATGATCTTTGATAAGTATTGCACCTCTGAGTACCTACTTGATGTTGAGTTTCACTTTTGCTGCCTTTTTATGTTAAACATGACCTTTAGAAACAAGCATGTCTTTCATCATAGCTCAGAGTTAATTCCTAATTAACAGCTTCCTACAGAGCTTAATAAAACATAAAAGCCAGTAAAGCAAAAGCAGTAAACCTACCTACGCTGTAGATTCATGATGGCGTAAACACAGTCGTTTATAGATATTTCTATACATTTCGCTTCCAAGTAAGGAAATGTTCTTGATAGATATAATTTTCAGTATTACTGTTACGACTTGACGTTCTAACAGTCGGTAGGTGGTGGTACAAGAACAAGTATAAGTTCACCTCTTATTGTAATGGAACTCCATGTCTCCATACTATGCTAAACCAGCTGAAGGTCAAAGCGTTACCTAGCGACTCCGCCGACTTTCATATTAAAGTGGCCTATTTTTTTTTAAGATCTCACATTTTGACTGACTATTTCTAAAGGCAGTATCATCTCGGCGATAAACAAATGTCAAAACAAGGAACTTTTTAAAACGGGAAATCAAAACTGCGATCAGACTGCATGTAAACGTTCTTTAAATTAGGTTGATTACTCTGCAGATATAACTAGTAGCACATCAGGTCCGGGAAGATATTAAAGGGCTATGTAACTCTGTGTTTCATTCATTAATTATTATTCATCAGCCGAAAGACGTCCACTGCTGGACATAGGCCTCCCCTAAGGTTCTCCACGACGACCGGTCCTGCGCCTCCCGCAGCCAGCGGTTCCCTGCGATCTTCACCAGGTAGTCGGTCCACCATGTCGGGGGCCTACCCACGCTGCGTCTTCCGGTGTGTGGTCACCACTCGAGAACCCGTCGGCCCCATCGGGCATCGATCCTACGGGCAATGTGCCCAGCCCATTGCCACTTTAGTGTTGCAATTCTTCGGGCTATGTCGGTTACTCTCGTTCTTTTGCGGATCTCCTCATTCCTGATTCGATTACGCAGGGAAACCCCAAGCATAGCCCTCTCCATTGCCCTTTGAGTGACTTTAAGCCTTCTTATAAGGCCCATTGTTAGCAACCACGTCTCAGTTCCGTAAGTCATCACTGGCAACACACACTGGTCGAAGACTTTTGTCTTGAGACACTGCGGTATTTCGGACGAGAAGATTCTACGTACTCGTAGCTTCCCGAAAGCAGCCCAGCCGAGTTGGATTCGACGATTGACCTCTTTATCGAAGTTGGACCTTCCTAACTGGATAGTTTGTCCCAGGTACACGTAACTATCTACAACTTCGAGAACAGTCTCCAATCTTTATAGGAGTTGGTACAAGATGGGCATTAGACATGACTTTCGTCTTATCCACGTTCATTTTAAGACCGACTCGCTTGGAGGCTCTACTGAGGTCTTCGAGCATTGTACTCAGGTTCTCCGCGGTCTCAGCCATGACTACGATATCATCAGCAAACCGAAGGTGTGTAATGTACTCGCCATTGATGTTGATGGCCAGTCCTTTCCTGTCCAGAACCTTGAAGACATCCTTCAATGCAGCGGTGAACAGTTTCGGGGATACCATCTCCTTGTCTGACACCACGCTGCAGAGGTATTGGTTTCGAGGTCTGATCCTGTATTCGGACTGATATGGTGACGTTTTCGTATAAACCTTTCAGCGTTTTAATATACCGCACCGCACGGCACCGCTGTACAGCCCATGTCGTCTCGATCAAATCAAAGGCTTTCGTAGTCCACAAACGCCAAGCAAAGGGGTAGGTTATACTCCTCGGTCTTTTGTATAACCTGCCGCAGCGTATGTATGTGGTCTACTGTGCTGAAGCCCTTTCGGAAACCGGCTTGCTCGGGAGGGTTAACTCTGTGTAGATAAAATTATTGTTCGCGAAGATATTACTTTCCAAGTTCAGTATGACGTTCACTATTCTATTCTATATTTTCAAATTATTATCTGCGCTGCAGACACAATTGGTCCAAGAGGCCTTAGAGCGCCGTTCATCTGCACCTCGAATAATCTAAAGCAAGTCACTGATGTCGCAATGAACGTGACTAACTGCTATGCTCTAACTATTGTAGAATTGCCGATCCATCGGGCAATGAGAGTGAGGGAAGAGAGTGTATCTGTGTCTGAATAAAGGAGGAGAGTGTGTACCAGTGTCTAAGCGAGGATAGACAGAGTGTACCCGTGTCTTAGCGAGAATTTAAAGAGTGTAACTGTGTCTGGGTGAGGTAGAAGATAGTGTACCTGTGTTTGAGCATGAGAAAAGAGAGGGTACCTTGGTTTGAGTGAGAGATGATAGAGTGTACCTGTGTCTGAGCGAGGGAGGAGAGAGTGTACTTCTTTCTGAGCGAGAGAAGAGAAAGTGTACCTGTGTCTGCATGAGGAAAGAGAGAGTGCACCTGTGTTCGCGTATACATGCCTGAAATAAAAAAAGGCCCGCGCCAAAAAAAAAATCTTAGCTGAGATTGATAGTCATGGCCGAAATTCGGTCTGATTTTATTTACAGCTTAAAGCACTCAAATTGTCACACATGAGTACTACGTACCTATATACATACTTAAAATCATCCCGAGGGATCTACTCTCGCGAAAAATATATGAGAACGTACGAATAATTCCACTTCCCACGATGGAATTAAGCCTGTAGGTAAAACCGGATTAATTTTGCTGAGAATGTTCCGCGAATATTTTTTTTTATTAATTTTTACGACTTTTTTGATAGCGCGATGTTTTTTGGAGATATTAGATATGTATGTTTCCTAGGTTTTTGCTATCACGGCAATTTTATATTTATGGTACGCGACAAGTCGACTTATCTATTAAAAGAGTGGCTAACTATAGTAAAAGTGAATCGTGAAAAGTGACCGCGTACTTAAATGTTATGCAAATATCAACTATTTGAATGAAAATTAAGTTAATTTCAGAGTCATTACCACTACTTATTGAAAAAGTTATATAGCATAAACTGAACTTTAATTTATAGGAATTAAAATTCCCTTTCCATTAATACATATTTTTGAGACATACGAGAATTTATGACAAATAGTCACAAACCCGTATTAGCTCCTAAATTTTAGAATAGCCAATTAGCTTCAAGTTTTTCTCTGGCCAGTCCTGACAATTCAAAAGCGCCTGTAATTGGTTTAATTAAAAATGTATGCAAAAGAGGGCCAATCTTCCATTCTCAGTAAATATTATTAAACGAAAAATGTTGAATTTTTAACAGTTCTTCCATACCAATATCTGACAGCGTCAATATTATTTTTAACAGTTCTTTCATACCAAAATCTGACAGCGTCAATATTATTTTTAACAGTTCTTCCATACCAATATCTGACAGCGTCAATATTATTCCACGAATAAAAATTATCTGTTCATCGAAATATTATACCGAAACAAATAAACGAAATTTAACTCAAAATCATAGCATTTATTTGAAACAAACCAATTACAGACACTTTTGAGTTATCAAAGTGTGGGTCAGTCAATAAGATAAAGCTAGTCAATTTTCAGTTTCATCATCGTCATCATAATTTCAGTCGAAAAACGTCCACTGCTGGACATAGGCCTCCCCCAAGAATCTCCGCGACTTTCACCAGATCATCGGTTCACCTTGCCGGGATCCTACCCACGCTGCGTTTCCGGGCCGTGGTTGCCACTCAAGAACCCGTCAGCTCCATCGGACATCAGTCCTACGGGCAATGTGCCCCGCCCACTGTCACTTTAGTGTTGCAATTCTTCGGGCTATGTCGTTTACTCTCGTTCTTTTGCGGATCTCCTCATTCCTGATTCGACCACGCAGTGAAACCCCAAGCATAGCCCTTTCCATTGCCCTTTGAGTGACTTTAAGCCTTCTTATAATGCCCATGGTTAGCGACCACGTCTCAGTTCCATATATCGGCAACACACACTGGTCGAAGACTTTTGTCTTGAGACAAAATGAAAATGAAAGTCAGCCAGAAATCAATAAGTACCTATGTAAGTTGTCACGCTCTTTGTGCCTGGAGGTTTTTGTATAGGTACTTAGTATTAATTTTCATTTATAATTAATTATTATTTTGGTGGAGTACATAATATGTACTCAAGGAAAAATAACGTTATATTATATTATATTATATTATAATAATAATAATAATAATAATAATAAACTTTATTTCAGAATTGCTTCCATAATTTGTTAGTAACAATATTCTTAGCCTATGTTAGTAACAGCATAATAATAAATAAAACAAAGAAAATATTTCAGGCACTCGCTTTTGCGTGTAGACCTATACAGTGCGCTATTAATTTTGAATCCCATCGGCCTGCGCACGCGGCCAGGATGGCGTTAGGGCTGCCGCGCACCCGCACCATTAAAGACGCACTTCGCTTGCGTATGACGGCGTGAAAGCCGTCCACGCGCGCCTCTGCGAACATACCACTGGCGCTACAGTACCGCGGCAGCCCCATCAGCACCCTGAACGCATTATTGTATTGCACACGCAGAGCGTTGTATGCCCTCTGCGTACATTTGGTCCACAAACTGCACGTGTAGAAAGTCTGACAGAAAGCTCTAAACAGTGTGACCTTCACTTGCTCAGTACACCGTGCGAATCTGCGAGCCAACATGTTACAGCGAACAGACAACGCCCTGCGCTCCCTCTCCACATCCATATCATCTTTAAGGTCCTCAGTGACCCAGTGGCCCAGATACTTGAAGTGAGCGACTTGATTCAATGGTGTACCATAGAGTGAGACGGGAGGTACCACTGTGACCTCTTTCTTATGTGCTTTAAATACCATAATCTCACTTTTCTTTACATTGTATCTGAGCCCATGGGCTTCCGCATACTCTTCACATATACTGAGTAGCTTACGCAATGCACCGATTGAGGGGCTGAGCAAGACCATGTCATCCGCGTAGCTTATATTGTTTACGCAAATTCCATCTATGTGACAGCCGATGCCGGTGCCGCTCAGCTCACCAATCAGGCGGTCCAGGTATAAGTTGAATAACTTCGGTGAGGTCAACCCTCCCTGCCGCACCCCACACTCTAACTTAAATTCCTCAGACTTACTAGCCGCCCACCTAACAACATTATTCTGATTATTGTACCAATACTTAAATATAGATATAATTTCAGGGGGTAGACTAGTGTCTCGATTCATTTTTGTCCACAGCAGGTCGTACGAAACCAAGTCGAATGCCCTGGACAGATCCAGGAAACATGCGTATACGGGCGTTTTACGAGCGGTGTAATATTGCACAGTCTGCTTGAGGCACAAAATCGCACTTTCAGTGGATAGACCAGTTCGAAAACCGAACTGGCCATCGTGCAGTTTTATATGTTTAGTTAAATGGCCGTCAAGCAAACTGTCCAATACCTTCGCTATAACCGTTGCTAAGGATATAGGCCTGTAGTTAGACCCGTCCGAGACATCTCCGGTCTTGTTTTTTACAATGGGGACAACAATGGTATACATGAGATCGTCAGGCAGCCAGGAGTGGTTCATGCACAGATTAAATAGTAGGGCCAGAACTCTAGGCAAGTGTACCCCAGCATGCCGCAGGTGCTCAATGCTGAGGCCATCATGACCTGGAGATTTTCCTTTTTTCATTGATTTGATAACTACATCAATATCCCTTGCAGTGTACTTTACATTTATATCTCCATGTATAGCCCCAGCATCAGGCACCGATATCATCTCAGACCGTGCACGGTTCACAAACGGCTCAACACTGAAACGCTGCCGAAACAATCCTGCGATGGCATCCGGCTCGTGTTCACCCTCGACGCTAATGGGCCGGCTAGGCTGTATATTTAATTTGTTGGTTGATTTCCAAAATTTTGAAAAGTTATTATTGGAATGGTGTCTTGCAATTATATCCATCTTAATTTGTTGTTGGTTATTTTGACACCATTTCAATTTCATCTTAAATAAACGTCTAGATTCGGTCATTTCATTATAAAGCCAGCCAGAACTAGGTCTCCCATACAACAGCCAGTTCTTATAACATTGCCGAGCGTTACCGTGAGCCTCCCTCACATGCTTATTCCAGCCTATAATGTGCTTCCCCCTACCAGGGTCCGATGTCGCATTACAGGACAACTTCGCGCCTTCCGTCAATACACTTACTATATTTCTATACATATCCCTAATTAAAGCTTTATGCATATCACAGTTACACTTTTTATCAGCACAATTAGCAAATTCTGGAGGAAAATCTATAAGCCGCAAATTGGCGTGACAATAATTATGGTATACTTCAATTTGACTAGGCTGCCTGTCGCCCCATATTACGTTATTTTTAAATTCATTACACATTACAATTTTAGTTTTTATTAAATTCAAATTACACGTCAATTGCATCGGATAGTGATCAGACCAGTAGGTATCATATAATATGGTCACATCTTTGATAGATGCGCGCGCGGCGCTCGTAACCACACAGTGATCGAGCCACCGCCGACATCCGTGTGCCTCGCTAATAAAAGTATGTGAATCGTTAGGCAACAAATCGAGATCAACACAAGTCCATGATTGTTCCGCGCAAAAATCCATTAGTTGCTTTGCAAACGACTCACCCGGGTGTGCGTTGAAATCTCCCAACACACACAGATTCGACGTCACTAGTAGCAATAATGGAGTTTATTTCGTTTATTTTTTTTTGGAGTTTGCTTCCTCCTTTATACCGCGTACATCGAGGGATTGGAACAATTTGCCGGCGTCGGTGTTTCCGTCACATTACGATTTGAGTGTCTTCAAGGCTAGAGTGAATAGGCTCTTAATAAACTAGCGCGCTTTACCATCAACGATCGCGTCACTGCTTGCCATCGGGCGGGATTGCGGTCAAGCGCTGGTTTATAATCTATAAAAAAAAAAAAAAAAAAAAAAAAAAAAAAAAAAAAAAAAAAAAAAAAAAAACACTCCGTAAACTCGATTAAATTGTCGTTTGAGTCCGTAGGCATATACACAGATATGATTAACAAAGAACGCTCATGAATCTCAGCCTTAATAGCCACTATACGATCACTGTTACACTGTAGCACTGACACTGAGGGAAACACCGACTTCCTCCACAGCACTGCCACTCCACCGTACGGTCGGCCACGGAGCACGCCTGCCGAAGTATCCACTGCAGACTTTCCAGTGAACGCAAACTGGTCACTGATGCTGGCCAGGAATGGAATATCATGCGGCAACAGCCACGTTTCCTGGAGAGCCACAATGTCAGCTGTTTCACATATTTTCCTTACACATTCAGCAGATCTTATAATATTTTTGCAATTAAATGTTACGAGTTTCGTTTGTTTACTCATACGGCAGGTTAGACTACACACGGATCAATTAGTTCGCGGAATTACTTCTTGCCCTGAAGTTAACAAAGCGACGGTATGCGACGCCTTCTGGCCAGAAATCATCATTCAGGAAAGTTTCCAGTTTATGTTTTGGTACCTGTATTTTGTACGCATCGTATAACTTAGGTACTTTCATACTCATTTTTTCCAGGTGTACCTTAACATCAGTTTTACTCGCTATGTAATTCTGTATGTCACACAGGGACACGTCCTTCGCAACATTATAAACATAGATAGGAATGTTTATATCCGCAGCCTTGAAATTCGTATGCGCGCTTGACACTGCCTTTCCCGTACTAGCAACAAATCGATTTCTTAAACGTCTTCTCTGGACTAGAGTCCATTCTTTGTCTTCCTTGGGTATTTTCCAGTCACCATTGCGTACAATATCAGCTAAAGATTTTCTATTAACGACGTCATACATGTTCGGAGCGGCCGTGTGTCCCGCCTCGCTAGAAACGTCGATCGCACCTGATTGCAGATGAGTCATCTTCTCGTCACAGGCCACCGTAAGGCGATTACCGTTATGACTACAATTTTGTTGAGTACCCTCATTTTTGGAACCTGATTGAATCATATCCCGATAGCTCGTATCTACGCGTATGTCGCTAGTATTTTTGCATGATATGTCATGTTGAGTGTCCATATACTCAAGCCCCCTTGGACCGCTGCAGTAGTCATCATGAGTATCCAGTAAAAAATCACATCTTTTGTTGATGTTGACATTACTGACGGTACTTCTAAAATTGTTCACTAAAGATGCCTTTTTTAGGTTTTCAATATCAGACTTCACAGTATTCAGGTTTTCCTTAGTGACATACAGCTCTTTTATCTGATTCATCTCCTGCTGCATACGCACTAAATCCTTTAAAATCCTAGTGACGTCGACATGATCAAACAGCACCGGCGGTAGTGTCTGCAGCTCACGAGTCACAAAAACCGGTAAAATCTCAGGATCTGACTCCTTCAGCATGCAGATGATGTCATCTGTTTCACGGAGCTTCTTCCCATCTCTCCTCCTCGTCTTCTTACGCTTCTCCATGGGTAACGATTCGCAAAGCAAATTTTTAGCACTTTGAATGTCTTCGTCAGAAAATGCACTCACACAAATATGACTTATACTCTCCTCGTCCATCACATCGATTTTATTACATACAAAGGCTAGAACCTCATTAATTACTATATTGCAACTCGAACATTTTAACAACTTAGACGCCATGGCTGGTGTCACGCGACCGTACGACAGCGCGTGCGCGTCGGTAATGTCGTTATATAATTATACAACGTTATTTTTCTTTATACGAAACCTGAATATAGTTTGTTCAGAATAAGCAACTGAATTGATTCCAATCATTTTTACACCATGTCTAATTTTTTCCTAAATACGTTTAGAAATGTTTGCACAATGGTTAGGCACCGAGCGGAGTACACGGTTCACAGTAGATCATAGTCCTAGACGCCTGCGCACAGTGAGACAGAGTCCGCCGCCCTTCTGCGCAGGGGTGCAATACGGTCTAAGTAAAATAAACATTTTTTAATAAATTATACTACATTACATTTTACCACTTAGGTACGGCTGAATTTATATGAGTAAAGTACATTATTATATCTACCTACACTTAATCGTTACGACTGTCCAAAGTCTGCAAGTATGATGGAAATGTTATCACTAGTTAAAAACAAACAGAAATTATTATCAATAAACGTTAGACGACGCCGCGCCGGTACAGGTGCGGGCGGTTGAACGGTGCATTGACCATATTTTTATTGGAACAACCAGGTAAGATAACAAGCTCATAATTTTGTGATTTTTTATGATATCTTTTTGAATTTTTTTACACAGATTCTTTACTTAAAAATACTGGACACGTGTTTTGGGTTTCGCTTGTACAAAATTAACGTTGCATATGTTTAATCCAATAGAGAAGTATGGAAGAAAAAGAAACATTGCGCCAACCTCATATAAATTGGGATAAGTACTTACATGAGAATGAAGAAAATTTTACTAAATATTCTGTGTCTTGTAACTAGTACTGTCTACAATTAAGTATTTTCTATCTGAACAAACAGCTGTACTACTGAGGAGTTTGTAGCACCGCTACTCCTCAACGAAAACACTTGGAAGTGGCGAAGGACGGGCGTTTTGGAGGACTGTTTCTTATAATTGTTACGTTTGAATAAATGACTAATGATTTTGTTTGTATGTTTACACGTTACTTATAACAAACAAAAAACATTTTTTGTCTGTCTGTATATTACGGTTAATCTTTGAAACGGCTTGACCGATTAACATGAAATTTTGTACAAGGATGATTTACATTTAATAACCCTGAAATACTTCACAGTAACTCAGTTTCAAAATAAACTCCCCGTTTCAATTTGTTCCCCTGGCGTCTCTGGCCCCTGCAGTCCCCAAGGCACATTATCGTTATCACCGGCTGCCTCGTCCGTATTTATCTAATATCCTAAGCGGGATCTGGCACCCCATTAAGGGATATTTTGATTGACATACTCAACCCCCGAGATTTGTTGCAGAAGCGAGGGAGGGTTGAGTTAGAGTTGAGAGATTTTTGTGTGAACGCTGTGGAGTAGTTTAGGGTAAAAAATATTATTTTGTGGCAGTTTTTGTAGCTAAAGTCTGAATTATTTTTCCTGCTCTATGAAACAATATAATGAAATATCTTTTTGTATACATAGCTGTAGCTTTAAATCTCAAAGATATTATTTAAAGATTTTTTTTCTGTAATGAACACACGAGCGGCCTTTCAATTTAAAATCTGTGCTCATGATCAAAATATTTTACTCACTTGTCCCTAATACTTGTAATAACTTTTGGAAAAAATTTAAATGAGTAATAAATTTTCTACAAGTGATAATTCAAAATGATATTCTTCTCTTGTATCTATTCTTCTTTCATCATATTTTTTGTACTCAAAAAGTAATAAAATAAAATCCAGCCATCTTTCGCTAAACCCTATTCAACCGACAATCATCGTCAGAAAACTCCAGTGCGTCACACACAACCTCGCAGGTCGCACAGGAGTTTGAAAAGCCGAAACATAACCGATTAAAATATACCCCGCCACACCCCCACCCCTCCCCCGAGGGGTGGATCTCGCCCCTAACATGTACACTTAATACAGTTTTGTCTCGCCATTTCGATACTCGTTTGCGTCTTTCACAAGACTCTTGGTGCTCTTATCATAGTATTTTTTAAACATGAGGGGTTCAAAAGAAAATATGTACCATGTTAGTAAGGAATTTTGAGAGAAAATACTAGAGATTACACTGAATTTTTTTGCGACATGTAAAATTTATGTGAAAAATTTCGCCTGGGGAATTATTGGAAATCCGTCCATTCGCGATAGAGTTAGACATAAATTAAAAGCGTTGTTTTAGGTTCACTTTGTAATAGAAATACAATATATGTATACAACGTTACTTTTCGTTTATACGAAACCTGAATATAGTATGTTCAGAAGAAACTGAATCGATTGCAATAATTTTTACACCATGTTATATTATTTCCCAAATACATTTAGAAATTGTTGTAGTGTGATTACCGAGCGCGCCACGCAGCTTACGGTATATCATAGTATGCGCAACTGCTGACGCCACAGGTCAACGAAACGTTGACCACATTTTTGTTGGGACAACCAAGTAGGATAACAAGCTCATAACTTTGTGATTTTTCATGATATCTTTTTGAAATTTTGTACAAAGATTCTTTACTTAAAAATACTAAACACGTGTTTCGGGTCTCGCATAAAAAAAGATGTTACATATTGTGCTTTGTTACAGTTAAGGTTGATGCTGAATTCATTTTAATCTTTCTATATACCAACTCTGTTATATGTAAATCACCTCATTTGAACTAGCTATCTTCTGTATTTACGTGACTTTTGAGTAATGAAATTATTTAGTTTCTACGCAAGCTATTAGTGTATAAAAATATATTGAATTTTAAGAAAATAAGCGATATTCATAATATAAATACCAGGAACAAACACAATCTTGCTGTACATCACACTCATTTCCACAGAGTAGGCAACTCGTTCATGGGTCAATGTATACACTTTTACAACAAGCTTCCCATGGACATTCGAAACTTACCCAGTATAGTTTTTATATCGTATACTCAGTATACGATATAAAAACTATATAAAGGCCAAACTTTGCAAAAAGGGGTATTATAAAATCTCAGATTATTTAGAGGACAAAAAAGCTTGGGACTGAGCTGCTCGCTGTGTTAAGAATTGTTATTAACCAATATGCGTAATTATAACGTAAATTATTGTAAACGTTTTCATTTTTAATGTCTGGACTTGAAAAAAGACGATGATCCCTGAGTTTGTTTCGGCTATTTCTTGTCAGAGGTAGTCAGTTAGGAAATGCCGGCTACATCTAGTTTAAAAAAAAAAAAAAACATGACGTGTAAAAGTGATCGGTGATCCTACCTGCTTAATAAACGATTTCATTTCATCTGTCAATGTTCCTAAAATAATCAGCGGTGGTCCGTTCCTGGAACGCTTTACATTTCACTGTAAGTCTACCAAATCTGAAATGATACCTAATAAGGTCATATCTGGTCATACGTTGTTGGCAGCTGAATATTTTATAATTTTGCTGGGTTATAATGACTTCATGGTGGCCTAGTGGTTAAAACACCAGCCTCTCACGTATGAGTGTGCGGTTTGATTCCAGGTCAGGCAAGTACAGGGGCATGCACAGACATTTTGGGTAGGGTATGCATACATACACTACCGAAATCTCTGTGCTTATTTACGGGGAAACTTAAAAAACGTAAACTTACCAGTTTCAATTTAGCATATAGTAATATACCTACACGAGAAACAAAACAATTTATTTATATATAGGTACACACTACACAGCCTGCTAACCAGATATAATTTTCATAATACTTTTTATTAAAAATACCTTTCTTTTGAGTTACACCAAAATCGCAAATACACACAATTTTATATTTTTCCTCAAAACTTAACGTAGAATATTCATATACATATATCCATATTCTATAAAGAAAAAAATGTGTATATACTCTAAAGAAAATTAACATTCAATTCCGCTTAAAACAACCAATATATTTATGTTACCAAATACACCAATAACGAAACAACATTAAGCTGATAAAATATAAATTCTTAAATCTGCCGGTTTATTAGCGGCAGTGATTATTTCGACTTATAAACTCAATGAAATTACACGCCCACGCAAACGAAGTTTACGCACACAATCAAATAATTATATTCAGACACAGGACACGCGCGAAGAAATAATCATATGTAGTGTGTGCCTTCGCCGCTAGGCAGCGCTGGCGCTGGTAGCGCAAGCGGCGTTGTAGTAGTTCGCTCTAGCCCCAATCTTCTTCTTCTTCAGCCTATGGATGTCCACTACTGGACAAAGGCCTCCCCCAAGGCTTTCCATGCTGACCGGTCTTGTGCTGCCCGCATCCATCGGCTTCCCGCGATCCACACCAGGTCGTCGGTCCACCTTGTTGGGGGCCTCCTTACGCTGCGTCTTCCAGTACATGTCCGCCACTCCAGAACCTTACTGACCCATCGGCCATCGGTTCTACGAGCAATGTGCCCTGCCCACTGCCACTTAAGTTTAGCGACTCGCAGAGCTATGTCGGTGACTTTGGTTCTTCTGCGGATCTCCTCATTTCTGATTCGATAACGCAGAGAAACTCCGAGCATAGCTCTTTCCATTGCTCTTTGTGTGACTCTGAGCCTTCGTATAAGGTCCATTGTGAGCGACCACGTTTCAGTTCCGTACGTCATCACTGGCAACACACACTGGTCAAAGACTTTAGTCTTGAGACACTGTGGAGCCTCAATAGATGGCAGTATTACCAATATGTAACAAAGTTTTAATATAAATTATATTAATACGATTCGGATATTCCGAATTAGAAAATTATTAAGGTATGCAGTGCTTATTTGCCTATATGGAGCGCACGCACCTGGGCAATACTGATATATGATAATGGCTTCCGCCAAAATATGTCGTTACATACTTGTGAATGCTACCTCACTTGTTTTTTTGTTTTGTTGTGCGATTTTCTTTATTCACTTGTTACCGTTTTTTTATTTTGATATTTATTATTAATATCTTTTGAACTAATCTCGGAAATCAGGTGTTATACATCTATGCTGTTGGGAACCTCTTTTATTTAAAGCTGACGAGATCGGAGTATAGACGTGGCCTGTAATTGCTTCCTATTATAGTATCTATAGTAATGTTATTCTTAAAAGATCAGTTTTACATAAAATCATATTACTAACTACTAATAACTATAAAAATTGGGTTATAGTCAATAAAAGTCTGACACGCCCATCCTCTCCGCAGACACCAGGGAGGTTAGATAGGAAAAAGAAAAACATTTTAACAGAATCATACTTAGGAGTTCCTAGTACGCTCATTCGTCTCCCCATTCTCTCACTCATAGATCCACCTCCCAAGATCTACATTCTTGTAAATTTTGACATATAAAACTGCCATCTATTAACCTAACTAAAATGAAAGATTTGACGTTCACAATGCATTGCAAAATCAACTAACAGACGCTAAGCACTATTTAACATCACGGTCATCTGTAATTTTAATCATTATTACAACAACAATAAAAATTACTACACAATTCAGCCATCTCTTGATGAACGATTACAACTTAGCTTCAAAAGAGTATATGTTATTAGATAAGTATAAAGAAAACAATGAAGTTACTTGATTCCTATCTCCGTCAGCTTCACAGACACCGAGATTAGAACAGAATCCAATACAATGGACAGCTCCCCTCATGAGAGGCCGTAATCAACGAACTGTGAATTTTCGGCAACACTAGCTGTCGTATGAAAGGCAGGTATTATAATCACTACTGATGTTATTGTGAGTTTATCGACGTGATACGTCAGAAGGCTTGAGACGTGGACAATAGGGCGCCGCGCTGGGAGGAGCACGTGTGATCGTGCTAATTCTGTACATTGTCATCATTATCTTGCCCTTGTTCTATGTTACATAGGGTCGGCCGAATACACTTATATTTTTGTCACTATCATTTACTCCTTTTAACACACGTTTATTAGCTTCACTTGTAACTTACAAATAATGTTATACAATCTTAGAAGCCCATTTTAACATACTTCTAATTGTTGTATAGACATGAATCTTTGTATATATGGGCCTCAGCAGCAGATTTCTTCAAATTATAGAAGTAACAATAGTTCCCGCAAATGACGCTTATTCGGCACAAAACTTGACAATTTTGCACAAAAATAAATATGTGATACTGATGCAGAGTCACTAATACTCTAAATGTATGTTATTACCAGATGTCCGAACTTACGATATCACATTTTACACCTGACAATTTCAACGTAATCTCTTAGGGAGGACATTTTTCTTAAACGGCGGAAACTTATTTGTAGTTACACCTAATAGGTATAACAGGAGGAGGAGGAGGTCATCGCTGAAACTGAAGCTTATTTTGAAGCGAAAGATATTTTTTTTTATAAACATGGTATTGAAAAATTGGAAAAGCGTTGGAACGATTGTATCACCCTAAAAGGTAACTATGTTGATGAATTAAAAAAAAATTTGCAAAAAAAATGCTGTTTTCATTGTTAGTCTCGGGACTTATTGATCCATGTGCTATATATAGTAGTACATATGTAGTTCAGAAGATAATACGGTATTTTGGAGTTGATTTGGTAACACAGCCGGATAGTAGAAATCTTCAGAGGCTATTAGAAAACCCCTCGAGATTCGGTTTATCGTATTTGTTTTGACAAGTACAATAGGGATGTGACCTGGGTAAAAAAAAATTATTCTTTTTAGTCCGTCATTCAGATTATAGAAACATATTGAATACGTATATTTTGTTTTATCAAATCAATAAAAATTGACAAATATAAAAGGCATCAAAGATCAGGAGTGGTGGCTGGTGACGTCACTCCTCGCTAAAAAGTGTAGCGTGCAGTGACGTCACACGAGTTTTCAACGCCCTGTGTCGTCTTCACTTTTTAGGGTTCCGTAGCCAACTGGCGAAAAACGGAACCCTTATAGATTCGTCATGTCTGTCTGTCCGTCCGTATGTCACAGCCATTTTTTCCAAAACTATAAGAGCTATACTGTTGAAACTTAATAGGTAGATATATTCTATAAACCGCATTAAGATTTTGATACAAAAATAAAAAATAGTAATAAATATTGGGGGCTCCCCATACTTAGAACTGAAACTCAATTTTCTTTTTCATCAAACACATACGTGTGGGGTATCTATGGTGAGGTCTTCAAAAATGATATTGAGGTTAATTGAGGAAAATATTTTTTTTTCTAAACCGAATAGTTTGCGTGACAGATGCTTTCAAAGTGGAAAAAAATTGGTCCCCTCCCCCTCCAACTTCTAAAATAAGAAAATGAAAAAAAACATATGATGTACATTACTATAAAAACTACCAATGAAAATTGTTTTGAACGAGATCTAGTAATTAGTTTTTTTTTAATACCTAGTAAATCGTAAAGCGCTTATTACCGCGTAATCTTTCATACAAATAACTTAAATCCTTTAATTTCTTAAATCAATGGTACGGAACCCTTTGTGCGTGAGTCCGACACGCACTTAGCCGGTTTCTGTTTATATGAAAAAAGAAAAAAATACGTGTCTAGTATTTTTTGGAAATCTGACTGACGGACTAATTAGTTTTTTTTAGTCAACTACCCTATTGCTTGACGTACTAACTACGTGTCCAGAAGTTATACTATACTTTTTTATTATTTTTATTAATCTGCATATTTTTCTATCATCTCTCGTCTAGTTTTAAGTAATTTTATGAGTTTGCGTAGCTTTTAAATGACTGGGGAGAGGAGGCAAAACGAGAAATCGTGGTACGGCGGACGGAGCTCCGGCGGGACCTCATGGCGACATGTAGAGTGCGATTGTCGCAACCCAGTGCTGGGCACGTCACAAAAGTGGCGGTAAGTCGCCTCTTTGAGGAGTGTCTAGAGAGGCGCCACGGCGCCGTCACCTTCCGCCTGACGCAGGTTCTCACCGGATACGGCTGTTTCGGGGGTTCCTGTTCCGTTTAAGGCTGGTGGAAACGCCAGGGTGTCACCACTGTGTGGACCCTGAGGACACGGTTTAACATACGGTCTGCCTAACTTGTCCAACCCTTTTTTTTTTTTTTTTTTTTTTTTTTTTTTTTTTTTTTTTTTTTTTTTTTTTTTTTGCCGGGGTGGAAATCCTCATAGGATGCCCGCCGCCCTGGGGTGGGCGACGGGGTATGTCAGACTTTTACTGACTAAAACCACCCCGGTGTGTCTTCTATCACGAGCGCGCGTGGGGCCGCGGGAGTCTAAATTCTTCCACGGCCCCACACCCTCGTGCTGGCCCGGTCTGTCCGGGCCTCGTCTCCTGCACGGGGTAGTGGGGTGTTAAACTACCCCGTGCATCGCCTCAAAGGCGCGCGCCGACACTCGCGCGCGCCTCCGCCTCGGGGTCCATCAATGGGGGGCGGGGACTTCCCCATGTCCCTCGCCCCTGGACCCATTCATGGGGGGCGGAAGAGGGCGTTATCCGCCCTTCCTCGGCGCCCGGTGCGTCTTCTGCGGCCCGGGAAGGGAGTTGATATCTCCCTTTCCCGTTCCGCAGCTTCCTTCTGCGACATCACGTCCTCGCAGAAGGACACCACCGCGTCCCACGACTCTGAGCTGCCGACAATCTTCCGCACTACTGCCGGCAGCGTCAGGTCGCCTCCTACTTCATTTGTGAGGACACGGCGCTGCTCCTCCCAAGCTACACACTCGGAGAGCGTGTGCTGCGCCGTGTCCTCCCCGCATTGGACGCAGTGGTGGCACCGAGCGTCCGGCTCTCTGCCTAAGCGACGCAGGTACTTGCCGAAGCAGCCGTGCCCCGACAGTACCTGCGTCACCCTGAACGACAGGGAGCCGTGCCTCCTCCCGAGCCAGTCGTCGAGTACTGGCCGGATCGCCTCGACGGTAGCGAGGCCGGCGGTAGGGCGCATAAGCCTCTGCCGCCAGTCCGCCACCAGGACCTGACGGAGCTCCTCTCGGCGCAGCTCGATCTGTCGCTGCACCGGACTGGAGCCCCGTGTCCGCTCTTCCTCGCGCCATTGGTACAATGACGCGAGTACTTTCGCCTCTAGGTCCCAGGGCGGGGATCCGGCCAGGACGCAAGCCGCCTCGTAGGAAATCGTGCGATACCCGCGGACGACCCTGACGGCCATCGCCCTCTGCGGCTTGCGCAGAATGGCGAGTGTTCCGGCCGTCAGGTCCATCGCCCACACAGGGGCCCCATACAGGGCCATGGACCGCACGATTCCCACGTACAACCGCCTACAGGCGGCGCTCGGGCCCCCCATGTTGGGAAGCAACGTTGATAGCGCGCCTGCTGCACCCATCAGCTTGGGCGCCAGCCGCCGGAAGTGGGGTCCGAAATCCCACCGGCTGTCGAGCACCAATCCCAGGTACTTCATGGTGAACTCGACAGCTATCCGGGCCCCACTGACCACGATATGTGATCCCGGCGCCGGCGCACGCCGGGGGCCATGGAAAACCATGGCCTCCGACTTGTCAAGGGCCACCTCCAGGCCCAGGCGCCGGATGCGGTTCACCACCTGTGACACCGCAGCCGTGGCTATCAACGTCGCTTCCCTGTACGAGCTCCCCCGGGCAGTGACAAGCGTGTCGTCCGCGTAACACGTCAAGTCGGCGCCCGACGGGAGCTCGCCTCTCAGCACCCAGTCGTAGCCGATGTTCCACAGGAGCGGTCCCAAGACCGATCCCTGTGGAACACCGCACGACATTTGGTGCCGACCGGCACCGTCACGTCCCCGATAGATGACGCATCTGTCCTCCAGGTAAGCCCCTACTATGCGGCGGAGGTAGGGAGGCACCCGATGGTATTTCAGGGCCTCCCTAATACAATTCCAGGGTAGAGTGTTGAAGGCGTTGGAAATGTCTAAAGACACCGCCAACACCACCCCACCCCGGGACACCGTATCCTCCGCCAGGGCTCTCACGCGCATGATGGCGTCTATGGTGGAGCGCCCCCGACGAAAACCGAACTGGCTGTCGTCCAGGTTCGGCCCCTCTCCGCACAAGTGGCCGACGAGGCGATCTGCGATTATACGCTCAAAAAGTTTGCCCGCCTCGTCGAGCAGCACTATGGGCCGATACGCGGACGGCGAGTCCGCGGGGCGCCCCTCCTTCCTGAGCAGGACCAGCTTCCCCTCCTTCCACACACTGGGAAACTGACCCTGCTCAAGGCATGCCGTAAAGAGCCCCCTCAGCTGGGGCTCTAGCTCCTTCAGAGCAAGGACGAGAGCTCGGCCAGGAACTCCGTCGGGTCCGGGCGCTTTATTCTTGGCCCGGAGCCGTGACACGGCCGCTCCCGTCTCTGCTTGCGTCACCACGGGGACATCGGTGCCCTCTTCTTCTGGAGAGTCTGTGGCTGAGGGTGAAACCATCGCCGGGGGAAAACTTGTCCAACCCTGGTCCAGGCCATAATCCGGAGCGAGAGAGCATGGCAGGCCGTCACCTCATTCTGAGAAGCAGTGATGCTGGCAAAGGAGAAGGCGGAGTGTGTGAGGGAGTGGGAATCCCAGCGCCCTCATGCCTCTAGCCGCACCAGGAGACAGCATATAGTATAAAAAAGCATAAAATATTTTGATATCAATTGCAGTTTGTTGTTATTTATCAAACAAGTTGCTGACTGTTGACATTATCTCTAAACGCCTAAGTATTTTAATACCCACGTATTATAAATTCACCGCGGGAAAAGTACGCGAGAGCCATAATAAACAACCAGACAATATCTGTCGTCGGTTTATTTTTAACTACCAATAAATGTAGGCCACGTAAATTTGGAAAATCCAGACATTTCGGGTCTTAACCATTTACATTTTTTTTTCAATTAAAATGAAATCATTATATCGGATGACAATACCAGCACAAGTTGCACTGAACACGAGTTCAATTTTTGATCGAGGCATTCGGTGCCAGTCAAACCTTTGCAAGAAGATAAGTAAATAAATGTTTATAAGGTGATTACATTTTAACTGGTCTTTTAATATTGATTTTCTTCTCCTGCGTTCGGCTTCCATTTTCTCTTGCAGGTCACACATATTTGTCTTTCTCAATGTATGAAATATACCTACTATTATATATTATGAAGATCTGCTCGTAAACAGAAATCAACAAAGTTTGACTCTTTTTGCATATATTAGACTCAGCACAACCCCCGCTGGTCACAAACTTGCATTAAAGAAGGATATACATACTCCTGGTCATCACGCTAGGTGAGTAAGTACCTACAGTAGGTAGATAACGGCGTCCTCTCACCCGACTGACCCCGTCAGCCAAGCGTAGCCGTGATTAGTACCTACCGAATGTGCCGACGTTGCAGAAATCCCATGTTGCATGTTTTTATGGGATTTTTTATAGTCATGTGCGGATGTAATCACTGCTGTAATCAATTTGTTGATGGAACTAGTGACCATCATTTGTATTTGCCTAGTTAGTTTGTGGAAACTCCAAAGGGTTGCTTCATACGATCATAGAATTGTTTTTTTTGTAACTGTATAAAAAAGAGACTTCTCGATAAAAAGGAAATTGAGTTTTTACCATGCGTTATACCTTTGTCTTTATCTCTGGATAATTTACATTTCAAGATGACGTTGTTTTTGTTGCTGAATGCGCACGCTGTTGACCTCAACCGCGACCGACGAAAAGTGATGGATGAGGTACAATGGAACGAGCGTACCAGAAGATGCCTGATCACTTTAGTTTTGAAAACAGGCGGATGTCAAAAACAGCAGTTAATTGGGCAATGGATGGCACGTAATAAAACTCGTACTAGTCCTCTGGCTAGAGATGCGTTACGTGATCGAATCAGAACTGAAGAGATCCCAATAGGTTGTCCAAGGTAACAGACATAGCTCGAAGTATGACCAAACGTAAGTGACAATGGCGCATCCTTGCAGAACAAATGGCTGATGGGGCCAAGACCTTCTAGAATGGCGCCCGCGTATGAGAAGACTCAACGTTGAAAGGTCTCTGCCGGGAATGGCCCGAAGTTGATGATGCGAGAATACGAGACCCCGTCTTAGTGACGATGCTTGGGGAGTTCATATGTGCAGTAGTGGGTCTTTCGGCAAAAATATGATGATTACAGCTGTTACTTTGAATACTGAACTTGAAAACAAAACCTTGGCTTTTCACTGATATACAACAAAGTAATTTTCGAGCTGACACATTTGTTTTCATGAGCACCAAGTTAACACGTATCATTTTAATTCCAAAGTTAACCCAATTTGAATAATAGGAACCTTGCAAGCCAAAATGCTCATTTAAATACTCAAGAAACACTCACCCCGCTGCCGGGGTTGTTCGGAGCGTATTTAAGAATATGAATTCGTCGGCCCTATAACACTTTCTATTCAAATAAAAACGAATGGGTCAATAAAACCTAAGGTTTCTCAGTTAGCGGCATTTCACGTAAAATTTAAGAGTATTGTGCGAGTGTTTCGAATTTCAATGTGTATGGTATGTTGTAGGTACATGTTGAGGATTTTTTGGCGAAGTGGCGAAAACTTATAGAAAGCTGTTTTATGCGCATAAAGAAACGCTGTTTTGCAATGGAAAGCAAAATATTTTTTGCAATAAATTTTTCCTTAAATGCTAAGTAAAAGAAGGAAGAAGAATTATGGATATTTGTGTCCCCATTCTCACATATGGTGCTCATACCTGATCGAAGTAAAGTGTCAACTTCACCAGAGGTTCAAGCTCAAGGTTTGTCACTTGCCAGCGATGGAAAGCAGTTTCGTGGGGGTTCGGATTGCTGACCGTATAAAGAATACAATACTGCACGCTAAAACTGAAATAACGGACATTGCCCCAAAAACAGCCACATGCTGGATACACTGTGGGCCAGAGACCAATATATAATAGGTCAATGAAAACATCCAATGTCATCGCGGAAAACCCAGGCGTAGACGGCGGGAACGTGAAGATAACAGGGATTACTCATATTAGCTCACGACCGATTTGAGTAGAAAAAAGAAAGGCCAGGCTAATTAATATTATTATTTATGCATAATTTAAACTCGATTTACCAACACTTAACTCGAGAGGGTCTCCAACGCCTAGAGAACAGGCGTCCAGTCTTTCGGTGATACATTTTGGGGAGTGTGCGAGGGAATTGCATGATTTAATTCCCCCATCTCCGTTCCACCATCGCACGACCCGTTGTACGGCGAGTTTCCACCCTTACGTTATTAACACCACCACGATTCGGACGAAGCGTTTCGCCTCCTCCTTTATACCGCATACTTAGATCGAGGGCCTGGAACAATTTGCTAGCGGCGGTGTTTCCGTCGGACTACAATTTGAGTGTCTTCAAGACTAGATTGAATAGGCTCTTAATAAACTAGTGCGCTTTACCATCAACGATTGCGTCACTGCTTACCATCAGGCGGGATTGCGGTCAAGCGCTAGTTTATTATTTATAAAAAAAAAACTTAAGAGAGCGCGAGCAATAATAAAATTTTCAAATACATACCTACCTATATCGCTTTACTTACTACTTTCTTTTTTTAACTATGTTTTTTTTAGTAACAGTTAAGATTGTTTGCCATGTTACCAGTCTTGGACTAAATTGTGTTCTTCAAAACAACGAGGTCGAATATATATAAATGTTTGGACAAATATGGATTTAAAGTATTTATATAGGACAGACCGAAAGTGAACATGTAACGTCTACCTAAGCAGTTGATCTTGAACTGTGCGAGCTCAGCTGCCTTGCACTATTCATTGAACGTGAATAATCGTCTCAACTAGAACAGATCCTATATAAATTATATACTGTATATATTTTTTACAATTATTTGTCGTGACAATGACGATATTGTCCATAGAAAAACGACAACTTCCAAAAAATACCAAAAATACCCTTTTATTCAATTTATTAAATTACCTACAATGTATTGCTTGGACACCGTCCTCTACTCTGTGACAGTGAGTGGTTCGTTACCTACCACATGGGTTTAGCCTTGGACAGATGTTTTCAATCATGCGCAGAATATTTTGATGAAAGGTCTTTAACTAAGGGTATGTGGTATAAAACGATTCAGCCATCTCTTCTTCGGAGACTCTGGTTCAGCGAGGGTAGGATGAGCAGGCAAGAGGTAGTGACGGCTTTGAGGCTCCGATCCGGACACATTTCATTCAATAGCTTCGGATTTCGATTCGGAAGTCGATTCACCAAACTGTGCTGCGTGTGGGGTTATCGAAGATGTTCATCATATCCTTGCGGAGTGTGCTCGTTTGGGAGTCTGAAGGTGTACACCCTTTGGAAAGAATGCTAATGTAGGCTTTTTCAATAGCATCTTGTCTTCTCCATTGTCAGATGAGGCAAGAGCACTTTTTAAAATTATAATTAAGGGTATAAGGTTGCGGGTAGGTTAGTTATAGCATAATTATGTACTTGTATACAGTCATCGTGGAAGGGCCCGACGGGCAAGAGAAGCCGAGGTAGACCACTAACGAGATGGGAACATGATCTAAGACGTACAGCCGGCCCAAACTGGGCTGTCTTAGCAAGAGATAGGGATATATGGGCATCTTTGGAGGAGGCCTTTACCCAAAACGGGGTTCTTGCTGAATAATTCTATTGCTATAGAAATAACATGTTTTCTTTTTGTAAAAAGTTAAATTAAAAACTAATAAAACTAACATTTAAGTATTTGCTACAATTAGAGTTACTAACCAATTACATATATTATCCTTTTTCTTATATAGTTATAGATACTTTCATATCGCATTGAAACTTGTAATATGTAAGAGCAAGAAAAATATGGCTTATTTATTTATTATTTTATACAATCATCGGGGTGGCGTATTCTCTACAGACAAATCCGCGTAAAAAAAAATAAGAAAAAATAATCTACCACGTGAGTCTAGTGAGCGTTGATAGATGTCTCGTGTCTTTGAGTTTTTGGTTCTAGGATATACTAGCTTCCTAAATAAGACACAGTTTTGAGAACAGATGTGATTATATAATTTATACAAAGTACAGTGCCTGTGTTGGTTCGAACGTACGTCCAATAACTCGTAGGTCCTGGCTGCCACCACTGTTTTTTGCTAATTGCACAAGCGCCAGCATCTACTAAAATTCTATTTTATTTAATAGATTTTCAACCTTTTCAAACTAAGACATTAAAGTTCAAGGTAAGATTTGACAGTTTCTGGAAGCTTGACCTGCTGTCATCTGTATAAATGCCAAAATTAACATGGTATTTATACGCTCGTCTCAGACATCTCCAGGCATACTGGCATGTCCCCGCAACCCTTTGAATCCAGAAGTCAAATAACATATTGATTTTGAAGGTTAATACATATGTAATTTGACTTCTCTCTTATCTAAGACAAGTGGAAGTCTTGATTAAGTATTTTCCTCAAGTAAAGTATGGCTCAAAATAATAATGATTAGGTTTAAATCTTCCTTTCAAATATTTGTCAGGCATTGGGTGTCATAACAACTATGAAGGACAAACACATAAAGACTCATGAGCTTTTATGTGTTTAGATAGTAAAGGAAAGTTCCAAAACCCCACAAAATATCAATCCTAAATACGTTTTTAATAAACATGGATAAAATCCTAACCCTCTACCTGCTGCGTAAGCTATAAGGGGTGATCGAGCACCCCATAGTCCCGCGCAAATCTATAACCGACCCCATTTATGCAATGATCTCTTTGTATCAATCAAATCAGCAATTTCCTAACGAAATTCCCTCTGAGACCGTAAATTGTATGCACCCTAGTCATTTGTCTTGTGAGGATGGTCACCCTAACTGTTGAATATTAAGGCGATACGTTTGAGTGTTGCCATTATTTTCGTGTGAAATTGGCAGTTTCTTTTTTTGTGCGTTGTTTTTTGCGTAAGAAACAAAAGATAGTAAACCATTAAAAATCTTTTGTTTTAAAAGATATAGTGTAATAAAGTGGCGCACGTAGATACGATGTAACCAAGATTAACACAAAGCATACTCTTATCTCTATATTGCCACGCGATCTCTTCATCTGAAATACTGCTTCTGAATAGACTGAAAGCCGATCGTTACATTGTTGGTAGAAAAGGCTGATTTTATTGAATGATAAGTGGGTTTCTATGGACAAAGTTTATAGAATACTTTACGCAGAGGATAGCAGATCTAGTGTTAAGTTAAATACTGTAGCCATTTCGACAGTTGGTAAATATGTTGCACTTTATTATGAGATAAGAAAATATGAACTTAAGGAGGCACTTTACTTTTTGTGTTTTTTCATAATTTCTGCGCTCATACCAGGGAAGGAACAACAAATTTATACATTTTAGATGTGAAAAATACTGTTATGCAGATGCATTTGGTCAGACTGAACGCTGACCGCAATATAGTTGGGAAACGGCTAGGCAGGTGATGAGCTGTGGAAAGCAAACGACACAACTTCGTTTACTTGAATTATCACGCGTAATTTTGTTTAAAAAACCAAAATAATTGAACCTATTTTGATAAAATATCCATGAGACGAAATTGAAATTATAATTATTAATCATCGAAATCGGTTAGCGGGATATTGAGTTATTCGTACATTTATCCATGAACCATAATGAAATGAGATCTGTGTTTCCGATCTCATTTAATCAATCAAATTAAAAAGAATCATCAAAATCCGTTCTACCAGTCGAAAGTTATAAGGTAACAAACAATCCCGGTCACCAAGGAGTATGGCACCGACTAGAGATGTCATGAGGTGTCCCACAGGGATCGACCCTGGGGCCGCATCGGATACAATCGTACATCGGGTGCCGCGCGCCGACCTCCCTATCGGCGTCAGCGTAATTTGTGACGATGACGACACGATGGTACTGGCGTAAGGGAGGTCGCACCAGGTGGCGGCTGATGCAGGGATTGCGACAATCGTCGAGAGGATCTGGCAGTTGGAATTTGAGGTGGCCCTGCACAGGTCCGAGACCATGTACTTTCATGGTCATCGGGATGCGCCACCGCTAGATTCCCACATAACGGTAGGAGGGGTTCATGCCGACGTCGGATTGACAGTGAAGTAGTCACCTCCTTCTCAAAACAGTGATGCTGTCAAAGGAGGAGGCGACGCGCGTGAAGAATCGGGAAGCTCAGCGCCCTCACACCTCAAACCGCCGCAGGAGAAGTTCTGGTCGAGAGACAATAAAACTACCGGCCACCGTAGGCACGGGCTTACGGGCAACGTGCTGCCCACTGCTCGCCAAGTTCCAGGCCCGGGTCGACGGCACTTTGTGATTCTCAAAGAGATGTCAGCACAACGTGACGAGATCTATGAAGAGCGATGCCTGCCAGGGCTGCGGGTTAGTTGAAAGAAACCGTAGCCCTGGCGCACACGCGAGTGAAGGAAGACGGATGGGTGTTAGTCAGGAAAAGTCTGACACGCATTTCCGCTCCGCCCAAAGCCTGAGAGGTGGTTTGATGATTTTCCACCCACATAAAAAAAGGGAATGGGAAGAATGATTGCTATAATTTATAAAGGACACAACAAACTCATTCCGCAAGTCTTTAAAAATCCATAAATAATAGAAAGTTCAATAATTCAAATATACTTTTGCACGAGCGTTTTCTTAAATCACTCATTTATTCCTATAAAATTACATAACATGAATAAAAAGAAACAGTAATAAAATAAAAGTCAAATCTATAGTGTTAAATTGAACACGTAAGCGTACTCAATATCCTAGCCTGGTGTACAAGCACTGTGCGCATGTTTATTCGGGGGTGTTGGGGGTGCAGCGGGGGAGGGTGTCCACCCCCCAGTTTAGATAGTATTGTGTTTGTGCTGCAGTTTACACTTCTCAGAGATGCGGTTGATACGGGCCTATAATCGGCTGATGGTGATGATTTTTACAAGTAAATGAATAATGATGGAATAATGATGTTTAGTTTATTATTTCACTCCTGTCTATAAAAATAAATTAAAGAGAAGAAAATCTTTGTATTCAAAAGCTTTCGCAATTATAACGTTGCGGTATCATTCAGGAAAACTCAGGTTTTCTGTTAAAAATCTGGATTTTAATGATTTTATTTTTGTCAACGTCAATCATATTAAAACTTAATGAGTTAAATAATAAAGAGATTGAGTTATTTAGAACTAAGCAGTTAAGAAACACACCTTTCTAAAAACTAGCTCATTGGCAAATTTATCAGTTTTAGTACAAAAATATTCGCTTATAATGTTGACTGTGCGATTGTTACGTGCTCATCCTTTACAATCTATTGTTGTAACAGTTACAAACTGAAAGAAAGGAATGATTGTAGGTATGTAATACTAAGAAGGTAGTGTGGGAACAAGCCTTAAGTTTGTATGATTTACTACATATTGCATGCGGTTTTATGGGTACCGATCTACTTCGTATAGATGTGACTTTTAGATTTATGCTCTGTAGAATGTGCTTCTTATAGCTTCTAATAATGTAGGACAAAAGTAAAAGAAGTAACTTGTTTACGTTACAGGATTTCTACAAGAAACGTATATATTTGATTTGAACGATTAACATACCGACAGTATTATAGAAAGAAGAATTTTCCACTCAGCATTTTAGCTACGTGCAAAAAGCATCACTGAAAAAGCATGAAACTGTCCCTTGTCAAAATGTTAAATACCTAAATAGTAGTCCATAGTCGGGATTATATGCCTGTATAGTAGTAGAATGGCTACATCACTAATATGTACCATAATTAAGGAAAATATGAGTGTAGTCTGAAGTCTGGTTAGAATGATTGGGTTAGTGCATACATGGTAAGAGAAGTATTCGTCATTGAGAATTCAATGATAATCATAAGAAGTCCTGTGTTGTCACAAACGTATACATAATATCCCTTCTGTCTTTGCATTTATTGCTATATAAGTAGTACCCAAGACCGTGTTTCGGCCATAGCAGGCAATCTTGACAGACCAGCTATCCTGCCCTCCAGCCGATACGGGAGACACTCTATTTCCCCTCTCTCTCTCTTTTCATACTCTCCAAAATCACCAGGTTTTTCCAGTAGGAACATCTACATAGGCAGCACCCAGGAATTTGGAAGTAGGCGGGGTGTTACCCCTGCGCTTGTCGCGTCATATTGCCGTCCCGTCGTACTATATTTGGGGTACCTATACGGAGCGAATGGAATAAGTATGTATTTAAACTTGATTGATATCATATGATGTTCTTGAGATATCTTTGCCAACATTGAGGGGTCTAACTCCGAGTTAAGCTAGTCACACGAACACTGCAACAATGCACTATGAAAAGCCATTAGAAACGAGTTTCGAGAAATAAATGTTTACTTAGCAAGTCCTCCATAGTGGAGTCAACTTAACACTACTTGAATCAATGTATTAACGCAAACTATCGCAGCCCACCGCTGGACATAGCACTTCCTCAATTTGTATCATAAATCCTGTTTTTCGCATCCAGTCTGTGGCAGTCTGTTTTAGGCCCCTATAGCTTGCTAAACAAAATTTTGGGTGGCATCGAGCAGGAACAGCGAAGCGCATACTGTGAGATACCAATAACACATCATTAACAACAACATCATTCAAAACAATGCTAAACCCCTTTGCGTTAAAAACATTCGTAGATTATTAAAAAAAAAAATGCTTTTCCATACATTGGACCGCATAAGTATACTTTTGATAACCCAAAGCATTTATTGCAATTGGTTGTAATAATTTACAGACAGTTTTGAATTGTCACGGAGTCAGGTCAGTCAGTTAGTCAGAGTAATAGCTACTGGCCCCTAGCCCATTTCAAAATTTTGATCGCACAGCAGACAAAATATTTCCTGTGCCCTGATTATTTTTTACAGTACCTAACCAAAATACGCAAATCCTATTTTTAAGCAAGTACATTGCTGTTTTGTTTGTAATGTCCCTTATAATTGAATCATCGTTAACGCTTTAAGTTCAGACCAAGTTAAAAAGCCCAAAAATTCATGACAGACCTAACAAGAAGGTCACAACTCATTCAAACTTAACCTTTGTGAGGACCATTTTACATACCTTGGCCTTTCAAGAGGGTAAAAAGGTTTTAATTTCGAATAGGGACTCTGAAATGCAACTTTTTTGTGGCTTTGTTGTACGTTTAAGTTCGCTGGAAAGGGAAGCTCAGTAAACAACAGGATTTCAGCATATTTTCAGGATATAAAATGGCTTCTGTTTTTAAAGAATAAAATATTTTATACGGACTAAAAGACAATGTTTTGTTTTGATTAAATGGTAATGTTAAAAACCCCAGCCTTTCAAGTATGAGATTCCAGGTCAGGCACGTACCAATGTAACTGTATAAAAGTTACATTGTCCTTATTATCAGTCATTGGTGTACAAGTACAACATGGTGAAGGGAAACATCTTGAGGAAACCTGGATGTTAAGTCTGAATTCGCCAACCCGCAATGAGCAAGCTTGGTGATCACGTTCAATCCTTCTCTATATGAGAGAAGACCTGTGTCCAGCAGTGGGACGATAAAAAGGTTGATGATGATGATGATGAATGCTAACGTGTACTACAATACTTAACCTACTAAGCTTCCACGTGAAATAATAGACTTACGAGTTACGGAACTTGTGGTACTCTCTTATTCTTGTGGGTATGTGGGCCCCAGACAATCGCTTTACTTTGTATAAATTACTTCATCACCAACGCTTTCAAAATGGTGGAGAAAGATATCTTAAAGATAAAAATGCATGCAAATCCGTTACAGAAAAAGCTCTTTGAAGTGTAGATAACTGGATGATGGAGAATAATTTAAACGTAAACATAAGTAAAACTAAATTAATTGAATTTCAATCTCACAGCGCCAAAAAATTAGATTTAGACATTGCTTCTGAAGATGAAAAGATACAATAAATAGATCATTTAAATTTACTAGTACTTTATGTTGATAAACATCTAAACTGGAAAGTAGACATTGAATCCATATGTCAGAAACTGGATAGATTTGTGTTCGCATTAAAAAAACTAAGGCAAAATGTTTCTGTAGAAGCGGCTCTATCAGCTTACCATGGCTACGTGTCATCTGTACTAAGTTACGGTTTTATAAAGTGGGGAAACTCAGTCGACACCGACAGTGTTTTTAAAATACAGAAACGGTGTATGCGGGTTATTAATAAAGCATGGTTCTTAGTCGGCTGTAAACCTCTATTTCAAAAATGTAAAATCCTTCCTCTACCTTATATAAGAGACATCTGTATATTTACCAAAAAATACATGCATTATTTCAAATTACGCAGTGAGGTCTTGGCAAGACAAAAGAGAAGTAAGTTCCGAAATTTATATCAACCACCCTGTAGAAAAGATTTTAAGGGAAAAAATGTGTTCAATATGTGTATTTTAATTTATAATAACATTCCAAGTAACTTGAAATTGTTGGAGGGCGGTGTTTTTAACGAAATTGGTAGAGTGGCTTCAAAAATATTGTTTTTGTAGTATTAAGAAATTTATGGAACCCAAAAATTGAAATGTTTAAGGATAATTTGAATACATAAATAGTAAGTAAAAAGTAATAATGATTGTATAACATTTGCACGCTTGCATGCAGGCGGAGTATAGTATAACTTTTAGGTTTCAAGAACTGACCTTTATAAAAAAAATTATCTCTAGCAACTAAACGTATGATTTAGGAAACCAACATCTCGCACATCCATAAATTCGACGATGGGCCTACGTGCATAGCACACGTCCTCGAAGAGAGGAGGCGTAGTAAACGTTCATCATCTTCTATTATAAAATTCTCCTGTCACATTGTTTGTCCTTGAACTTCTCCAAAACGGCTGAACAGATTTTAATGAAACTTCGTACATTCGTTAGGCACGAGATTTTTTTTTATATCTATTTTTATAGTAGTACTACCTACGCGAGTGAAACCGCGGGCAGTATAAATATACAATATGTAAAGAAAACCCTGGCAGATCCGTGAGGGTTTTTTAGGCATCGATAACTGATCCAAAACAAAGCCGGGCAATTTTTTTTTTAAAATACCCCCTAAAAATAAATATTATTTCGCAAAAGGAGGTAAATTAATACATGTGCGGTAGGCAATACATGCACGAGCGAAAGGAGGCAAGGCACGCGGCACCCGGTCGCATCGCTATTCGCTCATAATAATAATACCGTCATAAATGATGTTGTCATTTATTAAAAAAATACTAAATTTTGGGGAAGTTGGAATTAATTCGCGAAAAAAAAAGATTATTTCAAAAATCATTAGTATTGTTACTATGGTGATTATGTAAAAGGTCATATTTTATTTGGTCTTGTGTTTACCTAACCTTTATAATCCTTATTGTATACTTATACGTTGGTTTCATCACGTTGTTTTCCCTAATCAAAGTCAATAATGTCTAAGATAAGCTGAATAAGTATACATGAAACGCATAATTTCTAGCGTCACTGACATTATCTCATCTCAAATTTTAATAATGTATAAATGGAATAAATCAGTGATATTATTATACACTGTTTTGAAAAGGTTAAATAAATGGCCTAAACTATATTCGGAATAACATTAGACTTTAAACAAACCTTGTTTTACAGTTTGTTCAACGGATTTTGACTTCTATCGCGATGGTGGAAGGATAGTGGATACAGTAAGTATAATGTTTTGTCACAACTTTTTTTCTTTCAGTGCCATCCTTATGCCTACGGAATACAAGTCAAAATCGATTGAATGTATCGTAAAAAAAGGTTAGTGTAAACGTCTAATCTTATTCAAATGGAGTACCTAAAGGTATGTTTAAAATAAACAAATAGTAAATCTTTTGGGGCTTTACCATAAAGACGTCCATTTAGCAAAATTCGCAGTATTTGGTTAATGACAAGATAAACCAGTAGCTCCCAATATTTATGGACCGAGGATTAATTTGATCTTTTTGTTGTTAGCAGTTGAAGTGTTGTAGTTGATCATAGGGTTTAAGAAAAGTAAGCGTATCAGTGTAAAAGTAAACTTATAATGTACGGACAACAACAGGTCAAGCTATCCGAAACTGTCAACCTGAAAATCTTATACAGAAATCTGACAGATTGTAGTAAGTTGATGTGCTGTCTTCTGTACATAAGTCCATTCAGTGGATTATGTCGGTAACTTTGATCCTTTCACGAACTTCACGTATACGTTGATCACTTCAGAATACGAATAAAAGCTTGAAATTTTTAACCTGCCGCGAACCGCAACTGAGTTCTTGCGGTTGTTGAGAACTCATGCCTTAGACAGACACTCGTCAAGGTTCGGTCATACTTACAAGGTTAAAAGCTCTTCACATACGTCTAAAGACATGTAATTACGATAAAAACTGGATATACTGCCCAAGGTTGTATCTACGCAAAAAGTTCGTCTACATTGCTAGGTAAAGCTCTTTATTAAAAGTTTTTCCTTGTGTGCCGACTAACCACAAACAGGATTTGGAGAGAATTTAATAAAGAGTAACTTAGGCTAAGTTACTCCTTATTAAATCAGCTACCTGCCAATAAAAGTGTCATCAAAATAGAAAAAAAAATGAACGAAAACGAGGCTTAATAAAGTAGACGATAACGAGTTTCGATTTCGTTTCGTTATGAAGCGATGTTAAATTGGCTAGGGCCCCTGTCATGCTCACTTAGGTTTTCTCTGTAAGTTAGTCACAGAAACGTACTCCTAAAGATATTCGTCATCTCAGCGTTAATCCTAGTCGCTTGGGAAACTTTTCCAGCTTTGGAGTCTGGGATCCACTTTACCAGTCTAACTGCTGATTTTTGGCTAAACTTCGATATTTTCCGTGAAGCGATTGCCATCTGACCTCCACAAGCCGAAGGTCATATCGAAGCATTGCAGTTAAACCAAATTTTGGACTTTTGAGGGGTCCAATAACCCGTAACGACTACCGCTAGATGTTCGTATGGCAACCAGGATCAACGGTTTAACGTGCTTTCCGAGGCACGACCAGACCAGTGTTAATATTTATATTCATGCATACAAATTTGCCCTGCGCGGGGATCGAAGCCGCGCCTCCTTGCGCAGCGGCGCGTTCGCTACCGCTACGCCATGGAGGCTGTCAAACTTAACATACTTATATTATTTTCCCTTAAATTCTCTCCAAATCCTGTTTGTGGTTAGTCGGCACACAAGGAAAAACTTTTAATAAAGAGCTTTACTTAGCAATGTAGACGAACTTTTTGCGTAGATACAACCTTGGGCAGTATATCCAGTTTTTATCGGCTGTCGGCAGAAGTTACCACCCACCAGACAAAGTCTTGCCGCCAAGCGATTTGTCGTGTTCCGGCATGATGTCTGGTGAAGCCGTATGGAGGACGGGTCTGAGCAGTTGTGTTGCGATGTGTGCCGGGTACGATGCGCCAAATGTTGTTGTGTTGGGAGTTTGGTCGTGGAGGGTCTTAAGATCAATCTCCCTTTGGCGCAGCATCGTTGGTCGTGTTGTTGGGTTTCACATTGCATCACCTCGCTCAACTGCCGTCTTCCTTCCTATTCGCTCAGTTTTTCTGAGTGAATCGGCTCTTAATAAACTAGCGCGCTTTACCGATTCGAAACTTCAACGATCGCATCACTGCTTACCATCAGGCGGGATTGCAGCCAAGCGCTAGTTTATAATTATTAAAAAGAAAAACCACTTTCGATCGGAACCTAAGCGAGTGAAACCGTGAGGCGCAGCTAGTGTACATAATATAATACATCCTTATTTTATTCTTAATAAAGTTACATAATTACATGTAACGTTGGATAGGGACCCAGCTCACTTGTAAGCTCGTTTCAAATAACTTATCACGGTACGATTTTCATATATCCATCAGCTGGATTTCATCTTAGCCTGCATACAGGCTATATGTTGTTGCTGTCAGGTTGACATAAAAAACTGCCCAAGTGCGAGTCAGAAACGCGCACAAAAAGTTCCATGTCACTACCAAAACACATTAAGTATTTATTATTTGTTGTTATAGCGCCAACAGACATGCAAAATCTATCTATGAAATTTCAACTGTCTAAGTAGGTATCTATCATGGTTCATGATACTGCCTTGTGACAGACAGACAGACAGTGTACATAGTCTTAATAATAGGATCTCGTTTTTGTCTTTAAGGTACGAACCCCTAAAAAGATCGATCGTAAATGTTATTTAATCTAGCAAATTAAAATCCTCAGTTAGTTCCTTCATTATCCAATTCTTAATTTGTTCATTCACTCAAGACTTATTGGTCTTTAGATCATAGTTAACGCACTATTTAAATATATGATTTCACCTAAAATATCTACGGTAACTTCGTTTGAATAGAATATAATCAATAGGTCCGGGCGTCTTGTTCATCTATTTAGTTTCACTTGGCTTTTCAGACATTATATAAACATATTTCAGCTCACCCTATTGGTTACATAAACAAGTTGTGCTGGCTTGACGATGTAAGAGATGACATGCGCGCCAACAATCTCACACCACAGGATGCTAAAGATCGCGCGAAATGGAGGCGAATGACCAAGTGGACCCCGGACTCCAATGCGAAAGCTGGATGCAACCAGGTTTATACTTATGCTGAGATGATGATGATCGTTAAGGGGATTTAACTTAGGTACAATAATAAAATGTCTTTGGCTACGGATCAAAAAACCGACCCGGGCAGACTAGTGCATATGGCCTTAATACTAAGTGCATACGATGGCCTTAAGGCTGCCCTACCGATGTAAGTCAAGTTCAAGTGAACAATTATCACCAGAACATTAATATCAGTCATGTTATTAAGACAACGTTACCTACATGTGTAAGTCAAGTTAACAAGGATAACTAGACTATTTAGTCTAGAATATAGATTAATTATTATAATATCTAGATTACTAAGCTAAGGTGATATGTCTGTGTTATTAACCTTCAATAGTTGTTAATGTGTCTGTATATCACATACTAGCTGCGCGCCGCGGTTTCACTCGCATAGGTTTAGATTCCGATTCTCATACTCCAACTCAAAGTATTTATTTTAATTACATATTTATGAGATCCCTCCTCTAATTAATCCGCCTGCCTTCAAAGCGAGAGTGAACATGCAGCTTCTGGGCGCGGTCGTTCTATCATAGACCTATTCCTTCGCTTCCCGCCAATCGAGGTTGAGGCCAAGAGTAGGTCCATTTATCATTAAATAAACAATATCAGGCTCTCGTCCAGGGATCGGTCAGTAAACAAAAACCGGGCATTTGTAAGTCGACCTCGGGTACACAGGGTTCAGTACCATTAACTAAAAACAAACAACAGCAATACATCTTCTGTGAAACTTTTAACTGTTTAGCTATCACGGTTTATGAGGTACAGTCTGGTACGCAGCATGGCATTAATCGATCTGACAGTGCTGTCGAAAGTTACAGCGTTGTTAGATGCTTCCACTTTAAATGTGCTACCCAGTAGGTATTTTGCTTGTAACTGTTGTACGTCTTAAATTACTCGTAATCCAATATTGTATTATAGGGAACCCGAAAATGTGTTTTACTATAGGTTCAGCTCGCATAAATGAACATAACGTAGAAGTATTATGAAGGCCAGGAAAGGTCGCACAGGCTAGGTGGTGTAATCATGGTACAAGAAGGGTGGAGAACTATGCTCAGCAGTCGTTGTAATAATAATGATGGTGATGATGAGTCAATCTATTTGTCACAGATAAATGATTTAATTAACCGATTAGTTACCTAACCTTTTTCTAGCCTTTTAACTAATCGCCGGCCATTGAACTAACGGCCTGAATGATATTCAGTAGTTTTAGTACAGTTTAGGTTGGAACTTGTAACTAGTAATATTGGCTACGACATACATATTCGTATTATATACATATTTTGGTGTTAAAAGAGTGAGGCGTGGAGTCGGTGATTCTCTCGTCAAGATGGATGTTATTTGGTTTCACGCTGGCCGCCTGTTGAGTTCATGGAACATAAGACGAAAATAACTTAGGATATAAAGCATTGTCAAAAACATACTTTATCCCAATATTTCCACGAGAGATACTTTTTGCGCAAAGAGCCCATTTATGTAATTACTAGTACGTAGAATTACCTACTAATTGGCAAAATATTACTTTACTTCTGCCCACCTATTTGTGGAATACAGGCGGGGTACCTTTATATAAGCTTACGTCAATGAAGAGAATTTAAATGATAGTCGAGTAACTTTGACTATTTTATAAAGTGATTCGAACTAAGAACTAGAATTATGAGGTAACCTTATCTTCCCCTAATTTTGTTAACTAAAAAAAACAGCGTTGACATTTTCATTGATGGTCTATTTATTAAATTATGGTTTTTACATGCTTTTTATTAGCTACACTTGTATGTTTGCTTGCTTGCTTGTTTGTTTGTCCGTCTCTAACTCTTTGGACTACGAGTGAGCGGCTCATTACTGTAAAATGTCCCAGCGTTTTCAATACGTTCGTTGGACGAGCGGTCTAAGGCGCGCGTCTTCAGTGACGTCAGTGTTCGGATTCAGCGATCGTGGAATCTAGTCCCGTCCACGCCGAAAAAAAAAATGTTTAATATTTGAGACAAACAGAGCCTTAGATTTTGATATGTTGGAAGATCAGAATCAACAACTAGAACGGAATTGATTATTTGAAAGCGAGCCAGGGAATCAAATTTTCAAAATACTTTCAACATTACCTTATATTAATTTGTGCAGTATTTAGTTTAGATTTAGTTACTTGGGTAACGCATCATTACGAATTTTAGCACTTGCTATTCTGTCCGTTGGAGATCAAGAAAAGTTTGGTAAAAACAAATGAGCACCACTTAAGCGTTCGTCTTATCCTTATTTTATTTAAAAAAACAAAAAAAATTGTACTAAAAGTTGAAAATAAATATAGTTTAAAAAACTTAAAAAAAACATGCTTTCAAACATAAAAGTTAAAAATAATTTTAAAATTTAATTTATGACAATAGTATATAAACAATACTAGTAAAATGAGAAAAAAGCGTGCGGCGCTTTGTGCCATAATTTTTGTATAAGTATTAAGCATCTCACGCTTTTTATATATACTATTGTCAAAATTAAATTTCAAAATTATTTTTAACTTTTTAGTTGGATATTCTTTAAAAGCATGTTCTTTTAGTTTTTTAAACTATATTTTGCATTTATCAGCTTCCTTGTACTCACTATGTTATCTAAAGCATGGTGAGCAACTTTCCAATTTACTATATTTCACGTGCGTCGCAATGCCTTTTTAGTCTCTACGAAGGCACATAGAATCGAAAAAATACATGACTGTGTTAATATGACTGTGTTAATATTTTAACTCTCCGTTTGGAGTTCGCTGTAGTGGGGATCAAAACGATACATAGAAAAGCAAATAACTTATTTAAATTTCAAATTAAAAGCAACACGATACATAGTTTTCGACCTCGTTATGCCTCCTTTAAATTAAACTCCGAACTTTTTCAAAAGAGGTTGTGTTCCACGTCTTAAGTTGCCAAAAAAAAAAGAAACTCAAACATAACAACAAGAAAATCGACTTACCGGCAAGGAGTATCAGGATCGTAACCGCGAAGCAGACATGCGGCGACCCCCGCGGGGGCGGGACCCTCCCCGCCATTGGCCGAGCGATGGGGGCGGTTTAGCTATAACAACACAGCTTTCACCGACGAAACCTTAGAATACAACACTCACGCCACACAAAAAGAAAATAGACTTGACAGTAATTTTACCGCGTATTTTGACTTTGACGTTTTGATTTTTTAATCGCGCACTGATACGTTCGCGCACATCCACCGCACGCCACAAACTAAACTAAACTTTCACTCGCGCTTCAAACGCTGATTGCATCATTTGTTTACTTTCACTTATAATCAGTCACATTCGAGATATTGTCTAACTTTATCGTTTAACTTACGAACTATTTATTGTCGGAGTTTCTGTACAGTCTTGGTCTAAAATTGGCTGAATGATGGCTTGACATGAGAACTGAATTCTGTTGAATGGAAGGGTTAGAAAGTTCGCTGAACTCTTTGAGTGCAAAACATGTAGCTTTTAGGTACTTTACTACTAAAGCATCTAAGAGCTACATAATTACGGTAAAAGACTTTTAAGAAATCAGTTCTTTTTTAACTTTTTCGTTTTCCAACAAACTGGTGCGTCGCATTTTAATAAAATTATTAGGTAATTTTACTCGAAAAATTTTGTTCGCGAATGCTCTTCTCAGCTACTTAGGACGGTCATTGACTCTGAAATGTTGCATAAGCGAAAAATGTACATGCAAGCATGCAATGTCGCAAAAGATTGTGTTTATTATTACACTGAAACTTAATTTAGAATAACTACAAAATTGTGACTGGGTTTTCCTGTTAAGATGTAATGATGAACATAAGAGACATTACAATTATATTAGTAAGTAAGTATAACTCTGTAGATGTGATCAAGGCTTTTAATTAACTTATCATTACTAATATTAATATCAGCTATTTTGTCGTCATTAAATCGTCACTCTATAATATATGTAGAATGTAGATACAAGAATACTTTTTTAGTTTTTGAGATCTAAGGCGTGCCTGTCTGCGCGAGCACGACGCGACACGTGGTACTACTCGCGCGAGTTAACTGTACACCTCGCTGGAATGCGATCGAGCTGTCCGAGCAATTTACCAGCTCGGTGTCAGATTTTCTCTGAGAAATTTGTTTAAAGACATTGGTATTCTCACGGTTGCTTCACAGTTCATCTTAGCCAACATCTTATATGTTAGGCAAAATATTCACGTGTACACCAGAAACTGTGATATTCATAATATTAATACCAGAAATAAGGACAAACTGCGAGCCCCTTTTCACCGACTTCAAAAGGTTCATAACTCTTTTGTTGGGCTTGGTATAGCTTTTTATAACAAGATACCCTTTGCTTTGCTAGACTTGCCCTACAATGCATTTAAAACACAAATTAAATCCATGCTTTGTTCAAAGGCATATTATTCCGTGAATGATTATTTAAATGATAAGAATAGCTGGTCGCTCTGATTAACTCAGGACAATGTTTGTGTTCTTTCTCAGTAATTAGCTTATTGATACGTTATATGAGTTCATATAATTTACTTTTTTACATTACATAAATATGTAAGCTGTCACGCCCTTTATGCCTGGGGCTCCTTAGTTAAGTAACAAGTTTTAGTTAATTACATTTTCATTTGAATATAACATAAATATATTGTTTTGCTTTGCTGGTATTTTGGCGTGGTAGTTGGCATATGGCAAATAATTTCATTGTTGTTGTATTTTATCGTGTTCATCACTATACATGGTATTGTATAAAGATATACATGTGTTTTTTTAAAAAAATGAACAGACAGCTGTGCTGCTGGGGAGTTTGTTCCGCCACTTCTTCTTCCCAGCGAAAGCACTAGGAAGTGACGATGGGTGGGCGTTTTGGGGGACTGTCTTATGTAATATTGACGTTCAAAAAGTGCTGATTCTCAGCCTAATTTGAATAAATAACTTTTGATTTTGATTTTGATTTTGATCCTCCTCCCACTTCCCCGAGCGACGTCCCGCATTTGCCGTAAGCGCAGAGTTGCGATAGTACTTATGTTTGTTACAATTATGTAAATACAGTTTAATTCCCCTGTTGTTATTACCGTTTCTGTGGAGTTTGCTTTGTTAAGTTTTTTGTTTTTTACATTTTCGACGCGTTAGTGTAGTCTGTTGGTTGCAACATTATATTTCAGTCCATATGTATCAATTTAATTGCAAAACGTCATGAGTAAAATGACCTAGTATTACATTTTATCATCTAAACCTTTGATTAACATAAAAAAGAAATACTAATTTATATATTTTTTACATAATTCTCATTTTTTACAAACGGTACTGTCCCAATGACGTCACAGAGCGAGGTGCACAGTAAACTCGCGCGATTTATAGAACAATTTCTATGAAAATTTCGAGCATTGTATTCCACCGGAATCGCGAATTCGCGACATACCATTGCCTCTCGCTTGTCTAGGGGGGCTCTTACGCACAGAGCTTTTACATACTTAGAGCAAAGTATTTATGAAAAAACATAACCCTTCCTGGCAGTCGGGTAAAAAGCGACCTATTATCCTTGCCCATAATAATTAAAGACGAGTATTAAGTAAGTATATCTGAACCTAAATACCTGTTCAAAATTAATATTACTTTACCCACACAATACATCTCATACATAGCAGATTTCATAAAAAAAAAGAACAGCCCTAAATAATCCATTAAAATAATCTGCCAAGCCATGCAGCACTATACATTCTTTGTTCAACAGCAAAACAGTCAAAACAAGTAGTCATGCATCAAAGAACACAAAGAGGAAATTAACTTGTTCCAAGTTAGCAATGAAACAGTCTGTGTCATAACAACATTGAATAACTTGCACCGGCAGCAATAACTGAAGATATTGTGGGAAATCACAATAATGAGGAAGTGTTACAAAACAGTTTTTTTTCTTAAGTAAGGCTATGTAAGTATCGATCGAAATATAGAAACCTAACTTATGGTCGCCGAGTTCATTCCATTACATATCGACACTACGCTGTGCCTCGCGGAGCACATTAGGCTGTTGGTGCTGGCTGTCATTTATAGTGAAATAGTTTTAAAAAGGTTTGACAGCCTCCGTGGCGTAGCGGTAGCGAACGCGGCCGCTGCGCTAGGAGGCGCGCGAGTTCGATCCCCGCGCAGTGCAAATATTTGTATGAATAAATATGAATATTTGCATCGATCTGATCGTGCCTCGGAAAGCACGTTAAGCCGTTGGTGCCGGTTGCCATACGAACATCTAGCGGCAGTTGTTATGGGGTTGTTGGAGCCCTCAAAAGTCCAACAATTGGTTCGATATCGCCTTCGGGTCGTGGAGGTCAGACGGCAGTCGCTTCACGGAAAATATCGAAGTTTAATCAAAATCAGCAGTTAGACTGGTAAAGCGAATCCCAGACTCCAAAGTTATAATGATGAGATATAAAAATATTTGAAGCTGTAACATAAACTGAACTTTTCTTTTTCCATACACATGTATTTGATTACATAAAGTACTTAGCGAATATGTCGCCTATCTTATTTGAGAAATACAGAACCTCCATGTTTGAGGTCGGTTACCAGTTAAATCCAAATTCAACAATTTTGTTTCAAATAAATTAATCATATAAATAAACTAAAGTGGGTCTGGAGTCTTATCCACCTACGTAAGAGGGCCGGGGAGACACCCACCGGTCTGGAAAATTAGATAACACTATTTTAAGTTAATAAACCTTTGAGACTTCTATTTTTTACCAAAAAAGATTTTTTTTATTTTTTTTTTATAAAATTATAAACTAGCGCTTGACCCCAATCCCGCCTGATGGTAAACGGTGACGCAATCGTTGATGGTAAAGCGCGCTAGTTTATTAACCCTATTCACTCTAGCCTTGAAGACACTCAAATTGTAGTCCGTCGGAAACACCGCCGCTGGCAAATTATTCCAGTCCCTCGATGTACGCGGTATAAAGAAGGAGGCGAAACGCTTCGTCTGGATCGTAGTGGTGTTAACAACGTAAGGGTGGAAACTCGCCGTACGACGGGTCTTCCGATGGTGGAATGGAGATGGGGGAATTAAATCATGCAATTCCCTCGCAAACTCCCTAAAATGCTTCCTATAGAACACCGAAAGGCTGGCTACTCTACGCCTGTGCTCTAGGCTTTGGAGACCATCTTGAGTTAAATCAGGGTCACCAATCAGCATCTTCGCCCGCCTCTACACCGAATCTAAATTGGCCAGGTGACACTTAGCAGCACCAGCCCAAATGTGGCTGCAGTACTCTACACACGAACGGACCTGTGCTTTGTACATCATCAGAAGCTGCCCTGGTGTGAAGTACCGCCGGACCTTTGCGACAACGCCAAGTTTTCTGGCAGCCACCTTGGCCTTGGATTCAATGAACCGCCTAAAGTTTAGGTTCGAGGAAATCGCAACTCGCGAGTCGAGCGAGCGAGTTGCGAGCGAGAGAGCGGTCGGTACACTCCAAGGATACATTTCTAAATGTAAGAGCCAAGATGAATAGGTTCCTTTTGGCGGTGAAAAGACACGCCTGTGTTTTGACGACGTGTCAAACAAAGCCTTTTGACAGTATCGCCCTTTAAACTTTCCGCAGACTCACTTCATATAATAATTTTGAAACTTATCATTAGAAATTTGCACCCACTCTATAGTTCCCACCCACACCAAGTTTTAATAAAAGCTTTTCCAATAAGTTACGATATAAATCTCACAGTAATGTCACATTAAAGAAAATATATTTAATATAAAATGTAATCGCGTTCACATAACGTTCCACGCAAGATGTACAATTATGTCGCACTAAGATACCACCTAGTAC
Organism: Sesamia inferens; assembly: GCA_037179545.1. NCBI lineage: Eukaryota > Metazoa > Arthropoda > Insecta > Lepidoptera > Noctuidae > Sesamia > Sesamia inferens. The sequence continues at coordinate 1,399,170 of CM073943.1, forward strand.
ATACTACCTACTAATATACATCCAACTTTTTATCCTTTTTATCCTGCCTTATTATGTTGATTTTATGTTTCTAATTTTATAATTTGCACTCATTATTTATTTTCACTGATTGTATCGTGTTTACACCTAATTACCTACATGTGCATGCTGGGATCTTCTATAATTGAAGGAGCACATGTAAAAGAACCTTACTCTATTGTTGTATTTTTTATTGTATTTGAGTATCCTTTGTTGGAGACCTCAATAAATAAATAAACTTCCTATAAACACCAAAGTTTATATGTCTGGGTGGATGTTTGCTACTGTTTTACACCAAAACTACTGTAGAGATTTGGATGAAATTTGACCCACGAATATGTTTATAACCACGATGAGGTACATAGGACACTTTATCTTGATATTCTGAAGGGATGCGGGTAAAACCGCGGGCCGCTGCCAGTACATACATTAACATCGACTTTTTCATTAACAACCCACGGAGTATCATCCAATTACGATATAATTGGCGCAGTGGTTGAGCGCGTTTGCTGCGTGTCGCGGGTTCGATTTCCACACGGAACAAATATTTGTATAACCTACAATTCGTTGTTCTAGGTAAATATGTATTTCTCTTTTATATATGTTTGTAAACGCACCTACGATACAGGAGAAATCCCTAGTGTGGGGCAACGTTTACTAAAAAAAAGAAATTTATCGATGAGGATTATAATAACTAGATACTTTGTCAAAAATCAAGGACTAATAGTGCCACGAATAGCTGAGGATTTGGGCTGTTCCCAGTAGTCTTACCCAGTAGTCTTACCAGTAGTACTAATGGGAGTTTTCTTCCCAATAGACTTACTAGTAAGATTACAGGGAACTTTGTTCCCAGTAGACTTACCAGTAAAACAAAACAATATTATAATTTCTATTTTGATAAAATCATTGAAGCTGGTGTATGTCATCACAGAGAGGTGTGGCTGTGGTACAGACAATGCAACAGAACAACTTTCTCCATGGAACTAACATCGTAATCGCGAAAAAAAAAAAACCGGCCTAGTGCGAGTCAGAACCATTTATGTGCAGACGACAGCACGTGGTGTCGGTGTCGGTGGTAGTCGTGGTGGCCTAGTGGTTAAAACACCAGCCTCTCAAGTATGAGTGTGTCAGTTCGATTCCAGGTCAGGCAAGTACCAATGTAACATTTCTAAAGTTATATGTACTTTCTAAGTATATCTTGGACACCAATGACTGATTACAAGGTGAAGGAAAACATCTTGAGGAAACCTGGACTATAAGTCCAACCAACACGCATTGGGCAACACGCATTGGGCAAGCGTGGTGATTACGCTCAATCCTTATCTGTATGAGAGAGATGATGATAATGACAGAACATCGAGCTACTGCAATCTGTCAGATTCCCTTATTAGATTTTCAACTTTATCTCTAAAGCATTAAGGCTTAAGGTTGATTGGGAATAATTGCCAGTTTAGGGTAGCTTGACCTGCTGTCGACAGTACTTCTATAAAAAAAAATACTATTTTAGTATTTGTTGTTGACCACAGAAAGACAGATATCATTCGTGGAAATTTCAACCATTTAGCTATCATGTCTCTTGAGGTATGGACAAAGCGTTTCGCCTGGTCTTTTATACCGCGTACAGTTTTTCGGTCTGACGACAATTTGAGTGTCTTCAAGGTTATAGGTAAGATTGTGGTCAAGCACTTGTTTATAATTGAAAAAAAAACTCGTTTTTTTTCGTTGGCCCACACTAGGAATTACTCCTGTATCGTGGCGCTGCGTATACAAACATTTAAAACAGAACTGGTTTCTCTTAAAGACTAAAGTCAAACCTCTTCATCAAATGAGATCGAGGTGGATAGAATAGAATACTCTTTATTATGTACACCATAAAGATTACAGAAACATAAATATAAAGATTTTACAAAGGGTGACACAATGGGCGGTCTAACACACACGTGTAGTAACATGATTCCCATTATCTTTTTTGAGACCAGTAGCCACGACTCAATTTCAAAAATGATCTTCTAAGATAGACCATAAAAATGAAAAAAAAAAAACTGAGGAATATTCACGACAAAATGTAAAAAAAAAATTTTTTTTTTTAAATAATTATAAACTGGCGCATGACCGCAATCCCGCCTGATGGTAAGCAGTGATGCAATCGTTGATGGTAAAGCGCGGTAGTTTATTAAGAGCCTATTCACTCAGAAAAACTGAGCGAATAAGAAGGAGGACGGCAGTTTAGTGAGGTGATGCAATGTTATACCCAACAACACGACCAACGATGCTGCGCCAAAAGCAGATTGATCTGAAGACCCTCCACGACCAAACTCCCAACACAACAACATTTGGCGCATCGTACCCGGCACACATCGCAACACAACTGCTCAGACCCGTCCTCCGTACGGCTTCACCAGACATCATGACGGATCTCGAAAAATCGCTTGGCGGCAAGGCTTTGTCTGGCCACCAGGTAACTTCTGCCGGCGGCCGATGTTATGGCCTACATTTTTGACTGCTAAATTAAAAAAAATACATAATAAAAACTTAAAATATTAAACTCGTTCCATTTTCAAATCTAACTTATCCCATATACTCTGACGTCACTCTTTACGTAATAGTGTCACTATCTCAAAGTTGTTTATGGACCCAAGACGCGCGGGCGTTCAAATATTAAGCTGAGTACAGACCCGAGTCTGTCCTCAGCTTATTAATTCCCTCTGACCTTACGTCCCACGTAGAGCCTATACTAAGACTGAAATGAAAATTACTGGGGGGCAATCGCGCTAAAATAATTCAACCAAAACAGAATTGGATCGCAACCAAACCATAACTTTTGTTATGTTTCGTATCGCGCTTACGGTTTAACCATAACTGGATCGCAATTGGAACGTAACCGTTGTCAAATGACAAAGTTGAAACAAACCTAACTTTTTCTATGCCATGTCAAACTTACGTCTAAACGATTAGATTTACTTATAATTGATATACTTTTAATTATTATACCTGATGAAATGTATCGCTCATGCCTACATTGATTTTCCTTCAACCGAAGTTGAAACTTTAGCGCGATACGAAATATGATCGAAACTAAACTATAACCTTAACTGGATTAGATACGAACAAGAGTTGAACTTCTACTGTTTTATTTAGCGCGATTACCCTCCAGTTTGACATTTAGGATAACATTTTCAACGACGTTTTAATTTTTTTGGTTAGTCTACACCTTAATTGGTTACTATCAATAAAGGTCTGAATTATTTCGAAGGATATGACTATGGATAACCATTGCTTTATATGTTCGAAAATATGTCTGCTCAACCCCGGAAAGAACGCAATGAATTTTGTTGAATTGTCAAAATCAAAGCCTTTCCTACTGTTACTGTGTATAATGATCACCTCGCTGATTTTAAACATGTTCATACACATACCTCCTTATTCATAAAAACTGCTTAAAGTTAACTAGTGATTAGCGATTCCTTAAACATACATTTTTGACCTTTTAACGTCACTTAAATTTAATCATCGCTTATGGATAAAACCCTTAAACACTGTGGTGTTTATTCATAAAGGATGATTTAAGTTAAGTGACGTTAAAAGGTCAAAAATGTGTGGTTAAAGAATCGCTAATCACTAGTTAATTTTAAGCAGCGTTTTTGAATAAGGCGGATAAAGTACATGGTTTGAAATCACCAACAAGTACTTATTGATCGAGTCACCCGCATAACACATTTTGTAAACGAGTTTTTCTGATAACTGTTTTTTTTATATTGAACATAATGTACATATGGCACATCCAATTTACGAAACTGCATGCTGTCATGACATTATTAAAATCCCATTTGACCTACAGTTTTTTTTTAGGCCAGATCATAAATAAGGTTTTGTTATATATTGTATTTATATGTAACAAAAGTTAACTCATTTATTTCAATGAAACCATTTACGGGTAGTAATGAATAACTAAATAATCGGTCAGTTAGAAATTTGAAACTAGTTGCTCATTTCAAAATATAGATCTCTATCGAGATGAAACTCTAAAGGATAATCTTTTTAATCAAGTTATTACCTACTATCAAAATACTGGCTACATTATTCTTGTTGCTTCGGTGTATATGTCAGAAAAATGAAAAAAAAAACATTCAAATAATACAATCATGAATTAAATTAGATTAAAAATGAGCTCTGGCAGTTAACAGATCTTCTTCAGCCTATGGATGTTCACTGCTGGACAAAGGCCTACCCTAAGGCTTTCCACGCTGACCGGCCTTGTGTTGCCCGCATCCATCGGCTTCCCGCGACCTCCACTAGGTCATCGGTCCACCTTGTTGGGGTTCCCTACGTTGCGTCTTCCAGTGCGTTCCACTCCAGAACCTTACTGCCCCATCGGTCATCGGTTCTACGAGCAATGTGCCCTGCCCACTGCCACTTAAGTTTAGCAACTCGCAGAGATATGTCGGTGACTTTGGTTCTTCTGCGGATCTCCTCATTTCTGATTCGATCACGCAGAGAAACTCCGAGCATAGCTCTTTCCATTGCCCTTTGTGTGGCTCTGAGCCTTCGTGTGAGGCCCATTGTGAGCGACCACGTTTAAAAATGAAAATATCAAACTAAATCGCATAAAATTGGAAACAAAATAGTCCTTTAAAATATTTGTTCACTGACCTCCGATCGGCCACAGCGCGATCCTGTATTGATTTGGTTTTTTTGGCGCTGTTATTATTAAAGCTTAGTACCGCTGGATGCGGCGGTCATCAACCTGTAAGCGCTTCCTTAGTTAATTTCCTGAGTCGAAACTAATTCATATATTGATATGATTTTTATGGGTAGACTGAGAATGCGTTGAGGTACACGATGTGTAATTTATTGTCGTATTGTCATCACCACTTTGTATATTTTCGAACAAAACACACAGCGTATTTGGTAAGAAATATTAGACCTGTGATAGCACCACATGCGCGGGCTGACGATAACAACAATTCAACTCAAACTTTATGGTATTGTTAACAAATAATTACATATTAAGTTAATCATCAAATACTAAAAAATAGGTTTAGAATGTTAAGTAATTGTGTGCGTACCTATAGCAATACAGAATTTAGAATATGTGATTTCACCGTTTCACAATTTACATATTCCCGTATAAAAAATACGCGCTATGTCGACACCAGCCCGTACTATTACCTACTTATTCTTAGTAGGTAGTTAAGATAAACTTTTTATTTATAAATAACACTCTACCAACGTTATTTTGTACAGTTATAGCCATTTCACACAACTGCCAAAGAACGACAGCAATAATTATTTTTTCTGAATTACAATACCCTCACATTTCCGCGGTAGGCAGACACCTAAGTACACAAATACTGCGATATGCTATGGTACTAAGTGCTAATTAATACAGTTAATACCTATTCTTAATTATTTGTATATAAGATTTGGACACACATGGATTGATGATCATGGTTGATGATGATCCACACACATATATTTCATCCATGGTCACTAAATATCACATATAAGTATTAAGTAGGTACCTACTTTGTATCTTCCGGAGAATCGCTGACTAGACTAGGAGTCAGAGTATCTGTATTGTTCATTTATGATAAGCCTTATATTTACAAATACTCAAAATTATTGTTTAAAACAATACGATTTTTTTGTAAAATGAGAATTCGGTTATATCGCGCTATTTAGATTTCCCTCGGGACTATCAATTTTTTCAATAAAAGGTAGCCTATGTCCTTTCTCAGGGTCTAAAGGTTGTATGTGCCAAATTTCATCAAAATCGGTTGAGAGGTTTAAGCGGGAAAGCGTAACAGACAGAGTTACTTTCGCATTTATAGTATTAGTAAGGATTTAGTTATTACAAACTTTATTTAGTACTTACAAATTTATCTTTTACATTTTGAGCATTAGTCCCATCATATTTAGACCACTTAAAAGGTACTAATTTGTTTCTACACCTTGTATGATGTCATTATTGTAATACGACTCAAAAGGCACTTTTAAAAGACATATTACAATAAGAAGGAAAAAAATACAATTTAATACTAATATACATATAAGGCTGAAAAGATTTTTTGTTTCTTTGAACGCGCTAATCTCAGAAACTACTGGTTCGATTTGAAAAATTCTTTCAAAAGTCGTGGGCGGCCGCTAGTAAAGAGTAAAGAATAAAGTATTATTGAATTAAAGATTCAATTTTAGTCCTAATAATGTATCGTGGATCTTATTTAACTCATATCATAATTGGTTGAGTGGCGAATTTCTCAGACAATGTCTTGCTGACTGTACAACAACCCTTCACTTTTTAATGATTATTACGTCAAGGCGACCGACGATGCTCAGTCGAGCACATCGTGATTCGGGTACTTACCTATATAATTATACTAACAGACTTTTGTCTTCGAAAATATCTAAGTAGGTATGTCATTTACCTACCTATATTTGAATGGATAGTTTGAGATAGTTTTCAATAACAAACTAAATTACATAATTTGCAAACAAAACGTATTAAATACAACCTTTATGCTACATATAGTCATTTATTAATTGAGAAATGTTATTATACAAGTAATGAATTCCTAAATGACAAATTACAAAATGTAGAATTAATTTGACTAGTGAAATTACTCCATATTGTGACATTTGTAACTTTGTTTTTATTTATTTATCATTATTTAATTTCATTTTGACATTATATAATAAATAATTTGTTTTTTACCTTTAGCATGATTGGCTAAAATTTTATATTAGCATAAAGTAGATAGCATTACTTGGTGATGGAATGTTTTGTAAATTAATTAGTGACTATGAAACTTCTAGAGGCAACTACGGTGAAGTGTTCGAGTGTGGTTTGTCAAAGACGCGAACTATGCACGGTACTATGAGCGCATGCAACAACCACTAAACTAAACTCTCAATATATTGTCAAGGAAACTTTATAACTAATACATATTTGTTTAGTCCTGTGACGTCAGCTCCCGACGTAAATTGACTTATTTTAGTAATCATGTCTTAATAACTTAATTACCTACTTTTAACTTCATCATCCTCGTCATTTCAGCGTGAATCCCAGTCGCCTCCGAAACTTTATCAGTCTAACTGCTGATTTTGGCTAAACTTCGATATTTTCCATGAAGCGAATGCCGTCTGACCTCCACAACCCGAAGGCGATATCGAAGCAATGCAGTTAGACCAATTGTTGGACTTTTGAGGGCTCCAACAACCCGTAACGACTGCCATTAGATGTTCGTATGGCAACTAGGACCAAAGGCTTAACGTGCTTTCTGAAGCACGACCATGAGTAGTGCTAATATTCATATTCATGCATACAAATACTTGCACTGCGCGGGGTTCGAAACCGCGCCTCCTCGCGCATCGGCTGCATTCGCTACCGCTACGCCATGGGGCTGTCAATTTCAACTTAAGACTTACAATTTCAAGATTAATCACTTTTATCTTACGACATATATTAATTTGACAGGCCTAATTTATTTATCTTCTATCCTTTTTTTAATGAAATAGAAAAAAAGAAACTTAAATTTAGTTAAATTCCTGAACAAGGTAATTTGCGCCTCTGTTCGCACTTTATATAATGCTCTTCGATAACCACAATTTAAACTTATCGGGTTTCAGTAATCTTAATTTGACGCCAAAATAAGAGTTCTGTCCATGGTATCTAGTAGTCGAAGAATCCGAATTATAGTCGAATACCTAAAACATTGTTCTTAATAAAAAAAACATGCCAAATTATAGAGTCAGGAGGGGATAGAACAAATAGAAAAGGAAGACCCGCTTTAAATCAGAGATAGAAATTAAATGAAAAAAAACAACGTTGTGCCGTTTTTATAATATCACAAATATTTCTTGTATATATAATAGAAGTACATATTATAGTAAATATTAGGTCCTTACATATGAAATTGGCGTTTTGTCGTACTGGCCATTTTGATCTCAAATATCTCCTCTTTGGTTTAGAATTCCAAACTCAAATTTATACAGCTATTTTTCGTGTCTCGAAAACCGTATTTATTTTGTTTTTTATTTTTATTTTGGTTTTTCTTTGCGTCATTGAGTTTACAAAATGGAAAATTTAAAATTTCGCGTTATTTACGAATATGAGTTCTGACGTGGCACCAGTGCTGCAGAAACGGCTCGAAGAATTAATGATGTATATGGCAGAGGTGTCGCTAGAGAAAGCATAGGGCGTTTTTGGCTCCAACATTCTCGTTCTGGAAATTTCAACCTACAGAACAATCCCCGTGGACGGCCGGAGACCAAAGTCGACAATGAAGAATTGAAGGCTATTGTGGAAGCGGTATAGTATGATGTAGTATAATATGATGTCTATATAACTTATTTACATATACATACTTATCTACATAATTAATTCAATTTATTTTTTTAATCATCGTTCCTCTCAACCGAAGCATTTGCCATTTAACCTTAGTTGACTACTAAGGTTAAATGGGTGGTCTGTGGTCAATGGTGGAGAATATCTACACTATCTCTCTATTTAAATAAATAAATGTATCATCTCATGCGGTATACAGAGAGGAGATTTAGTAACTTGCATACTATTTGTCCTATTAAACGTTTTACACCCAAATCTATATCTGATGTGAAGAAAATACTTTCCATACATACATCACTAGATACACAGTCTCGAACAGAACCGTTATCAAAAATGGCGACAAGTATTAAGCAGTCTAAAGTAGTCAAAATATATATATATATATATATATATATATATATATATATATATATATTAATTTAATATCAGCCTTAAGTGCAGTGTATAAAGTTCTTTTCACAAAGCAGTACAAAAAGCCATTATTTTTTACGACCGAGTCCGTGGTACGTCAAACATCAAACCAAATTCAACCTTACACGCATGCATTAAAGTCAGAATTATAAAGTAAGTACTAAATGAAAGAAGCACCCAAGTGCTGCGTTGTACGCTTGTTCAGTTCAATCATTTTTTACGCTGATTGTGAATCTTAGTGTATAAGTGATCGATGTTTCCATACATGCATCGAAAGAGTCTATAGAAAGAAAGAAAATAAATTTAGCACAGACTAATAGACAAAAAATACACCAGATATATATGAGGACAGACGTAAAAAAGAGCAGAGAGTGTGCCCCGCAGCTGCACAAAAAAGCGCAGTTCAGCAAAAATGCCTCACAAGTAGTTCATGACGCTGGAGAACATTGAACTCGATGAAATGAAATATATTATGCAAGTAGGATCACTGATCAGTTTTACTCGTCATGTTTTATTTAACTAGCTAGAGCCGGCCGATGTGATGAACTTGAGGGAAGTGGTAGATATTATGTATGTTTAATGTTCTCCCAGTTATAACTTCAATTTAATCTTTTTTTTTTTAATATGCTGCAGTGCAGTATACGCAGTAGCTGCTTACTAACCCCCAAGATCTACATTAAGTTCTAGTGTAACTTCGATATTATTTATCGTATCTTTCTTTTTTCCTTATCTTTTCTGTTATCCTATCCCACTTCTGGACAAAAGCCTCCCCGAAAGCCTTCCAGGAAATCATTTGCCCATATTTATTTTAGTTTTTAATTTATAACAATGCACACTAGCTATTTCAATTCACTTTAGATATTGGTACGATAGAATGGTCGACATCGGTTTTGCTTACACTAATAGGAAATAGAACGTAAAATGGTCGAACTATTTCAAACATTTTAGACCTATGCAGCTTAAAGCTTTGCGTCCAAATTCACAGAACACCGCCATATTGGCTACGATGTAGCGTAAAAATGTGTAAAATGAAACCTTTTCTTTTATTTTTGAGTCATTATTTAATCGAATATAATAAGAAAATCCAGCTGTGAGGAGTTGCATAAAAGCTTTTATAAAAATTGATCAGTTTTAAAGAGACGTATTTTTGCCTAAATGTATTTTTGTTTATTTAAAGAAAATATATGATTGATATTATTATTTACATAACAAAATGCAGACCCAAATATAATTGTGAAAAAAAAAAAATTCTTGTGATTAGAGATTATTTTAGAAAAACCAGTAAAATTTTAAATTTTGTGATAAATTTACGAAAAATAAAATATGCATTATCTACACTTAATGAAAAAAATAAATATACATAAATTAGTTTAATGCTAATTAAAAATAATTAATTAAAACGGGCAAGTAACTAAACGGTACACAAGTTACGTAAGTAAATGATTTTTTTTATATTTCTTAATTTTGACAACAATCCTAAGAGAAAATCTCATAATCCTAAAAATTCAAATTTAAAAATCGAACAGAGAACACCACACGTAAAAATCAATTCTTTTTAATGGCAATTTTGTTAAATGATCGACGATCTTTATTTGAATTACGAATTTTAAGCTTATAGCGTTCGCATAAGTTTATTTTAAACAGTTTTTAGTTATTTTTCAAAGATTTTTAGTACTAAAATGGTTACTTTGTGTTGGTAGGGGTCGTGTATAGCGCAATACGCGCTTACCGCGGCGCGGCCGGGTTTGTACTAAGCAGTTTTGGCGGTGGAAGCAGTTTGAGGGAGATTTTCCAGCTTTTTGGGTAAGATTAAAGTTTTTAGATTGTGGTCGCCATATGTTTGACGACAAAGATTGTTTGAAAATGCAAATATTGCTCAATTACTTACAATTTCCAAAAATCCTCGAAAAAACTTATGTGTACCGCTGAAGACAATAGAGGAATAATAGCACCTCAGAACAACTTGTAAGCATTTTAAAATATTTTTTTCAAAAGTTTCTCGTGAGACTCGATAAATAAATGTATACTATTAATAAATGAATACTGTGAGGATAATATACAATATTGGTGACCCAATAAATATTAACTTAAATACATAACACTCAAATGAAAAACAAATTTATCGCTTATAAAAATATAATATTTAAAAAACCTCTACTAAAATAATAAATAACCTAAAACTATAAAAATCGTACTCCCACTTCTGTTCTGGCAACCCACCCTACTACGCCGCCCTGTGTAGTCGTAGACCCCGCCCGCTACGCCGCTACGCCGTCGCTACGGTGCTACGCGTCTGCACTATACATATATTCTACGTAGCGTATTATTACGGTTTTGTAATAATAATCGCGCTTGACGAGGAGGGGTGGGCATGGCTTTCTTTATCAATTGACTAGTTAACAGTAGACGGGTTTTATGTCTGAAGATGATTTTTTTGGAGTGTATTAACTGAGGTAGGTAAATAGTAATGTTACTGTTCGCACCATCCCACTGCTGGGCAAAGACCTTCATTATATACCTACCTGTCGACTACTGGGTGATTTATTTTCGCCAGCTGGTCCGCAATCTTGTATACAGGATCTGCCGTGAATGTAATTTCTAAATTCTTTGGTTTTTGAAACCTAAAACTTTAAATTTAATCGTATATTATATTAAAAACAGAGGTTATTACAAAATATTGCATATCATATTACTTTAAGTAGACCGATTTCTTTTACTTCCGTTTCAGTTATTTTTAGTATCTTATCATTATTCCACAAATTTCCTTTCTTCCTCTTATCTAATGACTGCTTTCGTTTGTTGAATGAAAAACAAGACCGAAGCATTTATAGGGTCTGTAAGTACGTAGGTATTACTAAACATTCACTTTCCGTCTGTATGAGGCTGTATCTCAGGAACCCTAAAAGGTATTCAGTTAAATAAAAATAAAATTAACCTCCCAAGATACATGTTTTTAGATTGTGGTATACAGCGGTCACTAGTCCGAATCGCACTCAGCTGATTTATTGTTACTTACGAAATAAAATATTTAATTATACATTTTATTTATTATTGTTTATATATTTGGCTCACCAACAAATAATTACATTGATACAAAGATATGAGTTACATCCAATAGACTGGTGTGCCAATAGATTGGTGTACCAGTAGACTGAGGTACCAAAAGACTGGTGTACCAATAGGCTGTTGTTAAAATGAATTATATACATATTCGGAATCAGGAAAAAAGGCCTGTCTGCGTGATTTTTTGTAGATTTTTAGCTACAAAATAAACGGAGATAGCATAAGCTTAAAGAGCACAACTGGCTATAAGGCTTTTTTTTTGTTGGGATGGGAAATCATCAATGACTTCTCCCGCTCTGGGCGGAGCGGAAGGGTGTGTCAGACTTTTACTGACTAAAACCCACCCGTGTTTCTTCACTTACCTGTGCGACGGCCCGAGCCACGGTTTTCGTGGACCCCGTCACGATGTGCTGACATCTCTTTGAGGCGCGCGTGAAACACGACGCGCCGTCGACTCGGGCCTGGTCCTAGGCTTATGTGGCAATTGTGCTTACTTTTTATACGAACACTTCAGCAATTAATGTAGAAAGAAAAGTCACAACTGGCAGTTATGCCCTTTCTATTTACCCCTACGCTTATAAATGTTATACATAAAAAAGGCACCTTGGCGTTTGTGCCTTTACTACTAAACATTTCTGAACGGTGATGAACTGAGGGGCGCAAGGTATGCAGGCAATGCCGTCAGTTGTGCCTTGTTAAAACTACCAAGAACATCATGAGAGGTATATTTTAGGTCGAAAGAATATGAAGATTAGGTACGCGATAATCAGACAGACAAGAGGAAGAATAATAGTGGCAGCCTCATTTGTGCTGTAGATTTAGAAAAGGTAAATAATAGACTACAGGCCCGTGTTAAAAAAATGATGGGTCATTTGAACCACCAGATGACCTATGTAGAACGATATAAGAGCATAAAATAATAAGATTCAGCATTATGCCGTCACTTGTAAGCTGTCCAACTGAGTGCAGGTGAGAATTCAAAAGTACAGGTAGAGTGGGTATATTTTGGTCATATATTTTTGTACGGCATTCTTACTATCGATAGATCCATGAAAAATAATAAGACAACGCGTAGTGCCGTAAAAAAATGGTGCGCCAAAAAGTCGGATTTTTTTTTTGATTTTCCGACAATTTCCAGGGTGAATTTGATCATTTAATTTTGTACGGCATCAGTTTCATGCTATTCCAGTACTGCTTCTAATACATTATTCCGCAACGCCGTACAAAAATCATGCGACAAGGGGAAAAAACCGAGGGTTGCAACCCCCTCTTTTCCGTGGTACAAGGGGTGATTTGAAAAAGTACGGCTTTGGTTCCAAAACATTATCTGACACTTAAAAGTACTATTAAAAATAATGCCGTCAAAAAATGATGGTTCATTTGTATGTATATCAATAATTATCTTAATTTTATCGTATTCTTGATTTATAAAGGTGTAAAATCATTTGATCCTGTACGGGAACTTTTTTTTTAACATGATATTGTAAAATACAATTGTTATATAGTATTGCCGTTCAAAAGAAACTGTTCTGAAAAAAATTATAGAGAAACACAAAAACTGTAATTTTTCAAATAATTGAAGAAATTTAAATATCATACATGAATGAAATATAGCAGTTTTCTACATTGTATCCCATGTTTTAAATAGTATTAACATAAATAAATTAGGAAAAAATGATGCCGTACATTTTAATGCAGACCATATCTTTTAGGCTGATGAAAATGACGCTACTATCTAAACTATCTAAAGGGTACTTTATGGCCATCTGATACAGTACGGCATTAACATATTTTTGAAGAGAACAATTGATAATATGATTAAATCACTATGACGTCTAACTGAAGTGAAACGGTGTGTATATTATATCCAAAAATTGAAACTGTCAACCACAGTATCAACAGTTTTGTATACTTTTTGGTTTACTATATACTTCGAACATTATTGATACATATATATAATTGATTTGTTTCATTGCAATGATGTGAAGAAATAAAACAATTATTTTTAAGAAAAATTTGATATATTTAATAATGATGATAATACAAAATATGGTTTCTATTTAAATTATTCAGTGTCGGAATCAGCCGCTGAGTTGTTATCAGAATCATCGATGTCCGAATTATCTTCTCTATCATTTTCTGAAACATACATATGTTTTTGTCAAAATCAAAGTCTTACGTACAGATTAAAGATGTTAAGATTTATTAATTTACCTATGACGTCATCATTTTCTTCGCCTGATTCCTCATCCGGTGCCGTTATAATAATATGTTGTATTTTGGAATTATAAGTGGCAACATGTCTATATTTTGGTATAAATCGATAGTATACAAACCCATATTTAACATAGTTTCTAACTAGAAACCTAGAATCACGAAAAGGCTATGAAAATTAGTACAAATAAACTATCTAAATGCCGTACTTTTCGTTATATGAATTTTTTCTTTTTCATTTTTTTCCCCTTTGAACCAACGAAAATGTACGGCATATGAAAAAATATTATCTATGCATAAAATACTTTCGAAATAAATTAATTTGATGTTGTGTCAAATCACCCCTTGGACCACAGAAAGAGAGGGGGTTGCAACCCTCGGTTTTTTCCCCTTGTCGCATGATTTTTGTACGGCGTTGCGGAATAATGTATTAGAAGCAGTACTGAAATAGCATGAAACTGATGCCGTACAAAATTAAATGATCAAATTCACCCTGGAAATTGTCGGAAAATCAAAAAAAAAATCCGACTTTTTGGCGCACCATTTTTTTACGGCACTACGCGTTGTCTTATTATTTTTCATGGATCTATCGATAGTAAGAATGCCGTACAAAAATATATGACCAAAATATACCCACTCTACCTGTACTTTTGAATTCTCACCTGCACTCAGTTGGACAGCTTACAAGTGACGGCATAATGCTGAATCTTATTATTTTATGCTCTTATATCGTTCTACATAGGTCATCTGGTGGTTCAAATGACCCATCATTTTTTTAACACGGGCCTGTAGTCTATAATGTTACCCCGTGTGGAGGAATTCAAAATAGTGATGTTTTGCCCGCACCTTATTGTTTTCAACCAAAGTTTTGTGCCAATTAGCGATAAAGATATACATGACATGTTCTTACATTTGCAGTATTATGGCATGAAGCCATAACAAACCGAAAAAAGAGGACATCATTCGCTGCTTTGGGACCCTTCCAAACAAAACTGAGATCTTAAACATATTATTCTATGGCTGGATAACTGTGCAGCACAGAATAAAAACTATACTCTTTATTCATATCTCGTATATTTAGTAAATTCTGCAGAAGATTACTTTGAATCCATTAGTTTACGCAACTCGGAGACCGGTAAACCTAATTGTTATGATAATATTATTGTTTTTGTAAACTTCGTTTTCTTTTTTGTTAAATATACATATGTATTTAATTTCCTAATTGACTTTGTTACCTAATTTTTAACTATAGAATGAATTCCCAATATTTATATGTTTGGAATTAATTCTAATATTTACTGTACCTATGTATTTATTTTAACTATTTTCAGTGAATACAGTAGGGTATTTGACTAAAAAAAACTAATTAGTCCGTCAGTCAGATTTTCAAAAAATACTAGACACGTATTTTTTCTTTTTTCATATAAACAAAAAATGAAGACGACACAGTGCGTTGAAAACTCGTGTGACGTCACTGCACGCTACACTTTAGTGACGTCACCAGCCACCACTCCTGATCTTTGATGCCTTTTATATTTGTAAATTTTTATTGATTTGATAAAACAAAATATACGTATCAAATATTTTTCTATAATCTGAATGACGGACTAAATAGAATCTTTTTTTTACCCAGGAAATATCCCTATTAAGTAAGTATGCCTTTTTATCGTAAAATCTTAAATTTTCACTCAAAAATTTTAATTGAAAAGACATATTTGGTTAGATGTGCATTTTAGACATAACATTGCTCTTTTCCTGTTTTTTTTATGTTAAATTAAATAGAAATATGCTACTTATTAAATACCTGTCCCTTGAAATTAAAAATATAATGTTGCTATCATCGTACACATACTAAAAAAACACAATTTTTTACATTTACACAGTTTCGAAAAACACATTGTTTTTTATAACAACACCTGTTTTTTATAACAAAATTGAAAAAATTTTTGAATCTCGATTTTCTCAACATTTGTAAAATGCACAGAGATATTAATTATTTCTGATATCTATGGTAAAATGTTAGTTGTGCCTTTTCAAATTACGACGGCAGTTATATATATAGTTACAGCCAACGTGTTCAGTGAATGAGGTTACTCGTCCGTCACTCGATGGAGGCGATGACACACGACAAGCTTAGTGACGCCCGAACTACGTCACTAACTAGTAAGTACCACAGTACACCTCAAACACGGGTCGCTTGACATATCGATCGTGGTGCATTTGTGATATTCACTATCATATAACTACAACGTTATTTTTTGTTTATATCGGCTGCCGGCAGAAGTTACCACCCACCAGACAAAGTCTTGCCGCCAAGCGATTCGTCCTGTTCCGGCATGATGTCTGGTGAAGCCTTACGGAGTACGGGTCTGAGCATTTGTGGTACGATGCGCCAAGTGTTGTTGTGTCGGGAGTTTGATCGTGGAGGGTCTCCAGATCAATCTCCCTCTAGCGCAGCATCGTTGGTGGCGTCGTTGGGTTGAACATTGCATCACCTCGCAGGAATAAGCAACTGAATCGATTCCAATAATTTTTAAACCATGTTATATTTTACCCAAATACATTTAGTAATTGTTGTACTGTGGTTACCGAGCAAGCACGGTAGATCATAGTATTGCGCACGCCGGCGAACAGCTGACGCCAGAGGTCAACTCCCCGCTCGGAGCCGAGCATGGACCATATTTTTGTTGAGATAGCCAAGTAGGATAGCAAGCTCATAACTTTGTGGTTTTTAATGATATATTTTTGAAATTTTCACTCGCACACATAGCACAGTCATTGTGGAGCGGCCGAGCAGTTAAGTGCGGGACAAGTCAAGCTGCTGTTTTTATTTTCTGTGTACGTACTCAGGAAACCCTTACAGGCTACATATTTATGCTCAGTAAGAGGGTATTAGTTTTATTTACCGCTAAAGTAATTCAAGAGTTCTTAGTATTCCGCTAAATAAAACTAAAAAGTAAAAGTAGGTGAATCGACCTAGATTATATTTTTAATTACACAAACTGAAATACCGTTCATTTTATGTGCAATTTTTTTTTTCATCCCTTGATTAAGTAGCTTCGTGTATGAAGAGTTATTAATTAATAATAATATTTTATTTTAATATACATATATTGAAGTGAAACTTCTTTAGGCACGCTTGACTTGGGGAGTAAACTAGCGAAAGCGTTACGAAAAATGAAGCAAAAAAAATCGGGCAAGGCGAACGGAAGCAGAGTATAGTCCTATTTCGTCTGGACTACAAACAAGGAGTTGGCTCATGTAAATATTGCATGACATGTGGAGTATGAAGTTGTGAGTTCGCATCTCGGCGAAGGCAATATATATTTTTTGGATCTTTTTAAGATTTGTTAACAATTGAGTCGAGTATGAAGTTGTGAGTTCGCATCTCGCCGAAGGCAATATATATTTTTTGGATCTTTTTAAGATTTGTTAACAATTGATTACCTAAGAGCACAAATAATTTATAAATTTCGTTCTGTTCTGGCCTTTATATTGTTTTATATATTTTTGCTGAACATTTCTGATATAATTGAAACTATAGAAGCTTGAAGATATCCTACCCCCCGCAACCCCACGAAATCTACCCCAACCTTTAGTTACCTCACCCCCCCGTGGATTATCTCGGGAACCAGAGGTCGTGGACTACCCGAGTTTGGGGTCCCCTGAATCAGGAGGAGGAGCCCGACCTTTTGGCCCTGAGGGGCTCCACTCCCCCCTCTCCCCCTCCCCCCTCCCCCCGCAACCCCACGAAACCTATCCCCCCCGACCCACTTTAGTTACCTCACCCCCCCCGTGGATTATCTCGGGAACCAGAGGTCGTGGACTACCCGAGTTTGGGGTCCCCTGATTCAGGAGGAAGAGCCCGACCTTTTGGCCCCGAGGGAATCCACTTTTTTTTTTTTAAATTGGAGGTCTATGCAAAAATATTAATTTATAAATGAAAGCATGAAATAAATTTAAATATTTATAAAAAAATAATATATGTATATGTGTATACATGTATATATTGTACACATATATATATATATATATATATATATATAAACACCTCTTTGGGCACTTAGTTGATCCAGCCACGATGCCGTACATTATAGACTCCACCTTTAGCACGGAATAACTTTACTCCAGTTGCATATTTCTTGGGGGGAGTGGCAACGTCGTATTCTGTTTAGGGATGTGGCCAAATATATTCGTCGA
Source organism: Sesamia inferens (assembly GCA_037179545.1). Classification (NCBI taxonomy): domain Eukaryota; kingdom Metazoa; phylum Arthropoda; class Insecta; order Lepidoptera; family Noctuidae; genus Sesamia; species Sesamia inferens. Next base: position 1,417,420 of record CM073943.1, read on the forward strand.
TTAGGACATATACTCGACAAAAATTTTTCAGCAATTTCATGCATTAGTGGATCCGTAACGGCTAAATTTTTTGAACCCACCAGGACATTTTAGCTCTGAATATATTTCAAAAATCAATAACTTGTGTTGATCCATTTATATACTCGCACTTCCAGTAATACTTCTTTTGATCCGATACCTATACCGTAACGGTTGATCAATTATGAATTTATTAAACCTAATCGAGAAATTTTATATTCGCAATGCTCCATACATTGTAAGATCTATATATATTTGTTAACATTTCATGCATTAGTGGATCCATAACGTCAATTTTTTTTAAATGCTCGAAGACTTTTTGGCTCGAAATATATTCCAAAAATCATATACTTTGTTGATCCATTTAGCTACGCATACTTCGTGATACTTATTTTGATCTGAATAGGTAATTATTTTTAGTATGAATGGTTATTAATATAGAGATTGAATTTTATGTCTAGGGTTTTTATACTTTATTTCTAATTAACCATTAATTTTAAGTTTTTAAACTCTGTTCATCGAAACCAATCTAATGGGTCTAAACATGATATCGCCGCTGTATGTTTTGTGCCGAAAATATTGTGTGGACGGCCTCTGTAACATTCAATGCAATTGACACTGCTTGTATAGACTCCTTTGGTATTTGTATGCGAATACAAATTATTATTAAATTTTAATGTTAATTTTTAAGGGTTGAAGTTTCCGTAGCTGTTTTTTTAGGAATTAATCATCTGATTAATTCCTAAAAAAACCGATCCTGAATGATTCCTGATCTAGAAAGAAAAATTCTTTATTCCGCCCAAACAGAACGCACATTATAATAATAATACACTAAAACAATAATAAACACATAATGAAGAAAAAGAAAAAAAAAAGGCAAAGAAATATAATTTACTAAAAAGCCTAGTACTCAAAATAAAACAATGTTATCTTGATGTCATAACCCGTGTCTGGAGTTTTGGCGGGAAAGTTAAGCCGAGTGTCACGTTAATTTTTCATTGGAGTTTTAAATTATGCATAGTGTTGTTTACTAAATAAAAGTGCCTGATTTATGTCGTAAAAAGTGCATTCAGTAAATAATTCATAAAGAACATTGAGATATCGCAGCGTAGTGTGTAAATTAAACATGTGTACCTCATTAATAATATTTTTGTAAATTAAGAAAGATAAACTCAACCGCACGTTAGTGGACATAAAATCATATTTACTACTTAGTAATAAAGGTAATAAAGATCTAAGTACGAGTACATATATCCGCCGAAGTGCGTTTGACATTCTGGTAGATGTTTTCTCAATCTACTCATAGTTACATTCCTACGTGTATTATAAAAATTATTTCACTTAGTCGCGTTATATTTTAGCGAACACCATTACGATACGGACGAAGCGTTTCGCTTCCTCCTTTATACCGCGTACATCGAGGGACTGGAACAGTTTGCCAGCGGCGGTGTTTCCGTCGGACTACAATTTTAGTGTCTTCAAGGCTTGAGTGAATAAGCTCTTAATAAACTAGTGCGCTTTACCATCAACGACTGCGTCACTGCTTACCATCAGGCGGGATTGCGGTCAAGCGCTAGTTTATAATTTTAATAAAAAATAAAATAAATAAATAAAAGGTACAGGAACGCATTAGACACATGGAATGTAAATTTAAGCGGCCGTAATTTCGAATTAGGTAGTTTGCGTTTCGTTCCAGCGTCCTAGTTTGAATTTCTTTCGAAAAAAAAAACTAAATTCGAATCATGGAGGCAACTTGTACATTTCTAGGTACACCAAGGAGGTAACTAATAAAAGGTTTTATTTAAATTTCGGACTGTCTTGCAAATAGACACAATATTGAAATGATAAATAGTGGACGCTTTATTGAAAAAAAAAACAAAGGAACATTATAATAGCGCCATAGCGTGGGAAAAATAATTATTGTTCATTATTCGTCATTGAACTTAAAAAATAAAATTATGTTTTTTATTTCCTCGGATTGTTTGAGAAAAGTAGTAAGTAAGAGCATGCGTGATTTGAACGTATATTGCTTAGTATGATACTATTATCATCGGCAGCAGCGCGGGCATTGAGACGAGAGGATTCGACCCCAGGCATTTTTTCTAATACCGGGAATGAACTTATATTGGAAAAAGTTAGTAATCAATGTCAAAATCCTATAAAATTTAAATTGTCAACAGAAAAATTATTTTCTTTTGGCAATTTAAGTTTTTAACCGACTTCAAAAAAGTAGGAAGTTCTCAATTAGTCGCAACCTTTTTTTTTTATGTATGTTCACCGATTACTGTAAGAAGCCTGGATCCGTTTGCAAAATTCTTTTTTATTTAAAAGGGTGATCCCATAGTCACCATGCTCTGATGATGAAAGACTAGAGAAAGCAAGGAAACTTTCAAAATTTTTAGAGGCAACTTGTACATTTCTAGGTACATTTTTAAATATTTTCATTAAGTATTTTAAAGCACTACAATTTACTAATGATCTGGAGTAGATCTGATGTTGGAGTAGATATGAAGCCGGAAGACAGTTGAGGGAACTCCTCGGGAATTCATAGCAGCTACCTTGTATTTGAGCTTGATTAATTTGTATTAATAAGAACTTTACACTTAGATCGGTTTTAATTGTCATTAGGGCTCTGATGATAAATACAAAGGCCACTTCAGGGAACTCCTCAACGGTTTACAGTAGTTCCCTTGTGTTTGAATTTAATTAATGTATATTGATGAGCGATTTTCACCCATATGGATTACTATGAAAATCTGCAGTAGATTTGATGATGAAGAACATAGACAGACGAGGGAACTTCTCAACGATCCCCTGCAGCCACCTTGCGTTTGTGCTTGATTAATTTGTATTGATTAGAACTTTGCACCTATGTGGGTTAAAATGAAGGTCTGTCGGTCGTGTCCGTAAATCTGATGATGAAGACCAACAGGAGTCGAGGAAACTCCTAAAAAACTTACAGCATTGAAGTTTATCACTGAAGAACCAGTACCTGCATGTCATGCTTAAGCAACAATCAATTATAATCAAGAAACTGAATTTAAATTGCGTAATCGCGTCATGTCTAGCATTGTTCATACATTCATTTTGACCTCGTAGGAATTTTATAGAAATCGGTTCAGTGGTTTCGTTTTTAAACCAAAATTACGGGTAAAAATAACATTATTCAAAATTACGTCGTTTGTTTACAGGCCTTTTCCCAACTATATTAGTATCAGCGTTCATTCTGACCGGATGCAGCTGCACAGTACTTTTCATAACACAAAAGTGTAAAAAAAAACAACCGTCTTCCAGAAAACACTACAACGTAAAAAATAACTAATTTCCGAAGTCGGGTATGTCTTTGGTATTAGTATATTCGTTTTTAGAAACAAAAAAAAATGTGTGCGTGTACTAGTGTACACACGTAAGAAGTGAAATTTCTTAGAAAAAGATGGCGAAGAAGTTTTACTTCAATATAATACGCCCAAACTCGGCTAGTCTAGGACCTCCGGATCCCGAGATAGGCCGCGGGGGGTGAGGTGGCCTGGAGAGCAAGTGGGGAGGGGGAGTAAGGGAGTGTAGAGGAGAGGGGTGGGGAGGCTAGGTTGAGTTTAGAGGGAGGGGGGAGAGGTAGGTGAGGGGGGGGGTTGTCTTAGTGTTGGGAGGATCCTGTCCACCTGGGGTCACAACATGAGGGGAGAGTGGGAGGGGACAGGGCACTGGAATCTCGGAATGTATGTGCTATATGGGTATTGGGGGGTCAGGTACTATGGGGTCAAAATGGGGGAGGTTCCGGCTGCGGGGGGGGGGCTAGTAAGGGGGGTGGGGGGAATTATGTCAGAATTTTGAAATTCCCAGCCGTTTCCGAGATATCCGGGATTTTAGGTAGGGATATGGGGAAGGACTTCGAGGTGGGTAAATATAGTACGGGATGCGGAATCCCCCGAGGCCAGAATGTTGGGCTCTTCCTCCCGATTCCGAAGAGCCCAAACTCGGCTAGTCTAGGACCTCCGGATCCCGAGATAGGCCGCGGGGGGGTGAGGTGGCCTGAGGAGCAAGTGGGGGGGGGGTAAGTGAGTGTAGAGGAGAGGGGTGGGAGGCTAGGTTGAGTCTAGGGGAGGGGGGAGGGGTAAGTGAGGGGGGGTGTTGTCTAAGTGTTGGGAGGATCCTCTCCACCTGGGGTCACAACATGAGGGGAGAGTGGGAGGGGACAGGACACTGGAATCTCGGATTGTATGTGCTATATGGGTATTGGAATTAAGTCCAAAAACAAAGTAGCTACTGTAAACCTTGAGGAGTTTCTGGAACTGGCCTTTGTTTTCATCATCAGAGCCTTAATGACAGTCACAACTCATCTTGGTGTAAAGTACTAATTAATACAAATTAATCAAGCACAAACTCAAGGTAACTGCTATCAATCGTTGAGGACTTCCTTCGACTGTCTCCCGGCTCCATCATCAGCTACATCAGACCTTTATCAAATTATAGTTCTTTGAAATACTTAATGAAGATACTTAGAAATGCACTAGTCTCCCCTACGATTTTTGGAAGTTCCTCTTGATTTCTCTAGTCTTTCATCATCAGATCTTGACTAAGGGACCATTTAGAAAGTTTACCTTTTCAAACAAAAAAAGAATTTAGCAAATCGGTCCAGGTGTCTGAGATTAATATCTAAGATTAATAAAGTGAACATATATAAAAAACAAAACGGCTGCTTAACCAATCGCTTCGCGCCCTTGGCAAATGCTGCGCCCTGATTGGCCCATTTGAATTGGATCAACAACTGCCCAGACGCCAAAAAGGTGGATTTGTATAAAACAGCCCTTAATTATTGTTATTGGTTATTATTATTGAACGTGACACATGTGGCTCCGAACGGAGCCACATATTTATGGACAAATGGCATCGGATCAACAAAAGGCCCCCGGATCAACAAGTGAAAATGGATCAACAAATTACTACCTATACGGCACGTCTGAGCCACAAAGTGCCCAAAGGGATATCTATATATATATATATATATATATATATATATATATACATACAGGTGGTGCGAAAGAAGTTTCACTTCAGTCGTGTGGTCATAAGCACACTCGTTTTTTTTTTATATAAATTATAAGCCAGCGCTTGACCGCAATCCCGCCTGATGGTAAGCAGTGATGAGATCGTTGATGGTAAAGCGCGCTAGTTTATTAAGAGCCTATTCACTCTAGCCTTGAAGACACTAAAATCGTATTGTGACGGAAACACCGACGCTGGCAAATTGTTCCAGTCCCTCCAATACCAAGACCAATATGTCAATACGTCATTGTTTAACGTCCACCACCATTACAATATTAATTGATAGTGAACAGTCTTAAAATATAGTCTTTCGGATGGACGGTAGGAGTTCCATAGTTCCATGCCAAGGCTACGGAACCCCAAAAACACTTGCAGCATAGTTTTCCCAAAACTCAATCACATTACAGAGAGTACAGCGACAAGTTATCCACGTCTCAATATAACATGCATTAAGGTAATCGTCGTGCCTCCCCTGCATTCATCCTCGGTCATCCCCCCGGATACCGGGGTGAGTCGTAAATATTATCAGAGGGTCGCACCCCCATGCTTTGTGGGAAACGGCCGGTTATTATATTTTGCGAAGCTGGGAGGTTCGGCTCGTTGTGGAAAGCTTGGATTTATTTTTTTTAGATGTCTATGGGACATTTTCTATAGGACGTTATCGTTGACAAACTAAGTAGCTACGTAATTTTTTTTAAGTTATAGCAAGCTCGTAACTGTGTGGTTTTCCATGATATTTTTGAAATTTTGTACATAGATAACTTATTTAAAAATACCGGACACGTGTTTCGGGTTCTGCATAAACAATAAATAATGTTGTATAACATTACAAGCTGTCCTGTGTGAAGTCCCGCAGGACCTTTGCAAGAACACCAAATGCTGTGATTGCGTTACCTGAAGTAGGTAAAGGTTTTTATTCATGCAATTATGCTGTAACAACAAGATATAAATTTATTTTAACTTAATACCTTGTCGTTTAAACGGTAAAATGATTTCAAAACACAAATGATTTCAATAATGGACCTACAGTCCGCTCAAGAAATATCATTAGGATAAAATACAAGAGGGGAAGTAATACTCCCTAAAATGGTCTTAGCGATCCCCGTGGTGTAAACTAACCCCCGTACGGAGCCTCACGGAGGGGTTAAAGCATTGATTCTCATCTGATTTGCCGTAACGAATCTAAAGAGCGGATTTGATAAGAAGGGAATTCAGGTGTTCTTGAATGAAAGAGCCTTAGAATAGGTATGACGTACCTATGAAATTATAAAGCTATGGTAAGTTCATCATTTTCTCATTTTGATTATTTAAGTAGTAGATACCAGAACTTGTGTTTCGGTTTGTTATATCTATGTAAAGAATAACCTAAGGCTGTGTTAACACCATTTTCGCCTGTAATAAACATGAAAAAAATGTTTTTACTACTTTGCTTCGTAATTAAACTGGATTAGGTATTAGGTTAGGTTAGGTTAGTAGGTGGAATGGGGAAAACAAAAAAAAAACAAAGTATTCTAAACGTGTTTTTAAAAAATTATTCTAAAATCCGCATCTTTATCGGTGCCTACGAGTGTTATGATTGTTATGAACAAACAATATGTAGATGAAAATATTTACAAGCCTTCCTTTTAATATTAATTGTGTCATTCAACCCAGCGAACTCCAAGAAGTCTTCTTCGATACAAGTAGTGCCATCTAGCGGAAACTATGAAACTAAATATGTAATCAAGTGGCACAATATTTTCCGTTCTCCACTTTCTTTCTTTCTTTCTTTTTTGGCTTCGCACGGTCTGTGCATTTAGCCAATGTCAAGTAATTATAAATTATTCATGTAGAAAAAGACTGCAGCGTGACCAGTCTTACGTGTGAGGTTTGGGGCTAAGTCATGATGTGGCCACTATGCTGCGATATTTCACTGTTCTTTATAAACTATTTACTAAATGCACTTTTTACTACATAAATCACGCACTTTTATTTAGTAAACAACACTATAAATAATTTTAAAAGTCCAATGAAAAACGAGCGTGACACTCAGCTTGACTTTCCCGCCAAAACTCCGTTCTCCACTTGAATGAGTTTTCAATTGATTCATTTCATTTTTAATAGATGTCGCTAGTCACCTTATGGTGCAGCAAAATAATACTATTACCTTGAGCTTTCGGATACTTCGGGCGGAGCTAGCTAGATAGTTACAAACGGCAAGAATGTTTTATGTCCATTACTGCATTGTTAAAGACTTTTTAACTGTTTTGCATAGAAATGCAGTGATGAATAGTTTATATAATCTTTGATACAGAACTGGCAACATACCTATTACCTATGTCGGAGTTATCAATGATCAATCCATTAGTAGTTGTTATCAGATGCAATAAAATGTTAATGAGTTGATAACTGCTTTGACCTTAATATAATTTTCATGTTATTCTTATGAATCATTTTATTTTATGGAATTATAAACAGATAATTCGATCTTTTTTTTATTTAATTTCTTCTTTAAATAATTATAAACTAGTGCTTGACCGCAATCCCGCCTGATGGTAAGCAGTGATGCAATCGTTGATGGTAAAGTGTAGTATTTTATGCACTACGTTCTACGGTATTAAAATGGTTTGATAATAAAACACTTATAGGTTATTGTAAAGTGTAAAGAAATAAAATAGTTAAAATGCTTAGATTATAATTACGTCCAATAAATAATTGTTATAAATAAAATCAATTGAAAAAAAAAAAAACGGACACCTAGGCAATGAACCATTTTAAATGTTAATATTGCTTTGTTTGATAATAGGGTATTTGACTAAAAAAAAAACTAATTAGTCCGTCAGTCAGATTTCAAAAAAATACTAGAATAGATGTACTTTTTTCTTTTTTCACATACACAAAAAATGAAGACGACACCGCGCGTTGAAAACTCGTGTGACGTCACTGCACGCTACACTTTATAGCGCGCAGTGACGTCACCAGCCACCACTCCTGATCTTTGATGCCTTTTATATTCGTCAATTTTTATTGTTTTGATAAAACAAAATATACGTATCCAATATTTTTCTATAATCTGAATGACGGACTAAATAGAATATTTTTTTTTTTACCCAGGAAACATCCCTATTATAGGTAGTTTTATCCTCACAATTTGGTAAATTAATAAGAAAATAATCGTTTTAATCAGTATTTCATTAAATTTTGATATAATTTATGGGAAATAATGCTAAACCTCGCTAGTAGTGTATGTTCACCAGTAGTGCATATGTTCATGAAGTTAAAATTTAAAAAGTTTTGTTGTTTGTCTCTCTTTAATAAAGTAAAAGCAGATAAATGTTTAGTATCGAGTGTGACCCCTTCTAGCTAAAATCACAGCTGGAATTCGTCTGGGGATTCGTCGAGTATATCCCGGATACTTGCTTGCGGAATACGTTCCTACTCCGCAGAAATCACATTCTTCAGCTCTCTGGTCTCTTCTCTCTCTCTGCGGAGCCGGTTGTACAGAATCTGATCTCACACGCCGTTTCAGAACGTCCCAGACATGCTCAATGGGATTGAGGTCGGGACTTCGAACTGGCCAATCCAAACGACGAATACTGACCTCTTGCATATACGCTTAAACATCGCGCATCGGTGGGTGCGAGCATTGTCGTCCATAAAAATCGATCTTCACCTAGAGCGGCCAATACGGGTTGTGCATGAGGAATTAGAACTTTCGTTATATATCGATGCCCAGTCAGTGAGCTGTTTTCAATTAAGACTACTTCTGTACGATCCATTGAATTTATTCCTGCCCAAAATATAACAGAGCCCCCACCATAAGATGTGATTCCTTCGAAACATGCCTCTGCAAAGCGTTCTCCTTATCTTCTTAGCACTCGCCGACGTCTATCTTCACCGAACAGAGATATCCTGGCTTCATCAGAGAACAAAACCCTATTCCAATCTTCTTGAGTCCATGATTCACAAATTTTAGCGAACCTAAGCCTGTGAACTTGGTGCTCGCGCAGTAATTGGGGGCCGCGGGCCGGGCGGTGACTGCGTATATTGGCAACGAGAAGCCTCCTCCTGACTGTCCATAGACTAATATGCACATTTCTTACGTCTTGGTCGTCACATACGAAGATTTGCGATTTCTCATTTCGCGACTCACAAGAAAACGATCATCCCGTGGTTGGGTACATGGTTTTCTTCCAGAACCAGGCTACCTCTCGACGGAACCAGTCTCGTAATATCGCTACCAGGTCCTTTGGGCCGTCGAAATCAAAACCGCCCGTTTTTTTTGTAAATGATATTTATTATTTTATTATATACCTATCTAACCCAACCCGCCTGCCAAGCGTGGGGATCATGACAATTTGACAAACCCGCCCAATGATGCACACGACACAGCCCAGGCCCCTAGTCCCCGGCAGTTTGTTTCAGTTTTCGTTCTCAGGGTACGTAGTCGGAAAGGAAATGTTGCTTATCCAGTTTGGAATTTTTAAGTATCATATGTAAAAGTTTTTTCATCTGTGAAATTTTTAGTTGTCCAGCTGCCTTGTGAGATAGATAGTGGAGTTTTAGGACCGTATTACAGAACCTTACTCAAGATTTTAGCATTATTTAAAACTAGTTTCAACCAATCAAATAGCTTCAAACGAGATTTAAGTTAAGGTTGAGTTTTGAGTGAGGTTCTGTAATACGGACCTTAGTAAGAGGATTTTACCTTTGGGTACAGAACCCAAATAGGAAAACTTAACCTAGACCTTTTACTTAAGTCCTGTTAGGTGAAATGTGAACCTACCTACCTCATTGGGGAATGCAGGCGTATCAAACAAAGAGCCGTTGGGTAATTGCAAAACACGTTATCATCAGCAATGGATTTCATTTTAAGAACAATTTTCAGTTTAACAAAATTCATTGCGTTAATTAGGTACGGAGCAGCCTTAATGAGCCTTAATACTTTTGCAATAAAGTTGAAAATCTAATAATGTGCTGCCAAAATGTCGAGTCGCAAAATGAAGTGGCAGTGGGCGGGCCACATTGTTCGTAGAACCGGTGGCCGATGGGGCAGTAAGGTTCTGGAGTTGTGGCCACGTACCGGAAGACGCTGCGTAGGAAGGCCTCTAAGAAGGTGGACCAATGACCTGGTGAAGGTCTCGGGAAGCGAATGGATGCGGGCAGCACAAGACCGGTGATTGTGGAAAGCCTCGGGGGAGGCCATTGTCCAGCAATGGACCTCATCATCATCTCAGCCTTAATCCCAGTCGCATCCGAAGCTTTTTCAGCTTTGGAGTTCAGGGTTCGCTTTACCAGTCTAACTGCTGATTTTGGCTAAACTTCGATATTTACCGTGAAGCGACTGCAGTCTGGCCTCTGCAACCCGAAAGCCAGATCGAAGCATTGCAGCTAGACCAAATGTTGGACGTTTTGAGGGCTCCAACAAACCGTAACGACTGCTATTAGATGTTCGTATGGCAACCGGGACCAACGACTTAACGGGTATCGTAAACGCGCCTCCTTGCGCAGCGGCCATTAACATTCCTCATATCAACATATGTAAGTACGCACGACAGCGGGTCAAGCTACCCGAAACTGTAATATATTTCCAATCCACGTTAAGCCTTAATACTTTAGAGATAAAGTTGAAAATCTAATAAAGAGATTTGACATGATTGTAGTAAAGACTTAATCGTTTCATTTACAATTGTTAACCCTAGAAAGATAATCTACGTCTGCGAGACGTAGACAGCGGTTAAATATTGCTATATCTTTTTATCTACGATACGCAGCGCGCTGTCTGTCTCAGCCAACTCAGTCGTCGGCCGGAGCTAACGTGGGACGGTCGTGTCGCAACGGTAAGTGGCCTAGGTACCTATATACAGCTATGGTGTACGTCCACGAGACGTATGATTATCTTCTGTGAAACTTTTAGAAGATATATATATTTTTTTTGTTTTCACGTTTTATTGTATTTTGATAATTATTTGTTTAATATTTAAGGTACATATTATTATTATAAAATGACAAGTCGGAGCGTTTACCGAGCAGGAGATTGGGCAATTTTTAATGGAAAATGAGGATGATTCATCACAGGAAAGTGATAGCGAAGTGGAAAACCAACTTCTTGAAGATGATGTACAAAGCGATACAGAAGACGAGTTAGTCGATGAAACAGTCGAAGCTTCAGATTGCCCTTCTGACGTAGAGTCAAGTCAATTGGCGGAGTCTACTGCCAATGTAATTCCTTCGTTGGACACTCGCATAGTTACCCCGTCTCAGCGTACGCTTCGAGGTAAAAATAGGTACTGCTGGGCTACAAGCAAGGGTCAAAGTTGCGGCAGGACATCAGCTATAAATATTGTTCGATCAGCTAGGGGACCAACTCGAATGTGCAAAAATCTGTATGATCCTGTCCTATGTTTTAATCTGTTTATGACTGATGAGATTGTACTGGAAATAGTGCGATGGACAAATGCGGAGATCCACCTAAAACGCAAAGAAAAAGAAGCAAAAGAAAGAGAAAGTACAGGAAAGGCTTCTAACTTTTCTGAAACTTTTAGAGACACCAATGAAACTGAAATTCGTGCTTTCATTGGAGTTCTGACATTATCTGCTGCACTAAAAGACAACCACCTTTCAACAGATGAACTTTTCAACAGTTCCTTTTCAGGGACACGATATGTCGCTGTTATGAGTCGTGAGAGGTTCGACTTTCTCGTACGATGCCTGCGAATGGATGACAAATCCTTACGCCCATCTCTTAGAGCAGAAGATCCATTCGTTCCTGTAAGAAAGGTTTGGAATCTGTTGATCAATCAGTGCATAAATAATTATACTCCCGGACCTCATCTTACCATTGACGAGCAGCTACTTGGATTCCGAGGAAGATGCCCATTTCGGATGTATATCCCTAATAAGCCCAATAAATATGGCATCAAAATACCTATGATGTGTGATAATGGCACAAAATATATGATAAACGCTATGCCTTACATAGGAAAAGCGACGAACACCAACGGCGTGCCTCAGGGAGAGTATTATGTAAAGGAGTTGTCAAAACCTGTACATGGGACCAATAGAAATATAACCTGCGATAATTGGTTCACATCAGTGCCTTTGGCAAAATCATTACTTCAGAATCCCTATAAACTGACGCTAGTAGGCACTATACGTTCAAACAAAAGGGACATTCCAGAACAAATGAAGAACACTCGTTCTCGAGCTGTGGGCACTTCGATGTTCTGCTACGATGGGCCCCTGACACTTATGTCTTACAAACCAAAACCTTCCAAAATGGTTTATTTGCTATCTTCTTGTGACGAAGAAGGCACAATAAACCAAACAACGGGGAAACCAGAAATGATAATGTATTATAATCAAACAAAGGGAGGAGTTGATACTTTTGATCAAATGTGTTCATCAATGTGTTGCTCTAGGAAGACGAATAGGTGGCCAATGGCTGTATTTTATGGCATGTTAAACATATCGTTTGTGAACTCATATGTCATATATTGTCATAATGTACTCTCGAAAAATGAAAAGCCACTAAATAGGAAGGAATTCATGAAGAAATTAAGCACAGAGCTAACTTCATCTTGGATGGAAAAAAGATTGGAAGCTCCTACGTTGAAGAGATACTTGCGCCAAAATATAAAAGAACTGCTACCTGAAAATACAAATGATAATGGTCAGGAAAGAGAAAAAGAAGAACCTGTAGTGAAAAAGAAAAGATATTGTGCATACTGTCCATCAAAAATACGCAGAATGTCCAAAATGGAGTGTGCACTCTGCAAAAAACCTGTTTGTGGGAATCACAAAAAAGATGTGTGCAATAAATGTGTTTTAAATATGTAAGAAGGTTGCCTTTGTTATGTAAAAGACTGTTAAGCATTTATATATACCAAAAAGTGCCAAATATTTGCAATGAAAGGCTGATAGTATATAGAAAGTTCCTATTAGAGAAGTAAGGTTGATTTTTGTTAATTTTTAAGAGGGTTTTCTATTTGCTGTTCTTATTGTCAACTAAATAAATATAATAACATAATATTTGTTTTATTTCATTGCATAATATTTAAACTAATAAGTAAGATCCTATAAATAACTAAAAATAGTATATATTTTACAATATATGTTAATAACGTGGCATACGTCTCTGGGACGTATGATTCTGACTATTCTGATATCTTTAACGCCATCTCGTACATGATTATCTTTCTAGGGTTAAACAAAGCGAATTTTAATATAAAAAAAACTAGTTTAGAACCGGTTTTTAACGTCGCACAGTTATAAAAACAATTATTATGAAACCATAGAGGTATTTGTCTATAATAACTCTATGTATGAAACAGACGATTGTTAACTCTTGTTTGAAAACGCGTGACATGTCCACTCCTCACATTGACTCAGCGCATGCGTCACAACTCGCGACTGTGTTACCGAAATATTAAATTAATAACCAAAAATGTACTGAATTTACCGTGTTATTGTTTGTTTTCCTTCTAAGCAAGCAGAGTTACGCCGACATGTCAATTACTGGGTGCAGACGTATTACAACTTGCTATACTTTCATTCATAATTTCAAGTACCTAATAGGTATTCACTGAGACATAATAACAGTTATTTGAATTGTAAACAAATTTTAAAACATTTATTGAATAATGGAGATGTGTCCGTCAAAGATAATTTTGTGATTTACATAGCAAAATAACGTCATGCTCAAATAACCCTTAGCCTACGTCACCCCAAGTCAAGGGACTTATGATCATTTTTTTTTTTGGAATAAACTCAGAAAACATGGAAATGAAGCCGGAAATCCTTTTATATGAAAAAGGATGTCATGCCGCCAGGAAGTTTAACTTATAAAAAAAAACTATTATTTTAAATCCATATTGACACAAGTGACCAGAAATGGTAGGTATCTATAAGTAAATATTTAGGCCATAGAAATGCATTTTACGATACGTACAACGCATAATAAAAATTTACAAACAAAGGAGGCCTTGCATACAATCTGAACTTCAATAAAGATCGTCGCTTTGTGTGCTGAAAAACTGCTGAACCGATTCAATAATTTGTCATTGTGGCAATGAGAACGTGAAAACTGAGTGATTTTTAAATAATTTTATTCAATTTCATCGTATTAACGGTTGCGCTGTGTTTGTGATTAATTTCCATCAACTTCCAGTCAGGTTGAGTTGATATTTTGCAAATTCATGGACTTCACGCAGAGATGGTAATAATTGGACACTATTTAACTGTCCATTTATGTCGGAGTAAGAGTTATTTTCGTAGCGCAATATTGTTCCCATTAGTATACGGTTAAGCAATCATTAATATTTGGGCTCGTGGTGAGTCTATTACGACTGTACGAGGATCATAATGAGCTCATACAAGCGAAAAATACTTCTAACAAGCATACCAACAGTCAAGGATCAAGTAGATTCATATATTGTTATCGTACCTGCTATAGTAATCGAAGCTGCGAACAAGCATAAGCCTCCCAAAGAACGGCAAGTATATGGCATTGTGTAAGAGATAGATCAGTACGATCGTAGTTCCCCATTTAATAGTTCTATATATAGTTCTGCCCTTTTACGCTCGGTAGCTGTGCGTGGGATAATTTTCTGTAGGCTAGACATCAGCTGTGAAAGCAATAAACGACTTATTTGGGCAACACAATATTTAGCCTTATTTAACAACGTAATTATTCTTAGCTATCGCGAAAGACCGCACTACAAATTTGGTAGTTCTAAATTTTCGAATCGTTTAAGTCTAACTTAAGAGACCTTACCGAGCACGCTGAAACATACCAGGGTGCGATGTATATACGATTAAATGTGGCACACAGCTTAATGTAGCACCTCAAAAGACATTCCCGCTCTATCCCGAGTGGCGACTTGTACTTACTGATAATTCGGTGGTTTTACTTCAAATTCAAACCTCAAAGCCCCTATACTATAAGTGATTATAGTGAACACCACATTGGCGTGTGAGTAAAGGGAACTGTTTTGGCATAAGTATACTTACATAGTACACTACGTATGGTCTGAATGTCTGTTCTTGTAGTGTGTAATATTAAGTTAGGTCACAGTTTATTTTTAGACACATCGAACAGAGCTCGCCTTGTCCACGATGTCACCCTGACAGCCGACAGGCTGGCACGTATTGAATGATGTACTACATGGATTCAACTTCAAGGAATTTATTAGATTACCTATAAGAAACTCCTATTAATAGACCAATATCGCTATGTACTGGTACCTATAAACGCCAAAAAATAAACAACGCGTCATCCTACTGACGTCACACTAATTCTACATCTCGCAATCAGAGTTTACCGTGCAATTAGCATACATACAACTTTCCAATTTCAAGCATTGGGCAAGTGCCCGCCGGACATAACACCCGTCTGGTTGGAGGATCCTCCCTTTTCAAAGGAGGATGAATGAACTTTACTCCCTGTTCCTCATGGCTAGACAACTATTTACAAATTTCGACGAGATTACCTACAACCATTTCTACAACTAGTCCCGAAGGGTTAGGTATCTATGTGAAGAATTTGGATACTAGTTAATCTACCTTTCTCTGTGGTACCTACCTACTTTGATCTAATTATAACAAATTGCCAACGCCAATTTTCTCGTTTAAAGTGTAGCAGCTGTCTTTAAAAAAGTTGTAATATTATATTGATAAGGATAAAGAAAACACTAAATCCTTGCGTATGAGACATAATTGGCAGTAGGTATAGCAGACTGACAAGTTGTAAGATACCAAAATATACGTAGGTATATTTTGGTATCTTACAACTTGTACTCCTTTGCAACCCAAATAAACCAAAATATAGGTAGCTATATTTTGGTTTATTTGGGTTGCAAAGGGGTTGAAAAATAGTTAAGTATTTTTATTGAATACTAGCTTTCCGCCCGCGGCTTCGCTCACGTGGAGATCAGTTATATCGCGCTTTTACATTTCCCTCGTGAATATAATTTTTTTCCGGGATAAAAAAGTACCCTATTATTTAATCCAGACTTCTAACTTTACGTCTGCGAAATTTCAAAACAATCGGCTTAGTAGTTACGGCGTGAAAGCGGAACAAACAAACAAACAAACTCACTTTCCGTTTTATAATATTAGGATATTTGGTGCTACACTTACAAATATTCCAGTAATCTCCCTTGGGAACTTGATGTTTTTAGGACCAAAAGTAGCCTATGTTACTCTCCATCTTTTCAACTAACTGTATGCCAAAAATCAGGTCGATTGATTACTTAGCTACGGCGTGAAGGAAGGACAAACAAACAAACAAACAAACACACTTTCACATTTATAATATTAGTATGGATTCACCACAGACTAGGTATTTGTCACAACATAGTTTTAAAGACTTATAACTTATACAAAAATAATAGTTTGTCCTGACTAAGAAATCGGGTAATAAGCTATAATTATATTTTTACGATTCATGATATTAACCGAGTCAACCATAACTACAGTTCTTTGTTAGAAGCGTTAATTGACTCAAATATTTTCAAGGGGGCTCCATTGTTTTGTTCCTGTTGTCATCGTGGGTATTTTTACATGATTATAAACCGCAAACAACTTACTCACAAAATAACACGAATACCTTTCTGCGCTTGTTTTTGATTTCATAAAAAAACCCTAATTCTATTCTAGTTCCTTTTATCCAATTCCACTTCCTACTAATATTATAAAAGGGAAAGTTTGTGAGAATTTATTTATGGGTGAATGGATGTTTGTTACTCTATCACGCAAAACGACCGAAACCTACGCGGGTGAAACCGCGGAGCATAGTTAGTGCTTACTGATTTATTGAAACCAACTAAGTTATACTTCGAGTGGTAATCTTTGTGCGCTATAGTCGCACAGGTCGCACGCGGTTTTTTGGCAATTACACCGTATCTACATTTTGTCAGTGTCTACTGCGTGCTTTATTTAAAATTTAGAGATAAGTCCTCCTTTAATTAGTAATAAGGGGACTTCATACATGTTCTGCGAGATTTACAGGGGGGGGGGCAGCTGTAAAGCTAGCTGTAGCAAAAGGGGGGGGGGTAGATTTCGTAGGGTTGCGGGGGGTAGGGGGGAGGGGGAGAGGGGGGAGTGGATTCCCTCGGGGCCAAAAGGTCGGGCTCCTCCTCCTGATTCAGGGGACCCCAAACTCGGGTAGTCCACGACCTCTGGTTCCCGAGATAATCCACGGGGGGGTGAGGTAATCAATGAGGGGGATCGGGGGGTGTTCGCAGCGTCATGTTCTCGAAGAAATTCATAGTTCTTAATCAATCAAGGTACTTAGCTTAATAATTGAGCTTATGAGGCTCGAAAGCAATTTGTACTTTGTGTCCAATTATCGTATTGTGACGATATCTTCAAGCTTCTATACTTTCAATTATATCAGAACTCAATTGTTAACAAATCTTAAAAAGATCCAAAAAATATATATTGCCTTCGGCGAGATGCGAACTCACAACTTCATACTCGACATGTCATGCAATATTTACATGAGCCAACCGTTGTTTGTATTACAGACGAAATAGGACTATACTCTGCTTCCGTTCGCCTTCATCATTTTTTTTTCCTATCATTTTTCGTAACGCTTTCGCCAGTTTACTCCCCAAGTCAAGCGTGCCTAAAGAAGTTTCACTTCAAAAAGATTAGGCTTTATTTCTCAAAAACTGAAAATAAAACAGATTTATTACAACATTCAAAATAAATAGTCCATTAAAATGACGAGTCATACCTAAATTAGATCATAGTTACAAAAAATACAGCGATAAGACCGGACATTCACATTTCACTGTATCTTATCTACACCGGTTTCTCGGAAGACAATCGCAGTCGTAATATACTATCACAATTAACATGTACCAATTACCGATATAATTATCTGGAATAACGTGGAACGTAACATACTTTCTAGACTCTAAAGCGTAGGTATGCTCTTAGCGACATAAATATTATGTACTTTAGATCTTGCCCAATAAAGGCAATCATAGGCTATAATTATTATGAGTAAATATGACGCGCATCCATTTAAAAGAGTAGTTGTTTTTTCTTTTTTTAATAATTATAAACTAGTGCTTGACTGCAATCCCGTCTGGTGGTAAGCAGTGATGCAATCTTTGATGGTAAATCGCGATAGTTTATTAAGCCTATTCACTTAAGAAACTTCGTTAATAGGAAGGAAGACGGCAGTTGAGCGACGTGATGCAATGTTAAATCCTATAACACAACCAACGATGCTGCGCTAGAGGGAGATTGATCTGGACTCAACATTTGCTGCATCGTACCGTACTCGGCACACATCGCAACACAACTCCTCAGACCCGTCCTCCGTGCGCCAGTTGTGTAGATTACGGAACGGCAATAATCATAATGCAAGGTATTGCAAAGTATCAGTAAATTTTTAGTTTCTACGTAAAACACAGCAGGTAATTTTATAATTCATTCTTCCAGAACAGCTCCTAGACTTTAATCTTTGTATATCACATGGGCTTACAATTTGAAAACTATAGTGCCTTTGTCATGTTTAGACACGGTGGCGAGGTGGGCAGACGACAATCTGCGGGTAAAATCTGAATGAATCAATACTCTTTCGCATTGGATGAAGTCGGGATAGTGTTGATCAAAAACCAGAGCACAAGAACGAGAAGTATGGAGTATTTACCTACATTTTTTTTAATAAACTATAATCAACCGCTTGATCGCAATCCCGCCTTAAGATAAGCCATGAGCGCGCTAGTTTATTACAAGCCTATTCACTCTAGCGTTGAAGATACTTAAATTGTAGTCTGACAGAAACACGCCGCTGGCAAATGGTTCCTGACCCTCGATGTGTGTACGCTGTATAAGAGACGAGGCGAAACGCTTCATTCTGATCAACTAGCAACTATAAATTCATCTACTCTCTCATCTCATCTCTATTGAACGAGGACTATTTTGTAATTAAACCTATGGCATTTTTTTGTCGGCTAATAAGTCTCTGCCTAATGCCAAATATAGAATGAACAAATCGCCCATCAGTTAGATCCCTATCTTAATAGATTAATCACCTTCAGTACTTTAAAACGACACAGTAATTTATTGAACTTAGTCAATAAAATTCGTGACTGATCGATAAGAAAACAGGATAACGCATTACATGATATAAGTTAAGTATGTTCCATTAGCTAATTTAATAATAATGTAAAATAACGAATAGCTATTGAAAATGTTATGCAAATAACGGTTTTTAACTACTCAATATTAATCACGTAGAGTGGTCGCTGTTTACGGTTAACGACATGAAAAAATATTGATGAACCGTTTGTTGGTTTTAAATTAATAAATACGTGTGAAGTCACTTTACACAAATTAATAAAAGATTCATCGATATATTTATATAACAAACATAGGTTCTACAACAAAAAACATAGTTCTAGTGAAACTGTGTTTGTTGAAATTTTAAACGTTTTGTAATGTTTGCTAACTTATGTATGTAAATATCTCAAACTTTTGCTGGCGGGAAATATTTTCAGTTCATTTTTAACACAACATTAACACTTGTATACAAGTTTCACATTAAACACAGTGTTTTTTTTTTAATTATTTTTTTATTTTTAGTTGCCTTCGCACATTTTCTCTTAACACATTAGACATTGGCAGAATTGACGACATCGGCACCATTGCCATAAACAAAAATAGAATAGAATAGAACACAACATTTTTATTTAACTAGGTACCTACCTACCTAAAACGGTTTCGTTTAAAATATACGTTATAATATTTATTTTATATTCTTTCTTTTAAGTGTGTTTTGTTTTACATTAATAAACTCAAAATCGAATAATTGAGAATTATGGAAGACAAATAAAAACACATGATCAAGATTCTACTGTATTAAGTATTTTTGTCTTTTATTTTACTAAAGTACTGTTTTGCATGCTAAATAAGTAATTTATCATATTTTGAGAATTATAATCAAGATTCAATTTCCTAATTTAAAAAAATAAGTAGTCCTCAATAATAGTATTTAATAACATTTACACATTGGCACAGTCGTGGTGGCCTAGTGGTTAAAACACCAGCCTCTCAAGTATGAGTGTGTGGATTAGATTCCAGGTCAGGCAAGTACCAATGTAACTTTTTTAAGTATATCTTGGACACCAATGACTGATTACAAGGTGAAGGAAAACATGTTGAGGAAACCTGGACTTTAAGTCTGAAATCGCCAACCCTCATTGAGCAAGCGTGGTGATTACGCTCAATCCTTCTCTGTATCAGAGGAGACCTGTACCCAGCAGTGAGACGATAAAAAAAGGTTGATGATTATGATGACACATTGGAATACTGACTAGATACAAATCCATCTGCACCACAACATAAAGCCATCACAATGAAGGACAGACTAGAGTGACACGTTTTATGTGGGTTGTGCGGAATGTTGCTTGAAGTCAGGATAGGTTGCCACCACGTCGACTAATTGTACGCCATCACAAAAACTGCGCTAATCGAATCAAATAATTGCAGGCAGTTGACACTAGTTGACTTAAAATTGAACTGTTTTCCCTGTTTTTGCTGTTGCCAGGAGGATGGTTTGGGTGTTATTTGGAGTAATTAAACACAGTTATGGATTCGTTTATAATTATGGTAATTCGGGCTTTATTGGAATTAATCGCACTTATTTTTTTAAGGTTATCAAAAATTTTCAATTGTATATTCCAAAGTTAACTTAAACTCTTTAAAAGCTCTCTTTTTGCAAGGCATAGGGCGATATTCGTTAAAACGGATTATTACGGTTATTTGCCCAAAACCGAAAATTGTACAGATGATTTTATTTAGTTATATACTCGGTCACCCATGAACACGACAAGACTGCTCATCATTGACATGGTGTAAGCAGTATGAGCAACATTTTTACGTCCTCGTTATGGCCAGTAGCGAGATTTTACGAGCGGAGGTTAACAAGAGCCCAGAAATAGGACTGAGGTGAATGCTCGCTCTCACTCGTTTAATATTCGCTCATAAAAATAATATCTGCCGAATTTACTCGTTGCAGGAAATGATGTGAGTGTTTCCTTGAAATGTGGGTAATGTACACGCTTATTGGGATGTAGAGTGGACAGAGATACAAGCAGTTTTATGATCTTCATGTATTCCTCACAATAAATAGTTTTTTTTTACTTCTTTTCAGTTGTGCGATATTTGTATTCAATATATATTGCCTTTCATGGATAGTTCAGCTTTATGTACGAGCTGTGAGTACGAGTAACATGGGAGATGATAAATATAGACTTATTTTATGCAATTGTCCAATTTAATGACTCTTTTTTAGTTGTGTTGCGATGTGTGCCGGGTACGATGCACCAAATGTTTTTGTGTCGAGACTTTGGTCATGGAGGGTCTCCAGATCAATCTCCCTCTGTTTTTTTAGTGAATATGCTCTATATAAACTAGCGCGCTATTTACCATCAAAGATTGCATCACTGCTTACCATCAGGCGAGATTGCATTGAAGCATTAGTTTATAATTATAAAAAAATATCATTAAAAATATTAACGAAGAAGTGTATTTGTTTGAAATGTTATTCTAAGTCGCAATAAACTCGTTCATCATTAACTTATGCATTTCCTACCCACTGCTATAAAACGAGTATCAACAATGTTTCTAAACATTACATCTAAAACGGTACTAGTCGATAAAGTTTTCCCCTCCCTTCAGCTCTGCTTCAAAGAGAACAAGCAACACATTATAAATTCTATTTCACAGTAAATCAAAGTTTGCGTCCCAAGTTGAAAGAAATAATGAGCAGATCGTGGGCGGCATGCGGCACATACTTTTCTGTTAGCCAGTCGCATAAATTTTGCATTTTCAGCTTTATTTTTTTAAAAGCGAATGCCCTAAATTTTATTACGGAAGCGGTAATGAGTTGCTTAAAAGTTTTTTATTTCCTTATTATTCGCGCGTTATTGATGTTGTCTCGACATATTTTGTTCTTCATTGTCGATTACAGTAATTGGGCGTTGAAGTTGTTTTAATTCATGGGCTTTATGCAAGAAGGTTGTTCGAAGTAGGTACCATTTAAAATTAAGTTCAAGTTGGTGATAGTAATGACGTGCTTACTATCGATAACTATCCCTACCTACTTTTATCATTACCATATTATTTTAAAATATAAAAAGACGAGTTTAATGAATACATTATGTGACAAAGTTGGGTATCACTGGTGTAATCGGATTGCCTTGCCGATAGTAATGTTGACGATGTTCTTTTCGAAGGTAAACCTTATTTTGACCTCGTTACCCAAATAGGTATGGAAGTTCTTAAGACCCGTAGTCGACTTTCTGATTTTTTCCACGCTTTATTCCAATTGGTTGAACTTTAAATTTAGCAGCGTTGCCTTGGTAGATTAAAATTATTCATTTGACGAGCCTTATTTCATTGACATGAAGTTTTCTTTATATTAGGAAACTAATCAAGTATAATTTATCCTATGCGAGTAGTTTATAATACATTCTCGGTAAAATTGAATTAATAACGTTTGAATTTTGTGACTGTGAGTGATTTGTTTTAGCCTACATTTAGTAAGAAGTTTTTTATACCAATTAATTAAGAAGTGGCAATCTAAAAGATAAGCCATCGAACACTTGAAAAATCTTTTATTCATCGTAGTTACTAATTCTTCCCATGTTTTCCTTTTGTCCCATTGGTGGGAGCAAAAAAACAGACTAATTGTTAGACCAATTGATACAAATAGGTCATTACAATGTTTTGCTGTCGCAACTCGTACTGTTGCATTTTTTTATTATTACATATCTAGGAGCTATAGGGTTTAATACCGTAATTGTACTCTATAAGTTGAATTATTTAACAGAGGCTTAAATTATGGTCCATGTAGCATGCAAGTAATGAAGTCCTAATTGTAAGATGTCTCTGTATTAATACTGGCAGATTTAATAAACAGCTCTATTATACTTGATTGCCACATGATGGAATGACTCAATCTTAAGGCAGGTGCTTAGCATACTTGGAATAGAACACCAAGGCATTCTTAAAGGCTTAGTTGAATTGACTTTATGAAAGACAAGAGATGTGAAGATATTATATTCAGTTTTGATCTTCTATTTATTCATAAGTATTTGTGGTAAATTGGCTGTGAGTGTAGGGATAATATCTTTATCTTAGAAATACCTCAGTAATTTAATTTGTGTGCCATCACAGGGTTGAAATGAGACTATGTTCAGGGGGGTAAGATAACATAAACATCTTATCCCAGTTTTGGCTGTCTGATTAAAATATAGATTTCGAAGTTTTAATAAATGATTCTTTAATGTGTCATTTGAGTGCTGCTCAGGATTCTAAAAAGAATCTCTCAAAATCTATTAATCAAACAGTATTAATGTGACATTTCCAAAACTCAAAACAGCCCATTAAGAGTTCAATAAAACTTAGATAAACAAGAGGGCATTAGCAACAAAAAGAGATTAATGCTACACATCTCGGTCGTGACAATTAAATCACTTGAGATGTCTAACAATTTGAGCGGCCCACACAAGCCACACGTTGTATGTCTCTTACATAGACAAGACGGTTCGGCTCTCCGTTTCACTGGAAATGGTTTAATTTTAGAATTTCCGTTCAGCCCTACTTGGACATAATGCGTTGACTGCGTTTAGTAGTGGATTTTGACATGTGGTAGCCTGTCGCCAATTTGTTTTATTTTTCGATTCAGTGGCATTTTATCTGTCCGTGACAAGTGTGAATAGTGTTTTTTTTATGTATTTGTTTTTATCGGTGAGTTATTTTTTCCTTTATCTGGATGGTTGAAAATGTTGAAATCAATCTGTTTTTTATTTGACTAATATGTAGATTTGTGGTATTGTGTCAATTATTCTACACAACAGTAAAGAAGCGTATTCATGTGACATTTTAGGTTTAAAATCCAAATGTAGCTGGGTAGCGTTTCACCAAAAAAATATTGCGATAGTCACTAAATTATTGTTCAGAATATTGTACAAACCTGAATAAATTGCATATTCATATATATGCGTAATATAGATCGTTTTTAATAGTATATGGTAAGTATACCTGAAATTTCCAGGCATAAATTTCCAATAATATAATTTTATTAAAGTCTAAAATACTGCTAAAACACTACTAAAGAATTTTTACATATGACGCTAACAAGCATAGACTATGCTAATGATTTTAATTACTGAATAGAAAAATTTCTAATGACGAAATAAAAATAAAATACACATTCAGTCTACAAACACAATTGAAAAAATTATTAGGAATGAACAAATCAATGACTAGCTCTACAATAAGTAGGTACACTGAATTGATACGTAACGCGATAGCGTTAGCATTGCGGTTCTTCGATCATATTGATAGCTTATCAAGCGCTCCATGCATAGTTGTTTCAGACTTATATTCTAACTAGACTCTAGGAACTTAAGAACGATAACATTGCTAACGATGAGGCAACGTCAAACGTAAACAAAAAGCGTAAACACCAGGCCGTATGACTCACAATGACGAACTCCTCATTATCATATCACAGCCACACGCTTACGTTAGTAACCTTAGTTGAAATCTGACACTCGGCCCTCATTATTGTCTTCTTGACTCGCTTTTTTGTATTAAATATCGAATTTTTTGTTGCAGCTTCTAGACGATCAAGGCTGCTTTACAAGTGAACGCGCGTGACATACTCCGATGTGCCGCGTATAATATAACACGTATTTTTCCTCAACGGCGAGAACAAAGAAGTCCTTTCGCGAATTAAATTCAACACTTTCCAACTAGCGACGCACCAGCCTGTTGATCTAACACGTGTCGCGTCTGTGCATACGTGAAAACGAGAGGATGCGAGCGTTCGACGCGCGCGTGCAATAAAAATCGAATGCAAAAATGATTAAAAGGAACGGTGATAATGTATTTGCGATCGCGTCGAGCAACAATCAGTGTCAAGGCGGTCGGAGCGCCGTCTCGCTCTGTCCCGGCGGCGGCGGCGCGGCCACGAGGATCCCGCGCGCCACTGCGGCCAGGATGACGCCGCCCGACGCGCAACCACACACCAAGGAGGCTAACATCGCGATCTCTACATACGTGGAAAAGTGGAAAAATAGATATGAGGACGCTGAGAGAAAACACAAAGCTTATTTACTTAAATCCGAAAAAGGTAAGTGCTTTCTATTTTTTTACGGCGAATATCTTTAGTTTTTGCGACTTTGTTATGGTTGAATCTGCGCATGTCACAATATCTCCCGGGTCGTATGCAAACTAAAAACCAAGTTGGAAATCCTATTCGCGTATTTGTCGGATTATGACGGACAATAACCTGTTGCTTAGACATTAATTCGTAATCTTCCCCAATCCTTGCTATGGGCAAAAATACCTAAACTTTTAATGCCTTCTATTTGCCAAATAAAATTCAAAACATTGGTATTGCTGTAGGTTAGGATTGACAAAGACAACCGTATCATCTGTTTACTACGCACTTCACCAAAAGGAATGATGACTAATCGTCTACCTATATGGAATAAAATAAGTAAAATACCGTTTTCAATAACGGTATACGTTCTTTCATAGAAAAATATTATCGACGTTTTAATTGCGCAACACTATTTTTGTTTTCTAAGCCGAAATGTCAAACTTTCAAATGTCAAATTGTAATATTTTCATTTTTGGAACTTTAGCTACCTACTTAATTAGGCGTTTGTCGTAAGTTATGCGGCGAATTAATTATTTTTTTCTTTGTCATTTGTAATGTGATGAATCATATTAAGGTAGAAGTTTTTACCTTATTGTTATTTGTGTCCTTAGAAGTCTGTAAATATAAATTCGATTTTGAAATAGGTACTTTTCCCGAGTACCTATCGCAAATAAGTAGTAGATAACTTGAACATCAGCAGTGTGGTTCTGTAACTATCTCACCAACTCTTAAGGCATTGACACCGTTGTCAACTCACTCTAAGCTCTGTTCATCAAACATTTCACGGTACGATTTTTACATAATCAATCAGTAGGTTTAAAATCGTGTTTTAAGACATTATAACGATGTATACCTATTTTTCACTAAATTGAATTACATTACCTGTTTGCTTACTGTCAATTTTATCAATGTTAAGGAAAATATTGTAATACGTAGGTATATCAGGCAGATGGCAGTATGAGTTATGCACAATGTCTGGTTTTATATTCAAAGTTATTTTAAGTAAGGATGAACTTTTAAAAATGAAAATAGTTAGGATGTTTACATTAATACTTGTATACAATATAATTTACTTTATTTTATGGGTATCTTTAATATGATTTATGACTAGAAAAGGCAATTAATAATGTATGACATGGATGGAAGAAGATATGCAGCGCTGACCTCAAATAAACTGAGAACAACTGTCTTTGGTACAGAAATAATTTTTTAATTTTTTTTTTTATTTATTTATTTATTTCTCTCTTCACAACATTGGTTTGGCAAATTTTACTTATATTCCACCATTGGAAGAGACTGGTGCCTGAAGTAGGTTTTTGAAGAAACCTGTGTTACAGGTCACCAGGGCCCCCCGAAGCAAAACAATAGAGTAAAAAGTTTATAATAAATACGATCTTGAGTAAACATTTGATAGTGCCATGAAAATCACAAAGAGACAATCAGTTAAAAGATAAAGCTAACCAGTGGCGTAACTACAGGGTGGCAAGTCGGCAAAATGCCACGGGCCCCCAGCCGGAAGGGGCCCCCGGTCAGATGAAAATATCAATTCCCAACATTTATCATAAATATAACACATACACAATAAATAGAAAAATGTTTTGATTTTTGTAATAGGGGGGCCCATCCGATGAATTTTGCCACGAGCCTCGAACGTTGTAGTTACGCCACTGAAGCTAACAATACATAATACAGAAAAAATAAATTAGCAATTAATACAAAAACAAATAACAATTAACAATGCAGAACTAATGATTCATGTGAAAGTGAAGGTTCGTGTTGAAGTGAATGATGGAGAGTATGCACATAGATTGCTGTTTGAATGCATGTTGAAGTGTGCGAGTGTGAGTATGCGATGTAAAACAGCCACAAGAGAGAATCTGCTGGAAATCTATTTGGAAACTGTCAGCAAATCCTCAGTTTTTGATAGTCAAGGGATTTAAGAAAAGTTTTAACTGACTTTTCACAATGGGAGATGGTTTTAGGATGTAAATTGAGAGTGACGTTTAATTTGTTGTACAATAATTGACCGAGGAAGCAAAAAAAATTCTGGGGGAGAGAAGATTTGAATTGGAGTGAAGGGCAGACTCTTCCCTTCCATCGTTGGTTGTAGGTTGATTTGTCAAACTTTAACTCATATAAGAAATAATTATTTGATGATTGAAAAGAAATCATTTAATTTCAACATATAACATAACACCAGACCTGTATTCTTAAAAAAAAGTTAGGCAGAAGTGTATGTATAGTACACCCACAATTTGCCAGCTATTTAACACCACCTCTCTCAACTGCCGCCTCCATTCCTATTCACTAAGTTTTTTTTTAGTGAATAGGTAAAATAAATAAACTAGCGTGCTTTACTATCAATGATTGCATCATTGCTTATCATCAGGCGGGATTGTGGTCAAGCACTAGTTTATAATTATTAAAAATAAAATAAAACTAAATAAAATTGATCTTTTTTTTTTACAAAGATATTACAAATTTATTACATTGGAGTAATAATTATTATAAACCTAATAATCTAATGGTTTAATTTTAACTTATCTGCATCATTCCGCTTTTCAACTTGCAACACCATTTAACCAACACTTTTGATTAAAATTTTGATTTAAAAGATTGTCTGATTTTTTTTCTCTGTTTTTTTCCATAGGTACCTCCTACAACAGCTATGTAGCTTCAATTTTCTGACTGACCAACTTAATAAATTCAAAAGTGCCTGTATACAGGGTGTAAGGCTTACACCCTGTATAATATGGTTTAATCATGGTCCGTCGGGTCTAGTTGTCCCCTGTGGTGCAGCAGTCAATACGCTTGCCTGCGACGTGGAGGCCCCGGGTTCGATCCCCGGCCAGGTCATGATGGAAAACGACATTTTCCTGATTGGCCTGGATCTTGGATGTTTATCTGTTATATGTATCTATTATAAAATATAGTATCGTTGAGTTAGTATCCCATAACACAAGTCTCGAACTTACTTTGGGACTAGCTCAATCTGTGTGATTTGTCCATATATATTTATTTCAAATAAAGAAGTTCTTTCATTTTAAAGTTATTCTCAGGAAAAGTTAATAATGAAATACTAAGAAAAAAGAGACATACATAGCTAGTTGTTCTAAGAAATAAAATGGTGCACATGAAATCACTCCAGCTACCTATATTACACAAGTATGGAATTATTAGGTATTGGACACAATATTTTGTATGACTTACAAACACTAAAAATAGAATCAACACATTAAAATATTGTTTGTTACAATTCTTAGTTCCACTGTTTTAGTGTTAAATATGATCAAAATAGATTCTGTTTTTAACATGGACAATGATTTGCTCATCTGCTTGGTTTCACCCGTGTCAGTAGTAGTAATGTAAAAAATAGATAAAAACCTATTCTCATACCTAACAAATGTATATGCGAAATTTCATTAAAATCAGTTCACCCGTTTTGGCGGTGTTCGAGGACAAACATTGTGACAGGATAATTTTATATACTTAATTGATAGATATAACAATTGTTTTTACACTGAAAAGTCCAACAATTCTAGAACACAAATATGTCAATTTCTAGCTCCAAAGTCATAATATAGCTGTAGAACAAGATGGATATTGCTCATGTGAATTTTCTGTGTATCTCTGGGGAATTTACAGTGCAAGATAGAGCACATTCCAAGTGAACATGCCCTGGAAGGCATTAGGTGTGGCTGTTGTAATATAATAGATAAAGTTCATTGAAAATAAAAGAAAATGATATTTATTTATCACAGAAACATGTGCTTATTAATATGATAATTATGTTTACTCCATTAATGATACTTATAAAATAGGGTGAATCATGATGAAACATTAAAATGGTTGGAAATGTTGAATATAGTCCGTAGCCAAAAAGGACTGACTTGTTAGTAACAAAGCATAAGCGCACCCAGGGTGGAACTTCCTTAATTACTAAACAAATTCTTAGGTCCTTACATATGAAATTGGCGTTTTGTATGGGAGGAATAAAAGTCGTTTATTTTTTAAATATATTTATTTAATCAAAGTATGATCCATTGCTATCTATGCACTTCTGCCATCTCATAGGTAATTCGTTTATGCCTTTTCTAAAAAAAAACAGGTCGGGAATCAATAAAATCTTTGAAGGCGGTTTGGACTGCCTCATCGGAGTTAAAACTTTTCCCCTGCAAAAAGTTAAACAAATTTCTAAAAAAATGGTGGTCTGTTGAAGCAAGATCCGGGGAGTACGGTGGATGTCTTAAATTGGTAGCAGTCTGTTGTGCAGTGTGTGGTCTCGCGTTGTCCTGAAGCGCAGTGGCCTTGTGCGATTAACCAGTCTCGGTTGTTTAGTGGCTAGTTTATCCATCATTATGTGGAGCTGCTTTCAGTAGAGGTCTGCAGTAATCGTCTGGCCAGATTTAAGGAAGCTGTAGTGCACCACACCGGCACTAGTCCACCAAACGCTGACCAATAACTTTTTTCTAGTCAATTTTCTCTTGGGGCAGAATTTGGATGGTGCACCGGGGTTTAGCCATGGCTATATGCGGTTCCTATTTTTGTAGAGTATCCACTTTTCATCACGGGTAATGATTCGATTTAAAATCCCTTCATTATTGTGCCGATTCAGTAATGTAACTCAGCAGTCGACGCGCATTTGTCGGTTTACATGAGGTACCCACCTTTCGAGCTTTCTTATCTTCCCAATTTGTTTCAAGTGGATTAATACAGTTTTATCAATAACACCGTAGCCTGCAGCTAACTCGGACGTACTTTGCGATGGATCCGCTTCCACAATAGCCTTCAATACTTCATTGTCGACTTTGGTCTCCGGCCGTCCACGGGGATTGTTCTGTAGGTTGAAATTTCCAGAACGAAAACGTTTTAACGAAAAACGCACTGTGCTTTCTCTAGCGACACCACTGTCATACACATCATTAATTCTTCGAGCCGTTTCTGCAGCACTGGTGCCACGGCGGAACTCATATTCGTAAATAAAGCGAAATTTAAAATTAATGCCGCAGAAAAAAAAGCAAAAGACATACAGTTTTCGAGACACAAATTGATGAGTAAATAGCTGTATAAATTTGAATTTTGAATTCTAAACCAAATAGGAGATATTTGAAATCAAAGTGGCCAATACGACAAAACGCCAATTTCATATGAAAGGACCTAATATAAACGAGAACTTATCTCTTAATTTTTAAATAAACCACACAGTAGACACTGACAAAATGTAGGTACTGTGTAATTGCCAAAAAACCGCGTGCGATCACTGTAAAAATTAGACTGCATTGTTTTTTTTTTTTTATATATTTTTGAGCTGTAATTAAAAGGAGTGTCTAAACGATATGTGAAAATGTCCTTAAGAGATAAAAAAGAGCAAATAGAAGATCTGAAAAGCGCAGGAAATATACTACCTATTTCGTAGACTACTTTATTTCATACATATATCATATATCTTATAACTATATAACTTTGCCGGAAATTAAAAATCTAGAGATTTTTAATTTCCGGCAAAGTTTTACTACCTCGAACCCACTACACAAAAATTCACAACGTTTCCCACCGAATACCGATATTCTTCAATTTTTTTCTGTGAAATTGTCGTTGAATGATCTTGCTAGGTGGTGTAATATACTTTCTACTACTTACCAATAAATAATAACAATAACTTTATTGACCAGAAACATACATACTTAGATAAAGTTTGCAGGTATATGCCTTAAAAAAATTTTCTATGTAACAACACAATAAATCCTGCCTCCTAAACTAGGGAATACCTGTATCTTAGGAGACAGTAATTCGAACTGATCAAAAAAATATAAGTAATTGATCAACACTTTTATTTCGCCAGTTCCAAATAACCCCGTGATTTCTAAATAGCCCCATTTTACGGTACCTAAAATAAGGCAAATCTCAAATATGGAGAACAGAACAGATGTAATAGGATGGGACAGGATACACTGACTGACTTGGAGGGTTCCACTCGGCAAGCATTCATCATCTGCCCTTACCCTAGCAAGCATTGCATAAAGCCGGCGCCAGACACAGACACATATTTGTACAAATCTTTGTAGAAATATTTGCACGTGTGTAGCAGGCTACGCAACATTTGAACACAGACACCTTTGAACGCTTTGATGTGCGCTCGAAACCGACAACGAATGGCAAAGTACAAAAGTTTTAACAAAACTTTGAACAAATACACATGTGTCCAATCGAGTGTTCAACTAAGTGATCAAATATTTGAACTACGCAGACGTACGCCGGCTTAACTTTAATAGAATATCTTATTATTTGCTTAGTTGCTTTACTTCCCAGCTCGCACGCATAAAAGTGAGAAGTAAGTAGTAGTCAAGATGGTTGGCTGATGGACTACAATTTATGAAGATAAGACATTCTATGTTACGTGTTTAGTTTCCGCACTTAGTCCTTCCAGTGGACACAAGACCTATTTATGCTGAGAAGACTGATGTTAAAAAGTGCTGATTATTGTGCCTAGTTTAGTTAGATTAACTTTTTGACAATCCCTTTTGGAGGAATTAATCACATAAAAAATAAGTTCCTATGATCTTAATTCATAACAAAATTCTTGTTTTGATCACTCACTGAAACAATATCCTAACAAAATTGTTGAGTTGATAGAGTTTTGTATCTGACTTCCTTAAATAAGGTTCAAATTTTACGCAGACGCAGTTATCAAGTACAACAAATGCAACAGTTACATTTTCCTCAAATACGCATTCACGACTGCAGAATGCAGTGTGAATTTGTGAACCACTGATACAAGGTTTCGGCTGGGCTTGTTACCTTGCAGCAATGATGTCCCAATCCGTTATTTTTTGTCTTTGTACTTAAATGTTTAAATAACATGTAGTTTGTGGGTAACTACATTGTTACTACAACTATGAGTCTTGTTACTGGACATAAATTGATAAATGAATAAATTGGAGAACAGTATTAATAATGATTCATTTTGTTAATGTAACTTGTTACTAAAACATAATTATTGTTCATGATATACATGTATATTATTCATGAACACATAGGTACCTATAAGGGTTGACTTATTACAGTGAATCAACATCGAGCTATATGTTAGACTACCTACTTATAACGCAGTAATGCATGTTGAGTTCTTGACAAAACAAATCAAATTATACAGACGAAGAACTTCCATATCAAAGTTTCAGAAAATTTTGGTGATAATTAAAAGTGGTGTGAAATTTGAAGTGATTGTGGATTATTTATTAATTGGTGTTAGGAACAGTAGGTGTAATGACTTATCCGATGAACATCCTGACAACAAGCAATGGCCTACTATTACTGTAAGTGCATTATTGGGAAAAGGACAATTCAGTGATGTAATTTCACGTTAAACATATGTCAGATTTATTTTAATGGTGGTTAAGCGGATTTTAGAGTGAATCCTTACTTATTGAAGGGGTAAAAACAGAAACTTTTGAACACTGCCACAGTCTGGTCAAGAAGACCATCGTTTTATAGTTATACATATATTGTAGTCTGAGAGAATGACATATTCTCTGGACTCTAGTAATAAGTGATCTAGAATTATACATATGAATGAGACTGGGCTGGATGTAGTAGGAAGATATTATGAAGCTACTGGGTAACTGTATACATTCATAACAGTAAGTAACTGTTTCTTTAGTTGACTCATACTTATTTATTAACTCCTACAGACACTTGACATTCATTGATCGATAAGTACGTACCTAATTCTTTATAACTAATGAATGATTTTATAATTGACATATGAAAGTACTTAAATATTTACATATAACTGTAAGTAGGTATATTTATAAAAAGTTGTGATAAATAATAAGGTATTCATATGATCGCGTCTGTTTTCCCCAAAAATCCAGACAGGAACACCTTGTGGTTGTGAGTATAACCGGACCGGGACCCTAATAAGACTCCATTGTCTGACTATATGTCGGATACCAGGCTGTATATCATGAACCGTGCTAGCTAGCTAGACTGTTGAAATTTTTACCGCCGCGTATTTCTGCCGCCACTAAAAACAGATTTTTATTTATTGATATTTTAGATTTATGGTAGGTAGGGGGAGACGGGGCACCTGGATACGATTTTTACTTAGACCCAATAAAAGACGATCTAATGATAGTCACATCCAATTTAATAACTATAATATATTCAGTTAACTTGTTACATACAAATTAACCGATAGATTTAATGACAAAACTTATTAGAGCCTATTTACTAAAAAATGAAATAAGTATCAATGTACCCCACATACGGGGTATATTGGTACATACACTGGCACTTTGGTTCATAGAAATATTTATACAAATTAAACAAGTTTTATTGATTTTTCTGACCCTTATTTATTAATTATTTTAAATTATATTTATTCGCTGCTTTTGTAATTGATAATTTTCTTTCAACACGTCAGATATCGCAGAAGCTACGGAAATTTCATTGATGGACCTTCTATTCATCTTGAGTTTAAATCTTCAAACCATTTTGCTATTAACAAAGTAAAATATATTACCTAAGTCTCACATACACATATATTTAATAAAATATCGGGGTATCTATGTGCCCCAAGAGCACTTGCATCTATGTGCCCCTGCCTACTACCTACAATCGAAATCAACATTTTATAAAAATTAAAGCAATAAGTAATCAAAACATTTCATCATCATCATCATCAACCTTTTTATCGTCCCACTACTGGGCACAGGTCTCCTCTCATACATAAAAGGATTGAGCGTAATCACCACGCTTGCTCAATGCGGGTTGGCGATTTCAGACTTTAAAGTCCAGGTTTCCTCAAGATGTTTTCCTTTACCTTCAGTCAATGGTGTCCAAGATATACCTACTTAGAAAGTCAAAGTGAAAAACAATCAAAACATTTAAGTCTATTTAATGTGATGATAGATATGTACTTACCAAATGTCTTAATATAACACATATAACACGAAAGAATCACATCCGAAAGAAAACTACGAAAATTTTGTTGCGAACATCAGAAACAGTGTAATACGTGCCAGTAGGCTTTATTATACCTATACCTTCTTATAGGTGGCGGATGGCTCTTCTAACATGTTTTGTTTTCGATGAATATTGACTGTATCTAAGCGCCCCTTGTATCAATGTACCCCGTCTCCCCCTACTGTAGTCAACTAAGAACCCTTATATTATAGTCTTGCCAAAGTCGCACCCGAAGCTTTTTCACCTTTGGATTCTGGGGTCCGCTTTTACCAGTTTAACTGCTGATTTTGGCTAAACATCGATTTCCGTGAAGCGACTGCCGTCTGGGGAGAGATCTTTTACTTGGGAAAAAACCGCCTTTCTCCGCCGCGATTCTGTAAAAATCTCATCGTGTAAAGTTTATGGAAGTGAGCTTAGAGTGAATTGTCAGTAGGTAGTGTCAATCACTTAGAATTATAGTTATAATGACAGCTTACCTTATCATAAGTTGTCACGGTGAGATGGAATGTGGATGGTGAAGTTCTGCTATATTTAAACATTCAAGCTAATTAAGAGAGCAGCGGCGACCTAGTGGCCTAGTTGTAGGTCGTAAGTTCGAACCCCATCAGGCGCTTTAGTTTGTTTAAATCATTTCATCACCACTGCTCTCAAAACGGTGAAGGAAAACATCGTGGTGAGGAAACCGGCATGTCCTAGAGCCAAAAACTTCGATGACATGTGACATGTACCAACTCGCACTAGAGCCGCGTGGTGGATTACGGCCCACTCCCTCTCACCGAGAGGAGGCTGGTGTCCCAACAGTGGGAAAATTATAGGCTGACTATGTTATGTATACAGTATGTAAAGAAAACCCTGTCCGATCCGTCAAGGTATTGTTAGGTATCGATAACTGATTCTACTAATGGATACAAAGCCGGGCTAAACTTAAAAAAATCCCCTAAAAAAATAAATATTATTTCGCAAAAAGAGGTAACTTAATACACTTGTGGTAAACAACCCTTTCGTGGGCGGCGGGCGGCAGGGCATGCGGCACGTGGTCGCATCGCTATTCGCTCATAATAATACCGGTGTTGTCACTTTTTTAAAAATTACCAAATTTCGGGGAAGTTGGAATTAATTCGCGGGAAAAAAATATTATTTCAAAATTCATTTGTATTGGTACTATGATGATTACGTAAAATTTTATATTATATTTGATCAAGTGTTTACCTAACCTTTATTATCCTTACGGGTCGGACAGGGTTTTCTTTATATATTGTATATGTACTTAAGCTAATTTAGCTCTCTCCCAATTCCAGCCAAACGCGAGTACGATGATTTGCAGCGCAGATATAACATTCTCTTCGAAGAGAGACAACACCTGGAGGGTGAGCTCCGAGAGCGGACGAGAGAGCTCAGCAAGCTCAAGAATGTGTCGGAGAAGCTGTTCAATGAGTACCAGCAGCTCAAGAACCAGAGGGATGTGGATGCCGGGGTCATGCACAAGTGAGTAAAGGTTGTGAACTTATGTATACTGGGCCTCATAATTGATTTACCATCGTGGAACCCGCAGTACCAAAACAGGGTTAATTTCGAAGATTTCAAGAACGCATTTAAAGTTAAAGTAGGTTATCTTAACAAATACCTTGGTATGTAAAGGTTGGGATTATAAGTTAATGTGTTTCCCACTTTATCTTATCTAAGAGGGTCACGTGTTATATGGAACTTAAAGTATCAATTAGTGATACCTAATACATAACGTATTCAAGAGCCTTTTCTCTTTGAATGATTCTTAAGGTTTTTCCGTGCCTCAAATGGAGAAGCGGCACCTTTATACACTTCTAATCAAAAAATCGAAACAGCTTACGAGTTTATGTTATGTAAGGATGATCAGAAAGATATACATATTTAGAAATATATGTCATATGTCGTTTAATAGTGAATAAAAAGAGGTTTTTAAATCTTAATGTTAATGTTCTAAACTCAAATTAAATTTTCATAGGATTCGTATTTGGTAACGAGTAGGTAATTTTTGCCCTGTATGGAGTATGAAGTATAGGAATTAAACAATACATGTAAATGAAACAAAAAGCTGGGAAAAGTTTATTTAGTAACTGGTATTCCCTCCCCGAGCTCTTATGACTGCTTCTATGCGGTTCTTCATGGATCGGATGAGAGTGACAATCAAATGTTGAGGCATTTCATTCCATTCTTCTTGGATCGCATGCTGCAGTTGGCTGAGTGATTACGAGGCCGGATTTCTAACACGAACAGGTCTCTTTAACTGATCCCATAAATATTCGATGGGATTCATGTCCGGGCTTCTTGCTGGCCATTCCATAGTGGGATACCAACTTCGGCAAGATAATCTCGTACGACGCCCGCGGTGTGCGCCATGGCATTGTCGTGCATGAATATGAAGCCGTTGCCAATAATATTTGCATAAGGCATCACGTGAGGTTCAAGTCACTCTTTGACGTACCGATGACAGTTTAGTGAAGGCAGACGTGGCCCAGACACGAACACTAGCTCTGTCTTACTTTCGGCGCTGATTCCTGCCCAAACCATCCACGAACCGCCACTGTAGCATTGTGCAAATCGTTCTCCATCTCTTCTATAGACATTGTTCCTTCCGTCGTAACCATACCTATAGAATTATTTTACACGCATCACAGAAGAGAACTTTACTCCGTTGGACGTATAACCAATTTAGGTGCTCACGTGCAAAGCTAAGCCGAGCTCTCCGATGGTTTGCAGTTAATTTCGGCCCGTTTGCTGGTTTGTGCGGTACCAATCCACGTTCCTTCAACCTTCTTCTAATTGTAGACTCACTTACAGTCACACCACGTACAACATGAAGCTGCTGCTGTAGTTGAAAAGCGTTACTTCGTAAAGAAGTTGTTACAATAAATCGATCTTCTCGCTCCGAAGTAACGCTAAAATTTTCGCTTACCTTTTTAATGGCCAAACTGCCAGCTATACATAATGTGTTTTTTTCATGGAATAAATACTCTTTTGTATAAAATTAGCATAGAAACCATAAAAAGGGAAGTGTTTCGATTTTTTTGATGAGAAGTGTATAAACATTGTTCGTCTGTCAAGACCAGGGGTCTTTCTCAGGAAGAAATAAATATCAAATACTCAAGGTTGCAAGCCTTCGAAATAGTAAAAAAAATAAACTTCTAAGAAAACGCTATCAAATGATACGGCCGTTTATGTTCCGTTATGCCACATAATTTGACACGCGCAAGGGAATCATTCCGACC
The DNA here is from genome assembly GCA_037179545.1 of Sesamia inferens. NCBI lineage: Eukaryota > Metazoa > Arthropoda > Insecta > Lepidoptera > Noctuidae > Sesamia > Sesamia inferens. The sequence goes on from CM073943.1 coordinate 1,454,866, forward strand.
CGATCGGGACATCCCGTTGACCTAGAAGAAGCAATGTTATGTAGCACAGTAAAGGAAACAATACGAAAACCATTACGTACATTCCTTCTAATTTGTACGGAATCCTCGAGCGCGACAATCATTGAATAACTAAATATTGTGAGTCACAATGTTATCACAACTCACTCGTCTTTTATCCATCTCTTATATACTGACGCCAGCAGGTCTACCCGAAACTGACAAATTTTCACAATCAACCTTAAACCTTATACTATAGCGAAAAAGTCGAAAATCTGTTAAAGAAGTTTGACAGATTGAGTAGCTTCCTGTGCTGGCGTACCTACGCTCCATGACGTCTTTAGAGCTCTATGGTTTGGCCCGCAACTTTTCAAAGTTTGCCCATCCCTGATTTAAGGGATCAATTTCTACAGATAAAGTCAAGAAATAAAACAATTATTTCATTTTTATTAATTATGTGCAATCCCCCATAATTTCCCAACTTAGTTCCATCATCGGACGACCCGTCGTACGGCGAATATCCACCCTTACGATGTTGACATCACTGCGATCCGGACGATGTGTTTCGCCTCGTCTTTTATACCGCGTACATCGAGGGACTAGAACAATTTGCTAGCGGCGGTGTTTCCGTCTGACTACAATTTAAGTGTCTTCAAGGCTAGAGTGAATAGGCTCTTAACAAACTAGCGCGCTTCACCATCAACGATTGCATCACTGCTTACCATTAGAATTTAGAAATAATATTTATTTTCCGAAAATTAAATCCAACTTCCCCAAAAGTTGGTATTTTTTTTAAAAGTGACGACGCTATTATTATGAGTGAATAGCGATGCGACCGCGTGCCCTGCCCCCTTTCGCCCGCGCATGTTTTGCCTACCGCACATGTATTAATTTACCTCCTTTTGCGAAATAATATTTATTTTTAGGGGGATTTTAACGTGGGGATTTTAAAGTTTAGCCTGGCTTTGTAGGCATTAGTAGAATCAGTTATCGATACCTAACAATACCTTCACGGATCGGACAGGGTTTTCTTTACATATTTTAGGTATGTAAAAAAGGGCGTTATCATAACATTAACACAAGGTGTACCATCCGACGCTGATTTTCAGCTGTATCCCACGAGTGCCGTATGCTGTCAGTAGGTTATACTAATAAATAGAATGTACTACTCGAGCAACACGATGAGATGTAACTCACAATCCGTCGCTCGCCAGTACAACGCCTTTGCTATTAGTTTTAGATCCATTATCCTTACAAATTCCATAACATAACCTCGTTATTTCCAGGGTGATGCAGCAAGCAGGCGAGTGGTACAAGCAGAACAAACAGTTGAAGCGCCGCAGCACCGCTCTCATGCAAGCCCTGCCGGCTAAGGCTGTGGAGATTGATCTCACTGACTCCATTGATACAGGTGAGGTCAAAATGAAAGGTCAATTATTGAAATTAGACAGAGATTCGGCACTTTACAAAGGTTATAATTATATAAGACTGTCCCCCAAAATACCTGCCCTTAGCCACTTCTTCGTGTTTTCATTGGGGAGAAAAAGTGGTGGAGCAATTTTCTCAGCAGCTGTCTGTTTAGATAGAAAAAAAATGCTTCGATACAGGTCTGCTTTATGCTAAGCGTTGACCGGTTTCCGTTGATGTGACGCATAATTTTTCCCAACATATTTTTATGTGTTTGTGTTCTTCCATAATTTCAAAATCTAGTCAACGGCAAAGTTGTAGAGCCAACCTAAAAGAGAGAGAGTGATACCGCTTGTATAGCTCCATCACTTTTACATTTGAAGCAATTTTAAAATAATAATGCTTTTGAGAAGGAACACACAGGAATAATGTTTTTGACATTTACTTTATTCAAACGATATAAAGTGTGATTTCATGGTATTTTTGTTGATCATTTTGTATACTCTCATGTTGAATTAAGTCTGTTGTACAAATTATTATCTACCACTTACTGAGGAAAAATCTATTATATACTTGAGTGGAAAAATACTCATATGACAACTTATAAAGTTGCATTCATTGTTACCTGCCTTCAATAGGATACTGTTTGATTAAAACCTTATTTGAATTATATTTAGATATTATTCATCATCTCAGCGGTAATCCCAGTCGCATCTGAAGCTTTTTCAGCTTTGACGTCTGGGGTCCGCATTACCAGTCAAAATTTCAAAGAAAAAAAAAAATCAGCAGTTTTTTTTTTTCAATAATTATAAACTAGAACTTGACCGCATTCCCGCCTGATGGTGAGCAGTGATGCGATCCACAACCCGAAGGTGATATCGAAGCATTGCAGTTAGACCAATTATTGGACTTATGACTGCTCCAGCAACCCGTAACGACTGCCATTAGATGTTCGTACGGCAACCGGGACCAACGGCTTAACGTGCTTTCCGAGGCACGACCAGATCAGACCAAATATTCATATTCATGCATACAAATATTTGCACTGCGCGGGGCTCGAACCCGCGCCTCCTCGTGTAGCGGCCGCGTTCGCTACCGCTACTACTAATACTTAGGTATTATTATTCCATTCGACTCCATCCTATGCCGTATTTGAATTGAATCCTGTGTTTATATCATTTCCCAATTTAACTTACTGTTCATACTGCCCATTACAGCGTCAGATGCCAGCAGTAATGAAGAAGTGGAGTTCCTAAAGCAGACGGTCTCGGAGCTCAGTCGACAGATAGCGACCCTACAGACCGAGCTGAACGCGGCCAAACTGCAGGAGTTTGAGGCGCAAGAGGCTAATGTGGCGATTGCTCAGGTAATATAATTATCGACGATTTTATCCTCCATTTGTTCAGACTTCTCATAAAATCTTGCTGGGAAATTTATAGTACAGACGACAGTACACCAAGCTACTACAATCTGTCAAATTTCTTTGTTAAATTTACAACTTTATCTCTAAAGAATTAAGGCTCAAGATTGATTGGGAATATTGGACAGTTTCGGGTAGCTACCCTCTGCTACCGTCCGTACGTAACGCACTGAGTGTTTACCTTATGTACCTTTGAAAGTTCTAAATACCTTGAATGTTTTCAAATGTTCTGCTGCCTGTCATGGGAGAGACATTCTCGACTTGGTAGTTAAAAACTGAGGACCTTTACGTCTTAAAGAGTAGCTGTATCTTTATTTACAACACCACATGCAAACAACGCATCATACTGATCTCACTCAAAATCCCGTATCAATCATATGGCTCCTTTTTTTTTCATAGAGGATGAGTGTATTTCACTCACACACCCTCTTCCTCATACCTCTATATTCCTTATGCTATATTCCTCTATATCCCTTTTCGTAAACACGCGGGTCATTTGTTAGTTATCATACTTATTTCAGCGGCGAACCAGCATTGCGTTCTCCTAGTTCTGTCACACGTTTTGTAGAAATTATAACAAATGTTACAATTTGGTTTGGTCGGTGCAGTGGTTGAGCGATCGACTGCTACGTTACATCTCGCGGGTTAGATTCCCACATGGCACAAATATTTGTATGGCCTACAAGTAGTTGCTTTAGGTCTGGCTGATTCTGTATGTGAGTTAAATTAAATGTTTGAAAAAGCACCCACGATACAGGAGTAATTCATAGTGTGGGGCAATGTTTTAAAAAATAGTTTTGTTTAGGTGAAGGGTGCAAAGCAAGTCTCTTCTTATCTAGATGTGTCTTTTATATCATCATAAGTTATCAAGTGTATTCCAATCCTTCACTTACAAAATGTCTTCACCGTTTCAGGAATTAGAAGCCGAGAAGGAGAAAACCTCGGCCCAAGAGAAGGAACTACAAGAGCTTCGCATACAAATAGAGAGACACAACCGGGTGTCCAAGTTACTGATGGAAGAGGTGACCGGACTGAAGAACAACGCCGATACGGACCGGGCGATGGCGGAGACGTGAGTTCTCTTATCTTCTTCTGCGTGTCGATGGCGCGATAGTTTATTAAGTCTTGTTTGCCCAAAAGTTAGTCTCTTTCATGTCGTCATGATGACTGTGCAGAGGTCAATTAGTCTCCATCGAGTTCTACTCTGGGGCCAGTTATGTCTGACATATATATCAGTTTTCATTAGTTTGAACAAATGACATTAAAATTGTCGTTTTATGGCCAATCACAGATTATGATTGTCTGTGATAATGTATTTTTTTTAATATAAATTATTAACTAGCGCTTCACCGCAATCACGCCTGATGGTAAGCAGTGATGCAATCGTTGATGGTAAATCGCGCTAGTTTATTAAGAGCTTATTCACTGTAGCCTTGAAGACACTATTCACACTATTCGTCCAGATCGAATTGGTGTCATTAACATAAGGGTGGAAACTCGCCGTACGACGGGTCGTCCGATGATGGAATGGAGATGGGGGAATTAAATCATGCAATTCCCTCGCATTCTCCCTAAAATGCATCCTATAGAACACCGACAGTATTTAAAATCGAACAATATTGTATAACCCCTTTCTCCCCTTCTAGATACAAGACGGAAGCCCGAGCGGCGAAGAAGCGTGTGAAGTTACTGACTCACCAGAGCTCCCTGCTGCTGGGCGAGCTGGCGCTGGACGAGCGACTCATGTTGTTGCTCAACGAGGTGGACTCGCTCAAGGACGCGCTTGAGGAGCAGAGCGCTCGACACAGAGACCAGCTGGAAGATCTTCAGGTAACGAGTTATTTGCAAAGTTGTGTAGGGTGAATCCTTCTCTGTATGAGAGGAGACGTTACCTGTGCCCAGCAGTGGAACGATAAAAAAAGGTTGATGGTGATGATGTAGGGTAGCTGGTAATTTGTGACATTGACCATCAGAACAGTATCCATCTTATCATGCTAGCATTCCTTATAATAAACAACTTTCCCAAAAAAAAAATATTACTTGGTCTTTTAATCATTAGGCCACTAGGACTAATGACTATTATTGTATTTATGGTGTGAAATGTACCTATATCATTGCAAACTATATCATTACCATTCTCCTGCCCTTAACCTAATTCATTTGTGGTGTGCCCAATATGTCATTTTCTTCCATATCTCTTAGTTGTCCTCACGGCAGTCACCACCTGTCTAACCATGTCCTCAGTCGTACCAGTCTATTACACTATATGAACATTAATAAATAAATCATTTTAAGTTAAAATCATCGACATCGACATAATGGACATGCCTTAGAGATTCCAAAAAGAGGAAACGAAGTTTCGGCCTATCTTCATCTCTCACAAAATCATCAATCATGTATGAGGAAAAATATAGTGCTAGATCGAAAGCATAGCGCACCTCTGTCACTCTTTAAACCAAAATATTACTGCAGATTATACGCATACGGCATGTCCAATAGTATATGTTACAATACTATTAGTGTCCATAGAATGTAAAATACGAGTAGAGTCAGGAAAGGATTTGGCATATCAATCAATTAAATTAATTATATTTCATAACTCAACCCCATCTTTATCCACCAATTTCATTTCACAGTTAAAACTAGCGGAAAAACACGAAGATACGGATATTCTCGTTTGGGAGGAGAAGATACGATTGGCAGAAGAAGACGCACAGAAGGCGCTAGAGCGTGCGGAGAAGGCAGAGAAGAGACTGCAGGAGATGGAGAGGAACAGGCCCGTTCAGAAGAGGTCCAATCTTATGTCGAGAATCTCTTACTTTGAGAACGCAGGAGAGAAGAAAGAGAAAGAAGTAAAAGAGGAGGTTGTGGAAGTTGTTGGTGAGTTAAACTAATATCTATTACTATATTGATATTTTTAGTAATAAGGGGATTTTGGCACCTGTTATCAAATCTCTTCACCACCCTAGGTTGACTGGTAAAGATAATTAATTAGTTTAGTTTATGAACAAGATAAACAACACCATTGTCTGGCTCTGCATATTGTCCAATGGTATGATGCTAACCATCAGCTGCAATCTACGATACAGATTGTAACTTGCGTAAAACAAACCTTATCTCATTATTATTATTTGACACATTCCAGCTCCTCCGACGGAAGCTCCCAGGGTGCCTCCCTCTCCCCCGCCCGCTCCCCCTCGCACCCCTCCCCCCAGCCCCACAGTCTCGTGTCCCCCACCTCCTCCCCCGCCCCCCTGCATGCTACCTCCTCCTCCTCCCCCTCCCCCGCCGCCCCCTCCGGCTCCGGTGGCCTTCGAGTTCGGACATGTAGACGACATGGCCAACATGTTGGCCAACAAGTGTGGCACCTTGAAGAAGAGTAAACAGAACGGCGCCGAGTGTGGTGAGTGACATGTCTTTTATTAATATTACAGTACCGGCACGTATGTTAGCGGCTATACTCCTTGTACTTGCAATCTTTTATTCTACTTCTAATTTTTTATTTAACAACGTTGTAAATCGTAAATAACTGCTAAAATAAAAAGTATAACTGTAACGTAGCATGACAACTGTGAGTGACTGGTATTAAGTTAAACCTTAACAAATATCCCTTATTACAAAACGATATCTGACTTTAGTTCCAGACTTAACCTTTGAGTTAGTATTTGTATTTCTCAATACAAAAGTGACAACTTAGTACTTAACTAAGCTGTAATTTTATACGGATAACTGCATTTAGCTGGTGCATAATTCAGTAACCATTTAGGGAGTTTAAACCAGATCTAAATAAAATCCATGTTTTATAACAAGGGGGATGGAGTATAGCTACATTTAAACCTCATCGTCCAACATTTACTGTGCCAAAAAAACAATAAACGATTATTTCGCTAAATGACATTTATTTTTTATCCAGGTGGTGCCATAGACGCAATAGTAGACCAAATCAAAGGCGGTAAGTTCCACCTAAAGTCCACCGACCGATCAGTCACGGAGAAGAAGGCCAAGGAAGAACAGCCTGAAGCCGTAAAGGAGATGCTGGCCATCCTGGGCACGCTGCGCAAGAGACGCGTCAGTACCAGGCCAGGGTTTGTGGGCGATGGGGATTAGGGAGTGGTGGGTGGTAAGTGCTTATTCTATGAGAACGACGGCCCATCCGCAAGTGATGCTTTGATTGATGATATGTTAAAGTTGAATAGATGTTCAAATTTTGACACCAACAAGCTGTGTGCCCGATTGGACTTCACATATTGCAAATGTGATGAACATCTAGAATAGAATACTCTGTTTTATATACAAAGTTTTCTAATTTGCTTCTGGACCTGGCGGTGTAGGCTGCAGCTCATATTTCTTTACGAGCTGTGTACAGACGACAGCACATCATGCTACTATAATCTGTCAGATTTCTTTATTAGATTTTCAACTTTATCTCTAAAGTATTAAGGCTCAACGTTGATTGGAAATATTTGACAGTTTCGGGTAGCTTGACCTGCTGTCGTCAGTACATATACCTACATTATGCTACTGAACTCCTATTGCTACCCTCAAGCACTAAAGATAACAGCTGGTATGTGTACCAGCTGTTATCTGTGTATATTGATTGTAATCAATAAATATACACAGTTCCTTCACACAGTTCAGGCTGCCTCATGATGAGAGGGAGTGGTCTTCGATGTTTTTGGCTTTAGAACATGCCGGTTACCTCACGATGTTTTGAGAGCGGTGGTGATAAAATAATTTACACAAAGGAAAGCGCCTGACTGGGTTCGAACCTACGACCTACAACTCAAGTCAAGGCCGATTCTATTAGGCCACCGCAGCTCTCATAACAACCGTATCAAAAAAAAAAAAAAAGATTCTGTTAAATCACGATCTGCAAAGAAAAACAATTCTTCTGTGTGAGTGGGAAGGTTACTTATTCTGTGCCAGGCTAATCCAAATAGATTGTTTTGACTAAGCAAGTCCTTTCCACATACAGTGCGTAGTTAGTTATAAAGTGGGCTATTATTCCGTTTTATACGGTTCTATTATAATTGTAATAGGTACTTACTATAAGAATAAAATGTTATACGATGCTAGGAAAATATTAATAAATAACAGACATATCTATAGGAATTGACTATTTTAAGATTTTGAAATATCACAGTATGACATTAATGATAATTTTAGTAGTTATTGTTATTATAACTTTTATATAAAAAAAAATAACCAAACACCAGTTTCTTCTTATTCTTAGACTGTCCTGCTTATGTCAAGTGGTTTAAACGCAAATAAAGTATTTTTAGGGCTAATTTTTAAATCAACAGAATTATTTCTCCTATAAAATTCTCTGGTGTTGGAAAAATCAGGCCTAAATCTCTGTTTAAATGGCTGTTTTCTTTCATTCAGCCCATTAAAAAAGATAATATGAGTTTGACAGTCTGTTAGCTAAGCTTTTCAATAACCTGGTAATAATACATATCTACAGAAAAATATATAAAAATGTAATGTAAATCTAAAGTACACGAAAAGTGCCTTAAAATGTGTGTAGTAGTGCCAATTGTATTAGTATATCCGCCATCTTTGTCAGTGTTGCCATTAGCGTAAATATTAAATGTTGAATAGTGTAAAAATATATATTTTGACGCAATACTAATTTTTTTAAGAATGATATTTGACATCGAAAAAATTGTAAATTATTTTTTGGTTGTGTATTAGAAACGATATTAGTGCATTTTGTGTTTATATTTATTTCAAAATTAATTGTAATTACAGCATTTATTTTTCCAAATGCATCATGACTGCATTTTTAACTGTGACAACCCAAAAGAAAATTGAACGTTTTAGAAAATGTTTTTTATCCGACTGATCTCGAGTGTAAAATAAATCGATAATTTAACGCTCGACCTTTGAGTCAGTATTTGTATTTCAAACATTATTGAGGTTAAGTCACAGTTCTTAATACAAAAGTGACAACTAAGCTGTCATTTTTATATAAAGAACTGCATTTCTATAATAGTTAGGTGCATAATTCAATGACTATTTAGGTGGTTTACAACTGATCATACATAAAATCCATTTTTTTTTTAAATAAGGGGGCTAAATAGTTTTACTCTTTCTTTAACCATTTGTATTTAAAATGATATTACTAACAGATATTAAGTTGACCAAGACAATATTATGACAATTATATTTAATGGATATAACTTTGTGACTTATTAGTTTTAGTTAACGTCATGATCTGAGTACTGGAGGTTTATGTTTATATTATTGTATAGTTTATGATCTATTTAGTATAGTTACTGTGAATTGCTTCCATTATCTTGGACAGGCTTAAAAACATTTTAAAAGCTCGTATAAGCTGTCTAATAAGTAAACCTAAAGTTATCCAAAGGGAGAAATAAGTCAAGCAGAATTTACGTAGTCAAGAAGTAAGGGAGAAGTTATTCCTGATTTATTCAAACATTTTTGGCCATAAAATTTATTTTTTATAATGCAGCATCACGCCCTGCTTCCTCGCAGGGCTGGGCAGAGGAGTAGAAACTGTAAACTTCATTAACTTATTACGTCATGGGCTCTGAATATGTGTTTAAATGTGTTCAAGTATGTAATTATTGTATACTAAAGTTACCCGCGGTGCCATTGTGTTGACGTCGAAATTGAAGCATTTTGTAAAGTATTATTTACTGTAGTCCTAAGTATACACTGAAGTTTTTATTATACAATATAGATATATTATCGAAATATGTGTTACGTTTTATTTATTTTCCTGTTTCTTGTTTATCTTTTGCCGTAACATACATAAAACATCACGCCATGAGGCAATACCGAGAGATGGGGTGAAGCATATTTTGTCCATTGTAAGTACGTTGCTAGTGTGTCTGTCCAATTCTTGTTGGATGAAGGCGATTTTATTTGGTCATGTGTTTACCTAACCTTTATTATCCTTATGGGTCGAACAGGGTTTTCTTTACATATTGTATAAGTTAATTAATTAATAAAAATGCCTAATACAAAGAAAGAATTAGTTAGATTAAATTCAACACAATTGAAAAATTCAGACATTCACCGTCACTCATATTGTGTCCATAATTGGGACCTTAATGAAACCACACATTCCCTTTTTTTAAATTTTTTATTCGAGAGTGCTGAGGGACTGACCAGGGGGGTCATAGTTGGCCCCTAGGCACTGGCCTAAAGGTGCCTTATGGATAATACGGCACTGCCTCTGACGCAGCATCGTTCGTCGTGTTGTTGGGTTCAACATTGCATCAGCTTGCTCAACTATCGTCTTCGTTCCTATTAACTCTGTTTTTTTTTAAAATGAAAAGTTGCATAAACAAAAGTGCACCTCTCCAACATTCGAGGTTTCCACTCATCTCATCTCGGTGCAGTCCATCACCACCTAGAGGCTGATAAGCCCCACCTGTTGTTCTTGACAGAGACCCAAATTAGATGTCAGTCAGATGTGGCATAGGTACCTCAACCACCTGGATGGTTACTCATTGGAGCACCATTTCTTGCAGCGTGCCAGGGTCTGTGTGTATGTCCGCAATTACACCTTTTGTCGGCGTCTCCGTCATCTTGAAGATCCTAACTTCTTCTCTTGCAAGTCCCATATCATACCTATTTGAGATTAATAATTGATAACCGATTCAAACGGAGTTATCAGGTGGAGTCAGTTTGTGGCAGGTTACGTGCGATAGGTACTTACCAAATAATTCTATTATAAAACGCAATACTCGTATACCGTACAAAACCCGCTACAGTACGGAGCTATGTACCAGTTATGAATGTACATATAAAACTCACTTAGATGGAATAGGTACATACCCGTTCACCTTGGCTCCTATTTTTCGGAATGTATCTTCTTTTGGGAGATGAGATTTCCTCGGTCAAGGGTCTGGCGGTACTTCACATCAGGACAGCTTCTAATGTTATACAAAGCACAGGTCCGTTCGTGTGTGGAGTACTGCAGCCAGAGTTCTTTGGATTCGTTGAAGAGGCGTGCGAAGAGGCTATTTGGCGAACCAGATTTGTTTCAAAGCGGTCTCCAAAGGCTGGAGCACAGACGAAGAGTTTGTCAGACCACAGATGTCTTAATTGTGTGCCTTAAGTTCAGGAACTTGTATACTTGTGTTGTTTTTTAAACAAAATAAATAAATGTAATTTTTTAAAAATACGATCTTATTGCCATTGACATGGCCTGGATTTAGGCTAAGCTGGGCTGAGCTGTCACCGAGAAATAGTAATTAGGCAGCGAAATAGTGACTCGACTGTCCAGAGAGCACAATTTAATTGTTTTCGTTTCTTCTGCCGTAAATGTTACAAACACATAGGTTGATCTCGTGGCAGAAATATTTTCCGTGTCAACAGGCTGGTTTTATGGAACAGCACCCTAATTGCGTAACCCAACTTACAATTGGAATCATTTCGAAGCATATTACTAATCCATTGCTCCATATTATTATTATTATTATTTATTTATTTATTCAGACTACATGTGGTCCATTCTGTTAGTACCCATACCCTGCTATACATGCTCCATACCCTGCTTTAGGGTAATTGCGTAACACACTATGAGTTGATAGGTTTTACGTTATTTACGTTTTGAGCAGACGCATTTTCGAACAAATGAAGTAATGGATCGGCGATTTGCTTCGAAATTATTCCAACTAGTAGTAATAGCACGTTACGCAATGAGGGTGCAGGTTTGGTTTCCGCACTTAGTTCTTCAAGTGACTCATTGTACGTGAGCCATGGCGGTCGACTGTGGTTATTCTCCCTCCAGATGTTTACGAAGCCTCCTGCCTGTTGGGAACACTTGTGTAAGATCGGGTTGTCTGGAGGGTTTCTTAGTAGGTTAATAGCGGGGAAAGTGCTTATATATTCGCATTCATTTCAAGACAGTGGTGCGTGAAATAATTATGGTCTCTTTCACTCGTGAAGATAACAATGAAAAACAACATTATCATGATATAAATAGTAATAGTTTCTCATACAATATACAGGACTGTGAGCACAATAGATATGACATGCGCGGTGGTGAGGGCGGCCGCACTGCGCGTGCCACTGAGCCGTACCGCTCTGTTTTCTATGATGTCGTCGTCCCTGGAACCGGGCCAGAAGAATATCATTATATATTAGGTGTACAAACAAGTTTCCGTCGTTTTAACAAAAGATGTCCTCACTAAGAGATTACGTTGAAATTGTCAGATCTAAAATGTGATATCGTAAGTTCGGACATCTGGTAATAACATATTCTTAGAGTATTAGTGACTCTGCATCAGTATCACATATTTATTTTTGTGCAAAATTGTCAAGTTTTGTGCCAAATAAGCGTCATTTGCGGGAACTTTTGTTACTTCTTTAATTTGAAGAAATCAGCAACCAAGGCCCATCGATTGCTTGTAGAAGCTTATGGTGAAGCTGCTTTAAGAGAGAGGAGTTGTCGTAAGTGGTTCAAAAGTTTATGAACTGTGAAGACAAAGAACGTACCTACTGGATCACCGAAATCGAACGAAGACACGGAATGGGAAGCATTATTGGCGGAAGACAGAAGGAAGAAGAAAAAACGCGCTCATTACTATTACAGATACATACATATGACAAAACTATTATGCTAAAATGCTCGTCCGCAAGTTTAAAAAACGACGGAAACTTATTTGTACACCTATTACCTATTAATAACACTTAGTAATTAAAACACGCTTATGTTTCTCAAGTTAATGAAGGTTATTAAAAAAAAAACAGACGTATTGATACTGTAAAGGTTTGCTAAAGTCGATCTTGTGTAGTGCAGGCTGATGATACTCTGGTTACATTCAAGCAGTCAAGCGAGTTGTGAAATGAAAGAGAATTGTGAAATATATTGTATTATTAGGGTGACAAGATGTGAACACGTTCCTTTAGAATAGATGATGTAAAGTGCCTAATCATAAAGTTGTTTGATTTCTTAGAAAACATATGCTTAAGAGGGAACTCTAGGGGGTTTTACACTATTTTTTTTTTTATAATTATAGACTAGCGCTTGATCGCAATCCCGCCTGATGGTAAGCAGTGATGCGATCGTTGATGGTAAAGCGCGCTAGTTTATTAAGAGCCTATTCACTCAGAAAAACTGAGCGAATAGGAAGGAAGACGGGAGTTGAGCGAAGTGATGCAATGTTAAACCCAACAACACGACCAAGGATGCTGCGCCAAAGGGAGATTGATCTGAAGACCCTCCACGACCAAACCCCCAACACAACAACATTAGGCGCATCGTACCCGGCACACATCGCAACACAACTGCTCAGACCCGTCCTCCGTACGGCTTCACCAGTCATCATGCCGGAACACGACAAATCGCTTGGCGACAAGGCTTTGTCTAGTGGGTGGTAACTTCTGACGGCAGCCGATGTTATGGCCTACCACCGAGTAAAACACTACGCAAACGTATTCCGCTATTTTCTTCGTGGATAACGCTTTTAGAGCAATTATTGTTTTATACTATTTTACACTTGGATTATACGTGCCCCTATCATTTGATTTTTTCCAAAACTTAATTGATAAAAGAAATATAATATTTCAAAATCTCGAAAAATAACCTATTTTTACCGCGGTGTTCAGACGAATATTAGACAAATGTGATAAGTTTTTGACAAAAACGAAAAAAATAGAAGATATAAAAATAATTGAGATCTTTCGTGTTCGGAAAAAGAAAATAGCGGAATACAAAACGTCTTTTGGTCACCGTTTTTGTAGGTAAAATCAGCCTGAGCTGCAACTATAGTAAAAATTTTAATTCGCGTCAGAAAAATGACAAGGGCAACTGTCACTGATACGAAAAAGGGTGATCCGCTACATTAGCGATGTTCGGCAATCAATAGACTTAGACATTTAGTCAAGCATTATTTTATTAGGTATTAATTCGTTTATTTATTTTTAATTTTAATAATGTTATTACAAGAGCTGGGGAAAAATGTTTAAAGAGATTCAGAGGAATTAAGTAAAACAATACAAATCATTTTATACGTTTTTATTCTTTACTTTTTTATTGATTACGACTCGAATCGGAATTAGTTACTTTTATAATTAATGAATCCACACATTTATCCATGATGTGGTCGAGTTGGCATATTTCGTGTTGAACTTTTGTGGCATGATTGATGCACTTTCTCCAATTTTCCGGTGTCACTTCCTTCAGGCCTTAATTTTTTTACGTCTTTTATTTTAAAAGTTTTGGCGTTCCTGGTGACGTACCCCTTTGCTTAAGCCCAAACTAACTCTATTGGGTTGAGCTCACAGTGGCAGACGCAGGATTATGAAACCGTATTCAGCGGCCAATTCTTCCACAGCATAACGTTCGTGAGTAGTTTTTTGTGACTTTACTAGTTCCATTAATTGAGCCTTTATCATTGCAGTTTGATAATAAATTTGTTTGTCATTCAACCACTGAATTACAAACAAATTTATTACAACCTTCCGCCAGTTTAAAGCGGGGATATGCTCGACTTTTCTGGAATGGTACGGTGCGTTATCTAATACCAGCACCGCATTTGGCTTTAAATTTGACAAAATGCTTTTAAGCCATTCTTCAAAACACTCCGAATTCATTTTTTCATGATAGTCCATACTATTATTATTCGATTCAAAAATAAGTTTAAATTAACGAGAGTTGACTGTTAAGTATAAATGAATGAATCGTCAAGAGTAGCTTAAGACTTTTTTGGTCCGAAAGTGATATCGCCTCGTAGCTCGGATCTATTCCCAATGGGTTTTTTCTTTGGGGATATCTTAAGGCTAAAGTTTACGACACCAACCCAGGTGACAAATTAAAGAATCGTATTTGCACAGAAATCCAAAACAACACAACAAAACATGTAAAGCTTTTATCGAAAATTTTCGCCCTAGATTGCTGTAATGCCAGAATAATGAATTGATGATGAGATTGAAATTGATTGCATATGAATGATATGATTTTTAAGAAATAAATTACCCTTTCGTAATCTATCGAAAACAATAAACAGTTTTAATTTACCTACTGTAATATTTTTTTATCATTATTTCAAATATAAACGGTCTTTTGGTCCATCCTGTATTTTCATTTATACATTATGTTAAGAAAACCCTGTCCGACCCATAAGGATAATAAAGGTTAAGTAAACACATGACCAAATATAATATAAAATTTTACGTAATCATCATAGTACAAATACAAATGATTTTTTTTTTCCCGCGAATTAATTCCAACTTCTCCGAAATTTGGTAATTTTTAAAAAAGTGACAACACCGGCATTATTATGAGCGAATAGCGATGCGACCACGTGCCGCGTGCCCTGCCGCCCGCCGCCCGCGGAAGGGTTCTTAACACACATTTATTAAGTTACCTCTTTTTTGCGATAAGAATTTTTAATTTAATTTATTTTACATTTAATTTAATTTTTTTTTCGTTTTTTACGTCATTTATTTGCGTTGATGTTATATCATTGGATTTAATGAATTTTTTAATTTGTGTTCATAATTATATGTACCTATACATGTCTAAGTTGTTCAATGAATTTGTGAAAAAGAAGGTCTATCATTACTTATGTTTGTCAGTATTTCTTTTATTAGTTTATTTATTATTAGTTTTTAACAATATTAATCAATCTTACATTATTTTTGTACATACACGTAATCATTTATATTTATGTGACACGTATTTATTTTTATTTAAGTATGAGTACACACGTTATGCTGTTGTCTAAAACTGTTTTACATCTGTCACCACACATCAGGTTCAGTTGAAAACCAGCCTCAGGCACTACTTGTCTGGCATTTTTTGCTGAACTGGACCTTTTTGGTGCAGTCACGAGGCACACTTTGCTGCTATTTTTTACACAAGGGTTTAAGGTTTTTTTTTACTTTTTATTTGGGTTTTTTATTCTATTTTATTATTTGGTTTTTTAATATTTTTTTTTGTTGCTACCCGATGTGTGTTTGTGCTAAATGTATTGTATTGTGTGTCGAGTCTGTGCTGAATAAATGTATTTTCTTTCTTTTTTTCTTTCTTTCGAAATAATATATATTTTTTTAGGAGGATTTTTTTTAAAGTTTAGCCCGGTTTTGTATCCATTAGTAGAATCAGTTATTGATACCTAACAATACCTTCACGGGTCGAACAGGGTTTTCTTTACATATGTTACAGTTAAAACTAGTTTTTAGATAGAACGCGTTTTTCCTAGTTAGAACTAGTTTTTACTAAATATCTTTGTTAAAACTATAAGTACCTAATGTTCTAAATTTCATTTCAGTCAAAACTAGTTATTACTAGACAAAACGCGTTTTTTCGAAGTTAATTAGTTTAAACTGTTTCGACTCATCGTACCATATTCTGAGTGGATGCGATTTGACAAGTTTTCGACAAGTGTGGGGGAATCCTTTTCCGAGCACCATCCGCTTGTTGTGCGCTTGCTCCATTCATTCCCGCTTTGGATTTTTTTCCGAGAAGCACGTATAAATTGATTCGAGCGCAATTGTCATGGCAAAATTTAAATGAGGGAACGCGATGGAAAGAGGAGTTTTTAAATAGGTTATTAGCGATTCGCGATCACGAAATGAAAGAGGAGGAATTATCTCCAATTGCAGCAGAAGTTCCTGAAGATGACAGTGAAGCTGAAGTATCTGCGACTGTACATCCTCTTACAATACCACCAAATGACAAAGCCTGGAAGTTGTAACAAACGTGAATCGACAAATAATGGTATCCAGAGAAACAACACATCTAAACCTAAAAAAAGGCCAAGAGATTGACATTGGCTTCAGATGCAATACACATTTCAGTAGGAATAGATGATAGTGTAATTATTCAAATTCCTGAAGTCGACAGAGCAAAAGCAGATCTACGTAATATAGTCAGAGCGGTTCTTCAAAAGGATGATCAGGGTTTCCACAAGATTTACTGCACAAGAGATAAATTATACTGCAGGTGTACCCATGTATTGCATAACTGTTTGATCATATTGTATTGCTATTATCTAAAAGTTAACTATTTAAGGTTTTCGGTCAGATTTCAAGAAAAGCGAAGAAAATTTTTGAAATAAAAAGATGTTCTAAATAAAAATTTACCTTTGAGAACTATTGCTATGAAAGGAGCCATAGGAACAGGCTAAGGGTTTGTGCGCTGCTTATGAGTGTGTAACTCAAAATACCGCGATAGTTTGTCTTGCAATAACAAGTAGATCCTCATGTTAAAAGAAAAAATAACGTTAAATATTTTTAGACAATTAAATTTTTTTATTACTTAACCAATGTTCCTTAATAATTTTCTTTTTAAAATTTTATGGATGTACTATGTAGACTTGTTTGATTATTTTATTTACTTTTAATTAATGTTATCAATTCCCTAAAATGTTTCTTTAGTGTACAATTATTATTTTTATTAGGTACTTACAAACTTTGTACCCTATATCTTTATAGTAAATATTTTTTTAATTTTATCTTGTTTTCAATCGCAAATTAGTTTCTCTAGTACCAGTTGTAATGTAACTAAAGCTTGCAGTGACAACTAGTTTTATCTGAAAATCAAATATATTAGCGATAAACTCTAGTTTTGTCTAGGTATTTCTGGTTTTAACAAAGGCATTTATATAGTAAAAACTAGTTTTAACAAGGGAAAATGAGTTCTAACGAAAAACGGGTTATAACTGTAACATAAACGCAATTAGAATTTGACTTAAAAAAAAATGCAATCTCGACTAACTTTTAATTGTAAAATCTCGATTTACCACATCACTATTTATTTGGGACAAAAAACCTGCAACACTGGAATTGTAATTTTTCCGACTCGAATTAAAAATCATAGTGTATTATACCTTTAGCACTTTTTGGGGAGAGCACTTTTTGCCGTGCGACGGCAATAGTTTCTTCAAATACCTATTTTTCAAATTCCTTAGCACTAGAATCCCCTCTTAAGCTATGTCGCAGCCAACTGTTTAAATTAGTAATTTAGTCAACCTTCTGGCATTTGGCATGCTCGCTCCGCTTCGCGCTCTCGGCTCGTAGACGGTTGTTAAGTTCAAACCTAAACTATTTTGTCGGGATGCCCTTAGTTACACCGACCAGTTCGGCTCATACGTGACTGACTAGATTGCACCCTAATAGCAATCTTATTATAGCAGTAATATAGATCTTTTTGATATTGACAGTGACGTAAAATTTATGAATTATTCCAATAGGGCCTTACCGTTAAAGTCCTTAGAGCGGCAACAGATCTTTTAAGAAATGTATTGTTCATTCTATTCTATTTTTATTTATGGCAAGTGAAGCCAATGTCGACTATTCTGCCAACGTCAAAAGTGGATTGGAGAAGCGAAGAAAAGAACAGTTATTGTTTCATTTCACGAAATCGTAATTATGTCAATGTGAAATGACATATAAGTGACATGTTGCACACGCAATCGAGATTTGCATAGACAATACTTGGTAGCTCAGTGGTGGGCACCCAGCCTAAGTGTGAAGCCTCCATCATCATCATCAGTAGTCCGTCCGTTGCTGAATGCACAGTGTAGGCGCAGTGTAGACACATGGCGCATGTATTGACTTGACAAGAGGCGCGCTATTGGCATGTGTAATCGAGTATTGAAAAAATCGGCCAAGTGCGAGTCGGACTCGTGCACGAAGGGTTCCGTACCATTATCTTTAAAAACGGCAAAAAATCTCGTTTGTTGTATGGGAGCCCCCTTAAATATTAGATTTTTTAATTTTTAGTATTTGTTGTTATAGCGGCAACAGAAATACATAATCTCTAAAAATTTCAACTGTCTAGCTATTACGGTTCATGAGATTACAGCCTGGTGACAGACGGACAAACGGACAGCGATGTCTCATAAATAGGGTTCCGCTTCACCTTTTAGGTGCAGAACCCTAAAAACTATAGACAATAAAAAGATTGCGGCATTATTTCCTACGTGCACACGCGTCAAAAGATCCTTTTAGATATAACCATAAAGCCTGCTTCTCCCGGTCTGTGATATGGCGAGCATCCGCACAGACTCCTGTTGCTGCCGCTATCTGGTATTACCTGTAGCTGCCGAATGTCAAGCTCGAGGAGTTCCCATGCAGTGAAAAGGCTCCTGCTTTGTAGAATCGCGAGCGGCCGCAAGTCGTCGTGATTCGGTCGGAAACGGGAGTCCCAGCAGGAACTTTTTCCGTTTGTTGGGTACTTAATAATATAATTAAACGTACAATACAATCCAAAAACTCCATAATAACTTCGTTACTCTACTACATAGCTAGGTACACACGGCTCCAGAGAAATCTTACCCCCTAAAAGCGACATCTTTTGATAAGTTTTATTATGCGACGAAGTTACGTGCGCGCCATCTCTGTGAAATCAATGAAGTTATCATTCATGTCGGTGTGTAGATTATATATAAAATAGATAATGAAGAAAATCTTCTTCTCAATAAAATTACAAGCTTAGCCTCTTTTTTTTTACTAATTATAAACTAGCGCAATCCCGCCTGATGGTAAGCAGTGATGCGATCGTTGATGGTAAAGCGCGCTAGTTTATTAAGAGCCTATTCACTCAGAAAAACTGAGCGAATAGGAAGGAAGGCGGCAGTTGAGCGAGGTGATGCAATGTTAAACCCAACAACACAACCAACGATGCTGCGCCAAAGGGAGATTGATCTGAAGACCCTCCACGACCAAACTCCCAACACAACAACATTAGGCGCATCATACCCGGCACACATCGCAACACAACTGCTCAGACCCGTCCTCCGTACGGCTTCACCAGACATCATGCCGGAACACAACAAATCGCTTGGCGGCAAGGCTTTGTCAGGTGGGCGGTAACTTCTGCCGGCAGCCGATGTTATGGCCTACTACCGACCCCCACCGACCACTTGAGATATCAAAACTAAATTATCCGTTTTATCGGTAAATAAATATTGATTAATCTAAATTGGATTAATATATTAATCAATACCATAACAATATTAAGTAACACTAGGGATGGATGATTTATAAACATAACGATGAATTTCACAACTTCGTTAAGTAACTGAATGGCGCAGCGGTATAACAGTTGTGACTTGTGAGTATAAAGAACCAGGTTCGATTCTTTCTGAAGTACATAAATTTTATTATACCTATAATAATAAATATTATTTCACAAAAGGAGGTAAATTAACACATGTGTGCTAGGCTATACATGTGCGGGCGAGGGGGAGGGGGGCAGGGCACGCGGCGCGCGCTCGCCTTGCTATTCGCTCATAATAATACCGTCAAAAATGGTGTTGTCACTTATTAAAAAATAATAAAATTTGGGGAAGTTGGAATTAATTCGCGGAAAAAGAGATTATTTCAAAATTCATTAGGTATTGTTACTACGATGATTTTTTTTTTTTATGAAATTATAAACTAGCGCTTGACCGTAATCCCGCCTGATGGTAAGCAGTGACGCAGTTGTTGATGGTAAAGTACATATAACTTTAGAAAAGTTACATTGGTACTTGCATGAACTTGAATCGAACCCGCGCACTCATACTTGAGAGGCTGGTGTTTTAATCACTAGGCCACCACAACTTTATGTCATGGTCATGTGTTTACCTAAACTTTATTACCTTTATGGGTCGGACGGGATATCCTTTAAATATTGTATAATGTTTGTGGAACAAATTTGGAAGTTTAAAAATATCTATGGGTAGGATGCACGAAGTAAATACCAAGATGCTATGGATATTACCTAGCGGTCGCTATTTTGTTTCTAGTTAGAATATTTAAGGTAGGCCATAATACCGGCCGCCGGCAGAAGTTACCCCCCACCAGACAAAGCCTTGCCGCCAAGCGATTTGTCATGTTCCGGCATGATGTCTGGTGAAGCCGTACGGAGGACGGGTCTGAGCAGTTATCTAGCGATGTGTGCCGGGTACGATGCGCCAAATGTTGTTGTGTTTGGAGTTTGGTCGTGGTGGGTCTTCAGATCAATTTCCCTTTGGCGCAGCATCGTTGGTTGTGTTGTTGGGTTTAACATTGCATCACCTCGCTCAACTGCCGTCTTCCTTCCTATTTGCTCAATCTGAGTGAATAGGTCCTTAATAAACTAGTTCGCTTTACCATCAATGATCGCATCACTGCTTACCATCAGGCGGGATTGCGGTCAAGCGCTAGTTTATAATTATTAAAAAAAAAATGTCTCAAAATGGCGCGCTTGTACCTAATGATCGTAGGGGGGTGAGACTCTGGAGCTGTATGTACTACTAACCTACGCCAAGAAAATCATTAGAACACGTGCTAAATCATTATTGGTTTGCTATCCGTTAAGCTACATACCTTTGGCCCTTTATTTTAAAACGAAATCTAACTTTACTTCCAAACTCAACTTTTAAACAGTATTTGTAGTACTTACGAACTTTATTGAGGTTAAGCTAAACTTCTTAATAAAAAAGTGACAACTTAATACCGAACATACAACTTAGTAAGAACTGCATTTCTATAATGGCTAGGTTCATATTTCAATGACCATTTCGGGGTGCCTGATGTGAATAAAATCCATATTTTGTCATTTTGAGTTGGTCGAATTTACCCACAATCTGCGGGGAACGACGAACCCCTTCGAGCCGTGCCAAACCTCCCCGAGTCTTAACAAGCTCTTTTGTATTTAAACGGCGCGAAGTTTGACAAACTTCCGAAGAAATTCATCAAATCACAGGCCGTGGAGGCGTATGCATTTCATTGCAATTATTCCGAGCATTAAAAAAAGACTTGAAAAAAAAAAAGTGTATAAATAGCGACTTCCTTCGGTATGTGTAGGATATTGTGCAATATAAAAAAAAACCTTCAGGCAAATAAAATAAAATAAAACAAAAAAACTTAAATAATAAGACCTTTTATTTATTAATTCTATTTCTATGTTTTTTTAAGTAACGATTGTTTTAATATTCATTATTAACTTGTACTGGACGGAATTATTATACTATGCATTAACAATAAATAACTATAAAAAATTATGCCAACAGTACTTATTCAACATTCGATATATTATAGTTATTTAAAAATTAAAATCATCGTAGACAAAGCAGGTAATAAAATAGAAAAATAGAAACAAAACATAATTTTTTAGATTTTCCTAACAAGATTCATCTAAAACTTAAGATTAAGTATAGATATAAAATATAAACTAAACAAAAACGAATACAGAGGGCTGCTTGCGTAAAACGAAAAAAAAAAAAAAAGATTTGGTAACTGGTAACAATAGAAACATAAAAAATAAAATTTGGTAATCGAAAACAAACAAAGTGTTTATCGTTCTGTTTTTCAAAACAAACACATGCATGGTAGTGTGTACAGCAAAGTTCGAAACATATATAAAAATAATTCATTAATTATTCAGAAACGTTTTACAATATATGTTCTGTACAAAAGTCATTCTTTATATGGCATTAACCTACGAATAAAGTTTTTATTTTGGTTTGTTTTAAATCATTCAGCATTGCAAAGCTCAGCAAAAGTAGATACAGTGAGTGATTCATCCTAAAATCAGGTCACACCAACTCTCTGGTGGACTACAAGTGTCAAATTATCACAGATTGAAAGCACAGTAAATGCAAGCATTGAATTTTATTTTTCTACGTAATACGCAAACGGCTTCATTCGTTCTCTAGAAATATTGTGTATCGCGAATATAGATTGTAACATGACGTTAGGTCGTCCCTTCCACGGAGTAGCAGGTTGACGGCGAGGACTAAAAATAAACTGAAGGTTATACAGGGGACACGATTCAACAATACGGCGAAACTTCACAGATGCTGCGATGTGTATCGGTAATCTGTGGGTATATCTCATCATCCCGCACTTTCAAGAGTATTTTGCAAAGAACTGCTGCCCATATACCCAACGTAAATTTAAAAGAAAGATAGAAAATATACGATAGGATTATTTTATTGCTCTGCAATACATGCATACAATACTTACTACTTACCACTGTGAAGTTTCGCTTGTTTCAATGTAACCCTGTATAATTCGATTTATTTAAAAAAATAAATTTTATTCTAAAATATATTGGAACTTAATTTTTTGTCCTGTGATTTAAGTACTTTCTACGAATTTTTCCTAGAAATAAAACGTAAGCAGAAAAATTCTAAATTGAAGATTGCAAAGGAAAGCACGAGAAAGCAGATAAATATTTCATTTCTAAAACCTATCCGATACTATTTAACAGAAACAAAGTACAAATTTGTCGGTATTTCTAGTAATTGGATGGAAATCGAAAAAATATGCATTTAGCCTTAAAAATAGATAGCTTGTCGCAATTTCTTACAAAGCGAAAACGTGCTACAAACCAAAAAGCTGTTCAAGTTAGTTACGTTTACATGGGCAACTTAAGGCACGCAAATCTTGGTAACTGCTATACAATAAAACCGTAGTATTGCAGCCAATTGCTCAGAGATGCCAAACCGTTATGTTTAATCTAAAATGCCCAAGAGTTGCCCGTGTGAGCGACACTTTAGGTTTTGATAATAAGCAGCCACATAAGTACATTCAAATTAATACACGTCTACTTAAACTAACTACTTAAAGTCTACTAAACGAAGCAATTTACACTTCAACCAATGTTACTGCCCCAATTTGAACAACGCTCTGTGCGAAATTTTCACTAAGACTTGGATATTTTGTCAAGGGACATGAGTGTTAGGGAGATTTTCTTTTATAATTTAGGTACCTATACGTTATTAACATAAAAAATATGTAACCTTATTTCAATCAACATAAGCATCTCTTTCAAGTATCTAAATGTCCTTAAGTATATGAAACGCATGATCACAATAGCTTATATGATTTTGAACCTTATTTCTATTACGTATAGGTTCATATTCATAGGAAATACTTACTGGGTAAGTCAAGTCAAGATGTGAATTTCGCCCTTAGTAGGAGGCGCTAACTACTCGTTTAAAAATATAATATTCCCCTAACAAATCCCTACAGCGTGTCGTAAGCAAGATCCTTACGTGGAGAACTCCCTCAGCTTGTTGACGACGACGCGTCTGTTCTTGGAGATCCAGTCGATGTTCACCTTCGCCTTCTCGATGGCTTGTTCTACGCTGAGTTTGGCGTCAGCCAGGAACTTGGAGTTCTTCTCGCGCCAGGATAAAAACTGTTTATAGATAGAAAACAAGAGGCAGTTCTTAGCAAACTCTATAAAGACACGACTATTTTATTAGGTAAGCCTCGCTTAACCTCGACACTCGAAGCAAGCAAGAGGGGACGAGACCTAAACAAGAATGCTTTGCGTTGCGTTACTTACGTTATCCAACTCCGTCTGTGTGGTAAACTGATCCAGCAGTACTTTGATGATTTGCCCTATGCGGCGACCTTGTCCTTTGAAGCTGGAAATAATTATGAATCATTATCTAACAGTGGTCATATGTCATCTCCTTATACTTTTCCTAACAATATTCTGGTTGGCTTTCAGATTAAGCAGTTGCATCTGAATATCAATATTTTACACAGGTATATCGCTGTGTGTTCAAAAAATCAACTCACGCATTGTGGATATCCTCGATCCTCTCGTATACGAAGTCTTTGGCGACGTAGAAGCCGACAGACGAGCGGATGATGTTGGCGATGACAGCGCCCGCGTCCTGGCGCCGCACTTCCGATCCTTCCGTTATAGTCCACTCCAGGTATCTGTGAGCGGTAACGGTAGAGGTTATTGGTCCAGCAAAGAGATGTATGACACATGTTTCAAGCCATTCTATTATGTTGTTATACATATTATGGGATCAACAAGAAAGGGTTTTAATAACCATGGAAAGCCAATCTTTAACTAGAAAAGTTGTTGATTTAATTTCTTCACTTCATAATTATAACATCTATGGGGAGCAATAAAATTTAGATCCGTTCGATGGACACAGCAGGGCAGTCAGCCACACTAAATCTTACCACCTGGATAATTGATTAGTTTTTTTTTTACCAAGGTACATCCGGCTCCACAGAAGCTCAGCCCCTAAAAGCGATATCTTTTGATAAGTGTTAATAAGACGATGTTAAGTGAGCGCCAGATCTGTGACATCAATGAAGTTATCATTCATGTCGGCGTGTTGGTTATATATAAAATAGAAAATGAATAAGATTGGGGATAAGCTTATAATTTTATTGAGTAACTTCAACTTCACCTCTTGATCAATAGCCCTTGTGGAAAAGACACTACAATTTTGCCAATAGCACGTGCCAACTGTTAATAGACCGTCAAACAGTGGAGGACATTTAGCGGGAAATAATAGTAAAAATACACTTCTCATCAAAAAAATCGAAACAGCTTACGAGTTTATGTTATATAAGGATTATCAGAAAGATATACATATTTAGAAATATATGTCATATGTCGTTTAATAGTGAATAAAAAGAGGTTTAATCTTAATGTTAATGTTCTTAATTCAAATTAAATTTTCATAGGATCCGTACTTGGTAACGAGTAGGTAATTTTTGCCCTGTATGGAGTATGAAGGATATGAATTAAACAATAAATGAAAAAAAGCTAGGAAATGTTTATTTAGTAACAGGTATTCCCTCCCCGAGCTCTTATAATTGGTTTCGTGCGGTTCTTCATGGATCGTATGAGAGTGACAATAAAATGTTGAGGCATTTCATTCCATTCTTCTTGGATCGCAAGCTGCAGCTGGCTGAGTGATTACTAGGCCAGATTTCTAGCACGAACAGGTCTCTTTAACTCATCCCATATTTGTTCGATGGGATTCATGACCGGGCTTCTTGTTGAAGGCAGACGTGGCCCAGACACGAACACTAGCTCTATCTTACTTTCGGCGCTGATTCCTCGCCAAACCGTCCACGAACCGCCACCCTATCTGACCTTTTCTTTAATACAGCATTGAGCAAAGCATTCTCCATCTCATTCTTTATCTTTATCTCCATTGGACGTATGACCAATTTAGCTGCCCACGTGCAAAGCTAAGCCGTGCTCGTGCCTGTGCGGTACCAATCCACGTTCCTTCAACCTTCTTCTAATTGTAGAGTCACTTACAGCCGCACCACGTACAATATGAAGCTGCTGCTATAGTTGAAAAGCGTTGAGGCGTCGATTTCGTAAAGTTGTTATAATAAATCGATCATTTCACTCCGAAGTAACGCGATTCCTGCCAGATCCTGAACGGCGCGTGAACAAACCAGTCTCTCGATAGCTTTTGTAGAATCTATGAACAGATGACAGGCTTAGATGCAATCTTTCAGCGTTTAAGTCCAGAATCTAGTAATGCCACCAAGTGGGCGGCCTGTGTCGGTGTCGTGTCCAGGTTTTACCAAAAATAAAATCTTTTTAAGACGTGTCGAAGCAGCAGAAAACAAAAAAAGAACAAAAACTTTCAAGATGAACGCAAAATTTTAGTTTACAAAAGTGAAATACACATTTGTTTCAAAACAGTGATACATTTCGTTTGTAGATAAACAAATTAAATTCTAATTTTGAATTTAACATTTTTAATGGCCAAACTGCCAGCTATGCATGATGTGTTTTTTCTTATCATGGAATATATACTCTTTTGTGTAAAATTAGGATAGAAACCATAAAAAGGGCAGTGTTTCGATTTATCTGATGAGAAATGTATATCTTTGTATTTAAACTAAAATTGAAAAATAAAAAAATCTTCGCAGACGCAGACTGATAGTGATATAAGGATTTGGACAAAAATTCGGACAGTATGAAAAAAGGATTTGATCTATCTATCTGTCTCTGTCATGTCACAAAGACAGATATCTATCTGTCTTTGTCACATTTTTGTTTTTGTTGCCACATTTTTGTCTGCATTCATATAGATCCTCCTTCTCCTCAATCACCCCTGATTCCTCAAACCTATAAATTTTTATTACATTTTAAAATTCTATTGTGATTTTTAAGAAATTTCTAAAAAATATATATACGAGTATAACGTTTGTTGAACAAGTTTGGAAGTTTAAAAATAACTAGATGTAGAATGCACGCAGTAAATGCCAAGATGCGATGATATTACCTAGCGGCCGATATTTTTGTTTCTAGTTAGAATATCTTAGCAGTTTTATTGATGTCTCGGAGATGGCGCGCACTTAATATCGTAGGGGGCTGAGATTTCTCTGGAGTTGTATGTACTATAAGAAAATCAGACTGTTTATAGTGTATGGCATAAAGTATCATCGGGTAGGACATACCGTTATAGAGAAGTATCAATACTCACTGTGACAGTATCCAGACCTCCTTAGTGCAGGTGAGAGCATGCAGAAGAGCGTCTCGTGCGGCCGCCACGTTCGCGCGCTGTTGTCGCGCGAGAGCGAAGCGCCACTGCAGCACGCTGCCGCGCGACACGCCCACGCAGTACACCGTGCGCCGCAGGTCCAGCGGGATGCTGCCGGCCGGTTGGTAAGTTATACGACTTTATCGAACATATCCGACTTCATCGAACACTATCGGCCGCCCGCGACTGCGTTCACGTGGAATAATAAGAAAAAATATACAGCATACATTCTAATGTTTTGTTATGCTCCGCTCCTATTTGTCGCAGCGTGATGTTATATAGCATAAAGCCTTCCTGGATTAATGGGCTATCCAACGCAAAAAGAATTTTTCAAATGGGACCAGTGGTTCCTGAGATTAACATGTTTAAACAAACAAAGAAACAAACTCTTCAGCTTTATTATTCGTATAGATATACGAGTACGCGAGTCCGAGTTTACATCGTTTTAAAAAAATACTAATAATTAATAACTCACGGGTTGTTTTCATCAGGGTTTTCGGTGTCCATCCACTGCTGGAACAGCTCCATAGCGTTCTCTTCACAGACTGGCACCTTCATACGACATGCCCATGCACTTGTCGTCACCTATATGTTCAGGTCATACACTTATTGAATTTATTTATTATACACAAAAATTGGTCGTTGTGAAAATTGCAACTTGGCTGTTGACACTACCATTCACCCATCTAACGACATTTTTTTTTTTTAGTTTTTGGGTTGGTTGCTAAGACCTTTGAGCCATTTCTTCGTTGTAATCTTGTTTTCTTTCGTAACTTATCTTGACTAATCTAACTTAACCTAAGCTAAACATATCTCCTTTCATTTCCTGCGTGAACCGACTAGGAGGAAGGTTTGAAACAAAGTCATGATGGTCGCTATGCTACAATATTTCACTGTTCTTTATGAATTATTCACTGAATGCAATTTTTACTACATAATTCACGCGTTTTTATTTAGTAAACGACACAATAAATAATATCAAAGTCCAATGAAAAATTAGCGTGGCACTTAGCTTTCCCGCCAAAACTCCCACAAAAATTTAATATTATGACTGGGGGTTTATTTTCTTATGTATATATCTTTTACAAATTGTAAACAAAAGCGTTTTCACAAAAGTAGGTAACAATTTTTTAAATTATATTTCTTCATATGTAAATTATTGATAGAAATATTGACTGACAAGCTATTTCGCTCGTGCCGTCAGTGTACGACGTGTGCCCGGCAGGGTCCGTAGAGATCTCATAAATTTCAAGGTGACCATTGTAGTGCATTGATAAATGAATATGACAGATATTTTACCTGCAACTTAACACTATTCAGATCATTTCCATTCATGATTCTCTTCGTAGCCAGCCCTCCTGACTTTTCGTACGTCTCGCCAATCAGTTTCCGCACGAACTTCTGGAAGGCGCCGTAGTCCGGAGTGCGCTTGAGAACGTTCTCGATCTTGGAGAGGGCTTTCAGAGCAGTCGAGAGGGGCAGGTAATCCCTTTCATGTTGGAGATAGCTAGCTAGACTGGAGAAGAGGAAAGAATAATGTGTCAACACTTTATTTTATTTGCAAAAAACATTAGTGTGATTGAAATCAAATTGCATACTTAGCTTTAGATGAGCAGTTTTAAATATTTCTAATACTTCAATGCAAATCGAGTTATCTATATAGTTACAATAAAATGCTGCGTGTTAGTAAGCGCATCACTTCAGAATGGCTGCCCCAATTTTCACACTAGGTAATCAAAAGTAAAGCACACGTCACTTCGTGAGATAAAAATATTTTAAGAAATTATCTATGGTTCTGAATTATGTCCATTCTCAGAGAGTAGTAGTCTCACTTACCTGAGCGCAGTGTTGTAGTCCAGATGGTTGGTCCAGGCGAGCGCGAAGGCGTCAGACAGCAGCTGCACGCGGCCCAGCACCGGCAGCGTGTGCGCCGCGCGAGACAACAGCTGCCAGTTGCGAGCGTCGTAGTTGACGCGGTACGGGGCTGCGGGGAGCGCGGCCGTGTGAGACAGTTAGGTAACAGTTGCGAGCGTCGTAGTTGACGCGGTACGGGGCTGCGGGGAGCGCGGCCGTGTGAGACAGTTAGGTAACAGTTGCGAGCGTCGTAGTTGACGCGGTACGGGGCTGCGGGGAGCGCGGCCGTGTGAGACAGTTAGGTAACAGTTGCGAGCGTCGTAGTTGACGCGGTACGGGGCTGCGGGGAGCGCGGCCGTGTGAGACAGTTAGGTAACAGTTGCGAGCGTCGTAGTTGACGCGGTACGGGGCTGCGGGGAGCGCGGCCGTGTGAGACAGTTAGGTAACAGTTGCGAGCGTCGTAGTTGACGCGGTACGGGGCTGCGGGGAGCGCGGCCGTGTGAGACAGTTAGGTAACAGTTGCGAGCGTCGTAGTTGACGCGGTACGGGGCTGCGGGGAGCGCGGCCGTGTGAGACAGTTAGGTAACAGTTGCGAGCGTCGTAGTTGACGCGGTACGGGGCTGCGGGGAGCGCGGCCGTGTGAGACAGTTAGGTAACAGTTGCGAGCGTCGTAGTTGACGCGGTACGGGGCTGCGGGGAGCGCGGCCGTGTGAGACAGTTAGGTAACAGTTGCGAGCGTCGTAGTTGACGCGGTACGGGGCTGCGGGGAGCGCGGCCGTGTGAGACAGTTAGGTAACAGTTGCGAGCGTCGTAGTTGACGCGGTACGGGGCTGCGGGGAGCGCGGCCGTGTGAGACAGTTAGGTAACAGTTGCGAGCGTCGTAGTTGACGCGGTACGGGGCTGCGGGGAGCGCGGCCGTGTGAGACAGTTAGGTAACAGTTGCGAGCGTCGTAGTTGACGCGGTACGGGGCTGCGGGGAGCGCGGCCGTGTGAGACAGTTAGGTAACAGTTGCGAGCGTCGTAGTTGACGCGGTACGGGGCTGCGGGGAGCGCGGCCGTGTGAGACAGTTAGGTAACAGTTGCGAGCGTCGTAGTTGACGCGGTACGGGGCTGCGGGGAGCGCGGCCGTGTGAGACAGTTAGGTAACAGTTGCGAGCGTCGTAGTTGACGCGGTACGGGGCTGCGGGGAGCGCGGCCGTGTGAGACAGTTAGGTAACAGTTGCGAGCGTCGTAGTTGACGCGGTACGGGGCTGCGGGGAGCGCGGCCGTGTGAGACAGTTAGGTAACAGTTGCGAGCGTCGTAGTTGACGCGGTACGGGGCTGCGGGGAGCGCGGCCGTGTGAGACAGTTAGGTAACAGTTGCGAGCGTCGTAGTTGACGCGGTACGGGGCTGCGGGGAGCGCGGCCGTGTGAGACAGTTGGGTAACAGTTGCGAGCGTCGTAGTTGACGCGGTACGGGGCTGCGGGGAGCGCGGCCGTGTGAGACAGTTAGGTAACAGTTGCGAGCGTCGTAGTTGACGCGGTACGGGGCTGCGGGGAGCGCGGCCGTGTGAGACAGTTAGGTAACAGTTGCGAGCGTCGTAGTTGACGCGGTACGGGGCTGCGGGGAGCGCGGCCGTGTGAGACAGTTAGGTAACAGTTGCGAGCGTCGTAGTTGACGCGGTACGGGGCTGCGGGGAGCGCGGCCGTGTGAGACAGTTAGGTAACAGTTGCGAGCGTCGTAGTTGACGCGGTACGGGGCTGCGGGGAGCGCGGCCGTGTGAGACAGTTAGGTAACAGTTGCGAGCGTCGTAGTTGACGCGGTACGGGGCTGCGGGGAGCGCGGCCGTGTGAGACAGTTAGGTAACAGTTGCGAGCGTCGTAGTTGACGCGGTACGGGGCTGCGGGGAGCGCGGCCGTGTGAGACAGTTAGGTAACAGTTGCGAGCGTCGTAGTTGACGCGGTACGGGGCTGCGGGGAGCGCGGCCGTGTGAGACAGTTAGGTAACAGTTGCGAGCGTCGTAGTTGACGCGGTACGGGGCTGCGGGGAGCGCGGCCGTGTGAGACAGTTAGGTAACAGTTGCGAGCGTCGTAGTTGACGCGGTACGGGGCTGCGGGGAGCGCGGCCGTGTGAGACAGTTAGGTAACAGTTGCGAGCGTCGTAGTTGACGCGGTACGGGGCTGCGGGGAGCGCGGCCGTGTGAGACAGTTAGGTAACAGTTGCGAGCGTCGTAGTTGACGCGGTACGGGGCTGCGGGGAGCGCGGCCGTGTGAGACAGTTAGGTAACAGTTGCGAGCGTCGTAGTTGACGCGGTACGGGGCTGCGGGGAGCGCGGCCGTGTGAGACAGTTAGGTAACAGTTGCGAGCGTCGTAGTTGACGCGGTACGGGGCTGCGGGGAGCGCGGCCGTGTGAGACAGTTAGGTAACAGTTGCGAGCGTCGTAGTTGACGCGGTACGGGGCTGCGGGGAGCGCGGCCGTGTGAGACAGTTAGGTAACAGTTGCGAGCGTCGTAGTTGACGCGGTACGGGGCTGCGGGGAGCGCGGCCGTGTGAGACAGTTAGGTAACAATTGCGAGCGTCGTAGTTGACGCGGTACGGGGCTGCGGGGAGCGCGGCCGTGTGAGACAGTTAGGTAACAATTGCGAGCGTCGTAGTTGACGCGGTACGGGGCTGTGACGGAGGTCATATCAGTCAGCCCGAACTGAAGATGAAGTGGGCTGTCTTTGTAAGATGACTAAACATCGTGTAATATAGTATATGACATATATATTTAATTCGAAACTATTTTCATTGTTTCTTATTGGAATATAGCAATGCTGTCGCGTGTGTCATTTTAT
Source organism: Sesamia inferens (assembly GCA_037179545.1). NCBI lineage: Eukaryota > Metazoa > Arthropoda > Insecta > Lepidoptera > Noctuidae > Sesamia > Sesamia inferens. The sequence continues at coordinate 1,486,588 of CM073943.1, forward strand.
ATAATTGATACCTATGTATTTTCCACATGGACCCACTTGATCATTGCTTAACCATTGCTTGTTAATCACTGTGACGACATACTTGGCGCACTGATTAAGCGATTGACTGCAACGCAGATTTGTAGCCTTGGAAAACTTTTATATGACCTAAAAATAGCAAAAAAAAACTCACCGATCATATCATAGTTGAACAGTACCCACTGGTCCCTCTCGGAGCCGTGCTGGAAGCTGTACAAGTGGTCCCCCCCCTCGGAGGCCGCGAGCCACTGGAGAGGGGCGCGCGAGGAGTCCAGCTCGGGCTCACACAACACGCTCAGCGGCACCCACCACGACGAGCGAGTGGGCGAGCGAGCCGACAGCGAGAAGTAGCGGCGCTGGGGACAGGAACAACATGATAGGGCCATGTCCACTCAACCAGGGAGGTAATCTCGTAATATTAAAAAATGCCAACCGGTCGTATGCCTTTACGTAATCACTTTGGAAATCATACGCACTGATTTAACATTTATCTGTTAAGTTATCTAATTTTATGTAATATGTTCCAAGTTCCATTTTGAGTAACTAAACTGTTCGAATAAGTGTTTGGTTGAAATGGAATTCGAACTTTGTTAAGCACATTTAATTTGTTATTTCATAAATTTATCGCAAACCATTTTTTTTTTGGGATGGGAAACCATCAAATAACTTTTTCCGCTCTGGGTGGAATGGAAGGGCGTGTCAGACTTTTACTGACTAAAACCCACCCGTGTTTCATCACTTGCCTGTGTTTCTTATTTAACTAACCTGCAACCCTGACCCAGCAGGCATCGGTCATCGTGGACCCCGTCCCGATGTCCTGACATCTCTTTGAGGCGCGCGAGAAACACAACACGCTATCGACTCGGGCCTGGTCCTTACGGGGTGATGACCTGATTATCGCAACCTTTGGCTCTAATATCACCCACCCCTCTGCCAACCCGTTTGAAGTATACAGGCGTTATGATATCCTCACCTGTGAGATAGTAAGCGACTTGTCCTCATAATCCCTGGTGACGGTCAATATCGGGTATCCGGTCTGCGTGGTCCACGTATCCATGATCTCCTTCACGGTGACGTTCCTGGTCAGACCGCCGTACTCTTGACTGACAGCTGTCAGTTCACGCCAGAGGTCGTCTTGTTCCGCGTTGTTGTAGGAGTACTTCAGGAGATAGCTGTGGGGAGAGAGGAGATCGTAATTTATGTTACTATTATCATTTATTAATTTAAACAGACAACAAGTCCATATTTCGTTTATAAATATAATTTAAGGGAAGGAACGGAATTTTACTTTTAATATGTGTGGTTGCATCTACATCGCCACTTGCGAACCATCTACAAAAACCTGCAGCCCCCAACCAGAGTTTATCTTACAACTAGCATATATGTACAACGACGTCCCGACATTGATCATAAGACAGTAGCCCACTAGACGACATCCGTCTGGTGGGAACTTTTTTATTTTTCTATGAAGGAAGTATCAACTTTTTGCCCTGTTCCTTATAGCTCTACTCGTATATACTTAAACTGAATACTGAATTTCATGTAAGAATTCTATGTTATTCAAGGAATTCAAATCAATTACCTAACTTATTTGTCATTATGTCCTCAAAGTCTAATCACTATCATGGCTAAGCCTCGAAAGAATTGCCAACACAAATATCCAGAGTGTACCTAACCTAGGATGGGAACACGAAATGCTCCGCTCTTTTCAGCTGAATTTTGAAATCAAAAAAGGATTTCTTAAAATCAAAGTCATTGAACGTCAAAATTACTAAAGAATTTCTTCCAAAACTAGGTATATAAGACGCCTATTCTTCACAACTTTCTTAGTACTTTAGTTGGAAAGAACATTAAAAATGGAAATCATATCTTTAACAAAAAAAAAAAAAAAACTCAGTACGATAACTTACTTGTGTATCGCCTTCCTGAAGATATCGTTTCCAAGGAACATAGTCATCATTCTGATGAGCGTGGAGCCCTTCCTGTACGAGATCTCGTCGAAGATCTCCGAGATACGCTTGGGGTCATCGATGGGGACTGACACCTGTGAATAAAGGTCATTCGTTATTAGTTCTTGTTGTAGAAGTTCACTGGTAGACATTCCCAGGTAAGAAAACTCTTATTCGACTTTTTCTTCCTAGATGTTGTTCTATCTACCACGAACTTCAGGTACTCTACCTAAGTAGATTACAAATTAGGTTTACAGCAAACTGGAAATTGATTGTATTCAATTAGCGGCACGGTTGGCAGAGTTGTTAAGCTATTGACTGCTGTGCTGCGTGTCGCGGGTTCGATTCCCACACGGTACAAATATTTGTATGACCGACAAATTCTTGTTCCGGATCTGGCTGTTTTTGTATGTGAGTATATTTACATGTTTGTAAACGCACCCACGATGCAGGAGAAATTCCTAGTGTGAGGCAATGATTTATTAAAAAAAAGAACGGTTGATATAGCACACATGAAAAAAAAATGTTGTACTTACTAAAGAATCAAAGTCCCCAAAACCATTTCTTTCTTCATGTCTAGGCCACGCCCTGTTTTGGAGTTTAAAGTATCAAATATTACTCACAGGATGTGAAGACTCGAGAGCGTCCAGGTTGAGTACGGACATCAAGTTATCGACCGCGTAGCTCTTGTCAGCGTTCCAGGTCGGCTCCACGTGAGAGACGGCCACGGACGCCGCGAACGTGGCGAAGCCCTCGTTGAGCCACAAGTCCGACCACCACTTCATGGTCACCAGGTTCCCGAACCACTGGTGGGCCAGCTCATGGGCGATTACCTGGCGGTGGAGAAAAGTGGTTCGTTGGTGGTTTAGGTATATAAGAGTTTGATTTTGGGAGAATTATCGGGGCATTGTACGGTTATTATAACTTATAATTTAACAAAAACCAAAAAAAATATCTGACTCTCAAATACATTATAATTCAGAATTAAATTTTAGATAAATAATTTAACGTTTATTTAACAAACACAAAATAACATTGCGGTCAAGCACTAGTTTCTAATTATTAAAAAAAAAGTTAATGTGTTAGAGAAAGAATATTTAACCAAATGCCACTTCGGTATTGATAAAATATTCTGCTCACTAAGATACAAGTTCACAAAGGGCAAGTCAGATTTTGAGGGACGAATCATCCCCGGCTATTTGGTCATGGTCATATCTACATTTAATCGTCTACATTACAAGTCAATTTCAACAAATAATTATGTTGATTCAATAAATTTGTTTTTATTATTTCACTTTATACGTAGCCAAGCACGTACCGGGCCGCTAGTAAACTATATAAGTAGATCTACATGAAACATTAGGTACTTGTAGTGTAGTATGTAGAGCAAATAGAGGCAAATGCTTCCGTGTAAGTCCCTGCTTATACTTTCATTAGTAATTAGAGGAATTAAACATGTTCTGCGATTTCCGAGGGGGAGGGGCTGTCCCCCTCCCCACAAGGTACGCCCAAGATGAATACAGAACATGATTCTGAACGCGGTTCTTTGAATAAAGATCTGCTGGCTCTGCTCTCCCTTATTAACCTGTGTAGGTACTAAATTTCAGTGTTGACCAACCCTTTACATTAACCTCACCTCAGCAACTCTCTCCTTATTTAAGAACGAGGACTGCTTCTCATCATACAGCAGTTCCGTCTCCCTGTAGGTGATGAGACCCCAGTTCTCCATGGCGCCGGCTGAGAAGTCGGGAATGGCGATCATGTCCTGCTTAGGGAGTGGATAGGACACGTTGAACCACTTCTCGAAGTATGTCAGGGCTTTGGGGCCAGTGACTGCGGCATAGGCGGTCTGTGAAATAAAAATTTTTTGCTCGTTAGAAAATTGTAGTTTGCTAAAACACGAATCATTTTGGCTGGGGATATAGCCTTTAAAATTCGCCTGCTATGGTGTGTTACACAATTATTCCAGTTGCCTAACCCACTATAATTAGCAATGGGATTGATTTTGACAGATCAACAACATTCATTTCGTTATTTGCGTTGCAGAGCAGACACATTTTTCGAACACATGAAGCTATGTATTAGCAATATCATTGAAAATCACTCAGAATCACTTTCATTATCCTAGTCATCCACCATCATTTAAGTTAGTTTTGTAATCAGCCAAACAAAAATAAGAAATTGCACGATGTTCTTTAATTAAGAAACAATTTTTTTTTTTTTTTTTTTGAAAAGACCAGCAGGAGTTTATTTAAAAACTATTTCATTCGCATCTGATAAGATTTCATATCCTACTGATATTATTGAGGATCAGCTCGGCATCCCATACGTCTGAATTTGGTAGTAAGGTTGCTTGGTGACAACTCCACTGAAATACTAGGTAAATTAATATGTCTTACCTGATCACTAGCATCACTCCTGGCCCAGATCCTAAATTTGGTATTCGACAACTCGGCCGGACTCTGGACGTACGAGAACTTAGACACCACAAAGGCTACCAGGTATGTTGACATGGGCACCGACTTCTCGTACTTATCCCACATGAAGTCGGATTTGGGTTTCCTGAAAAGGAGCAAATAATTCAGGGGAAAATAAAATAGCTCGAGAAACTGTGTAATGTGGTTATGATATCTAAGGATCAAACAAAGAAAGAGTTATAATGACTTATTCTGAGATCTACGAACTTTGGGTCAGGGTTGCGGGTTGGTTAAAAAAGAAACCGTGGCCTACAGGCAAGTGAAGAAACACGGGTGGGGCGGAAAGCGGGAGTGGTCATTTGTTGATCTCCCATCCAAAACAAAAAAAAAAAAAATACTACGAACTTTGGTCATAAATTGAGAACATTTATCTTTTATTACAAAACACGAATTTTGTTTAGACGTGGTGGAGGTTTAAAGGTGGTACGTTTAAGTGCTTGATCACGTAGACTCGCGGGCGCGGTGGCGGGCTCGGTCACGAAATATCAAACAAATGACGAAATATCAAAGTGTTCACGTATGAAACGCACGTGCGGTGTAAGTAGCGGGCTAGCAGGCGACCGGCGCGCGCGGCGCGCTCGCGACAATTACAAACGCGAGAGATGTTTGTGTGTGTTCACGTTAAACTAGCGGCAAAACGCGCGATTACCCCGCGACGTCAGGTAAGATCAACCAGTTTGAACTTATGAAATCGCGCAAACGCCTGGCGGCTAATGTGAACACGAACTCGCAACGTCTCCGCGCCCGAACCCGCACCCGCGCCCGCGCGTTTCTACGTGAACAAGCACTATGTGGTCTAAATGGATATTGAATTTTGTACCTAACTATTATAGAAATGCAGTTCTTTATATAAAAATGACAGCTTAGTTGTCACTTTTGCATTAAGAACTTTGACTTAACCTCAATAAATTTCGAAATACAAATACTGACTCAAAGGTTAAGTCTGGAACTAAAGTTAAATTACGTTTTGTAATAAGTTAGTTAATGCAAAACAAAGTTCTAATACCTACAATTGTACTATCTTTTTGAACTAATATAATAATATAATAAAATAAACTTAGGTCCAATATACCTAACTATTTGTAAACTGTTGTATGCCTACATGTTAGAGTAGTAATGTGTAGCTACTATCTCAAAGTAAAGTTTCCTTAACCTTCTTTAGCTTAAAAACCCAGCGTGTCATTTTAAAAGGAGGATAAATTGTATATAAATTGTGTTTATCAATTCGTATATTAATATTTCATTATAATTTTTTAAAACAGTTTGACTAGATAATGAATGGATGATAATTCCTGTTAGTGACGGTGATAAACTTTTGAAGAAGTTAAAAATATATAAGTGTTCATTCAGAGCGACTAGTCAACTTACTTGAAAGTTTCCTGAATTTGACTCCATGGCCAGTTGTCTTCAAGGGGGCTGAAAGAAATTTGTATTAAAATTACAAAAAATAATTTAGACAAGAGTCAATAGACTTCATTCAAATTTTCAAGATGACAAAATGTCAGAATACCACAGATTGTTTTTCGTCCAAACCCCTTCAGTGGTTTTCTTGAGCATATAATAAAAAGCAAGGAACTTCAGCAGTTCGTGTCAGGAATTTTTGGGTTTCATCACATCTTGTCGTGTGCTATCACAGAATTACAATACTAACTGTGGCGGCATTTAAGCTCACGATGCTAAGGGCCATTGCGTAACGTTTTTCCAACTATGTTGGGATAGACCAGTTTTTTACAGGGAGCGACTGCCTATCCGACTTCAACAACCCAGTTGCTGGTAATATGACCGATAACCCTGGATAAGACTGGTTTCCAGGCTTTCGAGTTTCTGGAAACTATTGGGAGACGACAAGATCCACGAAGCACAGCGCAGACCAAAGGTGTTGCCTTCCGAGACACGGAGAGGTCTCAGATGATCATACAACCACAGATCGAGGCAGACGTCGCTTAAGTTGATCGATCGAACCGTGCAGTTGTTATTACATGGTCACAAGTCCTTCGTGGCTTTTTATTATAAATTATAAACTAGTGCTTGACCGCAATCCAGCCTGATGGTAAGCAGTGATGCAATCATTGATGGTAAAGCGCGCTGATTTATTAAGAGCCTATTCACTCTAGCCTTGAAGACACTTAAATTGTAGTCCGACGGAAACAACGGCGCTGGCAAATTGTTCCAGTCCCTAGATGTACGCGGTACACGAGGCGAAACGCTTCGTTCGGATCATAGTGGTGTCAACAACGTAAGGGTGGAAACTCGCCGTACGACGGGTCGTCCGATGATGGAACGAAGATCCGGGGTATTAAATCATCCAATTCCCTCATTATACTATAAGCACAAAGATCTAACTGTTTATTTTAGATCTTCATAATCATTTAATAGTATACTTACTTCTCTGAAATAGTGTTAACCAGTGGCATGTTGGAGATAGCGGTGAAGTCCTTGTGATGTCCGATAGTGATGGTGAAGGTCGCCTTGTAAATGGGCTCGTCAAAGCATGGGAACCCTTTACGGGCTGATATTGCCTCGTACTGGGTTGCTATCAGGTACCTGGAGAAGAAAAATATCTATAAATATTTAGGGGCGACACGTGGCACCTGCAGTGCCAAAAGAGGGAGGTGAGCAGCCGAGAAGTATGTATATGTAGACACAGTTCTCCAATCATTTTTTAAATCGCATGTAGGTACCATAAAACTCACCACTGCTATATTAAAATATTGTAAAGCAAAGTATTTTTAAAAGTGTAACAGTGGAGTTTCTTGTCTTCCATAAGAAATCATCATCATCATCATCTCAGCCACACCAAGTCTCCCGCAGGACATATGCCTCCTCCAACGATTTCCAAAAAGAACGCTTGGACGCGGCCTCCATCCAGCGATTCTCTTAGATTTTGGTCAGGTCATCCGACCGCCTTGTCGGGGGGTATCCGACACTGCGCTTGCCCGTTCGTGGTCGCCACTCAAGAGCGTTTCTGCCCCATCGGCCATCGGCTCTACGAGCTATGTGCCCCACCCACTGCCACTTCAAAGAGCTAATTCGCTGGGCTGTTCCGCTGTCCATAATAAATTATTAATTGGAACCGTTCACCTGGTTTCTGAGACCGGTAAAGCCCGGGTTAGTACCCAGGCCTTATTGGGCCGTGGGTGATGTTCTACGCGCGCCTCAAAAATATGTAAGCAGATCGTGTCGGGGTCCAGTAGGACCGATACCTGCCAGAGTCGACGCTTGTTCAAAAGAGATACCGCGGGCCTTGCACAGACATGTGAAGGAACTGGGGTGGGTTTTAGTCAGTTACAGTCTGACACGCCCGTCCATTTCGCCCAGAGGTCATTTGATGGTTTCCCACCCAAAAAAAATCAGGTTTCGTAAATGCCCAAATAGGTTTATGTGAAACCTTTAATCTTCTTTTCTTTTGTCCATTTAATTATAACCTTTTTTTTATAAAATACTAGCGGCCCGATATGATACTTCGCTACGTATAGAGTGAAATAATAAAAATTTATTGGATCATCAAAATTATTTATTCAGACATGAAATATATTTTTTAATTGGATTAAGTTATAAACCCCCTTATTCATAAACGCTGCTTAAAGTTAACTAGTGATTAGCGATTCTTAAACCATTCAATTTTGACCTTTTAACGTCACTTAACTTAAATCGTCCTTTATGTATATACACTACAGTGTTTAAGGAGTTTATTCATAAACGAAGATTAAAGTTAAGTGACGTGCAAATGTCTAAAATGTATAGTTAAAGAATCGCTAATCACTAGTTAACTTTAAACATATTTTATGAATAAAGTTGCTAGCACTTTATAACTTAATCCAAAACATTATGATTATTAAATAAACGACTGGGGGCACCGACTCTCGAACAGGCAACATAAAGTTGTTGATGGACATAGCGAATGATATACGCACAGGATATTGTAATCGTTTGAACTCAAACGGCATATCAGTTGGGATTATAGGGATACGCGGTATCAAACAAACTTCTCCTTTTGATTTACCAGTTAAGATCATAGCTTCAATTAAATTTGGCAATAAGTTTTACACTGCCAATCTGGCGCAATTACACAGTTTTGGTGGATTATAAAATTACAAAGAAAGTGGCATCAATTTTTATATATATATACAGTATGTTACGAAAACCCTGTCCGACCCATAAGGATAATAAAGGTTAGGTAAACACATGACCAAATATAATATAAAATTTTACGTAATCATCATAGTACCAATACAAATGAATTTTGAAATAATCTTTTTTTCCCGCGAATTAATTCCAACTTCCCCGAAATTTGGTAATTTTTAAAAAGTGACAACACCGGTATTATTATGAGCGAATAGCGATGCGACCACGTGCCGCGTACCCTGCCGCCCGCCGCCCCGCCCCCAAGCACGGAAGGGTGGATAACGCAGATTTATTAAGTTACCTCTTTTTGCGAAATAATATTTATTTTTTTTAGGTGGATTTTTTTTTTAATTTAGCCCGGTTTTGTATGCATTAGTAGAATCAGTTATCGATACCTAACAACACCTTCACGGGTCGGACAGGGGTTTCGTAACATACTGTATAGATGAGATGACTGTCCACCCTTCATTGAATTCATTTATTGCAAAAAATGCGATAAATGAAGAAACGCTGGACTGATTCTGTTCAAACTTCACATAAACCACCTACTAAATAGTCAAAACAAAGCCTGAATATTTGGTTTGGATAGGACGGGCCGTTCTTGAGTTATAAAATTACAAAGAAAGTGGCATTGATTTTTATATATATAGATACAACACGTAATGTAATTAAAGCACACCCTCAAACACCCCAATTAGAATATTACGTTATAACCATAATTATAAACACTGATTTTTTTAATTTTACATGTATCTATAAACATTGTTATTTATTAAATTAGTTATACCAATTCTTGGAGAACGAAGACCTTAACGTTCTTGGAATAAAGTTAATTTTTCTTTATTTTGTACTAGCTGCTGCCCGCGACTCCGTCCGCGTGTTGATAAAAAATAAGCGCCTATTAAAATAATAGGAGCAATCCGCGTTTTTGTTCCTGCCCTGCTCCTATTAGTCATAGTGGGATGTTATATAGCCTATGCCCTTTCTCAGGCTATAGACTATCTGTGTACCAAATTTCATTACAATCGGTTCAGTAATTTTGGCGTGAAAGCCGGACAGACAGACAGACAGAGGTACTTTCGCATTTATAATGTTAGTATGGATTGGATGATTAAATTTGTATGAATACAAGTAAAACTGCGATTTTAAAAGTCTGTACAAACAACAGGGTTAATATGAAAATAATTTCTGTAATTTTAGTTATTTTTTGGGATAAAAAATACCTTTATTAAATATGATATTAACCGATTCACTAAACGATTCTAAACAAACTATTTTCAGGAAGTGCATTATTTAATTTACATGTTGTATAATATATATAACATAGCTACGGAGATTGCTATATAAAGTCGAGTAGCGAATTAATCACATGCTCTTCCAATGCACAAAAACGAGACTAGGATAATCTCGTACGGAGGACGGGTCTGAGCAGTTGTGTTGCGATGTGTGCCGAATACGATGCGCCAAATTTTGTTGTGTCGGGAGTTTGGTCGTGGAGGGTCTCCAGAACAATCTCCCTTTGACGCAGCATCGTTGGTCGTGTTAGTCTTGGGTTTAATATTGCATCACCTCGCTCAACTGCCGTCATCCTTCCTATTCCTAGGTTTTTTTTAAGTGAATAGGTTTAATAAACTAGTGCGCTTTACCATCAACGATTGCATCACTGCTTACCGTCAGGCCCGATTGCAGGCAAGCACTAGTTTATAATTATTAAAAAAAAATCTGAACCTTTAGTGTATGAGTCCACTTGCCAAATATGGACAACTAAAGTAGGTACATAATGTGTTTGGTAGCAAAAACCCTCTCGGTAGAAACAGTACACAAAGGAAGGAAGTAGACAGTCATAAATTCATTAGTAAGCAAACAGTCACAATCATTTATCCTTGTACAGCACGTTGGCAGCAAGCCAGACAAGAAGACACCTTGTATTGGCGTTTAGACATGACTGAAGACTTACAGATCCATAGATGAATAATAATAGATCTTCTGACAGAAGTTCAGTTAGACTAGCCAAGTGCGAGAGATGTTATAGTGCTTTTCTTATAGTTCGAAATAACGGGAGAGACATGGTTAAGAATACACACAGGAAACCAAATGATATCATTTGTTAATAATATCATTTAGTTATCAAGAAATCAGAAATGAAAATTCTATAGATCATTTCATTTTCTTTAGCGAATTTGAGCGGTTTTTTTTTTATTGAGGAAAAACAATCAATTCGCGTGAGCATGACCGCTCCGACACCGTGATCGCTATAGCGATACGTAATATGTATACTGTGTATGTACAGTGTATACAATGGTATAGATTGGTACTGTTAATGATCATGCCTGATCAAAGCCGTTCATCAGTTTAACATAATTTATTGATTTATTTATTCATTAAGCATGGAGGACTTACAGCTAAACAAATCAGTTAAGAAACAGTAAGATGGACTGACAGCCAATAACAAGTCCTCACTTATAAATTACAGATTATTAAAAGCATCCTATGGACACTAGGTAAGTGAGTACGCGAATAACAAAAAACTAAATTTTTAATTGATTAAATGAAAAAGTTACGGCTTAAGCACCTCCTAGCTAAGGACACACTACTCAAAAATGGATCTATATCATGCTGCTTACACAACTTGTTTAAATTTCTGCTTGCACGCACTATATATGAATTCTGACGATAATTTGTTGAGGATAATGGCACACGCAAAGGCGGATTAAATCTTTTTAACTTCATAGGGGTATTAAAATAAAATTTGGACAAGATTTCGGGACAGTTTATACTACTATTGAAAATTTTTAATAAGCAAACGCAGTCAGAGATCTCGCGACGACTAACTAGGGGTAATATATGAAATTTTTTGCAAAGATTAATGTAATTTTCAGACTGATATGGTATTTTTTGATGGTAACACAAGTATTTTATAAATCGTTTTTGAATGTTCTCTATGCGGTCAATATATTTGTGATAACGTGGGTTCCATAATTCAGATGCGTACTCCAAGTGGAAAGTGAAAGTATATTTATCAAAAGTTAAAAAAAAAAAAACGAGTGTGCTTATGACCACACGACTGAAGTGAAACTTCTTTCGCACCATCTGTATGTATATATATATGTGTGTACAATATATACATGTATACACATATATTAATTTTCTATAAATATTTAAATTTATTTCATGCTTTCATTTATAAATTAATATTTTTGCATAGACCTCCAATTAAAAAAAAAAAAAAAAGTGGATTCCCTCGGGGCCAAAAGGTCGGGCTCTTCCTCCTGAATCAGGGGACCCCAAACTCGGGTAGTCCACGACCTCTGGTTCCCGAAATAATCCACGGGGGGGTGAGGTAACTAAAGGGGGTCGGGGGGGATAGGTTTCGTCGGGTTGCGGGGGAGGGAGGGGGGAGGGGGAGAGGGGGCAGTGGATTCCCTCGGGGCCAAAAGGTCGGGCTCTTCCTCCTGAATCAGGGGACCCCAAACTCGGGTAGTCCACGACCTCTGGTTCCCGAGATAATCCACGGGGGGGGGTGAGGTAACTAATGGGGGTCGGGGGGGGGATAGGTTTCGTCGGGTTGCGGGGGAGGGAGGGGGGAGGGGGAGAGGGGGCAGTGGATTCCCTCAGGGCCAAAAGGTCGGGCTCCTCCTCCTGATTCAGGGGACCCCAAACTCGGGTAGTCCACGACCTCTGGTTCCCGAGATAATCCACGGGGGGTGAGGTAACTAAAGGGGGGGGGGGTAGATTTCGTGGGTTTGCGGGGGGTAGGGGGAGGGGGAGAGGGGGGAAGGGGAGAGGTTGGAGTGGATTCCCTTGGGGCCAAAAGGTCGGGCTCCTCCTCCTGATTCAGGGGACCCCAAACTCGGGTAGTCCACGACCTCTGGTTCCCGAGATAATCCTCGGGGGGTGAGGTAATCAATGAGGGGAGTCGGGGGGTGTTCGCAGCGTCATGTTCTCGAAGAAATTCATAGTTCTTAATCAATCAAGGTACTTAGTTTAATAATTGAGCTTATGAGGCTCGAAAGCAATTTGTATTTTGTGTCCAATTATCGTATTGTGACGATATCTTCTTCTATACTTTCAATTATATCAGAAATGTTCAGCAAAAATATATAAAACAATATAAAAGCCAGAACAGAACGAAATTTATAAATTATTTGTGCTCTTAGGTAATCAACTGTTAACAAATCTTAAAAAGATCCAAAAGATATATATTGCCTATGGCGAGATGCGAACTCACAACTTCATACTCGACTCAATTGTTAACAAATCTTAAAAAGATCCAAAAAATATATATTGCCTTCGGCGAGATGCGAACTCACAACTTCATAATCGTCATGTCATGCAATATTTACATGAGCCAACTCCTTGGTTGTAGTACAGACGAAATAGGACTATACTTTGCTTCCGTTCGCCTTCCCCGATCATTTTTCGTAATATTTTTCGTAACGCTTTCGCAAGTTTACTCCCCAAGTCAAGCGTGCCTAAAGAAGTTTCACTTCAAAAAGAAGTCGCAAGCGTTGTGTGCCATTATTATCAACTATAGAACCGTATACGATATGGTTGTTTTAATCAGACTTGACAAGGTCACCCACGGACCCACTACCCAGCAGACTTTTATCCTAATTCTTTATCCACGCTCGTGTATATTTAGTATAAAATCTTTTTAATACTCACTCTTTAGCCTTCGTCTGAGTATTAACATAACTACTAATATACGCTCCATCTAATCCTTGCTTCAAGTTACCATAGAATGGTATTGTCAGTGAGTAGTTCTGATTCTGTTCCATATCACCATTCAGGGCGATCGTCAGCAGGTTGTAGGTGTCATTGAGCTTGACTCCCGCTACCTTCAACATCTGAGGACCCGTGATGGAGACGGCATCTTCTGATATTGAGAAGTCTTTCGCGTGGAGGACGACCTTCGATGTTGCTCTCTTTACATGCAGCTGTGAACAAGAGAGAGAGGAGAGAGACTGTTAAATGTGTGTAATATTGTTATTGTATTTGGTTATTGCCTTGACTGGTTTCCTGGGTAAAAAAAATGATTCTATTTATTCCGTCATTCAAATTATAGAAAAATATTGGATACGTATATTTTGTTTTATCAAATCAATAAAAATTGACAAATATAAAGGGCATCAAAGATCAAAAGTGTTGGCTGGTCAAGTCACTGCTCGCTAAAAAGTGTAGACTGCAGTGACGTCACACGAGTTTTCAACGCACTGTGTCGTCTTCATTTTTTGTTTATATGAAAATAGAAAAAATACGTGTCTAGTATTTTTTGGAATTCTGACTGACGGACTAATTAGTTTTTTTTTAGTCAACTACTCTATTATTAGTTATTTACTGCTTGATATATTTATATATTTTCAATTGACCCATACATGACGAAATTTTCTAAAATTTGTTATTTATATGACCTTTTTCTTTCCTTTTTTATTTATTTTGTTTCGAATGAATTAATCAAAGGAGACGGGCGAAATTGGGCCTGACCTGTACACCAATGAATTATTTGTCAATAATTTTCATTTATTTTTTTGTTTTCAATCATTTATTACTAATTCTGATATCGCCGGAATATAAAAGATATTATTTAACGTAAATAATACTGACTTTCTTTACTTTCACTTTTCAACAATGTTACCAGATGAAATACCAATCCTTAATAAGTTATAATCGATAAATCAAATTATTACAAAAATAAAAATAAAATTAAAAATGAATCAGTATATTTCTACCGATTCGGTTTAGAAAATCTTTTAATAAAAGCACTTAATTAAATTATCTATTATTTCGTTATTAACAAAAACATCTTAAAACAAATTGATCAACGGTTCGATTTGATAATCGATTAATTATACTTTTTTATTATACAGGCAACTAAAACTCTGGTGGGCAACGTGACGACAAACGTCACATATCATTCCCTTCCGGCTTTGAATTTGCCATATTTTGTTTTCGTGTGCTATTATATTTTTTTGCAGCTTTGGCTACGCATTTAGGATTCTGACGGTTATTGTTTTGACCGACGACCCACGCATTTATTTCGATTCAACATAAAATGAGTGACCAACGTCTTCATTGCATCAACTGCGGCATACAACAGAGTAATCCTTCCATCGGATTACGACAAATAGAAGCGGAAAGCATCCTTTCAGTTATACAGCATTGGGTTGCACCTCAATTGGTAGGTATTTATTTAAAACGTATGTATTTAATTAAAACTTCATTTTGTGATAAGCAGTTTTCGAGTACAGTATAACAAGGATAACTATATATAGGTATATTATTGAAGCCAGGTTCAATAATAATATTCCTATATATATATATATCTCATTATAATGCACTTGAGTTTGTTGAAGCTGTTAATAACAATCTAATATTGTTGTAGGTCAATAGATCTCATCACATTTGCCAAGGATGCAGAGATTTAGCTGTGACTGCCTTGGGCACAGATGAGCAACTTCCATCTCTTATGACTAGACATCGCCAAGTGTTTGTGAACTGTGGACATTCAGTGTTGCGGGCAAGATCTCATTCATTGCACACTAACACCGAACGTGAAAGAAGAATTCATGCAGTCATTTCTGAATGGATATTGCCTCAGACTGTAAGTTTTTATTAGGTTTAGTTGTTTTGTATTTTGTACTACCACACACACACACACTATCTATACTACCATTTTTTATATTTTTTTCACACTAATCTCTGAAATAGCAGTCAGCTTTACAGAATCATTTTTGTATATTAGTGTCACATTCATGAGAAAAAATTAAATGGAAAAGGAAACTATCATATAGTTAGGCCAAAAGTTAGTGTAAAAAAAACAACTAATTATATTACAGCCTGTATTTCCAGAAGGTGTAGATTAGAAGAGATTTACTTTATTATTATTATTTATTTTCTTAACCTAGTGTACAATACATTGAGATAAAAGCACAAAACCGCAAAACCGTTTTCACGGTTTGTCTGTGGGACCGTAACAAACAGTGTATCTAAGTTAGTATCTAGCAAAGAAGTTACATTATTTACAAATATTAGGTCTTACAGAATTGCTTACAGACTACTGAGTCATGTATGTATTACTTCTTTTTTTAGAAAAAGACTGATGATATATTATTTTTTTTAGATTTCAAGAGCTCAAGCTCTCATATGTCATCGTTGCTGGGTAAGAGCTGATAGAAATGCTCATCATTTAATGACTGGACCATCTGGATCTTCAGCATCAGTAGATGTATCAAGTGAACATGATGAATCAACTTCACAGTCTAATATTGATGTAGCTAACAAACGAATATATAAAAACCAAAGACATCATGATCGTGAACATATGCATTCCTTTTTGCCACCGACTTTCAAAATTCGTTTATCTCACTTTGTAGTGCTTTTTTTTTGGAAGTTGGTTGTTATGTTTGTATAAAATACCCTCTGCTTTGCTAGACTTGCCTTACAATGCATTTAAAGCGCAAATCAAATCCAAGCTTTGTTTAAAGGCATATTATTCTGTAAATGACATCTTTCTCCAGAATTTCAGTAAGCTAATTCTGGAGAAATATAAGATACATACGAGTTCATATAATTTTCTTTTTCACAATGCATAAATATGTGAGCTGTCACACCCTTTATACCTGGGGCTTATATTTAAGTAATTAGTTTTTACTTATTTACATTTCCATTTTAATGATATTTTATTTTTTTATTTTTGCTTTGCTGGTATTTTGGCGTGGCTAGCTGGCATATGATAAATAATTTCATTGTTGTTGTTTTCTGGTCTTCATTACTGTACCTACATAGTATTGTATAAAGTCTTGTTTTTTTTAAAATGAACAGACAGCTGTGCCGCTGGAGAGTTTGTTCCACCACTTCTTCTTCCCAGCGAAAGCACTAGGAAGTGTTGATGGGTGGGCGTTTTGGGGGACTGTCTTATGTAATAACGATGTTCAAAAAGTGCTGATTCTCAGCCTATTTTGAATAATTGATTTTTGATTTTGATTCTTTTTTTTTTTGTTCACTCCGCATACCCGCGCCTATGGTGGCCGGGAGTTCGATATTGTCTCCCGACCAGGGCGTTTTCTGCTTCGGCTAGAGGCGTGAGGACGCTGAGAGACCCGCTCCCTCACGAGCTTCGCCTCCTTTTCCAGCATTAATTGTATATTAATACGATTAATAAATCAATATAAGAGAAATGCGATTTTTATTTCCGTTTACTCTTTTCTTTAATTAGATTGTAAATGGTTTTCCTAATTCTTTTTTAACCTCCATCTTTGTAACATTTAATATGCTGTTACGCGTCGCCGGCCCTTTGGAAACCACACTCACGATGTGTTAATGTAATAAAAATACATTCTGATAAAATCTAGTCTACAAAAAAGTCTGAATAATTACTTAAATATGCCATATGAGCGCTGACAGCTTCTAAGAAAACTCATAAAAAAGCAAATGAGGTTAGTTTTTTGCAAGCTAATAATACCCTATTTCGGTTTTCTCCCAAACTGCCATTATAAATAAAGTTTTATTTTTTAAATAGTAATAATATTGAAATGATTTAATGCAATAATCGTTGCTGTACATTCAGGCCCAACTTTCTATGAACTTTCGCCCGTCTCCTTTAGAAGATTTATTAGTAATTGTCCCTCCGAGTTGTTGTCGACGGATGTTCATCTGAGCCCATGTCGACCAATGCCGGTGTTCCTCAGGGGTCTGTTCTCTCTGCAACTCTGTTCCTGCTGCATATTAACGATCTGCTGATGCCCGGTATCTATGGGTATGCAGATGACAGCACAGTTGTGGAGAGATACCTGCCGGAAGCTCGGGCTAGTAAGGAAACTATCCGGTCCGAAAGAGAGGCCATGGTAGAGCGTGTGAGTGCTGCACTGCAGGCAGTCTCCGAATGGGGCAATGCCAATCTTGTAGCATTCAATGCCGCCAAAACACAGGCGTGTCTTTTCACCGCCAAAAGGAGCCCGTTTACCTTGGCTCCTACTTTTCAGAATGTATCCTTGGAGTGTACCGACCGCCTTCAGCTTTTGGGAGTTGAGATTTCCTCGAGCCTCAACTTCGGGCGGTTCATTGAGTC
Source organism: Sesamia inferens (assembly GCA_037179545.1). NCBI lineage: Eukaryota > Metazoa > Arthropoda > Insecta > Lepidoptera > Noctuidae > Sesamia > Sesamia inferens. Next base: position 1,504,224 of record CM073943.1, read on the forward strand.
CAAGGCCAGGGTGGCTGCCAGAAAACTAGGCGTCATCGCGAAAGTCCGGCGGTACTTCACACCAGGGCAGCTTCTAATTTTATACAAAGCACAGGTCCGCTCGTGTGTGGAGTACTGCAGCCACATTTGGGCTGGTGCTGCAAAGTGTCACCTTGCAGCTTTGGATTCGGTGGAGAGGCGTGCGAAGAGGCTGATTGGCGACCCAGACTTAACTCGAAACGGTCTCCAAAGCCTGGAGCACAGGCGTAGAGTAGCCAGCCTTTCGGTCTTCTATAGGATGCATTCTGGTGAGTGTGCAAGGGAATTGCATGATTTAATTCCCCCATCTCCGTTCCATCATCGGACGACCCGTCGTACGGCGAGTTTCCACCCTTACGTTGTTGACACCACTGCGATCCGGACGAAGCGTTTTGCTTCCTCCTTTATACCGCGTACATCGAGGGATTGGAACAATTTGCCGGCGTCGGTGTTTCCGTCACATTACGATTTGAGTGTCTTCAAGGCTAGAGTGAATAGGCTCTTAATAAACTAGCGCGCTTTACCATCAACGATCGCGTCACTGCTTACCATCAGGCGGGATTGCGGTCAAGCGCTGGTTTATAATTTATAAAAAAAAAAAAAAAAAAACAAAAACAAAAACAAAAACCAATCAAAATTGCATGTCTTCAGCTGGATTATGGAGATGCCAAACTATTTTATGTATCGAACTATCGATGTTTACATTACCCATTTTCGCAATAAATAAGTTTGAGTTTGAAATGATATAGAAAAAAAAGTTTGAAAATAGTGGTATCATACTCGTATAATACTAGAAAAACTGGAATAAACCAGCAGCCGAATAGTTTAAATAAATTACAAATTTATTTAACTATGAGTAAAATCTCTGTCGTGGTGGCCTAGTGGTTAAAACACAAGACTCTCAAGTATGAGTGCGCGAGTTCGATTCCAGGTCAGGTAAGTACCAATGTAACTTTTCTAAAGTTATGTGTACTTTCTAAGTATATCTTGGACACCAATAACTGAAGGTGAAGGAAAACATCTTGAGGAAACCTGGATTTTAAGTCTGAAATCGCTAACCCGCATTGAGCAAGCGTGGTGATTACGTTCAAACCTTCTCTGTATGAGAGGAGACCTGTGCCCAGCAGTGGAACGATAGAAAGGTTGATAATGAGTAAAATCTCATCTGTCAATCACTAGTGTCACTGAGACCCGTCCACAACAACCAGACAGCTAGATATAAGCTTCTTACATTCCATGCTACATTAGACACGTGGCTTGTTCTTCGACCTCAATAGCCCACTGCGTGTGATGAAGTTTGCTTATTTTTGTAGAATTGCATGTTGTGGACATCAATTTAGTCTAACTGCGGAATAATTTTCATCTTCGGTTATGATGATGTAGTTAATAGTCATGTCATAGCACAAACAATATTTTAATGCTAGGTTAATCGTGTAGAACGGCGAGTAGGCACAGGTCACAGACATACAACCTTCCTTACCAAGTCAAGCCTTGACCACTAGATTTCTCTATGTCCAATAAAAAATCATAAATGTCACTGCTTTACAATAGACTATTATTTTTTCATAAAATCAACGTATTATACTTACCTTAATTATTATTTGAAAGTATATTGCGTCAGTATTTAGGCCTTGACAAGGCTGATGGTATGACTAAAAATAAATAGGTAAGTACGTTTATTTTCAGCCGTGTCTTTGGAACTTTATAACGGTTTAGGATTAAAGGTGAGGTTTTCAAAGTGGATAGCGAATTTGTTACTTATTAATAGATCTATTTATTTATTTATCTTCCTAAACCTCGTTCTGTTAACAATAACTTATGTCTATCATGTTTATTTGGTATTTTTTCTAAATCTGTAGTAATATAACTATAAAGCTGAAGAGTTTGTATGTTTGTTTGAACGCGTTAATCTCAGGAACTACTGGTCCGATTTGAAAAATTCTTTTTGCATTGGATATTCCATAAATCCAGAAAGGTTTTAGGCTATATAACATCACGCTGCGACCAATAGGAGCGGAGTATAACTAACTCCACGCGAACGAAGTCGCTGGTGGCCGCTAGTATTCAATAAATATAAAAAGGGGATGTCTTTGTCAAATATCTATGGATAACATTTTTTTATAATTATAAACCAGTGCTTGACTGCAACTGCAATCCCGCCTAATGGTAAGCAGTGATGCAATCGTTGATGGTAAAGCGCGCTAGTTTATTAAGGGCCTATTCACCCAAAAAAAACTGAGTGAATAAGAATTAAGATGGCAGTTGAGAGAGCTGATGCAATGTTAAACCCAACAATACGGCCTACGATACCGGGTCAGAGGGAGATTCATCTGGAGACTCTCCACGCCCAAACTCCCGACACAACAACATTTGGCGCGTCGTACCCGACACACAACGCAACACAACTGCTCAGACCCGTCCTCCGTACGGCTTCACCAGACATCATGCCGGAACACGGCTAATCGTTTGGAGGCAAGACTTTGTTTGGTGGGTAGTAATTCTGCCGGTAGCTGATGTTATGGCCTACCACCGAGAAAAACACACTCGTGGCAAGCTTGAGATAGCTTACCATGTAAAACCTACCCACAAGCTGCAGCAGTAGTTAGAACTTCACAAGGACGCTGGGTGAAAGCTACGTATATAATTTGCAATCGCACTTATTTGCAAAAAAAAAAAGTAAACAAATACAGTATGTTAAGAAAACCCTGTCCGACCCGTGAAGGTGTTGTTAGGTATCGATAACTGATTCTACTAATGGATACAAAACCGGGCTAAACTTAAAAAAAAAATCCCCCTAAAAAAATAAATATTGAGAGGCAACTTAATAAATGTGCGTTAATCACCATTCCGCGGGCGGCGGGCGGCATGGCACGCGGCACGTGGTCGCATCGCTATTCGCTCATAATAATCGCGTTTTTCTGGCGGTCTCCACTGTTGATTCTGGCTTTCAGGAGTTGCAGTGGGTGGGAAAAAGTGTGGCGGGTTTTGTCACAAAAAAAAATGCCGGTCTCCTCGCGATGTTTTCTTTCACCGTATTGAGAGCAGTAGTGATGAAATAATTTAAAACAAAGTAAATCACCTGATTAGGTTCTACAACTTGTAAGTCGCGCCCGACGCCACTAGGCTACCGCTCCTTATTGCGTACTTAACAGACCAGTACCTAATATAAATTAACAGAACAGACAAAAGTTGACTCACATCTCCGTTCCACTTTATCTATCAGCCTCTGAGCCTTGACCCCGTCAAGTTATCACAAATTCATTACTCGTTCAATAAAAAAAACATCCTGTAGATTATATAAAAGTGATAGCTATGAAAGTGGAATTCCCCTGTGACAGAGTTATTAATTAGATGACGTCATACGGTTGATTGAATGAGGGGAAGGGAGACGGTCAGTTACAAGTACCTAGATAATATATTCTAGATAATGATATTATAATAATTGTGAAAGTTTGAAGGAAGTTACTCTTTTAAACAAAACTACTGAACAGATTTTGATGAAATTTTTTCATTCTTCTTCTTCTGCCTATAGAGGTCCACTGCTGGACAAAGGCCTATGGCATTACATCTTTACATACATCGGCTTCCCGTAGCCTTCACCAGGTCATCGGTCCACCTTGTTGGGAGCCTCCCTACGCTGCGTCTCCCGGTACGTGGCCGCCACTCCAGAACCTTACTGCTCCATTGGCCATCGGTTCTACGAGCAATGTTACCGCCCGCTACTGCCACTTCATTTTAGCGATTCGAAGAGCTATACTCAGTGACTTCGGTTCTTCTGCGGATCTCCTCATTTCTGATTCAATCGCGCAGAGAGTCTCCGAGCATGGCTCTTTCCATCATCCTTTGTGTGTATGTCGTATGAGGGCCTCGTAAGAGGCAGATTTTAAGCGACCACGTTTGAGTTCCGTCTTCACTGGCAACACACAATGATCAAAGACTTTAGTCTTAAGATACTGCGGTTTCTTGGACGATGAGAAGTTTTACAAAGTTTACATTAATATGTATTTACCACCAGAGGGACAAATCTCGTAATTTTAAAAACATTCCCGTCTCAATCTGTCAAAAATACCTTCAGTTTAACTAAATATTTAAAAAGATTTCTGCCATTGTTGTTGTGATGCGAATACAAGTGAATCTGAACGTTTTGAATAACGAGATAAGTTAACACACGTTATTATTTGATTTCATTGATTAGATTATACAACAGTTGCTTGTTTATATAACAAACTTATCTAATTACCCTTCCTTTTAATTTTTCCCCATTTCTCTTCTTGCAATTGCAATTAAGCAATTATAAGAACGTATGTGAATGATTATTATAAACACATCTAATAGTAGTGAGTAGGTCAGCTTCAAAAAGTCTATAAATAGGGAGGAATGTATCAAATCAAAACATTTATTTTAGACGAGCTGTGCCCCGTGGTTTCATCTGCGTAGGTACAGATGTTTTTTTTATATGCTCGCTCCGCTCCTAGTGGTCGAAGCCTTACTGGATTATTGGGCTATCCAATGCAAAAAGTATTTTTTTCAAATCGGAGCAGTAGTTCGTGTGATTACCGCGTTCAGACAAACAAACTCTTCAGTTTTTGTTCAAAAAATATTTTCCATAAACACTAAATATAGTGTCCGACCGAAATTTCGGTTTCGGTTTCGGTTTCGGCAGAGTTTCGGCCAAAAATCAAGTTTCGGTGGCAGTTTCGGTTTCGGCCAAAATAGGCCGAAACTTTTGCCGAAACCGAAACTTATTTCGAAAGTTTCCGCACGATCGCGTTCGCCCAACTTCGTTTCCCGCGGCAACGCCTTGACGGACGCTGTCGGTCGGCCCTGCTCGGGAATTGTCGTGCGCCGTTCGGATGGCTCTCTGTAGCAATAAAACTTAGTGCGTGTGCGCCCGACGCGACGTAAATATTGATGGAACTGATTACAAGTAAGTTTTTGTTTTGTTTCTATACTTATATGATTTATATAGTAACTTAATTAAATATTGAGTCAGTAACTTTGTATTAATAAATCAAGTCACATGTAAAAAAGAGATTGTAAATCAAACATAATTTCAAATTATTCATTTGATTATTGTGAAATGCTTAAAATTTTGCTATGAAAACTTAATTTGTCGAAATAATAAAAATGTTATTAAACGATATATTTGTTTATATTATGTTAAATAAATAATTACAACAAACTTAATTTACTGTGTTGCCATTTCATGCTCTAATTAATGCAAAATAATAGGTACCTAAAATTCTCCAAATTTCAGTATTTTAAGAAATTTTATACTTAGACACGTGAGTTTCGGTTTCGGTTTCGGTTTCGGCCGAAACTGAAGCACTAGCCGAAGATTCGGTTTCAGTTTCGGTTTCGGCAGAAAAACCAGTTTCGGTCGGACACTAACTAAATAAGAGATGTATTGATAAAAGTGTTTTCTTTTTTTTTCAGAATTAATTTAAAATCGTATTTATTTCGATCATATCGATGGTACCTTCTCTGAAGGAATGCAGTTGAAAACGTAGTTATTAATAGGATTATAAGAAATATCAGTTTATTTTAAAGTAAACGCAAGCGGGTTTTGTTTATGGCAATTGAAGCCGACTATTCTGCCTATGTCAAAAGTGGATTGGACAAGCAAGAGCCTACATAAACAATAATAATAATAAAAACTTACGATGTTACATTGGACCTTTTATATCTTGGGAGGTTATTGGAGGAACACAGCTAGTCAAATTATGATCAAAATTCAGTGGGCAGTGAGCACCTACAGTCAACAACAGAGATAATTAACCACGGTATATACATGGTTCAAGTTTATTAAGAAACAGATGGATGTTTTAGACTAAAAAAGTAATTAAATTAATAGAAAACAAATCGCTAATTTATCAAATTAAATCTCATTCAATAACATATCAAGCAGTTTCTTACTAAACTTCGACCATACCCAACGACACTGGCTACGTATCTCCTTTGGTGACAGTACTTATAAAAAAAACATTAAAATGTGTTAGTTTGTTTATCACTGGAAATAAAATCCTCTTTGACTTGTTATTCCTGGAAGTGTCAATCTTGCAAACGGCAACTTCGATAACTAAGATCATGAACTCGATCTACGCGTCAATTTAAAAATTATCTCTTAATAAATCCAATATCTACAAATAGTATCAAATCCCCCAGGCGGAGTTTCAGTCATAACGAACGACAATACCGAGGGGACACCAGCCTTGGCGCGAAAAATATCTTCCTACCTTCACTTTCATAGTCCGATGGGACGGCAACCTGACACAACGGAAGGCAACTCCAAATTCCAGGCTGTGACTAAAAATCCAATGGAAAAACTCAATAACAATGTAGCTGAACCGGTAATTGAACCCAGGAATCCACGCTCGCAGTTCGCGCTTGCGATTGTCACCAGGAGGCCAAGGGGGCATCCGTTTATACCTACCTACTCTTTATTTTGCATAGGATTATAGTTATGTTTCTATAAACTCATATTTGCTTCCATTTTTGGTGGACATGTCGTAAATACAGATTACATACTCATATCCTTAATACACATAGATGGTAAGGATATAAATAGGTAGTGAAACAAGAGGGTCTAGAGGAAAACCTTCGAATGAGTTTGTGATTCCTATCGAGTGCAGACGTTCTATTGCGCATGGTAATTTTAAGTACGTCAGGCAGTTGCGTTGCGGTTGTCGACAAAGAAATAAAAAGTATTTGTGTGTTGTGAGTTGTGACTCGTATTGAAAGATCATAAAATTAATCTAAACACAGTTAAAAACTAACTCTACTGGGGAGAAAGTAAGGTTTGCTGCTATTAAGCTGCATTCGATGACTCTGGGCCCTGAATTACAATATAAGAAAGAAAGAAAGAAAGAAAGAAAAATGCATTTATTGACATTACAGCAAGATACATAAATTTAAAACTATAAAACTTGTCTTGTAATGCCAAAAGGGCCTCAGCTCAGCATAATGTCAGATGACAACACGAAGTGTACCATCTGACGCTGATTTTCAGCTTTTTTTTTTGGGAAGATGCTTTTACATTGGCCCCCTTATTCATAAACGTTGCTTAAAGTTAAACTGTGATTAGCGATTGTTTAAACGCGCCTCAAAGAGATGTCAGAAAAGCTTTAAAATGATGCTTCATTTATGTTTACTGATAAAGTATGAAGGAAATTAAGACATACCGACAAAAAGCCCTTGAGAAATAATATAAATACAGTATGTTAAGAAAACCCTGTCCGACCCGTGAAGGTGTTGTTAGGTATCGATAACTGATTCTACTAATGCATACAAAACCGGGCTAAACTAAAAAAAAATTCCCCCTAAAAAAATAAATATTATTTCGCAAAAAGAGGTAACTTAATAAATTTGCGTAAGCAGCCTTCCGTGGGCGGCGGGCGGCAGGGCACGCGGCACGTGGTCGCATCGCTATTCGCTCATAATAATACCGGTGATGTCACTTTTTTTAAAATTACCAAATTTCGGGGAAGTTGGAATTAATTCGCAGGATAAAAAGATTATTTCAAAATTCATTTGTATTGGTACTATGATGATTACGTAAAATTTTATACTATATTTGGTCATGTGTTTACCTAACCTTTATTATCCTTATGGGTCGGACAGGGTTTTCTTAACATACTGTATATAATTTTAATGATAATTAGTGAACAGTGGTGATAAAATAATTTAGGTAGGTACACAAAGTAAAGCCTCTGATAGGGGTTCAAAGTTCGAACCTATAAGTTGTAAGTCGTTGATGCCACGAAGCTACCGCTGCTCTCAATATCCCCCTTTAAATTTGTAAACGTTGCTTAAAGTTAACTAGTGATTAGCGACTGTTTAACCAAACATTTTTGACGTTTGCGCGTCACTTAACTTTAATCATCGTTTATGAATAAAAAACCCCTTAAACACTATGGTTTTTATTCATAAACGATGTTTAAATTTATGTGACGTTAAAAATGTGTGGTTAACTTTAAGCAACATTTATGAATAAGAGGCTATTAGTTTATGGAAAAATAACTTTAATTCCCACATCATAAAGACCGGCTTATGTTAAACGTAGAACATTGTTAACTTATTCAATAGCGCTAGTCATTCTAAAATCAGCTTAAATACAATTAAAATAAGGTTGATATTCGTTTAAATAGAAATAATGCCATTATTAAACATTTATAAAATTTGAGTATACCTACTAGATAGTTTGCAAAACGCTGTTGAGTTCTGTACAAGTTATAAACTTCAGGGTTAGTGGTTGAGCAACCAACACTAGAGAAGTAATCGTCTAAGCTTGGGCATAACTCAATTTGCATACCAAATCATTTTACCAATTTTTTTTTAAATTTTTGGTTTACCTTGTGGTACCAGCGCTTAAAATAGTACCAACCCATATCCTCCCGTGGGTGTCGTAAGAGGCGACTAAGGGAACTCACCAGGGAAGCGGACAGCAGCGCTTCTCCTGTGGAATATCAAATTACTGCGATCCCCAACTCGCCTCCTGCCAAGCTTGGGGATTATGGAAAACCTCCCCACAGCAATGAAAGCCTTGGGGAAGGTCTTTGTCTAGCAGAGGATCTATTAGGCTGAATAAGAAATACTTAGAATACTTTTTAAGCAATGGGGATTCTAAATGCCATAGACATTTATACCAAACCAAGTCCTTATCTGCCGGTAAATTGCGTAACACAATAACAGTAACAAAGGCTATCATTTTGACAATTCAACAACTTTCATTGCGTTATTTAAATTACTGAGCACACTAATTTTTCGAGCATATGAAGCAATGGTTAGCAATATCTTTCAAAATGATTCAACTTGAGCTTGATGTTGAAATGACTCCGCAGATTGAATTGAATTGTTACTCAATTTGCATATTTATATTTACGAAATAATATTTTTACTATTCGATTTTATTTTTTTTGCCAATGTGTGTTCAGACATTCCTCTTTTTACTTACCCTTCTTTCGCTGTGAGCGACAAGGTCCACGATTGTTTCTTTTGACAAATATTTACCACCTAAGCCTCCATTATAGAATATAATAAAGAATTGAGTATTGGTTAATAAATGCTTAAAAAACGCAATAATAAATAGGTACTCAGTTTTAAATGCTAAAGTTTGCTTACTGGTTTATTTTTGAGTAGGTATATTATATTTATCTAATAGCTAGCTTATTAAGAGCCTATTCACTCAAAAACGACTTAGTGAGTAGGAAGGAAGACGGTAGTTGAGCGAGGTGATGCAATGTTAAACCCAACAACACGACCAACGATGCTGCGCCAGAGGGAGATTGGTCTGGAGACCCTCCACGACCAAACTCCCGACACAACAACATTTGGCGCACCGTACCCGGCACACATCGCAACAGAACTGCTCAGACCCGTCCTCCGTACGGCTTCACCAGACATCATGCCGGAACACGACAAATCGCTTGGCGTGAAGACTTTGTCTGGTAGGTGGTAACTTCTGCCGTCAGCCGATGTTAAGGCTACCACTGAGAAACAAAAACCAAATTATTTCTTATAAACCTACATTAGCACTTATGACACGTCAGAAGCTAGGTGCAAGGTTCCAACTGGTCGTTGATTACTGAAAATAGTTCTAACTACTGACAAGAATTTCAACGACTAACAAAAAGTAGTTGGCTTTTACAATGTTACCAAATCACAGTAGGTATGAGGACAACATAGGGCTATCCACAAATAAAAAATATATAAAAATCATTCAAAATAACCGGTTCAGTAGTAGTCAAAAATTAAACTGGGCACCAAACAGTGTGTCGACACCTTTTGAATAGTGATAGATAGATTTTAATAGTGGAGTGAATATACCGCTCATTGAAGCGGTATATTCACTCCACTATTAAAATCTATAGTAAAAGTAGCGAGAATGTCAATGTTGTGGTGTTGTGGTGATACCTACTCATATTTAGACTCGCCTCTTCGTCCTTGGCCGCATGCGTGCTTCATAATATTTTTAGCCTGTATGTGACGGATCTACGAGGCTAAGTAGGGGAGAGTTGGATATTACCGAGCCCCTAAGGACTTGGGCCTATAATTAGGAAACTGATTGACATAAAAAGAAATAAATTTGAGTAATTAGTAGGACATTTATTCAGGTACGCATACCATATAACAAAAACTTCCAGAATCTAAACAAAAAGTAATTATTGCCAATTAACAAAATAATATATAGTCGCGATATTGTCAAACTGGTCTGATAATATCGTGCCCAGGGTTGACAAAATCGTGCCCGCATTAATTGCACACAAATGGGTGAATAATAAAAGTAAAAAAATAAAAATACATGAATACCATAAGTAATTTTCTTGTGCGAAGATAGCGAGACCCAAAACTTAAACTTTTCTAGAGTTTAATCAGTAAATTAAGTATCACGCAATAAGTATTAACAAAAACAATTTACATATATTTTATAACAAGAACTCTTACCTACTAAAGTTTTGAATAGGTTTTTTCAGATTAGTCCATAGATACCTAATGGACTAATCAGTCTCAAAAATACCTAATATCTATTAAATATCAGACATCAAGTTATATTAATCACAGCATAAAACACACAAAAATTTCGGCAGAATCTTTTCCGCTACATTCCTTGTGTATCCAATTCGAGCATCTACAACAACGCAACCAGTTCTCCATAACGACCAAACTCTTGACAAACGGCACAAATATCCCGATTCTCTATGTCATCATGAGTTAGGGGCGCATCATCCATACGATATCATCACTGCGGCTGTCGATACGTTTCTTAGACTACCCTTACCTTTCTGTTTTCCTTTCCTGGCCTTATTTATCTTCTTGCTTTTCATATTATTATCTTTATCCTCAGTATTTTCGCTACTGTTGAAAACTTTTCTCTTGACAGACTTTCCTTTAATTTGTTTCCTTTCTTTAACTTTCTTTTCTTCAACGTTATTTTCTTTTGCTATCTTCATTTGTCTTTTTCGTTCTTTTTCCTCTAACTGCTCCTTTAAAGATGATGTGAGAACAATAGAGTGCAGTTTTTTAATACGTCTCTGTATTTTCATTTTCTTTTGTGGTATAGGGCTCAAGCATTCTAAAATACGACGTGAAGTGCTCGGCTCAGAGATATCTTTACCCAAAGCAGCGGAAGGCGTGTTTTCATTTCTATTGCTGTTAAATGACAAGGGTCATAATTGCCTCCCAACTTTAGTCGATCTCTAATTGTTGATTCAGGAATACTGAAATTCCTAGCAGCTGTCTTTATTTTATTTTCGCTTCGTATAGCCTCAAATGCAGCTTTCAAATTTTGGAGATCCCATAACTTTTTCTTTGGAATAGATTGGTCCATCTAAAACGGAAATTATTAAAGCTACATTATTTTGATTTGTATGTAGGTATTAAATGCCACTAACAGACGTACATACAGACACATGAATCTTAAATCTTTTGTTGAAGTAAAATCAAGTTAATGTAAATAAAACAATCTTTACATAGTTTATAAATTCGCGCCCTGGACTGATAATACCGCGCCCCCAGCATGGAATTATCAAACTTGACCATTTTATTTTTGAACCTCAAAAATATATGGAAAATATTATAGTACGTAGAAACGTATTCTGACATGAATTCTACAGAATACAAGCATTAAAATGTATAGTATCAAAGTATTACAATATTAATACAGTATTGCTTACCTCTTTCCGAAAGTACACGAAAAATTATAAGGAGTAACGAAAAAAACTACTATGGCGTGTGCTATCTCCGTCGTTGCGCGAACTGTAAAGGCGTTGCTCGGGAAGGGGTGTAGGCATGTCCGGCTTCGAAGTATATGCACTGATTCGCGGAACTAGTGGATAGTTTTTGAACTACTCATATGCGCGGAATTATCAACCGCGCGGTAATATCCAACTCTCCCCTACCTAATTATTTTTGGCGCACCCTGGAAACCACCCTAACCTTGTTTACTAGATATATTACGTACCTACCCACTCACACGAAACAATATTGAGGCAATATGCCTAAACACCACGGAGCCCATCCCAAGTTTAGTTAATTTTTTTTTTTACCTTTCCACCCACACATTGTAGATCGGTTTGCGAGACAAATTCAGACTTTTCGGTGACTTCTTCAATAGTACTATCATTTTGAAATCATCTTTACTTAAACTGTCATAATGTTGATATATTGTAAGTGGAAGGTACATTCCACCAGACAGTCTTGCCGCCCAGCGATATGTCGTGTTCCGGCACGATATCTGATGAAGCCAAGAAGATACGGAGGACGGGTCTAAGCAATTGTGTTGCGATGTGTGCCGGGTACGATGCGCCCAATGGTGTTGTGTCGGAAGTTTAGTCGTGGAGAGTCTCCAGATCAATCTCCCTCTGGCGCAGCATCGTCGGTCGTGTTGTTGTTAGGGTCAGCTTCCAGTCTAACCTGGTTCAGATCAATACCAATATTTTACATGGAGTGACGGTCTACCTGATTCCTACAACCCATTTATTTGGTAATACTATACTCCTAATAATTTCGGGTAGCATGATGAACTGGAGTAATATACTTAATTATTTTGACATTACAAACAGTCTTCAATTGCATTTATTTTTATAATATAGGTAGATTTAAGTTGATTTCTGACGGGTGGTAAAGTTTTTTTATCCAAAACACTTACTTATTTACATGTTTGTAAACTTAATCGCGAACTTAATCCTTGTCGTCGGTCACGCCTGCCTGCGACGTGGAGGCCCCGGGTTCGATCCCCGGCCAGGTCATGATGGAAAACGATCTTTTCTGGAATGGCCGGGTCTTGGATGTTTATCTATATATTTATCTATCATAAATATAGTATCGTTGAGTTAGTATCCCATAACACAAGTCTCGAACTTACTTTGGGGCTAGCTCAATCTGGGTGATTTGTCCGTATATTTTTATTTATTTGTTTATTTATGTGTACCTAGATCAAATGTTTGCCATCGCTCCTCTGTGCATTCGTTGCCTGGGCAACTAGAGGTAGGTACAGTACGCAAGTTTAAGAACCTTATCTATCACACTTATAAGTATTTAAATTAGACATGAGGCAGTCACTATATAATTGTCTTTTGTCACAAGCTATCATCTTACTGCGCTTTGCTGTAGTGTCTCTGACCTCAACTCTATGATTGCCTATTGTCGTTGAATGTTGCGTGGGCTTCGTATGAGTACCTATTTACATACAAGAAAATCTTTTATCTCTACATACATCCTTACTAAATATTCAGTTGAACATAATATTATACATCTACTATTTACATATGACTAACGGATGAGTTTTTTTTATTTCGGATTTTTTTTGTACACCGCCACTTGTCCTTCAAATTCAAGGTTTGTGGACTTCATCAGTCCAACGCGGGGAGGAAACTAGTCGAGGAAAGTCAGAAAACTTTGAATTTGCGGAGGACGGGTCTGAGCAGTTGTCTTGCGATGTGTGCCGGGTACGATGCGCCTAATGTTGTTGTGTTGGGAGTTTGGTCGTGGAGGGTCTTCAGATCAATCTCCCTTTGGCGCAGCATCGTTGGTCGTGTTGTTGGGTTTAACATTGCATGACCTCGCTCAACTGCCGTCTTCCTGTCTATTCGCTCAGTTTTTCTGAGTAAATAGGCTCTTAATAAACTAGCGCGCTTTACCATCAAGGATCACTGCTTACCATCAGGCGGGATTGCGGTCAAGCACTAGTTTATAATTATTAAAAAAAAAATTGCGTTGGTACGCAGTTGCCACTTATTTATTTATTTATTCTTTATTGTACAGCAATCAAACATCGAACAAAATACATTGAACACAAAACATATAATGGGCCACTTCAAAATACTGTCGGCCTGTCTTCAAGATAATGGAGCCGAATCAATACCACCCCTATTAATTATTCATTATAATTCTTACAAATTACATAATAGTATACACGTAAAAAAATAAAAACCGGCCAAGTGTGAGTGGGACTCGCGCACCCTGGGCCATACCATTATTATCTTTAAAAACGTCAAAAAATCACGTTTCTTGTATAGGAGCCCTCTAAAATATTTGTCTTTTTTATTTTTAGTATTTGTTGTTATAGCGGCAACAGAAATATATAATCTCTGAAAATTTTGTGAACTGTCTAGCTACTACGGTTCATGAGATACAGCCTGGTGACAGACGGACAACGAAGTCTCATGAACAGGGTTCCGTTTTACGTTTTAGGTACGGAACCCTAAAAACCTAAGGAAACAAGCAGCAGACTATCCAACACATCATCATGACTGAGGGAGCTATGATTTGTCCAATAAGAAGTTCTTAGACAGTTTAATTTTGCTTTTGATAATCCATAGGGAAATGGGACCTCCTTTGGCAAGTGATGCAAACAAGTTTTTGAATTAATAGAATGTAGGTTGCATTGTATTAAACGGCAATGAACAGGGCTAAGCTTGGGGTTTCATTGCGTGATCAAATCAGAAATGACGAGATCCGCAGAAGAACGAGAGTAACCGACATAGTCCGAAGAATTACAACACTAAAGTGGCAGTGGGCCGGGCACATTGCCCGTAGGACCGATGCCGTAGGAAGATGCAATGTGGGTAGGACCCCGACAAGGTAGACCGACGACCTGATGAATGTCCCGGGAAACCGCTGGATGCGGGAGGCGCAGGACCGGTTGTCGTGGAGATCCTTAGGGGACGCCTATGTGCAGCAGTGGTGCAAGAACGAACAAGGTGAGCTTCAAAAGTTTAGCACCCCGCCTGGTATACTTATGTTGGGTTTTCTTTAAGGCAAGCTACAACGCTGTCAAGAACTACGTGATACGTGGCCCTAAGCACCCAGCAGCCCAGATTTGCAACTGGAAAAGAAGACCATAGAGAAAACCATAACCAGCAGTAAGTGGACAGCATACGTAAACTAAAACAGTCCGCTGGATACAAGAAGCCCGCGACAGGTCGAGTTGGAGGCCTATGATAAGCATAGCAAACGCATTTCCTATTACTTGAGAAACAAATTAAAATAACAATGTGCAAACTCAAAATAATAATTAATATACATTAAAAAAAAAGCTTTTTTTATTGGAATAGGTTATCGATCGCAGCAGGCAATACAGAAGCGTCAAACTATTTAAATGCTAATTCCCGACATACCGTTTATAACGGTACATACTATCTATTGTCTATGGACAACAGTATGCGACTTGTTTATGATTTTGAGTTTTCATTTTTTGAATCTTGAATTGGATTTTCATTTTTATTACTAAGTTATAGTTGAGTTTTGGCGGGAAAGTCAAGCCGAGTGTCACACTAGTTTTTCATTGGACTTTTAAAATTATTTATAGTGTTGTTTACTAAATAAAAGTGCGTGATATATGTAGTAAAAAGTGCATTTAGTAAATAGTTTATAACAGAACAGAACAGTGAAATATCGCAGCATAGTGGCCACATCATGACTTTGCCTCAAACCTCACACGTAAGACGGGTCACGCTGCAGTCTTTTTCGACATGAATAATTCATAATTACTTGACATTGGCTAAATGCACAAACCGTGCGAAGCCAAAAAATAAAGAAAGAAAGGAAGTTACATTTATACTTAGTTATAAAAATGTCATACGACAACGATCTAGATTTAGTTAGGTCGCATATGTTTAGGATATGAATATTTATATTGTTGCGTTTATAAAACTGCACCAAATACGGTTATATAGAATAACGGTAAAAATAGAAGCAGCTTTTATTTATGATATAGTTCCCACAGTTTACCTAAACATTGCTTGTTAACGAATAACACTGAATGAGCACGTTCACACGGGCGCAAGATAACCATTTTTATCGTTTCAACTTAGACCTGTGTATCCTGCGTAGTACCGCTCCAATCACAATCTGAATCATTTTGACAGACATTGCTTATAACCCCTTGCTTTCTATGTTCACAAAAATGGTCTAATCAACCACGTATAAAACGCTATAAATGTTGTTGAACTGTCAAAATCAAAGACATTGACACTGACAGTGTGCTACCCCATTACCTCGCAAGGCTCACCGTTACAGAATAGATTACCTACGCGTGCCGACAAATTGCTGTTGTCGTGTTCGTCTTGTCCAATGAAATTACCTTTACACTATAAATCTTACTCAAGGTCCCAATACTTTATGCAAAGAAGAAACTAAGTATCTACAATGTAGATGTTTACGTAGGAAACTAAAGGTAAATAAAAAAAATCCACGTGACTTAGTTAAACCGACTAAACGTATTACCCGTCACTTCGGCTGGCGAGCTACATAACAATTGTACCTACTCTTTAAAATTCAGCAACGTTAATATTCACTAGCGGCCGCCCGTGACATCGTTCGCGTGGAGTTAGTTATTTGAACATTTTATTTTAACCCCAAAAGAGTAAATTTCTATAGATACATTATTACACATCTAGATCATAATACATATACAGCATACATTTACATTTTTGATATGATCCGCTCCTTTTGACCGCAGCGTGATGTTATATAGCCTAAAGCCTTCCTGCATTAATGGGCTACCAATCCAACCCAAAAAGAATTTTTCAAATGAAATGAAATCGTTTATTATGCAAGTAGGATCACGGATCACTTTTAGACGTCACATTTTTTTAAACTAGCTGGAGCCGGTATTTCCCAACTGACTACCTCTGAGAAGAAAAGACGAAACAAACTCAGATATCATCGTCTTATTTCAAGTCCAGACGTTAAAAATAATTTTTTTTACAATAACAATATGTGTTTACTTTGTACATAACAATCAATGCAAGTGATTTAAAATCGGAGCAGTGGTTCCTGAGATTAGCGTGAACAAACAAACAGACTTTTCAGCTTTATATTATTAGTATAGAAGTATAGATTAATAACCTTGCAAAATTGAAGAGTATCTACATTCACATTCAAAACTCTCCTCACTACATGTTCCTAATTTCTCCGTATCACATTCCCATATCAAGACAACCAATTTCGGTTACGAGTGTGACATCATCATAGGTTTGTAGATACTCTTTTCTCGTGTACTCTCTTCTTTATCGAGAAGAGATGTAGTTTAATAAGAGTTTAGATAGTATAGACAGCACCTTTGACACAATGGTTAACCGATTTTGCGCTGTGTGTCACAGGTTGGAATCCCACACGGAATAAATATTTGTATGACCTACAAGTAGTTGTTCCGGGTCTGGATGTTTGTGTATGTGAGTTTATATGTTTGTAAAAGCACTCACGATACAGGAGAAATTCCTAGTGTAGGGTTTCTTAAAACAAAAGAAAATTATAGCTTGTCGGTCTGTAGCAATGTAGGTCTCAAACGGATGTACAGATATCATAACTTCATAAGATCCGTACAAAGTTCACTTCAAATAATCCAGCTTATATTACTGACGTAAGTTGTTAGCTTGCCTTAGGTACCTACATGATTCATCATCTTTTAAAAGGTAAACATTGAAATTAAAAAAAGTGTAACAGGAAAATTTAATCGTAACTTTTAGACTTCCAGGAATTTTAATTGCTAATGTTGATTGTATAAACAATTTAGATAGGCAAGTGTACCAGCAATTTACTACTAATCGATTCCTTTATATGCAGGCCTAGTATGAGTTTTCAATACGAGATTCGATCGTCGATATCGAGCGCGTTTTTATTAAAATATTAATTGTTCCCCAACCAGAAGACCAATGGGCACCTATATAGGGGCCGAATCCACAACTTTTATGCTCGGGGACGAATTTTAGGGGACGAATGGGCTATGACCCCAAAAGATTCGCAAGAGCGAGGTCGAACTAGTAAATAATGTGAAAAGTGTACGGATGTGTCGCGAACATCCCTTAACCCACGCTTATACCATAGCGTTAAAATAAAATAGGCAATTAAAAATTTAATCAAACGTCTTATAATTCTTTTTTTGCGATACTAGAAGTCACATGGGGTAATTACGTAGCGTAAGTACAGTATCAGTGGTAATGTCTTTTATTTTATCAGTTCAACAACATTCATTGCGCTATCTAAGTACTTTGTTGAGCACACAAAAGAAAATGACCAAAAATCGTACCAAGAATGGTATTTTAAGATTATTTCGGGTTTATTGTACAGTCGACAGCCCATCAAGCTACTAAAAACTGACGATTTTTTTATTAGATTGTCAACCTTATTACTAGAAGGTTAAGGCTCTAGGTTGATTGGTGATATTTGACAGTTTCGGGTAACTTGACCTGCTGTCGTCCATACAAGATCTCTCTAAAGCCAATGAGCGTTTTCCTCAGTCTGACGATCATGCTTAGGCTAGTGCTCTTATATGATATTAATTATGACTCTTTCTTTAAACCGCAAATAAAATACTAAATAGCCAAGTAACATGCGACCAACTTGGACGTTGTACTCGTCGACCACTGTCACAGCATCAGAGGACGGAAACAAACAAAGAAGGCAAATGAATAGGCTCTTAATAAACTAGCGCACTTTACCATCAAAGATTGCATGACTGCTTACCATCAGGTGGTACTGCAGTCAAGCACCAGTTTATTACTCATCATCAAACTTTTTAAATCGTCCCAATACTGAGCACAGGTCTCCTCTCATACAGAGAAGGATTGAGCGTAATCACCACGCTTGCTCAATGCGGGTTGGCGATTTCAGACTTAAAGTCCAGGGTTCCTCAAGATGTTTTCCTTCACATTTTAATCAGCCATTGGTGTGATTTATAATTATAAAAAAAAATTACCTAAAGAAGTATGCCTAATTGCCTAATCAATTAATTAGATACGCAAAAAGATGTTAAAGGTTTCATCATTTACAAAAAAAGAATATATTCAAAGGTCCACAGGTTACTTAGATAATGTGTTAAGTAAATCTTTCCCAAATATATCCTAATCATGTTTTCAGTCACCAATATTTTTTTTTTTGGGACAAAACCCGCCACAATTTTTCCCACCCACTGCAACTCCTGAAAGCCAGAATCAACAGTGGAGACCGCCAAAAAAACGCCGAGCAATGAAGCTCGACGAGTCCCGCAGAAGCGATTCAACTGTCTTGGGTCCCGCAACGAAATTGATCAGAAAAGAATAGCGGAGGAGTAAGAAAAAAGATATTACTTACCAATATATCAACAACGCCGTAAAAGCTAAAGTTGGTGTTCGGGTCGATATCGAAGGCGTACTTCACGTCGTAGTGGTACGGCACCACATCCCCCGGGAGCAGGTACTCTGCAGGTGCTGCCAGGTGCAGTAGGCATGCTACTGCTAGAGTGTGGAGCCAACGCATTTTGCCTGCAAAGAGAAAAAGGACATGGTAGTGAAATATGATGGTAAGTCAACACAGACCCGCACAGCTGGAAACTATGTACAGACAAGAGCAGGTCAACCTACCTGAAACTGTCAAATTTTCCCGATCAAACTTAAACTTTAACGCCCTTATTCATAAACGCTGCTTAAAATTAACTAGTGAATAGCGATTCTTTAACCATACATTTTTGAACTTATAACGTCACATGACTTAAATCATCCTTTATGACTAAACACCACAGTGTTTAAGGTGTTTATTCATACAAGATGATTAAAATTACTACTAAACTATTTTAGCAATAAAGTTGAAAATAAATTAAAGAAATTTGCCAGATTTCAGTAGCTTGAAGTGCTGGTGTCTGTACAAGGAAGACTTTGTTTCTTCTTGGTTGTTATTATGTCTGGACTTTAAAAGAGACTCGTCACCTCTTCAGATTATTTTGGCCTTCTTCTTTGTGTAATCAGAAAGGAATCGCTAAACGCATCTAGTAGGTATTAAAATTACGATTGACATGTTAATAGAGTTCATACAGACCCACTTACAAAAAAAAAACACTGATAAAACGGGTGACACCCATTCCGACTCGTTCTTAGTGCAATGGTTAATGTTGCCATGGTACAGTTATTATTAATTAAAGGTACAGATTTTTCAGCATAAACTTGGTATATCAGTGAAATGAAATGAAATAGTTAGTATGAAGCAAGTAGGATCACTGATCACTTTTACACGTCATATGTTTTTTTTAAACTAGATGGAGCCCGCATTTCCTAACTGACTACCTTTGAGAAGAAATAGCCGAAACAAACTCAGGGATCATCGTCTTTTTTCAAGTGCAGACATTAAAAATGAAAATGTTTACAATAATTTAAGGTTATAATTACGCATATTGCTTAATAACAATGCTTAACAGAGCGAGCAGCTCAGTCCCATGCTTTTTTGTCTTCTAAATAATCTGAGATTTTATAATACCCCTTTTTGCAAATGCAATAAAGATTTTTGCAATATGATTAATAAAGATTTCTTGAAGACAACTTTTGGTTTCGAAACTAGAAATAAGTACTTAGTATCGAAACTAAACGATACTCCAAGCCAACGATCATAATATCCATTCCGTAAAATCCTGCAACTCGCAAGCTGAGTTTACCGCGCAAATAACACACATGCGTGCCCACAAGACACAACACCCGTCTGGTCGGAGAATCCTCCCTTTTTTTTTAATAATTATAAACTAGCGCTTGACCGCAATCTCGCCTGATGGTAAGCAGTGATGCGATCGTTAATGGTAAAGCGCGCTAGTTTATTAAAAGCCTATTCACTCAGAAAAACTGAGCGAATAGGAAGGAAGACGGCAGTTGAGTGGGGTGATGCAATTTTAAACCCAACAACACGTACACCAACGATGCTGCGCCAAAGGGAGATTGATCTGAAGACCCTCCACGACCAAAGTCCCGACACAACAACATTAGGCGCATCGTATCCGGCACACATTGCAACACAACTGCTCAGACCCGTCCTCCGTACGGCCTCACCAGACATCATGCCGGAACACGACAAATCACTTGGCGGCAAGACTTTGTCTGGTGGGTGGTAACTTCTGCCGGCGGCCGATGTTATGGCCTACCACCGAGAAAAATATTTTCTATGTATATAGATGAGTGAACTTTACGCCCTATTCCTTATATCTTTTACATCCCATTGTCAAATAGAGTAAATAGAGATACTTTTTAACTTCATAACTACATTGAAACAAAAAGCAATTTACTTATTTTCATTTTCATATTTAGTGTTTAAAATCGTTACAAATGTTATTAGTATTTGGAAATGATGAGATAAGCAACATTGAAGCAAATCTGCAACATTTCTAGAGCGGTTTCCTTAAACGTGAAAGGAGTTCCTACTGACTTCTTAGTATTACGCAACACTTTCAGTAAAAGAAGGAGGAGGCTTGGTTATGCAATTTAGAAACAACAATAATCATGTTTAAAAAAGTTAATTGAATAACTTAAAAACAGCAACACTAGCAGCCACTACTTTTCTTCGATTTTTATATGCTTTTTATTAGCTTCACTTGTATGTTTGCTTGTCTGTTTGTTCGT
Organism: Sesamia inferens; assembly: GCA_037179545.1. NCBI lineage: Eukaryota > Metazoa > Arthropoda > Insecta > Lepidoptera > Noctuidae > Sesamia > Sesamia inferens. The sequence goes on from CM073943.1 coordinate 1,525,595, forward strand.
CTCTAACTCAAAAATTTTTCAACCTTACCTTACATTAATTTGTGCAGGCAAAGTATTTTTTACTTTAGATTTAGTTACTTGGGTAACGCATCATTACGAATTTTAGCACTTGTTATTCTGTCTGTTGGAGATCAAGATAAAAATTTGGTAAACAAAAATGAGCACCACTTAAGCGTTCGTGTTATCCGTATATTATTTAAAAAAAGAATATCGAACTAAAAAATTGAAAATAAATATAGTTTAAGAAAAAAGCGTGAGGCGCTTAATATACAAAAATTATGGCACAAAGCGCCTCACAATTTTACTAGTATTGTTTACTATTGTATTGTGTTTACTATTGTCATAAATTAAATTTGAAAATTATTTTTAACTTTTTAGTTTGATATTTTTTAAAAGCATGTTTTATCAGTTGTTTAAACTATATGTTTTTTAAACTAGACACCTACTTCAAAAAACAAGTTCATAAGGTCACTGTCAAAATTTCCAAATCAACAAAAAACTCACAACTCAGCAACCAGCCCCCTAATCGGCGAACACATTTTTGCTTTTCGCCTCTTCTTTTATATCGCATACCTTGATGTATGCGATATAAAAGAAGAGGCGAAACGCTGACTGGAACAATTTGCCAGCGACGGTGATTGCGTCGGACTACAATTTACGTGTCTTCCAAGGCAAGATAGGCTCTTATTATACTTGCGCGTCGTTTACCATAAACGATTGTATCATTGCTTAGGATCAGGTGAGACAGCGGTCAAGCACTAGTTTATAATTTATAAAAAAAAACTAAATTACAAAAAACGATGCAGCTCTATACTTGCCTACATTTATGTTTACATAACTCGATAAAATGTGAGACCTCTTAGCGCAGACGTATTAATTGTCGCCTATAAAAAGTTGTTTCATAGAAAACTACAATACGTACGAGGTCAACATCATGTCTTCAACAGGAATATATTTATTAACCGACCGAACTGACGAACACTTTCCACGCGACAGTCCAAAATTATTGCAACAGGTAGTGCGTCGATATCGCTGCCAATTGCCACTCTAGTTGTTAGAGTCGGTCCCATAATAAAAGTTGTTCATTTCAGTACTTCACCCCGTTAACCCCTTTATTTTTCTAACAAAACAACCCTACTTCGCCGCCCTTGGCCGCCTTACTACGACTACCCGCAGTGACACAGTAACAGAATGTTACCTACCCACTTAACGTAGATCAATATTATGTGTACCTCAATACTCAATACTCAATACCCGCATACAGCATAGTATGTGGGTAGTACAGTGTTTCTATGCATTTTGGTGCGATTTATGTAACATTTTTTAATTTTATCATAATGGTATTGGCGCCAATTCTCATCTTTACAAACTAAATGTAATACTTCAAAATCAGTGCATCTTTTTCTTTCCATTTCATTAAGAAAAGGACAGAAGTTAAAATGTTAGTGATGACGATGATGATAAATGATTTATTTTCTGAAGTAGGTTTGTATAAACACTTTTACAAGTTAGTTTTTTTTTTGTTTTTTTTTTTTTTTGGATACAAGCACACGCCGGAATTAACAGCGATAATATACCTATTAATATACTTCTGTTTAATATACCAACGTGATATCTGATTACATTTTTTTATTTATCTCTTTTATTAGCCTACAACATTTTGTACGTTTCTTAAGAAAGGAAGGAAATGGTTGATAGTTAGACTTAGATAAGCTGGTTGTTTCCTTCTCATAAATCTCCACTATTCCCTACTAATGCATCCTGAGACACCACCAGCCCTTGTGATTCCCGTAATTGGAATATTACCATAATTCATTTGATAGACTAGGTAATATTCTGAGCTGGCAACACCGTAAATAAATGATAATGTGTTCAATATGCGTAAGCAAGGAGCTAACCTTAGTAATTTATTAAGGTAAACTCGGTAATGCATACCTAAGTTGATTACACTATAGTCAATAACAGTTGGTAAATCTTGCCTAGCGAGGAGATATAACATTATTTATGTAACGCTCATTACTATGCCATGTGTCACCATTTTTATGGTGAATACATGGAAATATATTGTTGTTCTGCCGTATGATGAATACAATTGATGGGGCTCTCAAGCTGTGAAACTCTTATAATAAAATAAATAAATAGTAATTAAAAGTTGAAACTTTATTGAAAATTTATTCATATTAAATGATTACTAAGATATCTCATTGGTCCCAAAATAGACAGACGTAAATCTTGGACAACATCCTAATAATTGTGATGTATAATATATTGTATTTGCTTGTCAGCGCAGTGGTCAAACTATTGACTGCTGCGCTGCGTGTTGCGGGTTCGATTCCCGTACGAAACAAATATTTGTATGATCTACATTCTACAAGTAGTTGTTCCGGGTCTGGATGTTTGTGTATGTGAGTTTATATGTTTGTAAACGCAGTCGCGATACAGGAGAACTTCTTAGTGTGGCGCAATGTTAAAAAAAGAAGAAGAAGAAAAGGTTAAGAACAAATTCCTTTATTTATCTCATCCATTTCTTTCAGGCATTACCTTTGTACAGTCACGACTAAAAGTATGTATATTTAATATAGGTGCGTTTTATTTGACTTTATTTAATAGCATTCCTTTATTTTTACATAGAATCTTATATTCATAAGAACAGTTGAAAACCAGCGTCAGGCAACTGCTACGTAGTTGTCTGACATTTATGCTGAACTGGACCTACATGGCGCAACCGTTGGACTCACATTTGTTGATTGTCTTTTTTATTTGTTTCTCTTTTTTTTTGTTCTATTTTCTTTGTTTAAAACTATTATTAGTCTACCACTAATGTCACTACATATACTGTATGTATTTATAAGGATGTGCGCCAAATAAATAGTTTCTTTCTTACATATTTCAACGCCACATTCGTTATTTCACGATAAAGTCGCCATCGCCGTCGCCGAAAGATGTTAAGTGTTGCCATATCGGTTTCTTGTCTGTCTTTATGAATGTTTGTCTACATAAATAGTTAAGTAAATAAATAAAAAGATACTTATAGCCTCCTATTCCCTTGTTCACAAACTAACCTAATTTTAAGCCCAATGCATCTTTTTCTTTCGATTTCGTTTAGAAAAGGACAGAAGATAAAAAATTAGTTTAGACCTGTCAAATTAAAATATTTCATAGATAGTTTAGATTCGACTAAAAACACGGCGTCTAAATGTACGTCACTTTACGTCAGGCGCGCGCTAATTTGACAGGACTTAACTAAAATTTATCGTCTGTTCTTTTCTTAATTAAATAGAAAGAAGATATACTGAATATAAACTTAGTTTAGTTTGTAAACAAGAGTATCGTCACGTCTTTTATATCGCGTATGTCGCGGGACTGGAACAATTTGCCAGCGGCGGTGTTTCCGTCACACTATAATTTAAGTGTATTAAACACTAGAGTGAATAGGCTATTAATACAGTAGTGCGCTTTACCATCAACGATTGCATCACTGCTTACCATCAGGCGGGATTGCGGTCAAGCACTAGTTTATAATTTATATAAAAAAAAACTATTGTCACGAAGCAGAATATAAACCGAGCAAAAATTTTTCTCGGTGGTAGGCCATAACATCGGCCGCCGCGCCGGCAGAAGTTACCACCCACCAGATAAAGCCTTGCCGCAAAGCAACTTGTCGTGTTCCGGCATTATGTCTGGTGAAGCCGTGCGGAGGACGGGTCTGAGCAGTTGTGTTGCGATGTGTGCCGGGTACGATGCGCCTAATGTTGTTGTGTTGGGAGTTTGGTCGTGGAGGGTCTTCAGATCAATCTCCCTTTGGCGCAGCATCGTTGATCGTGTTGTTGGGTTTAACATTGCATCGATGCAATGTTAAACCCAACAACACGATCAACGATGCTTAATAAACTAGCGCGCTTTACCATCAACGATCGCATCACTGCTTACCATCAGGCGGGATTGCGGTCAAGCGCTAGTTTATAATTATTAAAAAAAAAAACAACTTCGGATTGGACAGATTGTAACCATGTGACATAAATGCAGACAAATATACAAGTCAACACTATAAATATACAAGTTTGACCTTTATACTGCATGTGAAAGTACCTACAAGAGAATGGCGGCCATTTAAAGTTTAAACTATCACACATTCACGACATCGCACCACACGCGCCACAGAACGATCAACATTGCGATCGTCTACCGATATTGGGAAGTAGAAAGGTGTTCCTCGAAGTAACTGACTGCAAGTGTATAATTAATAAGAATACTGGCAACACCCCTCGGTTTTTTCCTCATGAGAGTCGATCTCGTGCGAAATTCAGGATAAAAAGTATTATTTCCGTTATACTGATGTATAAACTATATTAGTGTAAAGTTTTACCACAATCCGTACAGCAGTTTCTGTGTTAAACAGATCCAAACATGCAACCATCCATCCTCACTAACTTACGCGTGATAGGATCATAAGGATACTTTCGATTCGACCTACACAATACTCATCAAAGAACAATGGAGAGGGCTGTCCTATTCCTTACCACTGCGTGATCAAATCAGAAATGAAGAGATCCGCAAAAGAACGACAGTAACCGACATAGTCCGAAGAATTGCAACACTTAAGTGGCAGTGGGCCGGCCATACTGCCCGTAGGACCGATCGGTTCTCGAGTGGCGACCACCCATTGGAAGACGCAGCGTGGGTAGGCCCCCGACAAGATAGACCGACGACCTGGTGAATGTCGCGGGAAACCGCTGGATCCGGAAAGCGCAGGACCGGTCGTAGTGGAAAAACAGTGGACGTCTTTCGGCTGAAATGACGATGATGATGCTGATGAACACTTCTGTTTAACGGAAAGGAATTCGTCCTTAAGATATTACTACCTGAACGATTTACTTGATACCTATTCGCAAGATATCTATTCTCCATCGACATAGGGACTTAGCTGAAGGTAAACAAAAAAACACGCGCTACGTCACACTTGTATTCTTTAATTTAACAACGTTATTTTCAATACGAGCAGACTTATGTAAACTGTGCTAAGCTAATTATTCAAAAAATTAAATGTCGATAGCTGTTTCAAAAAAAGAAAACATAGCTTCTTTTTTAACCGACTTCAAAAAGGAGGAGGTTACTCAATTCGACCGGTATATATGCTTTTTTATGTTTGTTCGCGGATAACTTCGTCGTTTATGAACCGATTTTGATAATTCTTTTTCTGTTGGAAAGAAGACATTTCCAAGGTGGTCCCATGATAAGGACATCAGGGTTTGATGGTGGAAGACCAGAGAAATCAAGAGGAACTTTCAAAAATCGTAGGGGCAACCAGTGCGTTTGAAAGTTTTTTTCATTAAGTATTTTAGCGTCAGCGTCCAGTCTAACCGGATGCAGCTGAACAGTCCTTTTCACAACTAAAAAGTGTAAAGTAAAATTTTTTTTACAAAAAAAAAACAACCGACTTCCACAAAACACTACCTACAAAGTGAAAAATAACTAATTTCGGAAGTCGGTGTCAAAAACTAATATACAGTTTTTTTGAAGTCGGTTGTTTTTTGTAAAAAAAATTTTTTTTCATTAATTAGTCAGAAAAACTTCATAGATATTGATTATTGATATCTAAATAAGATAAAACGAAAAATAAATTAATGTGGTGGTTTTTGTAAGGTCATCGACCTCTGCTAGTTTTACCGTGTAAATCCACTTACTATATTAAATAAACTGAGCGCCCTAGAGATGAAAACTTATCGACAATAACGGAAAAGATAAGTACATAAAACAAAGTAAATGAATGTTCAATCACCCGAACAGAACTATTAACATATAATATTTATTTTTTAGGGGGATTTTTTTTTAAGTTTAGCCCGCTTTTGTATGCATTAGTAGAATCAGTTATCGATACCTAACAATACCTTCACGGGTCGGACAGGGTTTTCTTAACATACTGTATTTGAACTTTAAAAGAGACTGTGACCTCTGATTTCAGTTTTTCTTCTCGTTATCATTTATCATTGACCCTTACTAATCCACTGCTTCTTCACATGTTCGAATTTTTCTTCTCAAATGTCAACATGAAAGCTATTCTACTGTTAAGTTACATAATGGAATTTTGGCGGGAAACTTAAGCTGAGTGTCACGTTCATTTTTCTTTGGACAGTTAAATTATTTATAGTGTTGTTTACTAAATAAAAGCGCGTGATTTATGTAGTAAAAGTGCATTCAGTAAATAATTCACAAAGACCATTGAAATATCGCAATATAGTGACCTCATTATGACTTTGCCTCAAACCTCCCGCATAGATGGTTCACGCGGCCGTCTTTTTCGTGACATTGGCTAAATGCACAAACCGTGCGAAGCCAAAGAGAAAAAAATTATACAATTACCACTCTCGTGTCCGTAACTTCACGTCAAGGCGCTTATTTTGCGTACAGAATATTAAATAAATTCGTAAATAATTGCGTAAATGCTATAAACGCCCATTACTGAAATCTGAATACCTACGGACAGTTTTTTTTTTAATTTCTGCAATAAACATCACAATAATATGGTCCCACAGTGGGCTATTGCAGACAAGCAGGTAGAATTGGTCTACACCACCTTTTTATGCCGTCCTAATTTCAGGTGTAAGCTCGAATGATTGCCACAAATGTGACGGCCCGTGTAAAAAAATGGAACAACTATACAGATTGAATATCCAATTGTGTTGATATTTTGAGTATTCAGTAAAAGTTTCGGTTATATAAGTGATTAGAAAAGTTTGAACTAAATACAGACAGATAAAAACTACAACGCGTTTGGATACTTACTAATAGAACAAGTATAATGTAAACAACTAACCATAATTCTTCATTAAAATCCACCAGTCTTCGTTATAAATATTTAGAAACCAAACATGTTAACAAAACATACCTAAAACACATTAAATGTTCATATTATTAACAAAACCATATCAAATCCTCATCATTTCCCGTTAAAATTGATTCTTATATTGTAGCACTATGCTTCCGACACAGTTATGATTAAAATTTATAATGCGGAATAAATAATTAACAAATAAAATAATATACTCGCTGTAAATATTGATAAATCTATCGAAAATTCAAGCATAACGGTGACAATCGATGTCAGTAATCAGTTGTCAAAACCCTACCTACTATGAAAAAATATAGACTATACTCCATTCCTGGCATTAGACAGAAGTTACAAAAGGTTGTTTTCAGTGTACACATTGTATTAAAAGTAAAATATTTGTGTACCTACTATGTACATTGTGCTTTGTTATAGTTACAATTAATGCCAATTTTTTTTTTTAATTATAATCAATTTGAATATCAACTGATCTCGGTGGTAGTATAATATCGGCTCGGCGGCTAAAAATTTTTGTGAAAATAATTTTAAAGAACGAATCAGAAAATCACCGTCGCAAGAATTGGAGATCATGTAATTTAACCTTACCGAAATAGATCAGAAAGCATACCAAGTGTTTTTTAATAATCTTGAGCAGCGTTCGTCCGTAAGTAAACATATCGAATCACCCGTGTTTTCCTTACTCACCGTAGGTCAAGTCTGGTGTACTTAACATTGTGACAACGTGCAGTAAGTATAAATTAATCTTGAGGTCAGTATCACGAAGGTCAGGCCAGTGTCGAGGTCAGGCAGAAAGGTGGAGTTTACGATAAATTCGTACGATTTTAAGACTATTGTTATTAATATTAAGTATTCAATTGATTGTGACTCTGAAATTTACGTTTGTAGCGTAAAATCAGTTGAATACTTGTCTGAATCTCAGTCTTGGGAAAGACTGATCAATGATGATCTAAGTACGTTCAAGGATTTGTTACAGAAATCAGGTATACATACTACGATATAAAGACATGTATTTTCAGTACCTATAAGCTGACTTCGCAAGGTAGGAAACGCCTGTACTTTGCGAGGTCAGCTAAAACTGGGAACGGCTTGATTATACCGTCGTGTGTTTACGAGTATACTAAAATTTTTATCAAGATAAAATCTCGGTGGTAGACCATAACATCGGCTGCCGGCAGAAGTTACCACCCACCAGACAAAGTCTTGCCGCCAAGCGATTTGTCGTGTTCCGGCATGATGTCTGGTGAAGCCGTACGGACTACGGGTCTGAATAGTTCTGTTGCGATGTGTGCCGGGTACGATGCGCCAAATGTTGTTGTGTCGGAAGTTTAATCGTGGAGTCGTTAAAAAGTGTAGCGTGCAGTGACGACCGTGAACAACAGTGACGAACGTGACCGTCAAAGCACTGTGTCGTCTTAATTTTTTGTTTATATGAAAAAAGAAAAAATACGTGTCTAGTATTTTTTGGAGATCTGACTGACGGACTTATTCGTTTTTTTTTTTTGTCAACTAACCTATTGGGCAATGAAACAATTATCATGAATGAACTCGGTACTACATCTATTGCTTTTGTTTACTCTCACCTATTCAGTTAATCATCATCTGCCTAGCCTTTTCTCTCCTATGACTGGTTCAGCTTCCAGTCTAACCAACTTAACCCATTATTTTACCTAGGGGGACGGTCTATCTGAACTCCACTACCCAATTACTGGCTGTTACCTCGTTAGACAAACAACAAGACAACAATGGAACAATGGCTTAAAGTGCTTTCCTAGGTATTTAGGGATATATATGGTCACTCATCCTCGGACCAACCTCAGCAAGCGTTGCTTTACCTGATTAATCTACCCGTGCGGCTGTTATGAACGCAATGACACAATAAAATAGAAGAAAAACAAATAACAAACATTGTCATCAGCCATTGAACTTCCAAAACCTTATACTTACAAAGAATATTTGCATACATTCTTATACCAAGAAATTGTTATGATAATGCTTATTGATTTAAATAATAACAATGTTCCATTAGCAGTTCTGTGTCAAATTTTAACATCTTAACAGATCTTACAATAGTATGTAATCGGTTTAGTTTTTGTATACTTTACAAGTCTGAAATTGTCCCGTTGAGAGTAAAAACCTCATCCTATACAGAGAAAAAGCATTGATCACATACAGTGCTATCGATTTCATGACATTTGTAATGTCAAACATTAGCTGAAACAACACAGAACATATAATAAAAATATAAGCCCCATGTAATCCAAACGTATTTAATTCTAAACATAAACGTAATATATTGGTCCATTAAGTGTTTAAAGAATATTTTAATTTCGGACTTCTCCCTCCAACTCCTCGGCAATGTACATAACAACTAAATTTATAATTGCTTCACAAAGACACAATAATTACAATTTAAAAGCTAAAACTTTATTAACAAATTTGTATCCCAACTTAATCAAAACTGCAGGAAATACTAACAATAGGTAATCCGTACACACATCCGTACAATTTAGATATCTTTCGCATTTAAATAACATTAGTGGGACAGGAGTAGGAGTAACTAAACAGTGTGATGTTATGTCATGTTAACGATTTCTGCTCAAGTTATGTCACGATATTTTCGCAGTGTCCAAGAATAACTTAGAAAGTTATATGACATTGAATAGATTTAAGTACCCCTCAACGGTCTGCGCGTACGCTGAATAAGTTTGTCCGTTCCGTCGTCAAAATTACGTAAACGCAAGGCGTCTCACAACTAAAACACTCATCAATATAATAGCATGGTGTTTCTTCACCATAGATTTTGGCAACGTGGGGCAAGTATTACTCCCTCACTCTCTACAACTAGCTTTAAGGCATCGTCCTAATAGAAAGCGAATGCGCGATAATCGTAGGTTCGCGCAAAATTTTACTCGTACGATAACGCGATTAAACATATTGAACTCTAGTAGGTGTCCTAACTGACAATCGCACGACGCATTCGCGTTGAAGACACCTATTCGAGTTCAATATGTTTGCAGTATGTTTAAAGGAAGGAAGGAAGCAATATGTTTAAAGGAAACTATCAAAGATTTTAAGTGGAAAACCCGATGTAACGATGAGGGTGACATAATCTGTATAGATTAAAACCCTCAACAAATAAATAAAAAAAACGTTTTTTAATTAAAATTTTTTGATTTAAGTATCATAAAATCTAAATTAATAGGACTATACTTTCAATTCGTACCTAATTTCCGATAGTAGAAATAATTCATTTGACTTAAATTATCTCACAAAATATATGGTTAGTCAGCAAACTCAATAAAAGTTCTCAAAGACATTATAACTAAAATTAGAAGTCATGTTACCTACAGTAAGTTTGTTACGCTGTGACACTAAAACGGCTGCAGGGATTGTGATGAGATTTGTAAAATGGTTACGCCATGGCCTGGAGAAGGACATAAGCTATACTTGTCATTTTAGATCGCGGACAGATAACAAGCAAAATTACCTATAAATTAATCAAGCTATCTAGATAATCACGAGAAAGCTTCATCGATTACCTCCATCGCCACGACAGGGCGACACGGCGACAGTTGTCGGCGTCGGAAATGACAGCGGTTAGCCAAACGAGTTCGTGATCATGTCGATTTAGTTCAATTATTGTATGCAGTGCCTGCTGACGTCTCGTTGCTATTCTTTACCAGTAATACACTCACAAGGGCAAAGAAGGTGGAATTTCTAGAAAGGATTATAAAGAGTAGACTCACAACAAAAATTATCTTATTCGGTACACCAATTGGAATGTGAGTTAGGAAATGGCAGGTGTATCCATGATCGTGTGGTGCCAGAATCACCTATGGTCGTGTGAAGTAACAGGAGCGCCCATGTTCGTATGAAGTAGATTTTAATTCATTGACACCGAATCTGTTATTTACAAACTAAACTAATTTTATGTTAAGTGCGTCTTTTTCTTTCCATCTCATTAAGAAAAGGATGAAAGATAACATTTTGTTTCAGCTTAATTGTCAATTCAATTCAATTCTTGATTAATGACCTTTGTGGGAGAGACGCCACAATTTTGCCAATATCACGTGCGAACGATTAATAAACCATCAAACGATGGAGAGTATTTACGCTGATTAAAATAATAATAATATATTTCTTGTTATATTAAAATAAAAAATATTTCTTCGCAGATTGACAGATAGGTCACAGATTATGGATGCGAAAATGACAATATTACGACGGACAGTGTAGGAAAAGGGAGAGAAAGAAAAAAAAATTTACAGCTTAATTTTATTAATTTCAATAAAGTTGCAAATTAATCTTAATTTGTGTCTACTCCATAGACAGTTTAGACGCGATTATAATCATGGCGACAATTTCCGTCAGGAGCGGACTAATTTGACAGATCTAAAGTAATATTTTATCTTCTATCTTTTTCTTAACGAAATAGAAAGAAAAATATGCACTGACTTAAATGAGATTCTTCATTTTGGCCGCCAACATACAAGAACACAGCTAACAACTCTTTTTTTATATATAACCTAGGTATTTGAAGTGTACCTGAATACCGCTTTCCCCCCACGCGACTATACAAACTGCTATAAAACAATTTAAACACTATATTGGATAAACCGGACGGGCTCTTCCGATGACTGACGTCGGTATAGTAGTTTAAGCATATAGGACATACCACGAACGTAGGAGATTCAATTATTAACACACTTCAAAAAGGATGAGGTTCACAAATCAGTTATTTTTTTTTCAGACCCTTAATTCACGGTCATTTAGGCAACTGAAAGACAACGTGGTAATTTCATAACCCACTAACAGTAGGTATGGTTTACATTTTGACAGCTAAACAACATTCATTGCGCTGTTAATATCGGTGAGTAGAGAAATTTTACAAACATATGGAGCAATAGCTTAGTAATATCCTTCAAAATTATATACAAAATTATGTATACAATTTCTGATTGATAGCTGTTTCTGATCGATAGTGTGTTTAGCATTTTGGGTGTTGAAATAGACGATTAAAGTCATTTTTAAATAAAACTGCCTAAAAATATTTAACTTGTGTAAACATTTGTATAGTTTTAGTAATCACTGTATTAAAGTAATTATTACCCAAAAATAATATTTCTTATATACAAAACACAACATACATTAGAAACAGTCAGCTGTCTTTGAATTGTGAACGAATTTAATAAAAACGAAGTGTAGCGAAATATTCGTATTTTTTTTTTAATATATTCGTTTTGCTCACAATATTTAAGTATTTTTCAGGTTCTTAGTAACAAATTAAAATGTTATGTCTTTTGAAAGCTATAATGGGCATTCAATATTGAAAATAAAAAAAAATAGGTGAGCCGTACGAAGAGTTTCGCCTCGTCTTGAGTATACTTCAGAAGACTGGAACCAGAGACGGTGTTCCCGTTTTTATGTTTTGCTTTCGTTCTGTCTGCTTACGATTTCGCCACATGCTTCAATAAACTAAGGGCTTAAAAAGTGAGTCACACGAGTCAGGCTGATTCAGAATTAAGTATTAATGGACGAATTTAAAACTACAGGCTCACCGACCGGTGCAGGGTAACTCGAGCAAACGGCGGCGGAGTGGACGTGTGCCTATGGGAATACTTAATGTACATTTACGTGTGCTAGACATGCACACGTTTATGTATGTTAAAAAATGTAATTCGGTAATGTCAGCAATTTGCATGGCACACGTGTGAGCACAATGTACTTGTTGTAAAGCATCTATTTGTTGGGTTAGTCTTTTTTGTTGCTGTTTTTTTTTGTGTGTTTTCCATAATGGACGCTCTTAGCGTACAATATATTTCTGCATCGTTCTCACACGATTGATTTCAAAATGAATGATGTAATCAAATATTTGTATCAATAGCTTGATAATTAAAAAGAGTGTCCAAGGAGTTTCTTGCCCGTTCTTCTCCATAGGTACCTACTGTTTGGAATGGGCGACTAGCTTCACCTTACTGACTGACCGACCTTCTGACAATTCAAAAGTGTCTGTAACTGGTTTATTTGAAATAAATGCTTTGATTTGATTTGATTAATATAATTTCGGTAAAAAAATTAGAATCTATGCAAGTATGTAAATAGTACTTACAAACGTAAAAACAAATCACTTCCGAAACCACCCGAAAAGTTACAAATATCAAGATGAAACTACCCACATCATTACATTGACTATAGATTTTATTTAGTTTTTCATATATTTATTTTTAATGACTAAACCAAAAAAGTTCACAAATCAATAGAACATTCTTACAAACAAAACGAAGATATCTACACCGATATTTTAAAGGAATTATGTCTTATTAATTAGTTATGAATAAATGAGCTGCATCTCGCAATTAAAGTTTTCCTCTTTCGTGGCATTTAAGCAAAGTGGTTTGTTTTCAGGTTGGGTGGACCCCTCTCTACGTGGTTAACTGGTTGCAGTCGTACCGGACTAACACGACTAAGTGGAACTCAAGCTAACTGAAACAAACTGTGGTTCAACTGGATCTAGAACTTTGAGCCAGCCCTCCCCATTGTAGAGACTTCGTCCGCCCACTTTTTGGGTGACATACTTATTGTATGCTGAGTATGAGCTCTTTCAAATTCATCATCTCTAGACATTTATTCAAATCAAAAGTAGTTTGAATAAATTACTTTTGATTTGAATAAATAACTAATAAAAAACCAGCCAAATGCAAGTTGGACTCGTACACAAAGGGCTCCGTACAATTATCTTTAAAAATGGCAAAAAAATCACGTTTGTTGTAGGGGGGACCGCCGTTATTGTTTATTTTAATTTAATTGTTAATTAATAATTCTAATATATAACCAAATATTCTGTGAACATTTCAAGCATCTATCTACTTCAGTTATTAATATGGAGCAAAAAACGGCAAAAAAAAATCACGTTTGATGTATGGGAGCCCCCCCTATAATATTACATATTTTATTTTTATTTTTAGTAGGTATTTGTTGTTATAGCGTCATCGGAAATACATAATCTCTGAAAATTTTAACTATCTAGCTATTACACAGTTCATGAGATGACTTGGTGACAGACGGACAGCGAAGTCTCATGGATAGGGTTCTGTTTTACCTTTTAGGTACAGAACCCTAAAAATACTACTAAGGACTAAGTTTTCTTTCTGGAATTATGTAGGGAGTTGGGCTGGTTGGAATCACCAGCGACAGCCGGCATCGTCTACATGAAGGACTATATCCAGAAACAGAAACCATTTTATGAAGCAGCGGTGATGAAATAATTAACACAAAGCAAAGCGCCTGCGTCATCGTGGTGGTCTACTGGTTAAAACACCAGCCTCTCAGGTATGGCAGTCAGGCAAGTACCAATATAACTTTTCTAAGTAATATCTACTTTCTCAGTATATCTTGGACACCAATGACTGATTAAAAGGTGAAGGAAAACATCTTGAGGAAACCTGTTTAAAGTCTGAAATCGTCGCCAACCCCCATTGAGCAAGTGATTAGATTACACTCAATCCTTCTCTGTACGAGAAGAGACCTGTGCCCAGCAGTGGGATGATAAAAGGTCGACGATGAAAGCGCCTTCGAACCTACGATCTACAACTTGTATGTCGCCGCTTATCAGCTGCGGTGGCCTAGTGTTATCACAGTAGACCACCGCTGCTCTTTAATGATGTTTGTTAATGTGAGTGGCACTACCGGGAGGGGCACCTTATAGGTACCATATAGGTTAGGTTCCTTATTGAGTATGCTCAGATGCGTAAAACACACAACCGATGTGTGTGTGTGAACACAAAAGAAGTAAAAGTACTATGGAAGGATAGTAGTGTATGGCGTGACTGTTATGTAGATAATTATGTACTTAAGTAATTTAAGGAATACGTACGAAAAACCTGCACTGGTTCGCCCGGAAATCAAATTGGTAGGTACCTACTTAACTAGACAGCTCGTTGATTAATCTGCCTTCAAATATAGCAATAAATATAGTTACATTCAGGCAGATTAGATCACCGGTGAGCTAACTATTATACAAGAGGTTGTTGCTCTTCGCTGCACTGCACACTGCTCTGTGGCTTGAGGAGTAATTTCTAATGTTAAGTCGTCGGCTAGAAGCCTCGAGCTAGGCGCTTCAAAAAGGTCTAAGTGGTGTGCTTTATTTGTCCTAAAAAGCTGGATCCCGCATTTGTTTGGTCCTGTTGGAATATGGAGATAAAAGCCCAGCTTATAGGTACTTATTAATTATTATTTGTATGTTAAATTTTATACAAATAATTTCAGTAGTTTTTGCGTTCTCAAAACTAAAAGATACACAAACTTTCGACTTAAGTGTGATGTTTAGAAACTTGAGGTACTTTTTTCTGAATGGGAAATCATCAAATGAGCTCTCCCGCTCTGGGCGGAGTAGGCGTGTCAGACTTTTACTGACTAAAACCCACCCGTCTTTCTTCACTTGCCTGTGCGCCAGGGCCACGGTTCCTTTTTTAACCAACTCGCAACCCTGACCCAGGAGGTATCGGTCTTTGTGGACCCCGCCACGATGTGCTGACATATCATTGAGGCGTGCGTGAAACACGCCTTGGACTCGGGCCTGGTAGAAAGAGGTACCTAAGATTTGATTCTTTGTATGTGCTCTACAAGCAAACTTACGAATTCTTCAGTAATTTCTTACTAGGTAATCTAAACTTACGGGCAAGTTTCTGATTAATTAATAATCTTATAAAACGAGTTTAAATAGTCTCGTCTGAAGGACAGGATTACATAGTTCATAATTTCTAAGCCTTGTAATAATATAATTTACATTTAATCGTTCGATGTCCACCGAGCTTAGGATGGATGGAGAGCAACACTTGAACTGCCGTTTGACGGAATTACAGGTCTCCCAAAGTGATAATGAATAATAAATAAATTTTCGTCACTATTCGGCAACGCTCGTATTCCCCGAGCGTTCGGAAGAAGATATGTATATAGAGCGGTTAAGTGCATAAAAAGTGGTTAAGTGCACCACTCTATATACATATCTTCTTCCGAACGCTCGGGGAATACGACCGTTGCCGAACAGTGACGAAGATTTCTATGCGCATTATCACTTTGGGAGACCTGTAAAAATTTTTATTTATTATTTTATTCCTACATAGAATATTTTCTAAATATGAAAGCCACTATAGCATAGAAAAGACAGCACATGAGTTTTATAAACTTTAAGCTATACTTAGAAGAATGCAGAAAGAATAATAAGTTGATTGCTAAAATTTGTTGCAGAAAGATTTTCAACATCCATTTTACTTTTGTTTAAACCACCAGAGACTGACACGTGCGAGGATTGTGATCGTTTTGTCGTTCAAGTACGTACTTCAAATTACCAAAAAGGAAACTTTAGAGGCAAAATATGAAGAACAATAATAAACGATTTCATTTCATTTCAGAACACGTGCGAGCAGCAAAGACTCGATATGATTTAAAAGCTGTAACCCTGGCCCAAGAGGCATGATCGACATTTCTTTGAGGCACACATGAAACTGACGCCCCGGGCCTGGTCCTTACCGGGCGACGAGCTGCCCACTGCTCGACGCCCGCAAACCCGCGTCTACCGTGGCCGGGAGTTCGATGTTGTCTCGACCACTAACGAACAGTCTTAGTTTCTATTTTCGTAAGTTGTGGAAAATTAACTGTACAATATTAAATAGTGTAACAAACAAAATTACATGCATTATGTGGGACCAATTCATATCAGAGCGTGGAGGAAACGAATTATCTTCGGCTTTAATCATCGATCACTTATTGATCGATGGCTTTAATCAAGTATTTTGAGAAGAATGTTGCTGATACGCCGACAAGTGAAATTACTATTTGGTTTGGTAATTGTGCAGGACAAAATAAAATTGTAAGTACATAATATATCATCATCTGTTACTTGTGGTAATTAGCTAAAATACTAAACTTATAATGTATTAACCGCAAATACCTTATGAAAGGATTACAAATACATGCTTATATGGAGGTAGATGGTGTGCATTCTATTATTGAACGAAAATAGACAACCCCAATTTTCCATAACAACCCATAGAACTATAGGACTGGCAATAAATTATTCATACGGTCTAGTTCCTCCGATTAGTTACAAACTGAAGTCATTGATATGAAAACTTTTTAAATGATTATGGCAAAGATTTTAAAAACATCCTGAGCATTCAACAATGTTCTACAGCGTCATTTATCCAGCAAAAAAAGGGAAAATGGGCCAGTCAGTACCCTACTCTGAAATCTTAATTATTGTCTATTAATAATATATTTTAACTACACGATTAGCGCAATAGTCAAACTATTGACTACTGCGCTACGTGTCGCTGGTTCGATTCCCGTACGAAACAAATATTTGTAGGACCTACAACTAGTTGTTCCGAGTCTGGCTGTTTCTGTATGTGAGTTTATATGTTTGTAAACGCAACCACGTACAGGACAAATTTCTTGTGTAGGGCTACGTTTTATTTAAAAAAAAATGTGGATGAAAATTAAAAAGAAAAGTATGGCATAATAACTTATGAATCTTCTTTTATTCAACAAGAATTCGAGAAGATGTCCGTAATAAGAAATAGAAGAAAATTCCACAAAAATAAATTTGCCTACATTGCAGCCTATTTGATTAGGCCCCAAATATATTAGGTACCTAAGCACTAAAAAGTTTCAGGTAAAAACTTTTTTTAAGGAGTTTAAAGGTAGGTTATTTTTTTACAATTATTGTCTCAGTTAAGTACACATTTTTAAAGGTAAAACAAAACTTATCTTCCTATTTACATCACAAATTACCAATTTAAAATCATAACTTCATAAACAATTCGTTATTTATTGATTCGAAATACGAACGTATTATAATTAGTAAACTGCCAAACGCTGTTTTTTTTTAATCATAAACTTCCTCCAACAACCACAAGCAATCAACAATCAATATTCAAAAACTAGATATTCTTCCACAACACAAAATAAATATTTAGTAAAAACAATACAAAACACACATGTAAACAAAACGCGTTCTACAAACAATAATCACTCACTTTAAAAAAAAAACTTTCGGTCAGGATTTTTTAATAAAACATTTGAATTTCGAACAGTAATTCGTTAATAGAGTAGGTATTATTATACTCACAATAAAGTGTCGTGTCCCACAGTCCGTCTGCGACTGACTGACCGGCCTCGGGTACACAAGTGAGGTTACTATCATAGCTGCGCATTTAGAGCTTACGACACGACTGTGCGATCGGGTTTATTTTGTAAAAATCATATTTATACTAAAAGAATCATTACGGGTTGATGGAGCCCTCAAAAGTCCAACAATTGGTCTAACTGCAATGCTTCGATATAGCCTTCGGGATGTGGAGGTCAGACGGCAGTCGCTTCACGGAAAATATAGAAGTATAGCCAAAATCAGCATTTAGAATTTTGGACGGGTATAGCGGACCCCAGACTCCAAAGCTGAAAAGCTTGGGATGCGACTGGGATTAAGGCTGAGATGATGATGATGATTTACACTAAAAGAAACCAACCCTCTCAGAAAAATACACTGAGTACTAAATGTAAAATAATAAGTTTTGGGATCACATGAAAGAAACAAATTAAGCCTTTTGCACTTAGTAGTTTTTTTTTTCTTTTTTGATATTATGTTATTTATTATATTTATAATGCATTAAAACTCCTGAAGCGATTTCTGGGATCATCTTCAATCTACAAAGAATATTCAGTCATACATGTGAATATCCAGTATTATGTCAGTCGCAAATCGCGTAAATGAACTTCTTGTAATGGAATGTTATGTTATAACTTCTTTATTAGGTGCAGACGATAGCACATCAAGCTACTACAATCTGTCAGATTTCCTTATTGGATTTTCAACTTTATCTCTAAAGCATTAAGACTCAAGATTGGTTGGAAATATCTGACAGTTTGGGATAACTTGACCTGCTGTCGTCCGTACGAAAAAACAATATGCCAAGTGCGGGAGGGACTCGTACTTGGCCGGGCGATTTTTAAAACATTAAAGAAATGTCAAAATATTAACGAAGTTCACTCAAATCAAATAAAATGAAAAGTCATTTATTAGGCTGAGAATCACGACTTTATGGATGTCAATATTACATAAGACAGTCCCCCACAACGCCCGCCCTTCGTGCCGACTCGAGTGCTCACTCCGAAGATAGACGGTTTTGTTTTAGTTTTTGAAGTGAACATTTCTTTAGCGTCGTTGCGAATTAAAATTCGATGGAACAAAAAAGCGATTCAATATTCGCGTAGAATATAAAAAAACCAGGTAACATTTCGAGCACATATAACGTCGTAAGTGATCAATCAGCAAATGAATGGGAAAACGAGAATGCGTTGGCTAAGTTTAAATATGTACCTACTATATTTCAAATTTCTATGCTAACGCTCCTTCAGTTTACATACACACACGTTATTTGTAAGATAGAACTAGAACATCTGCAGGATAATTGCGTATCACATCACGAGTCAGTAGCAATGGGTTTAACTTTGACAGTTTAATAACATTCATTGCGTTATTTACGTTGTCGAACAGACACATTTTTGACCACGGGAAGCAATGGAATAGCAATAAGCTTCGAAATTATTCCAAGTTATAGTAATACATATTGTGTTACGCAATTAGGGTGCAGTATTTAAACCAATCATCACTGACGCTAACATGTTTGCTCGCTCACGTTTTTTATTTAGCGTGTGAAAAAAATGCTCGCACACTATGCCGAGTATGATTTTTCATTACGAGACTCGTTCGTCAATATCGAATGCGTTTGGCGCTCTCATTGCTTGAGAGTTCTTACAACCTTGAAGCGGGCCAATTGACGAGTCAAACGCGTTCGATATCGACGATCGAATTTCGTAATGAAAACTCATACTAGGCCTACAGAACGCCAAGTGAAAACGCAGCTTTATAAGATCGTATCGTATCCGAGTCGCACAGTATAAACGCTGGTCAAGTTTCACTGAGGAGTGACGTATGGCGTACAGTCACCGTCACGAACTAGACGAAACTGTTTAGTTTAATAATTTAGTTTTTTGGCTGAAAGTATGTCTAGGAGTGAACTTGAACAAACTGAATAAAATAAAAAAACGTTGAACCGTTCGGTTCCGTACTGTCTGTAACAAAAAAAAAAACTGTTTTTTACTATTATTTGTTGTTATGGCGGTAACAGACACTTCACCTATGAAAATACAACTGTCTCACTATCACTATGAGGTACTGGTCAGACAGACAGACAGTCAAGTCGTATTTATGTATAGTAGAATAATTATATAATTCTCACACATCACATACATCACTTGCATCACGTACATCGAGGGACTGGAACAATTTGCCCGCGGCGGTGTTTGTGGACTACAATTTAAGTGTCTTCAAGGCTAGAGTGAATAGGCTTTTAATAATCTAGCACGCTTTACCATCAAAGATTGCATCAGTGTTTACCATCAGGTGGGATTGCGGTCAAGCACTAGTTTATAATCTATAAAAAAAAACCTTGACCGAATCTGAAGCCACTCTTTGAACTTCGCGGTCGAGTAGCACTTTGAATAGCTGTTTCTTTGAGGTGAGTAGCATTTGATTGGCTTGCTTGTTAGCAATATCGAGCCTTTAGGTTGTGATGAGATAGCTCCGCCTTTTGTTCAAAGATTGTTTAGCCTAAGGTCCAACTAAAGGAGGAACTTTACCATCAACGATTGTATCATTGCTTACCATTAGGCAGGAACGCGGTCTAGCACCAATATATAAGATAAAAAAAAAGAACAATGGTGGCCCTCTGGTAATGAGCGCGATTTACGGGTTTGAACCCAGACAGGCCTTTTACTACAGACAAGGAAGACATCAAGAGGAAACTAACCTAGAATAAAAAATTAGAAGATACGGCGTAACATCTACCGACCGACTATTATCGCTGTAATTACAGCTCACTCCGTCTCGAAGAGATGACGGCCGTGTCCGAACAGTGGAAACATTCTTCTTCATCAGCCTATTTACGTCCCCACCAGGGCATGGGCTTCCATCAATAACATGAGGGGTGAATGCCATACTCACCATGTTAGGCTGACGGGTTGACGAGGGTTTTGGTATAAATTGCAGAGTTTTACTTCTCTGTGTGCTGATGACTTTGCACGGAATTTACCTCAGTCGCCTTCTAAGACATCTCGGTAAGAGTAAGGGTGACCTATTCTACTCTGCCGGGAATATTTAAGATGATCTTCTGTTAACCAGGATTATGACTTGCCGGGATACTACAAAAATGTAAGCATATTTATACGCCCTAAACAAGTAAGTGTAGTGCAACAATGTAATTTTTCTAAGTTATACATACTTTATAAGTATATCTTGGACACCAATTACTCATTACAAGGTGAAGGAAAACATCATGAGGAAACCTGGACTTTAAGTCCAAAATCGCCAACCCTCTTTGAGCAAGCGTAGTGATTACGCTCAATTCTTCTCTGTATGAGAATATGCCTGTACCCAGCAATGGGACGATAAAAGGGTTGGTGATGATGAAGTAAGTGTTTACTGGTTCTCGTTCAATCCGGAACCCATTCGGTAATCAATGCTAATACTTTGGCTGTTTGAGTCATCACAATCGGTACGAATATTATACAATGATGTCACCTTCATGTAATGATGAAATACCGGTTTACATTTCGTGTAACATACACATCACAAATAACCAAAGAGTTTAAATTATATCTTTATTTTTTAATCTCTTTGCATTGAACCCATATAGATTGGCTAAGACGATTTTTCATCAATGGAGCCTGTAAATTTAAAGTGGTCAGACCTGGCTTCCAGTACAAATGTCTGGAGGTTGACCTTCGGAAGGAAACGGTTACTTGTTTATTTGTGTGTGGACGATTAAATTTAGGTGCTTACTTCTCGGTGCCACAATGCAAGCTGCCTATGACACATTTCTTTTAAATGCGAAACCACTTGCCTCTACTGCTCTGTGCTGAACGAAAGTGCGTATCAGTGTACTGACCAAAAAGCTATCCTTCAATTGCCTTGCACCAATGGCCACGGTATCTCTTCCGAACAACCCCCGTCTCTAGCAGGCATCGATCCTTGCAGATGTCGTCGCGATTTGCTGACATCTTTTTGAGGCGCGCGTGGAACACAACACGCTGTCAACCCGGGCCCGGTCCTAACGGGGCGGCAAGCTACCCCTGGTGGGCCGCCCCGCGACCTGTGGTTACCGTTGCCAAGAGTTCTTTATTGTCTCCCGACGACAGACCGTTTCATCTGGCAACTAGAGCCGTGAGAGCAGGCCGGAACAGGAAACTCCCGTAACAATTGTGTCCGGTGAGAACCTACGTTAGGAAAAAGGCGAGCAGTGGCGAATTGAGGCGTCCCCAACAATGGGTTGCGGCGAACGCACTCTCCATGTCGTTATGAGATCCCGTCTGTGTTCTGTCCGCTGTACCGTGATTTTTCGCGCAGCGGAGTTAAGACCCGACGTTTTGTCTCCTCTTGCCACTCCCAAATGCGGACGACGATTTTGGTTTCTGGATCCCATTGCGATAATCTGGCAATGAAGCTCGCTGCCTCAATGGAGACTGTGCGGTATCCCTGTACTAGCCAGACGGCTAAGACCCTCTGGGCGTTATCTTAAAGCAGAGCATCTGCGAACAGTTAAAAATAGAGTTAGATCAAGACCTCTTCATGTTTTTAATGCTCTAATTGAAGAAAGACTACCCAGAAAGACCGCGGAGTCGGTATTGTCTTACTATATAAGTAACTACTTACTCATGTAAAAATCAAAATCAAAGCAGTTACAGGCACTTTTGAATTGTAAGAAGGTCGGTCAGTCAGTAAGGTGAAGCTAGTCGCCCATTCCAAAGAGTAGGTACCTATGGAGAAGAACGGACAAGAAACTCCATGGACACTCTTTTAAATTATCCAGCTATTGATACAAATATTTGATTACATCATTCATTTTGAAATCAATCGTGTGAGAACGATGCAGAAATATATTGTACGCTAAGAGCGTCCATTATGGAAAACACACACAAAAAAAAAAACAACAACAAAAAAGACTAACCCAACAAATAGATGCTTTACAGCAAGTAGATCGAGCTCACACGTGTTCCATGCAATTATACAATACTAAGAAATTGAATCTACACAATGCAAATATAGGTTCAGCAGCTCTAACAGTGTTCCCGAAAGTTAAGGTTAGCTCCTGTGTAGCTGCACCAGTGCCGAATACCCCTGTCAGCGATGCAATTCCGTAACGTATAATATGCCTGGCTACATAGTGTGTACTGGCTTTGAGTAAAAAAAAAACAAACAATTACAAATTAAAACTACAAGAGGAAAAATCAAAGAATAATCAGCGTAAGTATAGAAATCGGACGCAGCTCAAGCCCAATTGCCTTTTTGTCGTCAATATAATCTTTAACACTATAAAATGTTTTCTGACACAACATGCGTTTAATGAAGGATTTGAATTTATTCAGGATCAGATCATGAACCACGTCTGGAAGTCTATTGTAAAAATGTATACATTGGCATCTAAAAGAGCCACCTATTTTCTTGAGCCTTGTTGTAGATACAATAAATTTGTGCTTGTTCCTAGTATTTATATTATGGACATCACTGTATTTTGTAAGTTGTAAGCAACCAATATGACTTTTACAGTTCATGTGAAGGTACTTTGTATTTTTAAAGGTAGTTAGAATTATCTCATTTAATTACTGTAAAGCTCAACAAACAACAATGGCACAAATATTTTATTACGATGCGGGACTTGAACCCGCGTCACTGCTGCAGTATTTAGGTCGCTAATACCAGCGTGGACTATTTGGTAGGATATTTAGTAATTATAGACAATAATTATACCGCTTATCTATAATTATTATGCCTTCCGATAACAAACTGCCGGCCGTGAGAATTGCATTATATCTTTCTATGTTGGCCAATTTTGCTATATTTCGATGATTTGCTAAACATACTGTGATCACTATGATTTTTAATTCGAGTCAGAAAAAATGAAATTCCAGTGTTGCAGGTTTTTTGTCCCAAATAAATAGTGATGTGGTAAATCGAGATTTTACAAATAAGAGTTGACTTTAGTCACCGTTTATGAACAAACCCACACTGTGGTGTTCCTTCCTAAACACGATGACAACTGCATAGCGTGTTATAATTATGTACAGTGAAACCTCGGCAATTGGGGTCTCAAGGGGGTAAGACATATTTATGTACCAGTTATTTAGGGTTTCCAATAATTTAGTTTTCCAATTAAGCAGGTTCAAAATTATAGTCTTCTCATTTACAGAGGTCGTAATGTGCTGTTTGTGCCGGGGAGCGATGTTTTTTCTTTTACCATAACGTGTTTATGGTCGAAGAGAAAAAAATATTTAATATAAGTACGTATTTTTGATTATGTTTTCGTAAATTATCGCTCTAAAAGTAAAAAAAAAATAAATTCAATAATAGAATTTTAAAGACTTCCTAAGAAAATTATTTTGAACTTGATAGGTTCAAAATAATTTTAAATACAATTTTTACAAAATAATTTAAAAAAATTAACCGCAATGCAAGCATTTTTTTTATTTTATATTAATTATTTTTTATTTTATCAAATATTATGTAATTTACACATTACATTTCATATTTTATTATTCTGAACGTATCTTCTTTCAAATAAAATAAATATAATAAAAATAGATTCACCCAATCCAAAATTATACCACCGAACATCCAACATAAGTAACCCATTTAGTTTGTATAAATTAGTAACCAAATGTCTCGAAAGATAGCCTGTACTTTGGGCTACTTCGTGCAGTTTAGATTTTTACTGAGTAATAGATAATGAGATCGGAACGGGTATGAGCTACAGAGTATTTGGAATCTATAAATATTTCTTTAATTATCATAGTCCTTTGTGGGCCTGTCTATATTTATTCCACACTTAGTATGTCAACTCATTGTATAAATAGCCCATTTTTAACTAATTTCATTTTAACTCTTAAGTGCGAGTACCTACTTATTGTGACGAACGGGAAACTACGGTAGGTACCTACCCTACACTGAGCGTGGTCCGTCACGCTCTTGGGCGGTTTTTTACTTTTCCCCAAACTAGGAATCACCCCTGATCGTGGGTGTTTTTAAAAACATTACTGACATATTAGGTGCGTACAGACAGCCAGACCCAGAACCTGTAAGTCATACCACAGATTACAAAATACTACAATATTTGTTCCACAAGGGAATGGAAACCTCGAAACGCGAAGCAGGAAAGCTGAGCCACTATTTATTTATTCATTTACAGACATGAAGGCCGTGTAAAAAATACAATTCTATAACATACAACATGTAAAGAAAACCCCGTCCGACCCAAAAGGATAAAAAACGAGTGTGCTTATGACCACACGACTGAAGTGAAACTTCTTTCGCACCATCTGTATATATATATATATATATATATATATATATATATATATATATAAACACCTCTTTGGGCACTTAGTTGATCCAGCCACGATGCCGTTCATTATAGACTCCACCTTTAGCACGGAATAACTTGACTCTAGTTGCGTATTTCTTGGGCGGAGTGGCAACGTCGCATTCTATGCAGCAATGTGGCCAAATATATTCGTCGATTAGGACATATACTCGACAAAAATTTTTCAGCAATTTCATGCATTAGTGGATCCGTAACGGCAAAATTTTTTGAACCCGCCAGGACTTTTTAGCTCTGAATATATTTCAAAAATCAATAACTTGTGTTGATCCATTTATGTACTCGCACTTCCAGTAATACTTCTTTTGATCCGATACCTATACCGGAACGGTTGATCAATTATGAATTTATTAAACCTAATCTAGAAATTTTATATTCGCAATGCTCCATACATTGTAAGATCTATATATATTTGTTAACATTTCATGCATTAGTGGATCCATAACTACCATTTTTTTTTAAATGCACGAAGGCGTTTTGGCTCGTAATATATTTCAAAATTCATTTACTTATGTTGATCCATTTAGCTCTCATACTTCGTAATACTTAGGTATTTTGATCTGAATAGGTACTGATACCGTACCGGTCGATCAATTACGTTTAGTATGAAGTCAAAGTTATTATTTTTAATATTTAAAGAGGTTGAATTTTACGTATGGGGTTTTTATACTTTATTTCTAATTTACCATTTATTTTAAGTTTTTAAATTCATCGAAACCAAACTAATGAGTCCGAAGACGATATCGCCGCTGTATGTTTTGTGCTGAAAATATTGTGTGGACGGCCTCGGTAAGGTTCCTTTGGTAGAAATTGTATGCGAATACATAATATTATTATTAAGTTTTAAGGGTTGAACTTTGCGTTGCCGTTTTTTTTTAGGTATTAATCAGGTAGAAAGAAAAATTGTTTATTCCACTCAAACAGAACGCACCTTATTATAATAATACACTAAAACAATACTTAACACACAATAAAGAAAAAAAAACACACAGGATAGCCTCCGTGGCGTAGCGGTAGCGAACGCGGCCGTTGCGCAGGGAGGCGCGGGTATATGAATATTTGCACTGGTCTGGTCGTGCCTCGGAAAGCACGTTAAGCCGTTGGTCCCAGTTGCCATACGAACATCAAGTGGCAGTCGTTACGGGTTGTTGGAGCCCTCAAAAGTCCAAACAATTGTTCTAACTGCAATGCTTAGATATCGCCTTCGGGTTATGGAGGCTAGACGGCATTCGCTTCACGGAAAATATCGAAGTTTAGCCAAAATCAGCAGTTAGACTGGTAAAGCGGACCCCAGACTCCAAAGCTGAAAAGCTACGGATGCGACTGGGATTAACGCTGAGATGATGATGATGAAAGAAAAAAAAACAAAAATATAATTTACTTAAAAGCCAAGCTCAAAATAAAACAATGTTTTATTGATGTCATAACCCGGGTCAGGAGTTTTGGCGGGAAAGCTAAGCTGAGTGTCACGTTAATTTTTCATTGGAAGTTTAAATTATTTATAGTGTTGTTTACTAAATAAAAGTGCATGATTTATGTAGTAAAAAGTAAATAATTCATAAAGAACAATGAGATATCGCAGCGTAGTGTGTACTATAAACATGTATACCTCATTGATAATATTTTTGTAAATTAAAAAAGATAAACTCAACCGCACGTTAGTGGAAATATAATCAAATTTGCTACTTAGTAATAAAGGTAATAAAGTTCTAAGTACATTTATCCGCTGAAGTGCGTTTGACATTGTGGTGGAGTTTTCCCAGTCGACTCAAAGTTAAACATACCTACGTGTATTATAAAAATAATTTCACTTAGTCGTGTTATATTTTAGCGAAAGAAAGCGCTGTTTTATAATAATTTGTGGTAGGTACTGGAACGCGTTAGACACATGGAATGTAAACTTTAGCGGTCGCAATTTCGAATTAGGTAGTCTGCGTTTCATTCCAGCTTCCTAGTTTGAATTTCTTAAAAAAAAAAAAAAAAACGATATTCGAAACATGAAACACCAAGGAGGTAACTAATAAAAGGTTTTATTTAAATTTCAGACTGTCTTGCAAATAGACAGTAGTAGACTGTTTATTGAAAAAAAAAAACAAAGAAACATCATAATAGCGCCATAGCGAGGGAAAAATTGTTATTGTTCATTATTCGTCTTCAAAAAACTTATAAAATAAAATTATGTTTTTGATTTCCGCGGATTGTTTGAGAAAAGTAGTTAGTAACTGATTGCGTGATTTGACCGTATACTGCTTAGTATGATAGTATTGTCATCGGCAGCAGCGCGGGCGTTGAGAAAAGAGGTTTCGACCTTGGGCCTTTTTTCTAATACCAGGAATGAACTTATATTGGAAGTAAAAAAGTTAGTAATCAATGTTAAAATCCTATAAAAATTAAATTGTCAACAGAAAAATTATTGACTTTATAAAAGAGGAGGATGTTCACAATTCGCCGCAATCTTTTTTTAATGTATGTTCACCGATTACTGTAAGACGCCTATACCCGTTACCAAAATTATTTTTTATTTGAAAGAGTGGTCCCATAGTCACCAGAGAAATCAAAGAAAACAATTGTTTTTGTCAAAATTTTTTGGGGCAACTAGTGCATTTCATGGTATTTTTATTAATTATTTTAAAGCACTACAATTTAGTAATGATCTGGAGTAGATCTGATGATGTAGTAAATATGAAGCCGAGAGACACTTGAGGGAACTTCTCGACAATTCACAACAGTTACCTTGTGTTTGAGCTTGATTAATTTGTACTAATAAGAACTTTACTTTTTTTAACGTATTCCGATATTGTTGTCCGATATTGTGTACATCAATATTGCTGTAATAACGCTATATTACTATTTGTAAGTATTTTGTATTGTTTGTTGTCCCATAATTAATAAAAATAAAATAAAAAAATTATACCTAGATGGGTTGTAACTGTCATTAGGACTCTGATGATGAATACAAAGGCCAGTTCAGGGAACTCCTCAACCGTTTACAGTAGTTCCCTTGTGTTTAGAATAATTAATATATACAGTATGTTAAGAAAACCCTGTCCGACCCGTGAAGGTGTTGTTAGGTATCTATAACTGATTCTACTAATGGATACAAAACCGGGCTAAACTTAAAAAAAAATTCCTCTAAAAAAATAAATATTATTTCGCAAAAAGAGGTAACTTAATAAATGTGCGTTAAGCACCCTTCCGCGGGCGGCGGGCGGCAGGGGACGCGGCATGTGGTCGCATCGCTATTCGCTTATAATAAAACCGGTGTTGTCACTTTTTAAAAATTGACAAATTTCGGGGAAGTTGCAATTAATTCGTGGGAAAAAAAGATTATTTCAAAATTCATTTGTATACGTAAAATTTTATATTATATTTGGTCATGTGTTTACCTAACCTTTATTATCCTTATGGGTCGGACAGGGTTTTCTTAACATACTGTATTGATGAGCAATTTTCACCCATATGGATTATTATGATTTGATGATGAAGACCATAGACAGTCGAGAGAACTCCCCAACGATTCACAGCAGCCACCTTGCGTTTGTGCTTGATTAATTTGTATCGGCGTTGGAAAAAATATTTACCCACCTCGAAGTCCTTCCCCATAGCCCTACCTAAAATCCCGGATATCTCGGAAACGGCTGGGAATTTCAAAATTCTGACAAATTCCCCCCCCCCCCCCCTACTAATCCCCCTCCCAGCCGGGACCTATATTCAGATAGGACCCCTAGACCCCCAATACCCATATAGCACATACATTCGAGATTCCAGTGTCCTGTCCCCTCCCACTCTCCCCTCATGTTGTGACCCCAGGTGGACAGGATCCTCCCAACACTTAGACAAACCCCCCTCACCTACCCCTCCCCCCTCCCCTAGACTCAACCTAGCCTCCCCACCCCTCTCCTCTACACTCCCTTACCCCCCCCCCCCCCGCCACTTGCTCCTCAGGCCACCTCACCCCCCGCGGCCTATCTCGGGATCCGAAGGTCCTAGACTAGCCGAGTTTGGGCTCTTCGGAATCGGGAGGAAGAGCCCAACATTCTGGCCCCGGGGGATTCCGCATCCCGCACCCCGCATTTCGCATTCCACAGTGACTCACCTGGTGCTGCGCGTGCAATTGTTGGGACATACACGCTGTATCTTTAGGTTAGTTTAGTTTTAAATTTGGTGTTGTATTTAGTCGTGGACCGTCCCCCTCCCCTATTGGGGACGCTAAGTTTTAATCTTTATTAATGTTATTTTACGCGCCACGCGCGTTACGCGCCTTTTTTTTCTAAGAAGTTTTACTTCTTACGTATGTACACTAGTACACGCACACATTTTTTTTTATCACCAGAGCCTTCATGACAGTCATAACCCATCTTTTGAAAAGTTCTTATCAATGCAAATTAATCAATCACAAACTCAAGGTAGCTGCTGTGAATTATTAAGGAGTTCCGTTGACTGTCTAGGGTCTTCATCATCAGATCAACTGCAGACCTTCATTTTAACCCATCTTGGTGAAAAGTTCTTATTAATACAAATTAATCAAGAACATACTCAAGGTAAACTGCTATGAATAGTTGAGGACTTCCTTCGACTGTCTCCCTGTTCCATCACCAGACCATTATCAAATTGTAGTTCTTTGCAATACTTAATGAAGATACTTAGAAATGCACTAGTCGCCCCTACGATTCTTGGAAGTTCCTCTTGATTTCTCTAGTCTTCTATCATCAGATCCTGACTTGGTGACTATGGGACCAATTAGAAAGTTTACCTTTTCAAACAAAAAAGAATTTAGCAAATCAGTCCAGGTGTCTCAGATTAATATCTAAGATTAATAAAGTGAACATACATAAAAAACAAAACGGCTGCTTAACCAATCGCTTCGCGCCCCTTGGCAAATGCTGCGCCCTGATTGGCCCATTTGAATTGGATCAACAACTGCCCAGACGCCAAAAAGGTGGATTTGTATAAAACAGCCTTAATTATTGTTATTACTTATTATTATTGAACGTGACACATGTGGCTCCGAACGGAGCCACATATTTATGGTCAGATGGCATCGGATCAACAAAAGGCCCCCGGATCAACAAGTGAAAATGGATCAACAAATTACTACCTATACGGCACGTCTGAGCCACAAAGTGCCCAAAGGGATATCTATATATATATATATATATATATATACATCTTAAAGGACATGTTGCGTCCTACATGGCGTTATTTTACCGATGATGCTGCGTCCAACTGACTTTGTGCGTCCGATATACGGACGCAAGATTGATCGACCCTCATTTTTACCCAAAGTGTCCCTTATGATCATTACAATGCATGGGTGCAAAAATTGGCATGGACGTAATTCCATCACTACAATGCTTTTTAGCGAATAATATAGTTCCGCCATTGTCCGACTGAAATTTGGAGGCCGCTAGTGTTCAGTGTATAATTTACCACGTATACTTTGAGTTCACTTCACCGATCTTATCGCGTCTATTGAATATCGTACTGATTTTGTAAAGTTTTCATCATGTTTTCATGGCGACCATCTTGCGTCTCTTAAATATCCTTAAACGGGTACTACGTACGGTGACTGAGGGGCCTATTTGGGGTTCACGACGCATGCCACGGAGCGCGGGGCGGCGGGCTTCAGCGCGCTCGCGTGCCGAAGTTTGTAAACAGACATAATATGTCGCCGGCCGCGATGTAAGCTTGTCACCAAAGTAAATAATTTGTAAAAGCGTTAAGAGTGGGTATTTATTTGGTCTATATTATAACTAATTAATTAGGAGCGGTCCCCAATGCGAAGTTTTTTAGGATTAATTTTGTTTTATTATTTTTTATCTTGAATCTGAAAAAATCAGGACTACTTATAGTAATTATAACCAATAACTTACTTATGGGTTAATTTTTTGAACAATCATTAACCTACCTACCAGTGGCGAAGGGTGAAATTTTGACAAAGGGAAGCCGGTCCAAAAAAATAAACACTTAAACACTTAGCTACTGCAGGATATCTTGGAGGAGGTCTTCAGATAAGAATAATATCAAAAGCCCCACCTTCACCATACAAAAAAGGACTGATGATTTGATAACAGTGTCTTTCAAGTATGATAAAAGCGGCTTTGAGAAAAGCCTTTTTCGACGTGCATCTCCATACCACACATGCATGCTTGTTAGTAAGTACTAAGTTAAGTACCTATTGTTAGGGAATAAGATCCAAGAAAAAAAAAAATTACAAAAATAATAAAGTGTTAAAAACCGAACCACACAAACACCGATCCAACACCAACAAAAATATTAAGCAAAAATAAAGCAAATTATACACAATCACAACGATATTTATATTCTAATGCAATGCGTCTGTTTTTTTTTAACAAAATGAGCTAAAATGTTGTTATAAAAATTCGGATTACTTTTCATTTTATTAAGCATTTTTTTTTCAATTGACATGATAGCCAAATCGGACATCTCTGCTCTTTTTGGCAGTTTCGCACATACGTGTGAATGCGTTTTAAAGCAGAAAATGACCGCTCAGCTGAAGCTACTGAAATGGGGAGGGTCAGAATTAAACTGCAAAGAGTCGAAACTTGAGAAAATGCGTCTTTCAAAGACGTATTCTGGAGCTGTAAAAAAGCTCATAGGTGTCCAATTTATTAACGACGCTGACGTAAATAAGACTTTAAGTTCATTTTTCAACGCGGTAAAATAAAAAATTCCCGGAAAGTTCGCTGTCAAAGAGGAAACTTTTTCAGTTGGAAATGATTGGTTGTATTGAAGATACTTTGATTTATTAAGTAAATCAATAAATACAAGCTGAGAAAAAGATCGGTACCTTTGAGTAATTTGAGCTTTGACTTTATCTATAATCGAGGAAAAAATACGCTTGTATGCCGTTGTTTTCAGATCCGTGTCAGTATTTATTCGGCACTGTCGCCGCGGCGGCTCACAGATTTGTTCAATGCTGTGGAAAATGGTATCAAACGAATTAATAAACTCTTCCGAAATCCACCGTCCAAAAGAATCGATTTCGCGCTTTGCCACTTCAATGTCTACTTGCTTACTTTGAAACAAAGCAAAAAGAACGTCTGTCTTTTCGAAAATGTCTGAGAAAACACGCAATAAGAAGCAAAATTGCATGTCTTCCAGTTTGTGTAACAAGCACTCGGACATTGAAATTGATTCGCTGTCCCATGATTCCGGTGAATCTAAAATACAATTCAAAGTTTCGATCATGTCGGTTCTGCAGTTGAAAAATTACGTTAATTATGCGCGAGTGATAATGCCATCGCGTTTCTGCTACCCCCGGCATACGACGATGAGCAACTTCTTTCAGAAGATTCGATCTTTTAGAAGATTTATTAAAAAAGCGTACGATACTGTTAATATGACCAAAATAGGCTTTAAATTCGGGTACGAATTCAAGAGACCGACTCAAGACTAAGTTTAAAATGTGAGCATAGCATGGAATAAACATCGCTATGGGACAGATTTCACGAACTTTAGTCTTTACACCACCGTGCTCTCCAGACATAACTGCCGCACCATCGTAAGACTGTCCAATTAATTTATCTTTACAACGAAAGTCATCGAGAATACCGAGTAACATAGTGGTCAAAATGTCGGCATTTCGACCACCAATTACGTCATAGAAGCCCAGAAAACGCTCTTCAATTCCACTGCTGGACAAGTACCGCAATATAACAGTCAACTGTTCCCTATGACTGACGTCCGGCGTTTCGTCGATCATAACCGATACAAATGAAGCTGAATTTATTTCCGACTTTATCTCGTCACGCGTAGAAGACGTGATACAATGAATTAAGTAATTTTGGATGTCACTTGAAAGTCCTGAAAATACAGAATTTTGGGTCGAGGAACATTGCTCCAAATGAGAATCAAGGACTGTATCGTACTTGCACAAATAATTTAACGTTTCAATGTAATTTCCGCGATTGTCCGAATCTGCTCTTTCATTCTGACCGCGAAATGGTAATTCTTGCTTCCCCAAAAGAATGACCGTGTCAATAAAATGTTTCATTTACTCGCGATTACGGTCAACTTTTCTGTTATGTACATCAAAAGCGTTGGAAAAAAATGACTCGATTCTGCCATTATTTCCAAATTCGTGGAGTAACAAGCAGCTGCGGATGTGTTTTTCAGTCTGAATGTGTTTTTGGCTGAGTTAGACAAATTATTAATATCCGTAAAACCCGTACTGCACCAAACAGATTTCGAATCAGAAAATAACAAACACGGAAAACAAAACATTTTGTTCAGTCTGCAACTGCCTGTCATCCATGTATATTTATCATATAACGACGCGTGAAAATGTTTAAAAAATCCATCTCGCCTTTTGCAATCAATAATCATGTGTGGGAGTGCTCGACCTAACTGAATAACATGCTTCTTGTATGCATAACTTAGTTTTGAAAATGAAGTTTCTTTTGTAAGCAGGTAATCTGTTGAGCAGCACTCTATATGAATCTATATGAATTAATGCCATAATAACAAACAAAATCCACAGTATTTAACCAAATCTGCGATTAAATTACCTTACAGAATCAGTCACGGTTTAAATAACACAAATATTAAAATATAACAAACGAAAAACTCACGCACCAGTGGTATAGAAACATATACTAACAATAATTTATTTTCAACTAAACGAAATGGAACACGAAAATATGCCAAAATAAAAAGAATATGACTTGCGAAGGATTTCATTATAACGCTAATTCTTTTTAATTTTGTTGTGTTTCCTTTCTCGTAGTGGCGTGGTTTCTTTGTCTCTTTCTAATAGAGGAGAGGAGAGAACTGCAAGCCGTTTGGCATTAGCCTATATTTATCAAGTTTTACCGACGGTTAGCGAGCATTAGAAAGAGATGGTCTGACACGCTCTGTCTCTTTTCGCCTCATAGTAAAACGTTGACCGAGGCAAGCCGTAATTCGTCGAGTTGCCTTCAATGTAATGTGCGAAAAATTGAAGCGCTGATTAATTTACGACTATAAAATGAAATGTGATACTTAGGGTATTGCTAAGAATTACTATTGCTTATTGTAAATCGCGCAGGCATTTGATTAATAATACTTTGTTAATGAAATAGAATGTAAATACTTTTGTATGAATATGGAACTGATTTTTGAAAGGTAACCCGGTGGGAATCGGCTTGTATGGACTCTTCGCCACTGCTACCTACTAATATCTTTGAGGGCGGTGTCAATTTCTTTTCTACCAATAACGAATTACTATACAAAAGACGTAGCTGATGAAAGACACCGATTTCAAAGATATTAGTAGGTAGGTTGATCATACTTTAGAAAAGAATTGATAATATATTAGGAAAAAAATTGTTACAGTAAACAGTTGGTAATTTTGACAGTCAAGAACAGTTGGACAGCTTACAAGTGACGGCATAGAGCTGAATCTTATTATTTTATGCTCTTATATCGTCCTATATACGTCACCTGGTGGTTCATATGACCCATCCATTTTGGACATGGGCCTGTAGTCTATATTCGGAAGCAATCTGAATTCAATAGCAGATGGATGTAATTTCATTTTTATAATCATTATGATATATGCAGAGCATTATACGGAACTGATTTAAACATACAGTTGGATGGAGGCGGGAATGTGCATGCAGTGTTTTGAACGTATACGGAGATATTCAGTGTGCAAGAAAGATTTAAGAGTGAACGGGCGCACTAATTCCGTTATTCGGAACCAATCTGAATTCAATAGTAGATGGATGTAATTTAGTTATTATAATCATTGTGATATATGCAGAGCATTATACGGAATTGATT
This sequence comes from Sesamia inferens, assembly GCA_037179545.1. Classification (NCBI taxonomy): domain Eukaryota; kingdom Metazoa; phylum Arthropoda; class Insecta; order Lepidoptera; family Noctuidae; genus Sesamia; species Sesamia inferens. Next base: position 1,560,719 of record CM073943.1, read on the forward strand.
TAAACATACAGTTGGATGGAGGCGGGAATGTGCATGCAATGTCTAGTAGGTATACGCAGGTATTCAGTGTGCAAGAAAGACTAAAGAATGAACGGACGCACAAATTAAGCTAGAAATATTTAATTTGAATATCAACATTAAACGTTTAAATGAAATTTGACGTACCCTACTGATATAATACTGATTAAAACATCTTACATACGCATTGAAAATCTTTAAAATGTCACTACTTTCGGTGGACGCCGCAGGGTGGTAGTTTGTAAAGACGCAAGAAGTCCTTCGCGATTTATATATATATATATATATGTGTGTACAATATATACATGTATACACATTTACATATATTAATTTTCTATAAATATTTAAATTTATTTCATGCTTTCATTTATAAATTAATATTTTTGCATAGACCTCCAATTTAAAAAAAAAAGAAAAGTGGATTCCCTCGGGGCCAAAAGGTCGGGCTCTACCTCCTGAATCAGGGGACCCCAAACTCGGGTAGTCCACGACCTCTGGTTCCCGAGATAATCCACGGGGGGGGTGAGGTAACTAAAGGGGGTCGGGGGGGGGATAGGGTTTGTGGGGTTGCGGGAGAGGGAGGGGGGAGGGGGAGAGCGGGCAGTGGATTCCCTCAGGGCCAAAAGGTCGGGCTCCTCCTCCTGATTCAGGGGACCCCAAACTCGGGTAGTCCACGACCTCTGGTTCCCGAGATAATCCACGGGGGGGTGAGGTAACTAAAGCGGGGGGGGGGGTGTTGGGGGGGGTTAGATTTCGTGGGGTTGCGGGGGGTAGGGGGAGGGGGGAGAGGGGGGGAAGGGGAGAGGGTGGAGTGGATTCCCTCGGGGCCAAAAGGTCGGGCTCCTCCTCCTGATTCAGGGGATCCCAAACTCGGGTAGTCCACGACCTCTGGTTCCCGAGATAATCCTCGGGGGGGTGAGGTAATCAATGAGGGGAGTCGGGGGGTGTTCGCAGCGTCATGTTCTCGAAGAAATTCATAGTTCTTAATCAATCAAGGTACTTAGCTTAATAATTGAGCTTATGAGGCTCGAAAGCAATTTGTACTTTGTGTCCAATTATCGTATTGTGACGATATCTTCTTCTATACTTTCAATTATATCAGAAATGTTCAGCAAAAATATATAAAACAATATAAAAGCCAGAACAGAACGAAATTTATAAATTATTTGTGCTCTTAGGTAATCAATTGTTAACAAATCTTAAAAAGATCCAAAAAATATATATTGCCTACGGCGAGATGCGAACTCACAACTTCATACTCGACTCAATTGTTAACAAATCTTAAAAAGATCCAAAAAATATACATTATCTTCGGCGAGATGCGAACCCACAACTTTATACACGGCATGTCATGCAATATTTACATGTGCCAACTGCTTCGTTGTATTACAGACGAAATAGGACTATACTTTGCTTTCCGTTCGCCTTGCCCGATCATTTTTGTAATATTTTTCGTAACGCTTTCGCGAGTTTACTCCCCAAGTCAAGCGTGCCTAAAGAAGTTTCACTTCAATAAATGTTAGGTATACACATGACCAAATAAAATATGAAATTTTACATAATCATCATATTGAAAATCATCATCATCATCATCATTTCAGCCGAAAGACGTCCACTGCTGGACATAGGCCTCCCCCAAGGTTCTCCACGACGACCGGTCCTGCGCCTCCCGCATCCAGCGGTTTCCCGCGACCTTCACCAGGTCGTCGGTCCACCTTGTCGGGGGCCTACCCACGCTACGTCTTCCGGTGCGTGGTCGCCACTCGAGAACCCGTCGGCCCCATCGGGCATCGGTCCTACGGGCAATGTGTCCAGCCCACTGCCACTTTAGTGTTGCAATTCTTCGGGCTATGTCGGTTACTCTCGTTCTTCTGCGGATCTCCTCATTCCTGATTCGATCGCGCAGTGAAACCCCAAGCATAGCCCTCTCCATTGCCCTTTGAGTGACTTTGAGCCTTCTTATAAGGCCCATTGTTAGCGACCACGTCTCAATTCCATATGTCATCACTGGCAACACACACTGGTCGAAGACTTTTGTCTTGAGACACTGCGGTATTTCGGACGAGAAGATTTTTCGTAGCTTCCCGAAAGCAGCCCAGCCGAGTTGGATTCGACGATTGACCTCTTTCTCGAAGTTGGACCTTCCTAACTGGATAGTTTGTCCCAGGTACACGTAACTGTCAACAACTTCGAGAACAGAGTCTCCAATCTTTATAGGAGTCGGTACAACATGGGCATTAGACATGACTTTCGTCTTGCCCATGTTATATCGTGCTTTCGTGTTGCCCATATTGAAAATATTAATGAATTATCAAATAATTTTTGAAGTGAAACTTCTTTAGGCACGCTTGACTTGGGGAGTAAACTCGCGAAAGCGTTACGAAAAATATTACAAAAATGATCGGGCAAGGCGAACGGAAAGCAAAGTATAGTCCTATTTCGTCTGTAATACAACGAAGCAGTTGGCACATGTAAATATTGCATGACATGCCGTGTATAAAGTTGTGGGTTCGCATCTCGCCGAAGATAATGTATATTTTTTGGATCTTTTTAAGATTTGTTAACAATTGAGTCGAGTATGAAGTTGTGAGTTCGCATCTCGCCGTAGGCAATATATATTTTTTGGATCTTTTTAAGATTTGTTAACAATTGATTACCTAAGAGCACAAATAATTTATAAATTTCGTTCTGTTCTGGCTTTTATATTGTTTTATATATTTTTGCTGAACATTTCTGATATAATTGAAAGTATAGAAGAAGATATCGTCACAATACGATAATTGGACACAAAGTACAAATTGCTTTCGAGCCTCATAAGCTCAATTATTAAGCTAAGTACCTTGATTGATTAAGAACTATGAATTTCTTCGAGAACATGACGCTGCGAACACCCCCCGACTCCCCTCATTGATTACCTCACCCCCCCGAGGATTATCTCGGGAACCAGAGGTCGTGGACTACCCGAGTTTGGGATCCCCTGAATCAGGAGGAGGAGCCCGACCTTTTGGCCCCGAGGGAATCCACTCCACCCTCTCCCCTTCCCCCCCTCTCCCCCTCCCCCTACCCCCCGCAACCCCACGAAATCTAACCCCCCCCAACACCCCCCCCCCCCGCTTTAGTTACCTCACCCCCCCGTGGATTATCTCGGGAACCAGAGGTCGTGGACTACCCGAGTTTGGGGTCCCCTGAATCAGGAGGAGGAGCCCGACCTTTTGGCCCTGAGGGAATCCACTGCCCGCTCTCCCCCTCCCCCCCTCCCTCTCCCGCAACCCCACAAACCCTATCCCCCCCCGACCCCCTTTAGTTACCTCACCCCCCCCGTGGATTATCTCGGGAACCAGAGGTCGTGGACTACCCGAGTTTGGGGTCCCCTGATTCAGGAGGTAGAGCCCGACCTTTTGGCCCCGAGGGAATCCACTTTTCTTTTTTTTTTTAAATTGGAGGTCTATGCAAAAATATTAATTTATAAATGAAAGCATGAAATAAATTTAAATATTTATAGAAAATTAATATATGTAAATGTGTATACATGTATATATTGTACACACATATATATATATATATATATATATATATATATATATACAGATGGTGCGAAAGAAGTTTCACTTCAGTCGTGTGGTCATAAGCACACTCGTTTTTTTTTTTTCCGTGAATTAATTCCAACTTCCGCAAAATTTGGTATTTTTAAAAAAGTGACAACACCATTTGTGACGGGCGAATAGCGATGCGACCACGTGCCGCCTGCCCTGTCCCCCTTCACCCGAGCGTGTACGCCTAACGTGTTGCCTACCGCACATGCATTAAGTTACCTCGCTTTTTTGAAATAAAATTTATTTTTTTAGCGCGATTTTTTTTTAAGTTTAGGCCGGCTTTGTACGCATTATTAGAATCATTTAAGGATACCTTCACGTTTCGGACAGGGTTTTCTTTACATATTGTATAACAATAACTCCCTGTTCATTCTTTGCCATTTAGAATAGATTTTCTTCCGTACGATATTCTTGTTAAACTATTGAAATGTTTTGCCCCCAATAGTTGTGAAGTGCTGCCGTTCAAACTTGCCCGATTGATCTCGTAAGATAGCTCGACATCGAGATGCCGCGAGATGGAGAATGCTTCCCTGGTAGGTATCACTATAATAAGTAAGAACGCCTGGTAAGAGTAGTTGTCAGACTTGGGCTGTTGATAACCGGTATCGTCGACGAGGACAGGCATGTAGGGAACCGTTTTTTTATAATTCTATACAATTGCACTGTCCTACATCATTTTTTCACAAAAAAAATGTTGCAGACTTCTATCTGCTAAACATCAGAAACAGAAAACAGCCAAGCAGAAATCTTTTGGCTTCTATGAGGTGCGTAGCAAAAAAAAAGCGGTCCTCAAATTTGTCGTCACAAAAATAGACCCAAGCCTACTCAACTTGCCGTTAAATACACCACTGCTGATTATTCAAAACCAAAACTTCAAAGTTTACTTTACAGCGGACCCAATGAAGCGTAAACATCGAACACCCAAATACATCAAAGATTGCTTAACTTTAGTTTCTCTGGCAGCAATCTTATTTTGTAGCACCCACTGAACGTGACTAACATGTTGTGAAATATCACCTCCATTCTTGTAAAAATGTTATTTAATTGCTAAGTTTGGTATGCTGACGACAAAAAACTGACCATTTCTATTCTGAAAAGGAAAATGTTTGGGTTCGTTGGGCAATGCAAGCACCTTTGATAGAGTTACATAATGAGTTTACATCACAGTCATCTGCTTTATTTTATAAATAAAAAGTATAGGTAAGTAATGGAAATAACTGAAAATCTCAATAGAGTTCATTATCATCAACTTTTAATACGGAACCAACTCCAACATCGCGATAAAGAAAAGCTCTAGCTTTACCTCTGCTCATTATGAGTAAGTAGAGGTAAAAATCCTGACTCAAGTAAGGTATATCAACAGGCTATTCTGAATTGATGAGCAAAATTGTGCTGCGATTGCTGCGTGTTCCTTGCTTTGTCTAAGGAATCATAAATCTTTGTATAGTGCATATAACTATCGACAAACCAACACAATACAAAACTCTTGTACACGATCTTGATGAATTCTCCAACAGCTTTCCTAAACAAAAAAAAATCTATGTAAAACCTCCTTTGAAAACTACTAAAACCTATTGTGCTGTCTTTCTTAATAACTGTTTACAATGTGGGCTGGTGTGGCAATGTCTCATGAAATTGTCGAGGGTTTACTTATGTAAATAATCTCATCACCCAAACCGGTGAAGGAAAACATCGTGAAGCCAGCGTGACCTGGAACCAAAAATTTTAAGACCAGTCCGCACTGGCCAACGTGGTGGCGTCAGACCTCTCTCACGAAAACAGTACCTACTGTTTCCCAGCAGTGCAAATTATGTATTAATACTTATTAGGAAGATTCAACAAAATATACAGAACAGCACATCAAATTTAATAGAATTTCAACTTTATCGCAGAAGCATTAGGTTCAATTTGGTTGGTTTGTAGAGAGAATTGGACAGTTGCTGGCGTCTTTACTTTCGAACTAGTTTCTACACATTCAAACGATTATTTTTCTTTTTTTTTATAAATCATAAACTCGTGCTTGACCGCAATCCCGCCTGATGGTAAACAGTGATGCAATAGTTGATGGTAAATAGCGCTAGTTTATTAAGATATTAAGACCCTATTCACTCAAGCCTTGAAAACACTTACAAGTTGTAGTCCAACGGAAACAACGCAGCTGGCCAATTGTGCCAGTCCCTCGATACACGCGGTATAAAAGAAGAGGCGAAATGCTTCGTTCGGATCGTTGTGGTGTCAACAACTTATGGGTGGAAACTCGCCGTACGACGGGTGGTCCGGTGATGGGTGGAGTAAATCATGCAATTTCCTCGCATACTCTTCAAAATGCATCATATAGAACACCGAAAGGATGGCTACTCTTAGCCTGTGCTCCAGGCTTTGGAGACCATTTTAAAGCTAATTCTGGGTCGTCTATTAGCCTCTTCGCACGCCTGTCCACGAGACTGAGACTGAAAAGACACTTCACCTGGTTCTCCAAAGTAGCCAAGTGGCATTTAGCGGCACCAGCCCAAATGTGGCTGCAGTACTTCACACACGAACGGACCTGTGTTTTGTATTACATTAGAAGCTGTCCTGGCTGTCCGGCGATAACGCTAAGTTTCCTGGCGACCTTGGCCTTGAACCCAGTGAACCACCCAATGACGAAATAAATTATAGGTACTTCTGCTATGTTCAATATACCTATTACTGAAATTCAACAAATCCTATTACCTGTGGGGTAATTGCTTAACATTTACATATAATGGCAATCGAGTATCGACGGCAATACATTTCATTTGGACGGTTTAGTCCTACTTACGAAGAAATGCATTTGGAAATGGAATTTCCTTCAAAACTGTCGGAATTAAATGGAAAGTGTGATAAAGAATTAGGGTTATGTTCCATTGTACCTTTCAAACAAATTAAACTTAGCCCTATCGATTACTTATACCCTAGTTTTGTTTGAGACTGTGTAGTGTCAAACAAAACTCTTATCAAAAATGGCGACAAGTATTAAGCAGTCTTAAAGTAGTCAAAATGAAAAATCAGCCTTAAGTGCAGTGTATAAGTTTCTTATCACAAAGCAGTACAAAAAGCCATTATTTTTCATGACCTAGTCTGACATCAAACCAAATTCAACCTTACACGCATGCATTAAAGCCAGAATTATAAAGTAAGTACTAAATGAAAGAAGCACCCAAGTGCTGCGTTGTGCGCTTGTTCAGTTCAACCAGATTGTGAATGTTCGATGCTTAGCCCACTAAAATGAGAATACAAAACATTGATTGCAAAGATTTATTTAACAAAAATCTCAATTTCTATATTATAATTTATATATCAATTAAACTAAACTATACCTTAACTACGACAAAATAAACACATTAATTGAAATGTTTATGCGTTGAGTTTCATACAACATAAATGAGATTTCTTATGATCAATCCTTATATAGAATCCAGAACCCATTGGTAGACTGACTATTTTTCATTCCATGTTTGATTTTAAGCTGTGCTTGTCACCAGCAGTGCTTCTTTTGAGGCTCTGTTGGTTTCTTTTGAATCTGATGGGATTCTCAATACTAGGCTCAACATGGAGTGATGAAAATCGTTGCTGCATGTCCAAGGTTGTGTGCATGTAGGTAAACAGATCTTACAAAATTGTTGTAAGATCTGACACACATTTTAGAACAACTTACTTTACAATGTTTATTGGATGCGTTAGGAAACAACTTGTTTGAAACTCAACGTATTTAAAGAGCCAGTCAGAACACTACTTATTTTAACTCTCCTAATAATTCATGACTTCCATAATTTATACGATTTCCTATATTTAGTTGCACACCCGGTATCTCGCTCTACGAGCTTGCCAAACCCTTCCTAGATATGTTTTTAGAATACTTTTCAACATAATTAATTTACTTTCAGTAATGACTGGTCCTTGATTTCAATTATTAAACATCTGTAATAATACTCATTGCAAACAAAACTAGTTTATAATTTAACACTAATTTTTATACAAAAATATAATTAATATCAAGTTTGAAAACACTTATGTTCTACAACACTGTATGCGCAAGAGACGACATATAACGGATTTAATTTGAACAAAGAACGTTTTGAGAAGATTGTTTGGTTTAGTTGCGCCTAATTTTCTTAATTTTTAAGAAGGAAAAGAATTACTGCTCAAAGTAAAAAAAAAAAAAAACATTTTGGTACAATTTTTGACATATGTAAGAGATTTTATACTTATTTTAGGGCAAACTAATTTACCTATTAATTGTTTGGGTCAAAACTTTAAGTTATAATGTACATTAACTAAGTTTTATCGAACATTCAATAATCAGCCTAAATTGAATGTCATTTATTCAAATTAGGCTGATTGTTGAATGTTCGATTAAACTTAGTTAATGTACATTATAACTTTTGGAACGTCAATATTACATAAGACAGTCCCCCCAAAACGCCCGCCCTTCCCTAAGCTTCGTTTGATTTTATTAGTAAACTAACAAAGATTCAAAAGACATTACGCCTGTATTTACGAAAGGGTTAAGCAGATATGTGCCTACAGTAAACAAACATAAGTGTGACTTTCGTATGAATCGCTTTATATGTAAATCTCAGCCTTCAAACTTGTACAAAAAGGTACCTCAGTTTTTAAAATCTTTATTTCCTGTTTATTAGCAGTGTTAAAAGAGACAATTTGCAATTTACAAAGACGCAGTTGCGTTCTATTCATTTGCAACAACATTCCCAGGGTAATAAATTCTTCATATTTCTAATAATCCTTTGATTCTTTTGTATATTGACATAACGATTTCATAATTCCTATTTAATATTCTCAGTATAAATACAGCGTAAACCTCGAGTAGTATTAAAACAAATTGGCTATGAACACATTCCAGCAAAATGCATATAAATGGTGGGTAATTGACTTTTTTTATGGCAATGAATCGGTGGTTCTGATTCCTATTGTCATGAGAGAAAACGTGAAAAGTTATGGTGTATAATTACTACGAGATATTTGATCATGATTATAATGTAAGGAAATAATTTTCTTCGTATAACCATGAATTCTGAACCCCTTGCTTGCGTAGAACTTTTTGCGAAAATTGCAAGAAGGGTTTTGAATCAATGGTCAATCAGACTGCGCGTCCATGTCTCCCAACCAGCCTGTGTTTCTCATTAAAGTTTTAAGATGAAATCAGAACATTTCAATTTACAAACAAACTAAAAAATAAGCAAAATCTGTATGGATGATATGTTAGTAAGTTCCAATGATTATAAAATAAAAAATTCTGTATTATTGTATGATTGAAGTTTATTAAAAATGCACAAATATGCTTGGAGAACATAATTCCTGTTCATTCTTTGGGTAGGCTTACAGTAAATGATCAATGTTAAAAGATAAAATTCGTGAAGCCGATTACTAACCGGGCTTCGTTACCTAAGTATTAATCTAACACAGTTTGGACATGTTGAGGACTAGAAAACATTCACAACAATAATTCTACATTTGTAAAGTAATTTCGACATAAGTTCATGTCTAGCAAGAAAACACACAAAAATATGGATATTTTATTACATACAATTTGATTAAGTAGTAATAAAAGGAATTCTGCAGATTAATAAAAAAACTGATACAATGCCCCACAAAATTGATTCTATTTACAAAAAAAAGGCAATTTAATTTTGTGGTCCCTAGAAAAAAGTTTTTATTACTTACTTATAGAGTTTGTAGTCCCCAACATATCCAGTTTAAAGTCAATCGATAAAATCATTCGGCGAGTTAAAACTGCGATACATAATATATTATGTACAAACACATTGCTGTTCATAAACTTGTCTTTTATAACTAATCATCATAATATATCTATTTACTATATTACATTTATATGTATTCTATTTTGTTTTTCTAGTGGAGTGTGTTTCGGACTTCAAATTTTGGACAATTGACTAATAATATAATAAAGAAAGAAAGAAAGAAATTGTACTAATTAGTGTAATCACTAATCAGCCATAGATGTGATAATTAAATACAGTTCATTCTTAGCTTGGGTGCCTAGGGAGATAGTGATTTCAATTTTAAAACAATTGTTAAGTAAATTATGTCAGTAAAATCGGAAATAAAGTTATTACATATTTATTTAATTGATATTACAGAGTCTCTTTACTAAACTTCTATGTAGAAATTAATGATTTTACGTCCTACATTAAAGATAATAATAAAATTCATTGTTGATAATGATATGAAAATCGTTATGATTTTTTATCTAAATTCTGAATCTACAGTTTCTATGAACATTCTCACTATGGCTGTGTAAAAAGAAATTTTAAATAGAACATTAATATAAATTCTAGTACAAAACACGCTCCACATACAATACTTACATACGGACAAAAGCGTTTGGATTCGCTAACAAAGCTATCCGCCGCCAAATTATATTTAGACACTTGTACGAAGATTATGAAGTTCTTTGACAGGCGGGTAGAATTAAATAGGTAGAAATCGGCAAGTTACGAAATAGCCCCATGCCACACCGGGGATCCTACTTCCCATCCAACATTCTCATTGTACTACTATAGTTCCTGACGAGGGTCAACTGATCGCACACTTTATTTATTTTCTGTCTCATTCATAAACTTTGTTTAAAATTAACTAGTGATTCTTTAACCATACATTTTTGACCTTTTAACGTTACTTTCGTTTATGAATAAACACCATAGTGTTTAAGAGGTTTATTTATAAGCGATGGTTAAGGTTAAGTGACGTGCGAACCTCTAAAATGTATGGTTAAACAATCTCAAATCACCAGTTAACTTTAAGCAACATTTATGAATAAGGGGGAATATCGATATCTCAATTAGCTAGCTAAACTGCAGACGGCTGTAAGGTTTTGTTGGCTAATTTAATTGATCCCATATAGACACATAGCACAGGATTCTGGTAGCATTAATAATGCCACAAATGACACACAGCAGAATTAGGAACTCTAGGCTTTGATTAAAGACGTACTGACGATACTCAATATACTTCCAAAATCTCAGCTCTGTGGTTTCAGATATGATATCTCAGTTTATTTTTCATGAACATCTAATTATTTAAATAACACAGTAGTGTATCTGTCTTTCTCCTATTTTAGGAGCTGGAGCAAGTTCCTGCTATTGCCACTAAAGTTTGTTACTTCATAACCTCGCACAAGTGTGTTCAACTCTTAAAGAATCATAAAAACGCATCTAAATAACATCTGATAAAGTCCATAGGGGTTATAATATGTTTCTTGTTACATGATGACACATCTCTTGTTGTCCTTCTCGTCGCCGGCGAGCGGTAGTGCGAGCGGTACGGCGACAGAGGGCGCCACAGCGGCGGAGTGCTTGAGAGACTCGGGGTCGTGCTGCGGCGCGGAGGAGACCGGCGCCGTGAGGGGGAGGTCGGTGTTGATACCCACGATCTGGGGACAATGACAATATTCACATTTTCACTTCTGTTTGGCACGCCGACTATATATATTTTTTAAAAGGAATGTTATTAATTTTTTTTAAATCAATTTACACTGTAAATAGTGCCAACAAAAAAAATCCGATCTAATAGATAAGAGATAGTGGTCCTGCGGCGGCGGCGACCCTGCGGAAGGGCTCGGCCAGACGACAAATAATATTGTATTGTGTAGTACCTCAGCATTCCTCCTGGCCCCTGGTCCTGCGGCGGCGGCGACCCTGCGGAAGGGCTCGGCCAGACGACAAATAATATTGTATTGTGTAGTACCTCAGCATTCCTCCTGGCCCCTGGTCCTGCGGCGGCGGCGACCCTGCAGAAGGGCTCGGCCAGACGACAAATAATATTGTATTGTGTAGTACCTCAGCATTCCTCCTGGCCCCTGGTCCTGCGGCGGCGGCGACCCTGCAGAAGGGCTCGGCCAGACGACAAATAATATTGTATTGTGTAGTACCTCAGCATTCCTCCTGGCCCCTGGTCCTGCGGCGGCGGCGACCCTGCGGAAGGGCTCGGCCAGACGACAAATAATATTGTATTGTGTAGTACCTCAGCATTCCTCCTGGCCCCTGGTCCTGCGGCGGCGGCGACCCTGCGGAAGGGCTCGGCCAGACGCTCCAGTACACGCATGCGCTTGCCGCCCGCACGCCCCCCCTCCCGGTCCGCCGTGACGTCATCCCCCACCGAGGTGACGTCACCGGCCAGCGACACGTCGTCGGCGTCGGGCTTGCGCTTGCGGCCCACCACGGTGCCGGTCGGCCGCGGGTGTGCGTCTGACGCTACTGATGTTACTGGAACACAAACAAATCACAATGTTCATTATATTATACTCTAAAGGAACTTCACACCTGTAGCATCCACAAACATGTTAACAAAAGGGATTAGGTAAAACACTCTCTTGTAGGGCAGTTAAACGCAGATATATTAATTTCTAAAGATGTTTTAAAAATAAATAGAAAATCTTCTCAAAAAATATTTCTACTGAGAAGTACAGTGCATTCACAGTTACTTAACCTGCAGCAACATTATCGCAATAAGTATAAAGACAGTTTTTGAGAAACTAATCGGTGGCAACAAAACTAATAAAAAAATATTTCTTATTTAATCTAAGCTTCAAAAGGCAAACACAGTGAAATTATATTAATTAATATTGAAAAATTTACTCAATTCAATTAATTATTATTATTGCTGTACCTTACTTGATCACCTTACAAAATTACCTCATCTAAAGAAGTAAAGAAGAATTTAGTGGACAACTAAATCCTTACTTCTTTAAATATTTACTTTTCAATGGTCACAGGATGGCCTAATTTATAGTTAAAATACAAAAGTAATAAAAATTTTGATATATCTTCACAGAATTATGAATTCCCGGTTTTACATTTAATAACTCAGTATGAAAAGGATACAAGATTGTGCAATATGACGACTTGTATACTGTATATGATTGTGGCACGCTCTGCCCAAGAATTGTTTTTTTTTTTATTATAAACTAGCGCTTAACTGCAATCCCGCCTGATGGAAAGCAGTGATGCAAGCGTTGATGATAAAGCGCGCTAGTTTATTAAACCTATTGACTTAAAAAACTTAGTGAATAGGAAGGAAGACAGCAGTTGAGCGAGGTGGTGCAATGTTAAACCCAACAACACGATCAACGATGCTGCGCCAGAGGTAGATTGATGTGGAGACCCTCCACGATCAAACTCCCGACACAACAACACTTGGCGCATCGTACCCGGCACACATCGCAACACCTCCGAACGTAATTAGCTTATAGTTCCCTATAAAGCAGAGTATTTACATACATGCGCTCGTAAACTGTACGTATTATATACTCACTGCTACTATTAGCTGTAGATCGCGCACTTTTGTTGGCAGTGACGTGTCTGAGTGTAATCTCTTTGAGCGGCTTGTAGGACGACCGACCGCGGATGCTGCGTAATCCACGTAGGTATGAGCTGTCGTCTAGTGGAGCGTCTTCCATGAACGAGGAAGATTCTGTTATGTCCATCTCCATTGTTGTGTTGTTGCCTGAAAGAAAGTAAAGGTTTTATGATTACATGCTTTTTTTGGTTTTTTAATGGGCATAAGAGCTATAAATGGCCTTCAACTGGATGACTCATGTTGATCAGAATTTAAAAAACTTTCTTTGTTACCCTTGCCATCTCTTTATATCATTTTTTATTAACATTATCAGCAGCATCAAAACTTATGTGTGCAACCAAAATTTGTGTCCGTACCAGACGAGACATCAACATTACATTACAGCACAATTATATTTTCGTTAAATCAATGGTCACGATCAAATTTCATACTGGCGCCGATTCTCTAGTTCTAAACTAAACAATTTTTAAGATAAGTGCATCTTTTCTTTCTACTTCATTAAGATAAGGACAGAAGATAACATTTCAGTTTAATCCTGTCAAATTTAGATATTCTAATTCAATTCAATTCTTGGTTAATAGCCTTTGTGAGAGAGACGCCACAATTTTGCCAATATCACGTGCGAACGATTAATAAACCATCAAACGCTGGAGAGTATTTAGCGCGAATTAAAATAATAATAATAGATATTCCAGACAGTTTAGACGCAATTATAAACATGGCAACCAAAAATACATCAATTTACGTCAAGCGCGGACTGATTTGACAGGTCTAAACTGACATATGTTCTGTCCTTTTCTAAATGAAATAGAAAGAGAAAGATACACTGAACTTTAGTTTAGTTTGTGAACAACGGAATTGGGGCCAATGTTTTGTAAGTCTTAGTACTTATTGACTTGATAATTTAAAAGAGTGTCCATGGAGTTTCTTGCCCGTTCTTCTCCATAGGTACCTACTCTTTGGAATGGGCGACTAGCTTCATCATACTGACTGACCGACCTTCTGACAATTCAAAAGTGCCTGTAACTGGTTTATTTGAAATAAATGCTTTGATTTAGACTATAAATCTGTACCTTAGGCGCGTATGGCGCTAGTTACAACTGACAGAGCATTGTACAACTATTTACTTCCTTTTTATTTGCGCCCCACAATGCTTCATTTATCTAAGCAAAGAATATATTTAAATACTTATATCTCTTTGACATTTAACAAGCATCAGGTAACTAACATGGATAACTTCACAGAATTCAGTTTTTTCCTCAAGTCTAATTTACGTTACTTACCGGTATAGTTAGCCTGTAGCGATGTGTTGGTCTGATCTGCAATCCTCATGCTGCGCCTGTAGGGCGACACCTTGACCCTGGACTTGGAGAAGTTGGTATCAGTCTTGCTCCTCTCTTTGTCTTGCGCCTCCTCACCTGTAATGGTATGTCACACTACACATAACGTTACCGTATCCGTGATTAAATTTATTATGGCTTATGTAAAATTGTATACATAAACTTAGTGTAAAAATAAATTAGTATCTTTGCCAACTGGAATTATCATGCACTTGTCACCCGCAATTATCGAAAATGACGAAAAGCACCCGTCAAAATAAAGCAATTATTAAGATCAGACAGGAGTTCCTGTCTGGTCATAATAAGCTACGGTGTCTACCAAGCCAGATAATTTTAATTAATAACTCTTTTGAAGCAGTTTTTTAATTCCCTAGACTGATACTACCAGCAAGAAATAACTACAGACCCGGGCGGCCTCCTGTTACCTACGCTTGACCGCAATCCTTGATGGTAAGCAGTGATGCGATCGTTGATGGTAAAGCGCGCTAGTTTATTAAGAGCCTATTCACTCTAGCCTTGAAGACACTCAAATTGTAGTGTGGCAGAAATACCGCCGCTGGCAAATTGTTCCAGTCCCTCGATTTACGCGGTATAAAAGAAGAATCGAAACGCTTCGTCCGGGTCGAAATGGTGTTAACAACGTAAGAGTGGAAAGTCGCTGTACGACGGGTCGTCCGATGGTGGAACGGAGATGGGGGACTTAAATCATGCAATTCCCTTGCCCAATCACTAGAATGCATCCTATAGAAGACCGAAAGGCTGGCTACTCTACGCGTGTGCGTCTGTGCCAGGCTTTGGAGACCGTTTCGAGTTAAATCTGGGTCGCCAATCAGCCTCTTCGCACGCCTCTCCAGTGAATCCAAAGTAGCCAGGTGACATTTCGCAGCACCAGCCCAAATGTGGCTGCAGTACTCCACACACGAGCGGACCTGTGCTTTGTACAACATTAGAAACTGCCTTGGTGTGAAGTACCACCGGACCTTTGCGATGACGCCAAGTTTTCTGGCCTTGGACTTTATGAACCGCCCAAAGTTAAGGTTCGAGGAAAATATCAACTCCCAAAAGCTGAAAGCGGTCGGTGCACTCCAAGGATACATTTCGAAAAGTAGGAGCCAAAGTGAGTGGCATACACTAGTAGGTCCCCAGTTGACCGATTGCGTTGAAACCCTTACTGTCGGTCACTGCGGAGATCGTTACCTTCCAGGTAAGCCAAGAGGCGCGAGTTCAATACACGCTCCATAATCTTGCTCAGTATGGAGGTTATTGAAATCGGCCGATAGTTGGTAGGATCGGCACGAATACTTTTTTTGGGCACGGGCTGCATGTTGGCAAACTTCCAGGATTTGGGCACTGTACCAGTCCTAAATGAGAGGAGATACAAGCGCGTCAATACAGGAGACAACTCGGGCACACATGCCTTAAGAACTATCGCTGATATACCATCAGGACCACTAGCCTTATTCACGTCCAGACGACACAATACTCTCAGAACCTCCTTGTTCCTAATGTGAACCTCCGACATTGAAGTTCCGCAATGAGGTAATTTAGGTGGAGTAGCACTGTTAGGTCCGTATTACAGAACGTCACTCAAAACTCAAGCATTACTTAAGTCTCGTTTCAAGCCATTTGATTAGTTGAAACTAGTTTTAAGTAATGCTTAAACAGAGATCAATGCTTGAGTTTCCTTCTGTAATACGGACCTTACTGTCAAGACGCGAATTATGGACAAAAAGAGATGCAAAGAGACCTGCTTTTTCTCTCGCCGTATGGAGCCAGTGCTCCATCAGGCCTAACCAGCGGAGGCAATGTGGGCCAATAGAAGTTCGGCTCGACCGATTTGGCTAGGAATCAGAGAGATCTGCTACCGGATGGTTGCGCAGAGAGCTTGTTGCCAATATGAGTAATGCGATCGAAGCGAGCCTTCTTGAGCGCCTTTTTGTAGGACTTGGCAGTACGGTTAAAGGCTCTCTTCTTTGAGCTTAGATCCGGAGCTCTGCGGTCACGAGCGTCAACCCAGGTGAGAAACACCGTATGCTTACGCTGTTCAGCTTGCACACAGTCAGCGTTGAACCATGGGCGAGCCGAGCCATCAACGGATACGTCACTGAAGGGGATAAAATATTCCATAGCTTGACGCACCACATCGAATACAGCGTCCGCACATCTCGACGGATTATCAGAAGAGAAGCAGACCTGCTGCCAAGGATAAGACGCAAAGAAGTGGCGCATCTCATCCCAATCTGCTGACTTGTATCGCCACATTCGCCGCTCACCACTCGAGTCGCAATAAGGCGGGGAGAAGGACGACACAGACTTCACCAGACAGTGGTCTGAAATTCCTAACGGTGAGGAAACTGTAACAACACATCTACCCGGACCAGTGGTCAGCAGAAGGTCCAGACAATTGGTGGTATGACCAGCTACATCAGGCATCCTAGTCGCTTGTCCCACCAGCTGGGAAAGGCCCATTGATAGCGCAAAGTTTGGCGCTTCTCTCCCAGCGTGGTCGGTCCTCTGGTATGGGAAAGCCAGTCTTGTTGGCAGGCATTGAAGTCCCCCAGAGCGACGAACTGTGCGTCAGCTTTACTGAGGTGGTGGAATAGTCGAGTTGTCTCCTGGTCACCGCTGTGCGATCGGTAGACATAGGTGTAGACAATTTTGTCCACACCAGTGTCAACCAACAGCCACAAGGAAGAAAAAAGAGGGTCTTCGAGGTGACGTAGACGCCGGCAACACATGTCATTACGAACATACACACAGACCCCGGCACGCTGCAGGAAATGATGCTCCAGAGAGTATCCCGGGTAGCTGAGGTATGAGGCATCAGACGGACATTTGATCTGGGTCTCCGTCAAGTAAAAGTAGGTGGAGCTTTTCAGTCTCAAGGTGGTGATGCACTTAAAACGAGAAGACGCCCGCTGTGCACACCTACTTTTCCTTTTGAGATTTATTTTTAAGAACTGAGTGAACAGGCAGGGAGATGGCAGTTGAGCGAGGTGATGCAATGTTAATTGGCGCATCGTACCCGGCAGACGTCGCAAGAAAACTGCTCAGACCCGTTCTCCGTGCGATTTCACCAGACATCGTACCGGAACACGACGAATCGCTTGGCGGCATGACTTGGTCTGGTGGATGGTAACTTATGCCGGCGGCCGATGTTGAAGCCTACCACCGAGAAATTCTTCGTTATCACAATCTGCCCGTCTTTCCCCAACTATGTTGGGGTCGGCTTCCAGTCTTACCGCATGCAGGAGTATACCGTTTTTTCACTAGAAGCGACTATATCTGACCGCTACAACCCGGTTACCGAGTTGCAATAAAATACTATTGGTAAGACACACGTCTTACCAAGGGTATTCTCTAAATAGTACATAGTCACTTCTCCAACAGAAAAAAAAAATATTACTATAAAATAAAGTCATTGACATTATTTCGCAGTTAAAACAAGACATTTGTTTAACACAAAGCAAGTACCCTCTTACCTTCATTGCCCGGCACGTCCAGTCCACCTTCTACCTCCATCTCCTGATTATTTCCACCCTTGCCAACATCTTCATCATTTTCTTCCACCTTCTCCAAATCTGACTTTTTTGGTGAGTCCAGAACTTTCTCCTTAAATGATACATATTCTTTTATTAATTTTAATTAAAATTGTTTAGAAAGCAATTACTCGTTAAAAAGAAAATGTATTAGTTTCTAAACATGTAAGCAAATGAGTTTAACACACATAAAGCTGAATTTGGACTAAAACTTCAAACATTTTTATAAGAATATGGGGAGACATATGAAACCATAGTCTGTCTTATATGGATCAGAATGCTAAGCGAGATGTGTGGTGTTATATTAATGGATGGAATAAGAAATGAATACATTAGAGGAAGGCTGAGAAAGTGGCACCCGTAACTGAAAAGTTGTATGGAAATCGGGTGTCATGGTACAAGTTAATATTCGTTTAGCTTAAAATAACACGAATTGGGAAGGTATCCAGCTGATCCAGGACGTTGATCATGATGGGAATTAAAATTAACCTTACCTTCTTTCCTTCTTGAGGTTTCGGAGAGTCTGATGAACGGAGTCGCCTGTCTGTTGTGGATGTTGCATCTTCTTTGAGTTTAAGTACTTTGTCTTTAGGCTGAAATGATTGAAAACTGGTGACGAAAATTGTTGTGTAAACTTGAGTGCGGTTTAAAGTTAATTATGTGTGGTGTTGGTTGGTTATTAAACTACTGTTTTTTTTAACACATAAATGCTAAGTAACTACACCAACGCCAAGTTCCATAAAGAATAGAGGTAAACAAACCAATTTAGGGTTATCACAACTCATGTTTCACAAATCTCATATTATATACATGATTATCGACATTTACATGCTAAATATTTATTAACAATTCCTATTGCAGGATAATTCAATAGAATTACTAAAATAAAATGCATAATAACTTGGTATTTCGAAAAACCATTAAAAAGTCGACATTCATTTTACGTGATTCTTGTAGGGCTCTACAAGAAAAGAAAGATGGATGAAATCCAGGTATTAAATACATTTTGTGGAATTCAACCAATGAATAAAGTTGAGGCATTTGTCAATACAATTTTGCGTATTTTTATTACTTTCAAATCAACTGCATAACACATGCATTGTAATACTTTCAAATATAGACTAAGTTTAATATATATGTATCAAAAAATTTAACCTATTAGGAAATTAGCTTACATATGTGTAATATTTCATTCAAATCGGTAAAGCGTTCTATGCGAATCATAAACATCTAAACAAATAAACTGTTTACATTAGTAGGAAGTAGAATTATTACTTTTACATAGATGATTTTCATATTATTTTATGAAAATCATCTATGTAGAAAAGGTTGTTAACATCTGTATTTTAGGCGTAAACTACTCGTTGCCTAGCAACGGTTTGTTTACCTCTATTATTTATAGAATTTGGCTCAAATATAAGTAGTTAAAAATTTTATTACTCTTACAAATAAATACAATATAATATATGTACAGACGCCAGAAACTCAAGATACTCGAAACTGTCAAATTATCCCAATCAATTTTGAATCTTAATGCTTTAACGATAGATATAATATAGATAAGAAAACTAACAGATCGTAGTAGCGAGATGTGCTTGTCTGTACATGGCGCTTGATAGCCCAGTAAGTACATAAGGGGAGATTTTATAGGAATAAACATCTCTAGCTATAACAATATTTCTTTCAGTTGACTTAAATAGAAGTCTGAATATTCCTATCAGAATCTGCGAATAATCTATGTTTAAAGGTGGTAATTAAACGGTCAATTACACATTTACATTCACGCCGCACCTCTTAAATAAAATTTCTCTTCACCAAAGTAAAAGTAATTATCATAACCACACAGATAAGTACATAATCTGGAATTGGGTCAGTAGTGTTAGTTCAGACAACACGTGCTTATTTAGTAAGACATTGCAGGCTGTTAGTTGTGCAAATATGTGCAGAACACTGCTTTGCGAATGTGGAAAACTGACAAGTTTATTTTTATGTATAATCATGTCAACTTTATCGAGGTTTCGTTAATATAAAAAATAATAATGTTGTAGATAAGAATCTTAGAAT
This sequence comes from Sesamia inferens, assembly GCA_037179545.1. Taxonomy (NCBI): domain Eukaryota; kingdom Metazoa; phylum Arthropoda; class Insecta; order Lepidoptera; family Noctuidae; genus Sesamia; species Sesamia inferens. The sequence goes on from CM073943.1 coordinate 1,580,630, forward strand.
TTAGATCCATTTCTTCATATGATCGGATACTGCATAGTTAGAAAATAATTTGTATAGTTTTCCAAATTCTCAAAATAATTTTATGACAGCACGGAGAAGTTAATAAATGGAGTGTCAATATAAAACTAGTCTACTAGACAGTATAGTCGATTAAGCATGCAGCCTTATTGCTTAACATACTTTTATTAAATCAGAATAAATATTAATTAAAATCGCGGTTATTTACCCTACTAGTCAGAAACGTTGCTTAAAGTTAACTAGTCATTAGCGACTGTTTAACAATACATTTTTGACGTTTGCACGTCACTTAACTTTAATCGTTGCTTATGAATAAACCCTGTAAACACTATGGTGCTTATTCATTACTTAACGATGATTATAGTTAAACGACGTGCAAACGTCAAAAATGTATGGTTAAATAGTCGTTAATCACTTTTTAAGCAGCGTTTATGAATAAAGGGGTTAGTTAAACAACATAAATAGCTATTGAGTCGGATATGCCACGAATTTTAAAAAATTAAAGTGGTATAAATGAGTTACGAGTTTTGTCCATTACAATCAAGGCTTTTTATGTCAACTAGATGGTAATATCATTGTCGCACTAGACCTCCAGCCCTCCATTTAGGCACTTCTCCGTGAGATACATTAAGTAAGCCGGACTTACATCGTCCGCATCCTTGTCCGGCTGTTTGTCGGACGCGGGGCGGGGAGTCTCCGGCGTTCGCGTCGCTTTCACCTTTACCATAACAATGCTATTAGTTAGTTAGGGGGTGGGGACGCACACACTGAAGAGATGTCTTACTGATGAATTAGGTAGCTTCATGAACATGGCTGAATACTTCCATGGGCTTTAATGTCGATGTGATTGAAAATCAACCTATTGTTGGCTCTAATAATCAATCTTATCTTAGGATTTTTTTATAAGCAGAAACTTAATGTAGAGAAATTGGAAGTATTTTAGACAGATTGTCAACATTGAGAACTGTGAATGTTCGTACAATTACGGGGATTTGAAAATTTATCATATTATGCTTTGCCTTTTCCCACTTATGTTGGGGTCAGCTCCCAGCCTAACTGGAAGCAGCCGATACCAGTATTTACATGCACCTGGTATGTTATCTCCAAAAGTCAGGTACTAGGTTCTTGGTATACCATACCCCTTCGTAACACTGGTTGTCTAACTCACAAGCTACTCCTGATGATCCGTAACGACCGTCAAATATCTACGAATGGCAGTCTGGAGCAACAACTTAACACATTCAGTGCCACTGACTCGCCTGCAGAGTTCACGTGGACTCTCCTGGCGAATCGGTACTGAATGTGTTATCGTGTGTTCCGATTCAGAGTTAGAGTTAAATGTTAGGCTAATTCGAACTGATGATTCGATAGTTGGTAAAATAAAATGGTTTGAATTGGATTAAATTCGGCAGTAAGACATGGATGAACACAAAATGACACAGCACAAAACAAACACGACTCTCATTTATCTATCGTTATTATGGGTGAAATTATTACAAACACCATTATGAATAGAACTTATTTCTCTCATTATGGACACGACAATGATTTATAAATAAATTGTCATAAAGTTGTCGGAAATTCGGTTTAGTAGATTAAAAAACCTGCACCAACCATCAATATTACTACTCATACATCAATATAACATCATGTCATCTTTCAATTAATCGATTTTTAATTTAACTTTCAAGAAGCGATTATAGTAATCTAGTCATTTAATGGGAATTAAAATGTAACCATAGTTTGATAGACTTCTAAGAATAAAATCGATCGAATCAAAAAACAAAAGAATTAGCGACATTCAGAAAATAAAGAAGCACAACAGGTACCGAATAAAGGTACCTGCGATCGTCGCGTGAAACTCCTACTGGGCCCGTTTTCAGGAGTCGGCAGTTCAAAACAATCGCCATCAGATGTGTCTTCGTACGTCAGCTCCGGGAACAAATCGTCTTGGTCGTTGTCGTCGATGACGAGTATCACGTCATCTTCGTCCGAGTCCGCACTCACCGTTCCGTTGAGTACGTCATCTGTGCCGTTTGTACCGAGCGTGACGTCAGACACACCATTGTGCACGCGATCTCGCCCGTTCTGTTTTGCCTTTGATGGCTCTGCCTTTTTCGTATCTGCTTTTTCTGACTGAAATTTTTAAATGTTTTTCATGAATATTTGGTGAACTCTGTAAAACAAGTGCTATTGATTACAGCACAATATAGACAACTGATAGGCCTGTAGAGAAATTATGTTATAAACGAAGGAGGATTATACACCGTACCAATTTGATCGTTGCAATCCAGTTTCATCATCGGACCAACCTTGAAATAAAAAAAGTCGCCATAGTGTACGAATCAACAGTTTTTTTTATTACTTATAATCTTCGTAAGTAGTCGTTTTGTAAAAAAGTATCACAAATGGCTGTGTTCAGATGTTATAACGCAACTATTTTGTAAATCCACTAGCAGTTTTTTAAAACAGTGTATTCTACAATGAATCTGCGGCATATATGTAATATGATAATAGTAATAAAATTGAACTCAGAAACGAAATGAAATGAAATCGTTTATTAAGCAAGTAGGATCACAGATCACTTTTACAAGTCATATATTTTTTTCTTTAAACTAGATGAAGCCGGCATTTCCTAACTAGTAGCCGAAGCAAACTCGGGATCATCGTCTTTTTTCAAGTCCATTAAAAATGAAAATGTTTACAATAATTTAAGTTATAATTACGCATATTGCTTAATAACAATGCTTAGCAGAGCAAGCAGCTCAGTCCCAAGCTTTAATGTCTTCTAAATAATCTGGGATTTTATAATACCCCTTTTTTGCAAAATTTGTCCTTTATATAGTTTTTAAATCGTTTAATGGGTAAGTTTCGAAATAATAAAAAAAAAAAATTGGAGACGAGCATATCTTCTTAGCTTCTGTTAAGAAGTCGTTAGTGGTTATAATATCACTTGGTGACAGGCCTAAGCTGTTCTTTAATACCTACTTACTTAATTTGAAAAATAAACATTGTAAAAGCCAACTGCAACTCTTTTAGTAAGAAACGATCAATTAGAACCGTGCACTTAGCTACTGCGTCTCGGCTACATTTCATAAGTGGCTCATGTAGGTTTTATGTGAAATAAAATATTATTATTTTGATTCTCACTCAGAATTATTATACAGCTTTAACAATCAAACTCTACTCATTACTTGGTTATCTTAACAACACTCACCTTTCCACTCTTATCTTCTTTACTGCTCTCCGCTTTGCTCTTCTCCGGCTGTGATTCGTTCTTCTTTTGTTCTTCTTTAGTCTGCTTTTCAGCTTTCTTATCCACATTCTTATCAAGCTTCTCTGCTTTCTTGTCTCCACCTTTGTCAGGCTTCTCATTTTTATCTGCTTTTTCCGCAGATTTCTCTACCACTTTCTCTGCAGCTTTGTCTGTTTTCTCTGCAGGTTTTTCTACCGCTTTCTCTGCGTTCTTATCTGTTGCTTTTTCAGCAGCCTGTTTTTCTTTCTCTGCATTGGCTGCCATTTTCTTTTTCATCTCTTTTACTGGACTTGACTGTGTTCGACTCTGTGCAAAAGGAAACAGGATTTGTATTATTGACTAAAAACCGAAAAGTTAGCAAGTGAAGCCTATAAGGAAATGTTGACCTCAAGGCTGGGGGTAGGTAATTAGAGTAATAGTGCACTAACAGTAAGCAAATGATGTTTATTTTGAAAGTGCATTAACATTTTACGTTATAAAGCCGACAAATTTTAAAACTAATGAGCAAAACGGAGCATACGGACGGGTCTGAGCAGTTGTCTTGGGATGTGTGCCGGGGACGATGCACCAAAATAAATGTTGTTGTGTCGGTTTGGTCGTGGAGGGTCTCCAGATCAATCTCCCTCTGGCGCAGCAACGTTGTTCGTGTTGTTGGGTTTAATATTGCATCAACTTGCTCAACTGCCGTCTTCCTTCCTATTCACCAAGTTTTTTAAGTGAATAGTCTTAATAAACTAGTGTGCTTTAATATCAACGATTGCATCACTCCTTACCATCAGGCGGGATTGCAGTCAAGCACTAGTTTATAATTATAAAAAAAAAAACACTTCAAAATTTTAAAAATAAGATTAGTTTACGTTCTTCAAAATGGTTAAAATGGCTTGACTAAGAAAACTCACGGCACAATACAATAATGGGGTCGGCTTTGAACCTATTTTCGTGTTAGAAGTGTATGTATAACTTTACCTTTTCTTTCTCCTCAGTAACCGCTGATTTGCGGGACACTTTCTGACTCATGATTTACCTGAAACAAAATACAAAGTTATTTAGCACTATCTCCGCCTCAGAGTTTCACTTGCATCGTGAGGCAGCGGGAATCCGATACCCGTCGCAGGAGACGCCCTGGTTGGGAGACAATATCGAACTCCCGGCCACCGTAGGCCGTAGGTGTGGTCTGAGGGCGGTGAGCAGCGGGCAGCTCGCCGCCCAGTAAATACCGGGCCCGAGTCGACGGGGCGTCGTGTTTCACGCGCGCCTCATAGAGATGTCAGAACATCGTGACGTGGTCCACGACGGCCGATGCCTGCTGGGTCAGGGTTGCGGGTTGGTTAAATAAGAAACAGTGGCCCTGGCACATAGGCAAGTGAAGAAACACAGGTGGGTATTAGTCAGAAAAAGTCTGACACGCCCTTCCGCGCCGCCCAGAGCAAAAAAACATACCATAAACCATCTGTTTGTTATACCACTTACAACTTATTCAGATTTCCAAGACAGATAGAAGTCCTAACAGTAGTCGCGTGAACACTCGTAAGACCAAAGATAAACAGTGTCGCAGTCATGTCCTAGACTCACTATTGTTTACTTAGGTGTTAGAAAATCTATTTCCGCGTTTGAGACATGTTATGTAATATTTAACACGCTTTCACGTATTGCGCTATTCAGAGGTGGAATGAAACTGAAATATTTTATTTGCAGACATAAGAAAATAAATATTAATAGTAATTGGCAATGTCAACTTTGTATAATTTTCAGCCCAAGATTGGAAGTTTTATCTATAAACTCATTACAAGTTAAAGAGCTCGAAAACCAAGCTAATTTAGTATATTAACTAGTATTATTTACTCAACACGCAATAGTAAGATCACCCAAAAAAATTAATAATATACCAGCGTGCATAGTTAAATTTTTTAACTGTGGAAGTAACATGAGATGGGAACGTTTTGGCCTCGTTTGGGACTTTGTTGCATTGTTATTTTTATTACTTTTTACGGTTCCATATCCAAAGCGCATAAACGGGATCCTATTACTAAACTTCCATTGTTTGGCTGTAACTAGGATGGCATCTCATAAACTATGATAGCTGGACAGTTGAAATTTTCACGGATAGTGCATTTCTATTTTGTAGTCTCCGTGGCGTAGCGGTAGCGAACGCGGCGGCTACGCAAGGAGGCGCAGGTTCGATCCCCGCTCAGTGTATATATTTGTAAGCATGAATATGAATATTTGCACTGGTCTGGTCGTGCCTCGGAAAGCACGTTAACCCTTTAACCGCCACGGCACTGATCCCTTTGACGAACCTCCAGCGCCACGACACTTTAGGTATAAGTTGGAACAGTGTTGCGAATACTCAATATCGATGCATTTATTTATTCACAATATTAACCTTTCGAGAATATTTACTTTTATACTGCTCATACATACAGTATGTTAAGAAAACCCTGTCCGACCCATAAGGATAATAAAGGTTAGGTAAACACATGACCAAATATAATATAAAATTTTACGTATTCATCATAGTACCAATACAAATGAATTTTGAAATAATCTTTTTTTTCCGCGAATTAATTCCAATTTCCCCGAAATTTGGTAATTTTTAAAAAGTGACAACACCGGTATTGTTATGAGCGAATAGCGATGCGACCACGTGCCGCGTGCCCTGCCGCCCGCCCCCCGCGAGCGGCAGGCGAAGGGTGGTCAACGCACATTTATTAAGTTACCTCCTTTTGCGAAATAATATTTATTTTTTTTGGAGGGTTTTTTTTTTAGTTTAGCCCGGTTTTGTATGCATTAGTAGAATCAGTTATCGATACCTAACAACACCTTCATGGGTCGGACAGGGTTTTCTTAACATACTGTATATAGAGGCATTATTATAAAAATATAGGTAAGCATATACCTAAACTTAATAACACTACAAAATCTGTTATTACCCTACCTACCGATGTACCTTCTTAATATTAAATAATTCCAGCCTATGAATGTATCATTTAAATTTTGGTTAGTATCCATGATGAACCTTAGTAGGTATGTTACAAACAAACACAATTACTTGTCAAATTAAAATATCGATTTAAAAAATAAATTAAACTTATCAAATCAACATCACTTCTATGTTGAGAACTGTCGTCGCTTCGCAATTCATGATTACAAAATATTTAATAACTCTTCGTCTTCACGAAACACGAAAAAGGCCTACAACACTAGTTGCACTGAGCGATAAAGCTTCTCCTGTAGCAATTTAAAATGAGATTAGTATTATATGAAACATAGATAACAAATTAAAAAAACAGTAAACTTATTTAGTCCGTTTACTATCCCGCGGACAAAAAGACGGTATGACATTTATGTAAAAAAAATGATACGCGTTTAAAATATTAGGATACAAATAATAATAAATAACAACAAATAAAATAACTAAATAAACTGTATTTTCTTTAAAACAAAATAAATGGGTAAATAAGTACACATATTATTATTTAGCTGTCCTTTTGACTGAGGATAAATAAACAGACTTGAAAACAAGAGTTATTTACCGAATTATTATCACTATCCGTTGAACTGCTACTACTATAAATATCATTGTTTGCTTGCTGCAATATATTTAATAGTTCTTCGTCGTCGTATAACATCATCGATAACTTCTCGACACTAGCTTAGATGTAATAATAATGTGAGCACATGTTATCATGGCGATGGCGCTGACGTTTATTCAAAATATGACTACTTGACCTTGAGCCGCACATAAAATTACGACGACGGCGTTCGCGGATAGCCTGTACTAGTGACGTTCTGGAGTTAGTTTGTACTTAATATTTACCTATACTTATTTGTTGATTTCTACATATTACTTCACTAAAGCTTATTGAATTTTGAATAAATAAATAAATGTTTAATAAACTATGAAATTTTGATTAATGTTTACTTGATAGTTTTGTAAAAAATAGGATGTTTTTTATTAATTTACTATCAGGAGTTTCATATGCGGTACAACACTAGTCTACATGAAATTATGGGTTCGGCGAAGTAGGTTGATATTTAGACGTATCACGAACTGAGAACATGTAATTATTTCAATCAATTAGCTAAAATATGTATTTAATACTGTTAAAAATAAAGTAATTACACGAAATATATTAAGACTAGCTTTCCGCCTGCGGCTTCGCCCGCGTTAACTTCGGTTATATCGCGCTTTTTAGATTCCTCTCGGGAATATCAAATTTTTTCGGGATAAAAAGTACCCTATTATTTAATCCGGTCTTTTAACTTTACGTCTGCAAAATTTCAAAGCAATCGGTTCAGGAGTTACGGCGTAAAAGTGGTACAAACAAACTCACTTTCCGATGTATAATATTAGTAAGGATATATTTGGTGTACGCATACAAATATTTCAGTAATCTCACTTGGGAACTTTTTGTTTTTTTAGGACCAAAAGTAGCCTATGTTACTCTCCATCTTTTCAACTAACTGTATGCCAAAAATCATGTCGATTGATTGCTTAGCTACGGCGTGAAGGAAGGACAAACAAACAAACAAACTTTCACATTTATAATATTAGTATGGATTCAGTAAGCAAATTCAACATTTATTGTACATTTTTTAAATGACAGGACTTTCTACACAATATTCTGACGTGGCGCCTGATGTAATGTTCTTACAACACATAATATTATGGCGTTGGCGGTTAAAGGGTTAAGCCATTGGTCCCGGTTGCCATACAAACATCTAATGGCAGTCGTTACGGGTTGTTGGAGCCCTCAAAAACCCAACAATTGGTCTAACGGCAATGCTTCGATATCGTCTTCGGGTTTTGGAGGTCAGATGGTAGTAGCTTCACGGAAAATATCGAAGTTTAACCAAAATCAGCAGTTACACTGGTAAAGCGGACCCAAAAGCTGAAATAGCTTCGGATGCGACTGGGATTAAAGCTGAGATGATGATGATGGTGCATGTCTATTGCCGCTTTTTACAACAATTACTATAAGATACAGAAAATATCGTGCGCGAGTTAACTCGCACTTTGGCCGTTTTTGCTTTTTTCGTTTTTAGAGTTCCGTAGCCAAATGGAAAAAAGGAACCCTTATAGATTCGTCATGTCTGTCTGTCCGTCCGTATGTCACAGCCATTTTTTCCGAAACTATAAGAGCTATTCTGTTGAAACTTGGTAGGTAGATGTATTCTGTGAACCGCATTAAGATTTTGATGCAAAAATAAAAATAATAAATATTGGGGGCTCCCCATACTTAGAAATGAAACTCAATTTTTTTTTTTTTTTCATCAAACATACGTGTGGGGATAAAATATTTTTTTCTAAACCGATTAGTATGCGTGATAGACGATTCCAAAGTGGAAAAAGTTGCCCCCCCCCCCCCCCCCACCCCTCTAACTTCTAAAATAAGAAAATGAAAATCTAAAAAAAACCTTTTACTATAAACCTACATATTACTACCCACGAAAATTGTTTTGAACGAGAGCTATTAAGTAGTTTCCTCGTAAATCGTAAACCGCTTATTACCGCGTAATCTTCATTTTGTTGTATTTGTTGTATGTATTTTATTGTGTGTACATGAATAATAAAATAAATAAATAAATCAATGTGCGTGAGTCCGACACGCACTTGGCCGGTTTTTATACTTGTATTTAGTAAGAGGTCTTGCTGTTCGAATAAATACTTTTTTCTAAGACTAGTACTACAGAGTTAACGGCCCGAAAAACAAAGCAGAACAGAACACTATTGGAACAGTAACCACCGTATCTTTTCATGCCACCTTACTCGTCTTACATATTGGAAAATATGATTAGCCGTTATCCTACTAATATTATAAATGTGAAAGTTTGTATGGATGTACATTTGTTACTCTTTTACGCAAAAACTACTGAAAGGATCAGGATGCAATTTTTATCTCGATATTCCCATGGGATAGAAACTTAAGCGAGTGAAATTGCGGGGCGCAGCTAGTACTATACAAAATGGCCACTCCACTTATTAGTTATCCGTGCCATAGCAAAAAAAACCTGCATATCACTTGCCATCAAAGGTGAATAACACAAAATTATCTCTAGCCCCATCAAATTGATATAATGACCATGCACTTAAGGTGCCAGGCAGCGATCAAGGTCAAGATTTGAAGAGCTTTCTCTGCGATATTAGTTATTTCCCTTCAAGCACAAATAGAGGCGATGGGTTGAATGAACTCATGCGCACACATAGATGACGGCGGGATGACGTGTGGTCTAAATTAATATTATTTTTGTTATTTAAAAATTAAGCAGGAGAATGTGTTCTGTTTTTAGTGGCTCTTAAATTCACTATTGTTGATGGGTATTCGTAGTGGGCCTTATTCCTTATTCACAAACTAAATTAAATTTAAGTACAGCGTTTCTTTTTATTTTATTACGAGTAATGATTAATATTAGTTTAAGACCTATCAGATTTATCCGCGCCTGACGTAAATTGACGTATTTAGTAGCAGTTTTCAATCGGATCTAAACTGCTTATAAAGTATCTTAATTTAACAGTTCTAAATTATTAGTTACCACTGTTAGGACTAACTATTAGTGAACAAGGGAATCGGCGCCATGCCACAGCAGGTCAAGCTACCCGACACTGTCAAATATTTCCAATCAATCTTGAGCCTTAGTCTTTTAATGATAAAGTTTAAAATCTAATGAAGAAATCTGACAGATTGTAGTAGCTTGATGTGCTGTCGTCAGTACGATTAAACGAGTTTTAATCATATTATAGGAAGGGAATAGGAAGGTAGACGGCCGTTGAGCGAGGTGATCAATGTTAAACCCAACAACACGACCAACGATACTGCGCCAAAAGGAGATTGATCTGAAGACCCTCCACGACCAAACTTCCAACACAACAACATTAGGCACATCGTACCCGGCACACATCGCAACACAACTGCTCAGACCCGTCCTCCGTACGGCTTCACCAGACCTCATGCCGGAACACGACAAATCGCTTGGCGGCAAGGCTTTGTCTGGTGGGTGGTAACTTCTGCCGGCGGCCGATGTTATGGCCTACCACCGAGAGAAACATCTTTGTAACCTCCTTTTATAGGATTTATAAGACCGCTCAACGCTAGAATATAATAGAATACCGTTTATTATGTACATCATACAAATTACAAACATTATTTCTTTACAAACGGTGAAACAATAGGCGGATTTATCGCTAACAACGATAACTTAAAGACAACTTTCGAATGGAATAACGTTCTATGTACGTTAGGATCAATCAAAAATAAGTGACAAAATTTAAATCCCTCACCACACCTAGTACCTAAATTAAATAAAGAGAAAAAGTAATCAAACATGCTTCATCTTGCCACTTGCACCACACCACAATGCAGGCGCTTACAAAGGCCATCAGCGCAAGGGCCGTTCATTTACCACTTGTGTTAACAGATGTTATACAACATAGAATCGTGATTAACGCTAGTAGTTGAAAGAAAGAGCGTTTTTTTTTTTTTTGTTTTGTACATCTTGGTTTAAAATGTCATGTGCTTTTTTACAACAACTTCTAAATCTCTATCACTATCAACATCACAACAGCCTGACTTCATGTACTGCTGATCACAGGCCTCTTTCCCTTGTGCCAATCTCCATTGTCACCGTGCAGGCCTCATTGAGGCTCTGCTCGCGATGGTAATATTATCGTCAAAATCACTATAAGGTGTCATTATTATTAAGTACAACCTGACTTCGACAATATTACTTATTCAACGCCACGCCGACGAAGTTATCCGTTGTATTGTATCGCCTGACCGTGCAATTCCCTCGTTTTATTTTTTACTTAGTTTTTCTTACGCCTTTATTTATGTTCGGTTCCTTACGAGTCCAGATTAAAGTTATGTTAGAGTTTCTCAATAATTTGGTAAAAAATACAACAGAGATTTGTACAGTATTTTGTTTTTACTTGTACGGACGACAGCACGTCAAGCTGCCCGAAACTTTCAAATATTCCCAATCAACCTTTAGCCTTATGCTTTAGAGCTAAAGTTGAAAATGTAATAAAGAAATCTGACAGATTGTAGTAACTTGATGGGGACGTAGCCGCATGTCGTCTACTTCCAATGTACGGCTAGGTATTTACTGAGGATTTCTTATTGAAATCAATTACATAGTTAGACTGCCTTGTCACAGAGTAAACTCACTGAATAATTACTAATTAAACTACTGTGACTGCCTCGTTGAATTAATGATGGCAAGACTGGCAACAATCGGGTAGTGCTGTTGGAGTTTTTCATCTGGAATATCTCGGTAGAACCGGGAGTCTGGATACAATTACCGCTTGATTGTAATAGGCTTTACGTTTATTACATGGGACAACAAAACTAACGATATATGGCTCATCTGGATTTAAGATAAATGCGGGACACCTGCTTAATCCTACCAGGAAGATTAATATTAATTATGCTCAGCATAATCATTCACAAAATTCGTGTAATATAGATATATTATAGATATCTATTAAATATAATAGATATCTAATATAATAGATATATATTAGATATCTATTTATAGATATCTATTAAACAAAGTGAACTCACATTTTGTGATTCAGACCGCACTGGGCAAATAACCCAACGAAATCTACCTCTATCTCTACCCATAGCGGCAGCTGTATTTTCCACATTTGTCCTACGAGTTTACATTTAAAAGCTATTTAGGAAGGCGACGACAGATTTAATTCGAGAGGCAGCCAATATGGGCCACCTGTTACGTAAAGTAGCTGCAAGGAATTTATCTAGTGTCGAGTGTTGACAGACATTTTATGTTTTCGTTATTTTCTATGAAATCTGTTAATGATTTTGTGGAGGCATGAGGAACAGGGAGTAAAGTTCACTCATCCTCCATAGAAAAAGGAGGATCCTCCGACCAGACGGGTGTTACGTCTGGCGGGCACTTGCCCAACGGTTGAAATTGGCAAGTTGTATGTATGTTAATTGCACGGTAAACTCTGATTGCGAGATGTAGAATTCGTGTGACGTCAGTATGACGCGTTGTTCCATGCGGCGTTTGTAGAAACCACTACAATTTGATTGACATAATAGTAGTTTACTTGTAATATTATATTTAATTGTGAAAGTAATTTTGTTTGTTACGTAAAATTTTGCACGTTAACCAACAAACACCCAAAAGAATAAATATCGTTGGACGCAATTGCTTTAGGAAGCTATTTGGCTCTACGAATAATGATTCAAAGCATGATTCAATTTCAAATCATTTATTTCAATTATACCACTTACAATCACTTATTAATTGTCAGTTGGTCTTAGTTGATATACTAACTAACTTGCTGAGCAATATACTAACAAATAAGTTATCTAAAATAAAACACATATTCTAAATGGAAAAACAATAAAATAATTCTCACTCAAACCTTCCGATACGGAAATCACTGGTAATGAAGAAAGAATTCCTGTTAGAATGATTGATGGTTTTGGGACGCTTCGTCACTTTAGTTATTAATAGTTCTTGTGGAGTTCAATGAAACATATTATTAAAAAAACAATGGGATTTTATAAAACGAAATCTGTTTCTTGTTTGTTACGTTTTCACTAAAAAACTAACGAAAAAAAACCAGAATTTGATTTGTTCGGAAATATACTTTTGGAAGGAGACTTCAACACGGAAAATTCAAACACTAGCTCTAAGCACAACTTGCTTAAATATATTTTGCATTATATAGTACAGAGGAAGTTTGCTAATAAAATACTGGCGTAGTTTAAGTAGGTATAAACTGCAACACATAATTATAATTGAAATGGTTCAATCTTCACAATACAAACCTATTAAAGTGCTTTTAATTATTGCTTCAATGTTAGCTAAGAAACGATTATAAAAGGATTTTTTTTAAATATTTCTCTATGTTAAAAACTACGAGTCATTCCCGAACAGGTAAAGGATTTGATTAATTTTACTTTAGACGTTCTATTTTATAAGAAACCAAAAATAAGTTACTTATTTTATAGTAGGTAGGTAGTTACTTACGGAACAGCACCGACGCAATGCAATCCCAAGTAAATTTTCTCATAAAACTAGGCTGAAAATAGTTACACAACAAAACCCGATGCGAAAAAAATCTGGCTTCGAAACAGTCTAGTCTGAAAGTCTAACAACAATCACTGCACCTTGCCACCTACACACTGAACTAGATGCATTGCAATGCAGTCCCAAACATGTCGCCAATAAATGTGAAAGCTCATTAGTCAAAATCAGTTAATTTAAGCAAAAAACCTGTTTCTACAATGTTCTTCTTTAGCCCCGGTGCACAGGCGACTTTTTATCGTGCATTCGATTTTCGACACTAGATGTCAAGTCAATTGTTAAGAAAGAATTCAAGTCAGTGCAGTGCATCCCAGCGCGTTACAAAACGTTAGATTTTCGACTCTAGGCGCTAAGCAATGCGTTGAAAATGCAGTACGCGAGAAAAAAATCTCGGCTGGTCTTACTTCAGTTAAGCGAGACCGGTTTTTAAATTTTGCTCATTATACAATTGGTGGATGACTCATGAAGATGTTATGGAAGGAGCATAGGTCTCATAAGACAATGCTCTTATTGAATTGGAAAGGCATTACGCCTTATCAAACTAAAGATTTATTCATAGAAGTTTTATCTAAGATGCCAGGCTCGCCCCCTTATTAAATAGATAAAATGAATCGGAGAAATTTGGACGGCTAAAGGTACACCTATGCCTAATCCTTTGGAGAATACAGGCGAGATGTTATGATAGTACCTACACAAATATTACTACTTGCGATTTATGTGGATTTCTGTTGTCCAAAAATATTTCTATTGATCCATAGAGATATCGAGCCTATTGCACTATCGCACTCAAGACATCTATTATGGGTTTAGTGGAATACACGTTCATCAGTGAACGAACACAAAATTCGCGTCATGTTCCGTCATATTGTGTCAAGTGTCCGATGGAATGCAATGTTTACGCAAATTGCGTATTCTATTTCAATTCACAATATGAATGCTCATAAAGAAAAATACATCGTGAGAAAACGGCATGTCCTAGAACCAATAATTTTAAGACGTGACGTGACATCTACCAAAACCCGTACAGCGTACGTGTTATTGATTACGGCCCACTTCCTCTCAAAGGAGAGGAGGCCTGTGTCCCAGTAGTGATTATAATCCCACGGGGTATTCTGTCAACTTCTATCATCTAGATAAGCATAGCACCGATTACAGTTTAGTTAAACTTTACCAGGCCAATAGTTCACTTGGTTAATGAAATTACTGGAATGACTGATAAAATATGCGACATGCGGCGACTGCATTCCATATCGCTTGGCTGCTATCTTTAAGTTCAACTAAGTTCGCTTATAGTAATGTTCTAGTTGTTAAGTTGTGATACGACTGTTATCTTCTTAATGAAGATTTGATTAATACTTCTGTTATACAACCGTAATGCTGCTTTTACAAATTCAGAACTTCCCTCACCAACACATTCCTGTCCTTATGCCAATTCATTCGAAGACTAGGCTAGCCTTTTTTCCCTATCAGCCGTCATCGCATCATCTCTGTATTTATTCATGAACCTCGCTAGCCATATCCTTTCTATCCATCCTTTACACAACCCATGCGTTACGCAGTTTCTATTCTGCCAATTTCATGTACCTACGTGTGAAAATGCACGTTATCCGAATTGCTGATGCACCTCAAGTTTAAAGATGCCATAAGAAATTAAAAGGAAAGTAAAGGAGGAGGATCACTTGAAGACAGGTTTTGATTGCGAATAAGCCACTGCAGATGACTATACTATTGATACGCTGAATAGTGTCTAAGTAACTATACTTGAAGTTTCTTGCCCGCTTGGCTGACTCCTTGACAATTCAAAAGTGCTTGTAAATAGTTTCATTACAATACCTTTGGAGGACAATGCTAACGCGGTCCACCTGGCCAAATCCTAGTTCAAGCTTATATGATATATATAAGGGAATCAAAAATACGAGGAAGGACAAATTTATTGTATGTATTTTTTTTTAATAATTATAAACAAGCGCTTGACCGCAATCCCGCCTGATAGTGATGTGATCGTTGATGGTAAAGCGCGCTAGTTTATTAAGAGCCTATTCACTCAGAAAAACTGAGCGAATAGGAAGGAAGACGGAAGTTGAGCGAGGTGATGCAATGTTAAACCCAACAACACGACCAACGATGCTGCGCCAAAGGGAGATTGGTCTGAAGACCCTCCACGACCAAACTCCCAACACAACAACATTAAGCGCATCGTACCCGGCACACATCGCAACACAACTGCTCAGACCCATCCTCCGTACGGCTTCACCAGACATCATGCCGGAACACGACAAATCGCTTGGCGGCAAGGCTTTGTCTGGTGGGTGGTAACTTCTGCCGGCAGCCGATGTTATGGCCCACCACCGAGAAGAACTATGAACATGAGAATTTGACATTTATCCTAGTATTGTTTTATTTTTCTGCTTTGCCAGATGCATATGTATGTTAATATGTCGTAGGCAAATGTGACAATACAACGACCTAAGCAAAGAGTCAAGTGAAAGAGCGTGATGAGGGTGTCGCTAGGAGTCACGATCAATTAAAACATTTGTGTGTGGACAGGTTGCTATTTCTCACATAGCAAAGGTTACGTTCAGAATTAGCAAGGAGTTTAATTAAACTATTTTAATTACGGGTATTTGCCTTCATCTATTTTACCCCATGTATTAATTCAAGAAAAAGGTTTACAATTAGTATGAAAATCCGCCTAGTAGGCAAGCAGAAAGTTTTGCAGGTCTTGTGAATGTAGACGTAAAAAATAAATAAATGTAGTTTAATTGCCAATGAAAGGAAACTTGAATGACAATTTCTTAGCTTTTTATATCCATTGTTTTTTTTTTTTTTTTGCAAAACAAGCATCTACAGTAACTTAATGCTAACTTATCTAGTTCTCCTCATAACCATTGTTAGTTTATTTTCACAAAATGCTTAAAACAACGTTCGAGCCAGTTCCCTACCAAAGGGACAAATCAATACCTTGCATAACATGAAGGTATGTAAAACGTTTGCTATTTTACCACGAGTAGGCAACTTCGGCAATTCACGTCAAATACCCTTGAAGTGCGAATTAGAAGTTATATAACTTAGAACAGACAAAAAAACTACGCTAATGATTTTTTATAATGATTAAACTATTTTTGTGCAAGGTGATTAATTTTGGCACATGAATTCCTATTTTGACGGTAAGCACATCAGATTTCAGGCTGGGAAAATGCCACTTTGAAAATTTAATTGACAAAAAATAATTATCCTTGAAACTGACAAAAAGAAATCTTTTTCAGGGTTTCGTGCACGGGCACATGGATTGGCATAACACGAAAGGCTACTTGTTATTACACATTAAAAGAAGATGGAGGGACAAAATCTGCTTCCAAAAGAACCGACTCGCAATATTAGGCAATATCATAAGGTCTGAAGTGTGTCAAAAAAGGAAGCTTTGCCCCAAAAGTGGGACCTTACCCAGGCAAGATAGATCGATGGGATTTAGACTACATTTTAGACAAGGTAAAGTCGTTGTTTTGACAGCTTCCGTGGCGTAGCGGTAGCGAACGGAGAGCATGTTAAGCCGTTGGTCCCGAACATCTAGTGGCAGTTGTCACGGGTTGTTAGAGTCCTCAAAAGTCCAACAATTGGTCTAATTGCAATGCTTCGATATCGCCTTCGGGTTGTGGAGGTCAGACGGCAGTCGCTTCACGGAAAATATCGAAGTTTAGCCAAAATCAGCAGTCGTCTGGTATAAAACTTCGGATGCGACTGGGATGTGTCGATTGACTGATGCGGACAACTGAGTAAACAATTTATGGTGTGTCAAAATCTATAGGTATATAGGATTCGTTAGAAGGATATATTTTAAACTCAGATCAATCAGAGAGATTAAGAATCGAAGTAGATAGCGATCCTACCTACCCCTCATAGGAAAAAGGCGTAAGTTTATGTAGAAAGGTTTGTTCCCAGATATTAACTTAACGAAAAATCTGTCGATGAATAAATAAATGTGAAGCCAAGAAAATCTTACATGTCCCAAGTAGGTTACATCAACACCAATTAATACTAGTTAAACGCGAAACTAGAAAGTCTAGGCCACCGATATAATACTAATTTAGAAAACTAAACATACAGGCATTGTATTGCAAATACATTTAGCAATAGTTCAAGAGTCGCTTTTTAATATTATGCAAATCTTAAACACTCATTCATCATTCTAAAGATAATTTAAATTCTTTACTTTGTTTGAAATATTATTTGATTTTGTACAAAAAAAAAAACATGTATTTCATTCATAAGATTTGAAATATGGTAATGTCCTCATTTTTGAAGACAACCCGTTAAAATCTAGCCACTATCTATCTCTGCAACAATCAATATAAAAAAAACTTGTAAAAAACGTGGAAAATTAAGAGATATTTTCCACAGATTGAGACGAGACTGCCAATGTTCCTAAAATTACGGGAAACTCATTAAAATCAATCAATTTTCCTCAAAATAGGCTTAGAATCACGACTTATCGAATGTTAAAATTATGTAAAAACGGTCCCCTCAAAGATTCCGCCCTTCATTAATCTTTTCAATAACGAATTTTATGAATCAGACATCCGCAGACTCAAGAAAGATACCTACTAAAGTTTTTGCTTTTTAAACAGATGTTTTACAGGTCACCTTCCAAAAAGGTAGAATTAAATATTTTAGGACACAACTGGCCCCAGATAATTAAAAACATTAAGTTTGAAGCAAGGACTGCTTAAAACCTAATGTTTAAAAAAAATACACTAAATCATTCGTAGCAATTTTTTCATCAATTTTAGTAACCGGAGATCTTGGAATTTATCGCATGTCTCCTGTCGTGTCATGTCACATACGGTTGTCGGATGTAAAAGTCAGCATAAGCACAATGTCTACTTATAAGCTGACTTTCAAACCTAAAGTGCATGTAGAAAATATCGAAACAAGTACAGTAACAATATAAATATTTAAACAAAATTGTGTAGAAAAAGTTTAGTGAAGAACTTTCACATTTGAAGACCTAACCACCAGACAATCAGACTAGACCCAGAGAATTCAGTTACCTGAAATTGAACAGCTTCTTTATAGCAAAAAAGTGGTTGGAAAATTTAAAAGTAGTGTCCTAGTTTTTGTCAGTTGGTAATTTCAGGTTTTGTTCCATTTTGTCTGGTGCATTGACCTTTGCTCTGAAAACTGTAATATCGAAACGGTACCCATACTATCTGCCCATATTATAACGTGACAGTAATTTTGTATGTCTATTACCTTTTCAGATTATAATGCCTGTATGGACTTCGATAAAATTTAGAACACAGTAAATCATAACCTGTGTTCGGACATAGGACGTTTCTTAACGTTTTTGATAAATCCAATGCATGTGCGGGAAGTTACTTTTGGAAGGGTTTTTTTTAAATCCTGTCTTTACGTTTTTTTTTTAAAATAAAAACATCACTTTATCGTAATATTGGCAAGTAACGTGAATTTTTTTAGAATAGTACCATCCCATATCCTCCCGTGGGTGTCGTAAGAGGCGACTAAGGGAGCTCTCACCAGGGAAGCGGGCAGCAGCGCTTCTTCTCCTGGGGAATATCAAATTACTGCTATCCCCAACCCGCCTACCAAGAGTGGGGATTATGACAAAACCCTCCAATGTAATGAAAGCCTCGGGGAAGGCCTATGTCCAGCAGTGGACATCTATAGGCTGAAGAAGAAGTGCAGTCAACGTTTGTCAGAATTTGAATTTAATAAATAAATATTTTGTTATGAGTTAAACTTCAGTTCTTAAGTATAGCAATAAATTTCTGTACCACATCGTATATTATACACCATCTTCACAGCAATTAATGGATTGCAGCATAATTGAACTATCGTTATGAACTCGTAACTATTATACATTTAAAATTAAATCTTTAAGCCGTTACAGATAGTCATTAGAAATCCATTAACTTGTTTCTGTCTGCCAGTCTTCAATGCGCACTCGCCACACTTCAACTGGTTTGATCCAATGTTGGATTACCTCCTCGACGAAAGAGATAATGGTATGATCACGATAAATACTATGCGTTGCTTTCTGTACTCCGCAGAAATGATATCGATCGATTTTTTACTCCTAAATATTAACAAATCAGTAAAACGAAATATAATCCTATAACCAGTCGTAAATGAAACTTCAGAACTTTACACTGCTCTCATCAGTTTTAATGTGACCAACATTGGCCACATGTTGGCTCCACACGCTACATTCGATTATTATATAGTCCGTTGACCCTTATGGCAACGTTCCAAAAAACACTTCTACAATCGCATATTGTGAGACTGTTAATTGACTGATGTTATGATGATTAACTGGAGATTCTTGTGATGTTCTTGGCAAAGTTTGACTGATCCATTGTTTAATAGTTTTAGAGGCTCTCTGTGGTTTTTAAGAGCTATTTCTTTGATAGTGTTTTGATTGCAATGTACTATTAACAAATATATATAACTTTTACCTACGTCTTCGCGGGCCTAGAGTTCGGAAATTACCCATAAGGAACTACAGCATACCCGCGGTCATGGTGCGAATATACAAAGTGGTGATGACAATACGACAATATTTTAAACATCATATATATATATCCATTAGCTTGGTCACAGGAATTTTTTCTCTCATTTTTTACATTTTCTGCATGATTTACAGTAAGGGTCAAAAGTGCATTACCACTTTTGAACTTTATTGCTTTAATAATAAGTGTCAAAAGTGGTACTCCACTTTTGGACCCTTACTGTAAATGTTGATAAGGAAGCGCTTACAGTTTGATGACCGCCGCATCTAGCGGTAATAAACTTTAGTAATAATGGCACGAAAAAGCTAACAGATACAAAAATAATCTCTAAAATCAATTCGAATAATTTCGACTGTGTGTTCCAGATATTTGAGGGTATATAAACAAATTAACACTTCAGCTTGTAGGAATAGTAAGTGATGTAGTGTCTATTAATATTATATCAGTAGCTATAGTATACAAAATTATTTATGTGAGAGTTACAATACTAATCGATTCGCCTTAACACACAACCCGGTAGCAAACATGGTTTTCTTTGAAAGTGTGTCGTCACATTACATTCCCGTTTTCCGCAATCAATGTTTCTAGATCAAACAACACTGCTTTCTTCAGACCATCGACCCATAGAGAGCAATGGCCTTACTTTGTTTAGATCCAATTACAGTAGGACTCAATAAGCTTATTTTATTACTTTTAGGATCAACAGATCTGATATTTATTGAATTGTGGGTTGGCCCGTTGGCCATTTGGAACCTAAGACATCACATCATGTCTTCTTCAAACTTAGTGCAGTTGTATTAAGAGCCCATTGTGAATGTAAAATACATTCACAACGGCTGTTAATGCAACTGCACTAAGTTAAAACGAAAAAAAAAGAGATTAAAAGAGTCACAGAACTCAAAGGCATAATGCTAAGGGTTTAGGAATAAGTGTCCTGTGCCTCTACCATGAGTTTAAAGCTATAGTATTTCACGAGACTCGCTAGCGACTACGGTAAATATTTTGTATGACAAATTGGACAGCGCCTCTAGCGGTCACTTACGGAACTAAATCGGTAGTATGAGTTTACAAGCAAATACCTATCGAAAAAAAACTCGCTAGCGACTGTAGTTTTAAGCAACTTCACTATGAAAATCGGTACCATGAGTTACATATTTGACAGATGCTATCGAAATAAACTGTTACTACAGCAGTAAAGTAATTCACTAGCATATTGAACGGTGAAAGTGTTGTGAAGAGTTTAAATAAAACAATATTTATTGATTTGTGTTTAAATACAGTGCATAAATATGTCCGGCAGAGCATATTTAGCGTGGGATATGTTAGCTACGGCTGCGTATGAAGACGAACGACGCGATCAAGGACGTTTTCAAGCTTCTATACGAAAGTGTCTTGGAGATCCACTTGAACATATAAGTGATAATAATTTTATTAAGGAATATAGGCTCAATAAAGAGGCTTTCGAGCATTTGTGTGGTCTCCTAAGAGTTCACACAAATTTGAAGTCTTCACAAAGGGTGTCCCTTGAATCGAAGGTATGTTACAATGGTTCTAAAAATCATTGTTAAAACTTACTTTTGTACATGCAGTTCATAGTAAATACAAATACTACCTTTTTCAGGTTTTATGTGCATTGTTATTTTATGCACATGGGAGCTATCAGCGAGTAACTGGTAAAGCTCTCCATTTTTCTCAAGAAGCAATGAGTATATATATTCAAGAAGTCACAGAGGCATTGAACAATCCATTTATAATAAAAAACTTTATAAAATTTCCAACCACAAGACAAGAAAGGAATACCGTAAAACAAAGGTATATAACTTATCTAATAAACATGTCCACAAAACTCAATTAACTTTTCCATGCTAAGTAAATATATTTTATTTATAGTTTCTACAACAAATATGGCTTCCCAGGAGTTATAGGATGTATTGATGGAAGCCACTTTAAAATATTTACACCAAGCAAAGAAGAGGAGCATCTATATTTCTGCAGAAAACATTATCATTCTCTTAATGTGCAAATGGTTGGTATTTTGAATGACATATCTTGTTAATAGGTGTTTTGCTTATTTTTTTTAAAGCTTTATGTTTTTATAGTTAAACTGGAAATTCAAAGAAATGTAAGCAGCATCACTTCGCATACAATACATATAACTAAATTATTAAGCTATTTGTTTTTTCAGATATGTGACCATAACTGCTTAATCCTCTCCGTTAATGCAAAGTTTGGAGGAGCAACACATGATGCATTCATATGGGAGAATAGTAATGTTAATGACTACGTACAATCATTGCACAGACAGAATGAGATAGTGTGGCTGCTAGGTGAGCAATAAATTTACTTGTAAACATAAATAAATGGAAATAAAGCTATATTTAAACAAAAACTAATAAAGATAATTTTTTTATAGGTGATTCTGGTTACCCTCAACGGCCATGGTTAATGACACCCTACATAGATCCGCCTCCAAATTCAATTTTGGAAATGTACAATGCAGCTCACATGACCACAAGAGTGGTTATTGAAAATACTTTTGGGCGGTTAAAGAACCGTTGGCGTTGTCTACATAGGGATAGAACTTTGCACTATCGCCCTGAAAAATGTGCACGAATTATTGTAGCGTGTTGTGTGTTACATAACATTGCACTAAAATTCAATGTTCCAGATCCTGAAGATGATATTGCTGAAGAACAACAAGGTATTTTAGAAAAATAAAATATAGGTACAGATAAGTATTTAAATTAAAATGTATAAGATAACAACAGTTGTGTTTAATACTTGCAGAATCATTTGAACGACATGAGGTTGTGTTGGAACATGAAAGTACCAATGATTTATTACTCAGGGGACGCACATTACGGGATCAAGTGGCTAGAAGACTTTCCGAAAGGCCATGATACAATTACATTTATTAGAGTTATTCTTTTACACAATCTACATACTAAGGAGGCTTTATAAGTTGTTTTATTTATTTTAATATACTTTATTAAGATCAAATTGCACCTATTTATTTATCAACCCCAATAGTGTTCTAACACTATTACTAGCATAATATATATGGACAACCCCTTCCAAAAACATTATACAAATCGACGCTGGAAAGCGATTTTGTCGTATCTCGAAAAAAGGCAATTTGTTTTTATTGCATAATTGAACTCAGAAAAAAATAAGTTTAGAAAAAGTCAACGTCGCGTCGTATTATAAAAAGAAACATCATAGGAATACGTTGATCAGACCAGCAGTTTTTTTTTTTTCTCTCAATCATATTATGCAATAAAAAATGTCTTCTTTCGAGATACGACAAAATGGCTTTCCAGCGTTGATATAGTCTTACATGCTACTAAAGCATCATGGACAGATAACCATGAAGCTTAAGTAGTACTAACACTAGTACTTAGTGCATGGAGCATAGTGACGAGATGAGTAATTTTACATTAATAGTGTCGCCACAATAAACAGCCCTTTCATTAAATAAATATATATGGACAAATCACACAGATTGAGCTAGCCCCAAAGTAAGTTCGAGATTTGTGTTATGGGATACTAACTCAAAGACTATATTTATAATAGATACATATATAGATAAACATCCAAGACCCAGGCCAATCAGGAAAAGATCGTTTTTCCATCATGACCTGGCCGGGGATCGAACCTGGGGCCTCCACGTCGCAGGCAGGCGTATTGACCGCTGCGCCACGGAGGACAACTAGAAAACGGAGGAAGACTAGGGGGAGGTTTATGACCAACCGTGGATGTCTTACGGCTAAAATGTTAATTAAAAGAGCTTTTGTGTATATTTAAAGATAGTTAGATATTTATTTATTTATATTTATACAGTAAAAATATTTAGGTACATAATAAAAATGTCAGTAAAATTACAACAACATAGGTACTAAAAACCTAAAAAAATAAACCTTAGAATTAATTCTATGATTATATTATCATAAACAAAAAAAAATACTAGGAAAATCAGAATTTAAATTTTAACAAAATGTGATAGTAAAACAAAAAATAAATGCTTTGATTCCTACCTGTTTCCTAAATTATTACCAATATTTCTAAAAACTTCTAAAAATTGACCAAATAAATCTAACCACCTTTCTTGCATGCTTAATTCTAATTCCCTAACCCTTATTCTTTCCCTTTCTGCTTCCTGCTGGAAGACTCGCCATTCGGAATCGGATCTAACAAACGCTTGTCTAGCTATATCTGATTGGGTCTGTGTGCGAGTCCTTCTGCGAATCGGAGAATTCAAATTTTGAAGTCGACCTCTTCGTTGACGACGAGGGGTGGAGGGCAAAGGTGTGGGGTTTTGTATTGTGCGATTTTCTTGAGGCACACCAATTCTCGTCGGGCTCATCTCTATCCTATTCACATGTAGATCTGTAATAAGAAAGAAAATTTTAATATATGTATACATTTTAAAATGTTATTTTTTAATAAGTTTTAAAGTTACTTATGTTGTTATGTAAATATAAAAAAAACTATTGAGTATTAATAGTATAAAGAAGAGACTGGTGATAATAATTTGTGAAAATAATTGAACCTGTCCCATACCATATATGGCAATGAAACAACTTTACCTGTGCCTATATGTGCTTCTTCTGGAGGTACACTACCCACCAACCTTAGCTCTTCAATTGAGGTACCATGTGCAGATGGAAGTCCCGTGGAAGAACCAGGTTGGTTCCAATCTTCATGTGCTGTTTTAAAAAAATACCAATTAATTATTACTTATTAACTGTAGGCACATAACGATTTCACAACAAGTGCACCTGAGAGATGGCAGAACATGCTTAGATTATAATGTACTAGGCCTCAAGTTATATAAATTGATTTTTGAACTTTCTTTTTATACCTTGCCATGAAATTTAATGCAAATATTATTTAGGTAACCATTACAAAACTTACCTAGACTAACTTGATTTGGCTGACTGGCTTGAGATGGAGTATCTGATGGCAGTTGAGTATAGGTTTCTTCCTGTAAAGATATTGTTTATTGTTAAAAATTTGCTAAATATTATTTTTTTAAACTGTGCCCCACACTAGGAATTTCTCCTGTATCGTGGGTGCGTTTACAAACATATAAACTCACATAAACAAACAACCAGATACAGAACAGCTACTTGTAGGTCATACAAATATTTGTTCCGTGCGGGAATCGAACCCGCGACACCCAGTGCAACTGTCAAACAGTTAATCATTACGCCAAGCGTGCCATCATTACTTGAACACTTATAATTTAAGGAAAAACATTAAGCAGCAGTAGTTAGCATACCTCTAGCCCAACCTCATCAATAGTCAGAATGCCTGTAGCAGCCTGAGTGCCTACTATACGAAGAACTCTTTCTTCTATATCAGACAGTTTAAGCCTACAAGCTGGACCACCACCAGTTCTCTGTGTAGATCTATGTATGCGACTAGCTTTTCTTTTTGTGTTATTTTTGAAATCACTCCAAACCTATAGTTCATGCACAAACACAAGAAAATTAGTAAAAGCTACATAGAGATGAATAAAAATTAAGAATAATTGTTATGCAAATTATACAATAACGATATAATGTAACCAACAACATAATTAGTATATAGATAGTGTGTGTAGGTATATTTATACATACTTTTCTCCATTTCTCTGCCGTCTTTGTGTCACCAATAGCATCTGCATTTAAAAGGTCCGTTAATTCATTCCACCTTTGGATATTATTTAACCTTCCTTGTGGACCGTCACAGGGTTTGCTGAGATCACCATATCTAAAAATAAACATTCAGATAAAAAAAAGGCCACTTGAAGCGACACCGCATTCCTGCAAACCACTTGAAAACAAATATTTTGTTTCAAGTGTAGCAAACTGCTGTAATACGGCCTCGATATATTATATCAAACTTTTGAGACTTATTAATTAAACCGTCGGACCCTAATAACGCCAATAACTGATTTAAAACACTGGCAATAAGGTCCTGAGTAAATAATTATAGACATGCACATTATTGACATTAAATTAAATTTAAAAATTAAACAATATGATAAATACATACTTTTCCATGTATTCCACCAGTAATTGGTATTGTGTTGCACTGGTACGCATTTTGTATCCACTTGTTGAATTATTTTTTTCTTCTAAATAAACTTTTTACGTTTCACAACGTAGCTTTTCAAAATTCACTTTCGCAGCCACCCCGGTTATGGTGACATTGACGAATGACGTATAGAAATATGGCGTCTGACCACACTATAATACATATAAGTTTAGGAACACATTTATTTGTTACGTCTACAAATAAAAAATCGGCGTTTCAAATTGGTAGGGTTTTTAGGGCCATCTGCCTTCTCAGCCTTTCACTCAAGCTAGAAGGAGACAGCAAATTGAAAAGTGAAGTTAGATACATTACGGATTTTGTACCAACATAAGCACTCGAGAACTACATAAACAATCGAAGTGTCGCTAGCGAGTCCGTATGACTCATGGTACGGGTTTAAATGAAAACTATTCGAAGGCATGTTTACTCGATACCCACTACGGTAAGATGGTGTAGTTTTTCGATAGTAACTCATGGTAAGGGTACTGAAGAACTCAACAAAGAGCCGTCGTAGGTCTTTGCGAGTGCGAATGAAATGGTATGGCAGAGTCATCAGTTCAAATAAGGAACCATGTTCATAGTAAACTAGCGGGTGTAAAGTTGGCACGTTAACGATGGGCAAACATACCGAGCCAATAAGAGTTCGTGTTTACCTTAACAGTTAAGTAAAATAATTTTAACTTAGTAATAATTTGTACTTAATAATGTAGTAACTTAAAATTTACGAATTCTTTCTTTAAAGCTTCTTTTTACCATAATACAGCACTTACGGTGCTCTTTAATAAATTCAAATGACCATTCTGTTTCTAACCGTATTCAATAGAATAATACGTATGACAATAGAATAATGCGTCTTGGATCCGCAACTCAAGACTTATTATTCTATGATTTGCCAAGCATTCCGAAGTTATTTTCAGAGACCTCGTCAAATATTCCCCATTTATTAAAACCTTACATTTCTGCCACATCACTAAATGGAGGACATAACCACTGACCATGAACTGTATCAATTAAATAGCACCATATTCGAAAATGTGTAAAGCCTACATAAATTGTGTACCGACAGGAAGGAGGTCCATTGAGGCATGCGTGTGCGCATTGATGCATTCATGATAAGCATGACAATGTGCTCCGGGAGCGTGAGCATGTCCTTAGGGTACGGTTTTGGTGTTATTGAATGTAGTGAACGATTTACAGCTTGCCTGAATAGTTGAAAAGACTATTATTTGTTGAAGATATTATATATGAACATGGTTGGAAGATCTAGAACCTTTACGCTTCGCATTTGCTGAAAAAACATGAATACGCTGGCTTCGATTAACTAAAGACGTCACCAAAATAGCCAAGAGGGGGCAGTGACCAATGGCTATATTACATACTCACCGACGGCCGCCATGGGCCAAGCACAATGGTACACCTGCAGAATTAAGACCGAAGATCAGTAGTGCAGAGCACGATCGTAAAAATCTATAATTCAGAGTTATATGTTGACGAAAGGACGAAAAGTAATTTAGAATAAACTTATGATAATAAAATGCACATGTTGGTTTGTAAAGTTCTTTTTATTTGACACACTTTGTTGACCCAAGTAGATAAATAAAAATGGTCTATGGTTATTTATGGGTAAAGTCAAGTTTTCCCTAGGTAGTGTCACGCGTCAGACTATGAAAATATTTATTTTCACATAAATACGACGACGACAAGCGAAGTTATGAGTATTTTGTTGTACAATAAAATATAGGTAATGTTAGAATTGGGGGAAAACTCGGGGTACTCTTGCTTTTAGGCTTAAATTTTGTAAAAAATGTCAAATAATGTACTGTCGATTAGAGTAAAAATGTCAAATAATATTATTTGGCGACCAGCCTTAGCGAGGAACATCGTATTCTCAATAACTGGGTTGTGGAGGTCAGACAGATAGACAGTCCCTACATGTGAAATACTGGTCTTCAGCTGAATCTGGAGTCGACCTCAACATAGTTTGGAAAAGATCACGCAAATGGTGATCTCGTCGATTCAAAAAATCTCCCTCGCCCAACCTACCTACCCAGACCATCCTACTTATGACTTTCAATAATACGGGTATTGAACCACAGTAACTGGAGGACTGAATAAGAAATTCATTATTAAAGTTCAAACAAACATTACGTACAAACCCTATGGCTACATTACAAATTACATAGCATTATATCTGAACCACTTACTCTATTATACTCCAACTATGAAGCACAAATGCATCCTGCACGAGCTATTGACTGCATTCAACTGCATAGTCCCTCAGCTCTCCAAAGATTTGCAAGTTAATGCATATGGACAAATACCTGACAAGTTTCAATGACCTCCAGTGTCGCCTATGAAGAAAGCATGAGGTTTTAGCAAAACAGGTAGACTTATCTAAATGTAAAGTTTCAGATGTTGGAGATTGAGTTCTAAAGTATATGTGAACACTTACTGGGCATATACTATTGAGGTTGTGCTGTCGACACGAAAAGAATACGATACGATCCAAGCAAGACATTGGATTTTTAATTTTTCCGTAATTACGGCATTCATCAGTTCAATGGTCTCAGTATTCGACGATAATTGGAATTAGTCTTTAAATCCATAGGAACAGCTGAACAGCTGACCTATGGATTTAAAGTAACTGAGGATTCCAATCAAGAATTTAAAAACGATGGACTCATACAAAAGATTTATACATGCAATCGAATAAAAGTAACTTGTTGCTAAGTGAGCGATTCATATTTTAAGATTCACTTAACAATTCAGAATAGTTACCATGAGGACAATACATATATACATATATGTAATACATGCAAAAATAAAGATTCCATTGAGTTGCCTCCACTTTACCGTACTATACTTTGCCCATAGACTTCGCAAATGGTTTCAATGCATCATGCGTATTCCCATATCTTCACACTTTATCATGTATTGTACATACCATAGGCCCATTCCGTAATTGGAGCATTGGATCGGTAAGCGAACCAATTGCTGATGTTTACACATTGATTGGGATTTGATATGCTATCAATGGCCATGTCTCAGGCGATGGAATCCACTATGTTTTAGCGAAAATAGGAATACTCTGAATATTTCGTAAGCCTCATTATCCATTCAGTACAAAATTGCTAAGGGGTCCGGTAATAAACTACAACAGAAACAAGGAACTTGTGTAGATTTACTGTGCCTAAATATGTTTTGGAAAACGTTAGCCAGGGAGTAAACGAATTATCAAACTTGACGAAAATGCATAATGATATAAATCATTCAGCTTGACAATCAACAAACAGAAAAATAAACAAGCTACTAAAATCTAGAACATTCGGATTGCTTGAATCATAACCACCGAACCAAACTAAAAGCTTTACCCTTTTCGTGCACAGACATGAAAAAAAACCCATCGTATATAGTTACAAAAACCACAACCGGTAGTTCACTTGGTGAGTATGAGTACGGCTGCATGCGCGTGCGCTCGTCCGTCGTCACATTTCACTGGTTTCGATACCAAGGGTCGGGTACGCTTCACCATTTCCATTATCATCCAGTCCTACTTGAACTAATTGCCTGATGAAGGTGGTGTACCTCACTGAAGAAAAGTATTCTACAGACGACAGCACATCAAGCTATTACAATCTGTCAGATTTCCTTATTAGATTTTCAACTTTATCTATAAAAGATTAAGGCTCAAAGTTGATTGTGAATGTCTGATAGTTAGGTGTAGCTTGACATGCGTCGTCCGTACTAAAAATGGATTGTGGCGCCGATTAATAGCCGCTTTTTCTATTTCGTTTCGTTAAAAGAAGGACTGATGATAAAATATTAGTTTAATCGTGTCGAATTAATTGACGCCTGACATAAAATGAAGTACTTTTAGTTGCGATTTTTTTTATTCCTTCTAAACTATCTACAATATGGAGTTTCTCAATTAGATAGGACTAACCCATTTTATCTGTTCTTAACTTAACAGACTTTAAAAAATGATGCATTGAATTTAAATTTAGATTAGTTTGATGAACAACTCTACAGAATCTTGAGCGGTGATATAGGATTCAGCAAGCTAAAATACCTTGATAGATTGATGCATAAACGAAATTGCGTATTTTAATATAATAACAATACTTGTTAATATTATTGCTGTTTATAAATCTATGGCTTCGCCAAAGAGAAACTGAGATCAGAAACCGATGTAGCTCTTTCTAAAGCTGCATTCCCGGCATAGTTATATCGTAATACAAAACCTACTTTGTGTAAAGAACTGGGGTATCTACGTGTCTAATCAAATCTGGTTGGTCTAGAAACCGACTCCAAAGACTCGGACCACTACGATATAATTTACTTCGTTTCGGTCCGTCAGTTTTAATTGGAAGGGCCGGGCACTTCGCTAACATATTGCCATACACGTTTTGGCTAATTAAACTATTATAAAATAATGTTCATGTGAGTTTGCTCCATCTTAATAAACATGTCGGCAGTTGTAAACACTGGTTAATGTTGTGAAATAGTCAAAGCTATCGTTAACAATCTATTCAAACCTCTATAAAATCAAACTGGCCATATTTTAACCTCTTCGACTAGTAACTAAGTTACTTCAACGACGAATATAATTGGAATAATTAGACCTCCTACATCAATCTATCTATGGATATAAAATCTATATTCAACTGGCCTTTCACATTTCGGTTTTATACTATGTATTGCTATTGAACTCAGTCTAGCTTGTTACTATCACACAAAGCACCTATAGTTGAGCCAAATTCGATAAAGAATAGAGGTAAACAAACCGTTGCTAGGCAACGAGTAGTTTACGCCTAAAAGACAGATGTTAACAACCTTTTCTAGATGGATGATTTTCATAAAAGTAATAATCCTACTTCCTACTAATCTATACAGTTTATCTATGTTTAGATATTTATGATTTGCACAGAACGCTTAACCGATTTGAATTAAATATGACATATATGTAAGCTAATTTCCTAATAGATTAAATTTTTTGATACATATTACCATTTATTGATATATATTAGTTCATTTTTGAAAATATTACAATGCATGTGTTATGTAGTTGATTTGAAAGTAATTATAATACGCAAAATTGTATTGACAAATGCATCAACTTTATTCATTGGTTGAATTCCACAAAATGTGTTTTATATCTGGATTTCATCCATCTTTCTTTTTTTGTAGGGCTATCACGTAAAATTAATGTCGACTTTTTAATGGTTTTTCGAAATACCAAGTTATTATGCATGTTATTTTAGTGATTCTATTGAAATATGCTGCAATAGGAATTGTTAATAAATAGCTAGCATGTAAAAGTCGATAATCATGTAAATAACAGGAGATTTGTAAAACGTGAGTTGTGATAACCCTAAATTGGTTTGTTTACCTCTATTCTTTATGGAGCTAGGCGATGGTATAGCTATTGTACTAACTATTCAGGGATTTGTAGTACGCTCCCTATCGCTTTGTATTCTTGTAAGGCAATCAGTGAATAGGTGAGTCACCGTCTTAGATTTTAACCAGGAAAGAATGACTACATTAAGAATGAGATCTAAATAAAGACTTTAAACTTGACTAAAGTTTCCTAATCATAAAATCAAATCAAAGGGCAATTCTCGAAATTTTTTAAAACGTTCGGAGCCTTATCTACCGAAAATGCCATTAATTCTCTACTTTATTACCATCGAATGCCGCTGAGATGATATTGATTACTAGATTTTAAACGTTTTTTATTACTGGAATTGGAGTTCCGTTTTATCATTACAGAACTTGTGATAATATTGATATTGGGTACTGAAATCAATGCAAAACCGGTGTTTTCAAGTCTCGACGAACAGGATCCACCTGCTAACTATCACAAACTGCGATCACAAACCCGGTTGCTATGTACAGATCATAGCAACACTCGTTCACGATTTCTTGTGGCGTTTTTCAATGGCGTTCGCTTCCGTAATAGACTACTTTTTGATATGTTGATAAATGTCGATGTCGACGGCCGCAATCATTTAGATTACTTTAGCGAGTGTTCTCGTCCCGTGATCAAGGTCGCGCAAAAAAAAGTCTGGACGTTATACGGTGATTTGTTTGTGTTGAAAAAGACACGAGGCCCGTAAAATTTCGTAGGTTGTTCATGCATGTGTTTTCTTTCTATTGTTCGTGTGGGAATTATGAGTAGTGTCGTTTTCTAACTAATGTATAATGTTGAATTAATAGGTAAGGCTTCTGGAGGTTCATTGACTGAATATGATAAAAAAAAGTACTGCGAGATTCGGACAAAAAATAAGGAAGTTATAAACGTTAAGTACCTACCTAGATACGTATGAATTCGAGGGTTGCCTTTTGTGACGATGTAACAATACGTAGACTAAGAATATAGATAATTTTACTTAGTCCAGTTCCGACAGTGAATTTTCATATCGAAAGGAGGATGTTATATCGATAGTCAGTAACAAGAATCGCTTAGAACCATCTCGACCACGTGGGTGACTAATTGAGCCTAGATAGTGGTCTATTTATTCACGCAAAATATAACAGTGTAGTACGATGTACAGACGACAGGACATCAAGCTACTACAAACTGTCACATTTCTTTATTAGATTTTCAACTTTATCTCTAAAGCATTAAGGCTCACGGTTGATTGGGAATATCTGACAGTTTAGGGTAGCTTGACCTGCTGTCGTCCGTACAAGGATAAACGTAGTAAATATTCGCGGCAATTTATCATTGTGACGGCGATTATTCACTCAATTAGGTGTTGCGATTTCATGATAGTGATTCTGGATTTAATGAATTCCGAGTGCCGTGGTTGTATGCGGAATCTTTTTTTTTTAATACTATTAGGGGGTAAGGAGTTCCTGAAGAAGAAGAACTCCCATTGCCCAGCTCGGGACAGTATACATAAGACTAAATAAAACAAACTATGATAAAATGCAAAGACAATAATGACTAGGTACCTAGGTAGGTATTACTCAGTAGGAGTTTTAAAAAAGTTCTCATCACAGATATATCTATGGTTCTCATGCATCAAGTTATTTTTTTTTTGTCACGAAGAAGTTCATTGACATCGCCAGCATGTTTCACATAAAAATGAAATATTGTTTTATACATAAGTACATGTTTTGATATGTCCTGATCAAAATAAAATGCTTCTCTAAAGCACTTACCTACAACTGGTTTTCATTTAGCTAACTTCTGCAAATATATTTCGAAACCTTTGCTTTTTTTAACTGCACATGACTGTAGTATTTATCCATTTGTTTATGCAACAAAATAAAAACAATGATAACAAAAGTTGTAGACAGACATTGCCCAGTAATCTCTAAGTATCCTGCTATACTTGGAGGGCCCTGAGCCACATGTGCACTTTTTTGTCCACTTTTCGAGCTAGCAGTCTCAAGGAGGGCAGTTATGAACTCAGATTATTATGCCCTTCTTTACGATTTATGTAATTACGTAAGGTTAACAATGAGTCGAAATTGTTCAATAATGTATTTTGGACAGTTTAACTTTACATAAAATGCCATAATTATGATTTCAAAAACTAAAGTGTTAATAGGCTTTGGTTGCCAACAGTACTTCTTTAATTTTTGCAAGCATGAAATATGGGATGTTGCTTCTGCCCTGTATTTAGTAAAGGGCTACCAAGATCACAGTTTTATTACTCTTTGTTCTTTATGACCACTGGAAAAGAAACCCCTATTCATAACATATCTCACAATATTTTTTACCAGCTGCTGCCGACGACTTCGTTCGTGTGGAGTTAGTTATTTAAACATTTTATTTTAGCCCCAATATATATAGCATACATTTAAAATTTTTGTTATGCTCCGCTCCTATTGGTCACAGCGTGATGATACATAGCCTAAAGCCTTCCTGGATAAATGGGCTATCTAACGCAAAAAGAATTTTCCAAATCGGATCAGTAGTTCCAGAGATTAGCACGTTCAAACGAACAAACTCTTCAGCTTTATATATTAGTATAGAGTATAGATATATTAATAATTGTTATAGTAATTTAAGTTTCTAACACAAAACATTCCTTGATAATTTTGATAATTTCCTTACCTATACTGATAAGCCAGTTCATTCAGTACATAAAAATATTAAAGGATATACTATTCTTAAAATCACAAACATATGAATTTGAAAATATTGGATATCCTGGACTAAAAAAATTCTCCTGTCAATGTTTGTCCTCGAACTCCTCCAAAACGCCTGAACCGATTTTAATGAAATTTTGTAGACATTTGTTAGGACTAAGAATAGGATTTTATCTATTTTTAAAATAATCATGCCACTTCTACTTCGCAAGTGAAGTATTTCTTTTTGTACCACTAATAAAACCACAATTTTAATAGTGCAACAAAAGAATAGGCATACAAACTAAATATTTTTATTTTTTCTGGTAATAAAACCACAATTTTAATCCATTGAATATATCCTTCATACCCACAAACTAACTGTAAAGGCAATATTATGTTCAATGAAGAGTACAAAAATGGAGCACTGATAGATAAAGAGGTTACAGACAGGTGCGGCTGAGATAAGCTTAGGTAATTATCTGAGTTGCCACAGTAAGATCACATAAATTTAAGTACTAATTACTGACATGTCCATGTAAAAAAATTATGAATAGAATACTTTTCTACTTTCACAGAAAACAACAAAACAAATAAATATATAAACAAACAAAGTTATCAAATTGTTGGGAATACTAAATAAGGAAAATAATACCTATAGCATACATCATAATGCAATAACAATTTATAGGAACATAAGTTATGTTGTTGTTGTCTTTGTAAATAAACAGGCACAAAGTTTTGATAAAAATTGATCAATAATATTATTTTTATTCTGTTAAAGAAAACTCTAGCAGCTTATTGTTTGCCTGTGGTAATAACAGTATGCTAGTTTTTCTAGGCAAAATGTCAAGGTAAATGTGGATTGTAGTGAATTCATTTGAGAAAAGTTTGATGTGCTAAAAATAAAAATATACCACATTGATAAGCATAGCTGTCCCGCCAAACACTAGGCGTAATTAGATCTAGGACTTCAAACTAGTAACAATACAGCTATACTTTATGTACTTACGAATAAGTATAAATAAAGTCTAAGAAGAAATAAAAAAGTGAGAACCAAAGAGGTCGAATTTTATTCATTTCTTGTCGTAAAATACAGGAATGCTAATGCTAAAATAATGTAATACGAGTAGAATACTGCAACGTTTTATATTACTACGTATCCTAATTTGAAATACATCGACGCAAAGAACTTATGGGCGTGCGTAATTCATAACCTAAGTAATAAACACGGAGCTTCAAAATCTATAAAAGGTTAATAAAAAAGTATTTGAGCTACTTTCCGGCAATTTCTGATAAGATTTTCGAGATTATCCAAGTTGTAAAAATAAATAAAACAATAATTGGAATGATGGCGGGCGGCACAATGGCGCGCTCATGATTTGATACTAATACACGCAAAGAAACCAAGGAAAATACTCACGTTTGATTACAATAATCCACACTCACTGAAAAAAACACTGAACAAACCAAATATTTTATAAATTTGGCGTGTAACGATCAAACAAAACGTATTATTTTTGGGAAAGCGTCGTTAAACACATCGTTTTTCCAGATTCGGAATGATTAGTGTTGCAAAGGCTAACAAAACAAATCCACCAACACCATTCATATTTTATACGAATGCAAACTCTGTATAATTTTTTTAGTTAATATGAGAACACAACTTCATTGATCCAGTTATATGAATGAATAAGTAAAAAAAAATATCGATGCCTGAAAATTACGGCTAAAATGAGATTTACATAAAATAAGTTTTTTCGTTGGCAAGATTAAAAGGGTTCCTAAGAATGATGACTTCCCTTGTTTGTGGGAAAATCAAGCATGTCACATCGATATGAAAACTTCTAATTTGACTTTAGATATTACTACATTCAACTTAATACAAACAGAATACCTGGAGCAATTGTTATAAAACGAAGTAAGTCGTATGTTTTTATTATCCAGCTCGGAAATATTGACCATTCATGCAAAATGTAAACAGTTACTTTGTCAACGTATGCGGAAAAGTTCAGAGAATGTAGGACGCGAAAGGAACCAAAGCCGGATTTTTATTTCAAGCTACCTGGTGATGATTATCTCAAAAAAAATATCTTTTATTTACTAAATTACTACTACTAGTAGTACGGATATGACTAGATAGTATTTTAGAATATATATAAAAAAAAACTTGGTAGGCACCAATAGAAAAGAGATGTTTGTAGTAACGATATCTAGCAAAGTAGCTTAGAAGCTAATGAATAAGTAGTTAATAGATAAAATATATTTAATTAATTAAGAGACGTGTAAAAATTTATATGACAGGTGACAACAGTACAACATTCATTGCTAAGAAACATTGATACCAATTTAAAGAAATTATTCTCAAACGAGGTGTCAACCATAGGTAACAGAGATACCTTATTACGGCACATTCGGCGCTCTATCACTTCTGAGGGGTAATTACATAACGGACTAAGTAATTTGATACTTTAATATCATTCAATGCGGTAATTACGTTGTTGAGCCGTCAATTTTTCAACATAGGAATTAGCAATATCCTTTAAATGGTGCTAGTAGTGATTGCTAGTATGTCACGTAATTGGGGTAAGTACTGGTGCCCTGTAAGATCACCTAATCTCGCCTTACCCTAACTCCTGTTCAATAATTAGGATCACTATAATTAATCTCAGCGTTAATCCCAGTCGCATCCGGAGATTTTTCAGCTATGGATTCTGGGGTCCACTTTATTGCTGATTTTGGCTAAACTTCGATATTTTCTGTGTAGCGATTGCGTCTGACCGCCTGAAGGCTCCAACAAACCGTACGATTACCATTAGATGTTTGTATGGCAACCGGAACAAATGGCTTAACGTGCTTTCCGAGAGACGACCAGAGCAATGCAAATATTCATATTCATGCATACAAATATTTGCACTACGCGGGAATCGAACCCGCACCTCCTTGCGCACTGGCTGCTTTCACTACCGCAACGCCATGGAGTCTGTCACTATAGTTAAATATTTATTAAAATCCAACATGATTCTGTACAAAAATAAAAATAATCAAGCTGATCTATTTTATAAAAATCTCATGGTGAAAACTTTTATAAAAGATTGAATAACATCTCACTCCAAATTCACTTCAGCTAAGTTTTCATGGTGAGATGGTTACAGAATGGAATTGATGTAATGTTTTATAAACAATTAGACAAAGGACCTATTCGGGGTTATTCGGGAAAATTCTGTTCTTACATGGCAGCACTACTGAATTGTCAATCAAATGTCAAAATAAAGTAACCAAAAACACCATGTGCGTTACTGCGGCACACGGTATCTGATCTATAAATAATTATAACAAGTGGTTATTGTACCATGGATTACGTGCCGGGCAGCGTGGCAGCCTTAATTACCGGCAACGTGACACCAAGCAGACCCAAGCTCATGAAGAGAGCCTTAACTCCTACAAAACATCAACCTTCACCCAACGTTACTCCTAAGAGTGAATTTGTTGATGATAGATCCATATTTCTTTCACCAAGTATGCAGAAAAAGAAGGCTATAGTCAAGAAGTCGCCGAAGAGAATATTTCAGAACCCAGAACTTGAGAATACTGTACCTGGTGATGGAAATTTAGTTCTCTCAAGTCCAAAGGCAGATAAAGTGAAGAAACATTTGAAAGATGAATTAGAAGCTGACAGCGTGGCTAACAAAAGTGTATCAAGTCAGAAATCACCTAAAAACAAAAGTAATAATAAAAGAGAATCAATATCAACACAGGAAAGTAATAAAACTGTTACAGAACAAAATGATAATGAAAATACTCCTAAAAAGAAGAAACAGAACTTAAAATCAGATAATACTGAAAATGTAAGTACACAAAGTACAAACACTGTTAGTACTGGAAGTGCTTCAGCTGAAGTTAAAAGTCCTAAAAAGAAGAAGCAGAGACGCAAATCAGTAGGTGCCATAGATAGTGTGAAGGAAAATGATACCAGTGACAAATCAAATGCTGCAACTCCTGTTAAAAGTCCTAAGAAACAAGATAATACAACAGATATTTTGAAAGGAGCAGGAACAAGTACCGAGGTTACAGAAATAAGTTATACTGACACACCTAAGAAGAAAAATAAGAGACGAAAGAAGAAACCAAAGGCACAAGTAGTACCACAAAATACAGAAAATAAAGAATCAGATGGAACTGACAAAGAGAATATACAAAAAGAGAATCAAGTAGCAGCAAAGAAAAAAAATAGAAAACGTAAGAAATCAAAAGGACCACAGAGTAAACCAGAAATTAAGGCCACAATTGAACTAAAGCCTGATGTGAGTGACTCAGAATCAGATAGTGAAGAAGAAAAAGAAGAAAGCAATGAAATCATAAGCTCAGTCAACCCTAATGCTATTACAAATGAAGAATCAGATTCAGAACATGAATCAGATGATGAAATAGAATCAGAAAATGAGGAAATAAATAAAAAAGTTCTAGAATCAGAGAAACCAGATTCTTCAGATGAAGAAGATGAGGATACGGAGAAAGTGGAGAAAACAGAAGCAAAGATCAAAGAAGGTGGGCAGAAAGAAGTAGGTGAGGAAAGAAATACTGAAGAAGAGATTAAAAGGACACTATTTGTGGGCAATGTGCCCTTCAGCACTAAGTGTAAGAAGGAATTGAAGAAAATTTTTGGTCAACATGGGCAGATAGAAACTATCAGGTAATGTATTTTATTTATTACAATGTTCATTTGATGATTCTTTGAACCCACAATACTGATGAATATTTAATAACAAAAAAACAGTATACATCCACAAACTATATAATGAAAATGTACTGAGTATTCCTTTAACTCTGTTTTCATGAATTCTAGGAAATGTCCAAATATAATTCATGAAAAAAAACTTACTTTTAGAGTTCAGCTCTGTACTGAGGCAAAACATTAACATTAACTTGGGTGGCCTCACACTTAAAATGCATACAAAGACATTGAACTGACTTCGAGTATAACATCACAAACCTTACTTCTAATCCATGTTATATTCTTAGGATCCGCACAGTACCCATTAAAGATGGCCGCTACACTCCCAAGCTAGCTGTTATCAAGAGTGAGCTGCATCCTGAGAGGACCACTGTTAATGTGTACATTAAGTATGCTGATGAGGAGTCTGTAGAAAAGGTCAGAAATATGTATATTCCTATTGCTTGACTTTACAATCTCTAACTTAGATGTATTTTCTGCTATTTTCATAGAAGTTTCTACAGAGTTTGGGATTTTATCTGACCCTAGCTGCGCCGCGCGGTTTCACCCGCGTAGTTTTCGATGTTTTTTATATGCTCCGCCCCTATTGGTCGCAGCGTGATGTTATATAGCCTAAAGCCTTCCTGGACTAATGGCCTACCCAACTCAAAAATATTTTTTCAAATCGGACCAATAGCTCCTGAGATTAGC
Source organism: Sesamia inferens (assembly GCA_037179545.1). NCBI lineage: Eukaryota > Metazoa > Arthropoda > Insecta > Lepidoptera > Noctuidae > Sesamia > Sesamia inferens. Next base: position 1,620,081 of record CM073943.1, read on the forward strand.
GCGTTCAAACAAACAAACTCTTTAGCTTTATATATTAGTATAGACTAGCGACCCGCCCCGGCTTCGCACGGGTGCAATGCTGGTACTAAATACACTACAAAAAAAACTGTGAAGGTAAAGCCGCTGCTCCTGCCACCCCGGATGGCCGCTCCTGCCCGTAATTTTTAAATCTATAATATCTTCGAAAACATTCATTTACATCATATACTGTAAAGGCCTACAGTACAGTACAGTAGGTTACAGTAGTGGCCTTGTGGTTAAAACACCAGCCTCTCAAGTATGAGTGCGGGGGTCGATTCCAGGTCAGGCAAGTACCAATGCAACTTTTCTAAAGTTATATGTACTTTCTAAGTATATCTTAGACACCAATGACTGACGGTGAAGGAAAACATCTTGAGGAAACCTGCCCCTTAATCGGCGAACACATCTTTGTCAAATGATTGCGACTAGTTGGCATCAGTTGGGATTGTTCGGACCGCCCATTGGTCCGTTCGGTCCAAACGATACCAACTAGTTGCAATCATTTGACAAAAATGTGTTCGCCGATTAGGGGGCTGGACTTTAAGTCTGAAATCGCCAACCCGCATTGAGCAAGCGTGGTGATTACGCTCAATCCATCTCTGTATGAGAGGAGACCTCTGCCCAGCAGTGGGACGATAAAGATGTTGATGATGATGTCAGTAAAGGGCAATATAGATCTATATTAAATCAACAATTTATTTAAGGTATTAAATTTAATAAGGATTAATGGTGTACATATTGGTTAAAATCGCTTCGAAAATTAGCCGGTATATGTCGTAAAAAGTAAATGACAAAAGTATGTTATTGTTATTATCGCGGACTTTTTCGTAGACTTTTTCAATGGTTACAATACTTAGTACATTATTTTGATAAATCTCGTAGGGTTCAGCCTGCGTTTCGCTGCAAATGCGGAAAAAAATGTAATTATTTACGACATCACATTACAAACCTCAAAAATAATAGTATTTCTCCACAATTTAAGGGATGTTATTTTACATATAAACCTTCCTGTTTAATCACTCTTATCTATTTTAAAGATTTAATCATACAAAGGGACATAGGGAAATAGAAAGTGACGATATGTAGTGAAGTCTACTCCTCTACTCCTACTCTAGTTGGAGTAGAGGAGTAGACTTCACTACATCTATCGTTAACATTGTATCAATAGTGTTGAATTCCTGACCTTATGAAAAATAATAAAATTAAACCTATGTTTAAATCAGAAGGTTCATATATAACAGATAGAAGCACATCACAAATGAAATTATATATTTATTTTCTGTACAGTAATAAATAATTTTTTTATGAAATTTATTTTTAGCCAATTTTCAACAATTTTTCAATGAATTTATTGCTGTTGTTCTACTATGGATACAGTATGGAAATTTTGGGACATATTTATAAAGCGTAAATTTGAGTCACGCCCTTGATCCAACCGACTAAGGAGAGTCTCGCTAGATGTTGATCGGAGCTTTCGTCTATCATGCCATTGACTGTTACGATAATCGTCACAATGACAGCAGAGTCCACATACCACGCAACCTCGTGTGCAATGTGACAAGTCGAGATATTTCCTTTGTTTTTCTTACTCAGCTTTCACGAGATTCCCGTCATGTGGACATCTTGTAACATCGACAATCATTGCGAGGCGCGGTAATCGATCTATCAGTACTATAACAGGCTTATTTGCGAGAATAATCCTGTCAGTAATGACTAATGATAGACCAATGCCACTATAATGTGTCATGGTCATTTTCAAGAAGTGGTTCGGGCACATACTTATATGATACGTTACCTCAGAATCCACAAGTTATGTTTCATAGCAAGTTGCTAGCCTATGTGGTTCATTACTTTTTCCTTATTTAATTTTTCTCATTCTTAGTTACATATTTTAATTCATACTTAGATAGGATACAACGTCTATGTCTAAGAAATCAAAGTTTTATAACTAACTACTGATGTATAAAGTTTAAGAAATCTTGATAAAAAAAAATATTATTTCCCTTATAGGCCTTAGTTGAAAACAACACAATCCTTAATGAGCACCACCTCAGAGTCTCTCGCAGCAGCAGCACAGGCGCTGAACACGACCCCAAGTGCTCCGTGTTCATCGGAAATATGCCATTTGCTATGGAGGATGAGGCGTTACGGGCCAAGTTTGAAAGCTGTGGCGAGATTGAGTCTGTCAGAATTATTAGGGATAAAAAGACTAACGCGGGAAAAGGTGAGTTATGATATTACAACCGTTTCGTTCAATTTCTTATCAGCAACTTATTTCATAAGAACTTCTACAAACTCTCATCCCTCATATTATTAATTGTAAAAAATCCTTCCTTGCAGTTTTGTTTTGTGAGGCTTTCGTTAAATATAAATTGTTGAGTGAAAAATACTTCAAATTTAATTGTTAATAAAACAATATTTGTCCTCATTGAATGAATGCTGACCTTTTGTCTATGTCATTTGTGTTGTTAAATTATAACCCAATGGTATTTTATTTCCAGGATTCGGCTATGTAAACTTTAAATCAAAAGACGGCGTAGAATTAGCCTTAGCTTTAACAGAAGAAGATCTTACAGTTAAGAACAGAATACTCCGTGTAAAACGATGCACACAAACCACAACCAAGAAAAAACCAGTGAAAAATAATGACAATGTGAAACACAGTGGATATAAAGGTGGCAATCACCACCCTAATCAGGAAACTGGTGGCTTCGATAGGCAACCTCACCAACAAAGAGAAGGGGAAGGCGGTTTCAGAGGAGGCAGTTACCAAAGAGGAGGTTTTAGAGGTGGCGGCCACCAAAGAGGAGGTTTCAGAGGTGGCGGCCACCAAAGAGGAGGTTTCGGAAGTGGCGGCCACCAAAGAGGAGGTTTTCGAGGTGGCAACCATCAAAGTGGCGGTTTTAGAGGTGGTATTAATGAGCAAAATGGTGACTTTAGAGGTGGAAATAACCAAGGTTACCAGCAAAGAAGCGGGCCACCTAGCCGTAATAACCAGGGTAACAGGCAAAGAGCGTTTGGAGCTGGCAATAACCAGCAAAGAGGCGGATTTAATAATAAGTTTGATGGCCAGAGGAATCTATCGCAGAGAGATGAGCAGGGGCGCGAAGGAGCGCACAGGAGAGTTATGAATAAGAGGAAGAATCAGGTATGAACATTTTAGAAACACATTAGACAAAATTTCTAAAATACTGACATATTACAGTCAACCACTAATAAAATAACAAGTTGTATACCTGGCTACGACAACGTCAGTGTATTGTCGAGCTCGTGTTATATAGTATTCAACTTAATTAAATACCGGCTATAATATACAACATTATTTTTTGTTTATATGAAACCCGAAACACATGTCCAGGATTTTTAAGTGTCCCAACAAAAATATGGGCAAAGGTCCGCTCGTACGGGCGCGGGGTGTTGATCTCTGGCGTCAGCTGTAGCGCACGCTCGTTATCCAAACAGCAACAATTTCTGAATGTATTTGGGAAAAAATATACACACATCAAAAGTGTCTAGGGATCAACATATATTTTTGCAATAACTTTTCTCCTGATTGATATAATTAAAATTTTCTTTAAGGATTCATCAAATAAAGTGTTTTCGTTTGTCACAGTAACGATAAACCAAGTCACCTTTGCATTGATAAAGAAATTTGCCATTTTCCTAATAAAGGGATATTTGACATTTGAACCACTAACACAAAAGTTCGAAAAAAAGACTGAAATAACAGTTTTCTCTAAAATTTTATTGGGTAACTTAAACAATTAATAATCCGTGTTTCTACCGCGAACACTAACAACACAAGAACATCGGTTTGGCATACTCAAAATGAGTTCATCCAAATCACGCTGTGGAATGGCCGCCCATGTTCGTTGCAACAACAAAAAAAGGTCTTCTTGCGACTGGATACCCTCCATATTCGGCAGAGCTCTTCTCTGTAGCATATCCCATGCATGCTCAATCGGGTTCAAGTCTGGCGACTGAGCAGGCCAGGGCAGGACATTGATGTTAGCTGCGGCGAGAGTCTGTCTTACAACTCTTGCGGTGTGCGGTCGTGCATTATCATGCATTATCTGAAATAAGGGACCGATTTGCACTTGTAGAGGAACGATGACGTCTGATACAATCGTCTCAGCATAAATTTGAGCGTTGAGGTTGCCTCTGATCCAAATCAACTCAGTTCTTCCGCCGGTCCAAATACCCGCCCATACCATGATGGTTCCACCACTATAAGGATGGACTTCCTGGCAGGATTTTAATCGCTGTTGGCGTCCAGGGGTTCTCCAGTGTCGTATACGTCTTGTATCCGGTCTCATACCAAAACGAGACTCATCAGAAAAGCACACGAAACGCCATTGTTCTTCTGCCCAATTTCTGTGTTCAAGAGCCCATTGATATCGAATCCTACGATTGTGCATTGCTATAGGTGGTATCCGTAGCGGTCTTCGGGAATGAAGGTTCACTTCATGCAAGCGGTTTCTGACTGTTTGGTCGCTAATTAAGTTCCCTGAAGAGTGATGAAGCCTCACGGCTAACATCATGGCGGTTATTGTTGGAGCTCTTCGAGTTAAGATTTGAATGTATCGGTCTTGTCTCCGTGTGGTGCAGCGATACCGTCCTCCATGGCGCTCAGCCACGGTACCAGTGCTTCGGTAACGTGTCCAAAGTCGACTGATAACACTCTAACTTGTATTCAGAGCTAAAGCCACAGTACGTTGCCGGGAACCAGCTTCTATCATTCCCACGGCTCTGAGCATTTCTTCCCTCCTTAAATGACGTCGCCGCTCCATAATAACGTTGGTTTTAATCAGTAGTAGGGAAACAGTAGCACTAATAATGTCTTCAATGCGTTGTATGTTTTTATAGGGAAAATATTGATAGCTGATTTTCATCTTTTACTCGAATTTGATTCACAGTTCCTGATTCAAATTATGAAATGCACCAAAAAGGATCCATATAAATTTATAAAATCATAAATTTATTACATAGCCACATCTCAATCTCAAGAAATCCGCATAAAAATGCTTGATCCCTAGACACTTTTGATGTGTAATATGGTGTAAAAATTAATGGAATCGATTCAGTTGCTTATTCTGAACAAACTATATTCAGGTTTCGCATTAACAAAAAATAATGTTGCATAACTTAACTGATTGGAACATTATGAATCGTTATTATTTGTTTCTAGTATTTTTAAATAAAGAATCTATATATATATGACTACAGACACTAAAATGAACTTATTCTCTGTTTTCAGGAAAGTTCAGGTGGTGATGCACCTCCAAACAAAAAACAGAAAGATATAGATCAACCTAGGGAAAAGAAAATCAAGAAAGAATTTGTTGGTATGACTGCCGAAAAGAAAAAGGTTTGTTGTTTTCTTTATTTTATACATTGTTTCTTATTCAGTAGATAGTGAAATCGGGTGCAAATTTTCTCAACGTTGAGTTAGAATTGCGGCATGTTCTTGGAACTCTTAATGATTTTTCCAAGGTTTTGGAATTTGGTAAGCACTTTGTTAAGAACTATAAATTCACAGTCGTGCTATGGAGCTTTTAATATCTTATAATTGGCAAGAGACACCAGAAAGAACGTTCTGTAGTCGTTATTTGGCTTAGGAAATATTAGAGTTCCACGGGGTACTATTCTGTGTCCTCTCCATTTCATTACTTTGTTTTCTCACGTTTGTGTATTAATATTGAAAATCTTTTACTCTACAGAAACGCAAGGTTGACAAAGGACAAAAAAAGAAGAAGGCTCTTAGTGAGATTTTGACGAAATAGTGTGATTATGGTGATAATGCTTCAAACTGTATGTTGTAACTTTATTGTTTTAATATTATTTTAATATGTTCATTAAAATTACCAATATTTTAATAAGTTTTTTGTTTTGATCTTGTCCTTATTCGAGGTTGTCCTTATTACGTAGACATTTAGCATTTGAGATATTGGATAGTACTATAGTCGAGACTTTTAGTTAGCTGTAGTATAACGACAGCTAATGTGTTACCGCTTTTTAACCAAAGTTAAAAAGATTTCTGACAAAAGAATAAATACACATTCAGTTCAAAATCGGTCAATATTAATTGTTTCTATAATAGGATATTTAGCACAAAATCAATCAAAGTATCTGTGTACCTACTATTTGTTATACAAAGTGGTGATGAAGATGCGACAATAAATTAAACATCGTGTACCTCAACACATTCTCAGTCTACCCATAAAAAATCATATAAATATATCCATTAGTTTAGTCATAGGAAATTATTTTTCATTTTCCACATTTTCTACATGATGTACATGTTGATAAGGAATTAAGGAAGCGCTTACAAGTTAAACTTTAAACTTTAATAATTATGGCGTGAGAAAACAAGTCTATACCGGACCGCGCTGTCGCCGATCGGGGGTCAGTGAACCAATATTTTAAAGAATGTTTTATTTCGTTTCGAATTTTATGCGATGTAGTTTGAAATTTTCATTTTTTTATTCTTAATTCTAGGTTTTTTTCTATGGTTTAGGATTATTTCTATAAACCAACATTGGCCATGTTTTCATTTATTGGCGTATTATCAGCACCAATCTGTATAGGTACACTAAAATAGTGGGAGCGTAAATCATAAAAATATTTAGACAGTCATCAGTTTTACATGATTCCAGGCAAGAAACTGCAAATTTTGGTTGAAGTGGAACAAGGTCCAGGGAGCTCGTTGGGTGTCAGAGACATTCTAATCACAGGATTTTTAAACTAAAAACTGAAACAAAAATATATTCGCTTGTCAATCTTTCTATAGAGGTGAGGCACATTATCATTGCAAACCACTCCTGAAAACTCTTAAATTGCAGACCAAACCTAAAGCAAGATCTTTATCTACAGTGCTGCTGATGGGTTTTCTTTCTTACTTTCTTTTTTGGTGTAGCGGTACCTACAAACGCCACAAAATGAACGACGCGTCATACTGACGTCACACGAATTATACATCTCGCAATCAGAGTTTACCGTGCAGTTAGCATACATACAACTTGCCAATTTCAACCATCGGGCAAGTGCCCGCCAGACATAACACCCGTCTGGTCGGAGGATCCTCCCTTTTCTACGGAGGATGAGTGAACTTTACTCCCTGTTCCTCATGCCTCCACAATGGTGACCCCGAGCATGAACGTAGGCGCAGCCTTCGTGCAACAACTTGAGCGTGACGTCATCATCATCACTCCCGCAAGCTTCATCGGCGAATCACCCACCCAGCCAGCACCTACTTCTTCAACGGGTATCCTGACCACAAGCATGCAGCGACGCGCATACCTGGTCATCACCCTCAACCTCATCAGCAACCTCGACGCAGCCTCAACCCGGCGCTGTACGACATCCGACGCACTGGAGTACAACGCAGCGCCCCACCACCCCGACTCACTGGGGAAATCTTCAAAGACAGTTCCGACTCACCGTGAACTACGCGGCAACCGGTTCCGACTCACTGGAACCTCAGCTGGCCTAGCAAGAATCACAAGATACGGGACTCAGCCCACTATCGACCTCCGGTCTCCGGAGGGGAGTGATGTAGCGGTACCTACAAACGCCACAAAATGAACGACGCGTCATACTGACGTCACACAAATTATACATCTCGCAATCAGAGTTTACCGTGCAGTTAGCATACATACAACTTGCCAATTTCAACCATCGGGCAAGTGCCCGCCAGACATAACACCCGTCTGGTCGGAGGATCCTCCCTTTTCTATGGAGGATGAGTGAGCTTTACTCCCTGTTCCTCATGCCTCCACATTGGCTTCGCACGGTTTATGCATTTAGCCAATGTCACGTAATGAATTATTCATGTCGAAAAAGACTGCCACTTGAGCCGTCTACGAGGGAGATTTAAGGCAAAGTCATGATGATACCAGTATGCTGCGATATCTCAATGTTCTTTAGGAATTATTTACTGAATGCACTTTTTACTACATAAATCACGCACTTTTATTTAGTAAACCAACGAAAAATGAGCGTGACACTCAGCTTGACTTTCACGCCAAAATTCTCCTGAGATGGGTTAACACAGCACACATTAAATAAAAATACAAATGTTATTTGGTACAGTATTTATTGTATAGTTGTCATTACAAAAATGTCAATGTTAGCAAAAATAATCACAGTCTGACACTTCTAAGATACAATAATTAATTCTACACATAATCGATACATTCGCTATACCATCTATCGACCGATTTACACAATTATTCGATGTTCCATTTGCTAAGTGACATCTCTGGACAGAAAATTATAAAAAAAAGAATATTTTATACACACGCCACGTATAACTTAATATCTAGACTTCTATTTACCAATTCTAGACTCGTTACGACCTAACTTAACTGTACATCACTACAATCTATAAAATGATGTGACCATTGATTATTATAGATTTTGAATACCATAAAGTTTGTGTGTTGCCGTTTAAAAACAAGATGGCGCTACCGTTTACTCAATAATTATTATTTTTCGAATTACTCAGTCATGATTTTATTATTTCACACGTATTTTTATAACAGAGTCGAAACAAAAATAATAATTAAAAGTATTTAAAGTTCAAAACAGTTTTTATAATTTGATCCAAAAAGGTTATTCGAAAAAGTTCCTTACATACCATTATTGTTTATGGCACCATCTTATTCTATGGTAACTCATTTATCAGGTATTTTCAACATTGCATGTCAAAACCTTACATTATAATGTCCCTTACCAATGATAGCTAAGAAAGCCTGTGTTTATTTCGAGGTAGGACAAACAGCAAGTTTAGGGCAATATTTATTTAGAATCTTGGCAACACCACAGTAGGTATTCATTTTAAATATAAAATAAAGTCTGCTTTTGCCGTTATACCATGGAAAAAATATAAAGAGAGATTCATGAAGATGAAATAAAAATCCGAAGATAACAGAATATCCAAATAAAAATGAAGAAATGGCACAAAGACCAGGGAGCCATGCCACAAAAAGTATTAAAAAATATTTTAAAATGTTTACTATAGCAACACTGTTTAATTCAATACAGAATCAGGTTTTGTATAGGATTCACGTAGTGATTACATACTCTGTGATAGGATTTAATGGAAATCAGAAATAGACGGAACTCCCGAAATAAACACAAGAAAACACAGTTTAACCCTAAAAAGCGTTGGACCAATCATTATTGCTAACATTCCCGTTTACCCTAGAAGTATATCTTGACTCTAACGCATAAATATAAGCTACTATTTACATTCCGACTAACAGTCATTTAGCTATAAGAACTAGGTCATTAAAAACAGTTTTGTTCGTATTTTTGAGCAAAATATAATTTTATGAGGATGTTAGCGTAAAAGGAACTCAACACACATTTTTATTTTTACAAAAAAATATTTCTCGTCAAAATTTTTAATCGCTTTGATAAATAAATCATAGATTAGTTTCTTTATTTTATCTGTTTCAAACTGTCAATTGCTCTTCAAAAATATTAGTTGCGTAACTTTTGAACAAACATCCTCAAATACGCAAAATAGTGACCATATTTGTCATTCTAAATCGAATTTAGAATTCACAATACATAGAAAACTTTTTCTTGTACATATTTAAAAAGAAAGCCGCACACTTCGATATTTGGTGGTAACAGGCATAAGCGTGACTTAGGCATTCTGGAAAACACCTAGATCTTTTCAACATCCCAGCTTTTTTTATATATTTTTCTTTAAGTTCGATAGTGTACAACCTACTTTGACTCGTCTACCTTCACCTGTATAATGAAGAAATAGTTACTGACTAAATAAGAGGCGTGGTCCATGAAATTCCAATTATTTCCTACCGCAAGCTATAACGAACTTGCTATAATGTCTGTTAATAATGTGATGCAAAATAAAATTAATGTTACTATTCAAATAATTACAATTCAATTCAATGATAGCTCACGATAGTCAAAATAATCCATTTTAAATGCTATTACGTAATAGATACATTTAGAAAACTAAAGGACGGACTTTCAAAGTCGCAAATCGACTTCCAAATGATGGACCAATGCCTGAAGCAACTGCAATGGCATCCTAATTTCTTTTGAACTTCAAAATGGTTAATGTGACGACTAAGAATAGGGCGATCCAAGCTAGAGTTGAGACGAAGCCCATGTAGACTTCAGGGTCTGTGAAGGGCCATCCTCGAGTGAGGATGGACCTTAGCGAGTTGGTGGCTAGTGTCAGGGGAAGGCAGAGAGAGACGTATCTTAGTATCCAGGGCATGCCCTCAATGGGCCAGATGACTCCACTGAGCAGTAGAGTCGGGTAGAAGGATCCGAGTGCAAGCTGGATAGCGTTTCGTTCGAGCTCGCAAGCCGCAGAGATTACGAAGCCGAAACACATGCCGCATAGACCTGAAAACACGAAGTATTCATTATTATTATATATTTAGTACAGACGAAGATGGCGGGATTAGCTTAATTCATACTAAAAGTATTAACAAAAAGACAGAATTGCGTAGAAAGGGAGAAAGAGGCCTCTCGAAACCTTTAAATTAACCATCAATAGACTCCTCAAAGAACCGTAAACATTATTTCTTACAGTCGAATCATTAGTTCACAAACTAAACTAAATTTAAGTTAAGTTCATCTTTTTCTTTCTATTTAAAAAAAAAGACAAAAGATAAAATAAGTATTAGTTTAGTCAAGTAAATTGTCTAAGTTGGTTGTATCACACGTCACCATACTAATGTGTTTTACATATATCTACCTACTACCCAACTCTTAAATCGAGCCATCAAACATTTTCATAAAAACTTTAATTGCCTACAACATCTAAATATCGATGAGTTAAAGAAAAAGTTTTTAAATTAACTTTGCTAGCCGTTCCTGTGGCCTATAATGTTCCCTTAGCCGCCCATTGTTATTTGACTTGTCTATAATGTTCACACTCCTGGAACATAGGCCTCCTCCCGGTTAGATTTTTTCTTGTTGTCCTTCACTGGTTTGAGAGCAGTCGTGATGAAATTATTTAAATAAAGTTAAGCGCCTGACGATGAAAAATGAAAAATGAAAAAAATGAAAAATGAAAAATATTTTATTTAAAAACTAAGTTGGTACAAACAAAATTGAGGTTGACCTCTCCTTTTAAGTATGAAAACACTTGTGCCAGGAGAGGCCGCTCTTCCTTAACATATTACATATTTCTTATCAACTTAATTAAATTGAAACCTTTAAATTAAGAAATATAAAACAAACAAACTAAAAGTAAAAGTAAGCATGTGTGTGTGCAAGCGTGAGTAAGTATTTGTGTGTATGGTGTGTCTGTATTTGTGTATTGGACTGCGTGTATGTGTGTGTGTGTGTGTGTGTGTGTGTGTGTGTGTGTGTGTGTGTAACAATTTATTTATTTATATATTAATATACACATGGACATACCTATATTTGAATTTACTTTTGCTTTTATTTATTTACTTTTTAATTATTATTTTTATTATATTTATATAACAAGCGTACACCTGACATATGAAATATTACTACCTATTAATAACAACAAAACTAGCTAATAATATGGACAATCATATTTTCAGTATCTTCATAGTCTAGAGTTTTTAGCCATTCTGTCACCATCCGTTTACACTCCAAAGTAGTTTTTGTATATATTTTAAGAATTTTGTTAATAGAGTTATATAAATGCGAAGATTGATTTGAAAATTGGTGCTTAGCAAAGTAAGTTCTACATACACTTGTTTTAGTTACTTCGTAATTTCGTCTTTTTGTTAAAATAGTAGGATCAACTGTAAGGGACTTATGTTTCCTTAGAGTGGTATGTAAAATATACAGTTTGCGTATACTTAAAAGGTTGGCTTCTGAATAAAGAGTGGTTGTAGGAAATCTTAGCTTTTTAAAAAACATTACTTTTAGGAGTAATCTTTGAGCACGCTCCACCTCTAGGAATTTAATTTTTGATGCGCCGCCCCATACTGGAATGCAGTAGATCATGATCGACTGAGCCAAGGCAACGTAGACTTTTTTTATTAGTTCAATGCTAGCCGAGTGTCTAAGGATTTTGAAAATCCATATCAACTTCCTAATTCTACCAACGATTAGATCAATCTGAGAATGCCAAGATAGTCTTTCGTCAATCATAATTCCCAAGTATTTTGTGGTACCCATTTTGTTTATTGTAGGGCAATCACAGTTGTTGTTAAAACTGACGCAATCATGTATTTTAAGACTATAACCGGGGCTAGGTTGGGTTCTACCGTTAATTGCAAAACAAATGTAGTTGGTCTTTGAGGTATTTAAGGTAAGCATATTTTTCCTTAGCCACAGGGCAGTGATAGCTAGAGCAGATTCAGCATCCCTTTTTATGGAGTCCCAAGAATTTCCTGTTATTACCATGGCAGTATCGTCAGCATATGAGAAAACTTTAGTATTGCTAGAATTTAAATTGCAGAGATCATTAATATAAATTAGGAAAAGTGTAGGCCCCAGGACCGAACCCTGAGGCACTCCGAAGGTCTGTTTAGTCTCGGCACTTACAGATTGCCCCACCTTAACCTTCTGGACCCTTCCTCTTAGATAATCCTGAAACAGATCCAAGGCGGTGCCTCTTATTCCAATATTTTCTAGTTTCTGCAGGAGAATGTGGGGAGAGACGGTGTCGAACGCCTTTTTTAAGTCCAAAAATACCGTTAAACATCTACCACCACTGTCCAATTGATCGGTGATTATGGAGGTTAGAGCCAATACAGCATCCTGGGTTGACTTACCCGGTTGGAAACCATACTGAGACTCTGATAAAATATTGTATTTATTCAGGTAAGTTATTAATCTATTATTGATTAGTTTTTCCAGTATTTTGGACAATGAAGGCAGGACGGAGATAGGTCTATAATTATTCACATCCTCTCTGCTCCCACTCTTATACACTGGAGTAATGATCGCTTGTTTCAAGAGAGTAGGGAATACTCCTTTTTTAAAGCATGTGTTTATCAAATGGGAGATTATTGGAACCAGTATGTGCTTCGCCAACTTGAGGAAGCGAACTGGTATACGATCCCATCCAGGAGCACTATCTGTTTTTAAACTCATCAGGACTTCGTGCACTTCATGTGGATTTGTGTCCAGTAGGACAAAGGACGAGAGCTGAGACTGTCTTGGAAACAGAGAGTCAGTTAAATCCTGAGCGGGACTTAATGGTGTAATCTCACCAGCAAGACCCGCCCCTATGCCTGCAAAGAAATTATTAACAAAGGTGACAGATTCCTTTTCAGTGGATTTGATGTTAAGTAGTTTGTCGTTATCATTTTTAGTCTGTTTTAAGTTAGTAATGTTTTTAATGTTTTTCCACAGGCATTTTGAGTTTTTAATTGATTTTTCAAGCAATTGTTTTTCATAGTTTTGTTTGAGTTTTTTCATTAGCTTATTGCAGTAGTTACGGTAACGTCTGTAGGTAATACTAAGGATTTCATCATGGGGATTAGAACGTAACCTTTTCTGCATATTGTTTCTATTCCTAATGCACCGTAAGACTCCTTGTGTTATCCAAGGCTTAATGATCCGATGACATTTTGGTATTGGTTTCTCGCGTGTATTCTCTATCAGTGTTTCAGTGATATTAGATATTAAGCTATGACATATTATTTCAGGATCGTCGCAAAGAAGTAAGTTAGAGATGTTTTTGTGCAGAAGACTGTTCACAGCAGTTTCATAATCAATCACAGTAGCCATTTTTGCAATTTTTGAAATAGTCTTTACGTTTGATAAGTGTAAAAATGTCGTTAAATGGTCTGTTATTGAGGTCTCGAGTACTGTTACTCGAGCAGATGTCCTGCATTTATTTAATTTTAGCATAATGTGATCAAGGCAGCTTCCATCCCGGGTTGCCAATCTGTGCCCCGGCATGATACCGTGAATACTTAGCATATTAAGGTATTCCAGTCTGTTTTTTCTCATGTAACTTTGATCACTAAGGTTATCAATTATATTAATGTTTATATCACCTACGATAACTATAAGTTTATTTAATTCAATTAATTCAAGATGGGAGTTTAGTGAGTTGATAAATCTTTGCGCATTGGTATTTGATGGTGATCTGTATATAGCCAAAATGGTATAACTGCTAAACTCAATTTGTAGACATGTTGCATCATGCAGCATAATTTCCTTTACGTTTACAGAAATCTCATTTCTGATATAGGCAATAACACCATCGTTTTGATTAAAATGTCGGGTACTAATATGAGAAACATAGTTAGATAGGTTAGGGATTGTTTTATCGTCGTCAATCCAACATTCCGAAAGCACCACAAAGTCGGGATTAAAGTTTAATTGAGCGAGCAATACTTGCAAGTCATCAAAATTTTTGTACACACTCCTAATATTTTGTGACATCAAGGTGAGATCATTATCGACTTTAATATTTATTGTTTTACTAAAATTTACAAGGTCATCAAAGGATGCATTGGCTATCTCTGCAGTGTCGAGGTCACTTAGCGTGTTTAGGGCGTCATTCATTATTAAAAAATAATAATTTCATATATGTGTTATCTACATAATATATCTGATAACTAAAATGTATGTATGTAAAAAATAATGATACAAGCATTATATTATTTCGGTACAGAATGCAGTTTAAGCAATTTATAGTTGTGAAATTTTTATCTAAGCGGAGCGGGTAGGTGGTGTAATGTTCTAGTATAAGATAGATATAGGTACGCGAGGGTGTGTATGTATGCAGATTTGTATTATTAGTGTGTGTCTGAGAGAACGTGTAAGTACATGATTGACGGGTTTGTGTGTGTGTGTATGTTGTCATTAAAATTAAGAATAGTGTACATGCTAACATTTTAGTGAGAAATAATAAAAAGAAAAATAAAATACAGAACCAATGAGCCAGAAAAATAGCTCTAGTTGATCCACAAGAGTGTAAAATATATAGTCAGTCACCATTAAATAGCTGCTGCACTTGAGCCTCGGATTTGATTGCTATAGTTGGGAAGTTTTCTGCTTTTTTAATGTAAACACGTCCATAGGCAGTCCAGCAGAACTTATATTTACCAGCCTTGACGAGATCTCTTGCTAAGAAATGAAGCCGGGCACCTTTAGCTGTCAACTGCTCCGACACGAAAATGGGAGTATCGCAGGCCACACGGTGTCCTAGGTGTTTGGCGCTTAGCTTATACGCCTTGGTAGTGTTAAAGGCTTTGCAAAGTTTTAAAATGTCTGTTTTAATGAGTGTGGATGCAGTCTCAACTACAATCGCAGTGTTAGAAGACTCCTTCTTTTTTCCCTGCACCCTGTAGATGTCTTTAATGTCTGCTTTGCTTAGTGTGCCGCCAATAGTAGAAGATAAACTTAGTACCATTTGGACTAAATCATCTTTTGTTTCGCCAGGCCCGTGAGGAACATTTTTTATTTCTAAGTTTGATTTCCGGGCCGCCATCTGCAAATTTTCAATTTTTTCTTCGAGTAGAATAATGTAATCCCTTTCTTTCTTTGATTTATCTTCTAATTCCACGATCTTTTTGCTCAGTTCTTCATGTTGAGACATAAGAAGTGAGATTGAGTTCTCAATATTTAGATTACTCTGTTGAATCTCCTTTAAAGTGGCTGGGATTGATATCATTACTTGCTGCTGAGCCTTCCATAAGGTACTAATCATACTTTTTATCTCCTTTTTAAAGTTATTGAAATCATCTGGAGTAATAGTTCTACTGCGCTTAAAAACAAAGTTCGGTGGGGTTACATCAATTGTTGTTCCAAGCCTAGTGTCATCAATATCATACACTGACATGTCGGCCGATTTTGACATTCTGTTTGTTTATACGAAACTTAGTAACCGTTTTGACTCGCAGTGACGTAGCGCGTTAGTTATCAGTGAGTTATTTCGCAAGATGACGTATTCGTTCTCTTGGCGCGGCGGCTACGAGCGCGGCCCCGAATCTCGATGGCCCGAGTTCGAAACCCACCGACTGTATCACTTTTTCTAAGTTTTGAAATTATAGGTAGATTAATGATGACAATGTGACGACGCGGCGACACTGTCCTTCCGGTAGTCAGTCCGCCAATAAACGGGCTCGTGTGAGCGAGAATTCCGACACAGCACAATATGGCCACCGCGCCTTATGAGCTCCCCCGTAAGATAGAACAGGAGGGTCCGAGTTTAGAAAAAAGACTTCAAATGAATATTTTAAAATATATTAAAATTAAATATAGAACACTGTTGCTCACAAAAAACACGTCCAGTCCGAACAACCGCCGAGACGGAAGAGAAGACGATGCCAACCTACGAGCTACAAGTTTCAATTCGCGGCTGATACCACCAGGCCATCGCTGGACCAAATCCGCTCGTTTCTCAACAATTAGAATTCACGACCATTCAAAAAGTAATTGCAAACATTTAAACAAAAAAAATTAATTGCGCTCGATTTTGTAAATATCCTAGTTCTAAATATGTCATTAGATCGCATGTCACATTACATGACACAGCATTTCCATGAACGAGTTTTAAAAATAGCATAATGCATATAATTCTTGAAAGACCGGTTCGACCGAGAATAAACCCCCATATTCATAAACGTTCTTTAAAGTTAACTAGTTGTTTAACCGTACATTTTTAACGTCACTTAACTTTAATCCACGTTTATGAATAAATACCACAGCGTTGAAGGGGTTTATTCATAAACGATGATTAAAGTTAAGTGACGTACAAACTTCTAAAATGTATGGTTAAAGAATCGCTAATCACTAGTTAACTTTAAGCAAGGTTTATGAATAAGGGGGAATGCTTTACTTATAGTGTCCGGTTTAACCGACAATAATGACTTTAGTTTTTGTAGTCATTAATACAAAGATAAACAAAATTGTCATAATGTATGACGCACAAATTTCCGTAGAATAACATTAATACCGTAGTTTTGCTGTCATTAACTTAGTCATGGCACATTTAACAAATAAAAAAAAGCGTTGTGGTTTTAATCCGGTCATATTTATGATCAGACATTTCTTGATGTGCCTAACTTTTTTTTTAATAATTACAAACTAGTGCTTGACCGCAGTCCCGCCTGATGGTAAGCAGTGATACAATCGTTATTGGTAAAGCGCGCTAGTTTATTAAGAGCCTATTTACACACAAAAAAAAAAAAAAAACTGAGCGAATAGGAAGGAAGACGGCAATTGAGCGAGGTGTGCAATGTTAAACCCAACACCCGACCAAAGATGCTGCGCCAGAGGGAGATTGATCTGGAGACCCTCCACGACCAAATTCCTGACACAACAACGTTTGGTGCATCGTACCCGGCACACATCGCAACACAACTGCTCAGACCCGTCCTCCGTACGGCTTCACCAGACATCATGCCGGAACACGACGAATCGCTTGGCGGCAAGACTTTGTCTGGTGGGCGGCAACTTCTGTCGACGGCCGAAGAACGTAGTGAAGTTGTTTGTGGTCACAAATAATTTCATAAATTCTCAAGGATTTTTAAATATCTGTAATGCGTTTTTAGAAGTATAGTTAAATAATATTATTACAATATTTGCATAACGTTATGGTCAAGATTATGTACAAGTTTATTCAAACTATACCATCCAAGTAAAATGGAAACTAGTTTGTAAACTTTACCAACGTAGAAACATCCTTATTGTTATGTCACTTTTAAATGTTTTGTTGTTTAAACATTTATGTGTAGTTAGGAAATGTACCTTGTTAAGACTTAGCCTTGACTTGGCAGTAGAATGTTTTTATTTATACATAAGTTACTATCCCTTGGGAATATCCAGATAAAAACTGTCTTATGTGTAAATCCTGGTTTTAAACCGTCTGGGTATCAAATTTCTTTCACACCTAGGGTTCCATAGGATTCCGTACCTAAAAGTTAAAACGGAACCCTATTCATGAGACTTCGTTGTCCGTCCGTCTGTCACCAGGCTGTATCTCATGAACCGTAATAGCTAGACAGTTGAAATTTTCATAGATTATGAATTTGTGTTGCCGCTAAAAACACAAATATCAAAAATTAAAGCAAATATATGTAATGGGGCTCCCATATAACACGTGATTTTTTTGTTGTTTTTAAAGTTAATGGTACGGAACCCTGCGTGCGGAGTCCGACTCGCACTTGGGCGGTTTTTTAATATTAGTAGGATTACAATAGCATTAAAACTGCGTCAGCAGGCGTCACGTTACAACACAACACAATTTCATTACCTGTCTGTAGTAATACTATGAGTAGGTATACACTTTTGTATTCTATTATACTTATGTAGGTGTTTCTCACGAGGTGAATCTAAGTTCAATGACAATCTGTGACTAGTGAAGATTGCATAAAAGATTGCAGTGTTTTTTATTTAGTTGATTTTTCTTTTTTTTTTAATTTAACTGCATCGGCTATAGTCGTCGCATTCAATTTATATATTATCTTCAAAAACAGAAGGCAATTTAGTAATAGGTACAACACATCAAGCTACTACAATCTGTCAGATTTCTTTATCCGATTTTTAACTTTATCTCTAAAGTATTAAGGCTCAAGGTTGATTGGGAATATCTGACAGTTTCTGGTAGCTTGACCTGCTGTCGTCTGTACATGTTTTAAAGATACAATCCTTTGGCGTGCGTCGTTCGTCGGAAGCGCTATAACTGCTAAGCCTTAGGTCCTGGGTTCAATTCTCAGATCCGGCAGTATTATTGTCAGCATTTCGGTAGCAGCTTGAAGTCATGATTTTTGTTCGGTTTGCATTAGGCTTGCACCTTATAACATGGGACTTAGCTGGCGAAATGTATGTATATCTCTGCCTAAGCTTTTGGGTATACAAGTGTAGCCGTTTATTCAATTGTCTGACCTTTGGAAATAGGATTCACACGCGGTTGACCACAATTCTAACCTAACCCTGATCAGAGTCATCTTTATAGCATCGTAGTTTTTGTGAGAATCAGTAGTTTAATCTTGTTAGGTGTAGGGATATGGATAGTGTAACTAGACGGTTAACGAAAGCGACATATATACTGGCGCCGATTGTCTTGTTCACAAACTAATCTAATTTTAAGTTAAGAGGGGACTCTAGTGCCGAGGAATTTGGATAATAGGTATTTGAAGAAACTATTGCCGTCACGCTGCTTCCAACCTCTCCCGGTAAAGTGCGAAAAGGACAGTTTTTACCTACAATAAAGTTGACGAAAAGGCGTTTCGTATTCAGCCGTTTTCTTTTTCAAAACACGACAAATCTCAATCATTTTCATATCAAAATTTAGAGGAAAAGTATACCTATGCTTCTATTATTTTCTTTTTTGTCAATAACTTACCACGTTTGTCTAATAGTCATCTGAAATATGGTTATTTTTGGCGATTGTGATGTATCGTTTTTATTTTATTAATTAAGTTTCAGAAAAAAATTAATGATAGGGGCAAAATTGCTCTAAAAGAATTATCCACAAAGAAAACAGGGGAATACGTCTGTATAGAGAAAGCATTTCCATTAAGAAAAGGATAGAAGATAACATTTCAGTTTAATCTTGTCAAATCAAGACATTCCATAGACAGTTTAGACGCGATTATAAACATGGCGATCAAAAATACATCAACTTATGTCAGGCGTGGACTTATTTGACAGGTCTAAACTTACATATTATCTTCTATCCTTTTCTTAATTAAAGATGCACTGAACTTAAATTTAGTTTAGTTTGAGAACGAGAGAGTCGGCGCCAATATCTCATGGATGTTAAGTAAGCGACTGTAGCGGTACCTACAAACGCCAGACGGAACAACGCGTCATACTGACGTCACACGAATTCTACATCTCGCAATCAGAGTTTACCGTGCAATTAACATACGTATAACTTGCCAATTTCAACCATTGGGCAAGTGCCCGCCAGACATAACACCCGTCTGGTCGGAGGATCCTCCCTTTTCTATGGAGGATGAGTGAGCTTTACTCTCTGTTCCTCATGCCTCCACACGACTATTGTAGCTTGTGTTGACTCGACCTAGGTATTCACTTGTAATATAACAAAAGTAACTTTACTCACCCTGCAGCAAAGTCAGCATGATAACAAACACGATATTTCCATTATTCTTGACTCCAAACACGGAGATCATGAATATGAGGACCAGGGCAGTTTGCCCGCACATGACCACGAACTGGGTGACGACGTGTGAGAACAGAATCTCTCCAGGGGATACTCCGGCCACCCAAGACCTGTCCAGGAGACCTTCCATTCTTTCTACGATCAGCGCTGATGATGTGAGGGCGACGGCTAAGAAGAATACGATGCTGGAAGAGATAATGGTGATGGTTAGTTTAAGAGTCTGCTCCCTAAACATGTAACACACTCTCAATAGCAATGAAAGTCATTTTGATATTTCAACAATATTCATTGCGTTTCGCCACACACTCACCCTCCCACAAACTTACATATCTATACACTCCTCACAAAAACTCCTTCATATAAGTAAAATTTAAATAATTGTTTAGTTGTAGTAAACGGGAAGCTATGATAAAAATGTATATCTGGAGTGGAGACCTGGTGGCCTGAAATACAGGCTTCGGCTTAGCTTAGGCACTAGTCTCCCACAGTATTTTCCTACAAGCCCATAACTGGACAACATTGTTTTTCTTTTGTTATTATTTTATATGGATATTGTGGTGAGAAAATAAATAAATATTATTATTATTTACGTTGCTGGGCGAACACCAAGCAATGGATTGACAATATCCTTCAAAATTGACATACCGGTTTACTATACTCACAATATTTTCCTTCACTGTTTTACGAGCAGTGGTAATAAAATATTTTACACAAAGTAACGCGCGCCTGATGGGGTCGAACCTACGAACTACAACTTGTAAATCGCGCCTGATTCCACTAGGTCACCGTTTCTCCAATCTAGCAAATTATTTAAATATTTTTTATTAAACTGAAACCTACAGCCCATAGGTAGGTCCTAGATAGTGGAACAGAAAGCCAACAAAAAATGTAATCACTTACGTCAAAATAACTCCAGGAGCCACGAAGTCAGTGAACGAGGGGTTCTTGTTGCCGTAGATAGGGTCCATGAAGTCGATGGGGATGTCACCCAGCTTCGGGTTGTATTTACATGTCTGCAGCAAGTCCTGGAAATAAACATTATAACGTTAATACGGTTTTCGGAAAAAGTAAGTGAATGAAGTGTAAGGCATATGAGACTTAAGTGACTTAGGAACTGACTGAGGGTGACTTAGGTGACTTAGGGACACGGGGAGAACGTAGTCTTTATACAAGAAGCGATGAGCTTGCAAATCAAAAGCTCAACACGGTGGTACACGGTGATTTCTTTAAGTTATTTTTTTTTTTTAGTTTTGCCTTTAAGGACAAAACCGACTCTGATTAATAGAACAAACTGATCAAAAAAGTAATTAGCAGGATCTAATTAGTTCTTTTTGTTAAAAGAACCTACCTAGCAAACATTCTTGTGAAGATGCCGATAAACAAACACAAAGTAACATAATATCTGGGGAATATATTTGTTCCACCATTTCTACTTCCCAGCGAAAGCACTAGCAAATGGCGAAGGGCGGGCGTTTTGGGGGGATTGTCTTATTTAATATTGATGTCCAAAAAGTGCTGATTCTTAGTCTAATTTGAATGATTGACTTTTGATTTTGATTAAAGAGATACTCACCTTAGCGAAGTCCCTGTACGAGAACTGTATGTCTCTGTTCAACATGAGACCGATCTGCTGGTTGGACATGTCGAGCCAGACTTGCACCTCCGAGGATGTGATGGTCTCATTGTCCGCAGTATCCGCTGTAGACAAACGCGGTTATAGTTTGAGAAGCTGTTTCTATAGGAAGTTTCTGTCCATAGAGATCTACTTTTTGTAATCGGTAACTAGCATCAACCTCCTGATTAAGGGCGCGTTGTTTGTCGTGCGTCTTTAATAGCTATCGTCGAACCAATGACGGTGTTTTTTTTTTTTCAAATTACAATTAAAAATGATGGCCTGTAATTAAGAAAATAATAACAAATGCCTAATAGTTACATACTATTTGAATACGTATGTTACGTTAACCAACCAACCGGCCAAGGCCCGGCCCTAGCTCTCAGCACAATCCAAAAGTGCTTGTCATCATCATCATCTCAGCTTTAATCCCAGTCGCATCCGAAGCTTTTTCAGCTTTGGAGTCTGGGGTCCGAGTTACCAGTCTAACTCCTGATTTTGGCAAAACTTCGATATTTTCCGTGAAGCGACTGCCGTCTGACCTCCACAACCCGAAGGCGATATCGAAACATCGCAGTTAGACCAATTGTTGGACTTTTGAGGGCTACCCGTAACGACTGCTGACCAAAGTTACTTGTATATGGTATTATTAAAAGAAATACTGAGCTCGTGTTTTTCATCATCGGACTAAGCTTCTTCTAACTATGTATGTTGGTTGGGGTCGGAATCTAGTATAGTGTACTACTTTTTGGTCCAAACATATCTGAAGAACGTGTTCTTGGAAAGTGTAAGTAAACCTTGTTTTAATAAAATTACTAACTCGCTCACTAAACTCTGTATTTAAAAGGTTTCAGCTTTTATATGTCACCACATTTTTCCAACAATTATTGTTTGAATAACTTTACTATGGATTTTTATAAACTTTTATTCGAGGAATAAAATATAAGTTTGACAGTTTTTGGACTTAAACTTGGTTAACTATATTACTTAAGTTATAAAAATATAAATCGGCATTCAATTGAAATTTAAAAATCATTTACAACAATTAAGGTATTTTTTGTCAAGATGATTTAAAAATTAGAATTTCGCACTTTAATATTAAAATAATCAAAGGAACTATACTCAATTCGTATGTGACAGAATATCGTTTTCAGATCATTGTTTCTGATCCATCTGCTTACATTATTGTCAGCTATTTTCGAAGACCAACGATATTTCGTATTGCAAGCAGATCTAAGTGGTGGGAGTTCTAACATGCCTACTCCCTAAATCAATAAATTGCTACCGGTGGTGTGTTGTGCAATTACCCTATCGAAATAATGTTGTTTTATATTTTATATATTATTTGTTACAGTTTTTATTTTATTGTTTATATTTCTTTAGAATCAATTTTATTAAATTTTATTATATGTGTAAGTACCGCATTAGGTTAAGCAACCTGTAATGGTAGTAAGTGAGTGAATAAATAAATATCAGTTAAAAACTCACCCAAAGCAAGTCTCGCAACAAGCGAGTCGGTGTAGTTCTCGTTGAAGTAGAGCGCGCCCCAGGCCTGCCCATCTTCCACCGCTTTTATGGCTGACGTGAGGTCCGCGTAGTACTCCTTTATAGTGTGGTTGTTGAGGTTGTCCAGGTATCGACACGAGAGGTTCTTCATCGAGCACGACGCGTTGTAGGGACAGTGTCCGTCGATGATGCGGACATCGTCGTTCACTATGGCCTGCGGGGACAACAGCAGGTGTCAGTCAAATGCGGAAAGGTCTTGAACAACTGTGGTTGAGGAACTTAATGTATGATTAATCACTTTCGCTGTCACTTGAGCTTCAAAGTAGTATTAACATTCAATGAACCACGCTTCAGAATAGCTTGAACACAAAGCATATAAAAATAGAAGTTTAAATAAGCGGGACAAAACATTGCTAATTTTATGTATTCCCATTCCAAAGATATAACAGCAATATTTATATTACTTAGGTATGAAAATGTGTCGTGGTGGCCAAATGGGTCATGGTGGCCTAGTGGTTAAAATACTAGCCTCTCAAGTATGAGTGTGCGGATTCGATTCCAGGTCAGGCAAGTACCAATGTACCTTTTCTAAGTTATATGTACTTTCTAAATATATCTTGTACACCAATGACTGATTAAAAGGTGAAGGAAAACATCTTGAGGAAACGCCAACCCGCATTGAGCTTGATATGAGAGGAGACCTGTGCCCAGCAGTGAGACTATAAAAAGGTAAGATCGTAATAAGGATACTCACCAGCTTCAACCCACTGGGGTCCCTCCCGATGGCTAGACAGAACAGGATGACTTGCATGACAGGCAGTACGAAGATGAACAGCATCACGCCGATGTTACGCCACATCCGGAGGAAGTTCTTCTGGATGAGAGCCTTTATCTTGCCGCGAGATGTGATCTGGAAGGGAGAGATGTAGAATTTTAATGGATAAACGTTAACAATTTCATGGCACGCAGAACACATCGGAACTATGTAGATATTTAATGTATGTTTTATGTAGATAGTTAAAGTTTGTAAATGCACTAAGTTAATCTGGCATATAATATAATAAGTTAATATTGGCAAAGAATTTGGAAATGACGATGATTGTTCCGTCCAGTTTCGGTTATAACGACTACTAACCCCTAGTCAGCTGTCATGTGCGCGAAGGTGGCTTATATAGCCAATCTTCGCTGAAAATGCTCGTGCGCATTGAGGGCACGTACGCATTCCGTTCACGTAATAGTATTGAATGGCTGCAGGTTGGTGGGCTTTCAGCTCGTGTTTAACATCGAGGTCTGTTTTGCGTTGCTCCTAGAAATCGCTTATTTGTCTATGCACCAGTCCGTCCGCCGTTCTGGGCGTTTTGCTGCCAAACATTCCCATTGAGAGGGCTCAATATTGTATCTTTTCAGGGGACCCCTCTGAATTTGAAAATAAAGCAATACTAGACGATAAAGAAGAGAATTTGATAGACATTTATAAGTAATAAAGTAGTGAACGTGTCTCGAGATATGTGAGATGTGCGTGGTGTTAAAGAGAACATAAAGAGAAGAAGCCTGTGTGCCAATAGTGCAAATATTATAGGTTTATTATATCTATAGAGGACAGCACATCAAGCTACTATAATCTGTTAAAATTATTCACTAAATTTTCAACTTTATCGCTAAAGAATTAAGCCCCAAGATTGATTGGGGATATTTGATTGTTTCGGGTATCTTGACTTGCTGTCGTCCATACCAAGTCACAGTCAACTGCCTCCTTTTTGGACCTCTCGTAATTTGACGGATGTATTTCGATGGAATTTCTACCCAACTAAGAAATCCCATCGAAATACATCCGGTAAATTACACAAGGAATACTTACATTCAGACAATCTCCGCAATCTTCACAGTCAGGTGTCACGTCAGTCACCTTGCCAGGAATCTGAAATATATCAGAATATTTATTACTTTAAATTTAAATTCAAACCTTGAGGCCATCTGAAGTAGACCAGGATAAAGGTTAGGTATAACTTATTGTTTAAATATCAAAACTTCTAAAAAACTAAATCAAAAAATTTAAAGAACTTCTTCCAATCAAAATGAAAGGGCCCTTTGTATACGCACGCTTTTCTTGCGCTGAATGAATATACACGTGTGTAGAAGCTTGTTGCCGGGCACGTTTTCTCTACGGCTCGGTTTATACGTCGTGTGTAAAAACGTGCGTCGATGTTGTTTAGATCACCAGCGAAGCTTGACGCATACGTTTGTCTACTGAGTTCCGTACAGGAACAGTGGCGTGGATAAAGGGTCTAACCGGGTTAGTAACTCCCAGTGAAAGCACTAAGAAGATGCAAAGGGCGGGATTATTTGCGAAGAGTCTTTTGATGGACTTTGATTTCATTATACGTGGGAAGTAGAAGGATATTTGCCTAAAACACAATCTTTTACTTACATCGCCATTCGAGCCGGCCCCGTGGTCCACTATAAGCACCTCCTTACTCTGGTGGAAAACTAGTCCAACGACCTGAGCATCCTCTGCCGCGTAGGGCGCCTCTTCTCGCTTCGACATCTTGTTGAGCCCGAGGCCTCCGCCCGTTACGTTGAGCTCCACAACTTGGTTCGCTTGGCCTGGAAGAGAAGGCACGTTTTGTTGGGTAGGTTGTTCCACTGAAAGGAAAAGGGAGGTTTTAGATTTCTGAAAAGAAAGAAACCTAAAACATAGACTAATTGTGGGGAAAGAAGACAACGTAAATAGTTTATTTATACTATTTATGTATAGGTAAATATATATATATATTTATAAACAGAACAGAATAATAAGTACAAAGGTGATGCTTATTTCGTAAGAAATCTATTCCAGCATACCTGTGATAAGACAGATAGATATAGAAGAAGAGAGATATGTACAGGGTGCGGAATAGTAAAGGAGACAAAAAAGGAACACAAAAAATAATAAACAACATACTTAATAAAAATAAACAAATTCAGGTTATAGGGTAGTGGACCTGGTTCCTAGTTCGAAAACCAGATTTCACTAGGAACAGGCCAGCGAATGTATGTCAATTAAAAAATC
The DNA here is from genome assembly GCA_037179545.1 of Sesamia inferens. Taxonomy (NCBI): domain Eukaryota; kingdom Metazoa; phylum Arthropoda; class Insecta; order Lepidoptera; family Noctuidae; genus Sesamia; species Sesamia inferens. The sequence goes on from CM073943.1 coordinate 1,646,334, forward strand.
TATTCCACGCATTCTAAATAGGCACCGTAATCATCTTAAAAAATACACACATCAAAAGTGTCTAGGGATCAACATATATTTTTGCAATAACTTTTCTCCTGATTGATATTAATTAAAATTTTCTTTAAGGATTCATCAAATAAAGTGTTTTCGTTTGTCACAGTAACGATAAACCAAGTCACCTTTGCATTAATAAAGAAATTTGCCATTTTCCTAATAAAGGGATATTTGACATTTGAACCACTAACACAAAAGTTCGAAAAAAAGACTGAAATAACAGTTTTCTCTAAAATTTTATTGGGTAACTTAAACAATTAATAATCCGTGTTTCTACCGCGAACACTAACAACACAAGAACATCGGTTTGGCATACTCAAAATGAGTTCATCCAAATCACGCTGTGGAATGGCCGCTCATGTTCGTTGCAACAACAAAAAAAGGTCTTCTTGCGACTGGATACCCTCCATATTCGGCAGAGCTCTTCTCTGTAGCATATCCCATGCATGCTCAATCGGGTTCAAGTCTGGCGACTGAGCAGGCCAGGGCAGGACATTGATGTTAGCTGCGGCGAGAGTCTGTCTTACAACTCTTGCGGTGTGCGGTCGTGCATTATCATGCATTAACTGAAATAAGGGACCGATTTGCACTTGTAGAGAAACGATGACGTCTGATACAATCGTCTCAGCATAAATTTGAGCGTTGAGGTTGCCTCTGATCCAAATCAGCTCAGTTCTTCCGCCGATCCAAATACCCGCCCATACCATGATGGTTCCACCACTATAAGGATGGACTTCCTGGCAGGATTTTAATCGCTGTTGGCGTCCAGGGGTTCTCCAGTGTCGTATACGTCTTGTATCCGGTCTCATACCAAAACGAGACTCATCAGAAAAGCACACGAAACGCCATTGTTCTTCTGCCCAATTTCTGTGTTCAAGAGCCCATTGATATCGAATCCTACGATTGTGCATTGCTATAGGTGGTACCCGTAGCGGTCTTCGGGAATGAAGGTTCACTTCATGCAAGCGGTTTCTGACTGTTTGGTCGCTAATTAAGTTCCCTGAAGAGTGATGAAGCCTCACGGCTAACATCATGGCGGTTATTGTTGGAGCTCTTCCAGTTAAGATTTGAATGTATCGGTCTTGTCTCCGTGTGGTGCAGCGATACCGTCCTCCATGGCGCTCAGCCACGGTACCAGTGCTTCGGTAACGTGTCCAAAGTCGACTGATAACACTCTGACTTGTATTCAGAGCTAAAGCCACAGTACGTTGCCGGGAACCAGCTTCTATCATTCCCACGGTTCTGAGCATTTCTTCCCTACTTAAATGACGTCGCAGCTCCACAATAACGTTGGTTTTAATCAGTAGTAGGGAAACAGTAGCACTAATAATGTCTTCAATGCGTTGTATGTTTTTATAGGGAAAATATTGACAGCTGATTTTCATCTTTTACTCGAATTTGATTCACAGCTCCTGATTCAAATTATGAAATGCACCAAAAAGGATCCATATAAATTTATAAAATCATAAATTTATTACAAAGCCACATCTCAATCTCAAGAAATCCGCATAAAAATGCTTGATCCCTAGACACTTTTGATGTGTGTAATTAGTATTTGTCAAGGAAATCAGTATTTTACGTGTTGTGTTCAAACTTTCTGTTTCATATTTGGGTATGCCGCTGGCATTTACCATTGTGTGATGTCTCAACAGAGTATCTTATTATAAGTATTTCGTAGTCACGTGCAATGAGGTAGAAAATAAACGGAATGTTTTCTTTGTGGCTCCGAGGGAGAGAGTGCTACATAAATGGACATGCTTTGTGCATATACATTTAATTATAGTTTCTGTTTGTTTGAATTGGTTTCCTGCATGGAGAGGTTTTAGGTTCTGTGTTAAAGGAAAATAAAATAAAATAATTTCATAGTATTGTATTTAATTATTTGTAAGGTGCGCTTTTAGGCTAGTTGAAGCAACCATCTTCGTATCGTGGCAGCTGGATGAGAGTTGTGGAGAATCGAACTGAATGTCCTACAATAGGATATGCCTATGCCCAGCTGTGGCCAGCTGTAAGCTAATGATAATGATGTGTTTAATTTCAGAATAAATATTAAATTCTGGAGTAACAGTGATTTTTGAAACGCACATTGCCCAAGAGTCTCCCAATACAACATGAAACTTGAAACCGACGAAATGAAAAACCCGGTGACAGGTACATACTTTAAGGCCTGATTTTATGTGAGGTATTAACACTTTGATCATTGGGATTTTTGCCCGATTGAATTTTTTTACGGTGTCTTTAAAGTCCCATATGATAGCCTCCTGTCATTAGGGACTTTAACAACAACAATTATGTCCTATCGGTACACGTCTGCTTAACTCTTCGAAATATCCCTAGAACTTGTTGAGTTATAAATCCTGAGATAAAGTCCTATATCTACCTATATCTTGTCCATTTAGTTAATGGTTTGTTGACAGCTGTCTTGTAACGTACATTTTCCAAATTACTTATGTGAAAGTCGGCTCGAAAATGTATAATAAAACAAATATATAAACTGCCTACTTTTATTGAATTATTTTATTTGTGACTTTATACATACATATAACACTGTATGTGTATCAAATAATGTTTTTTTTAAAAAAAACGTTTCCCCTCACTAGGAATATCTCCTGTATCGTGAGTGCGTTTACAAACATATAAAACTCACATACACAAACATCCAGACCTGGAACAACTACATGTAGGTCATACAAATATTTGTTTCGTACGGGAATCGAACCCGCGACACGCAGCTCAGGTCAATAGCTTGACCACTGCGCTAACCGTGCAGTCGTTGGTGTAGGTAACGTTCCGCTAGTTTCATCTGTCAAAATACGGTGTACGGTATTTGTGTGTGAACGGGGTATAAGTCATCATACAATATTGTTGTATTAATAAGTATTTTCTCCAACATCTCAATTATCGATAATGCAGTAAGAACCACTCAGGTGATTAGATTTAATCAAACAATAGTGCGTCCTTGACTGAATAATGTTCTCGTCGTAGTTGTCGATAGGTACCTAATTGCGCTGTAGGTATACGCAAATTAGTCATTATAAGTTAATTGATGTCTTCGAGATATAAGCGAATGTGTAGGCTCGGATAAAACAAAGTCCGAGGCTATTTCGGTAAACGGCAGTATTTCTCATCATTTGTCGTGTCATTTACTCCCGAACCTCTACACAGACAAGCTATCTGTGCAGTCTGCCTATAAGTCACAGTTTTCGTCAGCACATTTTAACTTCTCCTTTAAACCCGACTGTGCGGCACCGCAGAAGTATTTCCTAACTCTGTTTTGTGCATACAAACATTTAACTACATATGTAAGTAAATATCACCACATGCATATAAAACGGTTATTTTACATCGTAGTGTTATATACGCCATAAATAACACTAATGTGCCTCTTAATAAGGCAAAACTAATGATCACTACTCTATTATTCAGCGACATTTCTATTCATTGGTGAATAGTGAGGTGACTAAGTATCACATTGAAATTATTCACAATTTGTCTTGTTTGCTGATTGTTCTACAAAATGCGTTGTTGATGTATGTTCAAGTAGGCTTCGTAATTTCGTACGTAGGTATTCTACCTTGGCGTAGGAATGTTGGTGTGTTTTGTTATAAATAATCTCCTATTTATGAATTTCTTCGTTCCATGTTTATCTGTTTCCTCGTACTTAACTCCCAAATCTCGTCATTTATTTCTGATGAAATCCTTTGACAGACAAAGGATTGTTCTATTACTTGGACAGACCGTGCAAAAACTTCTAAATTAATCTGTTATTCTGTGGAATGTCTGGTCATGTCTAATGGTTTACCCTTTCGAAATATGCCTAGTTCTGTCAAGCAGGGCGTGTTAACCAACGTACTTGATTTCGTCACCCTCATGAATTATTCCTTCAGCCTTGCTGTCAAGGTTGAAGGTCTGTACCTTTGACCCACTGTCAGCATTCAGAGATGAGTAAATAAGTAAAACTACACTTTATGACGAAAATAATCGTTGGAACAATAGTGAGCTATTTATGACAAGACCTTGCATTGTGCATCGGTTTCGTAAGGCCGCGCTGGCACGCAAGACGCGATCGTTCAACTAGGGATGGGCGCTAGGTTGAGAATGAATATTCGGCTTCCATATTCGGTATAGTAATTATCACATGCAGGGTCAAAGTCAAAACGTTTTGCGAATTAAGCATACAATGTTGCACTTATGACATAGCAGCCTTTTCCAAACATTGCAATTATCATTTGTCTGTCGTTATTATAATATATTAGCGTAGAAGATTAAAGCAGTGCATGTGAGGAGCATAAGTTGAAGTGTAAACTTCAACAAGTTTACACGTAGTTTACATGCATGTTCTGAACACTGAACAAAGATCAAAAACACGGCGTACGTGGTTCTCTTTTTGTACGTCGGGTATCTACAAACGCCACAAATAAAACAATGCGTCATACTGACGTCACACGAATTCTACATCTCGCAATCAGAGTTTACCGAGCAACTAGCATATAATATACGACTTCCCAATTTCAACCATTGGGCAAGTGCCCGCCAGACATAACACCCGTCTGGTCGGAGGATCCTCCCTTTTCTATGGAGGATGAGTGAAATATACACATAACTGTTCCTCATGCCTCTACAAATGCTCTGACATAAGAGTAAGATTTGCTGCTCAAAAGTAACGCAACCTTTTGAAATTGATAAATAAAATAAATATTCGATATTAACACATGTAATTACCGCATGTTTTGCTCTGAATATTCAGCTAAAGCCAAAGTGCTGAGTTAATAAAGGCTCATCTCTATTCGTTACACTAATTTGTATTTTAAAGAAATCATTGTGCAACAATCGCAATATTATAATTTACATAAATTACAATATAGTAAGTAGTACGTAAAGTTTCTCAACTTTCTTAACGTTGATTTGTCAATATAAAAATGAATTATTTTAAGATTAAACGAAAACATTATAAAATTCGTGTTTCAATCTATGACTTTCATTTAGCAATAGTACGGCCTTACTAAAATAAATACAAAATACTGTGACTACAAAAGACAGTTTCCAAAACGCTCGCCCATCCCACTGCTTTAGCTACGAGGAAGAAGCATAACCTGCGTGCAGCAGAGCTGTCTGTTCAGTTTGAATTTGAAGAACTTGAACAGGATTAAGTAGAAAATTGCGCCTCAAAACACAAAGTGCAAAAATTTCTCGCTGAAGAACAAACGAATTAATCGGTGCAGTGAACAGCAAATTATGCTTACAACATAAGCAGATGATTTGAACGCGTATTAACATTTTTCTAGCAAAATATTATAATAATATAGGTAGTTTGCAATGAAAATGTTTTTTTTTTTTTGTAAATAATTATAAAGTAGTGCTTGACCGCAATTCCGCCTGATGGTAAGCAGTGATGCATTCGTTGATGGTAAAGCGCGCTAGTTTATTTAGCCTATTCACTAAAAAAACTTAGTGAATAGGAAGGAAGACGGCAGTTGAGCGACGTGATGCAATGTTAAACTCAACAACACGACCAACGATGCTGCGCCACAGGGAGATTGATCTGGAGATCCTCCACAACCAAACTCCCGACACAACAACATTTGTCGCATCATACCCGGTACTAGGCACACATCGCAACGCAACTGCTTAGACCCGTCCTCCGTACGGCTTTACCAGATATCATGCCGGAACACGACGAATCGCTTGGCGGCAAGACTTTATCTGGTGGGTAGTAACTTCTGCCGGCAGCCGATGTTATGGACTACCACCGAGAAAATTAAAAAAAAATTACTCAAATTGGTCAACAAAGATCGTGTCATACCTTGCTGACTGGCCATTCACCTTTGCATGAGGTATTCTCGTTGCTACAGAGAATAAAGTCACATCCCTACTTCTACCGCACCAAGCATTACAATATTTGCAAGAAAACATTATATATTTCTTTTAAATTTTATAAACGAGGACTTGACTGCGATTCCGCCGGATGGTAAGAAGTGAACAATAATTGATGGTAAAGCGCACTAGTTTATTCTGAGCCTGTTCACTCTAGCCTTGAAGAGACTTCAATTGTTATCTGGGAAGAACGCTGCATTTCATTTCATAGGCGAAACGGACCGAGAAGCTTTGATGAGTTGGTCCGATCAGACCTGTTGGTGAGGAAGAGCCTACCCTCATTCTTTTCACTTCTCTGTATTGTGTTTCTTATCGCGAATTCATTATTACCGAAAATTTACTAAACATATGATTATAGCTAAATAAGATCGTTAATATCCCAATCAAGCACAAGCACAAAGACAATTGGCCATATTATTGTAAGGTGAGGTTCCCATCACGATATATGTCAATATTTACATAGTAGTCGTGTGAATATTTCTTTGTTGTCAATATATATTAGTTACAATCGATCTGTTTATGGCTAGACTTAATTTCACCTGAGAGCTGAAACATAACTCGTGTTTATTTGGTGTGAATATTTTGGTTTTATTTTAACAATATATAAATGGAAGAATGGAGAAGTACGAAGGCTAAATGGTATGAAGGTAAGGTAAGGTAGTGTGAAGTGACAGTAGGCTGGCCATATTTGTCGAAAGACCGTTAGAGCTGACAAGTCCTGGAGCACGGGTCGGTAAGCATGGAGTGGGACACATCTAAGGCTTCCTCAAAGGAACACACTGGATGCGTAAGATGTAGAACAGGGTATTGTGGTGCAGTCTGAGAGAAGCTTAAGCACTGGACAGCCTATCGTAATCAGCAGTGCATGAATGGAAAAGTTTTATCAGCCTTTACTTTGTGGATAACAATCCATATGATATACATTTCTAACTTCAGTAATTGATAGCGTATTAATGCGATAATCAGCAAGTTAGTGTGAACGATAGTCTTCACACAGGCTGATGAGCTGCTCTGACGTGGAATAATAATTCTTATTACAAATAGGCTCTGTTAAAAAAATACGTTCTTAAAAGTATTTCTGTCTCTACAAAGCTCTGTAAAGTGACGAAGAAATCATGAGTTTAAATGTCGACATAACGTTGAGCGTCTTTTGAGAATTCAGCCACTGTATTCAAGTAATAGAAACAGTTTTATAGGAAAGGAAGTTTGAATTCTTACCTTGCTTTCTGGACAGTTTGAGGAAGACATCTTCTAGTGATATGCAGCTATACATTTGTAGCAGTGCTTGTGGAGACTCTTCAGCCAACAGGCGGCCGCTTCGCATCAGACCGATCTGGAAGATAAGGTACATCATCAGTCATCATCATCATCAGCACGATATTTAGAAAAGATCACTAAGCCTTTGTCCAACTATTATAGAGACGGCTTGCTGTCTAGCAGGATAAATACTTCATAAAATAAAAGTTGTTATAGAAAGAAAGAATTAAAAACTTTGACTTTTACTTTTACCTGGAACGGTATACACATAAAATGAAAATTGATCGCAATACCTTTCATTTTGGCAGTTCGGCCACGTTATTGCACAGACAAACGTTTTACATCTATGAAAAAATTAACGATTGCTTTCGCAATCTTTTGGATTGTGATTGGAAGTGTTAGTGTCTAGGAATTGACGCATCATCATTTTGGTAATAATTGATTTCTTTTTTGCAGTAGTATTAGTTATAGTGTAATAAATAATAATATAGATATATAGTGCTGTCACTTTTTAAAAAAATACCAAGTTTTAGGGAAGTTGGAATGAATTCGCGAAAAAAAAAGATTATTTGAAAATTCATTAGTATTCTTACTATGATGATTATGTAAAATGTCATAATTTATTTGGTCTTATATTTACCTAACTTTTATTTTTATTATCCTTATGGGTCGAACGGAATTTTCTTTACATATTGTATATAGTGTATTTAATAAATAATGTATATAATGTATGTAGTAATATATATTTATTCTTTTGCTATTTTGTTCATAGTTACTAGATAATGAATTTTTTGTTCAATTCAAGTTTTTCTGAATACTAGATACATATCTAATTATTATTTACGTCTTCAGCATAATTTTAACGAGTGATCTGGCCTCAACGTAACTAATCAGATCATCATCATCATCATCATTTCAGCCAAAAGACGTCCACTGCTGGACATAGGCCTCCCCCAAGGTTCTCCACGACGACCGGTTCCGCGCCTCCCGCATCCAGCGGTTTCCCGCGACCTTCACCAGGTCGTCGGTCCACCTTGTCGGGGGCCACTAATCAGATAATGATGTCAAATATTTTTCATAGTTTTTGTCAATAACGCTGAAAATAGGAAAAAAGTTTATGTTAAGTTTTTGTTTCTGCCTTCATTAGTGGTTGTGGTCAATGAGTTGGTACTTTGAACTTTCTGCATTGCTACTGTATACATTATATGTATTGTTATACTCTTTGCTATAAACAGACAAATATTGGAGTTTCACTTGAAGTTTGATTTTACAAACATGCTTTTTTTCTAAATTTACATAAACATATGATTTTTTTTAAAATATTATTACTAGTTTTTTAATACAATGTTATTATGAATATGTATTTAAAATTTTACATTTATTTGTGTGTTGTGTAATATATTGATATTCTGCTGAACCCGGCCAGACTGTTAGCCGATCTAAACATAGTTGGGAAAGACTTAGACAGATGGTGACTTGTGTGTTGTTTTCTTTTTAAATTATGACATCTTAAAAAATCTATATACAAACCGCGGTGGTAGGCCATAACAGCGGCCGCCGACAGAAGTTACCACCCACCAGATAAAGCCTTGCCGCCAAGCGATTTGTCGTGTTCCGGCATGATGTCTGGTGAAGCCGTACGGAGGACGGGTCTGAGCAGTTGTGTTGCGATGTGTGCCGGGTACGATGCGCCTAATGTTGTTGTGTTGGGAGTTTGGTCGTGGAGGGTCTTCAGATCAATCTCCCTTTGGCGCAGCATCGTTGGTCGTGTTGTTGGGTTTAACATTGCATCACCTCGCTCAACTGTCGTCTTCCTTCCTATTCGCTCAGTTTTTCTGAGATAATAGGCTCTTAATAAACTAGCGCGCTTTACCATCAACGATCGCATCACTGCTTACCATCAGGCGGGATTGCGGTCAAGTGCTAGTTATAATTATAAAAAAAAAAGAAAAAACAAACATGTCATGTTATATCCTCACTGCTCTTGATTGACTGGTAGAGAAACTCTAAAGGCATTAAATCTGTATTTCTTTGAGCCTTTTACGTTGCGAAACGTGTAATAAATTTTGAAAGACAATGGCAATTACAGTGATTGTAAAAAATAGCAGGAACAGGTTCCGGTGGGCAAATAATAACCAGAATATCGAAATATAGCCAGAATAATAATAAATTTGTTCCGAACTATGATCAAATTGCATTAAAGCTATTTTAGACTTCAAAATAAAATAAAATAAAACTGTACCGAAGGGTAATAGAGGAACCCAAACTTTGTAGACATTAAGAACTCAATTTCGTAATCGTGTTTTACAAAAACAGTATGGACGGTGACCCTCACACTACGCATTGGTCTGTATATTGGGGAACGAAAAGAAACTGTAAGGACCGTATTACAGAACCTTACTGAAGACTCAAACATTACTTAAAACTAGTTTCAACCAATCAAATAGCTTCAAACGAGACTTAAGTAAAGCTTGAGTTAAAACTTTGTTGTTCGGCAGTTGTAAACCAACCTTATCAAAGTTAAAATTATATGTACAATATGCTAATGACTTGAAGTCTGACGAAGAAGCCGTGGGACCTCGATTAGTCAGTTTTTTAACACAAAAACACGAATCAAGGAAATATCATTTCGGAAACATTAGTAGAGGAAATAAGGTTGAGAAATATTTTTGTGTATAAGATAATATTTCGTTTCAGAAACTTCACAGCGTCTAATTTTTATTAAAAAAAATCATCGTTAAAACTAAGATGAAGTATATACTTCTTCAATTTGAACGAATCTTCCTGATGTTAGGTGTTTACACTATTCACAGCACACTTGAAACTCCCTTCATCTAAGTTTTGAGGTTGTGATTTTTACTGAATATACCAGTTAGTCGTTTCAAAGTCACAGTAGAACGATGAGAAATTCGTACAGATGGACAGAACATCAATCTACTACAATCTGTCAGATTTTTTTTTAATAATTATAAACTAGTGCTTTACTGCAATCCCGCCTGATGGTAAACAGTGATGCAGTCGTTGATGGTAAAGTGCACTAGTTTATTAAGCCTATTCACTTAAACAACTTAGGAATAGGAAGGATGACGGTAGTTGAGCGAGGTGATACCATATTAAACCCAAGACCAACACGACCAACGATGCTACGCCAGAGGGAGATTGATCTGGAGACTCTCCACGACCAAACTCCCTAAAAAACAACATTTGTCGCACCGTACCCGGCACACATCGCAACAGAACTGTTAAGAGCCGTCCTCCGTACGGCTTCACCAGACATCATGCCGGAACACGACGAATCGCTTGACGGCAAGACTTTGTTTGGTGGGTGATAACTTCTGCCGGCAGCCGATGTTATGGCCTACCACCGAGAAAATTTATTAATTTATTTTCTTTATTACATTTTCAATGTTATGTATAAAACATTGGTTCAAGATTGATTAGGAATTCTTGACAGTTTCGGGTAGGTTGACCTGCTGTCGTCCGTACAAGTTCCCTCCGATGAAAAATTCTTCTTGTCTATCACTACGTATGCACAAAATATGTAATACAAATGCGGCAGTGGACATCTATAGGCTGAAGAAGAAGAGAGATGACCAGAGGGCCGATTCTCGTAATTTGTAACGTTCAAAATCTAGTTCTAGTCACATCTCATCGACAACCTACAATCAAAAACTAGTCAAAATGTTGGAAAATTTGAAGTATTTTTGGACAAATTGAAATTGAGATAAAATTGTGAACGTTCTTAAAATTAGAAGAATACTTATATCTTAATATAGAGGGCCAACTCTATATTAAGATATAAGTATTTCCACGGGATCTAGACTAACACGGGAAAAACTGAGGGAAGTAACTCGTAGAAACAAAGATTAGTCCCTATGCCGCTGGTTCATATCCGGCTCAAAGGACCATGTATACTACCGTCGTAAAACAGTTTGGCGGCAAAAAGATGGCATGGTGATACTGCTGTTGATCAGCCCTGTGAGTCTGCTGGACTGGCAGTGAGTTCACCCTTCACCCGTACCTGGAAATCCTACCCACTATCCGCCTAAGGTAACTTAGGTCTCTTGGTGCAGACATCCCGCACTTATTTATATATTTATTACAAACTATATGGTAGGTCAGGGCTGTAGGGCTTATAGGACATAGGGTCGTAGGGACTGTAGGGTTTATAGGTCTTAGTTTAATGTCTTTTACTTTATCATGTAGGCGCATGTACTATCGCTACCTTTATTATGGGTGGTACCTGTTTTGGAAGTATTGGAAGGTATTAAAACAATATGGCAGTAAATATCGGACATAATACCTAAATAATGTTTTTTTTTTTATATATTAAATTTTCATGAGTATAATGACGTCTTAAACGAAGGCATCATTGAGTAGGGACCTTCAACAAAGATTAGAAACACGTGAATGTTTTTTTATTAGCAATTTGTTGGTATTTTTGATGTCACATTTAACTTAACACTGATTGTCAAGTTTTTTTGTAAATACAATAAGTTATTATTAAACATTTGCACTCGAGTCTTATTATAAGGTAAGAGTGACATGCTGGTTTACAACTTCGTGCGTGCAAGATTTAAAAAATATTGGGCCTTTATTTTCATAAAATTTTTGTCTATTTGGCACATTTCCATACTAACAAATTTGACAAAAATTAAGCAAGTTTTTAAAACATCAATTTCTTTTTTTTTATAAATCATAAACTATTACTTGACCGCAATTCCGTCATATGGTAGCAGTGATGTAATCGTTGATGGCAAAGCGCGCTAGTTTATTAAAATCCTATTTACTCTAGCCTTGAAGACACTCAAATTGTAGTCCGACGGAAACACCACCGCTGACAAATTGTTCCAGTCCCCCGATGCATACGGTATAAAAGAGGTGGCGAAACGCTTCGTTCGGATCGTAGTGCTGTTAAAAACGTAAGGGTGGAAACTCGCCATATGATGGGTAGTCCGATGGTGGAACAGAGATGAGGGAATAAAATCATGCGATTCCCTCGCACACTCACCAAAATGCATCCTATAAAACACCGAAAGGCTGGCTACTCTAAAATAGGTACTCACACAATGAGCCTGCCGAGCCTCTTCAATATAATGCGTGGTGATGATGACAGTCTTGTCTCCGGAGCTGGTGATGCGCACCAGATGGGTCCAGATAGACTGACGCAGCAGTGGGTCCACCCCCACGGTGGGCTCATCCAGGATCAGGAGCTCTGGGTCGTGCATGAGCGCCACGGCGAACGATACTCGGCGTTGTTGACCACCGCTGTGGAACAGAGGCAGGGTTAGTTTTGCTCGAAAGTAAAATGGAAAATCGTTAATTTCAACACTCAAAATTACAATCTGGTGGTAACCTTGGTCCCAAAGTAGGCGCGACCAATTATTTGATAGGAGATGTTAGTCAGGAGCAAAGAGTTATGACGTTTTAAAAGGGTGGTTATCCCAGTGAGAGAGAGAGATGACGCTATACAGTATGGTACTACAGAGACTCTAATTATAGCCTAATCCAGGGTTTCCCAACCTTATTTTCGTCGAGCCTCCCCGCATTAAAAATAACATTTTTCATGCCCCCCATTTTGCAGTAGGTACAATAAAACTAGCATTATTTCAAAAACATTTATTTGTTTTGTAACTTCTACAAAATTAAATCCGATTTTTTCGAAAACTCAAACGTCTCGCGCCCCCCTTGACATCCCTCTACGCCCCACCAGGGGGGCACGCCCCCCTCGTTGGGAAGTCCTGGCCTAATCTGTTCTAGCATGCAACCTACTCGAGTTTTTTTTTTTAAGTTTTTAAAATATGTACATAATGTTTTTACGTATATTTAGGAATAATTATTGACGATAACAAGATAAATATTGTTTAATTATGTCCTTCGGCACTTTGAAAGACTTATCTAGTATTTTAATCTTTCTCACAACGAAAGATGGTGTCTTTACCAGTTCATAAAAATGGCCCTTAATTTAGTCATTAAAGACTCTTTGTATGCAGTACATGAGCTGTATTTTATATTTTCCCGCTAGAGGTCGTTGGTTTTGATATTACAGACACGAACTAACTTGACCAGCTCAGGATTCGGCGGTCAACAGTTTGGCAAACGGAATCAGCAAATATTTGAGCAGCCTCAAAAATTCGTTCGGTCCATAGAGATATTAACTATGGTTCGGTCCATAAGTTCACAGTTAATTTTGGTAGTATTATTATTACTTTTGGCGGCTTATTTCAATTTCTTAAGAGATAAGCAGCCCCTTTGTACTTAGGTCTTAATTTTGACATATCCTTATGTATTTTATTATGTGTACATAAATAATAAAATAAATAAGTACAATATTACAATGTTGTTGTAAATTGCGTTTGTCTAAGCTAGCTTGTTTAATAATTATTAAAGTATAAAGTACAGTGAACTCTGCTTGATGGACAAACCTAGTCAATTTGTGTTTGCGTTCTAAGTTATTATTTGTCTGTAACATTACCTACGATGGAATCCAAGTGCGTCAGACATCTTTTTTCGTTTAGCGAATTGGTGAGAGATATTAAAAAAAATCTCTGTTTTTCTAGGTTTGGCGATTATAATCGATTAAATTATTGATTTTTAACAAGACAACATGATGTCTTTTCTTGCCAAAAGGGTGGGGCAGAGATGTTGTGTCATAGTAGGTTTTCATTCATGGTATGGGCATATAATACGGTGGAATGAGGGAAATGTGAACAGGAGAATGTCAACAGGAGAATGTCAACAGGAGAATGTCAACATGAGAATGTCAACAGGAGAATTTTGGGTGAGAATGTCGACAGTTAGACAACGTTATGTTTTCATTATACGAAACCTGAATATAGTTTGTTCAGAATAAGCAACTAAATCAATTTCAATAATTTTTACACCATGTTATATTTTTTCATAAATACATTTAGAAATTGTAGCAGTGCGGTTACCGATCGCACAATTTAGCTGACGTTAGAGCATAGTACTTGGCTCGTGAGACAGGGGCCGCCAGCGCCGTGTCGCTGCAGGCGCGGCCGGGCGTCCGGTGCGTTTACTATATTTTTGTTGGGACAACCAGGTAAGATAACAAGCTCATAACTTTGTGGTTTTTCCATGATATCTTTTTGAAGTTTTATACATAGATTCTTTATCTAAAAATACTAGACATATGTTTTGGGCTTCGCATGTACAAAAAATAACGATGCATAATGTTCCAATCAGTTAAGTTATACAACGTTATTTTTTGTTAATGCGAAACCTGAATATAGTTTGTTCAGAATAAGCAACTGAATCGATTACATTAATTTTTACACCATATTATATTTTTATCCAAATATGTTTAGAAATTGTTGCAGTGTGGTTACCGAGCGCGCCGCGCAGCTTACGGTAGATCAGAGTACTTTGCGCGTACGCATGCTCACGCAACAGCTGTCGCCATAGGTCAACGCACCACTCGCCCGCCCGAGCGAAGCGTTGATAATTATTTTGTTGTTTTTCATGATATCTTTTTCAAATTTTGTACATAGATTATTTACGCGAAACCCAAAACACGTGTCCAAATATTGGACTATTTATTGATTGGATTTATTGTTTCGCGTAAATAAAAAATAATGTTGTAAATGGAGAGAATAAAAGGGAGTCATTACCAAGATGACGACTTATAGAGAAATAATATGGAAGAAAGAGACATGTTGCGCCGACCACGCATAAATAAATACAAGGGCAGGAGAATGAGGGGTACGGGGCGAGCCTATTGTTATCACCAAGACACAATGTCAGACTCCTGAAAGCTACCAGCTATAACCCAGACTAGGTACCTATACTCTAACATAAAAAGTTGACGATAAATATTTGTATGACCTACAATTAATTGTTCCGGTTCTGGTTGATTGTGTATGTGACTTTATACGTTTGTAAACGCACCCACCGTTGCCCCACATTAGGCATTTCTATTTTAAAAAAATGTACATATAAAGGGTGTATCTGACATCGACACACAAACGAGTAGGTACTATGGATCCAGTACATGATTCTGAACCCCACAGTGGTGGAATTTTTCGTCGGCTTTTTCATGATTTAAAAAAACTATATGTAGTTTTTTTTTTTACTTTAGACCGTTCATAATTGCTATACTTTTATAACCCAATAAGATTTTATAGTAAAAATTAATTAATTCGCTAATTACACAAAAAAGCGCAATGAAAACAAAACTCGATAAACTATCTTTTCAGCTGATTTAATAAAGTTAACATCAGGGATCAACGTCATACCTACAAACACGCACGGCGGCACGCTTGCAACATTCAAAGGCCGAGCTGATACTTCTTTTAAACATTGTTATTTCTGTAACCCTTTATTAACGACATAAATGACTATCATAATTTTATTAGTGGCATGTGGTCTAGCCTTTTCGCGACGTTTGCGTTACGATGTCAGATACACACAAATAATAAGTGTGACAATATGCACATCACAATACATTACAACCCCTTTTACGCAAACTTGACAGCCAAAAAAGAAAGTCTAACAAAGTTAGACAAACGTTTAGAATATGACCTTTAAATAAAGTTCAAGTAGAAACTTTAAGCTACCCCAACATACGACAAGCAAAGGTATCGTGTAGCATGCGAACATGTTACTCGACTCATCGTGACGCCACAATATCGTGATCCTAGAGTCAAATCATATGAAAATTCACCTTTCAAAAAATTACAAGTGTTACAAGCCATTGTTGGGCGATCGACTAGAGAAAGTCGATTGATTACGTAACATGATGACTTCAGCCATGATTGAGCATGACTTATGAGACTGATTCAAATATCTATACTTGTGCTAAGCTCGATAAAGAATACGGTAAACAAATATTTTTTTTTTAATTATTATAAACTGGCGCCTGACCACAATCTCGCCTGATGATAATTTAGGGTTATCACAACTCACGTTTAACAAATATCCTATTGTTTACATGATTAACGAATTTTACATGCTATCTATTTATTGAAGTGAAACTTCTTTAGGCACGCTTGACTTGGGGAGTAAACTGGCGAAAGCGTTACGAAAAATATTACGAAAAATGATCGGGCAAGGCAAACGGAAGCAAAGTATAGTCCTATTTCATCTGTACTACAACCAAGGAGTTGGCTCATGTAAATATTGCATGACATGTCGAGTATGAAGTTGTGAGTTCGCATCTCGCCGAAGGCAATATATATTTTTTGGATCTTTTTAAGATTTGTTAACAATTGAGTCGAGTATGAAGTTGTGAGTTCGCATCTCGCCGAAGGCAATATATATTTTTTGGATCTTTTTAAGATTTGTTAACAATTGATTACCTAAGAGCACAAATAATTTATAAATTTCGTTCTGTTCTGGCTTTTATATTGTTTTATATATTTTTGCTGAACATTTCTGATATAATTGAAAGTATAGAAGAAGATATCGTCACATTACGATAATTGGACACAAAGTACAAATTGCTTTCGAGCCTCATAAGCTCAATTATTAAGCTAAGTACCTTGATTGATTAAGAACTATGAATTTCTTCGAGAACATGACGCTGCGAACACCCCCCGACCCTCATTGATTACCTCACCCCCCCGAGGATTATCTCGGGAACCAGAGGTCGTGGACTACCCGAGTTTGGGGTCCCCTGAATCAGGAGGAGGAGCCCGACCTTTTGGCCCCGAGGGAATCCACTCCACCCTCTCCCCTTCCCCCCTACCCCCGCAACCCCACGAAATCTAACCCCCCCCCCCCCCCGGCCCCTTTAGTTACCTCACCCCCCGTGGATTATCTCGGGAACCAGAGGTCGTGGACTACCCGAGTTTGGGGTCCCCTGAATCAGGAGGAGGAGCCCGACCTTTTGGCCCTGAGGGAATCCACTGCCCCCTCTCCCCCTCCCCCCTCCCTCCCCCGCAACCCCACGAAACCTATCCAACCCGACCCCCTTTAGTTACCTCACCCCCCCGTGGATTATCTCGGGAACCAGAGGTCGTGGACTACCCGAGTTTGGGGTCCCTTGATTCAGGAGGAAGAGCCCGACCTTTTGGCCCCGAGGGCACCCACTTTTTTTTTTTTAAATTGGAGGTCTATGCAAAAATATTAATTTATAAATGAAAGCATGAAATAAATTTAAATATTTATAGAAAATTAATATATGTATATGTGTATACATGTATATATTGTACACACATATATATATATATACATACAGATGGTGCGAAAGAAGTTTCACTTCAGTCGTGTGGTCATAAGCACACTCGTTTTTTAACAATTCTTATTGCGGCATATTTCAGTAGAATCACCAATATAACATGCATATTAACTTGCTATTTTGAAAAATCCTTAAAAATTCGATATGGATTTTACGTGATGGATCTACAAAAAAACATAGATTTAATCTGGGTATTAGATAAACACATTTTGTGGAATTCAGGCTATCAATAGAATTGTGAAATTTGTCAATACAATTTTGGGTATTTTAACTATTTTTCAAATCAATTGCATAAAAAATACATTAAAATACATTCAAGTATGGACTACGTATAATATACAATGTATCAAAAATTTAACCTATTAGGAAATTAGCTAACATACATGTGTGTCATATTTCATTCAAATCGGTTAAGCGGTCTATGAAAATCATTAATATCTTTAGTAGGAAGTAGGATTATTACTTGTATGAATATCATATATCTAGAAAAGATTGTTAACATCTTCCTTTAAGGTGTAAACAATGTTGAACCTTACAGGTCTCTTGCAGGGCTCACAAATGAAAGATGAAAGTTAGGACTCAAACCCCTTTATTACATATGTTCCTTTGTTCACATATATTACTAGAAATAACTATTACAATTTAGACATCTTTACAACAATATGGTTTATAGTGAACTACGTCAATTTGACGCAGTACAAACCTTCTAGTTATTTTGACATTCACTATTTAAAAACACGCAATCCATGATTCGGCCAGTATTCTCACAAAGGAGTTGAGATTACTTCCAACACACCCCCTTAATCTCAACCCTTTGGAGAGAAAACATCCAGAACCACTTTAAACATCTTAACTACATTAAATTTTTTAACACTTTGGACAACACACCATTTTCTCAAAAACTTTCTAAACAACCAAACCCAAACATAAAACTAACCCTAAACCTCACAACAATAAGACAAAAACTAAACACTCTACCAACCTTAACAAAGAAAAACTGCAAATCATACACAACCACATAAATCTAAAAACCATATACATAATCCCATGAATCGTACCTATAAACCAAAAATTATTATAAAGAGAGGAGTCAAAAAAACGCATAAAAAAGAGTTCACAAACCTTTTCCAATGTTTCACAAACCTATTCCAATATTATTATGCTCACGCTTCCACTGTGCTAACGCAGTGTTTCTCCTCCCCTAATAAAAATCTTTGATTATCACAAAACTTAAGTGCACCCCCTTAAACTAACCTAACTTACAAGTCACTAATTTTCTTCTGTAAGCTTCTTTTTCGTCTACTAATTCCCATGTCCCATTCTTCTCTAACGAACACTTTTCCTCCTCTATTGCTTCTAACCATTCCCTATCTATAACTTCAACAAACTCCCTATCTATAACTTCAACAAACTCCCTATCTATCACTTCAACAAACTCCCTATCTATAACTTCAACAAACTCCCTATCTATAACTTCAACAAACTCCCTATCTATAACTTCAACAAACTCCCTATCTATAACTTCAACAAACTCCCTATCTATAACTTCAACAAACTCCCTATCTATAACTTCAACAAACTCCCTATCTATAACTTCCAACAAACTCCCTATCTATAACTTCCAACAAACTCCCTATCTATAACTTCAACTGCGCCACTCTGCTAAGAAATCCATCTCAAACTCATCAAATCTACTAGGAACCTTCCTCTCTCTATAAGGATTCCTCCTGGGTACACTAGATTCTTCTTCACACTCATTAACTCTCTCTTCAATAATCTCTTGACTCGCATCTAAAAAATAGATCATCATCTACTATTTCCGCATTTACATCTTCTAAATTCTCAATATCTTCACTAGCTTCATCTATATTTGCCACATTTTCAGTTATCACCTCCTCTGTATCAGCTTCATTATCAATCTCATGATTTATTTCAACTTCTACTTCAACTCTATCTCCAAAATTTCTCCCAATACTGGTTTCCCTTTGGTTGTCCAACTGTATCCTTGTGTTTTGTTCCCTACACTCATTTATTTGTTCACTTATTTCTTCATTCTCTGAATCACTTTCATTTGTTCGCCCTTCATTTGTGCGCCCTTCATTTGTGCGCCCTTCATTTATTCCATCTTCAATTGTTCCATCTTACAACCGTATTACTTTTCTTCGCGTTCCTGCGTTCTGGGCCCATAACCTGTTGAACCTTACAGGTCTCTTGCAGGGCTCACAAATGAAAGATAAAATTTAGGACTAAAACCCCTTTATTACATATCTTCCTTTGTTCATATATATTACTAGAAATAACTATTACAATTTAGACATCTTTACGACTATATGGTTTATAGTGAACTACGTCAATTTGACGCAGTACTAACCTTCTAGTTATTTTGACATTCACTATTTAAAAACACGCAATCCATGATTCGGCCAGTATTCTCACAAAGGAGTTGAGATTACTTCCAACAAACAAGCCGTTGCCTAGCAATAGTTTGTTTACCTCTACTCTTTATCGAATTTGGCCCAAGTATAGTAAAAGTTTTAGAATACATTCGTCTTGATAGCATACCAGCGGATCTAATATGTTACAATCTCACCAATTAATTAATCACCAAACCACCAATCCCTAGCATCGGATGGATGACAGCTTACTGCAAACCAAAGACCAAACGTTCAGCAGTCATGTGTCATTCCGTCTACTAATCTAACGAAGCAGTTGAAACGCGATTCCTTACGGTGCACGGTGATGTGATGATTATGTAATGTCATAACTTTAAGGTTACGTATGAACGACTATATTCATAAATATGAGTTTTGGATTACGACGTGGTAATTACTATTTCGTTGTTATTGTTACTAAATATTGTGCAGGTATCATTGGGTAAGAGGAAAATAAGTTCAGTCAATGTCAGTCTTGTCTAAGGTGGGTTTTTTCTAAACCACTAAAGCTGCCATTTGTTCGCATTCGTTTTTCTAAGAAGCTACAAGTGGAATTTTTATTAGTTACAATTTTTTATGTTTGTGTAGCGCCTTATTTACTTAAATGGTCAAACTGCTGAGGTGAGGTATATAATTTATAAGCTAACACTAACATGACAAAATGATATCCAATCTGAACTGAAACTAATGAAGTAACATCGGGACCCTACCTATTACTAATACTCCGCTGTCTGTTTGTATCACCAGACTGTATCTCATGAACCACGGTAGTTAGAGAGTTCAAATTTTCATAGGTTATGTACATATTCTAATACCGCTTAAATCAAATCAAAAGTGATTTATTCAAATTAGGCAGAGAATCAGCACTTTTGAACGTCATATTACATAAGACAGTCCCCCAAAACGCCTAACCCTACGCCACTTCCTAGTGCTTTCGCTGGGAAGAAGAAGTGGCGGAACAAACTCTCCAGCAGCACAGTTGTCTGTTCATTTAAAAAAACACATAGCTTTATACAATACCATGGATAGTAATGAACACAAGAAAACACAACAACAATGAAATTATTTAAACATGTGCTAGCTAGCCACGCCAAAATACCAGCAAAGCAAAAAAGGAAACCCAAAACCGCTATAATAATAAATACTAAAAAACAGAATAAATTAATATTTATGGAAGCGTCTTATACATATAACAAACGTGATTTCTGACGAAAACCCTTCTCTTTTCTTTCTTCCTTCTCACCCTTCGAACAAATTCTTCTTGCGCGAGTCTGACTCGCACTTGGCCGGTTTTTTGCAATCAATCTAATACATTGACCTATGAAGTACTTATTAAGCCTTCAATGGATTTTTTTTTGCCTTCACGATCGGTATTTCCCTGTGCTTAGTGATAAGTAGAAGCTACTGTTAAAAGCGGTGTACGAAAAAACGGTAAATCGGAACAAAAAGACTAACTCCCGTTAATAACACGAAACTGTGTTATTTTTATATACGGAAAAAAGGACTGTGATTTAAACAAATATACCTAATGTGTGAGAAGACAGGTTTCTTCAAATAGTAAACTGCCGTCAGTTGGTTATTACCTAGTGCATTAAAATCGAGAGACCTGTGGAGGTATGGAGAACTACGAGTGGTAACTTCACTCATACTAGAGTAAATCTATCAACGATATTTTTATACGCAGGATAGTTCTATGCTAAAAAGAAAGAAAAAAAAAACGTTTATTTGGTAAACACGACGGAAAAGTTTACAAAAACAAATAATAAGAAATAATTGAAGGAAACATGCTTCGCATCCACGCAAAACGTCTGTCGCTCAGCATTATGCTGCTACTCTATGCAAAAACAGAGACCAGCGCTGGTTTTCGGCGACAGCCGAACGTTACGAACTATTACGGATTTGGTTTACGTAATTAGTCTCTAAAGATCTTGGTCTCCCGAAGATTTCACACGCAGGGTGTTTTTGGAAAAAGAGATTTTATCACGAAAAATTTACTAATAATTGACATAGTTGATACAGCGGGCATAGCTTATTCGTTTTATAGACCTCAAGTTGAAGTTAAAAATGTAACCGATTACTTAATACTGCCCACGTAATCAGCACCAATGTGCGAAAGTTGAGATGATGAAATTAGCGTATATAGTGAGTATGTCTGCCATGCTCAGAATTATCTTGTTCAATGAGATTGGAAGAGAGGCCAGCAGGGTGGCTTTGTAGCCATCTCAACGTGAACACTTGGGGAGAAGAGCGAAGTGCGTGTGGAGTGAACTGCTATTGGTATAATCAGTTTAATTGGAATTATTAGTAGTTACATTAGTGTCCCGTGTGGTACTGAGTTTAGAATAGTACCATCCCATATCCTCCTGTGGGTGTCGTAAGAGGTGACTAAGGGAACTCTCACTTGGGAAGCGGGCAGCAACGCTTCTTCCGTGCTGTGTACTGCGATCCCCAACCTGCCTGGCAAGCATGGGGATTATGGCAAAGCCCCCAAAGCAATGAAAGCCTTGGGGAAGGCCCTTGTCCAGCAGTGGACCTCTATAGGCTGAAGTAGAAAGTGTGTCCATGTGATGTTCTTATTGCAAGTGATACTTGTCCAATATTTTCTGTCCTACTTCCTACGATCCTACTAATATTGTAAATGGGAAAGTTTGTGTGTCTGGATGTTTGTTACCCTTTCACACAAAAACAACTGAACGAAGTTTGATGAAATTGGTCACACAGATGGTTCATAACCGGGAATAACATATAGGATACTTTTTATCCCGATATTCCCGTGGGTTCGAAACTTATGCGCGTGAAACCGCAGGACGCAACTTGTGTTAAATATATCCCAGACATCATAATTAGACCATGTCGACCAATGCCGGTGTTCCTCAGGGGTCTGTTCTCTCTGCAACTCTGTTCCTGCTGCATATTAACGATCTGCTGATGCCCGGTATCTATGGGTATGCAGATGACAGCACAGTTGTGGAGAGATACCTGCCGGAAGCTCGGGCTAGTAAGGAAACAATCCGGTCCGAAAGAGAGGCCATGGTAGAGCGTGTGAGTGCTGCACTGCAGGCAGTCTCCGAATGGGGCAATGCCAATCTTGTAGCATTCAATGCCGCCAAAACACAGACGTGTCTTTTCACCGCCAAAAGGAGCCCGTTCACCTTGGCTCCTACTTTTCAGAATGTATCCTTGGAGTGTACCGACCGCCTTCAGCTTTTGGGAGTTGAGATTTCCTCGAGCCTTAACTTTGGGCGGTTCATTGAGTCCAAGGCCAGGGTGGCTGCCAGAAAACTAGGCGTCATCGCGAAGGTCCAGCGGTACTTCACACCAGGGCAGTTTCTATTTTTATACAAAGCACAGGTCCGCTCGTGTGTGGAGTACTGCAGCCACATTTGGGCTGGTGCTGCGAAATGTCACCATGCCACTTTGGATTCGGTGGAGAGGCGTGCAAAGAGGTTGATTGGCGACCCAGACTTAGCTCGAAACGGTCTCGAAAGCCTGGAGCACAGGCGTAGAGTAGCCACCCTTTCGGTCTTCTATAGGATGCATTCTGGTGAGTGTGCAAGGGAATTGCATGATTTAATTCCGCCATCTCCGTTCCATCATCGGACGACCCGTCGTACGGCGAGTTTCCACCCTTACGTTGTTGACACCACTGCGATTCGGACGAAGCGTTTTGCTTTATACCGCGTACATCGAGGGACTGGAACAATTTGCCGGCGTTGGTGTTTCCGTCACATTACAATTTGAGTGTCTTCAAGGCTAGAGTGAATAGGCTCTTAATAAACTAGCGCGCTTTACCATCAACGATCGCATCAATGCTTACCATCAGGTGAGATTGCGGTCAAGCGCTGGTTTATAATTTATAAAAAAAAAGTTGTAATCATAATACATAAGCTGAATTTTTAAGCGGACCCCAGACTCCAAACCTGAAAGCTTCGGATGCGACTGGGTTTAACGCTGAGATGATGATGACGATAAAAGTTGAATTTTTATTAATCATAATGTATAAAACATTGATTTTTATTAAATTCGTCACACTAGTTGTGGGGAATATTAGTGTAACAGTACAAAGCTACGTATCTACACAGCCGCACACGTATAAGTGTCTAGCCTAGTAGTTGTTTCATCCTAGTACCTAGTAGTTTCATCCATGTTGGTTTGATTTCACTTTACAGCGGAAGTGTATTTGATAGTTTTTTACGTAGTTTCAATTATTATTAAAAACCGGCCAAGTGCAAGTCGGACTCGTGCACGAAGGGTTCCGTACCATTACCTTTAAAAACGGCAAAAAAATCACGTTTGTTGTATGGGCCCCCCTTAAATATATTAATGTATTAGTGGATAACTGCACTGTCGCATTAAGGCCTGTAAGGGCAGTTGTAAGAGTGATAAATAAATAAATAAATACATAAAAAAATAATCTCTGAAAATTCAATTGTCTAGCTATTACGGACAGACGAACAGCGAAGTCTCATGAATAGGGTTCCGTTTTACCTTTTACTTACGGAGCCTTAAAAATGACAGTGATCGATTCATAAACCATTTTGAACAATCTCCTTACTTTAATGTGCATTAACGCAATGACAATCCACAAGAACCTAATTAATTGATATCAAATTCTTTGAGTTTGGGTTCGATAAAAGAAGTTTAGTATCAGGTATCCTATGTCTAAACTTGTCTAAGGAATCTAGTTTAAAGAGTAATGACCGCATTATGTCTAGATGTTGCCGAACAAGCAGGATTTCCTCTACTTAAACATGTTGGAAAAGCTATACGAAATAATATGTTGCCTTTTAAGGATATTTTAAATACCGTTATCTATAAAATTATAGTAATTCTATTAAATGAATCATTTGTTTCTATATAAATAAAAATTAATGTTTGTCCTCTCTGCGTTTAAAAATTATCAGGTTCAGATGAAATTTTGGTAGTGTTCTGGGAACGCCCGTCGGAGTTCCTACGTGGCATTGTAGCCAGGTTAGTAATCTATAAAGTAAAAGTGTGTCTAAATAACTTCTTTTTACTAAATTTATATGGAATAACGGCCCATTGTTCTACAGTTACGAAAAAAGAAACAAAATTTGCTTATAACCATAAAAACTTCTACTTCAAAAACCACAACAATTATCCTCACCAATTGCCTAAATAATCATGTCAGTTTTTCAATAATAATCTACACGACACAAATCAGTCCTTTGTCATATCTGTCACGCGTCTCTGTCCAATAGAATAGGCGTGACAAAACTGTAGTTATACTCGGATTTGTCACGCTACTGGGAACGTTTACAAATTAGAAGTATTTGTTTAGAGTTTAGGCATTGTTTGGTAAATGTTTTGAACTGTTGTTAATTAGTGTGGGAAAATATGACGCTAGTGTGTGAGCGATCAGTTAAAACGTCTCCCTGGGAGAGAACGACCTGGCAACTGTTTTTGGAACAGCAGGGTAATTACGTAACACAGTAGTAATGGGTTTTATTTTGACAGTTCAACAACATTCACTGCGTTGTCTACGTGGGTGGGCAAATACATTTTTAGAACATATGGAGCAATGAATTGGCAATAAGTTTCCCAACTATTACGATCGATAGTTATAGTCTGTTAAGTAATTAGGGTGCGGGTTTCAAAGAAATTGAGTATCTCGATTATGATTACTTGAGTTACATCATTTCTTCAGGCTCCTTAGGTAATCCTCCTTTTCAAGGTAATCCTCCAAGCATTCAGTGATGCATCGAAATGAGGTATCCAGCGGCATGCACGTGCGCATTTATAGTATGCATTTGCATCACATACATCGAACTAGCGAAATAAATCGTCACCGAGAGGTATCATAGCGAGACATCCTCGGTGTGTAATTTTAACGATTTTCTTTACCGACGACGATTCAATCATCTCTTTTTTTGTGGTTAGGAAATCATGAAATGACTTCTCCCGCTCAGGTCAGACTTTTACTGACAAAATCCCAGCAATGTTAATACTTGCCTGTACGAAATCTCACACACACAATCTCTTTCAAACAACCCACAGACCTGGTAGGCAATGGTCTTCGTAGACCTCGTCACGATGTACTGACATCTCATTGAAGAGCGGGTGGAATACAAGTGTGTAATAATCACCTTTACAGTTGTCAGTTAAATATAATTTTAGTATCTAACTTGAACGAAAGATGAAAATAATTGATAATATTGTTACGGGCTAGGGGTACTAAAACGCCGGTTAAGGGTTGCGAAGTTTATTGGCAACGAAGGTACAGTCGATTTTAGGCAATGACAAGTAGAATGTTGCTGATGTTGCACCGAAGTCTTCCCTTACGTCCACGAAGTCCGTGTCGTAAACACACAATAACACTACAAATGTTACTTCACGTAGTACTCACAGTTCTCGTTACAGTTGTCGCAGTAGGTATTCTCAAAGATCGCTTCTTAAGTGTCGCTGTTTTCGTATCGGTAGTCAAGTGTAGACTGACTCGGCGCCGGCGCCACGGCGCTATATATAGTCCAGCTGATCGAACATTCCAGAGTCGTCTAGACGTAATAATAATAGCGCATAACTTCGAGTACATTCGGTAAGTACCTATGGTAATTCCCGGAAACGGGCTTCTAGAAATTTCGATGTCGTCACTTAGTTGACAAAATTGATAAAACCTGTACCATTCGATAGGCCACCTTAAGTCTAGGAATGCGTTTTTATATTACACCTAAAAGATGTCTAGATCTAGAGTTACAGAGCTTAAAAGTTACGCACTGCATGTCACGCGATATTGAACCTTATGCCCTCGACATAAGGTGCATTCGTAACATTGCCCCCTTCTTAGTCATGCTCGTCCCGAGCATGATTTGACCCATAATAGCGAGCTAGGCGGTCTACGTGTACGATCTTCAGCTTCCCTCTAGGTCCTTTCTTAATCCGGTAGGTGACATCGTTTATTCTGGTTACTATCGTGTACGGCCCCTCCCATTTGGCTTGGAACTTTGGACTCTTTCCTTTTCTCCTAATGGGATTATGTAACCATACCAAAGTTCCCTCTTCAAATCCGGGCACGTTAGCTTTGCGGTCGTATCGGATCTTCATTCTCTCGCTGGTTTTCAGACCATTCTCTCTCACTAGCTCATGTATTCCATCTAGTTTACGTCGTAGGTCGGCCACATAGTCGACGGCTAGGATAGGGGTATCGGGGGGTGTTCCGGTTAGTGCATCTATGGGTAGTCTAATCTCTCGGCCGAAGTTGACTTTCGCTGGTGTACAATTTGTGCTGTCATGTGTTGCAGAGCGGTATGACATTAAGAAGAGTGGAATGTATTGGTCCCAATCCCTCTGGTGTTCTTCCACTACTTTGGCCAAATGATTCTCTAGCGTCTGGTTGAATCTTTCGACCATTCCATCCGACTGAGGGTGATATGGTGTTGTACGAGTCTTATGTATCCCGAGTAGTTGGCAAACCTCTTGAAACAGTGAAGACTCGAAGTTTCTACCCTGGTCAGAGTGTAACTCCAAGGGAACGCCAAATCGACAGAACACCTCGTGAACTAGCTTTTTGGCGACGGTATGAGCTTCTTGGTTGGGTACTGCAAAAGCTTCTGGCCATTTGCTGAAATAATCTTGCATGACGATGATATACCTATTCCCTTCTTCAGTGATAGGGAATGGCCCAGCTATATCGACAGCAACTCTTTCCCATGGTGCACCAACATTGTACACTTTCAGCCGACCTCTGGCTCTTGTTTGCGGTCCCTTTACTGAGGAGCAGGCTACACATTTCCTACACCAGTCCTCTACGTCTTCGCGGCAATGCACCCAATAGAATCTTTTTCTCACCTTCTCCAGAGTTTTCTTTACTCCTAGATGTCCTCCGGATACTCCGTCGTGCACCTGTCTTAGCACCGACGCGACCTTCTCACAGGGGACAACTATCTGTAAGGCGACCTCCTGTCCACTAGGTGATTCCCATTTCCTCTTCAGAACTCCATTATCAATTATCAGGCTGTCCCATTGAGCCCAGTAACTTTTTGCTGTTGGGCTAAGCGCTGATATTTCACTCCAAGCGGGCCTCTGGCCACGTTTCTTCCATTCGATTACTGTCTTCAAGTGACTATCTTCCTTTTGTGCGTCTTCCAATGATCGATTATCCCAGTCCTCATCCAAAGCGTTCACCTGGATAATCCTTACGTTCTCTTTCTTTTCCTGTTTGGCACAATGTCGGCAAGATTCATCGCAAGGCCGTCTAGATAAAGCATCAGCATTATTGTGTGACTTGCCTTTTCGGTGTTCAGTGACAAAGTCAAATTCTTGCAGCTGCTCTATCCACCTTGCTACTTGTCCTTCTGGGTCTTTGAACTGAAGCAACCACTGTAAGGCAGCGTGATCAGTGCGAAGTGTAAACTGTCTCCCAATCAAATATTTCTTGAAGTGCTGTAAGGTCTTAACAACGGCTAGAAGTTCTCGGCGGGTAACACAGTAATTTCTTTCTGGCTTGGAAAGACATTTGCTGAAATATGCGATAACGACCTGCCTATCTCCTTGTGTTTGAGAGAGAACTCCTCCAATACCAACATTGCTGGCATCTGTGTCTATCAAAAATCGGCCTTCCCTACTAGGGTAACCTAATACAGGAGCCTCACACAAGTGAGTTTTCAGTACCGCAAATGCCTGTTCGCAGTCAGAGTTCCATTCAAATTGACACTTTTCCTCTGTTAAACGATGCAACGGTTTCGCTAACTCGGAGAAGTTCTTCACAAACCGACGGTAATATGCACACAGACCCAAGAAAGAGCGTACCTCAGTTTTGTTACGAGGGGTAGGCCACTTCGACACGGCTTTTATTTTTTCAGGGTCTGTTCGAATTCCTTGCGCCGAAATAATGTGTCCTAAGTACCCAACCTCTTTCTGGAATAGGGTACACTTACTAGGACTGAGTTTTAAATTCGCTTCACGCAGTTTTTGGAACACTTTCTCCAAATTGCGTAGGTGCTCTTCGAAGTTTCGTCCCATAATGATGATGTCATCCAAATAGACCAGGCATGCATCACCAAGCAACCCCACCAAAATGCGCTCCATTAAGCGCTCGAATGTAGCTGGAGCATTGCACAGTCCAAAAGGCATGACATTGAATTGCCAGAGACCGTTCCCAGGACCAGTAGAGAAAGCGGTCTTTTCTTTATCCTGCTGACAGATTTCCACCTGCCAGTATCCACTTTTGAGGTCGACTGTGGAGAACCACTTCATGCCACTTAGCAAGTCCAAAGTGTCATCTATACGTGGCAGAGGATAACTGTCCTTTTTCGTGGCATCATTCAACATCCTGTAGTCAACGCAAAACCTTGTACTGCCATCCTTTTTCTTGACTAGGACAACTGGAGATGACCAAGGGCTGGTAGATGCTTCGATAATTCGGTTTTTCTCCATATCTCTTAACATTTCCGTGACTTCCTGTTCTCTTGCAAAGGGGATGCGACGTGGTCTCTGTCTTATCGGCTGTGTATCACCCGTATCTATATGGTGTTTGACCAGCCCGGTCCTTCCCACGTCACCGTCGGTCTTCGAGAAGATGTCATGGAAGTTATGCAACAGTCCCTTAACTTTGTGACTTTCGAACTTGTTTAAATTGCCCTTACAATTTTCGAGTAGTGTCGATACATGTTCCTGCCACTTCTTATCACGTTCCTTTTCGTGCACCTCTATTTTTCTCAAAGATGCTACATTGTCGCACACACCCACCACGCGATTCTTTTCGAGAGTTATTTCTTTGTTACTAACGTTGATTATGCGTATTTTTGGTTTATCGGAAATCATCATCAGTGTCCTTGCCGTTATCCAGTCTGGGTGATCTCCAGAATCCTCTATTATAATGCAACGTTTGCGGCATCCTATTGGTGAAAATCTAATATCTACTAAAGTTTCTGATCTTGGTGGTAGTACAGTTTTCCTTAAACAGTACACTGACCCTTGTTTTGCACCTTGAAGAAATACTTCTTGTTCTGGAAAACTCAATACTCCTTTTGCTACATTGAGGACGCATTGTTGTTTCTTCAAAAAGTCCAGTCCTATAATGCAATCATCTGTAATATTCGCTACTAAAACAGGGTGCGTGAATGTCTTGTCACCCATTTTCAAGGTCACATTCGTTTCACCAAGGACGAGCACTGGTTGGCCGGTGGCGGTTTGTAATTGGCATTGTGAAGACCCTCTTTTCCATGCTATGGTCCGAGGAAATAGCTCCGGTCGTGCAATAGTTCTTGATGCACCAGTGTCCAATGTGAAACTGCATGACTTACCATTCAATTCTCCTTCTATAATAAGACTGTTTCCGTCACCCACTTGTGATACTGTTATAATGGGGGCTTCACGTCGACCAGCCAGTACTCGCCCCATAGCCCTGGCTGTTCCTAGTTTAAATCCTCGGCTTCCACCTGTGTCCCAGAAGTACTTCTTCCTTTAGACTTCCTGGGACAATTGATCCGAATATGCCCCTTTTCGCCGCACTCATAGCAGGTTGGTCCTGGCCGAGTTTTTATTATTGGGGTTGTTACCTCACGAATGCGGTGGTGTTGTCGGCTATCTTGACGTACTGCTTCCACCTCCAGAGCGTGTGTCAAGGCTGCCTTAAGAGTCTGATGGTGACCCAGGCGAACTGCAGCCCTTACTTCCGCATCTCGGATTCCATCAGTAAACGCTTGCACCGTAGTAGTATCAATCAATCCCGGTGTTGATACATACGCCCTCCGAACAATACGTTCTACTTCCGTTGCCCATTGTTGCAAACCCTCACTGCTCTTCTGTGTGCGGTCGCGGAGTTGAGCCCTGTAGACATGTTCGAGGTGTTTCTCTCCATATCTAGACTCCAGCGCTTCTAACAGACAGGCTAGGGTATTGCAATCGCCGGAAATGTTCTCGAGGATTTGTACCGCATCACCACGCAGAGCAAGCGTAAGAGCGGTTACCGCTTGATTATCGTCCCAGTTGTTGGCTGTTGCGACCTTTTCGAATTGAAGGCGAAAGGCCACCCATGACGTTGTTCCGTCAAAATGAGGTACTAGGAACGTCGGCAAAGCACTGGGTACAGGAATCACACCTTTAATACCTCCTTTTTGTACTCTTTCTATTTCTTTCCCAAACTCCATGATGGTATTGTCCAGTTTCTCGAAACGCGCATCATGTTTGTCTATACGCGTATCTTGATGGTCCATACGCGCTTCTTGTTTGTCTATGCGCATATCTTGCTGGTCCATACGTGCATCTTGTTGTGCTGTTTTTACTCTAAGCTCGTTGACCTCTTCTTTGGTGTTTTCCCATTTTTCGTTTAATTCTAAGACCAGCTGCTGGGATTCCCTTATTTGTGCCTGGGTTTCTACCTGGGATTGTTTTATGTCTGCCTGGGATTTATCTATTTTTGCCTGGGTTTTGTCTATTTTTGCCTGGGTTTCTGCCTGGGATTGTTTTAGTTCTGCCTGGGATTCTGCTATACCTTTTATTTGAGCCGTCAACTGGGCCAATAACGCCGATAAATCACATCCACTGATTCCGGGAATAGTGGTGGTACTAGGCGCACTCACATTAGTCGGTGTTACGACGGCCGCATCTTCTACGCGTACAGGGACACCAAACGATTCTTCCTCTTGACGTGCCAGATCCATCGCTGCTTGTCGTCGCGTGCGAACTCTTTCGTCTTCCCTTGGCGTGACCGGCATTCCGCTTCTGACACCAATTGTTACGGGCTAGGGGTACTAAAACGCCGGTTAAGGGTTGCGAAGTTTATTGGCAACGAAGGTACAGTCGATTTTAGGCAATGACAAGTAGAATGTTGCTGATGTTGCACCGAAGTCTTCCCTTACGTCCACGAAGTCCGTGTCGTAAACACACAATAACACTACAAATGTTACTTCACGTAGTACTCACAGTTCTCGTTACAGTTGTCGCAGTAGGTATTCTCAAAGATCGCTTCTTAAGTGTCGCTGTTTTCGTATCGGTAGTCAAGTGTAGACTGACTCGGCGCCGGCGCCACGGCGCTATATATAGTCCAGCTGATCGAACATTCCAGAGTCGTCTAGACGTAATAATAATAGCGCATAACTTCGAGTACATTCGGTAAGTACCTATGGTAATTCCCGGAAACGGGCTTCTAGAAATTTCGATGTCGTCACTTAGTTGACAAAATTGATAAAACCTGTACCATTCGATAGGCCACCTTAAGTCTAGGAATGCGTTTTTATATTACACCTAAAAGATGTCTAGATCTAGAGTTACAGAGCTTAAAAGTTACGCACTGCATGTCACGCGATATTGAACCTTATGCCCTCGACATAAGGTGCATTCGTAACAATATTATTAATTTCTCTTGATTTCTTCTGTCTTTCTTACGTTTTTGTAGTTCCACCATAAAAACAATTTATGAGCTTTACCTACCCAAGATTAAAACTATTTATTCTTTGCCTACTAAAGTTTATTATTAAAACTAACATCTTATTTAAACACGAACATCTCATATTTAACGACGCAGCAAATAATTTTGCTTGTTCACACAATCGTTGAGTTATCGTAAAACCGCAGTTATAATCGTACAATAATCGTAAATATTATGTGATTAGGTAACCGTTTGAATAGACATAATATTGTTTGTAAAACTTAGCTATATTTTAGTTTCAGTTGTAAAGTTAATGTAGTCAAATGTCCAGCACTCTAAGACGGGCAGAAGACACTTTCAATCTTAAACTGAACTACTTTTCTGATTTGCGTTTTGAAGGATATTATTGTCAATCTACCGCTTCAATGTTCGAAAAATTTGTCCACTCAATAATGTACGCAATGAAAATTGCTGGATTGTCAAAATGTACGCAATTACTAATGTTAGTGGGTTAAGCAACCATCCCGCTGTTCAATTTTCCATAATTCATACAAAAATTTATAGAAAAAAGTTTCCCCGAATTTGAACATTTTCTGGGAAAATTTTCACATTTTTCTGTCCATAAATACTTCATTCTGACTATTACAATTACAACATTTTAAAACAACAAATACCCAAGTCCAGCTGCTCTCAAGTAATGCACATCCCAACGAACAGCAGTTTTTTACTCATTCATACCTTTAGATTTGGCCGCACGGGGCGAGTGACCAGGTAAGGCTACTCTTACCGCGGTCCATCTTTTTTGTTACCAAAACCCTTCCGTGCCTCGACAATCACGTTAAGCCGTTGGTCCTAGTTGTTACTCGTGGTCATTCGATGCAAAATACTCATATTCAGTTACATTCTTTCTTCTGATTCAGCCTATAGAGGTCCACTGCTGGACAAAGGACTTCCCCAAGGCTTTCTACAATGCCGGTCTTGTGCTGCCCGCATCCATCGGCTTCTCGCGACCTTCACCAGGTCATCAGTCCATCTAGTTTTTGGGCCTCCCTACGTTGTGTCTTGCAGTACGTGGCCGCCACTCCAAAACCTTACTGCACCATCGGCCATCGGTTCTACATGAAATGTGCTCCACCCACTGCCACTTAATTTTAGCGACTCGACGAGCTATGTTGGTGACTTTCGCAACCCTCGAATAAGATGCACACGACACAGGTGCACTCAGTAAGACTAAAATAGTTTGGAAAAGGATCGGAAAATAATGATGACCTATTGAATACAGTAAAAATTGTTATAGTAAAATTCTGAATCCTTTCAGAGTCCAGAATCATTGCCAATCACTCTATTATTTACTGTACCGTCATATATTCTAAGTTGATTTCAGAGTCACCATGGAGTTAGGACGTACCACTTACGAGATCTATGTAAGTTAGTTTAAAGCCTGTCTTGAAACAATTTAAACCCAAGTTTAGTTAATAATTTTTTTAAAACTGTTTTTATGTGTTTTATAAAATTTTATGGCATTTTACGATGCCATTTAATAGAATATTAATATTTTGTTTCATAATAACAGACAAAATATAGTGTAACCATTAATAATTGAATGACTTATTATTAATAATAATAAAGCTGAAGCGTTTGTTTGAACTCGCTTATTTCTGTGACTGCCAGTAAGATCCAAAAAATCAATTGCTGCATTTGATGCACCAACATAAAAAAAAATACAAAAAAAATGCCACTCCACAGTAGCAGCGGTAAGTCCCCTCTGAGGAGAGGCCGATGCCTTCTGGGTCAGGGTTGCGGTTTAGTTAAAAAGAATCCGTGGCGCGGGCGCACAGGCAACTAAAGAAACAGGGTAGCATTTAGTCAGTAAAAGTCTGACACGCCCTTCCGCTCCGCCCAGAACGAGTGAGTTCATTCGATGATATCCCATCCAGAACAAAAAAGGGCTTAAAAAGTATATAGGTTATTTAACATCACGCTATTGCACTTAGGATCCGAGCAATAAGAGAAACAGTCAGAAAGAACACTAATCGAAAACGAAGTATGTATATGTACTTATATAGTGGTTTGCCGTGCCGTCTAATTTGCGACGACAAGCTCCTCTAATTCCAATAATAATTAATTGATGAGTATCATTCCCTTATCTCTGTAATACCCGATCTTGATGACGTGTTCTACGATAAGTTTTGTTTATTTTAAACAAAAAAAAAAATACACCTTAGTTTTAATCGGTAATAATTTGTTGTTTTAAAACTGAATTGTTGTTACTTGATATTATATTGCCATTTTTATTTTTTTGTTAAGACATGCCATTTATTAGACAATCGTATTAATATTTCAACAAAGATTACTGTATTATTTGTTAAAATTTAAACAAAGTATGTTTTCATTAGATATTCTTTTTTTTTATTAATTTATTGTATTCCATTTTCGAGCCGATGAACTGCCAATTTTATTTATTAATGGCGTACGTAACGCCATTAATAAATAAAATAAGTATTGTTGTATTTGATAACTCAATTCTAGAGAAAGGTGGCTACTTATTATTTACGTTAGGAGTGTTAGAAGTCGAGCGAACATTGACTGAAACTAAGCAAAAGAGCGGTCGAGCGATGCGATGCGATGCGACGGGGTACAAGATAATTCACGTAGCCGAAATCGCGAGCAGAAAACTTAGTATATACTAAATTGGTACAAAATTATATTACGTTAGATACCTATGAGTCAAGTTACCACAGAGATTCCAGTGTTTGCGATTCATTATGATTTTCACACATATTAAAGTTATAGTCACTAAGAATGACTAATAAATTAAAACCGGTTGTGTATACTGGAAACGTACATATTTTATTTTAATTATTTACGCTGCTGTATCCAATTACGATAATTAAGAAAATCATACAGATCTTGTTCTTAACGACTTCCATTTCCGCATGTACTGTTTTGAACAAATGCGTGCAAAAAAAAATGTGGGCAAGAGTAAAGTACAGACGAATAATGTAAAAGTAAAGTACAAAAAAACAATTTTAAAATTTAATTTATGACAATAGTATAAAAACAATACTAATATAAACGAGAAAAAAAGCGTGAGGCGAAGTTTGATATTCTTTAAAAGCATGTTTTTTTAGTGTTTTAAACTATACCTACTTATTTTCAACGTTCGGTATTCTTTTTTTAAATAATATACGGGTAACACGAACGCTTAAGTGGTGCTCATTTGTTTTTACCAAACTGTTCTTGATCTCCAACAGACAGAATAGCAAGTGCTAAAATTCGTAATGATGCGTTACCCAAGTAACTAAATCTAAATTAAATACTTTGCCTGCACAAATTAATGTAAGGTAAGGTTGAAAACATGGAACATACATACGCTGCGGCAGGTTATACAGAAGGCCGAGGAGTATAACCTACCCCTTTGCTTGGCGTTTGTGGACTACGAAAAAGCCTTTGATTCGATCGAGACCTGGGCTGTACTGCAGTCTCTCCAGCGGTGCCAAGTAGACTATCGGTATATTGAAGCGCTGAAGGGTTTGTACGAAAACGCCACCATGTCAGTCCGAATACAGGACCAGACCTCGAAACCAATACCTCTGCAGCGTGGTGTCAGACAGGGAGATGTTATCTCTCCGAAATTGTTCACCGCTGCATTGGAGGATGTCTTCAAGGTTCTGGACTGGAAAGGACTGGGCATTAACATCAATGGCGAGTACATGACACACCTTCGGTTTGCTGATGATATCGTAGTCATGGCTGAGACCGCGGAGGACCTGAGTACAATGCTCGAAGACCTCAGGAGGGCCTCCAAGCGAGTCGGTCTTAAAATGAACATGGGCAAGACGAAAGTCATGTCTAATGCCCATGTTGTACCGACTCCTATAAAGATTGGAGACTCTGTTCTCGAAGTTGTTGACAGCTACGTGTACCTGGGACACACCATCCAGTTAGGAAGGTCCAACTTAGAGAAAGAGGTCAATCGTCGAATCCAACTCGGCTGGGCTGCTTTCGGGAAGCTACGTAGAATCTTCTCGTCCGAAATACCGCAGTGTCTCAAGACAAAAGTCTTCAACCAGTGTGTGTTGCCAGTGATGACTTATGGAATTGAGACGTGGTCGCTAACAATGGGCCTTATAAGAAGGCTCAAAGTCGCTCAAAGGGCAATGGAGAGGGCTATGCTTGGGGTTTCACTGCGCGATCGAATCAGGAATGAGGAGATCCGCAGAAGAACGAGAGTAACCGACATAACCCGAAGAATTGCAACACTGAAGTGGCAATGGGCTGGACACATTGCCCGTAGGACCGATGCCCGATGGGGCCGACGGGTTCTCGAGTGGCGACCACGCACCGGAAGACGTAGCGTGGGTAGGCCCCCGACAAGGTGGACCGACGACCTGGTGAAGGTCGCGGGAAACCGCTGGATGCGGGAGGCGCAGGACCGGTCGTCGTGGAGAACCTTGGGGGAGGCCTATGTCCAGCAGTGGACGTCTTTCGGCTGAAATGATGATGATGATGAATGATGAAGGTTGAAAAAATTTTGAAAATTTGTTTCCCTGGTTCGCTTTCAAATAATCAATTCCATTGTAATTGTTGATACTGATATTCCAACATATCAAAATCTAAGGCTCTGTTTGTCTCAAACATTAAACTATGCACGACTCAGAAATTAACTTTCCTACTTATCATAGGGAAACGAGTTACCGACGCTATCTGTTACCATCTGTAATAACTATTTGGACTTGCAGCGTCACAAATGGTAAAGTTTTCCAGAATCACTTACAGTTAGATGTACGATGTACCCACTAAACACCTAAATATTACATAACTTGTCTTCTTTGTGATTTATTCATACAAAATACTGCAAAGTATGTTAATATGGATGGTTTGTAATTATCACCTTCAAGTCACCTGTGTCTCCATATATGTACATAAAAGCTTAACGTTTACGTAACACAAATTCACACGGAAAGGTTTTCTGTTCCACTGCAAATAATGGAACATATTTAAATAATTTATGTTTTAGGGATCCTTTCATCAGTTCTCAAAGACTGCCAATGAAATTCTATTACTAAACTGTATTGCGCCTTTTGTTTGTCCTTTTTTCCGTCTGTTATAGAGCTGTATCTGTTTTACTGTAATAGGTAGCCTGAAGATTATTTCACAAAACACTAACTAAATAAAACACAATTTCCCTTACCTACAAATATCGTCAAAAATATTGGAATTTATTCTCTCTCTAGAACTCCACGTTCATCAGTCCGACTCATACTTGGCCGGTTTTTTTATGTGCTTAAGTAATTATCGTTAGCGAATTTAAGGGGAAATCCTGATGACCATGTATGTATGTGGGGTTAAGCTGGTCATGTTGTACCGGATCCCAAGTACCGGTGTTAATTGGATATACTTGTGAATTCCAAATACGAATTATTTATTTTGTGGAGAACACTGTCACTAGGTTGTTTTAAGTGATTCTACCGCAACACATGCAAAATGATCAATTAAAATCAAGATTGACATTGAAGTTTTTTTTTTAGTCATTGAAGTAAAAACTTAGCTAAGATATTAAATTAATATAACCATCATCATTATCTTGGTCATATATTTCTCGGTGGTAGGCCATAATATCGGCCGCCGGCAGAAGTTACCACCCACCAGACAAAGCCTTACCGCCAAGCGATTTGTCGTGTTCCGGCATGATGTCTGGTGAAGCCGTACGGAGGACGGGTCTGAGCAGTTGTGTTGCGATGTGTGCCGGGTACGATGCGCCAAATGTTGTTGTGTTGGGAGTTTGGTCGTGGAGGGTCTTCAGATCAATCTCCGTTTGGCGCAGCATCGTTGGTCGTGTTGTTGGCCGTCTTCCTTCCTATTCGCTCAATCTGAGTGAATAGGTTCTTAATAAACTAGCGCGCTTTACCATCAACGATCGCATCACTGCTTACCATCAGGCGGGATTGTGGTCAAGCACTAGTTTATGATTATTAAAAAAAAAAAATCTCAGCGTTAATCCCAGTCGTATCCGAAGCTTTTTCAGCTTCGGAGTCTGGGGTCCGTTTTACCAATGGGGTATTTGACTAAAAAAAAAAAACTAACTAATCCGTCAGTCAGATTTCCAAAAAATACTAGATACGTATTTTTTGTTTTATCAAATCAACAAAAAATTGACAAATATAAAAGGCATCAAAGATCACTAGTGGCTGGTGACGTCACTGGTCGCTAAAAGTGTAGCGTGCAGTGACGTCACACGAGTTTTCAACGCACTGTGTCGTCTTAATTTTTTGTTTATATGAAAAAAGAAAAATAAGTGTCTAGTAGTTTTTGGAAATCTGACTGACGGACTAATTAGTTTTTTTTTAGTCAAATACCCTATTCAACTGCTGATTTTGGCTTAACTTCGATATTTTCCGTGAATCGACGGCCGTCTGATCTCCACATTCCGACGGCGATACCGAAGCATTGCAGTTTGACCAATTGTTGTTGTACCGACTGCCATTAGATGTTCGTATTGTACATAATAGTAATATTTAAATATATCACGATAATAAATTCTTTATTTCAATGTCAGTCTTTACAATACATTATACATTAATTATTTAAAGATACATGTATTAAATTTTTTGTCGTATTGAGGTCCCTGTATAAACTAAGTTGATTGATAGAATTGAGTTATTTGTAGAACAAAATACCTTTGTGTTTTGTACACAAGATTCGACTCAACCCTGGCCTTAATTGACAAGGGTCACATACATTTTTAACTTGAATAGGTAACTTTCCTTTATAGGGTAAATACCCACACAATGTTCATTAAATAATGACACAGTGGTCAGTTGAAGTTAAACTGTTCTCTTAAACTGTTACTTGAACACTATAAGCCGTAAGCAAAGTGTTGAGGCCAACTTCCACAATTAAATAAATTTCTTTAATATTTTATGTCACTTTTTTAGACAATCTTAATAGCTGTTATTATCACATTAGAAATGAAAACATTAGCTAAGTAACTTTTATATACTTATTTCGACCTCGTCCTAATTTTCTCTCATGGATTTTCGCCTACATCGCGTCGAAGGTGCTACTAAACGCACAATTACTCGTACATGCACAAAAAATCCGGAACAACACACAATTGTTTAACCACTACACAAAAGATCTTTTTTCATTTCCTTACATTATCCTCCTGACTTTTACCAATCTATTTATGATAGGCGCAATACTCTTTCATTCTCTAAGACAGTAGTCACCCCTTTTCAATACCTACATATAATATCTACCATGTTCCACTCACCTAAGATTCTTCACCATCCTATTTTCGCTGGGTAAGTCAAGAAAGTCCAGCAGGAATCGTAGTCTCTCCAAGATCTCCCTGGTCTCCATGCCGAAGATCCAGCCGAAGTACATCATCGTCTCCTTGATGGTGAACTCCGCGTACAAAGCGATCTCTTGAGGCATGTAGCCTACGCGCTTGCCGGGGACTCCAGAACCTGATGGAAAAAGGAGGGTGTTAGGAGAAATAATTATGGACAAGAACACTATCATTCAAATCTCAGTTATTCAAATTTTGTAGGTCTAAAACTTCGCCACTTCGCCGGCGCTATCGATAGCAGTGCAGAGGTTTCGGCTGCATGTTTTTAGGCACAGATTGCAGGACATAAGGTGGAGCAGAGTTTGTGATACATGGCCACATCCATACCCTGCTGCTGTTCCACATGAAGGTAATAAGCCTAGACAGTTTCAAATCTTTCAAACCAGATCCTCCATTTCTCCTTTCCATTGCTCTTTGTCATGAGATTTGATCCTTTCTGTCTAGAAGCGACCAGCTTGTCGTAGAATTTGAAATTACGTGGTTGCTATATTTTTTTTTTTTTTTTGCTTTTTAAATCCGCTGTTGCTATGCTTACAAGTAAAACAATGTCATATATACATCGTTAGAAGACGTTACGCAACAACAACATAGTTACAAATTATATAAGAATTGCAATGCTTACGGTGTGTGGTATTTGATATTATTATATATATTATATGCGATTAACATTACGATATACAGGGTGGCGCAATAGAACGTGCATTTTTAAAATAATTATTAAAAATAAATACAAAAGGCATAGTTAAAATAAAACTAAGCAATTATTAAGTGATAACTGAAGTTTATTTTTTAAAAATAACATCATCTAAATGATGACCCTCTCTACGTTGGCACTCCTCTAACCGCAAACGGAAATTACCGAAAACTTTCTTAAGTAGTGCTGTTGTGATTGCTGCCATTTCACCACGAATATTCTCCTTGAGCTGACTGATGTTTCTCGGATTATTGGTGTAGACTTTCTGTTTGAGGTATCCCCACAAAAAATTCAGGAGGCGTCAAGTCTGGACTGCGCGGAGGCCATGGGATATCACCTCTTTTCGAAATCAGTTTGCCAGCGAACATCTGCTTCACAACCGCCATGGAGTCATTTGATGTGTGACTGGTAGCTCCGTCTTGTTGGAACCAAGTCCTAGAGTTCTTTATTCTTGAATTTTCAAGTTCTGGGGCCAAAAAACCTTCCAACATAGCGTTCGGTATTAACAGTGATGTTTTGCCCCCGTGCGTTTTCAAAAAAATAAGGACCAATTATTCCTTTGGCAGAGATTGCGGCCCAAACTGTCACTTTAGGGCTATGTAACGGTTTTTGATGTTTGAGTCTGGGATTCTCACTATTCCAATAACGACAATTTTGGCGGTTTACGAACCCATTCATATGAAAATGTGCCTCATCAGAGAAAAGGATGTTTTCAAAATTTGAAAACCGATTGAGCATTTCATTAGCAAATGTGAACCGTGCTATGAAGTTAGAGTCTTTCAATTCTTGAGTTAATTGCAGCTTGTATGGATGCAATTTAAGATCCAAGTTTAAAATTCGTTGCAAACTTCGTCGCGATATGTTTAGGACAGACGATCTCTATATCGCTGCAAATCGCTGCAAATGCAAAAAAATGCACGTGCTTTGCAATTCTAAGTGCCATAAAAGTCTTTCTTGCAAAAATAAATAATATTTTTTAGTTTCTTTCTTTTATGAGTCTTTAATTGTTTTATTTTGATGTTATTTTTATTGCAATTTAAATGGCAATATATTTTACTTGCACAACAAATATTTGTTCAATTCTATGATAAAACTTTTAGAAATTTAATTTGTTGCATTTATAGGTGCTACAGAAGATTTACAGTCAAACCAAACATGATTGTTAATGATTGCTTTTAGGATTCCTGTTGACCCTCTCAATGAAACAATAATTGTCTAATTTTATTTTTGTTACTTACAATTTTATGTACCTACCACGAAAGACTTTCTTGCATAAGTTTGATGGTAGATTTGATTTTTATAAGAATTTTATTGTTAATTTTGTGATATATGCGCCCTTTCTAGTTTGATTTATTTAATAGTCTAGTTCAGAATATGTGAATTTATTGTCCTTTCGTTTTAAAGAAAGTACAAGTAACCTTGTTTGTGTGATCTCTAATTAATATAATTATAAGACTGTGTTCAATATTATAAATATCTAAATACCTACTGGTCAAAAAACATTGGGTTTTTATTTATTTTATAACTTGACCAATATGTGTCGTGAATTGTTAATAATTACTATTAAAAGTAATAAATTTCGATCGTTTATTCACATTTACCAAAACATGTGGTTATTATTAATAATTTTCAATTAATCAGATTTACCGTAACATATATATTATAATATACACACATCAAAAGTGTCTAGGGATCAAGCATTTTTATGCGGATTTCTTGAGATTGAGATGTGGCTTTGTAATAAATTTATGATTTTATAAATTTATATGGATCCTTTTTGGTGCATTTCATAATTTGAATCAGGAACTGTGAATCAAATTCGAGTAAAAGATGAAAATCAGCTGTCAATATTTTCCCTATAAAAACATACAACGCATTGAAGACATTATTAGTGCTACTGTTTCCCTACTACTGATTAAAACCAACGTTATTATGGAGCGGCGACGTCATTTAAGCAGGGAAGAAATGCTCAGAGCCGTGGGAATGATAGAAGTTGGTTCCCGGCAACGTACTGTGGCTTTAGCTCTGAATACAAGTCAGAGTGTTATCAGTCGACTTTGGACACGTTACCGAAGCACTGGTACCGTGGCTGAGCGCCATGGAGGACGGTATTGCTGCACCACA
This sequence comes from Sesamia inferens, assembly GCA_037179545.1. Lineage (NCBI taxonomy): Eukaryota > Metazoa > Arthropoda > Insecta > Lepidoptera > Noctuidae > Sesamia > Sesamia inferens. Next base: position 1,688,652 of record CM073943.1, read on the forward strand.
CGGAGACAAGACCGATACATTCAAATCTTAACTCGAAGAGCTCCAACAATAACCGCCATGATGTTAGCCGTGAGGCTTCATCACTCTTCAGGGAACTTAATTAGCGGCCAAACAGTCAGAAACCGCTTGCATGAAGTGAACCTTCATTCCCGAAGACCGCTACGGGTACCACCTATAGCAATGCACAATCGTAGGATTCGATATCAATGGGCTCTTGAACACAGAAATTGGGCAGAAGAACAATGGCGTTTCGTGTGCTTTTCTGATGAGTCTCGTTTTGGTATGAGACCGGATACAAGACGTATACGACACTGGAGAACCCCTGGACGCCAACAGCGATTAAAATCCTGCCAGGAAGTCCATCCTTATAGTGGTGGAACCATCATGGTATGGGCGGGTATTTGGATCGGCGAAAGAACTGAGTTGATTTGGATCAGAGGCAACCTCAACGCTCAAATTTATGCTGAGACGATTGTATCAGACGTCATCGTTCCTCTACAAGTGCAAATCGGTCCCTTATTTCAGTTAATGCATGATAATGCACGACCGCACATCGCAAGAGTTGTAAGACAGACTCTCGTCGCAGCTAACATCAATGTCCTGCCCTGGCCTGCTCAGTCGCCAGACTTGAACCCGATTGAGCATGCATCAGAGAAGAGCTCTGCCGAATATGGAGGGTATCCAGTCGCAAGAAGACCTTTTTTTGTTGTTGCAATGAACATGGGCGGCCATTCCACAGCGTGATTTGGATGAACTCATTTTGAGTATGCCAAACCGATGTTCTTGTGTTGTTAGTGTTCGCGGTAGAAACACGAATTATTAATTGTTTAAGTTACCCAATAAAATTTTAGAGAAAACTGTTATTTCAGTCTTTTTTTCGAACTTTTGTGTTAGTGGTTCAAATGTCAAATATCCCTTTATTAGGAAAATTGCAAATTTCTTTATTAATGCAAAGGTGACTTGCTTTATCGTTACTGTGACAAACGAAAACACTTTATTTGATGAATCCTTACAGAAAATTTTAATTAATATCAATCAGGAGAAAAGTTATTGCAAAAATATATGTTGATCCCTAGACACTTTTGATGTGTGTATATCTATACTAATATAATAAAGCTGAAGAGTTTGTTTGTTTGTTTGTTTGAACGCGCTAATCTCCGAAACTACTGGTGCGATTTGAATAATTCTTTTTTTGTTGGATAGTCCATTTATCGAGGAAGGCTATAGGCTAAATAACATTACGCTATGACCAATAGGAGCAAAGACAGAGCGGTAAATGTGTAAAAAACGGGGAAAATTATTCATTTTTGAAGGCTTTCTTTGCGTGCGCTGCGAAAACGGTTCAAGATACACAAAAAATATGTATGAAAGAATTATTCCTCTATACATGATCTAAAAAAAAGTCCGCGACGGCATATGTCTATCTTTTAAGGTTTAGTCACAATGACCGTTTTTATGGTACCAAATTTGGTCGAAATAATTTGTTTAAGTTGTATCAACATAATAATATTAATCTTTATTCAAATATAAATATAAATATGTTGTTGGTTAAGAGTACTTCATTGTGAATAAAATTGTCTTTGACATAGCTTAATTTCAACAAAAAACTTTAAAGATTACAATGATAAATAACTCCGAAACAAAACCAACTCGCTCTCTGCGCTCACTGCGCTGGCCGGCGCGGCGGGAGAGAGGCGGTGCTTGCGGGCAAGCCGGGAGGGGGGTGCAGCTCTACGAGATACCATGCCGCGCGGCTCACTCGCGCGGTCGGCTCCCTACTGAACGGTTGAATACAGCGCTAATTTGTTTATGCGATATAATTATCATCGTAATATTACTTTTTAAACACAGTTTCATTTTGAGGTTGTTTTCTATATAGTAGGTACTTTATTTGTTTTAGGATAGTATTTAGTGACACAATAATAACACTTTTTTGTTTTCATGTAGATTATTAATTAATAAGTATGTGTTTTTTAAAAGTATAGTATCGTTTGTTTTAAAAATAGTATTCAGTTTCTAATATTTTTTGTGGTACATAATACCTGTAGGTACCTAAATAGGTATCGCCTACTTAATTATTCTTATTAGATTATGGTTTAGTTTAACGTATTTAGTTTCTATTTTTTTTTCGCTTTAGGTAAAACCTGTAAATAGGTGTGGTCTACCTATTTATTCTCATTAGATTAGGGTTAAGTTTAAGTATAAAGTTTGTTAACTTATTTTCATTTTACGGATTTTCTTTTGACATAATCGTTAAAAATAAAAATCTTCTTTTTTTACGAGTTACGCTTTAGTTAAGTTTTCATTTTCTACGTTCTTTCTTCATCACTATAATGCCGAGAAAAAGAACTCAGCTTTCTCGGCAGACTGCTACTGCAAAGCGGCTGCGAGTTTTGCGCAGCAATGAAACTGAGGATGAAAATATGCACAGGTTGGCTACACAACGAGCAATTACTGAACAAAACCGTGCAAGGGAATCAAGCGTTGAACGTTCGCAGCGTTTAGCGTCACAAAATTTCCGAACTTTGGCGAACCGGCAACGGGAATCGAGTGCTGATCGTTCTCAACGTTTGGCCTCACAGAATGCCCGAACTTTGGCTAACCGCGATCGGGAATCCAGTGCTGAACGTTCTCAACGTTTGGCCTCACAGAATTCCCGAACTTTGGCTAACCGTGATCGGGAATCAAGCGCTGAACGATCCCAACGATTAACACAGCAAAATGCCCGATCAACTAGGAATAGAACTCGCAGACAACATAATTTATTAAATGCTGCTTTTGCTTATGATTGTACCGTTGACTATTCTGAGCTAAATGATATTGATATTGGCAGAATGGATAAAATATGCAACTTATGCCAAGCAAAAAAATGGGCAGCTGAAACTCCTGGATTGTGTTGTAGTGGTGGCAAAGTAAATATACCTATAATTCCGGAACCAACATCCGTTTTAAAGGAACTGATATCAGGCTCACATCCATCATCTAAGCATTTCTTAAATCACTCAAGACAATATAATACATTATTTCAGATGACTTCATTTGGTGCCAAAGAAATTCGTGAGGGAAACTTTATGCCCACTTTTAAAGTCCAAGGGCAAGTTTATCATTTAATCGGTGACTTACTTCCAGCTGTAGGGGCACAACCCGAATTCCTACAAATATATTTTGTTTCCCATGCAGATCAGGTATCCTTGCGCTCAAATTTAAACCCAAGCTTGCAAATCGATCTTATCGACGTTCTCCAAACATATCTTCATGATCATAATACGTATATTCAAAGTTTTAAGTACAATCTAGAAAATAGACCACCGAATGATTTAAAACTTATCATTCATGCTGATGTAAAACCTCCTAATGAGCATAGAGGTCGGTATAATGCGCCGGTAGTAGATGAAGTAGCTGTTCTTATGATAGATGAAGACAAAGGTCCCCGTGATATTGTATTGACTGCGAGAGATGGTCGACTTCAACGAGTTTCTGAAATTCATAGATCTTATGACCCGCTTCAATATCCCTTACTGTTTCCCTTTGGAAACGACGGATACTGTATTAATATTCCACAGCAGAATACTACGGCTACATCTAAAACTGTTTCATGTATGCAGTTTTATGCATTTAGATTCATGGTGAGAATAAATGACTTTAACAGTATACATTATTTTAAAGGATTATTCAACCAATATTGTGTTGATATGGCGGCAAAAATGATTTCTGAGAGGCTGAACTTCATCAAAAGAAATAAAAAAAAATTGAGAGCAGAAGATTACATTCATTTAAGAGATGCCGTCGTAAATGATGGACATTTAAACGCTTCTAATATTGGCCAGCACGTTATATTGCCGTCGTCATTTACAGGATCCCACAGATTCATGAATGAAAAAAGTCAAGATGCCATGACATATGTCAGGAAATTTGGAAGACCTGACCTCTTCATTACATTTACATGTAACCCCGAATGGCCAGAAATAAAAAGTGAGTTATTGCCCAATCAACATTCTTATGATAGACACGATTTAATTTCTAGGGTATTTCATTTAAAACTCAAAAAAATGATAGACCTATTAACGAAGAAACATATTTTTGGCCCATCGAAAGCCTTTGTTTACAGTGTAGAATGGCAAAAAAGAGGTTTACCTCACGCCCATATTTTATTGTGGCTGGCTAACAAAGTTCAACCAGATTCTATAGATGCAATAATATCGGCTGAAATACCTGACATACAACAAGATCCGATTCTTCATAATATTGTCATAAAAATATGATACATGGTCCTTGCGGATTTCATAATCCTGCATCACCATGTATGAAAGAAAACGTTTGTTCTAAAAAGTACCCGAGGCATTTTATTTCGGAAACACAAACCGGGGATGACGGTTATCCAACCTACAGACGCAGGTCTCCAGATAATGGTGGATTCACAGCTATAATTCGTGTAAAAGGTACAGAAATGAGCGTGGATAATCGTTGGGTGGTTCCCTATAATCCACTGCTGTCACGCATTTTCAATGCACACATTAACGTAGAGTTTTGTCAATCGGTCAAAGCTATTAAATACATCTGTAAGTATATTCATAAAGGTTCTGATCAAGCCACATTTTCGTTACAAAGTAATAACGACGAAGTAGAAAAATATCTAAATGGTCGCTATATAAGTTCCTCGGAGGCGTTTTGGAGATTTTTTCAATTTTCGATTCATGAACGTTTTCCGGCAGTAGTTCATTTAGCCGTTCATTTGGAAAATGGACAAAGAGTATATTTTTATAATAATGAAAATCTCCAAGATCGTGTGAACAATCCTTCATCAACGACACTTACAGCGTTCTTTGATCTCTGCAAAAGCGACGATTTTGCAAAAACCCTTTTATATCACGAAGCTCCCCAGTATTACGTTTGGCAAAGAAATTCATTTTCTAGAAGAAGACGCGGGCAAGATGTTGAGGGATATCCCGGTGTAAAAAAAGACACAACTTTAGGCCGTGTTTATAACATTCATCCAACTCAAACTGAATGTTTTTATTTAAGAATGTTACTGCAATATGTTCGCGGTCCAATGTCATTTCAACATCTACGAACCGTGAATGGTGTTATTTTCCAAACGTACCAAGGCGCTTGCAAGGAATTAGGTTTACTGGAGGGAGATGAACATTGGCAAAATACCATGTCCGATGCAATTATATCCGAGCCAGCTACAAAATTAAGAGAATTATTTACCACTATCCTTATATTTTGCCAACCATCTGACCCCTTAGAGTTATGGAATAAATTTCGTGATGCTCTATGTGAAGATATATTAAACAGAATGCGTAATGAGAATCGGGATATGACATTAGCATATAATGATGATATATACAATGATGGACTAATCATAATTGAAGATAAAATTCATGAGATTTCAGATAAATCCCTAACCGACTTTGGGCTTCCTGCAGCAAAAAGAAATAATTCGCTTCTGGACCCGTTAGAAGTAGCGTTGCGAAAACCATATAATTTAAATGATTTAAATGAATATATCACAGAAAATGAACCAAGATTAGTAAATGACCAGGTGACAACGTATAATTGTGTCATGAAAAGTGTTAGTTTTAATGAAGGAAAAATTTTCTTTTTGGATGCTCCCGGTGGGACCGGCAAGACGTTTATTACTAATCTTATATTGGCAAAAGTAAGGTCTCTAGGAAAGCTAGCCTTAGCAGTAGCGTCGTCAGGTATTGCTGCAACTTTATTAGCAGGTGGACGCACAGCTCATTCCACTTTTAAACTGCCCCTAACTGTGTCTTTAGAGAAAGATAGCGTGTGCTCTATACGCAAAAATGGACCTTTGGGAAAAGTTTTACAAGACGTCAGTCTAATAATCTGGGACGAATGTACCATGATACATAGAGCTCACGTAGAAGCTCTAGACAGAACTCTCCGAGATATTAGAAACTGTGATAAAATCATGGGTGGGATTACGGTTATGTTTGCTGGGGACTTTCGCCAAACCTTACCGGTAATAGTAAGGGGAACCAGAGCAGACATTGTGAAGGCTTGCCTTAAAAGTTCTCCATTATGGAAATTTGTAAATATTTTAAAATTATCTACAAATATGAGAGCACATTTGGGGGGAGGTAGTATAACTTTCCCGTCAAAATTACTTTCTGTAGGAGACGGGAAAATACCTCATTCTAATAATAAAATTGAAATTGATTGCGATTTAGGAGTAAAAGTGGGTAACATCGAGGAATTAATAACTAAGGTATACTCTGACATCAGCCAAATAGAAAACAAGGACCACCAATGGATGTGTCAAAGAGCAATATTGGCGGCAAGAAATAGTAACGTTGACGAAATAAATGATATAATTTTAAGCAAACTCCCAGGAGATATTGTAACCTACACATCCATTGATACCGTGATGGATCAAGAAGATGTAGTTAATTACCCACAGGAGTTCCTCAATTCCTTGAACCCAAGCGGCCTTCCCCCACATTCTCTTAATTTAAAAATAGGTGCCCCAATCATTTTACTAAGAAATCTCAAACCACCAAATTTATGCAACGGGACCCGACTTCAAGTAAAATTTCTGCGCAATAACGTCATCGTTGCAATAGTTTTGACTGGTCCAGCAGTTGGTCAAACAGTCCTCATACCCCGCATCCCAATGATACCCAACGACTTACCTTTCAATTTTAAAAGAATACAATTTCCGATTAAATTATCCTTCGCAGTCACAATAAATAAATCACAGGGGCAGACATTCAAACACGTGGGGATCGATTTACGCCAAGACTGTTTTTCGCACGGCCAGTTATACGTCGCCTTATCAAGATCAGGTTGTGGCGAAAATCAATATATTCTTCTGCCACAAGACAATAAAACAAAAGATGTAGTATATGCAGAAGTTCTATAATAATTTAATTTACTTAAAAAATTGTACAGATATAAATAGTTTGGAACTCGAAAAAAAAACATAGGTTTTATCCTAAAAATTCTGCGGAAACTCGACCATTCCGAAAATCCCGCAAGAACGGGAACTATGTGGGAAAAACCAAAAATCTGCCGGAAGTCACTATTCCACGCGGACGAAGTCGCGGGCAAAAGCTAGTTAGACATATTCTTAGGTCTGATTTCTGTAATTATTATTTCGCATCTTGCTATTCTAAAAATGTTTGTGTGAACTGACAGCTGTGCTGCTGGGGAGTTTAATGCGCCCCTTCTTACCAGCAAAAGCACGAGGATGTGGTGAAGGGCGGACGTTTTGTGGGCCTTTTTTATATTTGTGTTACGCACATCCTCTTTATGGCTACACCGATGTTTTGTGAATTTGTTAGTTATTTATGTAGATCTTACCTTTGGTGCCAGGCTTCCCCCCCAGTACCCATATCTCTCCGCTGTTTAGTTTCCGCCTGCCCACGATACAGGATAGCAGCGTTGTCTTGCCGCACCCTGACGCTCCGAGCAGACCGTATCTGTCAACAAAGAAAATAATTTAGTGAATGTGATCTGATTTTAATGATTTTATGGTGGTCGTGGCCCGTTCTAATATGTAGACAGAGATTATTGTCTTATAGTGTTTTTATGTTTCTGTTGTGTCCACAGGAGTTCCAATTAAACAATACCTCTAGCTATCAATATCATATACCATGCAGAGTGGGGACATTCCTGAAGAATTGAGCCGAGTCTTTTACGAGCATAACCATGCTATTTGTCAACAAGATTGAATGCAATTGTTTATTGTAGACTTTTTAAAGGAAATACGAAATGATAAAAAAAAACTATACTATAACGCTAATCTCACGAACTACTGGACCGATTTAAAAAATTATTTTTGCTTTGAATAGCCCATTAATTCAGGACGGCTTTATGCTATATAACATAACGCTGTAACCAACGGGAGCGGAGCATATAAAAAAAAAAAAAAAAAAACAAAAATTAATCCTTATTCAAATGAATTAATATCAAGTATTTAATTTTGAACAAAATTGTCCTTGACATTACTTAATTTCGATTAACATCTTATAAGATACTACAATTTTAAAATAACTCTTTAGGGGTTAAAATAAAATGTTCAAATAACTCACTTCACGCGATCGAAGTCGCGGCCGGCCGCTAGTATTTAATAATAGTGACTGTCATTGTTCTAGATCAACTACGACAATCAATTTCACCCGCAAACAATTAAATCTCAAGTCATCACATCACCATTTCCTAAAACCGTCCGAGATCGCAACGTAACGGTCGGACGCGCTTGCGCTTGCGCATGCAACAACACACGAGGACGAAGCATTGCGAAATAACGCCATTTACATTCTATTTCGTACCAGACCATCTAATATAAGCAGTTTTTATCATTCTTATTTAGTTGAAGGAAGGTTGATTTTTCTTTGTCAATTGTCGTCGGATGGGCATCAGTTTCTTCATTGTAAAAAATACAACTTAAAAGGATCTTACGCCGTTGTAATAAGGTGGGTTTTAGAATGATGATTCTCATGTACTGGACAGTCAGTTTCTTCATTGATTTGAGGAAAAGACGGTATTACAGTATGTGGAGGAAGGCGACAATTGTGCAGGCAGCTGCTGTGACTTATTTCTCAATGGTTAGGATGTCGTTGTTTGCTTTGAGTTTGGACGTCATGGTATGCGCTTGCGCATGTCCAAGGGTGACGGAAGGATAAAGGATGTCTGTGTATGTAAATTTACACAGGTTGATGCTAATTAAGACGTAGTCTTTAAAAAAGAGCTTTGGACCTTGAAATCGCAACGGTCGGCACAGACGTAAACGAATGAATGAAAAAGGAAGCCAAAGAAGTAAGTATGGATCAAAATTCGCTCTGTAGTCTCAGCCAGCCCCCATGGGAACAAGTCACATGTATGCGATGATTAATGAAATATTTGGAAGTTCTATAAGTAACATACAATGATGATCAATATTTAACTAGCAGTTCCGAGAACGGTGTTGCCAAACGTGATAATTCGTTATTCATACATGGAAAATACGCCTTTATTTCGATACTACCCGCAAAACTGTGGCTTACTTTTAAACTTTACCTTAATCTTGGTTCAATAATATAGTGTATTTCCCAAAATTCTCGGAGTTAGCGCCTATGTATAAGGAATGCGATAAACCAAACGACCACGAAACTGGACGGGTTGTAAAAAACCTTAAACATTTACGTTGGGTGAGTTTTTGTGGCACATCTAAGTATGTTTATTTTTTGCTCTTTATTAAAGACGTCAATAGAATCTATAAATACTGGTAATTATTAACCGATTTGTATCAATATTGCGAACTCTGAACTTGATTTCTCAGTATCTATAGATTACATTTAGTATATATATTTGAATAGATCTTATCACCACTTCAGGAATATTCCAAAAAGCATTTCCTCTCTCCTTTCCCGCTTTCATTGTGACTGAATTTTATTTACTTCTGTTTCATGTCTATTATTATAAATACAAATATTTATTTTTATATTTTTCTTGGTGGTAGGCCATAACATCGGCCGTCGGCAGAAGTTACCACCCACCAGACAAAGCCTTGCCGCCAAGCAATTTGTCGCGTTCCGGCATGATGTCTGGTGAAGCCGTACGGAGGACGGGTCTGAGCAGTTGTGTTGCGATGTGTGCCAGGTAGATGCGCCTAAGATTTTTGTGTTGGGAGTTTGGTCGTGGAGGGTCTTCAGATCAATCTTCCTTTGGCGCAGCATCGTTGGTTGTGTTGTTGGGTTTAACATTGCATCACCTCGCTCAACTGCCCTCTTCCTTCATATTCGCTCAGTTTTTCTGAGTGAATAGGCTCTTAATAAACTAGCGCGCTTTACCATCAACGATCGCATCACTGCTTACCATCAGGCGGGATTGCGGTCAAGCGCTAGTTTATAATTATTAAAAAAAATATATGTATATACTTTATGATGTATTTATTGTATTACTAACGACCCGCCCCAGCTTCGCACGAGTGCTATGCTGATACTAAATACACTACAGAAAAACTGTGAAGGTAACGCCGCTGCTCCTACTGCCCCGATGGCCGCTCCTGCCCCTAATTTTTAAATCTATAATATCTTCAAAAACATTTATTTAAATCATATACTGTAAAGGGCAATATAGATCTATATGAATCAATAATTTATTTAAGGTATTAAATTGGATAAGGATTAATGCTGTATTGGTTAAAATCGCTTCGAAAATTAGCCGGTATTTGTCGCAAAAAGTAAATGACAAAAAAAATATTGTGGGATATCTATAAGAGATAGATATAAAGGGTGGATCTGACATCGACGCACAAACAAGTACCATGGATCCAGTACATGATTCTGAACCCCCCAGTGGTGGAATTATTCGTCGACTTTATCCTGATTTGAAAAAAACATATGCGGTTTTTTTCACTTTAGACCGTTCATAATTGCTATACTTTTATAATCGAATAAGATTTAATTAATTCGGTAATTACACAAAAAAGCGCAATGTGAACAGAACCTGTAAAACTATCCTATCAGCTGATTTAATATTGTTCACATCAGGGGTCAACGTCATACCTACAAACACGCACGGCGGCACGCTTGCAACGTTCAAAGGCGGAGCCGACACTTTTTTTTAAACACTGTTATTTCTGGACCTGCTCATTAACGACATAAATGACTATAATAATTTTATTAGTGGCATGCGGTCTAGCCTTTTCGCGAAGTTTGCGTTACGATGTCAGATACACCCTGTATACCATCGTGGACTTTTATGTAGACCTTTTCAGTTATTACATTATTTTGAAATATTTAGTACATTATTTTGATAAATCTCGTAGGGTTCAGACTGCGTTTCACTGAAAACGCGGAATAAATTTAATTATTTATGACATCACATTAGAAACCTCAAAAATAATAGTATTTATCCACAATAGGGATGTATCGAAGGTATGAAAATCAAAAAAACAATTAGTCCGTCTTATACAGTATGTTAAGAAAACCCTGTCCGACCCGTGAAGGTGTTATTAGGTATCGATAACTGATTCTACTAATGGATACAAAACCGGGCTAAACTTAAAAAAAATAATCCTCCTAAAAAAATAAATATTTCGCAAAAAGAGGTAACTTAATAAATGTGCGTAAGCACCCTTTTACGGGCGGCGGGCGGTAAGGCACGCGGCACGTGGTCGCATCGCTATTCGCTCATAATAATACCGGTGTTGTCACTTTTTTAAAAATTACCAAATTTCGGGGAAGTTGGAATTAATTCGCGGGAAAAAAAGATTATTTCAAAATTCATTTGTATTGGTACTATGATGATTACGTAAAATGTCATGTGTTTACTTAACCTTTATTATCCTTATGGGTCGGACAAGGTTTTCTTAACATACTGTAGATATTAAAAAAAAATAAGATCCGTATTTTTTATTTTGTCGAAATTACCAAAAAGTACTGAGATATAGCGTATTAAATTTACGGAGTGGGGGCTAATTACGTGGCATATTTTGTACCACGGTGTGACGTCATGCGACATTTTAAATCAATATATCTTCCAAGTATTTCAATGAAATAAAAAATAAGTGTTGAATATTTTTTATAAATCTATCTGATGGACATTAAATTATTTTTAGTATACAGCCCAATTAAATGGATGTCATTATACATATAAACCTTCCTCTTTAATCACTCTATCTGTTAAAAAAACCGCATCAAAATCCATTGCAGAGTTTTTAAGATTTAATCATACAAAGGGACACAGGGAAAGGAAAGTGACACAGACTACCTTCAATATTTGGCTCTCCTTCCCCTTTTTAATCTATCCACAGGTCTTTAAAAGATCGCTCTCACCGATAAGACACATTGTTATGGTTTCCTGACGACATATAGATATTTCTAACCTCACATCAGGTTCAGTTGAAAACCAGCGTCAGGCACTAGTTGTCTGTCATTTTTGCTGAACTGGTCCTTTTTGGTGCCGTGAGGCACACCTCGCCGATATTTTTTACATCGGGGTTTTTACTTTCTATTTGATTTTTTTATTTGTTGCTTTTATTCTAGATGTATTTATGTCCTTTCTATTATAATATTTCGAATAACGCAGAGTCTTTTGCAGTGAATATGACCTCAAGACATACGACCTCAAGACATACGACTTTAAGTATACTCCGTCAGTAATTAGGTCTCATTTTGTATGTTGTTCACATATCCATCCCATATTAGTGCCACCATTTTGCCAGTACATAGCCATCAGTTATGTACCGCACATAATGTAATTGTCGCTCTCGTATATGGCACAGGTATTCTAATTGTTAGGTTTGACGTCAGAATGTAAGAACTTCCTGACGAGGTTGGAACTGCGACGTATTGTTACGTAGACGTTGGGCTGAACAACTTTATTTAAATGTATTTTATTGTATACGACAAACATATATTAAGCACTACAAAATATATAATAGGTGGCCTTATCGTGTCTGAGATCTGTTCCAGGCGACCTTAGGATGGACATTGATTTTCCTGGACAAAAAGTGGGACTGTCATTGGTGCAAATATTATACACCGTTATTTTATCTTCACATGAAACCGTTATTTGTTCGGAATAAGCAACTGAATCGTTTCTAATAATTTTTACACCATGTTATATGTTTTTCCAAATATATACAAAAAAAGTTGCAGTGCGTTTACCGAGCGCCCAACACAGTTCACAGCGGAGCATAGTGTCCTAGGGCCCGGACGATCATCTCACCCTCCGTCGTACGGCGATTATCCAACCTTACGTTGTTGACACCACTACGATCCGGACGAAGGGATTTGAGTTTTGATCTGTACACTCACCTATCATAAAAGGGTTCTGTATTAAATAATACTATGACAATCATTATGGGCACTCGTTTGAACTGACGTCGTTTGACGTCAACAGGCATAGTAAGGAGGGCATACGTCTCTCTATGTGCTATTGAGTGCTCAAACTAATTGTTCTAATTGATTTAATGTAGCTAAGTCATTGTACTTGGTGATCGCTACATTGCTTGTACATGAATGTACATATAAGGAAGTACTCTTTATTCTTTTATTAGCGTCACCATCACTCTAGAGCATGGTCTACAGGTCGTTGTTTCGGGTCTAGTTGTGTGTGTATGTATGTTTGTAAACTCACCTACGATACAGGAGTGATTCCTAGTGTGAGGCAAAGTTTTAAAATAAGAATGCTTTTATTTTGTTGATATATTTGAAAAATCTCTATATGTTATTCTAAATTCCTAATGTTAATGTCTTCTTGGGTCAAATTCTTTCTTGTTTTACCTCATTAATTATGTTATGCTAGAGTATGTTTTAGAACAAGTGACTTGTTTTATCTGCCCGAAATCTTCAAATTTTTTATTAGGTAGACAAAAATGATAGCATCGATCGACCTTTTTTTATTACATATTAGGTATGCATGACTTTTGAGTAGTTTTTACAAACGCACAAAAAGTGATAAATCTAAATAAACGGCAGACTGTTTTCAAGTTTTAAATAATCGTGCAATCAGGTGGTTTTGATATTCTTTGCTTTTTCTTATTCTTGATAGATATTAATTATAGTTTAAATAGCATAGCTGTGAAACATGAAACTCGTTTAAATAGTTTTGCGTCACATGAATCAATCAACTATCAAAACAAGTTATCGTCCAAATTAGAAAAATCTTAACTTTTATTACGATTTTGGGAATTTGGACTAACAACATTGATCTTTTTTTGCTTCTTCACTTTTGCTGTCATCTCAGTAATCACCTACCCCTCCTTGCTAGCCATCCATTCATCACTCTTATAGCTAGCGAACTTCAGTATCAAAATTTCCCTTACGACATTTTCCTCATGCCTGCGCATCTATTTCTTCATAACGTTTTAGCTATCAGTGACACTTTCAGATTAAGTCTAATTTTGTAGACTTACATAATACCTTTATCTTGAGTTTGAAAAAAAAGATTAGAATTATACCCCACATCTTGTGTTGGGGGCCATCCATGTCCACATTTACTCCATCGTTAATGTCACTGACGTTGTGACTGAATAAATAATGTACTGTGCTAGATCTTAGGGTGTATTTGTGTAGACTGGTAGTCAACCCCAACCCAGTTGGATATTAGGCTGATTACTCTTCTCCAAGACGTTACACGAAGTTACCACCCACCAGACAAAGTCTTGCTATCAAGCGATTCGTCGTGTTGTCTGGTGAAGCCGTACGGAGGACGGGTTTGAGCAGTTGTGTTGCAATGTGTGCCGGATACGGTGCGCCAAATATTTTTGTGTCGGGAGTTTGGTCGTGGAGGCTCTCCAGATCAATTTCTCTCTGGCGCAGTATCGTTGGTCGTGCTGTTGGGTTTAACCTTGCATCACCTCGCTCAACTGCCGTCTTCCTTCTTATTCACTTCTTTTATTGAGTGAATATGCTTATAGGATTGCATCCTGCTTACCATCAGGCAGGATTGCGGCCAAGCACCAGATTTTAAATATAAAAAAAACTTAGGGCGAGATTTACCAAAAACACTGAATACGATCAGCACATCTAAACCACGTTCAAACTTCACTCAAGTTGTCGCAGTCAGTGGTGCAGGTCATAGGCCTCGTTCAGTATTTATTATACATATTCCTTGTTTACCTTTAGCTAACTACCTAAGCCGACGGAGTATACAATAACTCTTCATATTGACTCATGTTCATCAATTGTTATATATATAAGACGTTTGTCAGAGGTTAATAATGTTTTGTTCTTCGCCCTTGCTACGTTGGCTTCCTGCCAGGAACTTCCGTGTGGAAGATTGTTGTTAGGAAATGTATGGACAATGTACAGTACTAGATATGGTCTGATCAAAAAGTATATGAATAAAATGTACACAAATGGGTTGGAAAACGTTCCTGTGGCTGCCGATTTCTAGTTTACTTCCAAATTGAGTGCTTTAATAGTTAAACCTGGAATTCTAGTTTTATATCCCTTACCTTAAAAATACAGTTCAGTTGATACGAGTAGCCTAACATTTTAGTATTACTCGTCGATGTTTTATTTATTTATTTAATCTTTCGCACATGAAATGTACAGAGGCGGACTTAATGCCTTAGGCATTCTCTACCAGTCAACCATAGGTGGTGAAGAGATAAGAAGGTAGGTGCTTTCGTTTGCAAAAAAAAAAAAAAATGTAAAGAAAGATAAAAAAAAACCTCTTAATACTATTAAAAAAAATACTTAAATAAGCTAAATATACATACATACTATTACCAAATGTGTGTTACCGATGTTTTCTCTATTACAATAGTATCATATCATATTATTTAAACAATATGCTTTTTATTCATAAACATTGCTTTAATTCAAGTATTCAATAGTCAATGTCTAATTATACATTTCTTTTTTTCACATTTGATCATACCTTTAATCATTATTTATAAATATATTTAAATAAAAGGATTGGAAAACAATGAACTGGGTGAGTTTCTTACAGTTTCGTCACATGCTTTTGGAACAGAGTATACGCATGTGAGAATTGCTATCAGGTAATGCCGATGTGGCATGCGTCCAGGAATGGCTTATATGTTAACAACTTCTAACGGGAAATCAAAGAGTTTCCGTGCCAATGGAGATGAAAATTTCTTGTTTAGGTTGTGAATATAATTAATTTGTACATAATAAGAATCCTATTATTCCACTAATGTTGCAATTGAATACTAAAATTAACTTTATGGTTTTCGCATTTTTTCTTTAATTACCAAATTTCATGCTTCTAGTTCAACGAGAAGAACCCTATAAGTTTTGATTCCCTTGCGAGTGTCAGTATATATGTCATAAACGTAACATAAACGTTGTACCTTTTGATTGCGTTTATTTACAATTTTGATGTTTTTAAGGATTGCAACTTCGAGGATTTAATATTAATATCGGCATAATAACTCCAAACGTTCAGACGAACGGATAGACAGATGAACATAGAAGTGATTTTATAAGGGTTCCGTTCTACCTTCTAAGATATGGAACACCATTTGTCTAAGTACCCTGCCACCTATTTAAATTCTCTGCCATCGGCTGAGTTCCCTGCCATCAGTCTGATTCCCATACCATTAGACTAAATTCCCTACCATCGGTCTAACTTCCCTGCCATCAGTCTAACTTCCCTACCGCCGGTCAGACTTCCCTACAGTCGGTCTGAGTTTCCTTCCGTTTTTCTTTATTCTATTCTCTTTCCTTTGTACTTCCAAGAGGTATATACTAAGCAAGGCAGAAATAAAGTGTTGTACTTACATGGTGCCCTTAGCGACTGTCATGTTGAGGTTACTGAGCACATGGTTGGGTTGCTTCTTTGAGCCGTAGTCCTTGAACGCGTGCCGCACACACACCGCCTGTTGACGTTTCTGCCACACCTGTGAATATAATAGGGTGTGAATATAGGTCACAATTGGTCATTTTATATATCTGGAAAGAGGGTTACTAAAACCTGATTTATGAGGTGCGATGTATAAACGACTAGCTTTCCGCCCGCGGCTTCGCTCGCGTGGTTATATCGCGGTTTAAGATTTCCCTCGTGAATATAATTTTTTTCCGGGATAAAAAAGTACCCTATTATTTAATCCGGACTTCTAACTTTACGTCTGCAAAATTTCAAAACAATCTGCTTAGTAGTTACGGCGTGAAAGCGGAACAAACAAACAAACTCACTTTCCGATTTATAATATTAGGATATTTGGTGTACACATACAAATATTCCAGTAATCTCCTTGATGTTTTTTTAGGACCAAAAGAAGCCTATGTTACTCTCCATCTTTTCAAGTAACTGTATGCCAAAAATTAGGTCGATTGATTGCATAGCTACGGCGTGAAGGAAGGACAAACAAACAAACAAACACACTTTCACATTTATAATATTAGTATGGATAGCACAATTGCATCTGTCAATATATTTAAAATTATTTTCAACTTTATCGCTAAAGCATTAAGCTTCCAGCTTGATCAGGAAAATTTTACAGTTTCGGGTAACTTGACCTGCTGCCATCTGTACATGTATACCATAGGCTTAAAATGTTCCTACTCTTAAAACACAGACTCCTCTCTCCGAGAGAAAGTGGGCTATAATCTACCACATGCTCAGTGTGTTGGTAGATGTCATATGTCATAAAATTTTTGGTTTTGGGTCATGCCAATTTTGACACTATGTTTTCAATGGCCGTTTCAAAAGTAGTGGACAGTAGTGATTATAATTAAAATAAAGTAAAGCGTCGGACTCGGTTCGAACATACCTATTACCTAAGACTACACTTACCACAACTGGCCACAACTGTAGGTCAAATTTAAAACGTTCATAATCTAATCGTATTATCTGCAGCCACACACAAATCTCGAAAACTTGTCAATATGTAGAAACATAAGAGGTATTTTTGATGAATTGAGACTGATTTCAGATTGTTCTCAAAATTGCACCGCAGCATGCCCATACAATAGTAGCATTAACTTTATTCATAAACATTGCTTAAAGTTAAATAGTAATTAGAGACTGTTTTATCATACATTTTTGAAATTTAACGTTCATTTTAACCATCATTTGTACAGCTATAAGTATCTCATTTCCCCATTGCTGGGACACAGACGTATTCTCGGTGAGCGACATTCGACCGTAATCCACGCGTAGAACGCCGCATGTCTCATTTTTGTTTCTGGGACATGCCCAGCACCGTTTTGAGAACAATGGAAGTGCTTCTCATGACCTTCACCTCGCAAATCGGTGACAACTGTAAGTCTGCTTCTAAATGATTGAAAGAACGATTATTCAGAAAATTGTTCAGGAAGAGGTGAGAAACCCTCCAGTCACCGTTTCATAGACAATCAAAGAGTCCAATATTATCCTTCCTACCTTTTTGAAACAAATATAAGGACCTAAGGAGACAATGCATCGTGTCATAAAATTGACACCATATTACGTAGAACCTTGACCCATCAGATTGTAACGATGACAAATTACATTATCGAAAAATCATACTCTTGTCGTCGTTATCCATGTCATGAAGGCTTTGTTGTAAACAATAACACATTGACTGTGTACCTCAATCGGGACCTTTATGGCAACTAACTGACCATTGTACTGGTGACTCCAAGTACCTTCAGAGTAATGTCTGATTCACGTGTATGGCTAAATTCTCGGCTGTTGACCTTTATGTGTCAGTGCAGGAGTACTGACTTCCTAGAAGATACTAGGTACCAGGAAACTACATGGTCACACCGAAGGATTTACTTGCTTACTTCGCAAGAAACATTAATTGCCTTGTTTATGTTGAATTTTTCAAATACATGACGCAATGTATTGACAATCCTTCATAATGATTCACATTGTGCTTGACAAGTTATTTCGTAATTAGACTTCTAGTCTAGATAGGTCTCTGGGGAGACCCTAAGAAGCAGAGATATCAATGCCCAGTGAGGAAAACAATAACCCGTTTTTGGTTATTACATTCATGGTGGTCCGGAAGTTGCACCTTTCTGCAGCACCAGGGAAATCTAACACTCGAGTCATGAAAAAGGAAAACAGTCATGATAAAGCGTGGTTATTTATGCAGGCTCCTTGTGTCGTTTTTAATAGACCTTTGTTTTAAGTGCGGACAATAGGTTCTGGATATTTCCTGGATATCTCTAACGGGAGCCTTCTAGGCTACTACTACTGGCTTATGTTTCAGGAAAATTCTTAGTAGTAAATGCTGCATCATTTGACTTATTTATTTAGTAATTACTCAACTAGAGTTTGTATTTGTCGTTCATTAGATTACGCTAGATGTCCTGCCGCTGTTGGATCACGGGCTTGTGACTTGTAAGGAGTAATAGTCGCAAGGTTTCATCGATTAGGTTAGGCTAAAGAAGAGTATGTTTGCCGTAGTTGATCCGTGGAGAAGTCAGTCTCACGTCTCACATTCAAATGTAATCTTGGTCAGATCATATGAATACCATGTGACGTTGCGACATTTCGCCATAAGCGATTACAATTACATAGATTCGTGTCTGAAATCGTTTTATGCGGACAAAAACCATTTCAGACACCAATCTAATTGGTGGTTTTTTACCACTAGGATTGAGAGGAGCTGTCCTGTCAGTGTATACATTTATCTTATTATTACGCTACTTTAATACATCATCATTTCCACCCGCATTCACCTGCCACAGGCCTCGTTTCGTGTCTACCCATACCGACACTTAAAACCCTAAAATAAAACAAGGAAGCCATCATCGGATTTCACTACTTTAATACCGGTTTAATTATGAGCAGAATATAATAGCAGTCGCAACTGCGTGTCGTTCGGACAATGGTTAATTATGCAATACATTTTGTAACTACGACTCCTAAAGCGATTGACATAGTTTGGAGTTATGTATTCTTAAGAGAGAGAAATCTGCGAGTGGTAGATGGTGAAATAGGATTCTAGAAATTATATTATGTTTCATCTAGGCATATATATTGGCAACCGCCTTGACGCCTAATACGCCTTAACCCGCTTACCTAACAAAGGTAAGTGGACCTTTAAGGTCGCCGGCGCATGGAGTGGGGACTCTGTGCACCCATCAAGTGACCCGAGAGAAGACGGTGGCACAGTGGTCACGTGCTGCCCTACATAGTGAGGCCTAGAGGAGGTCCTTTACAGTATCCCCAGAGATGTGGCTGTTCCGGAATTGGTCTTTTAAGACCACCCCTATAATCACCGGGGTGGTTTTAGTGAGGTACACTTCCCGACCTCGGTCCCCAGAGATCGGGTGCTTTTTGAAGATTTCCCCCCGACAGCAAAAACATATAATATACTAGCTGTGCCGCGCGGTTTCACCCGCATAGGTTTCGATATGTTTTTTTACATACTCCGCCCCTATTGGTCGCAGCGTGATGTTATATAGCCTAAAGCCTTTTTGGATTAATGGGCTATCTAACGCAAAAAGATTTTTTTAAATAGGACCAGTAATTCCTGAGATTAGCGCGTTTAAAGAAACAAACAAACTCTTCAGCTTTATATTATATTAGTATAGATTATTTCAAGATCAAAATCATAGCCGAATCGTAACTTTGTTGGAGTCTGCTTCCACTCTATCAGGATGTATTCTGCATTGTAATCAGATGTAGCTGATAACAAGTATTTGGAGCGACTGCCAATCTGCCTGTCACTATATAGAATTTACCGAATGACACGGTACGCCTGGTTTCCGAAAGCAATGGTTTAGCGCACTAGAGGGAGGCACGGAGGCACGGAGGAATCTCGATATGTAATGGAGGGTAATAAATTACATATCGAGACCCAAAAAACAAAACCACTCCACTTGCCGACCTCGCCAAGCATTTAATTAACCTTGATGATCGATCTGTTCTGAAATGTGTTTCGATAATCTGTGGTTACTTACACGAGCCGAAAACTGCATATATGTATGTATTTTTATGACATTCCTTGGTTAGCTGTATTTATGGTATACTTACAGTTTTATTGAGCTGCCTACTGGTATTATGAGCCAATTTCGTTAATAGGTTTTTGGTTGGATTTTTCCACTTAATTATGTGAAGTTTATGTAACGCGTTTTGTTTTAATTAATTGATATAGCAAAACTAAACTCAATGAGCAGCCAATCCATTGTGTAACAATCTCAGCGTGAACCGTATTAGGTGAAGTGAACTCAGAACTGTGAATTCTCATTATAAACTTATTTCACCTTGCTGATCAGGGTGAAATCCTTAGAGAATAGCATAAAAGTAAAGTGGACTTTTGGATTTTTTTAGTGTTTAGTGGATTTCGGCATCTTGTAGTAGCCATTGTGCCTATTTTTCATATTCATGCTAATCTCTTCAAGACTTCAACTCATTTGGACACTCATCACTAATATGATGTCACTGTGCCGTAACATTTGATCTCAATAACAAAACAGACCATATAATCTTATTCTCCCAGAGTTCACTTGTTTAACTTTCTCTTCATTCCACGTTTTATTTTAAACCTTATTGATAAATTCGTTGACTCTCATATCATTGTTCAGTATGTAATTTATATTTATTTTATAATATGCATCATATTTGTGGGAATAATATAATCTGATTATGAAATGAAATGAAATTAAATCGTTTATTAAGCAAGTAGGATCACCGATCACTTTTACACGTCATATGTTTTTTTTTTTCTTTTTTTTTTTTAAACTAGATGAAGCCGGCATTTCCTAACTGACTACCTCTGAGAAGAAATAGCCGAAACAAACTCAGGGATCATCGTTTTTTTTAAAGTCCAGACATAAAAAATGAAAATGTTTACAATAATATAAGTTATAATTACGCATATTGCTTATTAACAATGCTTAACAGAGCGAGCAGCTCAGTCCCAAGCCTCTCTATCCTCTAAATAATCGGAGATTTTATAATACCCCTTTTTGCAAAGTTTGGCCTTTATATAGGTTTTATATCGTTTAATGGGTAAGTTTCGAATGTCCATGGGAAGCTTGTTGTAAAAGTGTATACTTTGACCCATGAACGAGTTGCCTACTCTGTGGAGACGAGTGTGATGTACAGCAAGATTGTTGTTTGTTCCTGGTATTTATATTATGAATATCGCTTATTTTCTTAAAATTAGATATATTTTTATAAAGTCGATAAAAAAGCTACTAATCCTCAACTGAAATAGTATTGAATACCGTTCTAAATCCGTATTTCCAGTAGGAATTAGCCTTATGATTACCGCACACAATGTCTATCAGATTAGTATCGAGAAGAAAGTTGTATGTATACTGACCGAGCTCTCCTGTTTTTCGAAAGGCGCTGAGAACTGTATCTGGCTCATCTTTGACTCCTTCGCGTCGCCCATCGGCGACGGAGGCGAGGTCTCTCTGTAAACAAAAGAAATTCAACGTTAGTACTAGGAACATTAGGTGTATTTTACAAAGTAGAGTAGAGAAGGAGCTAAGGCTTTTCGTTTATAAGACTTCGGGGTGTGTCTCCGCCAATCAAGTTGGGTATAATTTAGTACAGCTTTTACCCAATTTAGTTGGAGATACATATATGGAGATATTTTTTTTTTCTTTCTCCCAAATGACACCGTGACTCAAGGTAAACTACTCGTAAGTGTAGTTAGTATAACAGAATGTTTAATATGTATATCCTTTTAATCTTATCTCAGCATTCATTGTTCATGACTGTCCAGCGACTGTTGGTCTTATTTCAGTATTAATTGACAATGTTTTAACTTTTCTTAAAGACAACAAATTCTCCGAGGAATGACATGTTTAAGCAGCAATTGTTTATAATCATCAGTCATTAAGCCATCATACATATTTAAGTCACTGATCAATACAAGCTAGTACAGTCTGTCATGTATCTAACACATTTTCATCTTTATAGCTAAAGCATTAAGATTAAAGATTGATTGGAAAAAAAATAATTTCGTTCAACTTGAAGCGCTAGCATTTGTACAATTGTAAATAGAAAAAGGCGTCTGTGATACTAAGGTCCTGAGTCACAAATCATCCCGCTTTCATAGATAAGACACTTTTACTTAACAGTTAAGATATTAAGAATTACAGTTATTTGTTAAGCTTTAACTGCCGCAATGAAAGATATAACATCACTAATGTTTTACCCAACAGTCCAAATAGACCGACAGTTCGAAGACCACGGAACACGACGTCAGTTGTAGGTAATCAGAACAGAATACTCTGTAATCATTAACTTTTATTGAGCAAAATACGCTTGCCGCACATACAATCGAAATGTTTTCAATCTTACATGATTTTTAATGAAATCTTTCTAAATTATCCTTTTCAATTAAAGTTAAAGATAAATAATCAATATACACACACAAAAATAAAACTTGTAAATAAAGTTGTCTGCAACATCCGTGACCCCATACTTCCAGAAAAATGTCAGGATGTTATCTCTTTAAGGCGTCAATCAGACACACTACCTTGACCTCATGAGGCAGACTGTCGCCTTCATAACCGAACGTTTAAATCATGGTGCAACCTGACCGTTAACTTTTATGATGGCCCTAGGTATAAGGTGAAATTGTTGGCGTGAAAACCAACTATTTTTGGCGAGGTTGCGATCATCGACGTAAATTGTGATCAAATCAGAAATGAAGAGATCCGTAGAAGGACGACCGTAACGGACATAGCCCGAAGAATTACACTTAAGAGCCGGGCACATTGTCCGTAGGACCAATGCCCGTTGGGACCGACGGGTTCTCGAGTGCCGACCACGCAGCGGAAGAGGCAGCGTGGGTAGGCCCCTGACAAGGTGCACCGACGACCTGGTGAAGACCGTGGTAAACCGCTAGATGCGCGAGGCACAGGACCGGTCGTCATGGAGATCCTTGGGGGAGGCCTATGTCCAGTAGACGTCTTTCGGCAGAAATGATGGTGATGATAAGGATAATGTTTCGGATTTGTAGCTAAACAATAACAGCCGAACAGATTAATCGATCAGGTTAAGCTATACTTGGCGCTGCTAGTTCATGGATGGGTTGTCTGGTTGTGCTGCTTTTGGACTTCAGACAACCGCCAAACATCCAAGCATGGCAGGACCAACAGCATAACGTCCTCGGAAAGCCCGATGAGCTCTCGGTAGGATACAGATGGTCATACCCTGATGGGCTTAACCTGACCAATCATCCTGTTCGGCTGTTATTATTTAGCGTATTAAAAATCTAAGACTTGAAATAATTCAAGATATTTAATTAAAGCATTTTAGTGATTCGATTGCCCTATTACGGTCTTTTAATTTAAAATTAGTGTTCTAATATTATTATCAGTATAACAGACTTCATTTAATAATAATTATGATACAAATGACCGGTGTCAATTTATTATGTTAAGTATAAGTTGGTACTGTCAGCAGATCCATTAAGTATAATTAATTGCAAGCAACTTATACACATACATGCCAAAAAAATATTTTAAATTAATGCCATGTATTTGTGTTACCAACCACAGATGAAGGATAAAAACCTTGTGTTATCTGCATACGTAACGTTCCTATGATGTAAATGTCTTGAGATAAACTGTGTTGTGTAGATTTACATAATTACAGTATTTTTATATGTCTACATATACATTTGGCACTATTAAAAGCGGATATGAGCCGTTTCATTTTGCAGCCAAATAATTATATTATACAAGAGTTTTAAAGGATTTTATGTGTTTGGCAGTTTTATTGTCATGACGTAAATATGTGAGAGGCGCGGCGGCGGCCCTCGGCTGCGTCCGCTTGACATTAATTGTTTTTACCTTTTTATTTTCCTCCTTGTAAAACACAATTAGTCTAATTTAATCAGTTTAACAACAGAAGCCCATTTCCCGTTATGAAAAACGTTAAAATGTAGGCAAACATGTAAGGAAATTAGAACTATTTTTGACAGATTAAATCTGATATCATAATTAGTGTCAGCGTTTTTAAATTACGGGAATTGTATCTCAGCTATCTGTCAGGAAAATTCTCATCATTATCCAGCCATTTCGGGGATTAGCCGAAACAAATAAACGTTTAAATATATTATCTATTTTGTTGTATACATGCAAAAGTTAAATTACCACCTGTAACTGTACATTATGGATTGCAATAAACGATTTTGATTTGATTTGATAGATAATTTAAATTTATTTATAGGTAGGTGTACATGCATATAATCAACAATACGTTTTTTACATTTTATTTTCAATATCCAGCTAAATATGTATTCAATAGATGCCGTCATATACCGACAGCTATTTATATGTCTTTAACGGGAGAACTATCAATCGAATAGAACAATCGAATAGATTTGGAACGAGAGATTGTTTATGACAGACACAGTCATAAAAGAAAGACAGATACAGTCTGTCACACGTGTTATGACATTAACATCATAATATTTTTATTTTTACATGAATCATGAACATGAAATATCATGTTAACTAAGCAACGTGAATCCAAAAAATACATCGCGGAAAAAACCACCCAGAACATCCTTGTTCTGACTGGCGGTACTGGTTTTAAGTTCCTTCATCCTTCAAGGAACTTAAAACCAGTATGTATTAAAAGGATTTGCTTATAACCGTTACATGAGTGGGTTCTGTACGGGCAACCTTTTATCACTGCAGCTCTTGAACTACAAAATAAAAGTCTATAAACGAATTAATCAAAAGTCGTATTAGTCGTGGTGGCCTAGTGGTTAAAACACCAGCCACTCAAGTATGAGTGCGCGGGTTCGATTCCAGGTCAGGCAAGTACCAATGTAACTTTTCTAAAGTTATATGTACTTTGTAAGTATATCTTGGACACCAATGACTAAAGGTGAAGAAAAACATCTTGGGGAAACCTGGACTTTAGAAGTCTGAAATCGTCAACCCGCATTGAGCAAGCGTGGTGATTGCGCTCAATCCTTCTCTGTATGAGAGGAGACCTGTGCCCAGCAGTGGGACGGTAAAAAGGTTGATGATGATGATGATGAATCAAAAGTCAGTAGGCTGAAATTCAGCACTTTATGAACGTCAAAATTATACACTCCCCAAAACGCTTCCCTTCACCACTTCCCAATGCTTTCGCTGGAGAAGAAGTGGCGCAACAACCTCCTCAGCAGCACAGCTCGACCATTCATTCTATATTTTTATTTTGGGTTTATGGTTATGTTTTTCGTCAAGTTGACCGCAAATAAAAGTGTTTTCCTTCTTACTTTCTTACATATATTGGCAATGCTAGGTTATGATAATCCACAAAGTCCTTTTCGTGACATCATCAGCACATAAATATTAAGTAATGGAAGTTAAAAGTAAGTTAGTATATCATTTTTAAAGCGCTTTTGAACTTTTAAAAGCGCTTAAAAATAGCAACAAGGCAATCCATACTAATATTATAAATGTGAAAGTGTGTTTGTTTGTTTGTTTGTCCTTCCTTCACGCCGTAGCTAAGCAATCAATCGACCTGATTTTTGGCATACAGTTAGTTGAAAAGATGGAGAGTAACATAGGTTACTTTTGGTTCTAAAAAAACATCAAGTTCCCAAGGGAGATTACTGGAATATTTGTATGTGTATACCAAATATATCCTTACTAATGTACATCGGAAAGTGAGTTTGTTTTTACCACTTTCACGCCGTAACTCCTGAACCGATTGCTTTGAAATTTTGCAGACGTAAAGTTAGAAGTCAGGATTAAATAATAGGGTACTTTTTATCCCGAAAAAAATTTGATATTCCCGAGAGAAGTCTAAAACGCCCGATATAACGGAAGTTAACGCGGGCGAAGCCGCGGGCGGAAAGCTAGTAACATATATATACATAAATAACTGTCTCCCTTAAATCGTCCTAACAATACTTAATCATCAACCTTTTTATCGTCCCACTGCTGGACACAGGTCACCTCTCATACAGAGGATTGAGCGTAATTTTTTTTTATTTTTTTTTATTTATAAATTATAAACCAGCGCTTGACCGCAATCCCGCCTGATGGTAAGCAGTGACGCGATCGTTGATGGTAAAGCGCGCTAGTTTATTAAGAGCCTATTCACTCTAGCCTTGAAGACACTCAAATCGTAATGTGTCGGAAACACCGACGCCGGCAAATCACCACGCTTGCTCAATGTGGGTTGGCGATTTCAGACTTAAAATAATCAGTCATTTGGTGTCCAAGATATATTTACTTAGAAATTACATATAACTTTTTTTGGTACATTTACATTGGTATTTGCTTGACCTGGAACCGAACCCGCACACTCTTACTTAAGAGGTTGATGTTTTAACCACTAGGCCACCACGACTTAACAATACTTGTCTAACCTGAATAAAAGCATCTATAACAGAATTACGTGAACAATGCAATTAATTATCTCTTACATCTAAACTAAACCGCTTCTCAACCGCGCTGTAAACCTGACATGTTTTAACAGTTGTCTTCCGCCATGCTGTCTTCCTCGAAGATATTATAACATGTTATTACAGCATCATGTGCTATTGTCGCTCTTGTCACGTGCTGGATTTGCTATTACAGTTGCAGACGGCAATATAAAAAAAATTATAGACTATAACTATATGTATTATTCTTTATGTCAGCAGCATTGTGAACTAAATCACATAGGGTGCACTGGGAAGCAGTTTTATCGCATATTCGAGTATGTTTAATAGACGATACAATTTTACGCTAGAATTTATCCTGAATTATGTAGATACTCGGAAAACCTGATATTAGAGATGCCGATGCATTCCACTAGTTTTTACGATAAATCCTTTACTGTACAAGCAGTTCGGCTATGGAATGACTCGCCCATGTCTGTAAGGCGTGCTCTAACTCTGTCCACTTTTAAAACCATGCTAAAAAGCATTTCCTCTCTCTTTAAACATGGCACTATTTTTATTATTTGCTCTTGTATGATGTTTATTAATTAGATGTATGTACATATTTATTAGACTAGTATGATACACTTAACGTGCATATTTATTATATAAACTATGTAAATAGTACACTGTAGACTACCTACATTATTTCTCTATCCTTCCCCTTAGTATTCCATCCAAAGGTTGTCTGTAAAAGATCGCTCTTAGCGATAAGACCGCCCATTGTGTCACCCTTTGTAAAATCTTTATATTTATGTTCTGTAATCTATATGGTGTACATAATAAAGAGTATTCTATTCTATTCTATACGTTTCTAATGCACTCAGCCCAGCATCTCAATCACGTAACACACTATTACTATCAATAGAAATCATTTTGAAGCTTATTGTTAGTCCATTGCTTCACAAGTTCGAAAAATCTGTCTGCTCAACAACGTAAATAACGCAATGAATGTTGTTGAACTGTCAAAATGAAACTCATTGCTTCTGAAAGTGTGTTACACAATTACCCTTCTGAATTGAGCTAGTTGTTTGGGGCCATCACCAGCATCCATCAGTTCTGTTATGTGTACAGGACACGCCTGCTGACTAAATGATTGTAGAAAATATGTAATATAAACCAGCGGATGGGTGTAGAAGCGAGAATTCAGGAGTTTAAAACTATTTGGTGAATCCACGCTAAGTTGTTTGTATATTTTTGATATAATTCAGTAAATACAGAAGGATAATTAAGTAATAAATAAGTAAATACTGTTGAAGTATTGTTGTCATCAGCACGTTTAGCATGAAAGTGATGTTGCAACATACTAGCTGCGTCAGTTTTTAGAAGTAGTAATGATGGCGAATGACTCGTCTTTACTAGGAGAATGAATATGCGTCAACAAGCAAATTAATGCCTACTAATCAATTTAGGTCGAACCATAGGTAGCAACATATTTTTTTAAAATAAATTATGAACTAGTGCTTGACCGTAATCCCGCCTGATGGTAAGCAGTGATGCAATCGTTGACGGTAAAGGGCGCTAGTTTATTAAGAGCCTATTCACCCTAGCCTTGAAGACACTCAAATAGACACAAACACCGCCGCTGGCAAATTGTTCCAGCCTCTCGATGTATGCGGTATAAAAGACGAGGCGAAACGCTACGTTCGGATCGTTATCGTGTCAACAATTTAAGGGTTGAAACTCGCTGTACGATGGGTTGTCTGATGATGGAACGGAGATGAGGGAATTAAATCAAGCAATTCCCTCCCACACTCTCCAAAACGTATCCTATAGAACACCGACAGGCTGGGTACTCTTCGCCTGTACTCCAGGCATTTCCTTACCACATTTCCCTATCCGGTATTACGGATCGAATAAAATCAGCATTATTGTTAGGAACTCTAGAGATATAGCTGTAGATAACACGAAAAAATTCATCAGATATTTTCCAAGAAACACCGATGATGATAATCATAATCGTCTGTTATAATCGATTCGACACACAAATCGACACTCGATTACCGATCCCCATTCGAGTACTCGGACGTCAAATCGATTATACCTACACTCGTGTTCTGATGACACGTCGCCTTCGTGACGACCTATCAAGGTCGCTGGTGACTCAGTAGTGCAAGTCCGCACAAATCACGTACGATGTGAAATGTGAGGGAAATCGAAAATGAGAGTGAAGTGCGTAGTGTGCAGGCGTTGTGTTTAATTTTGAAGGTAAAGATAGAAAGTTACATCAATGGTTGGGGACCTTCTGTGCTAAGGATGTTAACCCTTAAATTGATTTAGTCCGTTTTAAAGGACATGGTGTTTACACGCACACAGATACTGTTTTAATAGCCCTAAGTGCAGTGTGATCGCAGAATGTCTTGCAGTTGCTATCTCTTTCACGTGCGTTCATGTAACATTTATGGAGAGAGGAATGGTCGCGAGCAGTAAACATTTGAAAAAGTGCAACTGTCAGATTTGTTTGTGGTCCTGATGAATTTCATAATAACTGTGAGTATATGAGTTATTTTGTTTATGATGTTATATTATCAGTTATATTATCAGAATATGAATAAATGTATTGTATTGTGATATCATTTTTATAAATTTTCGTGTAATTAGAGGAAAAACCTTGGTTTATTTATAATGTCCCACAAAACGGACCTCGCCAACTTTAACTATCAACTAGGGTATTCTTTGACTGTCCCACGTAAAGGACATCGCCATTTAGTCCTATTTCCAAGTGTCCCTTACGATTGTCATATGAAACGGACGTCGCCAATAAGTTGTCATTTGCAATATCGTCGTTACTAAAGCATATTTTTGACATTTTAATTTTATTCTACAGTGATATGGCTTGGCGATCAAAGAAAATTTTGTTACTCATACCTCCAGCGGATTCTGATGAGTCAGATATTAAGTGTGATGACTATTTAGAGGTCAACCTTCCGCGACGTGAGTATTATCATAATGGTAACAGTGATTCGTCTTCACCCTGTACCATATCTCCGTTATACGACATATTGGCTAATATCAGTGACAGCGAAGATATAAATGGTAAGGATTATAACAAACACGAAAATTATATTGCTGAGGAACAGCTGCTAGGGACGGAGCGAGATGAATCTTTTCCACTCTCTGGTAGACCCTCAGCTCCAGTATCCTGTTACATACCAGAAATACCTTCACCAATTATTGCTGCATCACCATCTTCTTGTTTTATTAGACCAACAATATTTTAAAACATTGCAACACGCCGAACCAGACATACTCGTACTGCCATCATAGACAGGTCACCTATGCCCCCATCAGGGACAACAGCATCTGCGGCTAAGAAGAAGCGAATAGAAGTCATGATGGGTATTGTAGACTTACCGGCAGTCGAATATTACTGGAGTGCTGATTTAAAGTATGAGCAAATTTCATCTGCCATGTCGTTTAAACGATATAGATCTATCAAACGCTACTTGCACTTTTGTGATAATACAAATCTATAAAATTACCCCTATCATGGATTATATTCGCAAGTAATGCTTGAAGATAGAAGAAGAACGATCGTTTGCAATCAATGAGATGATGATACCTTACAAAGGTAAAACAGCTAGTAGCAGGAGGCAGTACATGCCACAAAAACCCAGCAAATAGGGATTCAAATTTTTTGTTCGTGCTGGTACTTCAGACATGGTTTATGATTTCTTTGGTTACGATGCCGCAAATACATTTCAGGGTGGCCAATTTTGTGAATGGGAAGAAGATTTTCTGGGGGTTGACGGTAAAACAGTTCTTCGGCTTTGTAGAACCATTTCTAATCCGATTCTAAGCACAGTGTACTTTGATAATTGGTTTACGTCACTTGAACTGATATACTATTTGCGAAACGAGATGGGTATTTTATCTTTAGGAGCGATACGACAAGATAGATTGCGAAACTGTAAGCTGAGGACTGATAAAGCTATGAAAAAAAGGGAAGAGGAACAATTGAGGTAGTATGTTATAACTCTAAAAAAATAGCCGTGACAAAGTGGATGGATTATATGTGTATTCATATTGCAAGTTCATTTTGCGCTCAAGATTCAGTGAGTACTATAGAACGATATGATAGAAAGCAAAAAGGAGATAGATTTCATAAGGAAAAGTAACATTTTATATTTACGGTTACTTTCCGGAAGTTGGTTGTTTTTTTTTTATCAATAAAAATTTAAGGATTTTACTTTAAGTTTGAAGCTTTAAAAATGTTTTTTGTTAATTTCTTTAAAGTTTATTATCTTAAGAGGTACCTACTCTTTTAAAAGGCTGATTCTAGAATGTTCCTAATTATTATTTGATGTTTATTATTACTTATTGTTGTTAATTTCTGTTGTATGTGACATATTTTCAGCTACAATAACCGTACATAATAATGGGCAATGTCCGTTTTATGTGACGTACTATTACCTATTATAAATCTACATGTAATTGGCAATGTCCGTTTTATGTGACATTAAAAAACTATTAAAATATATAAATATATATACTTTTTTTTAAATTTACTCCTTTTCTACCTCAATTCTAACAATAATCTGAAATTTGAACATAAAATACCCAAGGAATCTAAGGGTGACAATTTAAGGGTTAAACAGGCGATATCATAGTAATTTTTTCCTCTACATATCATCATCATCTTAGAGTTAATCCCAGTCGCATTCGAATCTTTTTTAGCTTTGGAGTCTGGGGTTCGCTTTACTTTTTTTGGGGTTGGCTAAACTTCGATATTTTTCGTGAAGCGACTGCCGTCTGACCACAACCCGAAGGCGATATCGAAGCATTACAGTTACACAAATTGTTGGGACTTTTGAGGGCTCCAACAACCCGTAACGACTGCCATTAGATGTTGGTATGGCTACCGGGACCAACGGCTTAACGTGCTTTACGAGGCATGACCGCTTTCCGAGGTATCAGATACATATATGTATATCGTGGTAAAAATTATTTTTTTTGTTTGTAATTATGTTTGTTCTTCAGATAATTATTTCTTAGCGCTCAGAGTTCTAGTTTTTAGTTCGTTTCTGGTTGATGGCTCCCCCCGTACTACTTGGGACTGAATTAGAAATAGCGTAATCCAGATACACCTCTGTCGCAGATAATAGTGGTCTTCTAGAAATACTGCAGAATGTCTTGAGAGTAAATTATCTTAATGAATTCCAGTAGATTATGAAGGCCTTTACCTTCGCGCGATGAATTTCCACAAAGCTAATCAAACAAAAAATGGTAAAATGCATTGTAAATAAAAATTGTTACGATTTTAGCATCTTGTGTGCTCATGATCGCCAGAGGTACATAGATACACACGGCGACACATCAAGCAATAGCTCTTCCAGTTTTAGCTGACCTCAAATTGTTTAGTTTTTCCGTACAATCAGAAGCCAGGTTAAACAGATTATTATAACGTGTTGTGTAGCCGTGCATACCTATTGACGCATTAAGAATTTGTTTATTATGTTTTTATAAGTTGTTCATAAATATAATAAGCATGTCTCAGAATAATATGAACAGAAGAAGAAACAAAAACAATTCCAGTTCCCAAGTAAATACTAAGTAAATTATATTTACGTGTAATAGATTCTATGGAATGGAATGGAGGTGGATTTGGTAATTTGTAAGGAAACTGGAATAATCTTATATCCAACACACTTAAGAACACGGAGGGATGATGTTACTCTATACTGCCTATGACAGCCTCCGTGGCTTAGCGGTAGCAAACGCGGCCGCTGTCCAAGGAGGCGCGACTTCAATCCCCGCGTAGTGCAAGTATTTGTATGCATGAATATTTGCACTGGTCTGGTCGTGCCTCAGAAAGCACGTTAAGCCGTTGTTCCCGGTTGCCATATCAACATCTAATGGCAGTCGTTACGGGTTGTTAGAGCCCTCAAAAGTTGAACAATTGGTCGAACTGCAATGCTTCGATATCGTCTTCGGGTTGTGGAGGTCAGACGGCAGTCGCTTCACGGAAAATATCGAAGTTTAGCCAAAATCAGCAGTTAGACTGGTAAAGCGGACCCCAAACTCCAAAGCTGAACCAGCTTCGGATGCGGCTGGGATTAACGCTGAGATGATGATGAGTGGAGCTGTAAAAAAAGAGAGAGAGAGGGATCTTGTGTTATTCATGAGATGTGAACATTGTGAACCTCTCCTTAATGATATTATTCTTATTAGGTGTATACTACAACGAAAGATTTGCAAAGATACTTAATCATTTTGTTCATCAGATCTGCACAGCATATCAACAATTACACAAAAACAAAGAGAACTCGACTTAGTGTTACAAGGAGACCATAAAAGAAAAGAAGTTAACAAAGCAATCTCGATTAACACTAACATCAAATTCCAATGCGCTTGTCTCTCACGCACAGCTTCAAGGACAATACGAAAGAAAGAGACGGCGGCATAGTAATCAGTTTCGTATCGTAATCGTAATTTCGCCATGCGGCCATGAACACGTCAAAACGTTAGACGCGGGTTGAATTGAAATGGAGGATGCCTGACTAGAATTAATGTATTTAGAAAAAGGGTATCAATGTCTTTGGCATGTAATTAGTACTTAGATACTACAATGTTGTTAAATCCAGGATAATCTTGGCCAAGATTCCTTTATCAGCGTTTTTGTTGGCAAAATCCTTTATCAGCGATTTTTTTGTCTCTAAAGGGTGAAGCGCAATGTGAACATAACTCGAAAAACTATCCTATCAGCTGATTTAATAGACTTCACATCAGGGGTCAACGTCATACCCACAAACGCGCACGGCGGCACGCTTGCAACGTTCAAATGCCGAGCCGACACATTTTTTTTAAATACTGTGATTTCTGTAACCGCTCATTAACGATATAAATGACTATCAAAATTTTATTAGTGGCATGATGTGTGCCTTTTCGCGAAGTTTACGTTACGATGCCAGATACAGCCTGTATAGATTACGTAAACGTTTGAATCCAGTTTAGAAACCTTGACTTGACCTCTTTAACATTTTAAAAACTGAATTTAGTCAAAATAATTTCATCTGTAATGAGAAGAAATTAAAATTCTTTATTCAAAAAGCGAAAGTTAAAAACAAAAGTTATTATATTCCTTTGATGTCCCTTTAGATACTAGCTGCGTCTCGCGGTTCCACTCACATAAGTCTCAATATAAAGCTAATATTGGAAAAACGTATTTTGTGACCTAATTCAGGTTATACTTACTCTATCTACAGATATCTCAAAAAATCCTCTTAATCCGTTCAGCCGTTTTGTATAAGAAACAAAAAAAAAACTTTTTTTGTAATCTTAATGTGTAAGTATATTACTAACATTGTCTTATCTACACCTATAATTATAAAGAGGTATTTATCGTTTCTTACTTTGGATGTAGGAGGTAATAATCTAGAAAATTGCAAATCCGATTTTAAAAAAAACTCTAACAGAAATCAACCGTTGCCGATTGCCATAGGATATCTTTTCGTCAGGCTTTACGGCATAGATGGTTTCCACACGGACCGCGTGGTGGCAGTATAACAGTTTTACACAATTATTTTATTACCGACATTAAATTTTTCTACTATTAAAAATATACATAATAATGTACCATTCCATACCCGCTAATTATTTAGCCAATTAGAAGTTATAAATATAGTGTGTTTACTGAAGATATTATAGGCTCGTAGGAAGCTGTTGGAGGTCGCACGTGAAACGTTATGCCGCACGCTCCGATGATTACTTGCAATGCAATTATGCTAGCCTGGTACCTGATGACGAGTTTTATTGTAAAATCCTTATGCGAATGGTGATTTATCCCTTTCTTTGAGCAAATAAACTCCTTTTATCTTAAATTTGGAAAGTAACGAAGAGAATTTGATAAAGTCGGTATTCATCTTTTCTGAAGTTGCTTTTTTATTTGATGCTAGAAGATAAGTGGAGCATAAAAGAGAGTTCTTTAGTTACAACAAAAAAGCGCATTAGAAACATTCAAAATTAGTGAATTATCTGTTATTTATTAAAGCTTCTATCGCGACTTCAGCTGTGTATAATTTCTTGTTTCCTCAACTTAATACAAACACGACTTACATGCTACTCGTATACTGCTGGATAGTTCATCGAAGGACTGGAACAATTTTCCAGCGGCGGTGTTTCCGTCTGACTACAATTTAAGTGTCTTCAAGTGAATAAATATGCTCTTAATAAACTAGCGCGCTTTACCATCAACGATTGCATCACTGCTTACCATCAGGCGGGATTGCGGTCAAGCACTAGTTTATAATTTATAAAAAAATATCCAAGTGTTAATGGTACACACTAAGTTATAATAGTTTAGAGGCGTATTTTCCATATATTTTTTCCTTGTTATAACTATTTCTTGCAATTAATAACGCCTGTACCCACTTGACATTGAACCCTGCTGCCCCCTTACACGGCGCAATGGCTATTATTATGATAGAGGACAAACATTACACATGGATATTACTGTCGGTCTAGTTTTTATATCTTCTCGGAAATGCAAGAAAAATATTTTATTCTTAAGCCTTTGTTACACAGATGCGACGCGACGTTATGGTACCTAATTGTTCTACTAGAATTGCGTCGCACCGTCGCGTCGCGGCTGTCAGCGGAGTATTTAATTTCTGCAGTTTTAATGTCGCTCTAATAAACGCTAGTTCAATTTCTATACGGGAGGAACAATGATACTGATTCTGCTGTTTTACAGAAATAGATCTAAATTTTTATCTAAATACATAAAGAAAATGAATTGACAATATTCAAAATTTAAATACAATCTTAAAGAAATTCATTGTTCCATATGTTGTAAATAAGGAAATAAAAGCAAAATTAGTAAAAACTTGTTATAACATTGTGTAAAACGTCTTGATGCAACTAGAATTACAATTTTATCTACAACATTAGTTTTTATCCCAGAAAAAAGTCTAACAACGTTGAGAACCTAATTTGTAATGATGAATTTACGCATTTGTATATTTTAAAATCAAATTAATACGTTTGACGCAACGTTAATCTTATTGTACACCCTGAAATAATATCAATTTGAAACATTTAGAATAGACTTTACCTTATGTTGATCTTTTCACTTTTCTGTAATAAGTAGTTCAGTTTCGAATACCTATTGGTTCGGATAAACTTAAATACAGCTTATTGTTTTGAAAAAACAACGCTTTTTGTATTGAATTTATAAGAAATCCAAGAAGATTTCTCAAAACATGCAACGGCTAAATTACAGTTCTACAGCAATGTCTAGCATAGTGTGTTCACCCCAACTTGCTCCTAAAGGATTTCCATGCAAACAACATATATTATTAAAGGAAAACAAAACGTTAATGTTGCGTCACAAATTTTAGAATGGAGTTTTTATTAAATATTGTCATTTTATAGTTATTTTTGACCTCGGCCAGTCTTACAGGTTCTTTATTATTTTTATTAGTTGTTGTTAATATTAATTTTGTTACAAGTGCAGAGTGCTCCCTTTTTACTTATTTATTTCCTGTGCGTCACCTTATCATTTAAAGCCTGTGATGTCCCATTGCTGAACAAAAGCCTTCGGATGAGAAACAAGGTGTAACGTCACTCACAGATTTTTGTGCGTTCACTCATGTTCATTATTCATAGAAAAGGGAGGATCCTCCAACCAGTCTGGTGTCATGTCTGGTTGCCCGACGGTTGACATCGGGAAGTTGTATGAATATTAATTGCAGGATCTGCTTGCGTGATACAGGTTCGGCTTAACGTATGAATGACACATTATTTGCTTGTGACGTTGCAGGTGCTGCTACAGGCCTTCCTACTCTTTTCCTACTTCTCTCTGTAGAAATCTGTTAAGAATCAGTTGTTCAAGGAGGCCAGCTCATCGTGACAGCTCCGTCTGGGCCCGCTGCAAAGGCGCTTGTCATTAAGGAGGGTCCATTAGGTTATAAGTTTGGCCCATTGGTCATCTTCTGACAGCAAATTTGTTCAGCACAATTAAATTTTAATGTATCACGTAAATAAAATATTTTAATTCCTTCTTTAGTTTAGATAAGCATGCGCATGGTTCCGTTTACGACCATTGTCCATGGAATCCTTAAAACACGATTGTTGCAAATTGATGAACAATTCAAAACAAAGTAATTGTGTTGACAAATAATAAACAATAACACTAGGGGTGACGTCGCGTCGCGCGTTGTTCAAGTCAGCCAGTGTGCGGTGACCTTAAACCGCTAGTTATAATCACTTCCCACTACTGAGAGATTCGGTCATTTCAACTTTGTTTTACTTAAATTCATTGCACACATTATTATATCTTACAAAGAGGAAACATTAAGGACCTGCTCAACGCAATATGACTTCAAATAATCTAATTTCTGCCATAATACAATAAACAAAGCAATTTGTACCTGTGATTACTACAAAAAAAAAAAACAAATACTGTGTTACGACAAAATACAAAACTGTTTCTGTTTGTTATGCGGACGAAATTAATCACAATGGTGGACCAGCAGGTTATTACGTAACATACTAACAGTATCAATGGGTTTCTTTTTGACAGTTCAATAACATTCATTGCATTATTTATGTTGTTAAGCAGACACACATTCCGAACATATGGAGCAATGGATTAGCATTTGGCTTAAGAATGATTCCAATTGATAGTAATAGAATGTTACGTAATTAGGGTGAATGTCCAATATTAGGTGAAGGTATGTTTTCATCCCGATATTCCCCTGGGATCAAGACTAATACAAATAATATGTATTTAAACTTGAAGACATTTATTTTACCCGTTTTTCGAACTTAGGTAAAAGAATCATAACACACGTATAATATAATAATATAGTCGTGGTGGCCTAGTAGTTAAAACACCAGCCTCTCAGGTATGAGTGCGCGGGTTCGATTCCAGGTCAGGCAAGTACCAATGTAACTTTTCTAAACTTATATGTACTTTCTAAGTATATCTTGGACACCAATGACTGAAGGCGAAGGAAAACATATTGAGGAAACCTGGACTTTAAGTCTGAAATCGCCAACCCGCATTGAGCAAGCGTGGTGATTACGTTCAATCCTTCTCTGTATGAGGGGAGACCTGTGCCCAGCAATGGGACGATAAAAAGGTTGGTAATGATGATACTTTTCATCCCGATATTCCTCTGGGATCACACACACGTATTTCTAAGTGAGCAGAAGGTAGGTACAGTTTTTAACAATTTAAATTATATTTTGTAGTCTAAATAATACGTTTTCTCATAAATAGGAACATGTCAGTGAAAGTAAAGATCGCAGATAATGCGAAAGGGCATGCTTCGGTAGCTCGCTATCTAAAATATATGAGGAAGCCATAGCAACTAATTAAAGTAAATATTAACTGACCGTGCCGACCCGTGAAGGTGTTGTTAGGTATCGATAACTGATTCTACTAATGGATACAAAACCGGGCTAAACTTAAAAAAAAAATCCCCCTAAAAAAATAAATATTATTTCGCAAAAAGAGGTAACTTAATAAATGTGCGTTAACACCCTTCCGCGGGCGGCGGGCGGCAGGGCACGCGGCACGTGGTCGCATCGCTATTCGCTCATAATAATACCGGTGTTGTCACTTTTTTAAAAAATACCAAATTTCGGGGAAGTTGGAATTAATCGCGGGAAAAAAAAGATTATTTCAAAATTCATTAGTATTGGTACTATGATGATTACGTAAAATTTTATATTATATTTGGTCATGTGTTTACCTAACCTTTATTATCCTTATGGGTCGGACAGGGTTTTCTTAACATACTGTATATGCTAGTTGCACAGTAAACTCTGATTGCGAGATGTAGAATTCGTGTGACGTCATTATGACACGTTGTTCCATGTGGCGTTTGTAGGTACCGCTACAACCTATTGGGCCGTATACAGAATGGTGCTGACAATACGACAATAAATTAAACATCGTGTACCTCAACACTTTCTCAGTCTACCCATAAAAAACTCATATAAATATGTATTTTTCATTTTTCACATTTTCTACATGATGTAGATGTTGATAAAGAAGTGCTTACAGGTATTCAAGTTTGGTACCGCTGGATGCGGCGGCGGTTCAAACTTTAATAATGGCTCAAAAAAAGCATGTCGATTCAGGATCGCGCTGTCGCCAATCGGAGGTCAGTGAACTAATATTTTTAAAGGATGTTCTATTCCGTTTGCAAATTTATGCGATTTAGTTTGTTTGAAATTTTCGTTTTTTTTATTTTTGATGCTAGGTTTTTTTCTATGGTTTAAGATTATTCCTATGAACCAGCATTGTTCGTGATTTCATTAACTGTCGTATTGTCAGCACCACTCTGTATAGCCCATCTACAAATTTAGTGAGGTATCCACTAATATTATTAAAGCGAAAATGTGTGGATAAATGGTTGGACAGATGGTTGTTTCAGTGTTTACTCTTTCACGCAAAAAGTACGGATTTAGGTTATGTTGAACTTAGGTAAGTATAACCATACTAGCTGTAATCATGTAACACAAGCGTTATCGTAATCGCAATAACTTTCATTTTGACATTTACGTGTTACAATTTTACGTTTTTTTTTTCACATCGAAATTTGTTCATCTGACATAACCCAGCGTATTGCGATTATTTATTGCTGTGGCTACTACACTTACATTAGGTTTATCCTAAGAAATGTTTTATATAATTTCACTTAACAAAAAGTCAATAAAAAAAAAACATCTAAAGTATTTTACGTATTTTTTTTTTTAAATAAATTTTGTTGACCCACACTAGGAATTTCTCCTGTATCCTGTCCTGTGTGCGTTTTCAAACACATAAAACTCACACACACAAACAAACAAAAAAATATATATATATATAAAGTATTTTACTTTCAAAAAAGTTATTAGGTCGATAATTCTCAAAAATTCATAAATAATTTATCACGACAACTATAACAACTAGTGGAACATACATTTGAGGGATTCGGGTACCTCGCGGGGTGTTCTAACCCTGGACTTCCAGTAGACACTAGTTTTGAGACTTCTTGGAAATGAATGCTATACTGGTCATACGCTCACGTCGGGATTGGAATTTTCTCTTCTTATATGACTAAATTATTATAGATCATTCTCATAGGCCACATAATCAACGTGTACAATCAACAAAAAACGCATTGTATAAATAGATAATAAAATAACTCCGATACAAACACCATATACATATACGTGCCTTTCAAATAGTAGTGAATCATTGAATCTGCATTGTATGCAGAATTCTTTCCTGCGCGGGCGCAGCACGTTCAGCTAACTTGTGGGTGGCATTTCCAGGTATATTTACTGTCATTTATATTTCTTTTTTCTTTGTTCAATTGTTTATTTTTAGCTGCGCACTGTAGAAATTGTGGGAGAGCCTTGACCCTGATTATTGTAATAATCGCGAAAAAGTCTGCAATACCTCTAACGAATATTGTTTTTTGTCGCGTGTTTGTTAATTAATGAATCCATACCTAGTACGTACCTTCATTTTAATCATCGTTTATGAATAAACGCCTTATATACTATGGTGTTTATTCATAAACGATGTTTAAAGTTAAGTGATGCTAAAACGTCAAAAATGTGTTGTTAAAAGTCACTAATCACTAGTTAACTTTAAGCAAACTTTATCAATAACGGGGCATAAGCTTATAACGTGCCTAAGGCTGGGGCATAAGTATTCTCTCTGTGAGAAGAATTGGGCCGTAATCCATTACGCTGACTTAGTGCAGGTTGGTAGATGTTACGTCTTCGAATTTTTGATAATAGAATATGAAGTTTTCCCAGGCTAACACATCACGTTGTGACGTCACTAATACGTCTTGAATAAGAGTATCATCATCATCATCATCAACCCTTATCGTCCCACTGCTGGGCACAGGTCTCCTCTCATACAAAGAAGGATTGAGCGTAATCACCACGCTTGCTCAATGCAGGTTGGCGATTTCAGACTTAAAGTCCAGGTTTCCTCAAGATGTTTTCCTTCACCTTCAGTCATTGGTGTCCAAGATATACTTAGAAAGTACATATAACTTTAGAAAAGTTACATTGGTGCTTGCCTGACGTGGAATCGAACGCATACTCATACTTCGAGAGGCTGGTGTTTTAACCTCAAGGCCACCACAACTTCCCCGATTGACGTTATTAAAGTTAAACAAATATCCTTAAAAATAAATTATTACTATTGAAAAATTTTAATATTTGCTTGTCA
Source organism: Sesamia inferens (assembly GCA_037179545.1). Classification (NCBI taxonomy): domain Eukaryota; kingdom Metazoa; phylum Arthropoda; class Insecta; order Lepidoptera; family Noctuidae; genus Sesamia; species Sesamia inferens. The sequence continues at coordinate 1,729,601 of CM073943.1, forward strand.
TTGTATCGAAAATTGAACTTTGTTGTGCAGAATTTAAAGTTATTTTTCGATAAAGTCACAATTGTTTGAATTTTGGCGAATATGTCGCAATATTACGACATAATTTTGCATTTCCTACTTCCTTATATATAACGATTTATGTCAAGAAATATGTACGAGTATAATGAGAAAACTTTCAATACCTTCTGAAATAAATTCAATATCGTGTACATTTTTTCGTGTATATTATTTTTTTCTAAATTTTGCGCCGACCCCAAATAAATCGGGATAAGAGAAGTAAAATGACTTAAAGCATTTATATCAATTCAACTAATTCATGCAGTTTTTAATTAATTATCAAGGGGTCGGTCAGTCAGAAAAAAAAAGCTGGTTGCCAATTCCGAATCTAAGTAGGCTTCTACTACGATTTGGAATGGGTAACCAGCTTTTTTTTTTGATGGAGAACGCCTAGCAAGAACCTCCATGGACATTCTTTTAAATGAAAATATTGTATCATTATCATCATCATCATTTCAGCGGACAGACGTCCACTGCTGGATATAGGCCTCCCACAAGGATCTCCACGACGACCGGCCCTGCGCCTCCCGTATATTATATACATATAAATATACAATATTTGTAACAATATGTCAATATTCCACAATATTTCCGTATACAGTAAATATTCTTTATGTATGGGGAAGTATTATTTCAAGTACATACGGAGATTTTCTCACACAATTGAGATGGCGCAACAGTCGATGATCAGAGATGACTGTGTGTTACTAGTACTTTCTCACATAATACATGGTGGGGCCACAAAATTGGCGGCAGAAAGAGCGGATGAAAATCAACACAATGAGTCATATATCTATACTAATATATAAAGCTGAAGAGTTTGTTTGTTTGAACGCGCTAATCCAGTTCTTGGGATTAGCGCGTTCAAACAGACAAATCCGATCCGATTTCAAAAATTCTTATAGGATAGCCCATTAATCCAGGAAGGCTTTAGGTTATATAACATCACGTTGGGATCAATAGGAAAACCAAAACGCGGGTGAAACCGCGTGGCGCAGCTGGTTCATAATAAATCATACAATTTATTTTTGAGTAATTTTTAACATGTTAATATTCCCTCTTATTCATAAACGCTGCTTAAAGTTAACTAGTGATTAGCGATTCTTTAACCATTCAATTTTGACCTTTTAACGTCACTTAACTTAAATCATCCTTTATGAATAAACACCACAGTGTTTAAGGGGTTTATTCATAAACGAAGATTAAAGTTAAGTGACGTGCAACGTCTAAAATGTATGGTAAAAGAATCGCTAATCACTAGTTAAGTTTAAACATCTTTTATGAATAAGGGTTTATGATTATGTTTTGAGTGTTTTCCAGGCAATCACAAATCATTCGCATATAAAAACTCAATTAAAATGCAAAGTAATGTAAACCTTCACATCGCAATTTTTGCCTTATTGACCCTGGTTTTGGAAAGTGGACGTTACTACTCTATTTAAGCACTCTAGACTTATCTTACAACACATATTTATTTACTAGAATAGCTAGTCTAATTTTCAAGGGCAGAGGTGGTCAGAAAGCGAGTATTGAAAGATCTTCGATTACATCGTCAGACGACTGGGACGTTCCAAGCAACTGTACTATAAATAAAACATTATGGTCAAAACACTAAGATCATCATCCGTGTATTATTCATCATATTCACAATATAGTTTAAAAAACTAAAAAACATGCAACTAAAAAAACAAACGAATTTATACAATACTAACATTAAACTCCAAGTCAATATACCAAGAAAGCAAAAAAAAATTATTAAAACTAAAAAAAATATTAGCAAAGGGTGTGACAGTTCACATATGTATGCATTGTAAAAAAATCTCATGAACATGAACTCATATAACGTGTCAGTAAGCTAATTCTGGAGAAAGAAGGCAAACACTGTCTTGAGTTAATCAAAGCCACCACTAACTGCCATACAATTTGACCAGTTTAGGACATTTGTTTGTCGCAGAGATGAGACAGCGACTACATTTCGAACGTTTTAAAAAAATGGCATTCTGTTCCCATGTGTGTCGCTAATTCTATGGCCACACTAGTTCATTAGACTGCACTTTCCTGGTACAATCGATGTTCACATGGCACTATTACTATACTCAACGACTGTCTGCCGGCTGCTTATGTAACAAAGGAATAAGGTATGGCTGTATGTATCGTAGAAAATGTGACGTGTTTCACACCTAATAAGGCACATTAACGAAACTGTTATCATTATATTAATTTAGCGTGAACGAGTATCTGGCTGTCTACTCAAAATGTCGATTCCAAATGTTCGAAAAGATTGCTTGAAACTTGGGTGGCAATTCTCGTAACAAAATTCGCTACTTACCTACATATTTGAAATTTGTTTCACTCCGAGATGACACTTAGCCTTCTATAGACAAAACATCCTTTAGACCTTATCCCATCAGCAAACGTTACTGAATTTTAGGCCATACATATCTAAAAAACTTAAAAAAAAGACTATTCAAACTTATGTTTCTAATTTATATTATTTCAAATTAAAAAAATCAACTATAGTGTGGCTATTGAAAAGTTAATAAAGTATAAAGTTGTATCTTAAAATTAACTGTAATGTGTGAAAATGAAGGTTTTTTTCAATAAACTCATATCTATTTACATTTTGAAATCAAATCAAATAGTTTACTTGTGATACTCAGGTATATATCATGGGTCTTATGGGTCAAGGTGAGTTCTTGTCTCACAGGCATACAAATTCATTAAACAATAACAGTTTACAGAAGAAACAAAAAAAGAAGATAGAAAAAAAATACTTATTAACTTATTTATTTTACATGCACTCAATCATACATCAACAATATAGTCAGTCAGGGTTTGGCTACTAAAACGCGAAATCAGATTAGGTATTAAGACGAAACAAAACGAAAACCTTATAACAATCAATTTCACCTGTCATAACGTAAACACTATAATAACTAAATACCGGCTGTTAAGCACCTACACCAAATAATAACCATAACAAAAAAGAAAGTGTTACCACAGTTATCCGATTTGAGAGAGTGAGAGTGTTGATTACTCCGCACTTTTTATGTAATCTATTGATGGACAGCTCAATATAATACTTTGACTTATCCGCCTATAGGCAGTTCTAACGTTTTATAATGGAAAAATAACCAAGGGAACGTGTTCTAGCTTAAGTTTGGAAAGTGAAGTGAAGAAGAAAGTATTTATCGTTACGAAAATTGTGATTCGAGGATGACTTTGCGAAGATCGAGGTAGAGATATTAGTACAGTTTTCACCATTTCACTTACACATTACCACCGATAAGAGGACTCTTCTTCTATATTCGATTTTGATCATTATGAACTATTAGAATTATCGCACTGACAGATCAATGTCCCACGTATGCCTACTGCTGGGCATAAGCTTCCCTTTCCCTTTTCCACACACTTCTGTCCAGTACCATTGCAGGCCGAACCTTTCGGTAGAAATCAAGTACATCCCCTCTGCTTCAATGTCGTCTAGCATTTAATGTTACCCAATCAGTGGTTTATTTAGCCCACTGCTCATTAGTCATGCGGCAGACATTTTTAATTACCATTCAAATAATCAGCAAGCCAAAATGTTGTCATATAATTACCTAAGGTAACACATAGTAAAACATGAATAAATTCATACTTCAATTGAGTTATACAAGTTCCATTAAATATAACAATTTATCAGTGTCGACTGGACAGATTGTTTTGTAATGTCTCATATGATTGAAAACCAAATATTTTATTTATCTATTTTGATCCACCAACAATTGCTTACAATGGGTATTGTACATACATGAGTAACCATCACTTAAGAATGGAGGAACAAAACTGGATACAGTAACATGGGTGCATTAGAAACAGTCTCTACAAGAATGTATGTCAGTGTAGTTAGCTGTGATCAAATCAAATCAAATCATTTTATTTGTTAACACAGGTAAATATTTAAAGATCTTACATAGAAATAACGCGCTGTGTTATGCCAGTGGGCGTACAAAAATATACTTTCAGAAATCATGCACAATTACCATTTCCAATTAAAATGACAGACCCAGATGAGGAACAATTTCTTCTTAATTTATGTCAACAATTCTAAGTCAAAATAATATGTATATCATCAATATTAATTCAAAATCATAATTATATACAATATTACTTTCTTTACATTGAGCCATCATTCAAGAATTCGTCTAACGTGTAGTAACATTTTTCAATAAGTAATTTATTAAGAGCGCTTCTAAATTGTATCAGTGGCATATTTTTAATGTCATTAATGTGATAAAACTTTATTGACTGATCAATCCCACCCCATCCTACTTCCTACTTTATATTACAAAGGCGCTGCCCCCCCCCCCCCCCCACCAGGAAATCTCGCACTACAGGTATGAACTTCCCTAATTACTAATCTAAGTATAAACGGGGACTTCATTTGCGACTATTTCTAAGGTAAAAGCGGACCCCAGACTTCAAAGCTGAAAAAGCTTCGGATGCGATGGCATTAACGCTGAGATGATGATGATGATAGGCGTCTATTTCCCCTGGACATTAAACTACAAATACTTAATGTTTCATGAAGATGTGCTCGTGTAATTTGTAAGACTAAATAGCCGGACAAAATCTGAGTTGAAGTCCCCCGCGGTCAGGGATGTAGGTATGTATATATTGATGTTATGCCAATAAACACGTTTTTCTTTCACTCAAAACAAACAAACAAAGAACAGAAATCATATCTTGTATCATAAATATGATCATCACAAATATGCAGGAATTTTATTAAACATTCCACCTCAGACTTGAATCACCAATCCCTGTCTGCATTGATTGCAATAACAGTAATGTACAATGTAACAGTATGCCTACAAGACGTCAGACGTACCAGACATCGCGTAACAATGCCATACTCGTAGCCATGTTGTTGCCATGTCTGATGGCAAGTTGGCAACGATTAATGCGGAGGACATGAATTCATGACACAAAAATGTTGCGATAATTATTGTTGGAAACGATGGTCAAACAGGAATTTTCAGAAACCTTTAATGTGTAAGCTTTTCAAGAAGATAAACCACCTTAATACGATGATGGTAAAATAAAAAACTACATTACGGTAGGTAATTCTCTACCGTATAATCCTGTGTTGGTGCTCAGTAGCCACAAAACCCCAGAAAGTACATAAGTATATTCAAATTTTATTTATGTTGCAATTTAACGACATTTCAATGGCAATTAAAGCTATGGTTAATGCTAGAACTCGTAGCATACATAACTGTACTATATTATGTAAAAGCTAAAGTTATTTTTCAATAAACTATAAAAAAAACGTTGCATTCGCAAAAATATAAAACTCACCTACACAAACAGCCAGACCCGGAACAACTACTTATAGTTCAAAAAATATTTATTCTATATAGGACTCGAACCCGCGACACACAACGCAGCAGTCAATGCTCTGCTTCAAGCTTAACCACTCCGCGATTCGTCGTGTTCCGGCATGATTTCTAGTGAAGCCGTACGGAGGACGGGTCTGAGCATTTGTGTTGCGATATATGCCGGGTACGATGCGCCTAATGTTGTTGTGTTGGGAGTTTGGTCGTGGAGGGTCTCCAGATTAATCTCCCTCTGGCGCAGCATCGATGATCGTGTTGTTGGGTTTAACAATGCATCACCTCGTTCAACTGCCGTCTTCCCTCCTATTCACTAAGTTTTTTAAGTGAATAGGCTTAATAAACTGGCGTGCTTTACCATCAACGATAGCATCACTGCTTGCCATCAGGCGGGATTGCGGTCAAGCACTAGTTTATAATTATATAAAAAACTCGAACGCATTGTAGGTAGTGAACACTCTGGTTTGACACATGATAAAGCTTTGATAATATTTAGGCCAAACACCTGCACGTGTTATCAAAGTATGCGCACCTTGCCAACACGTGAGCGTTGAGTAAAGCATGGCCAATATTGATCCACACACGGCCAACAGCTTGCCAAACATCGCTTTTAAAGGTCGCGTTACATAACTTCGGATGTGTCCGGCGACACACTCACCGACTTCGCCGACTATGGTTTGTTGACCGTAATTCTTATAACTACCTATATAAAATATTTCGGTCAAGTGCACATTTAATATGCGTGATTTTGTCACTGGTATTGCAATTATATTTTAGATTGGCCAAATGCGAATGTTACTTAATAAAATGATCTGATTTTGGCTGATTTAAATAATGGCTAGAATTGTTCCTTAGGCGCAATTCAACTGCCATAACATTTGGCGTACTGTTGGTACACCTCTGTCCAAACCTTCGTGAAATATAGAGTGATGTTCTAATCTTTAATTATGGCAAGCAAAGCTGATTTCGATGATTTTCAAACGTCTAAAGTAAGTAAGTAGTGTGTCTAATGTTGTACAAAGCACAGGTCCGTTCGTGTGTGGAGTACTGCAGCCACATTTGGGCTGGTGCTGCTAAGTGTCACCTGGCCACTTTGGATTCAGTGGAGAGGCGTGCGAAGAGGCTGATTCGTGACCCTGATTTAACTCGAGTTGGTCTCCAAAGCCTAGAGCACAGGCGTAGAGTAGCCAGCCTTTCGGTGTTCTATAGGATACATTCTGGGGAGTGTGCGAGGGAATTGTACGATTTAATTCCCCCATCTCCGTTCCACCATCGGACGACCCGTCGTACGGCGAGTTTCCACCCTTATGTTGTTAACACCTCTACGATCCGGATGAAGCGTTTCGCCTCCTCCTTTATACCGCGTACATCGAGAGACTGGAACAATCTGCGGTGTTTCCGTCGGACTACAATTTGAGTGTCTTCAAGGCTAGAGTGAATAGGCTCTTAATAAACTAGTGCGCTTTACCATCAACGATTGCGTCACTGCTTACCATTAGGCAGGATTGCGGTCAAGCGCTGGTTTATACTTTAATAAAAAAAAAAAAATAAAAAAAAAAAATGGAAAGTACAAGTCGGACACGCGCACAAAGAGTTCCGTGCCATTATCTATAAAAATCCCGTCTGTATGGAAGCCGCCTCTAAATGTTCATTTTATTTGTACTTAATTACATATTTATTTTTAAATGGGTTTCACGGCGTGATCAAATCAGAAATGAGGAGATCCGCAGAAGAACGAGAGTAACCGCCATAGCCTGAAGAATTGCAACACTGGCAGGGCCGGGCACATTGCCCGTAGGACCGATGCCCGATGGGTTCTCAAGTGGTGAACACGCACTGGAAGACGCAGCGTGGGTAGGCCCCCGATATGGTGGACCGACGACCTGGTGAAGGTCGCATGAAACTCTGGATGTGAGAGGCGTAGGACCGGTCGTCGTGGAGATCCTTGGGGGAGGCCTATGTCCAGCAGTGGACGTTTTTCGGCTGAAATGATGATGAATTTGTAGCTGGGACTATATTTCAACAACTTGCTACGTCTACCTGTTGGCGTTATTAATGTCGAGCAAAAAATGACACTAACAACTGACAACTAGCTGCAGTTTGGTTGTGTTGTTGATCTAAGTCTTGACTATTATAGAGTTACGTCCGGTTGGCGCAGTGACTGAGTCTATTCCCGCAAGGAATAAGTATTCGTATGGTCTACTAGCAGTGCCCTGTGGTTACACCCGCGTAGGTTACCCGGATATGTTTTTTTTATTTGATCCCGGTCGCAGCGTGATGTTATATAGCCTAAAGCCTTCCTGCGTTCAAACAAACAAACTCTTCAGCTTTATATATTAGTATAGATATAGATTGGTAAACGTAAGGCGAGGCGCCCTCAGGCTAGGTGCAGCGGACTAGCGATCTTCGCTAGATGGCTGGTAGTAGCTGGCTGAGAGTTGCCGAATATAGAGTTGAATGGCGTGTAATAGGAGAGGCCTATGTCCAGCAGTGGACTGCTATAGGTTGATGAAGTGATGATGATGACCTACAGATTCCGGAGCTATTTGTGTTGTGAGTTAAAATTTTTGTAAACGCACCTACGATTCAGTAATAAAACTCTTCACACCGGAACAATGTGTTGATGCCTTAAATGAAAGTGAAACACTTAGAAATATTTCATCACTGATAGTAAATTATTTTTAAACTTGAAAATAGAAACAGCAATCGATTCGCATTGAAGAGATACTTAAGCTACAGCGTTCTTTTACAATTCTTTAACAGCGTTCCGGATATCAGAGACACACAGAAGTTTCCGTTATATAGTGTCAACAAAAAGAAAAGAGAAAGTACTGAAAATTCAGGCTGTAATGTTAGCACTATCTTTTTGCGTCTTACTCTGGCATGAAAACCAATTCTGGGGATTTTTCACTCATTTATATGAGTACTTATAATCACTCTTTTAATGTTCCCAATATTGAGACACAAGCCTTCTCTCTTTAAGAGGGAATAGACCATTTTCAGCACGCGTGCGTCTACTAGTGTGTGTTGGCAGATGTCATATGTGTGTCTTTGAGTTTTAGGTTTAAGGACATGCCGACTTCCTCACAATGTTTTCCTTCACCGTTATGAGAGCAAAGGTGATGTAATGAAATACAAAAAGTTAGGTGTTTGCGTCCTACAACTCGTAAGTCGGAACCAACGAGCCACTACGACACTTATACGCTCACATTTACTAATAATATTGACAAATTAACTGCAGATATGTAGGGGATAATATCCAATAGGTACTGTATTGATACTTAACACACTACCATATTGAGATAGAATGAAAGAACCACTCCTTCCTTTTATAAAAGCAGCAAAATAGAAAAGTCTTAGGTAAGTGAGCCCCCCTTCTTCTGAATTTGATATTCTACTTATTAGAACAGTGTTTTTCCTGGCACGGCCTTGTAGTATCGATATATAGAATACTAGCTGCGCCGCACGGTTTCACCCGCATAGGTTTTAATAAATTTTTTTATATACTTCGCTCCTATTAGTTGCAGCGTGATGTTAAAAGGCTAAAGCCCTAAAGGCCTAAAGCCTTCCTGGATTAATGGGCTATGTAACGCAAAAATAATTTTTCAAATCGGACCATTAGTTCCTGAGATTAGCGTGTTCAAACAAACAAACTCTTCAGTTTTACATATTAGTATAGATTTATCGATCCTCTTCCTTCCTCTACTTCTTATTTGGAATTGTTAAACAGAAAAACAAAATTCCTACAATTAACCGGTAAAACTTTGAAGTGTTTGATTCAGTTTGGAACCTTCAATAATTATAAAGAAAAAGCAACGATCTCCTCCCTACCTCTTGGCTTTGGGACCCACAGGTTGAGAAACACTGTACTCGTGTAACCAAACATCAAAGTGGTTCTAGAAATGGATACCCTGAAGCATTTGGTAGGGAGCTAAACAACAGTGGGAAGTATAAAAAAACACAAATTATCCTCTACCAACCTCAAACAAATAAGAACAATAACAGGAGGATACTATCCATAAAATATCAAAATGTGACCCATATACCACCATTATCCTCATTCATTGAACATCGGCGGCGAGCGGAAGTACGAGAGAGGATGGTTGCACAACCACTAGTTAAATGTTCGACTCGCTAACGTGACATAACTGTGTTGAAACCCTTGCGTCACCGGCAGCTCTTTTTGACTGACCACGACTCACAGATAGTTATTATAGATCCGCGTAATTATAAGGTACGAGTAAGTTGATGGTGCTTGATGATCACGAAGTAAGTATACCAGTGATGATAATACACAATTATTATTTTTTTCCCCTCAACCTCAGTAGTCACCCCCTTTCATGCTATATTTCATACCCTCCACCTTCTTTTTGGTTTTCCTTCAGTAATACCCAACTACATGCATCCTTATTGCCCTGCGGGCTGCGTCATATGCCCATATAAAGATAACCGATTTCACACCTGAGTTACTTAAAAAGAAAATAACACTTCAATATTTATTAAAAAATATTGCAGGTATTTTGAATTAGACATTTTTAGGGTTCCGTAGTCAAATGGCAAAAAACTGAACAATTATAGATTCGTCATGTCTGTCTATCCGTCTGTCCGTCCGTATGTCACAGCTATTTTTTCCGAAACTATAAAAGCTATGCTGTTGAAACTTGGCAGGTAGATGTATTCTGTGAACCGCATTAAGATTTTGATGGAAAAATAAAAGAAATAATAATAAATATTGGGGGCTCCCCATACTTAGAACTGAAACTCAAAAATGTTTTTTTTTTCATCAAACACATACGTACGTGTGGGGTATAATGGATAGGTCTTCAAAAATGATATCGAGGTTTCTAAAATATTTTTTTTCTAAACCGAATAGTTTGCGTGACAGACGCTTCCAAAGTGGAAAAAAGTTGGTCCCCCCCCCCTCTAACTTCTAAAATAAGAAAATGAAAAATCTAAAAAACATATGATGTACATTACTATAAAAACTACCAACGAAAATTGTTTTGAACGAGATCTAGTAAGTAGTTTTTTTTTAATACCTCGTAAATCATAAACCCCTTATTACCGCGTAATCTTTCACACAAATAACTTAAATCCTTTAATTTCATAAATTTCCGGTTTTACTACTGTACGACGGGTGGTCGATTATACTATAATATTCATAAATCATCATACAATAATGATCACTTGATACGATCATAGCCAATATATATTCATTAACACTGTAAAAGGCAATGCATATAATTACTCGTATGTAAAGTATCAGTCACCACAGATGCCACAGTCTGCTTGATTGAGCTCCTTACAGTATGTCAATGCGAGTGTTTTCACTAGTAAACGTGTTGTCATATTAGATGAAACAATTTTATCAGTGTGGCTATCAATCGAAATACATTTTAAAACATACTGCTTCATTGGATCAATTCCACAGTTTACTTGACAGATTAAAATATTTCGTCGTCGATCGCTACTTCCACGTTTCTTCTTAAGCCTATAGAGGTCCACTGTTGGACAAAGGCTTTCCCAAGACTTTCATTGGGGGGTTTGTCGTAATCCCCACGCTTGGCAGGCGGATTGGGGATCGCAGTAATTTGATATTCCACAGGAGAAGCGCTGCTGTCCGCTTCCCTGGTGAGATTAGTCGCCTCTTACGACACCCACGGGAAAATATGGGCACGTTTAGTTATGTTAAATGTGAACGTCAAACGTTTTGTCACGTCATTTCTCAAACCTAACACGTTTTTTGTTGTTGAATCAATGTTATTAATTTATACACTGTGGTTCACTAGTCTTAGAATGAATGCAATTACACAGGATGTGTGTTATTAGTTAGTAATGTATCGCGAAGGGCGTCAGAGAAACAAGTAGAACGGATACCGACGAAGTTGACCATAAAAGTAAACTTGATCTTTGGACCCCTAATCAGGAAAATTGTGGAAGTTTTGCAATTGAATTGCTCTATCAGTATGTATATATGGAGCCTTGAACCTCTATGTAAGGGTCGACTGTTAACGTTTGAAGCAGTATAATGCTGAATACTTAGCAAGTGAGAATTCTAAGTTTAGAATTTTAGATTAACGCTATTTTTGGGAATTTGGAATTGTGGTCGCCTGTAATGTGTACTGTATTCGTATCTGTACCGCTGGAAGCGGGAGGCGCAGGACCGGTCGTCGTGTACAACCTTGGAGGAGACCTATGTCCAGCAGTGGACTTCTTTCGGCTGAAATGATGATAATAATGATGATTCGTATAAACAAGTATGCTTGCAATAGGAATGTTTCCTGGGTAAAAAAAAATGATTCTATTTAGTCCGTCATTCAGATTATAGAAAAATATTGCATATGTATATTTTGTTTTATCAAATAAAAAATAAAAGGCAAATATAAAAGGCATTTAATATCAGGAGTGGTGGCTGGTGATGTCACTCCTCGCTAAAAAATGTAGCGTCTAGTGACGTCACACGAGTTTTCAACGCAATGTGTCGTCTTCGTTTCTTGTTTATATGAAAAAAGACAAAATACGTGTCTAGTATTTTATGGAAATCTGACTGATGGACTAATTAGTTGTTTTAGTCAGCTACCCTATTGCATTGGTCTGTCATACCATATATGTAGTAGAGGATGCAATAAGGAACGTCCTTCTTCCTTTTGTTTATTGGATGAAACGTATTTTATCAAATACATAATATATCGCAACTGGATTTGCAGATCCTATTGGTTAAGAAAATCCTAGCCAAGCGATTATTAATTAAAATAAAAAAAAAACACTTAAATTTCACCTATGTGTTTAACGAGTTTTAGGGGTTTCTTTGTGATTTACAGACCCAACCTGTCACCTAAACAGGTGTATAAACATTCAAGCTTCGTACAAGCATATCTAAAAGGTCTTGCTTGAACCAACGGTCCAAAACTGACCGGATTATTTTCACTAACCTTGGAGGGAGGTTGCGATACATGTTTATATGCACGGACGCATGCTACTACGAAGGTTTGCAGCGTTGCAACACTTACACCGATCTGGCAACCTCGCGATAGTGACGACACCGAGAATCAGTTGATGAGAATCTTTGATGGATGGATTATGGAAGTGGTTAAGGGTTCCGGCAAAATGAAAGGCCGATTTCAGTAATTATCACTGCGATAATCAATGTTAAAACTTTATAAAAAATGTTACAAATGAAGAAGTATTTATGACAGACTGGGATCATTTTGTGAACCTCTGTTAATTTGAAACCAGTTAAGCACCAATAACTTATGATAATTGAAGACCTTACACTGACCTCAACCGTGAAGCCGATCTGATCATCATTTTATAGGAATTGGGATTTTCCAAGATACAACATTCATCTGAACATATATAGTGAGAGTAATGGGGCTTCGTGTTCTTTCTCACAGTTTTCCAAATAGATAGTTTACTTACATACATCATATATAACCAGTGTATAAAGTTCCCACTGTTGAGACACAGGCCTCCATACTGAGAGGGAGTGGGCTAACACGCGGGGCAAGCGCGGTTTGATAGATGCTTCACGTTTTTGGCTCTGGCATGCCGGTTCCCTCACGATATGTTCCTTCACTGCTTTTGAGAGCCGTGTTGATGTAATGAAATACAAAAACTAAGGCGCTTGCCTGGGTTTGAACTCATGACCTCCAAGTCGTAAGTGGGGTCAATACCACTGATCCACTACGCCATGCTCTTACACACTCGCACTAATCATTATCATCATCATCATTAAGTCACATAGACAAAAAGCCAGACCCGGAAAGATTACTTGTAGGTCATACAAATATTTATTCCGTGCGGGAATCGAACCCACGACATGCAGCGCAACAGTCGATCGCTCAACCACTATATTAGCTCCTTAATAAATAGTAAGCATTTACTTCGTATGTCTTACATTTCAATGCTTAAGATTTTCTCTACGGAGATCCGCGGACACAATATATCTTCATATAAACCTATTCATCTCTTGCAATTCTATCACATAATAGCTAGACATACACATAGTTTTTATATATAACCCATTGTTTACTGACCTCTCTGACCCCTACCATAATAATTATTTAAGTAAGCTTTAATTACAAGGCAATAAGGTTCATTGTCGAACCGATATTGTTACTACATCTTCAAGGATTGTTTTTCGTCACAAGCTTGAGACAAAACCTATGAGAAAAATACTTTGACGCCATAATTTTATAAGAGTGTGCGAATATATTTTACATATACAATATGTAAAGAAAACCCTGTCAGATCCGTGAAGGTAATGTTAGGTATCGTTAACTGATTCTAATAATGTCAACAAAGCCGGGCTAACCTTAAAAAAAAATCCCGCTAAAAAAAAAATTATTTCGAAAAATCGAGGTAAGTTAATGCATGTGCGGTAGGCAACACATTAGGGGTACATGCGCGGGTGTAGGGGGGCAGGGCACGCGGCACGTGGTCGCATCGCTATTCGCTCCGTCACAAATGGTGTTGTCACTTTTTTTAAAGTACCAAATTTTGGGGAAGTTGGAATTAATTCGCGGAAAAAAAAGATTATTTCAAAATTCATTACTATTGTGTATACCTAACATTTATTATCCTTTTGGGTCGGACGGGGTTTTCTTTACATATTGTATGTACATATCATGTATTTGACAGAATTCTTGGATTGTTCAAGTACTGTCGAAACTCGACGTCACTTCTAAGCAAACATAGTACTATGTTCTTATTTACCATCAGGTGAAATAGTTATTAAATGCAGTCATAAACTGGTCCTAAAGTGTTGTAATTTGCACGCTAAATTTCTAGCATAGAGATAAAATAGTAATAAAATATATGACTTGATCTCAATTTCCCACCAAAATGTTGCTAAAACTAATTTTTGAATTAAATTACTGGACACACAAATGTACCGTTCAATCACAAATAACGTCACACAGGACATTGTATCCCAATTCGTTTAAATTCAACATCTATTCAATACCTAAAACAAAACGACGGGTTTTTGCTTTAAAAACTTAACTAATTTTGAAATCCGCGCGTTGATGTCTTTTCTGTGTAAAACAGTTTCGGGATCACATTTTCAGTTTTACATTTTATTTTATATTTTTAAAGTCGAAATGATTCAATCAGGTTGATATGATAATGACTTTCAATAATGAATTAAATAACAGTATGTAATGTTATGTCGAACCTTTATTTAGATACGAGATTTTATCCCTAATATTTTATGTTACAAAAACTTGTAGTTTTTGTTTGAGCAAGATAATAAATAATAACTAATCGTACACACAACACGTGTCAACATAAACTAAATAGGTTTTTTGTATTACAAACTTCTTTTAGAATAACGATTTTAGAAATATAATGTTCGTTTATAACAATATTTGCAAAGTAACTAATTATGTATATTATCTACCTTAATATTATGCTTACAAAAGTAACCTACAACCGTCTGTATGTACCCATACAGTAATCGCAGTCTGCTGCTTGTCAGAGCCAATGTTGATCTAGGATCATCATCACCTTTTTATCGTCCCACTGCTGGGCACAGGTCTCCTCTCATACAGAGAATTATTGAGCGTAATCACCACGCTTGCTCAATGCGGGTTGACGATTTCAGACTTAAAGTCCAGGTTTTCTCAAGATGTTTTCCTTCACCTTCAGTCATTAGTGTCCAAAATATACTTAGAAAGTGCATATAACTATAGAAAAGTTATATTGGTACTTGCCTGTAGGCCTAGTATGAGTTTTCTATACGAAACTCGATCGTCGATATCGAGCGCGGTTGGCGCTCTCATTGGTTGAGAGTTCTTGTGACCTTGAAGCGGGCCAATCGCTGAGTCAAACGCGCTCGATATCGACGATCGAGTTTCGTAATGAAAACTCATACTAGGCCTACTGACCTGGAATCGATCCCGAGCACTCATACTTGAGAGGCTAGTGTTTTACCCACTAGGCCACCACGACGTAGGCCAGACCGGACCGGAGCTAGGATATTTTTATTAAATTATGACAAAATACACTCAGACTCAGTCGCGGGCATTAGTTTTTTTAAAAGTGATTATGTATTACGATGTAGGACGATCCTTTTGAAAGATTCTTATTTAATTTGAACTTAAGAAAAGTTCAGTTTGAATAAATAGCATTAGGTTTTGATTGAATAAGTTTATTTATAACCAGTCACTGTAAAATAACGAATCACTTACAGTAGTCATTGAAGAATGAAAGAACAGTGTAAGACCCAGCGCACACCGCTGGAGGCGCGACAGAGCGCAATTGAAGACAACAATTTAATATAAACTTTAACCACCTTGATATACAGTTGACAGAGGCCCAAAGTACACCGCTGGATGCGCGCGGCGGAGCGTATTTCCTTGATTTTTCGTTTCTAGACCGTATGTCAAGGTAGTTAAGGTTTATATAAAATTGTTGTCTTCAATTGAGCTCCGCCGCGCATCCAGTGGTGTGCGCTGGGCCTACCTCTAACCAAAGTTCATTATACAAACTATTATTTATAAGTGTCGTTAAAGTTTTTGTCACTTAATGTACAGCTAACCTCATACATCAATGGTGACCTCTCCAGTAAACCTGAATACCTTTTTTACGTCACAACTCTTTATATAGCTATTTCCTGCTAGATACAAAGTATTTATTATAGTGTAAGGCTTCTTCCTAAAAACAAAAGATAAGTTGTACAATCAGAGATGTAATAAATTTCACAGATTATAGTAGCTGGATGTGTTGTCGTCTGTACAATTTTATTGTTTGTTTTCTCCAATAAAATAAAATAAATACATAAAAATGATAGTTTTTATGTCAAAAATAACTTTTTCATAAAAATGTTACAGAAATTAGGTCTTTTAGAATTTAAACAGTCTGTTTGTTGATAAGAAATTTCCGTGAGTATATCTAGTTTGTTGTTACTGTTCTAGACCTAATCTACATCACCCTTCATCATCATCATCACCCTTTTTCCCAAGTATGTTGGGATCAGCTTCCTATCCAACTGGATTCAGCTAAATATTAGTAATTTTCAAGGAGCGAATGCCTATCTCCTCCACAAACCAGATACTGGACAGTAGGATGCCGCATGGTAAAACTGGTTGTCAAAAAAAAGTTTGTCAGCCCATATCAACTGCTTATCGTGCTTTCAGAGGCACGGAAGGGTCTCTGTATGTAAGGAAGGTCACAGAGCAACCGCAGCAACCGTTGCTTTACCTGACCGATCGACCCGTGTGGCTAATATTATTAAGTCATACTATTATACTATACTATTGTAGAAGCAGATCCATCGCAAACTACGTCCGAGTTAGTTGTAGGCTGCGGTGTTAGTGATAAAACTTTTTTAATCCACTTGAAACAAATTGGGAAGTTAAGAAAACTCGAAAGGTTTGAAATTGAGTGAAGCAAACTGACAAACGCGCTTCGACTGCTGCGTTACATTCCTGAATCGGCACAATAATGAAGGGATTTTAAATCGAATCTTTACCTGTGATGAAAAGTGGATACTCTACAACAATGGGAAGCGCACATCGCAATGGCTGAACCCCGGTGAACCATCCAAATTCTGCCCCAAGAGAAAATTGACTAGAAAAGAGTTATTGGTCAGCGTTTGATAGACTAGTGCCGGTGTGGTGCACTACAGCTTTCTTAAATCTGGCCACACGATTAATGCAGATCTCTACTGTGAGCAGCTCCACATAATGATGGATAAACTAGCCGCTAAACAACCGAGACTGACCAATCGCACAAGGCCACTGCTGCTTCAGGACAACGTGAGACCACACACTGCACAACAGACTACTACCAAATTAGAGGAGCTTTAATTGGAATGTTTAAGACATCCACCGTACTCATCGGACTTTGCTCCAACAGACCACCATTTTTTTATAAATTTAGATAACTTTTTGTAGAGGAAAATATTCAACTCCGATGAGGCAGTCCAAACCACCTTCAAAGATTTTATTGATTCCCGTCCTAATGTTTTTTTTTTTTTAAAGGCATATACGAAATAGCTATGAGATGGCAGAAGTGCATAGGTAGCAATGGATCATACTTATTAAAAAAATAAACGACTTTTATTCCTCCCACACACAACGACAATTTCATATGTAAGGCCCTATTATTTAGCCACTAACCCCTCAGATCTAATATACATATTTTTACAATAACAGAGTCAGTCATACAAAATATCCACTTAAATAAAGCCCAAAGTATACCGCATAGTAAGCAAGTTACAAGTCCGCATGTTTGCGCTAATCTCGTAAACTACTGGACCGAATTAGAACGGGCTTCAGTGTTTCAACATCTGCCCTTCCGACCGACTCGGTACGTATACATTAGACGTGTTTGGTATCGCAATGCTCGACTTTTGACTAATAATCGTATGTATTACGGTTGGGATAATATGTTTGGACTAATAATGGCTCTAGCAATGGGTAGGCTTTAGTAAAATATTAGTCTGTTATGGTCTTACTGTGGGGTGGTGTCCTGCCGAAATGCAATGCGATTCTTTTTTTTAACTAGTGCTTGACTGCAATCCCGCCTGATGGTAAGCAGTGATGCAATCGTTGATTCGCTAGTTTATTAAGCCTATTCACTTAAAAAACTTAGTGAATAGGAAGGAAGATCAGGCAGCTGTGCGAGGTGATACAATGTTAAACCCAACAACACGACCAACGATGCTGCGCCAAAGGGAGATTGATCTGGAGGCCCTCCACGACCAAACTCCCGACACAACAACATTTGGCGCGTCGTACCCGGCACGCCTCGCAACACAACTGCTCAGATCCGTCCTCCGTACGGCTTCACCAGACGTCATGCCGGAACACGGCTTTTTCTGGTGGGTGGTAAATTCTGCCGGCAGCCGATGTTATGGTCTACCACCGAGGTCTGTAAACATCTCACTGGTCACGTGAAAACTTAGTCGAAGTATGTATGGATTGAGTTGCTTGCTTACTTCACCATTTTTCACCATGAGATTTATACAGAGTCGGTCGGCTGATCTGTAAAAATCTCGGTGTGATAACAGGTAAAGTGTAAACACCCTATGAGAGGTGTCTTGTATCCCACCACCACCTCTTAGTAAGAGATAGTGGGTATATATCACATATCTTAGAATTTCAGCATTCACTAAAGAGACTAAAATTCAGAACTGTAATAAAACGAATACCATATCTATTGAATAGTCTCCCGGCTAACATAAAGAGCGAGCCCAGTAAAATAAATTAAAATGTAATTAAAAAAATATTATTTAAAAATGTCTCAAATATTTTACATATATATACAAATTATAATCAAGTTTACCTTCACAGATTCCAAATTCGCCATTCACACTACCGAATACTATAGTCATTACTCTTATACGGTATTCAAAATAGTATCAATAGTATTAGGTAACTTAAGGTCCAATGTCTAACGCCCACGAATGTGTTTGACCTAGTTCCTTCGTTACTTACGAATATGTTTAGCTGTTTACCTTTTGTGCAAGTTACCAAGTAATTGGTTTTTGTGACCCGAGTCTCGTATTTATATGAAAAAAATAGGAGGGAACACCATATTTATGAAATGGTTTCAACTTCATATAGCACAAAAATAAGTACAGCACTTTACGATAACACGCTGAACTATTTCATTAAAGAAAGGAAGAAATACCCTCACACATTATAGACACCATACTGAAAACCAGCCTGTATACTGAACAAAATGTCTACAACATGGACATATTTTCGTCCATCCGCAAAATCCACCACACATAATCTGCATGTCTGTACCACGCCCTAAAACATTCTACCGCATTTCTAACCTTATCTTTACATCCAGCATTACAATACCACCCTAATCAGAGCAAGAAGGTTTAATAATTCTATTTTTCTTACATCGCTCGTTATATAACTCTCTCACTTACTAATTATGTAAGAGAAGCAGAGATGGAATATACCCAACCGAAGCAGTACGATACACAGTCGGACAAAAAAAAATGTTCGATCGATTTGTGTTTTGCGATCGTGAGATGACGTAAATGCAATAATTCGGCAATATTAGATGTTGAATGCCGACGCGAATATACGCAAAAAGTTGTTTTGGATGTGTAAATAACTTATACCGGTTTTGTTTAGTATTTTTAAGATGTGAAGGAATATTATGCTTCAAGATATTGGCACCGCTTGTGTTCTTCACAAACTAAACTAATTTTAAGCTAAGTGCATATTTTTCTTTCCATTTCGTTCGGTCTCCGTAGCGTAGCGGTCAACACGCCTGCCTGCGACGTGGAGGCCCCGGGTTCGATCCCCGGTCAGGTGATGATGGAAAACGATCTTTTCCTGATTGGCCTGGATCTTGGATGTTTATCTATATATGTATCTATTATAAATATAGTATCGTTGAGTTAGTATCCCATAACACAAGTCTCGAACTTACTTTGGGTCTAGCCCAAGCTGTGTGATTTGTCTATAATAAAAAAAAATGGAATTCTGTCAAATTAAGATAGTCCATAGACAGTTTAGACGCGATTATAAACATGGTGACATTGGTGACGTAAATTCGCCACCTGTCAAATTAGTGCGCTCCTGACGTAAATTCGCCACCTGTCAAATTAGTGCGCTCCTGACGTAAATTCGCCACCTGTCAAATTAGTGCGCTCCTGACGTAAATTCGCGAACTGTCAAATTAGTGCGCTCCTGACGTAAATTCGCGACCTGTCAAATTAGTGCGCTCCTGACGTAAATTCGCGTTTTTTTAGTCACTAATGTCACCATGTTTATAATCGCGTCTAAACTGTCTATGGAGTATCTGACATTTTATCTTCTGTCCTTTTCTTAACGAAATGGAAAGAAAAAGACGTACTTAACTTAAAATTAGTTTTAATTTGTGAACAACTGAATCGGCGGCATTTTCGTATTTTTACATGCAACACAATGTTTTTCAGTAGTAATGAAAATTAAGTGATGTTGGCTTGAGAATGCCTGAACCTTGAGTACATGTTTACAATCATACATATAATTTATATAAAAATTTAAAATAATCAGGTTTTTTTTTTAAATATCCTGTAAGATAGATTTTTAGGGAAAAAACCAACTGGAATGGTTGTCTAATATATGGGTATTGAAACCGGTCAGCCCATCGGGCATCGGTCCTACGGGCAATGTGTCCGACCCACTGCCAGTTAAGTGTTGCAAGTCACCCAAATCAAGATCAGTTGATGACGCGGGTGACTCACTGCCGCCACGGCAGTTACAGTCAAAGTACAATTAAATTGTCATTAGCCCAGATTTTATCTCTTTACTTTTAAATTAAAAGAAGTTCGAAAGAGGAATTAAAAATCATTTATGAATCAATAACCTTATAGAATGTGGTGAAAGGCGCGTGTTTTCGGAGACAGACTTTTGTAAGTTTTACGTTCGAGTAATGCTGATTTTCAGTCTAATGCCTAATAAATGTCTTTTGATTTATTTATAATTTACATATATGTAAGTATTAAAAATGTCAAAAGAGGTTTTGACACATTAACAAATAAAATATTAATTGTATTACAGGTTGATGCCAAATACCAACCTTCATAACTGGAAATAAAATATTTTTAAGTTAATTAAAATGATAATCAAAAAAATTTTTTTTTTATTATATCTACATGGAAAAAAATCACCATTCACACTACTAAACTAATATTCTATCTTCTATCCTTTTCTAGAAAGAATAACAACCACTGAACTTTGAACTTAAATTCTGTTTAGTTTCTGAATAAGGAAATCGGGACTACTAAGTACTAACCCACTCCTGTGCAAAGACCTTCTTCCACTCCTCCTTAGCCTCCTTCCAGTATTTACGGAACCTATTCATCTCCTGAAGGTAGGACGAGCTGCATTGGTCCTACGTCATGTCACACCACGTAGGAACGTGACACGACCTCGAATCGTTAAAATATTACCTATTAATAATTATACTACTTGCGAATAAAAAAAGTGTTTGCTTCATAAATAGTAATAAACGTATTGTACGTCTACGTAAAAACCTCAGTGTGGAGAATAATTATCCCGCAGCTTCCTGATTAAAAACTTGTACAACAAGAATGTTTACTACTTAAGGTTCTTTTTGGCTTATTTTTCTACGACCACATCAGGAATAAATATATAAAGTTATCATCTCAACGTTAAACCCAATCGCATCCGAAGCTTTCAGCTTTGGAGTCCGGGGCCCGCTTTACCAGTCTAGTCCGCTGATTTTGGCTAAACTTCGATATTTTCTGTGAAGCAACTGCCGTCTGACCTCCACAACCCGAAGGCGATATCGAAGTATTGCAGTTAGACCAATTGTTGGACTTTTGAGGGCTCTAACAACCCGTAACGACTGGCATTAGATGTTTGTATGGAAACCGGGAACAACGGCTTAACGTGCTTTCCGAGGCACGACCAGACCAGTGCAAATATTCATATTCATGCATACAAATATTTACACTGCGCAGGGATCGAACCCGCGCGTCCTTGCGCAGCGGCCGCGTTCGCTACCGCTACGCCACGGAGGCTGCCTAAATATATAAAATAACATACATATCAAAAAATCCCTTTAAACATTCTATTGCCAGTTTATAACGTCAATGACCCGAAAACAAGTGCCAGCTGGCTGGTTACAAATGTAACTGACCACTTAAATTTTCCACTACAAGTCCATTATTTGCGTGCGCCCAAACCTATCTCGAATTAAACTGTGTAATTTATATTGCACGGCTGTGTAAAAGTACATACAAGGCCAAGATGGCGATATAGCTTAACTGTTATTTTAATTTAAACTTTATTTACGTGACACTAGTGTACATTTTTGGTTGTTAATTCTTGATAATTTCGAGAGAAATCATATCATATCCTTTAAAATTAAGTACGTAATTAGTTGAGTCATATTTTATTTACGTGTTTACTGTATTTGAAATGTAAAACAGTTGCCCGCAGTCAAAATTGCATATCATGTCTATAAAAGTTGCCTAACATTTTAGATCTCTCTAAAATAACAGCTAACTCATTATAATTTATTTGCTGTTTATACACGAACCACTAAAATAAATTATTTTTAACTTAAATTACTACATAAAGTACTTATAAACCTCTAGGGTATTCCAAATATTTCGAAATAATGATATTCAAAATTTTTTAAAAAAAACTGAACTTTGCTTAAATTATATATTTTTTATGAGGTGTTTTTTGAGGGAACTTTGAAACCTTTAGCACTCTTGATAAATGTATTTAAATGTTAAGAGTTCTAGCGTAAACTGAGCTTTATAATTTTGGAGTTAAAATTTGTTTTTCCATAAATTTATATTTGCTTAATTTTTTGCAAACACTGGCGAATGCAGATTAGACTGCCTCGTTAGTATAGTGGTCGCAAACACTAAATTTCCAGGACCAGGGTTCGATTCCCAACTCAACGACAAACCCAGAACCAACATGCTTAGCATTAGTTCTTTTGAACACGAGACCATTCCCGCAAAAATTATTATTACAACCAATAATTCGTTAGAAAGGATTCTGGCTAATGTGAAATACCAAACGACTGGGGAGAGATCAGGCGCAGGATCAGCGGCTTTACGTAGTTTCGAGGCATTTCTAAATTTTACTACGAAATGTTTTACAGGAAATTCAATTACACTTTGTCCTACTCGAGAATAAGACCCAGGCCCACCGCACTCAATAGTCGTGCTTTCAACTACGAAACCAACGTGACTTAAACACGAACAAGTTCAGAGGTCAAATCACGCCATAAGTCATGTAACACGTTTGACTTTAATAGTGCATGACTCGGGGAAATTCATGATAATGGTCATTCCCCTTAGTCCATGAGTCATGTAGATTATAAATACATATATCTACGATTAATTATATTAATACTGTACAGTTTTGTTGACTAATAAATCCTTTTGTAAGTGGTCGGTCAATAGCCTTTCAATCTACATTCTGTGGTTACACAGGTTTGGAGTTCCGTAAGGAATATGAAGTTTCCGGGTTAGTTGTTTTTAGAATGTCATTGCTGTTGTTTCAAATACTTATTCCATGCTAGAATCGTACCTGCAACACGCAGCGCATCAGTCAATAGCTCTACCACTGTACCAACTGTGCCGTTAGGATAAGAAATGTAGCGCCAACCACAAATATATTAATTAGGATAAAAAATGTTGCACCAACCACAAATACATTGGGATAAAGACAGCAAAATGATGACAATACTCTTTCAGCAGATTCAGCACCGGTCATTTATTCCCTATTAACCATCAAAATTATAAACAGATGTTGCCTGATTGTTACGGAATTCAAAAAAATCATAAATGTGTAGGTACTCATTAGTGCTACGGTTTAGCTTCATAATAACCGATTAGAACCATCACATAAAAACGCATAATTACAAAGTACACATTAACAATTATTAGCAAACAAAAACAACAGTAATTTTCAAAATTCACTTCCTGTTTGTACGAAACATAAACTCATTACATCGACTCGCACTTGACTGGAGTTTTTTGCAATAATTTCGTGCTAGATCTGGCAGTGACTCGGCAAAATTACACTTGCAAAGAACTTTGAACATCTGATGAAATTACAGTTGCACAACTATGATCACACTGAGCTGCGAATTGATCAATTAACATAGAACAATGCAATGGGATTCATTAAAGAAATTACAAACAGGATAAATTACCAAAGCAAGCTGAAGTGGTCAGGAAACGGCGATATTAGCCGTAGAGCTGTTGATCATTAGGGAAGACGTGTCCTTTAATGTGGACCGCAAATCGATAAAAGAAAGGTGAGACGTGGTCGTGGAGGGTCTCCATATCAATCTCCCTCTGGCGCAGCATCATTGGTCGTGCTATTGGGTTTAACATTGCATCACCTTGCTCAACTGCCGTCTTCCATCCTATTCACTCAGTTTTTTTTTTAAGTGAATAGGCTCTTAATAAATTTGCGCGCTTATCTTTACCATTAAAGATTACATCACTGCCTACCATCAGGCGGGATTGCGGTCGAGCACTAGTTTGTAATTATAGAAAAGGACGCCCTCAGGCTAGGAGGAACGACGATCTTCGTAAGGTGGCTGGAATTGCTGGACGAGAGTGTCCATAAATCGTTGAATGGTTTTCAATAGGAGAGGCCTATGCCCAGCATATTTTCACGTTTATTATTAATAAGAATAAATAAATTACATTCTAGTAATATTTCTAATGTGAAAGTTTTGTATGTTTGTTTCGTCTCCTGACTCCTGACTCATTCCGTCGCATCGCCTCGCCTGTTTCTCTCTTTATGTCTTTCGCCTCACTATTAATTTATTTTCGTTTGCCATTCCTTCTGACCTTTTCTCTCTCTCTCTCTCTTTTGATTCTTAGAGTCTCAGCCCGTTTTCGATAGCCTTTTTCAAGAATAAGCAGTTGTGGCCTGGTGGTATCGGTCAAGTTGTAAGCCGTATACTCTAACACCATCAAGCCCTTTACTTTGTGTATGTTATTTCATTACCACTGCTCTTAAAAACGGCGAAGGAAAAAAAGAAAGATGACAGCCCACTCTCTCTTACTGAGGTAAGGCCTGCGTCCCATTAGTGTGAACATTATAGGCTTATAATGTATGTTATGTTATACACTGTGACGTACTGTGACGTAAGCTAACAAATATATTATAGTTTAACAGATACAATTAACTTTATAATATTGTTATAGAAGTATAAATTATCTTCACCTCAACATTATTATGGTAAGATTTTTTAAATTGATTCACGGAATATTCCGCATTTCTGTTTATTTGCAATAATAGGTAGATTAATTAGAAACAATTATTGTTCGTTA
This sequence comes from Sesamia inferens, assembly GCA_037179545.1. NCBI lineage: Eukaryota > Metazoa > Arthropoda > Insecta > Lepidoptera > Noctuidae > Sesamia > Sesamia inferens. The sequence goes on from CM073943.1 coordinate 1,754,834, forward strand.
TTTTACGGTGGCAAGAATTCCTTGTAAATAATGATGACTGGCTCATTGATCTAGTTGTGGTAAACAATACCGACCACGAGGTCCAGCGGGATAATCCCGCAATATAGCAGTATTGCCTTTTGACAGTCTAACAACATTAATTGCGTTTTTTTATGTTGTTGAGCAAACAATTTTTTTCGAACATATAAAGCAATGGTTTTTTTTTTTAATAGTTATAAACTAGCACTTGACCGCATTCCCGCCTGATGGTAAGAAGTGATGCGATCGTTGATGGTAAAGCGCGCTAGTTTATTAAGAGCCTATTCACTCAGAAAAAATTGAGCGAATAGGAAGGAAGACGGATTAGCAATATCCTTCAAAATAATTCAAATTTTTATGATAGTGATAGTGTGTTCTCGCCCCTCGGTGGTAGGCCATAACATCGGCTGTCGGCAGAAGTTACCACCCACCAGACAAAGTCTTGCCGCCAAGCGATTCGTTGGGTTCCGGTGAAGCCGTACGGAGAACAGGTAAAACGTTGTTTTGTCAGGAGTTTGGTCATGGAGGCTCTCCAAGTCAATCTCCCTCTGTTGCAGCATCGTTAGTCGTTTTGTTGGGTTTAACATTGCATATCACCTCCTTCCTATTCACTGAGTTTTTTAAGTGAATAGGCTTTATAAACTACCGTGTGTTACCAGCAACTACCATCAGGCGGAATTGTGGTCAAACACTAGTAAACTCTATCAAGCACTAGTTATTTTTTGTGTTTTTCTCAGTTATTGAGAAAACCTGCCTATTCACTTAAAAACTGAGTGAATAGGAAGGAAGACGGCAGTTGAGGGAGATGATGCAATGTTAAACCCAACAACATGACCAACGATGCTGCGCAAGAGGGAGATTGATCTGGAGACACTCTACGACTAAACTCTCGACACAACAACATTTGGCAATATCGTACCCGGCACACATCGCAACACAACTGCTTATATCCGTCCTCTGTATGGCTTCACCAGACATCATGCCGGAATACGACGAACCGCTTGGTAGCAAAACTTCGTCTGGTGAGTGGTAACTTCTGCTGGTAGCTGATATTATGGTCAACCATCGAGAAAAAACCTATCATAAAATTACTATTTAGAATTTTCAGTAATCCATTATTAAATTCGCAACATTACCTTATTAACATAATAGGTACTTCTATGATTATATTCTTTTTTTTTAGAGATGGCGCTGGATTAGAGATCAATATTTATTTAATTATGCTAAAATTATTCATATTTTAAATTGCTGACAAAAAAATAAATTAATTGCTTATACATCTATCATACAATATAATTATTTTAAGCTCGTTTTTTTTTAATTTTTGGTAACTTGACGTAAGTCACGTTACCTGTTTTATTGAACACGTGTAAGCAACCTAGGTTAACAAAAAATTCTTCATATCTTTTAACTAATTTATTTTACGGTTCCTTTGCCTGCATACTTTTTTTGGAAAATATCAAAAACAAATCAGAAACTGATGAAGCATTACACTTCATAATATCCAATTAAATTGCTCTATTCTCAAAATTGTCCTTGCTTGGGACTCGAACCCGCGACTTTATCATAGTAGGCCGTGCTACTGGAAAGATATAATTGCTACTGGCAGAATAGAAAAAGAACCTTATTATGAACATCATACAAATTACAGTACATAAACTCGAAGATTTTACAAAGGGTGACACAACAGGCGATTATATTGTATGTAGATATTCATTGGCACCAATACGCCTGTTCACTTACTCACAAAATTACTACTATTAATTACTATTATCTCATCTAGGTAAACAAAATATGTTATTAATGAAGATAAATGAACTACTTACTGTCAAACGATACTTGATGCTCCGCTGAGCAAGAGATCACTCGCTCTTAGATCCCGTTTACATTCGGTAAAGCATGAAACAGCGAATTATTATCTAATACTAAAACGATTATATCTCTTCTTTTCAGCTGGAATACTTGGAAGTGATAGTGAAGTCTTTGGACTGTCTACTCTTTAGCAGTTTAACCTCTCAGGAACAGGATTCCAAGAATCTACATTTTGTTTCTTTCATCTTCAAATTATTGATGGTAATAGAAAGATGTTTTAATTTCATATAGTATTTGATGATAGAAGTGGGCACAGATGTTTTAAACGTATTAATTTTTAGTCTAATTTAATTAAAGCGTCATTTATATTCAGATTTTCTAACAGTGAATGTGTGGTTTTGCACCGTAGCTTATGAATGATTAAGAATCTCTACGCAAGTGTCTTTGCTGTGTGTTGTTAGCCCAATTTTGACATATAAGATAAAGCATAAACTTCTTAATTAGTTAATGAAAATACAGGTTGTAGTATTTTTCCGCAAGGTCTTAAAACTTGGTAATTAAATATTAGGCGTAATTTTTAATTATCAATTTTTCCGATGGAATTTCTGTACTTCTAGATAAGAAAGAAATATCATTCTAGTGCGAAATCAAAGTGTGTAATCGATGGTCAACAAACTAATTTCACGATATAAGTATCGAGAAATTGTTTATAAATATTTGAGCTATGTTTAGTGTTCGATCGTGTAGTCTTTGAGAGATTAGTCGTTTAGTCGTCGTCGCAAATTAGTTTAAGTATTTGGAATTTTAGGAGAAAACAAATCGACGATAATCCGTTATTACATCAACTAAGACATTATAAATCGATTTCGTTATGGTCTCTCCTAATGCAAATTATTACGAACTTTAATTTCTGGGTCAAGTCAAAAGCGAACTGATTTGAAGCTAGCCGACGTTTTCGCAATAGGAAAAACTTTGTTTGCTCTAATTCTGAGCAAATATACTTAAATTTAAAAAAATAAAGAGAGAATGAATAAAAAAATATATACCTCAAGATATAATAAAAGTAATCTAATATAAATCCAATTAAAATAAGTAGGATACTAAGAACATCCCTTAAGGTTTAAAAACTTACGTTATAAGCATCTTGGTGGCCTTTGGTCAGCTTCCTTGTATCATGTACTCGATTCACAGCACAGAACACAGAAACAAACACCAAAAATAACAATTATAATATTAATTAAATGTAAAAACACTCACACACACGTAACGTGGAATTTGCGTAAAGGTTTACGAAACTTTCTAATTCGTAGCGCGAATTTTGCGGCGCGTTGATCAAAGACGTGTGATGTGCGGCGCGCTCAATCGCTGACTGGCGCGTTCCGTTTTCGCTCACAAACCGCAGCGTGTTCTTTTTTTTAAAACCGGCTCCCACAGACTATAACACTGTCTTAGTGGCCAGTCCGGCGTGTCAAGCAAGAAGGTATGACGCAAGTAGTTTCGGCAACACTGGGTTTTTTCATTGCCCCAGTCGACACACACACATTTATTATGGCTAGCTTTATTCGGTGCTCACTCCTAGTGCTAATTTAGTATATTAATTAGATTGAAAGCCTTAGACTGACGTGGTATGAATATATGTGATTTCTTTTATTGATACAGTTAGGAATCATACAGGAACAAAATCGATTAGATCCATAGATAGTGATGCTATCTCTCATCGTATCATTGAAGGTAACGCGGGTTGGACATGATGTTATAAGTTTAACTGAAAGTGTTGTACACTGTAATTATTTCTAGTTCATCTATTTGGTCACGCCGAAATATTAGTCCTATAAGGAAAAAAATGTAATTCACCCCAATCTCTCAATCCAAGTATAGTTGAAATCGAAAGGAATTACTACTGGTTTATTGTCATCCTAATCTCGAAAATGATGTCGAGAAGATGGTTAAAACGAAAATGGAAGCATCTTCCTGGATTCTTCAAACAAACTGATCAGATCATTCAGGTTTGGAGAACAGTTAGGTCTTAGTAAAACCAGTTTGCGAAAATCACGAAATATAATTTATGCAACAAAAATCTTGAGAGTACGCAGAGCGTCAAACAAGACGATACCACCGTGGCCATGCAATGAAATATATTACTAACAATAGAAAACTTATGAACGTTCAAACACTGGAATAGAACCACTTGCAAGGAAACCCACTGCATAATCTGCAGATGTTCTCCTAAAATCGAGTCCTATTACACTGTACTGCTTTGAATTCAGAAGATATTTCTGATAGTTGGCAGGTTTTGACAGTGATGGTCCCAATAATTTTGATTAAAATCCTTTATGATATTAGCTAGCCTAAGCTCATACTGGTCATGTCGGAAATCGTGAAATATGTATACCGAACCTTTTGTTTGAACCCTGTATTTTGAAACTTAAACCATCTTATTCCAAAACATGAATAGTACTCGGGTTATTACTAGGTATAAAACATAACTAAATAAAATGTTATCAATGTTATCATAAAGCAGTATCAAAGTTATGTATAAATTCACAAAACGGTTCTGGGCAAAAATTGTAGATGTTTTTCGTGAAGATTTATTCCAGGACCTTTGAGGATGCCCATTGTGTCTTGAAATCCAAGTGGTTTGTGCATCATGCAACTGGTCTTGCCATGATGTAAATTGATGCTTGTCCAATACTAACATAACGTTCGACAAATTCTAATTTACATTACTAATATAATTCTTTTATTTGAATATTCAAGACGATACAGCTAGCTGATTTGCATGATATGTCTCAACCAGTGGGCCTAGTATGCGTTTTGATAGTTTTCAAAAACTATGATTGTCTCCTTTTGTTTCTATACATTTCACAAGAGGTCCTCTAGCGGAAACTATTACTAACTAAAAATGGCAGTACGAGTTCAATGGAATTAAACTATAACGATTACTTTGTATGTTTTCGAAAGATAATGATACAGTTGTAGTTGTAGCAAAACGTTTTAGCTAGCTCACGATTTAATCGGACACAACAACTTACGCAAAAATCAACTAACAATAAAAATAAGAAGCGCATTGTTTATTTGTTTATTCAAACAGATGCAAACATTCAAATCACGCGGGCTCTCGTCGAATGTTATTCACTCCATTTCACGCTGAAGGTGTTAAAAATACGACAACTTGATTGTTAACAGCGCGTCATAACTATAAGTTGTATTGTTCATGTTATTGTTATGTAAACAAAGAACAATTTGCGACATGTTTTTGTGTTGTTATAAAATTATTCAATCATTTCAAATGTTATTATAATATCTACATTTAGAGAAACGGAACGTTGCTTCAAAGAAAGTCTGAATGAACGAATGAAAGAATGCTATTTTTGTTTATTATCTGTGGATATTATTTGGAATGGATGGACCTTCTTTGGTGCTGACAGATACCTACAGATCTTCGGATAGTCTTGCGGTGGGTTTCGTTTAGTAATCAGGATACAATTTGATCCTGAATTGCTGATATCAAACTTAGTACCATCACAATCCTAGACTTCTTAGTCTTGTTGGAACCAGTACATAAGCAGTTGTTTTTGTAACAGGAACGAAAGAGTTCCTCTTATTAACCTCTGTTTTACAAATCTGTTTGGTTTGAAGTTCCTTAATAAGTAAAAACTAAACTTTTGTTCGGCACTTTGTAAGTATATATTAATATTTACGAAGTGCCGAACAAAGTTAAAACTTAACTTTGTTCATAATCATAATCTTGTCTAAGATGTGCATGAAGGAACTGATAAATATCATAATTACTATTAAAATCATATCTAATTAACCAAAGTAAATAAGACAAGGCTTTTTCGATGCGTTCACCAATTGCCTTTATACCTCATAACCGAAAACTAAGAGAATTTTTAAAAGAATTTATAAACTAAGAGATTTTTTATTATAAACTAAGAGATTTTTTATAGATTCTTGCTTAAATTCGCAGCTGTATTTCTTTCTTCATTCATCAGTATGGAGCGTGCCTTTTGTCTCGTGGCTAATCGTATGGAGGTCGGTTATCATATTGAACGACCAAAACTGCTTGTATTACAAAACGTAATATACTTACGCGGCCAAAACATATTATATGGAATAGAAATGTTTTATTTATAACCAACTAAAAAGTTTAACACTCCCCTGGTTTAAAATTCTGTTTTGAAGTCTGATATTACTAAGTTGACATAGATATATGGGCGATTTCGTGTCCAAAAGAATATATTTTTCATTAATTAATTAACATTGAACACTCTGTATAACAGCACCAACTATTTCCTAGATAATCTATATTTTTCATCCTGTACAAATAAATCACCATAATTTATTCTAAAACAAGGGTACCTTCGATCATCATCCTCATCATCATCATCAACCTTTTCATCGTCCCACTGCTGGGCACAGGTCTCCTCTCATACAGAGAAGGATTGAGCGTTATCACCATGCTTGCTCAATGCCTTTCAGGGTACCTTAAAATAGACCTTCTTAGGACTAACGATAACTATAGTATTTCCATACCATTAAATTTCATTAATAATGATATGGGCTTGAAATTAATTAATTATATATATATATATATATATATATATATATATATATATATATATTGGAAACAAAAGTACAATACCATGACATGTACAATATCAAAAAAATCAAAATCAAAGCATTTATTTCAAATAAACCAGTTACAGGCACTTTTGAATTGTCAGAAGGTCGGTCAGTCAGTAAGGTGAAGCTAGTCGCCCATTCCAAAGAGTAGGTACCTATGGAGAAGAACGGGCAAGAAACTCCATGGACACTCTTTTAAATTATCAAGCTATTGATACAAATATTTGATTACATCATTCATTTTGAAATCAATCGTGTGAGAACGATGCAGAAATATATTATACGCTGAGAGCGTCCATTATGAAAAAAAAAACAACAATTCAGAAATTAAAATACGCCGTAGCAGCTAAGAGATGACCAGTCCTCTCTGACGGCGTCCGTTCACGAACATGACGTATGGATCAGCATCATTCAGCTCAACCATATTGAAGGGAACCTAATGATCCAACACACACGCCACCACTAGCCAATAGTTTCATAGCACCCAATAGTTTCTAAGATATACATAAATATGATTAAAAAAATATCATTCAAATTTCAAGCCAATCATTCATAAGTATTTAATGCTAAGAAAATGTAACGTTATCGTATTTCATGTAAGAGTATTTTAAATGATTAATCGAAATAACTTTGTCGAATGATTTTATTATAATTTAAAAACAAATCGTATGCTACTTGAATCGTCGTTAATATGGTCTCATTCCTTCCTTCTATGGTTATGAATTCCAAAAAAAAAAGATACCGTGGTACTGTTTTTTTTTTTTTTAATATATATAAACTAGCTCTTGAGGGCAATCCCACCTGATGGTAAGCAGTGATGCGCTCCTTGATGGTAAAGCGCGCTAGTTTATTAAGAGCCTATTCACTCAAAACTGAGCGAATAGGAAGGAAGACGGCAGTTGAGCAAGGTGATGCAATGTTAAACCCAACAACACGACCAACGATGCTGCGCCAAAGGGAGATTGATCTGAAGAACCTCCACGACCAAACTCCCAACACAACAACATTAGGTGCATCGTACCCGGCACACATCGCAACACAACTGCTCAGACCCGTCCTCCGTACGGCTTCACCTTACATCATGCCGGAACACGACAAATCGCTTGGCGGCAAGGCTTTGTCTGGTGGGTGGTAACTTCTGCTTCAGTTTAATCTTAAAAGTACAATGTATGTTTAGTTCTGTTTTCTATCCAGTATAGTATATCCTTCTCTGTATGAGAGGAGGCCTGGGCCCAGCAGTAGGAATAAAGCTACTACAATCTGTCAAACATCTTTAATAGATTTTCAACTTTATTGCGCATAAATAAAGCATTTAAGTTCAAGGTTGATTATGATTTTTTTTTTCATATAACTTTACCTGCTGGCGTTTGTGCCAAAATATTCTTTTAACATGATAATTAGCTCTCTGAGGTAGAACTAGTTTGTTGTCTGTAAACCCTACGTGTATTTAACTTGTTTATAACATTAACTTAATATCATCGCCATCTCCATTATCATAGCATCATTACAATGACACCCCAGATCTGTCAAATAATATAATCTGCATAGTAGGTAAAACCTATGCACTTTAATTGAAAACACCAGGACGGGGTTACTATGACCTAATATTTGAACACACCAGGGGCGGAATTACTATGACCTAATAATTGAATATACCACGACGGGGTTACTATGACCTATTAATTGAATACACCAGGACGGGGTTACTATGACCTATTATTTGAACACACCAGGGACGGAATTACTATGACCTAATAATTGAATATACCACGACGGGGTTACTATGACCTATTAATTGAATACACCAGGACGGGGTTACTATGACCTATTAATTGAACACACCAGGACGGGGTTACTATGACCTATTAATTGAACACACCAGGACTGGGTTACTATGACCTAGTAATTGAATACACCAGGACGGGGTTACTATGACCTATTAATTGAACACACCAGGACGGGGTTACTATGACCTAGTAATTGAATACACCAGGACGGGGTTACTATGACCTATTAATTGAACACACCAGGACGGGGTTACTATGACCTAGTAATTGAATACACCAGGACGGGGTTACTATGACCTATTAATTGAACACACCAGGACGGGGTTACTATGACCTAGTAATTGAATACACCAGGACGGGGTTACTATGACCTATTAATTGAACACACCAGGACGGGGTTACTATGACCTAGTAATTGAAAAAACCAGGACGGGGTTTCTATGACCTATTAATTGAACACACCAGGACGGGGTTTTAAATTCATCATGATTCCAATAACAAACAAAGATGAAGCTATACAAGATGAATAGCCTTATCTCTTTTTCACAACGGTTTAATGATGGTTTTATTTATTTATTTATTCTTTCGCACATAAATTGTACAATGGCGGACTTAATGCCTTAGGCATTCTCTACCAGTCAACCATAGGTGGTGAAGAGATTAGTAGAAGGTGCTTTAAATGAAAACATTATTACGAAAACATACTCTTAACACTATATAAAAAAATACTTAAATAAGCTATATAAACATACATACTATTACCAAAATATATTATACTTATAATATATACATACAAAACTAAAAATTTGGGAGACAGGTGTTGTAATGACTCTACCCTAACTGTTGCGAAAATAACTCTGCAATTTCCGCTTAAATGCAAACCGACTGGCGGCCATCCTGATCTGATCCTGATCCTGAAGAAGCACATTCCACAGAAGAATAGATTGAATATGAAATGAAGAGTGAACAAAGTCAGACGTATGTGAAGGACAGAGTAAGAGAAGATTGTTAGAAGATCGCAGATTCTTAGTGTGAGAAGAACATAAATATTGGAAGTGTTTCACAAGATAAGAAGGACCTTACAGTCTGACTGTCAGACAGACTCTAAGGGACTGATGAGGCTGTTCCGATAAATAAAACTTGAAAACTGCTTATGTACGCAAGCCTCAAGCACTTTAGACAGGAATGGGAGAATAGAAATGGGACGAAAGTGACTGAGTTGGGATGGATTTGAAATTTTAGGGAGTGGGCGGACATAGGCCATGCGCCACAGGGACGGGAATTGTCTGGAATCGAGATAGGTTTTATGACGTCCTAGTAAAGCCCCCGTACAGTTTACTTGAGAGCAGTGGTGGCCCAGTGGCAAACACCATGACCTACGCCATAGGTAGGTTCGAACTATTTACTTTATTTAAATGACGTCATCACCACTGTGTGTGATGCGCCTTGTACTCCTTGCAAGGCAAGGCAAGTGAAACCATAGATTTTGAACCTTTTTAACAAAAGAAAATACAAATACGACTTCGGAAATTTTGTCGATCTTCTTTCGATTTTAAAACAACAAAATGTCCTTCTTTTAAAAATACTTCAAATGATATATACAGTATGTTAAGAAAACCCAGTCCGACCCATAAGGATAATAAAGATTAGGTAAACACATGACCAAATATAGTATAAAATTTTTCCTAATCATCATAGTACCAATACAAATGAATTTTGAAATAATCTTTTTTTCCCGCGAATTGTTTCCAACTTCCCCGAAAAATGGTAATTTTTAAAAAAGTCACAACGCCGGTATTATTATGAGCGAATAGCGATGCGATCACGTGCCGCGTGCCCTGCCGCCCGCCGCTTGGGGAAGGGTACATAACGCACATTTATTAAGTTACCTCTTTTTACGAAATAATATTTATTTTTTTAAGTTTAGCCCGGTTTTGTATGCATTAGTAGAATCAGTTATCGATACCTAACACCTTCACGGGTCGGACAGGGTTTTCTTAACATACTGTATGTACATACAGACCAGCTACATTTATATTATGAATGGAATGGAAATGTTCTGACTTGGGACCAAAACAACGCCTAAAAATAAACCGTGGACTTTGCTTAGCAACACCTGTGGTGTTGCTAAGCAAAGTCCACGGTTTGCGCCATAGAAAAAATAACTTCGTATAAACTTAAAGGGGACTCACTGAACATATTGTCTGTTCCAAGGGTGAGTTCTGATGTAAACATATTAATGTGCAGATGTAAATTTAAAGATTGTCTTACGCAATCACTCACTAAAGTGAATTAATAACACATTCATCTGTATTAAAAAGATTTTATGTTTACAACTCACCAATTTTTGCAACTATTACCTACTGCTTGAGTAACTATAAAATTATAATTAAAGAAAAATTGCGGTCGAAGAATTTACCACAATTCTCAAGTAAATAACGTCTTTAAGGAGATTAAAATTACAATAGAAACTGACCACAACTTAGTTGAATAGGTAGATTTTGAAGTTACAAGCAAATGCTCATTGCAATTTTCTTTACACAATTATCTCACAAGCTATTTATAAACTGCATTATAAATAATCGGATGTCCTCGCAAAAGTCAATGGAAACAAATTAATAAATCAATCCTACATAACATAATTAGCCTGTAATGTCCCCACTACTGGTACACAGGCTTCCACTCGGTGTGATGGAGTGGGCCGCCTAGTGCGGGTTGTAGATCACAATCTCAGGATTGCTTCATTAGGAAGAGGAAATACGGACGACAGCAGGTCAAGCTACCCGTGACTACCAAATATTCCCAATCAACCTTGAACCTTAATACTTTAGAGATAAAGTTGAAAATCTAAAAAGAAATCTGGCAGTTTGTAGTAGCTGGATGTGCTTTCGTCTGTACTTTAAAGATACAGTTCGAATATCAATAATAAAGACATCGCCTGTTAATCGACTCGTCACATGACTAATTCTTTAACCAAAGACTCAGCATTGCCATATAACTTAGCAATGCTGCCTGCCTTTCGGGCACATTTCCTTTTCGTTGGTTCACATTCGGACGAAAGAATCATATTGTGACATCCTGAATGCTAAATTTGCATGCATACGCATGTTTGACAAATAACGTTATCTTTATCTTCCTATTGATAGCGATGCGGACGAATTTTTTTTTGACCTATCCTTTCTTTTTTATACAGGAATAAAGGCCACTCGCGACTCCGTCCGCGTTTTTATATGTTCCGCTCCTATTGGTCGCAGCAATATTATAGCCTACAGCTAGCCTAAAGTCTTCCTGGATTAATGGGCTATCCAACACAAAAAGATCTTTTCAAATCGTACCCGTAGTTACAAACAAACAAACTCCTCAGCTTTAAATTTTAGTATAAAAGTATAGATGACAGGGAAACTCAATGTGTTCCGTAATGGGGTTAAACTAGAGGAGAATAAAATTTAAACATTTCCAATTAAAGGCCTTTTATTTCTGAGATTATGTATGTCTTGAAAGCATTTTTTTAAATGATAACTCATTGTTCAATTTTCAGCAAATGAGGCAATTCTCGTAATTAAATTTTAACATTCACAGTCCAATCTCAACATCTGTCAAAAACTCCTTCAATTAATTTCATTATTATTTTAACAAACCCTTCATAATAATAAATTTACCTATTCACCTTCAAACTATGTAGGTAAGCAACAACTCATATTCTAATCTTTACAAAAATCTCTTTTAAATTTAATTGTTTAGGTATATGTTAATTTCAATACACGTGACTGGACATCTTAATTAGATTTTTAAATGTCTTAAAAATACTTTAATCTTCAAGGCAGCTAATAAAGTTAAACTATAAGATTAATCCTTCAACTAACTCCAACACAATCGATCTACAGCGCCTCTATTAAACTAGGTTCTGGGGAATCATAGATTTTCCCCTTTTTTTCTATTAAGAAATTGTCGCACCCCACACAAGAAACTACTCATCGAGGAATCACTCATCAAGCATTTAAATGACTGCCCGGTTAGCGCAGTGGTTAAGCTGTTGACTGCTGTGCTGCGTGTCGCGGGTTCGATTCCCGCACGCAACAAATATTTTTACGACCTACAATTAGTTGTTCCGGGTCTGGCTGTTTGTGTATGTGAGTTTATATGTTTGTAAACGCACCCACGATACAGGAGAAGTTAATAGTCAATAGCTTATGGCTTACATAATAAAGAGTATTCTATCTATCTATCTAATGACACTTGTTATATTCTGCTAAAATTACAAATTTATAGTCTGTTTACCTACCTAGAGTCACAAGATAAACCTGGCATGTACCAATATCTCTTTTTCTACAAAATAAGTGTAGTTTATTCAGTTTATTAAGATAACTCTGAAGCAATTATAAAAAAAGAACAAGTATACGGCGTTCGTCATTTCGTGTCCAAAGAGGTATACAAATACCTGTGAGTAAAACCACTTTAATAACCTCACATAAAGTTCAATTCGCGCTACAACATTCAATTGTATATAACTTTTTCAATATTACCTACTAGTAACATAATTTGGAAACAATCATTTGAAATAAATAAATAAAATTATTTAAGAGGGGACTCTAGTGGCGTTTTCTCCATACAAAAGTATTCCGCTATTTTCTTCGTGGATAACGCTTTTAGAGCAATGATCTTTTTCCTACAATTTCAGACATTGATTATACGCGCCCCAATTATTTGATTTGTTCCAAAATATAATTAATAAAAGAAATGTTCAGACGACTATTACATAAATGTCATAAGTTTTTGACAAAAAAGATAATAGAGGCATAAGTAGGTATACTCATTGTCTAAATTTTGATATACAAATAATTGATATCTGTCGTGTTTTGAAAAAGAAAACAACGGAATACGAAACATCTAGTGAAGCCGTACGGAGAACGGGTCTGAGCAGTTGTGTTGCGATGTGTGCCGGGCACGATGCGCCTAATGTTGTTGTGTTGGGAGTTTGGTTGTGGAGGGTCTTCAGATCAATCTTCCTTTGGCGCAGCATCGTTGGTCGTGTTGTTGGGTTTAACATTGCATCACCTCGCTCAACTGCCGTCTTCCTTCCTATTCGCTCAGTTTTTCTGAGTGAATAGGCTCTTAATAAACTAGCGCGCTTTACCATAAACGATCGCATCACTGCTTACCATCAGGCGGGATTGCGGTCAAGCACTTGTTTATAATTATTAAAAGAAAAAAAAACATCTTTTGGTCAACGTTAATGTAGGTAAAGTCAGCTTTCCGTGTACAGTTTCTGGTCTGCTATCGGACGCGTCCCCAGGTGGCGGATAGGGGAACGGCCTCCAGATATGGGGGTTACCGGTTTACCAGGGCGGACCAAAACCAGAAGTGGGGACCGCTTCGGCGGTCACACGTGCGGCGCGTCGGCCACCACTCCAGGTGGCTGACGTGACCCGAACCTCGGGTCACCGTCGGGCAACCCGGTCTCCTCACTGAGAGGAGCTGGGGGCCCCGTTTGCCTCCAGGTAAACGAGTGGGGCTAAGTGGAAGGACACCTCGCTAAAAAACCTTTTGCTGCTGCGTCTTCTCGCACAAGAAGACGTACCCAGCCCGGCCCCTCCCTATGGAGGGACCATCGTGGGCCCGCCTTTCAGGCAGGAATCGCCGGCGGGGGATTGGTAGAAGGGCTCTGCTATTTCCCATGACCCCGCTACTAAGGCGATGTCGGTGTGCCGCTGTTTGGTTTTAGTGGGTATTCCCGGTTTCGGCTGGGCGAGTCCCACACACGCCCTTCGGGGTATGGTGCGTAAAGGCATTTCCACAGCGTCAAGAAAAAAAAAAGGTAAAGTCAGCTTGAGTTGCAACTGTCCCTTTCGCACTTTACGGGGAAAGGATGAAAGCGGCGCGACGGCAATAGTTTCTTCAAATACCTATTTCTCAAATTCGGACTCTAGTGCCGAGGGCCCTAGAGTCCGCTCTTAAAAACCATCCAAGATCAAAAGAAAACAGAGCGATCATATTATGAACGATAGAAACGATAGAAGGCTGTAAACCTAACACATTCTAAAAGCACCGACGTAATACATAAAACTAAATGGCGACCCATCTAACTACTGACCGCGACACAGATTGCTTAACCGCGTGAATCATTTCTAGCTGAGTCATTCGTACCGCCTCATAATTTACAAGAACCTTCATAATTTTCCATTATGTGTAAGAAGGATTGTTGATAGTTTGTGTGAGTCTGAACATCACATCACACGTTGGGACATCAACATTAGTTAGAGCTATTTCATTACATCAATGAGCAAAGTTCAACAACATCGGTCTAGCCGTATTCCAACTATACTGGGGTCAGAGTTCAGTCTAACTGCGACAAATCTGATTCTTTTTATATAATTATAAACTAGTACTTGACCACAATCCCGCCTGATGGTAAGCAGTGATGCAATCGTTGATGGTAAAGTGCGCTAGTTTATTAATAGTAAAAAAACTGAGTGAAATTGATCTGGAGACCTTCCACAATCAAACGCCCGACATAACAACATTTGTCGCATCGTACCAGAACTGCTCAGACCCGTCCTCCGTATGGCTTCAAAAGACATCATGCCGGAACACGACGATTCACTGGGCGGCAAGACTTTATCTAGTGGTTGGTGACTTCTGCCGGCAGCCGGTGTTATGGCCTACCACCGAGAATCGTCATCAAGCATTAGACAAACCTTCTTATGTGCTTGAGTACGAGGCTTTTGACAACGTTTTATGTGTAATTATTTTGCCTTTTTAATTTTGTGGGATTTGTTTGTGCATATGCACTTAACAATGTTTCTTTCTTCTTTTTTGTATCATAATTTCAGCCTAAAGACGTCCACTGCTAGACATGGATCTCCACCGGTTAGTTCGAACCGGTTCTGCGCGTCTCGAATCCAGCGGATTTCTGCAGCCTTCGTAAAGTTTTCGATCCACTTTGTGGAAGGCTTTGTACGTTCTATTTTAGTCTGGAACTGGCTGGATAAATTTAAATCACAAATATATATGTGGAAGTCGTTTAAAGTAATAAAATAACCCACTTCGTATCTTGAAAGTAACCTGAGTTTATAATCGTAAAACCGATCACATAAAAAGTTGGTAGCATTAACAGCACATGACAAAAGATGTCGAGTTTGGGCTCGCCTGGATGTCCAGTATTCCCCTATGGGAACGTGCTTCCAGGGCAAAAAGTAGCTTATGTCGCAAACAAAAATGCAATTTATCTTCTTCCTTAATTTTATCGAAATCATTTGAATGATTTTAACGAGAAAAGGTAAGACACAGACAGAGTTACGTTCGAATTTATAATATTGATATGGCTTTAGAACCTCTCTTTCATATATATATGTACAATTGTAAATACGTGCTAATCAGTAATCCATGATGTTCGTCGGACCCTCCATGACGTCACGGCATAAAACCAACCACAATGGGAAATACGTTGACCTTAGATATTAGTAAATAAACATTAGATTATTAATAACTTAGTTTATGCGACCACATAATTATCATAGTATTGCATTGGCTTAAAATAGATTGGAGCTGCTTTTAGAGGTGTTATTTATATGTGTTTTCTTTTTTTATAGTGTGGCGTTTTTATCAAATAATTCCCAATTTTGTTTCCGATAAATGTTATTAATCAGTCAAACACAATATAATGATTGCGCTTCTTTTTGTGAAACTCAATTAATTCCAGGAGGAGTAGTTGACCAGCAGTAACTACTACGAGTAACGACTGGTAAAGCGGACCCCAGACTCCAAAGCTGAAAAGCTACGGATGCGGCTGGGATTAAAGTTGGGATGATGATGATGATTCAAGGAGTCTAGACTGCCCGGTTGGTGGCTTACTCGCTAGGCGATACTATGTTAAACTTACACAAAACTGATAAATTGTGAGTAAGTAAATTTCTCTACACCTAACTTTTATCATAACCTGCTTCAGATGTGATGTATATACAATTAAATGTAGCACACCACTTAATAGAAGCACCTCAACACTGTCCCGCTCTATCCCGAGTGCCGACTAGACGTGCCCTTTAAATTGTGTGTACTTACCGATAATTTGGTGGTTTTACTCTAAGCGCCAAAGCCATAAGTGATTATAGAGTAAACCACATTATATTAGTATCAACTTCCGGTATAACCAGATGCAGCTGAAAAGTATAACTCAATTGCTGGGTGATACTACACCCCTTGGTAAGACCGCTTCTCAGAGCTTCGGGCTTCAGACAACTGGTAACGACGGTTCAAAAATACAAGAATGCCAGCCAGGGCCTCAACGGTTCAAGTCTGTTATATGAAATAAAACTAAAAGCTAAAACAATCATGATGACTGTGTTATTAAAGACACGGGTAAGTACCTACCTAATCTTTCTTATCTTAAATCTCACTTAAATTCTTGTTTTATATGTCACACATGTATGCAAAAAAGAGAGAAAAAAATTCATATATTTATTTGCATTTTGATCTCGGTCAACATTTTGATTTATTTTTCCAAATAACCTGTTATTTCTCACCATATTGACATAGACATTATGACAAAGCAGATATCGATAATGAATAAATACGAGTTTTAAAGCAAAATGCCTTCGAACCCGAGTGTTCCGGCGACGTCGTCCTTGCGCCAACCTGTTTGTTGGACTTTACACCCGACGCAGACGCAGAGCCACTCAAATATAGTCGTGTGTTTACGTAGAATAAGTATTTGAGCACTGAATGGTGTGTCAAGAGTTGAGAGCAGCTTGTGTCAAATTGTAAAACCGAACCGACGAATCTGATTCGTTAGAGTAGAATGTAGTTTGCCGACAGCACGAGCTGAATGAGGTACCATATATAAATAAATATATACGGACAAATCACACAGATTCAGCTAGCCCCAAAGTAAGTTCGAGATTTATGTTATGGGATACTAACTCAACGATGCTATATTTTATAATAGATACATATAATATAGATAAATATCCAAAACCCAGGCCAATCAGGAAAAGATCGTTTTCTATCATGACCTGGCCGGGGATCGAACCCGGGGCCTCCACGTCGCAGGCAGGCGTGTTGAACACTGCGCCACGGAGACCGACAAAATATGTATGTATAGTAACTGCCTCGGGTCGACTTTATCGGCTGAGTTTACCTCCAGACTGTTTTCTACCATCAAGCAGCGATGCTATTACCAGTAACGGTACTCTGTGGTGGCTAACTCATCAGGTGCACCGTAAGCTTGTTTGACCACCTCTCATACAAACGTTTACACTGGATTAATATTTATTTGAAACAAAATTTCCATTTTTTTTTTTTTTTTTGTAATTATAATCTAGTGCTTGATTGCAATCCCGCCTGATAGTAAGCAGAGATGCAATCGTTGATGGTAAAGCGGGATAGCTTATTAACATAGTCACTCAAAAAAAAACTGAGTAAATATGAAGGAAGACGACAGTTGAGCGAGGTGATGCAATGTTAAACCCAACAACACGACCAACAACATCGCGGCAGAAGGAGATTTATCTGAAGACCATCCACGGCCAAACTCCCGACACAACAACATTTGGTGCATCGTACCCGGCACACATCGCAACACAACTCCTCAGACCCGTCCTCCGTACGGCTGCACCAGTCATCATGCCGGAACACGACGAATTGCTTGGCGGCAAAACTTTTTCTGGTGAATGGTAACTTACCCGACTTAACAAACTCTACCACTGAGAATATAGAAATGCGAAAATTAGTTTCTTTCATTTTAGGATACATTCTCTGATGGCATACCCAGAGATCGCACATGAATCAAGACAGAGAGTTTTAGAAGGAAAAACAAAAACCTCGCGTAGTTAATGCAGGGCCATCATTTCAAAAACTAAAATCGTAGTACACGGTTGCCTTTTGCTCTGTTTAATCAAAAACTCGGGCTCAGAATCACGTTTTAGCAAAACGTGAACTCAAATATTGGCTCAAACGTGATCTCTACTTGTTAAAACTTTTGTCTATACCACACGCCACCGCTGATGACGCCAAATTGTGGAAAATAATATGATACGATCTATGTTCATAATTCAAAAACACTGTTGGCGCAGGAGCTAAACGATCGAATGCTGCGCTGGAAGTGGCTCAATTCCCGAACGGAACAAATAGGTTCTTGTATTGCCTACAAGTAGTTGCGGGTCTGGATTACAAACTCACCCACAATACAGGAGTCATTCCTAGTGTGAGGCAATGTTTAAACAAAAATTAAAATCTTACCGTTCCGATATCTCTCTCTGCAATAAGTTTGCCTAGCTCTTTTTACGACCTATGTATACGTAGTTTTTTACGACCAATATTATTTTACGATTACAGCTACCACCTTCTTTAAACTCTTCACTAGCTACATACAGTTAATACAAGTAATTTCATTGTAAAAGCTTTCCTATTAGTATCGGATTAGTTACTAGCGGCCGCCAGTGACTTCGTTCGCGTGTAGTCAGCTATCATCATCATCATCATCAACCTTTTTATCGTCCCACTGCTGGGCACAGGTCTCCTCTCATACAGAGAAGGATTGAGCGTAATCACCACGCTTGCTCAATGCGGGTTAGCGATTTCAGACTTAGAGTCCAGGTTTCCTCAAGATGTTTTCCTTCACCTTCAGTCATTAATGTCCAAGATATACTTAGAAAGTAAAAGTACATATAACTTTAGAAAAGTTGCGTTGGTACTTGCCAGACCTGGAGTCGAACCCGGAACCCTGGAATCGAGTCAGTTATAATCCGCTTCTATTAGTCGCAGTGTGATGTTATATAGGCTTTAGCCTTCCTGGATTAATGGGATATCCAACTCAAAAAGACTTTTTCAAATCGGGCCAGTAGTTCCTGAGATTAGCGCGTTCAAATAAAAAACAAACAGCTTTATATATTAGTATAGAGTACAGATAATTTAGAATAATTAATATGTTTATTCAAACATTCCATCGTTTTTGTTGGTCTTTCTCTACTGACATTTATATTCAAAACTCTCCTCACAATATTTTCCTTATTTCTCCCTAACACATGCCTATACCATGGCAACCGAAAAAATAGTAGATTGACATCATTATTACACACAGATTAAACCTAAATCAGAAATTGACCTAATATGTGTCATTGTACACGATCAACTACAAATCTTACAAATACTAATCTTATCTTAATAAGTCTATCTTCGTAATAAATTATTTAGTTTTTTGTTTGCTACGCCGGGTCTGCTACGTGGCTACGCACGTAGCTATTGCTACGACGCGTAGACCATCGCTACGATAGTTATTTCGGGATATCGGGAGTGATCCATTTAAATTAGTTTGTTTTTTTTTATTCAACTGTCGGTTGTGGTGAATATAAACAATAGAATTGACTAGAAGCTAGATGGCGATATAGTATGAGGAATAAAAGTACGAGAGCGAGCGAGAACTGGAATGAATGAGTAGAAATATAAAAGCATAAAAATGACTCCGGTTATGTTGGAGGAACATTGTATTAAAGTGAAAAAATCCAATCATTTCCACGCTTTTTATAAACATTTAAGTTATTAGGTTACTACCTGCGACATGCGATTCATACGCATAAGAAGAACAATATTGGGGTAAACATTATTATAGCTTCTAATCCAGGTCATGGTCTACCTATGTGGCAAATCACATCATAAACTATCCAGCCGTTTTAGCGTGAAAACTTAAAAAAATAAACATACAAAGAATCAAATCGTTTTCCTTAATTATATCTGTCTAGATAAAAAATAATAAAAGATAAAAATTGTACACAATTAACATTATCTAAAAAACTGACAGTTTTAAAATAATAATAATGTGCAAGTGTATAAAAAGGAATCATGATTACGCACAATCCTTCTCTGTATGAGAGGAGACCTGTGCCCAGCACTGGGACGATAAAAAGATTGATGATGTGTATAAAAAGGGGAGGAAATAAAGTCCATCAAAAATTACCCGCATCGCTGTCAATAGGAAAAGTTCCCAAAAGACTGACATCATTGCCACGTTGTATGATAATCCTGGTTCTTTGGCTGAAAATAAGTAGTGTTTATGTCACCATGTTTACAATCGCGTCTAAACTGTCTATGGAGTATCTTAATTTGACAGGACTTTCCTTTTCTTAACGAAATGGAAAGAAAAAGATACACTTAACTTAAAATTAGTTTAGATTGTGAACAAAGACGGCGCCATTATTTAAATATTGTAGATAATTTACCCACTTGAACGTCCCGATGTGACAGCTGAGAATGCGTTGTACGTCCGAGCGCGCGATCGGTATCAAGCCGCGCTGAGCGCTCGTAAATACTCGTTATTTTCTTCTTATTTTTAGCAGAAGTCTATTTAATGACTAAATATTAACCATTTTTCCTGCAGGAATTATTTTGTCATATTTTAAGATATTATATCAAACAAAAACATGACGAAAATCCGGCACACAATGAGCAATGAGCAATCATCTCATCGTTCACGTTAACACTCGTAAAGATAACTTATCAGACATTGCATACAAAGTATTTATACATATTCAGAAAGAATAAATCTTGACAATTATTTTGATATGTAACACTAATAAGATTCCGATAATAAAAAATAATTTATTACTCTCATTTTAATCGCAGAACTCACTGCCACTGCACAAAACTGCACTCACCGTTTATAAACCAACTTTTTTTCCGATGTTATGTGTCAGGTGGGGCACTGTTTAATACATCCAAGAATCGCTGTTTAATACAGAGTCATCTAGTAAGAAGTTCATGAAGCTCTTTTATATATATCAAAAATAAAAACTCGTTCAAAGTGACATGTCGGTGAGGCCACCATGGTTGCCCGAACGCTCAGCGCCAAAAATTTTTAGGCAACTTTGTTGGCTTGAGTAATTAAGCTTTTCCAAACATTTTCATGAGTTTTTGGTTAAAATATTATCAAGTACAAAGTAACCTTACCGAATTCAAGTATAAAGTGATACACCTTGTACGGAGTTCAAAACAACTTTACATAATTAAAGGTTACGTCGATTCACCAATAGTTGTATGTCTTGAATATTTAAGATACAATTATTCCTTTTGACATCTGTATTGATAACTTCTATTAATTTTGTAGCCAAAGTTAAAATGTTGAAAAAATGACAGTTTATATTATATCACTGAATATCACACAATGTGGAGACGACATTACCATAAGACGACAATATACAAACTAAGTACTAACGAACATTTAAAAAAATAAAAACATAAAAAATACACATACAAAGTAGTCAAAAGCCGTACCTACTTGTTATATCCTATGATGATGCCACTCTACATTCAAAAATATATAAGTACAAAAGTTTTATCACTTTAGTTCATCAAACATTGTCAAAACCCATAGGCGGCCCATCACTACCACGTTTATAGATAGGTGATGGGTAAGTGTTTAAAAAAAAGAACTTTTTCACTTTTAACGCGTGATATCATGATAAAGCTGCGAGATGTTTGAAATAAAGAGATGCCGTGGTCCTGGCGCACACGCAAGTGAAAAAACACGGGTGGGTTTTAGTTAGCAAAAGTCTGACACGCTCTTCCGCTCCGTCCAGTGTGAAAAAGATCAGTTTTGATGGCCTCCCATCCGCAAAAACAAGAAATGCGTGATATAGTAATCTTTAAATAATTCTTCTAAATATAATGTCGCCTCTCCATGCTGAGATAGATTGACTTGTATTGTGTAAATTTAATTAGCATGAACAAATCTTGTTTTAACAAATATTGTCTCTGTTCATCGAGGATGTTGCCTAACAATTTAAATAATTATCTAAAAATTAAGATCCGATAGTAAATTGCCGTAAAATTTAAAAATGATTTTGGAATATAACAAGACATACTATTGTTAAAATTATTGTAATCTACAGTAACCTATATAGAAAGCTCTCAACCGATTGAGTACTTAAGTAGGGCGCAATAGTTGTTGACCAATCCCAGTGCGAGTGTGATGGCTCTGATCAGACCATGTCCCACATGCTGGAGTGCCCCAAGTGAACGATCACCTGCACCTTGGAAGCGCGAGGCGAGGTATCAACGTCCAAGAGCGCCACTGCGGTCAAATTTTATATTAAAACAATCTACTTTTTTTCACGATCTGTTGCTAAATATATATAACGGTGCGTGACTGGTTATTTTTGAATATTGTGATCTGTTTAGAATTAAGAATAATATATGACGGCTTTACCCGTCATATATTATTCTTTCTTTCTTTAAATTTTAACTGTTTCAAAGTAAAACTAAATAAATTTTTATACATTTAATGAGAAATCAATGTCTATTGTTGCAATATGTTTTAGGAGAACTATATCATTCTAAGTATATCTTGGACATCAATAATTACTGATTACAAGGTGAAGAAAAACATTTTAAGGAAACCTGGACTTTCAAGTCTGACTTCGCCAACCGGCATTGAGCAAGCGTGATGTGTACGAGTATGAGAGGAGACCTGTGTCCAGCAGTAGGTTGATGATGATGATATCATTTTTTTTTATATATATAAAATTATAAACTAGCGCTTGGCCGCAATCCCGCCTGATGGTAAGCAGTGACGCAGTCGTTGATGGTAAAGCGCACTAGTTTATTAAGAGCCTATTCACTCTAGCTTTGAAGACACTCAAATTGTAGTCCGACGGAAACACCGCCGCTGGGAAACTGTTCCAGTCCCTCGATGTACGTGTTATAAAGGAGGAGGTGAAACACTTAGTCCGCATCGTAATGGTGTTATCAACGTAAGGGTGGGAACTCGCCGTACGACGGGTCGTCCGATGGTGGAACGGAGATGGGGGAATTAAATCATGCAATTCCTTCGCACACTCCCCAAAACGCATCCTATAGAAGACCGAAAGGCTGGCTACTCTACGCCTGTGCTCTAGGCTTTGGAGGCCGTCTCGAGTTAAGTCAGGGTCACCAATCAGCCTCTTCGCCCGCCTCTCCACCGACTCCAATATCAGACTCAAGCGAGTAGTTTTCGAGATTATTTCGATATGTAAAGCTACAGACGTGGTCTGAAAGCGTGCTGATTACTTACGTTACGATGAAGAACATTACTATAATAAATGTTATTACGATTACTAGATAGTCTACTTAATACGTAACAGATAACAAAATAAATTATGTATTATCTAACCTTTTCTCTTTAAGTTATAAACGTATGTAGTGATATGTGGAGGCATGATGAACAGGGAGTAAAGTTCACTCATCCTCCATAGAAAACAGAGGATCCTACAACCAGACGGGTGTTATGTCTGGCGGGCACTTGCCCAATGTTTGAGATTGGGAAGTTGTATGTATGCTAATTGCACGGTAAACTCTGATTGCGAAATATAGAATTCGTGTGACGTCAGTTCCATGTGGCGTTTGTAGGTAGATTATATTTAAATACAATTCAAAAATATGCTTCGATATGTTCAACCGGTTCTAAGTCGTAATCTATACTAATATATAATGCTGAAGAGTTTGTTTGTTTGAACGCGCTAATCTCAGGAACTACTGGTTCGATTTGCAAAAATTCTTCATGCGTTGGATAGCCCATTAATCCAGGAAGGCTTTAGGCTATATAACATCACGCTGCAATCAATAAGAGGGGAGTATAACTAACTCCACGCAAACGAAGTCGCTGGCGGCTGCTAATTATAGATACAAATAAAAAGACAATGGTGCAGATAATATAATTAGTAGTATAGATATAATTATAAAAAGGGTGCTTGACCGCATTCCCGCCTGATGGTAAGCAGTGATGCAATCGTTAATGGTAAAGCACGTTAGTTTAATAATAGCCTGTTCACTTAGAGTTAGCGCTATTGTGTTTGGCGTGGACCCACGTTCATCCCATATGAAGGGCTAAAGGCGCGCTATCAGTGGAACATTCGGTTAAAATGTAACAATCCAAGATTCCACTGTAACGGCTAGGGCATTGCAAATAGACTGCACAGGCCGCCAACAGTTATGTGGTCTACACAATCAGCTGTTTAAGTTCAATAAGTCAAGTAAGGAGTAATCTACCACTGCGGGTTGATAGTTATGATTATGACATATAAACCCACGTCTTCGATTTTTTTTTCACTTAAAAAAATAATTGCTTATTCTAATCGCAGATTAGTTTCCGTTACAAAAACGTTGTTATTTTAATTGAAACACACAAAACTATGTTTTTTGCTGACGCTAATAAAACTTAAATTTGTTTACGTTAACAGGCACCTTGATATGTATATTAACACGATAATATTTAAGGTTTTATTTCAATAAAAAAATGTAATATAACTAGCGAAGCGAGTTTAACAGGTTGCAGGAGCAGCAACGACTCTTGCGCCATCCAATCTGTTTGCATCGTAAGTCTGTCAAGGGCAAAATGGTAGAAATTTGAAATAGACCATATTAATACTCGGACTCAGGTTGGGTGGTGTAAGGAGTCCCAGACAACTCCACATTTGAGTGTAAAGGGTCCTTACTAAACTATGGGACCCTTTTTTGTTTTAGATGGGATATCAGCTAATGATCTCTCCCACTCTGGGTGGAGCGGAAGGATATGTCCGCATTTACTGACTAAAACTCACTTGTTTCTACATTTGCCTGTGCGCCAGGGCCACGGTTTCTTTGTTATCCAACCCGCAATCTTGACCCAAGCAGTATCTGTCTTGACGGACCCCGTAACGATGTGCTGACATTTGTTTGTGGCGAAACACAACGCGCCGTCGACTGCCCACTGCTCGCCGCCCGCAGGCCCGCGCCTACCGTGGCCGGGAGTTCTATGTTGTCTTGCGACCAGAACATATCTTACCTTACTCATCAATCTGCTTCCCTGTCCCCAGCTGTATTCTGGCCGACTTCCAACGAGATGGAGCTGATACCAGTATTCTACTTGGACCGACTGCCTTTCTAACTTCGACCACCAAGTTACTAGATAAAACAATATCCCTACGGCTTAACGTCCTTTAATACCAACTGATCTATTCTGTGCAAATCTCTTTTTTTATTTAATTATAAACTAGTGCTTGACCACATATCGTCGGATGGTAAGCAGTGATGCAATCGATGATGGTAAAGAGCGCTAGTTTATTAAGAGCCTATTCGCTCAAAAAATCTGAGTGAATAGTAAGGAAGACGGCAGTTAAGCGGGGTGATGCAATGTTAAACCCAACAACACGACCAACGATGCTGCGCCAGACGGAGATTGATCTTTGGCGCATCGTACCCGAGACACATCGCAACACAACTGCTCAAACCCGTCCTCCGTACGGCTTCACCAGACGTCACCGTCAAAGGCTAGAGGAACTGAGTTCACATTGAGATGGCAATTGGAATGCCAGCTGACTGGAATGGCACTGCGACGAAAACGTGCTTACCTGACATCACACGATAAACATATAGCAGGTATAGGTATGAATAAATAGAAACCTGAGTTAATTACACATAGCAACACTTAAAAATATAATTGATGGGTAAATTTCGACACATTATAACGACGGCCTTCAAACCTGGACTATTGACTGTTGCTGGTGTTTTTGCTACAACATAAAGTTTACCATATATCCAACTCGGTTATAACGCTATGGTTCATACTTAACTTAGTAATAGTGTCCGTGTACCGATAACTCATACATAGAAACTTTAGCTTAGTTAGTATTAGTATACTAATATATAAAACCGAAGAGTTTGTTTGTTTGTTTGAACGCCCTAATCTCAGGAACTACGGTCTGATTAGAAAAAATATTTTTGTGTTGGATAGCGCCTTAATCCAGGAAGGCTTTAGGGTATATAACATCACGCTGCGACCAATAAGGGCGGAGCATTTAAAAAAACATATCGAAATCTACGCGGGTGCAACCGCAAGGCGCAGCTAGTATAATATATAGAATATGAGGTGTATCTGATCATACAAGAAATATTTTAAGAGAAGCATTTATACGACATGGTTGGCGCAGTGACTGAGAGTCAACTGCTGCGCTGCGTGCCCCGGGTTCGATTCCCACGCGGAACAAATATTTGAATAAATAAATAAATTTATAAATATATACGGACAAATCACACAGATTGAGGTAGCCCCAAAGTAAGTTCGAGACTTGTGTTATGGGTACTAACTCAACGAACATCCAAGACCCAGGCCAATCAGGAAAAGATCGTTTTCCATTACGACCTGGCCGGGGATCGAACCCGGGGCCTCCACATCGCAGGCAGGCGTGTTGTCCGCTGCGCCACGGAGACCGACCTATAGCCTATAGTATGGCCTATAGGTAGATGTTCCAGCTCTAGCTATTTGTGCATTATGTATTAACATACACAATTAAAATAATTAATAACAATTAATTATATTCAGTCACAATATTAAACTTCACTTGTAATTATTTGTTAACAATACCATAAAGTGTGTGTTGAATTATTGATGCTGTCGTCCCGCGCGCTTGCCTTGTTATTAAAGCTCTTCTTATTCAGCCTATAGAGATCCACTGCTGAAAAAGGCTTCCCCCAAGGCTTTCCGCGATGACCGTTCTTGTGCTGCCCTCATCCATAGGCTTCACGCGACCTTCACCAGGTCATTGGTCCACCATGTAGGGAGCCTCCCTACGCTGCGTCTTCCGGTACGTGGCCGCCACTCCAGAACCTTACTGCACCATCGGTCATCAATTCTACGAGCAATGTGCCCCACCCACTTCCACTTAATTTCTCACAATTAAAGGTATATTACTTCAAATTTGTACACTACAAAAAAAAAATGGTAAGTACATTTTTTTATTTCAAGAGACAGAAAAGGACTTGTAATAACTATTTAATGCGGTAACCTGACGCCACTCTATAATAAATCTTCACTGAATAATCCAGTAAAATGGAATAAATTATGTATGAACGAGATCAAAATCTCATTGGCCTCAGTGAGAGGACGCCCGCTATCTCGCTTTGGTTCAAAACTAGTTACCGATATTTCATTCATTATAAATAAAATACTTACATTATAAATAATCCTGAACATAGCTGCGTTTGTGAACGTATTGCGGGAAGATTAACAAATTATATTTATTAGAGGTCCTTTTTTTGGATGCGAAACGGACTTCTTCCGCTCTGGGCGGAGTTAGAGGGCCTGTCAGACTTTTACTGACTAAAACCCACCCGTGTTCCTTCACTGACCTGTGCGCCAGGGCCACGGTTTCTTTTCCAACCAACCCACAGCGCTTGCAGGATATGTAGGGGTCTTTGGGTAGATTGTTTAATCAAGCTAATCGTTTTTTTAACATGAAAATAATTATTTCTCAGTTAATGGTAAAAGGATTGTTCCGTATTCTATGCATTAGTGTGGAAGTACTATCCCTACAACTCTAATTAGATACCTCTTCATGAACATCTAGCAAAATAGTGTAAAAAAATAATTCTTATTTGTTTACATTTTTGGAAATTAAATCACGAACGCAGTGCGTGTCAATGACTTTTCTATAGCAATTAAAACAGCGCCGGGCTCTATTGGCGCAGTGGTCAAGTGACTAACTGCTGCGGTTCACGTTGCGGGTTCGATTCTCACATGGAACAAATATTTGTGTGACCAACAAGTATGTATGTAGTTGTTCTGGCTGCTTGTTGTTGGAAATAATCACACTAACAACATTTTTTAATTAACACTTTTGTATGTGAGTTTATATGTTTGTAAGCGTACCGAAGTTACAGCAGAATCTTGATACCTACGTACCTATACAGTATGTTAAGAAAACCCTGTCCGACCCGTGAAGGTGTTGTTAGGTATCGATAACTGATTCTACTAATGCATACAAAACCGGGCTAAACTTAAAAAAAAATCCCCCTAAAAAAATAAATATTATTTCGCAAAAAGAGGTAACTTAATAAACGCGCGTTAACCACCCTTCGCCTGCCGCCCGTGGGGGCCGGGCGGCAGGGCACGCGGCACGTGGTCGCATCGCTATTCGCTCATAATAATACCGGTGTTGTCACTTTTTAAAAATTACCAAATTTCGGGGAAATTGGAATTATTTCGCGGGAAAAAAAGATTATTTCAAAATTCATTTGTATTGGTACTATGATGATTACGTAAAATTTTATATTATATTTGGTCATGTGTTTACCTAACCTTTATTATCCTTATGGGTCGGACAGGGTTTTCTTAACATACTGTATAGCAACGTAACGGCTTTGTTTAGCTCCATATGTCAAATAGGTAGAATAGCAGACAACACGCTACCCTAATACCTAGGTAGGTATTCTACATTTGTCATGTCCCCAATGATGTTAATGACAAAAAATACCTATTAAAGAAATATCAGTAATTATCACAGACAGTACAGCCTATGTCAAATGTTCACGAACGCGGAAAATACGGATGTAATTTAATAATAATAATTTAATAATAATAATTTATTTCCAAAAACTTAGTATCTACTAGTATACATGACATTTGGCAACAATTTCAATTAAAATATAGAGTTTAGCGTCTGTAGCCGAACTAGGCATAGCCTGTATTTCGGCTATCAGCACCATTCCCCTCGTGAATTATACTAAGAAAGTGCCAATCAAAAGGCATGTATATAAATAAATTAGTACTACAGAAATACTGAATAATAATATTGAAGAGTAAATTAGAGACTAATTTGCAAATAATAATAATAATAATAATGAAATGAATATATGATTTAATTGATATGATTTAAATTGATTGCAATAATACATAATTAATATGATTTAAATTGATTACATGCATGTGCGTGTGATTGCATGACTATATGAGGGTCTTATGTATATGATAATGTATATATGGATCTGTGTGTGTGTGTGTGTGTGTGTGTGTGTGTGTGTGTGTGTGTGTGTGTGTGTGTGTGTGTGTGTGCGTGCGTGTTTGTGTGAGTGTGTGTGTGTGCTCTTTGTTTTCTGAGCTCTTCTCTGAACAGCATTCTTTAAAAAGGTAAGCATATTAGTTGTTCAGTCTCCTCGTAGTTTAAACTCTGTAAGTATTGGCATAAGTTAATTTTGCACTGCTTTATAGTTAAGGGGTGTATATTTATTAATTTGTTAAGCTTATTATAAAGGTAAGGGCCTAGAAAACGCGTAAATCTCTTACCAAAGGTTGTCTTAAAAGTATTTATATAGTCACATACATGATGTTTGCGCCGTTTCTGTAGTAACATTGGGTTGTAGGGCTGTTTTTTATGTTCATGTAGGACAATTTTAAGAATGAACAATTGTCTTACAGTCAAAACCCCGCACAACTGGAACAGTGAGTAAGTAGAAAAGCGCATTGGTTTGAACGTGCTAACCTTTAGTATAGCTCGCTGGGCGACCTCAACTGACTTCAAGGTGGATTTGCAGATACCTCCCCAGGAGGAGAGACAGTAGGTGAGGAGTGACTGACAAAGGGCCTGATATATTCGCTTCAGCAGTTCAAGGTCTGCGACATGACGTAAATTTTTAAATACATATATTAATTTTCGCACTCTATTGCAAAGAAGTTTGACATGTTCCTTAAAGTTTAGATTATTGTCTAACGTGATACCAAGGTACTTAAGAGTCTGGACGCGTTCCAAAGGTGGACATGAGCAACTTCCCACAGAATCGCACTCATGAGAAACAATTCTGAGGTCATCGCGAATACCCATCGCCTGTCTAATGCTGAAACAAATATACTTGGTTTTGTCCACGTTCAGAGTAAGTATGTTATTCTGCAGCCATCGCTTAGTCATATCAAAGCCATTCTGTGCGATAGTAAAAACCTCCTCCCAACTATCACCCGCAAACACCAGAGCGGTGTCATCCGCGTAAGAGATAATATTACCTTTGGTGAGTTTAAGAGAGGTAAGCGCATTTATATACACAAGAAAAAGGGTGGGACCTAGAATACTGCCCTGTGGGACACCATGTGTAATTGGAAGGCAAGTGCTTTTGTATTTGTCCACTCGTACACACTGGGTTCGCCCAGAAAGGTAACTTTTGAAAAGTTCAAGCTGGGTTCCTCTGACGCCCAATGCTTCTAACTTTTTGAGTAAGAGAGAAATAGAAATCGTATCAAATGCCTTTGCCAGGTCAAGAAAAATAGAAAGACATTTTTTCCCTTTATCCAAGTTGGAACTAAGAAAATCGACTAATTTATTTACTGCCTGTTCTGTAGATTTTCCGTGCCTAAACCCGAATTGGTTCTCCGAAAGCAGACTATATTTTTCAAGATATTTTATTAGACGGTTGTTTATAATCTTCTCCAGAATTTTAGAAATTGCAGGTAGTATAGATATGGGTCTGTAGTTATTAATGCGACCCTTGTCACCATTCTTATAGATCGGACAGACTTCTGATCGTTTTAGGGAACAAGGAAACACTCCAGTTTTTAAACAATCATTGAAGATTTTTGTCAGGGGATGTACAAGGCAGTTTTTATGTTGTTTCAGGAATCTACTACTGATATTATCACAACCCGGTGCGCTATCCGTCTTCAAGCCCATTATAAGATGTCCAATCTCGTCGTGGTTTGTGTCAGTTAAGACGAAAGAATTGGGGACATTTATTGCTTCGTCTTGAGCATTACTTAATAAAGGCACGGAATTACTATTTTGTTGACTCGTTTTATCAGCCAGTGACCTACCCACATTTACGAAATAATTATTTGCTACAAGAAGTGATTGATCTGGAGAAGATGATAGACTTAGGAGCTCTTTATGGTGTTGTTTTGTTTTTGCTATGTGTGTGATGTTTTTGATGACGTTCCATAACTTTTTATTGTCATTCTGCGCGTCAAGGATTTGGTTTTTTTCATGTGCTCTTTTTAACCTTCGTAATAGAGAATTGCAGAAATTTCTATAGCGTTTGTAGGTAATCTTTAAGACTTCATTATCCGGATCGCTGTTCGTCTTTTTGTGTAATTGGTCTCTATTTTTCATGCAACGTAATAGTCCTGGAGTTATCCAGGGCTTAATGATTTTTTGGCGTCTAGAGAGTGTTATGATTTTTGTGTTCTTTTCTATTAATTTTTGCAAGCATTGCGTTAGGTAATTTAGACTGGTATTAGGGTTTTCTGTTTCATAAATGGGATCAAAATTAATGTCTGAAATATCTTGTGATAATGTTTTTTCGTCAATGATGGACTTTGTTGTAGTTGCATGTTGCCGTGGTTTTTTTAAATTTAAACAAAACAAAACGGGATGATGATCTGTGAGTGTTGCATTAGGGACTATAGTTTTAGAGGAGGCTTTAGTTTTTATGAGCACATGGTCTAAGCATGTTTGGCGCGCGCTGCGTGTTACTAACGTATGCGCTGGCAGGAGGCCGTGCAAAGCAGCTAAGGTCAGATAGCGTTCCCCTTCAAATTTAATTTTATTGGAGTTTATAGCCAAATTCATGTCTCCAATAACAACGATGTGCTCAAAGGAATTTGTATTCATTTATTAATTACTTATTAATACTGAGAATCAAAAAGGTATCAGAAAATACCTACTAGATAAAAACCTAACGTTTTTAAAGAATCTGTATTTTGTAATTCGTTTTTAATTCTTAAATATGTAGAGTAAATTTTATTAGTTTTTTTAAGTGGCGTATAATGACTAAAGGCGAAAATAAATTCAATGTAATGTGCATCTTGACCTAAAGCAAACTAACTAATAACTGGTTTCGTTTTGTAACTTTGTCTAAACAAATTTTTTTTTGTCTAAACAAAAGTTACTTTCAAAATAATACATGAATAAAACTACAAGTCCCGCCATCTAGTGAAATTACGCGGCATTACCTAACCAACAATCAGCGATACCAGTTCGTATCACAACCAACAGGTAGCGCTACTCTCAGCTGTTAAATAATATTATTTTTTAAATGTAGATGTCAGTGTTCTAAAAATAGAATGCTTATTCTCATTAGCAGGAGAAAGGTATCCAATAACTATAGAAGCAATATATTAAGTTGTTTATTGAATGAAGTATTACAAATATCTGGGTTATTGGGCTTACTCATCGACCTCCCGGCTGTACGCGAAAGTGGCTCTTGCGTCATTGGACAGGTCAGAATCTCATAACGCTTGCATCATGGAGAGGACGTTAAGTGAGACTGTACGTGTTTATTTTGTCTCTGTTGCTTTATAAACCTGTTGAGATGTTAATCGTACATTCGTACGTGATATGGGAGTTATAAGACGCTACTGTGAACGTGGCTACACATAAATGGCCTGAAGCGGAAACCTTACACTTTAAAAACATAGAGACAATTATAAAAATGCCAAATGTGTGTTATTTATAACGTATTCTTGCCTCAACATCTCACACTTGTTCCATTTGATTGATCGACCGGTAATATCTTCCATAAACACATAGGTAGGTGCATATTAACATGTCGTGATGTTAAAATCTGATTATGAAAGCTGTTGATTGTTTAAATACAGACGACAACACATCAAGCTACTATAATCTGTCATATTTCTTTATTAGATTTCCAACTTTATTGTTAAAGCAGTTAGGCTGAAAATCGATTGGGAGAACAGATCTAGAGAATATTTGACAGTTTAGGGTAGCTTGACCTGTTGTCGTCTGTACCTACTTAATCTATACTAATATATTCTGCTGAAGAGTTTGTTTGTTTGTTTGAACGCGCTAATCTCAGGATGTACTGGTCCGATTTGAAAAATTATTTTCCGTTGAATATCCCATTAATCCAGGAAGGCTTTAAAACATCACGCTGCCATCAATAGGAGCGGAGCATACCCAACTCCACGCGAACGAAGAAGTTGCGTCTAGCGACTACCTGCGTCTCGCGGTTTCACCCGCGTAGGTTTCGATATGTATTTTTTTATATGCTCCGCTAATATTGACCGCAGCCTGATGTTGTTGAGCTTTATATATTAGTTAGATATTTTAGAACCTATATTATGAAGTTATTATTAATCACTTACGCCGTAGTCCAACTGAACATTTGCTTCACCCTCTCTGAACGCAACTCTGTTGGTTGCGCCATCTTCCTGTAACAAAGAGAACTATATTTAAAACAAACATGTTTCGGGCAAATACTGGCCCCGGTCCCCTTGTTTATAAACTAATTTTTTATGTTGTCAAATTAGTCCGCGCCTGACATATCTTTGGTCGCCATGTTTATTATCGCGTCTAAACTGTCTATGGACTATCTTAATTTGAGAGGATAAAACTAAAATGTTATCTTCTATCATTTTCTTAATGAAATAGAAAGAAAAAGATGCAATTATCTTAAAATTAGTTTAGTTTGTGACAAAGACAATCGGCACCGCTATCAACCTTTTATACCTAGAATAAAGTTTTCTCTACCTAGACTAAATTTCGAATTATTTAGTTTCCCATACTAGAACTGCCAGACGTCGACTTTATTCCACGGATTAAATATCTGACTTTAGTAAAGTCAACTCTAAATAAAATAAGCTGCTAAATTGGGTTGTTGTAACCCATTCTAAAATTTCAGTAGCATGCAAAACTACTGTTTCTTCCACGTTGCAGGACCTTCCCTAAGCAGGAAACGCGAATAAAATAGGGCCCACTTAGTGATAAAAAAAAAACTTCGGTACAGACGACAGCACACCTAGCTACTACAACCTGTCAGATTTCTTTATTAGATTTTCAACTTTATCTCTCAAACATTAAGGCTCAAGATTGATTGGAAATATTTGACAGTTTGGGGTAGCTTGACCTGTTGTCGTCCGTACGCCAATGACACAAACTCATCTTAATTTAAATTCATTGCAACTTATTCTTTCTATTTCATTTAGAAAAGGACAGAAGATATATATCAGTTTAGTCCCGTGAAATTAGTCTGCGCCTGACGTAAATATGGACGTATGTTTAATCGACAAATTTTTAATGGCGCCTAAGCTGTCTATGGAATATTTTAATTTGACAGCCCGAAAGTAATATTTTATACTCTATCCTTTTCGTAATGAAATATAAAGGAAAAATGGACTAAATTTAAATTCAGTTTAGTTTGCGAACAAGATAATCGGCGCCAATTCACATAAGACGCTGATTAGTGACTAATTTGACAGGATAGAACTAATACATATTTATCTTTTATCCTTTCTTGATGAAATAGAAAGAAAAAGTTGTCGCAATAGGGTATTTGGCTAAAAAAAACTAATTAGTCCGTCAGTCAGATTTCCCAAAAATACTAGACACGTATTTTTTCTTTTTTCATATAAACAAAAATGAAGACGACACAGTGAGTTGAAAACTCGTGTGACGTCATTGCACGCTACACTTTTTAGCGACCAGTGACGTCACCAGCCACCACTTCTGATCTTTGATGCCTTTTATATTTGTCAATTTTTATTGCTTTGATAAAACAAAAAATACGTGTCTGGTATTTTTTTGAAATCTGACTGACTGACTAATTAGTTTTTTTTTTTGTCAAATACCCTATTGCGAAGTAATCTCCGGGAGGTTGAAACTAATATGTACTTAGTTTCATGTTATTATATAAATATGGTATAATATATACTTATTACACAAGTAAATACAGTCAACTTCATATTAACAATGAGATTCGTAGTCATTATCTGTATGCATGGGTGAAGGTTCTATAAGCTGGCATAATTGGCCCTAGATTATGATCTCTGCGCTTGATTCCATGTGACTTAAAATATTACAGTTTATTTCTATCTCTTTGCCAATGTACTATAAAGTACTATAGCTGTACCCGATATTTTGTAGTTCTTTTATAAGCCTTTCGAGCTGAACTGCCTAACCTATCCCAAAATATAACAGTAGAGTTTCGTCAAACCGAACTCTCGCTTGTTCGGTGATCGGGTGACGGGGATAGCTGCGGACTGCCCCCTATGGGACTGCCATGAAACAAGAGTCTTTTGTTCATCCCCTGCCTATCTACACTGTCAATTTAGCGCACTCGTTACATCATGGCGCCGACATGTACCTAAACGTTATAGAAATGTTACATAAAGCTACCCTATCGTTCAACTATCTTACTATCAGTCAACTGTAGGCGACATAAAGAAAAACAAAGACAAAATCTTAACAGAACACGGTCCCGGTGTGTGAAAAACATTGAAGAAAAAATCCCATTTTGTTTTACTACCTTATGTGGCATGCTATGCGTAATCCGAACGCCTCGATAAATCCGTAAAGGAACTTGTTTTTGCCTCTCTGGATTAACGAAGCCCTTCTGTAGTAACATGCATTCATGGCATGGAAGTTCACGAAAATGAATGGATTAATAAGTTGTCTTATTACCTACACAACGACGTATTAAGTCATTCATGCATACAAAGTTATAGATGCACCATGCACTTTTCATTTAAATAAATACCGTAATCATCCACTAGATGGCAGCTTCAATACAATATAGATGACATTGCATAAACTGAGGCCATGACAATGGTAATTGCAGGAAAATTACAGTAGGTAATTGCACGGTAGGATCTGCGCAAGAGCATCCAAGATGGTCGCCAGACGTCGTCGATGCATCTGGGAGAAAAATAAACGTAAACCTAACTTTATTGATGTCACTTTTATTGTTTCTCTTAGTCCTGTCTATTAATAGGACAGTTAGAAATAGTTGTCATCAGATTATAATCTAATGAATGACACCTTTTCTCTTGGATTGTGTCGTCGGAAAAGGTGAATATTTTATTATATCATTTATATACAGTATGTTACGAAAACCCTGTCCGACCCATAAGGATAATAGAGGTTAGGTAAACACATGACCAAATATAATATAAAATTTTACGTATTCATCATAGTACCAATACAAATGAATTTTGAAATAATCTTTTTTTCCAACGAATTAATTACAATTTCCCCGAAATTTGGTAATTTTTAAAAAGTGACAACACCGGTATTATTATGAGCGAATAGCGATGCGACCACGTGCCGCGTGTCCTGCCGCCCGCCCCCCGCGGTCGGCAGGCGAAGGGTGGTCAACGCACATTTAATAAGTTACCTCCTTTTGCGAAATAATATTTATTTTTTTAGGGGTTTTTTTTTTTAAGTAAAGCCCGGTTTTGTATGCATTAGTAGAATCAGTTATCGATACCTAACAACACCTTCACGGGTCGGACAGGGTTTTCGTAACATACTGTATATATTTATTTAAACTTATCGCACAAAAAGTTACGTACGGACGATAGTAGGTCAAGCTATCCAAAACTGACAAATATCCCCAATCAACCGTGAGCCGTAATGCTTTAGAGATAAAGTTGAAAATCTAATAAAGAAATGTGACAGTTTGTCGTAGCTTGACGTACTGTCGTCTATACAAAGGCGACCCTACTAGTCAACCAAGGGTGATAAAGAGTAGCTTGCCGCCCGGTAACGATCCAGGTCCGGGTCAAAGGCGCGTTGTGTGCCACGAGTGCCTCAAAGGGATCCCAGCACGTCGTGACGGGTCCACTACTACCGATGCCTACCAGGGCCACAAGCTATTCGAAAGCGATAATCTTGGCCTCTGAATACAGGCAAATGAAGGAACAGGGGTGGATTTTAGTCAGTAAAAGTCTGACACGCCCCCAAAAAAGTGAGATAATAAATTACTAGTATTTTGTACTTACACAAAATATTCTGAACGTTTTAAAAGAGTAAAGCAGATGTTCTTTGCCCATTAGGTATTTCCCACACAAACTATGTACCGATGACAACATGACAAGCTACTACAACCTGTCATATTTATTTATTAAATTTTCAACTTTATCGCTAAAGCATTAAGGCTCAAGATTGTTTAGGACTATTTGACAGTTAAGGGTAGCTACTAGCTTGAGCTGCTGTTGTCCGTATCATTTGGAAGAGGCGACTAGAATCCAGTATTCTGTTGTTCACAAAGTAAATTAAATTTACATTTAGTGCATCTTTCTATTCTATTTTGATGTCGACAATTCTGCCAATGTCAACACGCCAGCCTGCGAAAAACGATCTTTTCCTGATCGGCCTGGGTCTTGGATGTTTATCTATACAGTATGTTAAGAAAACCCTGTCCGACCCGTGAAGGTGTTGTTAGGTATCGATAACTGATTCTACTACCGCATACAAAACCAGGCTAAACTTAAAAAAAAAATCTCCCTAAAAAAATAAATATTATTTCGCAAAAAGAGGTAACTTAATAAATGTACGCTATGCACACCTATGCCCAATCCGCGGGCGGCGGGCGGCAGGGCACGCGGCACGTGGTCGCATCGCTATTCGCCCATAATAATACCGGTGTTGTCACTTTTTAAAAATTACCAAATTTCGGGGAAGTTGAAATTAATTCGCGGGAAAAAAGATTATTTCAAAATTCATTTGTATTGGTACTATGATGATTACGTAAAATTTTATATTATATTTGGTCATGTGTTTACCTAACCTTTATTATCCTTATGGGTCGGACAGGGTTTTCTTAACATACTGTATATGTATCTATTATAAATATAGTATCGTTGAGTTAGTATCCCATAACACAAGTCTCGAACTTACTTTGGGGCTAGCTCAATCTGTGTGATTTGTCCGAATATATAATTATATTTATTTATTTATATGAGAAAACGTTTAGTGCACCTTTTTCTTTATATTTCATGAAGAAAAAGACAGAAGATAAACTGTCAGTTTAGACCTGTCAAATTAGTGCGCTCCTGACGTAAACAGGCTTAAGTATTTTTATTCGCCATGTCCATAATCGTTAAATTAGTTTAGTTTCTCGAATCATCCAGAATCGGCGCCATTGTCTTGTAAAGGACTTAAAAAAAAGTGATTTCATACATAATATGCTTACCTAAAAATAACTTTTAAAGGGTAGGTATACTTCAAATAAAAAGATCTTTGTGTAGTCCTAAACGATAAACAGCTATAAGTAAGTATAAGGTGACAATCGACGGAGTCCCACGTTTTTATCGGTTTACATAAGACGAGCTTCGGTAACCTGTTCTGTTGGAGTTATATAACTGGTAACACTTGTCGTTACTGTTGGCTGTAGGATAAACCAATTTTTTGTCATACTTTAATTACGGAACACAATTATTTCAATCATAACCTAAATCTGTTTGAAGGAAACTGCTAGTCCATTGCTTGATATATAAAAAAAAATCTTCTGCTCAATAAAGCAATATTAAAGCAATGAATATCGCTGAACTGTCAAAATGATAGCGATTACTACTAACAGTGTGTTTCACAATTACCTGATTGTTTCTTAGTTATACGTAGTAAAAACATACATAAAATCATGTCACAGAATTTTTATTGATTTGAAATTAAAATAAAATGTAAAAATAAAATGTCAAAACACAATTCAAATGTCAACTCAATCAATTTAAATTGATTGATCAGAATAGAAGATTATAACAATATAATAGGGTAGATCTTGGGTAGATCAGAATACATGGATAGAAGTCTCTAATCAGCAGGGATGAGCCGGTCAGTGGCTCAAACCGGTTGCTGATGGAATGTGAATCTACACCTCAATGGCTACTGGTATCTCTTTTACTCATGGCGGATTTCACATTAAAATGGATTTTACCTACAAAAGGGTCAGTTATTTTTATGTTGAAATTGATTGGAAATAAACGGCTTATGCCGAAGGTAACCACATAACATCGACGGTAGTCACGCTCACCCTTATCCTTACTAAAATAATTTTGAAAGTAGTATGTTTGTTTGTTTGTTCCGTTTTCACGCCTAAACTACTGAACGGATTTGAATAAAATTTGGCACACAGAGGTTTATAACCAGGAATAAACGGACTACCAGGATACCCCGATATTCCCACGGGATGGAATCTTACGCGAGGTAAAACTGGGGGGCGCGGCTAGTAATTATTATACAGGCAAATGTTTGCGAGTTTGTTACTTATTTTGACAACATTCATTGCGTTATTCAGGTTATTGAGTAGCCACGTTTTCGAACACATGGAGCAATGTATTAGCAATATCCTTCAAATGCTTCCAACTGATAGTAATAGTGTGTTACGTAATTAGGCTGCTGGACTCATTTTGGATTAATTTGGGATACAGACAGTTTATAATCTGGTTTAACACATAGGATTTTTATATGTATACTAGCTACTACTAAAAAAACTATTAACGTTGTATAAAAAACATAGCGACCCACCGCCCAACCGGCTGGTACCGCCGCAAATCCGACGCCCCACAATTTTTAAATTTGTAATATCATCGAAACTATTTATTTAAATCATGTGCTGTAAACAGCGATATAGATGTATATTAAAAAAAATAGGGGTGGATTACCCTTAACATTTAGGGGGATAGAAAACAGATGTTGTCCGATTCTCAGACCTACCCAATATGTATATAAAATTTCATGGGAATCGGGAAAGCCGTTTCGGAGGAGTTTAACCACAAACAGCGCGACACGAGAATTTTATATGTATATCAGATTTTCAAAAAATCTAAACTTAGGGCGCAGTTATTATAAAAATATAGTTAATATACATTTTTAATAGTTTAACTTTGATTGATGTGTGGCGTTACGCAAATGGATAGAATAATAAACGAGTTCACCGGGTGGCAGGGATATCAACCTAGTCATTTTGACAGTTCAACCACATCCATTGCGTTATTTACGTTGTTGAGCAGACACATTTTTCGAACATAAGAAGCAATAAAATCTGTATCCTTCAAAATGATTCAAATTGAGATGGATCAATGATGATGTATTACGGAAAATAGGGTTTTTCAAACTGAAATCATGAATTCAGGAAAAATCGCCACACTACACACAAAAAAAAATGAAGTTCATTAAAACAAAAAGGTCGCTAATTCATAGAAAACTAAAAAATAAAAACAGTACGCCATGTATTTGTTATTTTCATTTATTTCTCTACTAGCTTTCCGCCCGCGGCTACGCCCTCGTAGAGTTGGGTTATATCACGCTTTTTAGATTTGCCTCCGGAATGTCAAAATTTTCCGAGATAAAAAGACCCCATTATTTAATCCGGACTTCTAACTTTACGTCAGCAAAATTTCAAAAAAATTGGATCAGTAGTTACGGTGTGAAAGCGGAACAAACAAACAAACTCACTTTCCGATTTATAATATTAGTAAGAATTAATAAGGATTTCGTTGTTAAAATAACTTGGCTCCTTTAGTTGTAAATTTATGTTATTTATTACCCTTCAGGGTATTCCCCTCTCCCTTACAACTGACTAATAGTAATTATAATAACTGGTTTTAATCAAGTGCCCCTTACATACCTACCCGAGTTAACATTTGCACCAAAAAACAAAAAAGTATGTTTACGCACTTACGATACAGGTATTTTTGTCATTTACATCATGATGCGGTCAATTTTTGGGTGTAAAAAATACGTTTTTTTTTTTTTGAAATTTTGGATCATGATTCCTTGATTGGAGGCCACGATGAGCATACGTAGCGAAAGCTATATGACCACGTCGGGACATATTGGATGCTGAAGGTAGCCAGTATGTCAATATTGATACTGTACCCATTTCCGGAAATTATACTAACAAACAATAAGATAGGTATAATATGCACCGGTGTCCTAGTGGTCTCGGCCGCGCCTTACAAGTTGAAGGTCGTAGGTTCGAACCCCATCAGACGCTTTCTTCATCATCATTTCAGCCGAAAGACGTCCACGGCTGGACATAGCCCTCCCCCAAGGTTCCACGACGACCGGTCCTGCGCCTCCCGCATCCAGCAGTTTCCCGCGACCTTCACCAGGTCGTCGGTCCACCTTGTCGGGGGCCTACCCACGCTACGTCTTCTACCCCCACTCCCTCTCACCGAGAGGAGGCCTGTGTCCCAACAGTG
This sequence comes from Sesamia inferens, assembly GCA_037179545.1. Lineage (NCBI taxonomy): Eukaryota > Metazoa > Arthropoda > Insecta > Lepidoptera > Noctuidae > Sesamia > Sesamia inferens. The sequence continues at coordinate 1,795,775 of CM073943.1, forward strand.
GGAACATTATATACTGATTATATTATGTTATGTAATATGCGCATGAACAACAAATGAAATCCGTTACACACCTAAAATTTCAATGAATAACAAAATTGAAAGAGTTTCTATGCGATTGCGAAACGCGCCAATTTGGCGGGCATCCTTTAATTTGATAGAATTACACATCCTCAATCATTATTTATTACTCAACGGTCATTAGGCATACACATTGTACACAATTATAAGTATACTCGATAAAGTGTGCTGGAGAAAAACTTTCCACATCCTTGGATAAATCGGTGATTATGCGTTACAGATGGCGCTAATTTGAAATGTCACAGCGGCCATGTTATTTTTAGTATCTATTTATACTAATATAAAGCTGAAGAATTTGTTTGTTTGTGTGAACGTGCTAATCTCAGGAACTACTGATCCGATTTGAAATATTATTTTTGCGTTGGATAGTCCATTAATCCAGGAAGGCTTTAGGCTATATAACATTATTATAGCGACCAATAGGAGCGGAGCATATGAAAAAAAAAACATATGTAAAACTACGCGGGTGAATCCGCGAGGCGCAGCTAGTTATTAATATCTATCGAAATACCGCAGTGTCTCAAGACAAAAATCTTCGACCAGTGTGTGTTACCAGTGATGACTTATGGAATTGAGACATGGTCGCTAATAATGGGCCTTATAAGAAAGCTCAAGGTCACTCAAAGACTATGCTTAGTTAGGGTTTCACTCCGTGATCGAATTAGGAATAAGGAGGTCCGCAGAAGAATGAGAGTAACTAACATAGCCCGAAGAATTACAACACTAAAGTGGCCGTGGGCCGGGCACATTGCCCGTAGGACCGATGGCCGACGGATTCTCGAGTGGCGACCACGCACCGGAAGACGCAGCGTGGGTAAGCCCCCGACAAGGTGGACCGACGACCTAGTGAAGGTCACGGGAAACCGCTGAAGATCATCATGGAGATCCTTGGGGGAGGCCAGCAGTGGACATCTTTCAATGAATATCTATCGACGGATTACTGTCAATATATCATAAAAATTAACCAAACAATGGAGTCGCAACCATCTTTTATCTCCAATTAGTAAGCATTTCGGACGTGTGGTTCAGAAATTGACACATGGTGTCCGGTTAAGTAATTCTAGGATAATTAATACTACTAATTAATCTAGAATTGTAGTAGTAATTTTTAAACAGAGGAATTTATGTAGTGCAAAATTGATGATGATTGATCATCATCAAACTTTTTTTATCGTCCCACTGCTGGGCATAGGCTTCCTCTCATGCAGAGAAGGATTGAGCGTAATTACCACGCTTGCTCAATGCGGGTTGGCGATTTCAGACTTAAAGTCGAGGTTTCCTCAAATTGTTTTCCTTCACCTTGTCATTGGTGTCCAAGATATATTTATTTATAAAGTAAATAATAAGAAAAATATAGAAAAGTTGCATTGGTAGGTACTTGCCTGACCGGGAATAGAACCCGCACACTCTTGCTTGAGAGGCTGGTGTTTTAACCACTAGGCCACCACGACATGATGAATCTAGTAAATATATTTATAGGATGATGTAGTTCTATAAATTTGAACTTAGAAATTACACATTAATAATTATGAATTCTTAGAATTAATTAATTCATAATTATAATTTAATATTTATTATAAGCATTAAATAATTTCAAGAACATTCACAGTCTTATCTCAGTCTCAATCTGTCAAAAATATATTTATTTAATTTTTGACTAGTTTTCGGCTTTGATATTATCGCTAAAATGAGATTCGGACTAGATTTTGAATGTTTTATATCACGATAATCTTATTGGTTTTCTAATATCGTCATTCTCAGACTCGACAATTCACTGACCAATTGCTTTTGTCTATAAGATAAATAATTCAGTTAGTTCAACCCTCAGAGCCTCCCACAACGATATCCTGCGTCACATTCGTCATTACAGACACAACTCACGCGCTCTATGATCAATCTTGACATACTGAACGATGTACAAACACTTGGCCATACAAATGTTTGTCCTGTTGAGGAAACAACGCTTATGCCTTAAACGTGATAGCCTTGGATGGAGAAACACCTTGCGAAGTTTCGCCAAAGGGCTTGAATTGACATTCAGATCTGCGATAGTTCTGTAAAACGAATTACAGGATGAGGGTTAATCGAGTGTCTAAATCCTAATAATAATTATATTAAAACATACAAAAAAAAATCCTAATAATAATCCTACTAATATTGCTTGGTTTTTTATCGCCCCCTGCTGGTCACAGGCCTCCTCTCATACAGAAAAGGATTGAGCGTAATCACCACGTCTGCGCACGCGGGTTGGCGATTTCAGACAAAGGCCCGTATTCCATCCAGAAGCTCACACAAAACTTAAGCATTACTTTTAAACTTGTTTCAAGCCATTTTGCCATGCTGAGCGACAGCCGTTTTGCGTGGATGTGACGCATGTTTCCCTCAACTATTTCTTATTTTTTTATGTTTTTGTAAACTCTTGCATCATGTTTTTTGCAAATACACGTTTTTCTTTCTTCTTCTTCTTTCTTTCTTTTATTAGTTGAAAATAGTTTTAAGTAATGTTTGAGCAGAGATCAATGCTTGAGTTTCCTTTTGGATACGGACCTTAAAATCCAGGTTTCCTCAAGATGTTTTCCTTCACTTTGTAATTAGTCATTGGTGTCCAAGATATACTTAAAAATTACATATAACTTACAAAAGTTACATTAAAAATAAATAAATATAAATAAATATATACGGACAAATCACACAGATTGAGCTAGCCCCAAAGTAAGTTCGAGACTTGTGTTATGGGATACTAACTCAACGATACTATATTTTATCATAGATACATATATAGATAAACATCCAAGACCCAGGCCAATCAGGAAAAGATCGTTTCCCATCATGACCTGGCCGGGGATCGAACCCGGGGCCTCCACGTCGCAGTCAGGTGTGTTGACCGCTGCGCCACGGAGACCGACATTGGTATTTGCCTGGCCTGGAATCGAACACGCACACTCGTACTTGAGAGGCTGGTGTTTTAACCACTAGGCCAACATGACTATTGCACAAATATAACAAACTTGCATATAAGTATAGTGTTTATATAATTATGCAAGTTTTATACTCTTTCCCGCAAAAACTACTGAACGGAATTATTGAGGTTTTGGCACACAATTTAAATCAAAATCAAAAGTCATCTATTCAAATTAGGCTGAGAATCACCACTTTTTGAATGTCAATATTACATAAGACAGTCCCCCAAAACGCCCACCCATCGACACTTCCTAATGCTTTCGCTGGATAGAATAAGTGGCGGAAGAAACTCCCCAGCAGCACAGCTGTCTGTTCATTTAAAAAAAACACATGTCTTTATACAATACTATAATATATATTATAGTGATGAACACAAGAAAATACAACAACAATGAAATTATTGAAAATATGCCAGCTACCACGCCAAAATACCAGCAAAGCAAAACAATATGTATATATATATTTTTTTATTGTATATATATGTAATGAAAATGTAAATAACTAAAAACTTATTACTTAAATAAAAGCCCCAGGTATAAAGGGCGTGACCGATTACATATTTATGTATTGTAAAAAGTAAATTAAGTATATGAACTCATAAAACGTATCAGTAAGCTAATTTCGTAGAAAGAATACAAACATTGTCCTGAGTTAATCAGAGCGACCAGCTATTCTTATCATTTAAATAATCACTTACGGAATAATATGCCTTTGAAAAAAAAAAGTTGAAAGCTTGGATTTGATTTGTGCTTTAAATGCATTGTAAGGCAAGTCTTGTCATTGGTTCTCGAGTGGCGACCACGCACCGGAAGACGTAGCGTGGGTAGGCCCCCGACAGGTGGACCGACGACCTGGTGAAGGTCGCGGGAAACCGTTGGATGCGGGAGGCGCAGAACCGGTCGTCGTGGAGAACCTTGGGGGAAGCCTATGTCCAGCAGTGGACGTATTTCGGCTGAAATGATGAAGGCAAGTCTAGCAAAGCAGAGGGTATCTTTATATAAAAAGTTATACCAAGCCCAACACAAGGAATAACACATATGGTTACTGAATAATTACTTTTTATCTTAATATTTCCACGAACTCAACTTATCCAGGCTGTTATTATATAAAATCACATCCGTATTTCCTGAAGAGTTCAGTAGAAGTTTATGTAGTCCAGCCACCTTCCGCCCGTTATAATCAAGCCCTTTGTAGCGAACCTATAAAGTAGGTACATGCGAAAAAACCCTGCTAATAAGTACAGTGTCTATTTTGATTTATATATATATATACATATTTTAATAATTATAAACTAGTTCTTGACCGCAATCCCGCTTGATGGTAAGCAGTGATGTAATCGTTGATGGCAAAGCGCGGTAGCTTATTAAGAGCCTATTCACACAAAAAAATTGGAATAGGAAGGAAGACGGCAGTTAAACGAGGTGATGCAATGTTAAACCCAACAACACGACCAACGATGTTAAGCCAGAGGGAGATTAATCTGGAGACCCTCCACGACCAAACTCCCGACACAACAACATCTGGCGCATATTACCCGGCATACTTCGCTATTCAGCTGCTCAGACTAATCCTCCGTACGGCTTCATCAGAAATCATCAGCCGGAATACGACGAATCGGTTGGCGGGAGACTTTTTCCAGTGGATTATAACTTCTGCCGGCAGCCTATGTTATGGCCTACCACCGAATCCCAAACAGCCTTTTTCTTTTTTGGTTTCGCGGAGGAAATCCTCATGGACTCCCTCCAAAGAGAAGATGACAGAGGAGTATAAAAATAAATGCACTATCAATATGGCCCTAAAGTTTCTAAAAACTAAGCACTGGAAATAATTAAAAAACAGTTCACATGGCTGTGATGATAATAACTTAGGACAAGTTTTTAACAAACATTACATTACCAATAACGCTACACGTTCACATTATATGGCATGTAGGTATATAAATAAGTAAATAATGGTTAATGTTTCTAAGCGACAGTGGGTATCATAGGTTACCAAATAGCTCAGTGGAATCCCGATTGGAAAGTTGTCCCGGTACCCGTCGGACAATAGATAAACACACTCTTAGCTAGTCGTAATGTTTGGAACTTGGGCTTGGAGAAAATTTATTTGCTCTTGTATTTATTTGTTGGGATAAATAATATTTCACTAACGTAAAAGCAATTTTATGAACTAGAGGTTTATTTTAGAAATTAATTATATGTATTATAATAAACTAGCTGTGCCCCGCGGTTTTACCCGCGTAAGTTTCGAACCGAAAGGGTTCAGTTGATATAAAATAAGCGCCTGTTAAAATAGTGGGAGCAATATGTACTTCCGCGTTAGCTCCCGTTTTCGCAACATTATTTGTTACTGCTCTGCTCCTATTGGTCATAGCGGTATGTTATATAGGCTATGTCCTTTCTCAGGCTCTAGACTATCTGTTTACCAAATTTCATTACAATCGGTTCAGTAGTTTTGGCGTGATAGCCGGACAGACAGACAGACAGAGATACTTTCGCATTTATAATATTAGTATGAATTATCAAGGCTTCTATTTCTTTTCATTGCATACAGTATACACATCGCATACGCGTGTATAGGATTTATGTCCTAATGTAGCTTAGTAAAGTAATATTTAGTAAAGTAATATTTAATAAAGTAATATTTAGTAAAGTAATATTTAGTAGGTAAAGTAAGTAATATTTAGTATTTAGCGACTGATTAATTAATCTTAAATTGTTGTCATTTAGACATCTTTGTAAATCGTTTTCATGTGTGCATTAAAGATACTAGAATATAAATGTTGTTTCTTTTCGCAAATATTTACCACCAAATCCTACATTGTGGAATACAATACAGAATTGAGTTAAATTGACACAGCTTTTATATTATTTTAAAGCCATACTGTTATGCGAAGGTACAATCTCTTAAAACGACTAAATACCAAGGCTGAAAACTTAAATTCCTTGTCCTTCCTCTCAAGTGAACTTTATACCAGAGACCGTCTGTTTTTGGAGGTGATCAAGTGAAAGGTTATTGTCGTTAATTTCGTCCCTTCGCAGTGAAGTAAATTGTCACTAATTTGGAATACACGATCTTTAATTTGAATGTCGTGGTGGCCTAGTGGTTAAAACACCAGCCTCTCAAGTATGAGTGCGCGGGTTCGATTCCAGGTCAGGCAAGTACCAATGTAACTTTTCTAAAGTTATATGTACTTTCTAAGTATATCTTCGACACCAATGACTGGAGGTGAAGGAAAACATCTTGAGGAAACTTGGACTTTAAGTCTGAAATCGCCAACCCGCATTGAGCAAGCGTGGTGATTACGCTCAATCCTTCTCTGTATGAGAGGAGACCTGTGCCCAGCAGTGGGACGATAAAAGGTTGATAATGATGATGATGATGATCTTCAATTTTAGTCGAAGTGTCATTTGTCATGTGGATGTCCTCAATGTTTGTGAGGTATGTTGCTGGGCCTTTAAAATAAAAAGTTTTAGTTTAAGAACGATATTTATTTTCTAAAAACAACAAGTTTTAAGTAATATCAATAAATTAAAATTTTCATTAAATTTTAATTTAAACGATACGGCTAGCACAGTGGATAAGCAATCGACTGCTGCGTTGCGAGTCGCGGGTACGATTACCGCACAGAACAAATATTTGTATGGCCTATATGTAGTTGTTTCGACCCTGGCTGTTTATGTATGCGAGTTTATACTTCATTTCAAGCGCACCCACGATACAGTGTAAATTACTAGTGTGGGTTAAAATTAAATAAAAAAAAAGTATTATTTATAGGATTAGAATAACCCTAAGGGCTGGGCGTGAAAGAGTCACTCAATGAGTGAGCTAGGACTTTCACTATACCGTTATAATTGAAGTAAAGTTCAATCGCCTCTTTCATCATATTTGGCTTATTCATCTGGTTGAAACTACAAAGTAAACTCTCTATGAAGTTATTTTCTTTAGTCTCTGCATCTATAGAAACTATTTTTATGGCGCTATTCGATTGTGTTAAAGGCACAATGTTTTGCACCAATCGTGACATGTCCCAAGTACTGTAGGCTACGTTTTAAATGCGCAATTTGTTTTGTTGTGTAACTTCACATATTACACGAAGTGCTCAGTCCAATAACCCTATTAAGATTAATATAAATCAATGGATAAAGCTAGGAATTAAACACATAACCTATTTAGTTCACATCAAGGAAAAATTTAGTGCAGAGATTTTAAAGTGGTGGGGCTGACTGATGTTGAAACTAAATAACCAGATATAATGGCGTAATCAGAAAGAGGCCCACGTCCAACAGCTTATGGATACTAAAAGAACTGATATTATTGATATGCCTTCATGGACGTCCGATCACCAAGGCCCTTTACAACGGCACGCATTATTTTAAATTCGAACGTTGAAGTGACGTAACGTGTTGACCACAGATAACATACGCGCCTCAGATGAAAAAGGTCCCGGTAAGTGAAAGGAGTCCGTATGCTTGCGTACGGCCAGTTATCATGTGATTACATAACGTGAACGTATCAAACCAGTTTGTAACTAGGACGCGTAGAAATGGTTCATTTTAAAAGAAGAAAAAAACAAGGAATTTAATACAATTTCTAAATCGTGCGCCTTTCTTTAAGGGCGCACGAATGTAGTTCTGAATTATCAGGTGTACAAATAAGTTTCCGTCGTTTAACAAAAGATGTCCTCACTAAGAGATTACGTTGAAATTGTCAGATGTAAAATGTCATATCGTAAGTTCGGACATCTGGTAATAACATACACTAAGAGTATTAGTGACTCTGTATCAGTAACACATATTTACATTTGTGCAAAAATGTCAAGTTTTGTGCCGAATAAGCGTCATTTGCGAATAAAACTGCAGCTGAGGCCCATAGATTGCTTGTAGAAGCTCATGGTGAAGCTGCTTTAAGAGAGAGAAGTTGTCGTGAGTGGTTTCAAAAGTTTAAATACTGAGAAGACAAAGAACGTAGTGGAAGACCGAAATCGTATAAAGACACGGCATTGGAAGCATTTTTGGAGGAAAAGGAAAAACGCGCCCGTTACTACTACAGATATAACAAAATTATTCTCCTGCGTGATAATGCTCGTCCGCGTATTCAAAAAACGGCGGAAACTTATTTGTTTAACTACTGTTACCTACTCTAACTCTTAACTATTAGATTTAACTATTTTTAGTATAATGATTTTTTTTTTATATGTTAGGAGGTAGTGGAATAATACTCTGCCGATGTTGTGTAACTTATTTTGGCGGTTAAAATGAAGATTAATAATAGCCGCTGTAGCTGAGAAAGCTCGAGAGGTCATTGATTTATTGGTCAAATAGAATTGAAACTTCCATGATCGAGGATGCAAAACATTTACTTCATTTATATCTAAGTATATACACTTTTTTTAAATACGTTGCCCCATACTAGGAATTTCTCCTGTATCGTGGGTGCCTTACAAACATGTAAACTTACATACACAAACAGCCAGACCTGGAACAACTAGTTGTAGGTCATAACAAATATTTGTTCCGTACGGGAATCGAACTCGCGACACGCAGCGCAGCAGTCAATAGGTTGACCACTGCGCTAAGCCGTGCAGTCTTGTATCGTTAATAAAACAAACATATTAATAAATTTTTCACCCTTGATTTGAATTTCTCAAGGGCGCATAATGTCTCCAAATATTTTCATCACCTAACTGGACACATGGTAAAGTACGTGTTCAATGAAATCGAATTCAATTCAATGAATATTTCAGTATATTTACTGTGAGCGTAAAGCAATATTCTCAGTTTTTGCCATATTGAAGAAAATAGCCATGCATTGCGACATATTCAGTCTCCCAGATGAATCTAAGAGTTATGGATGCGATCATCATCCTTTAGAGACACGTACCTAGATATCATTGTGATTCAATAAACACAAATAAAACAGCATAACATAAGAAGTATTTCATAAATAATAACTATTTTATATCTCATAATAACATTCATCATAAAGCAGGGATCAACAAAGCTACATAAGTGTAAATATTGACATAAACACGATAGAAACGCATTTTGCTATTTTGCATGCAAACCGTAGCTGCATACAGTGGGTAATAGCTACTGTATGTACACATGGCAGGAACGTTAGTTGGTATGCAAACAAGGAAGGAAATAAATAAGTAAATAAGGAAGGTATAAGTGTCAATGAAATTGCGATGTCCTAATACATGAGCAGGGAGTAAATACATGGTCTACAGATGGGTCAGATCTGGTCATACTATGTTTTCTCATTCACGGTCGCTGTGTCTCTTCAACTACCGTCGTTCCTAAGTCTATTATGCCTATAGATATGACGTGAAAACTTACAATGTAAAAAAATGAATCAGTAAAGGTGTCAATTTGTATGCATTTCGATTTAAACTTAACGATATTTTACCTTTAACTATTGAGGTTATTTTTATAAACTTGGTACAAACAACACAAGATACAGCAGAAGACTCAAGTATTTGGAATCAGTATTTACATCAGACGTAGATCCTTTTTTTAGCAGAGCCCTACAAAACACGGATCGCTGCGCTTACAAATGTATCAAAATCATTCTCAATAGCCTGTCAACCAATTTCTGTTGCCGACTATACAACGATTACCTCATTTCAAACACATGTACCACGCAAACAAGACTGGTCCATTTGGGTGTGTTTAGAAATATTAAGTGGTCAAATCTTGGTCATCTGTTAGTGTGTATTTCATCATTGTCGCTCGTAAAACTCTGCAGTTGATATGACCATGATCGCTTCAAGATTTATTATATGCTTGCTGAGTGGCACGTTATACATGCCACTCAGCAACGCGAAAGTTGTCAAATAATATGCCTATGTCTCTTCATCATCATCATCATTTCAGCTGAAAGACGTCCACTGCTGGACATAGGCCTCCCCCAAGGTTCTCCACGACGACCGGTTCTGCGCCTCCCGCATCCAGCGGTTTCCCGCGACCTTCACCAGGTCGTCGGTCCACCTTGTCGGGGGCCTACCCACGCTACGTCTTCCGGTGCGTGGTCGCCACTCGAGAACCCGTCGGCCCCATCGGGCATCGGTCGTACGGGCAATGTGTCCAGCCCACTGCCACTTCAGTGTTGCAATTCTTCGGGCTATGTCGGTTACTCTCGTTCTTCTGTTCTTCCTATGTCTCTTAGTAGAGAATTATTAAATGCTCTTGTTTTTATCCAAATTTATTTAGGGTCAGTATGCCAGGGTGTTTCCTAGGCATTTTTATGTCCTGCTGCTCGTCCAGAGCGACCAAGGAGCAATGTGTATTACATGCCCAAAAAATATGGAAATCATCAAATTACCTCTCCCGGTCTGGGCGGAGTGGAAGGGCTTGTCAGACTTTTACTGACTAAAACCCACCCGTGTTCCTTTACATGCCTGTGCGCCAGGGCCCCGTTTTCTCTTTCAACTAACACTGCAGACCCGCGGGTTAGTTGAAAGTAGTTCCCGATGTCTTCGTGGAACCCATCACGATGTACAAACATGTCTTTGAGGCGCGCGTGAAACACAACGCGCCGTCGACCCCGGCCTGGTCCTTACCGGGCGGCGAGCTTCCCTTTGCTCGCCACCCGCAAGCTCACACAGCTACGGCGACTAGAGGCGTGAGGGCGCCGAGCTTCCGCTCCCTCACGCGCTCCGCCTCGTCATTTGCCAGCATCACTGCTTCGCAGAAGGAGGTGGCGGCCTGCCATGCACTCCCTCTCCGGACCATGGCCTGGACCAGGGACAAACGTGAGAAATCGCCGCCGATCGCCGCCACGACGGTGCTCCACCCCGCAGACCTCCACCGTATGTTCTACCGTGTACATCAGAGTGTAGGTCTAAATTCTGAGTTTTGATTTTACACTTTGTCGGTCTCCGTGGCCCAGCGGTCAACGCGCCTGCCTGCGACGTGGAGGCCCCGGGTTCGATCCCCGACCAGGTCATGATAGAAAACGATCTTTTCCTGATTGGCCTGGGTCTTGGATGTTTATCTATATATGTATCTGTTATAAAATATAGTATCGTTGAGTTAGTATCCCATAACACAAGTCTCGAACTTACTTCGGGGCTACCTCAATCTGTGTGATTTGTCCGTATATATTTATTTATTTACTTTACATAAATTGACCTACATTTGAAAAACTTGTTGAATTTCCACTGCTAGACAAAGGCCTTCCCCAAGGCTTTCATTACATTGGGACGGTGTGCCATAATCCCCAGGCTTGGCAGGCGAGTTGGGGATCGCAATAATTTGATATTCCACAGAAAAAGCGCTGCTGCTCTTACGACACCCATGGGATGGGATGGTACTACTCTGAGTCTGGTACCACACATACAAATTTTATAGTTTAAATAAGGGCTAAGACAAAGGGTAAGCTCCCCAGCTGCACATACATTTGAACAGCGACCGCTGCTCGCTATATCAAATTTCACAATCCAAATGTAGGATTTTAGATCAACAATTCAGTTTACTGTAATATTAACACGTGAACATCACTCAACTGGAATGATTGTTGCACATCGTGCTATTTTCTAACCGGTAACTGCTAACAATCGTAATTAGCGATAACTATTAATGATTATCTTCTCGTTTGTTTATGTTTATTATGAAATGTCCTGACAGAGCTGATGTTTAGAAAAAAGACTGGTTTAAAAATTACTCATTTCCATGGGCCCAAAAGATTATGATTTACGGTATGAAATTGATTAACGGCTATAGTAGCCTCAATGACCTTGTGCATGTGGGCGGAGCTAAACGCCGTACTCCCGAATTCGTAAAATGCGCGCGGTGGCGCGCTAAACTAAAACGACAATCAAAGAATATCCAGAGATGCAGACAAGCCGCGTGTAGGTCGCGATTTGTGCCTACGATTTCAGACGGGGGTATGGATGCAAGACGATAAATGTATATTTTGCATTGATAAATGGTAATATCGTACTATAATATATTTTTAGTATTCTTGATCAATGTTTAAATAAAATCAAGGAGTGCTCGTTATACAGTTTAATGGCCGATCGCAGACTGACAGACATTTGTAAAACAAGTACCCACACATTATAATATATCATAACATTAACATAAAAAATAATGGTAGATGGTAATATCTATCGATTCAACATATTCGAATTTTTTTTTTCACTACTTTTCAGTATATGAGTATCGTGTCTTTGCAGTGTCCTTGAATTAATTACTAATGCGAATAACATAAACGAGTTCATCGCGTTAACGTAAAACAAACGCGCACTAGGCACTTTGTGATATTTTTATTAAAAAAAAACGTTGAACCACACTAGAAATTACTTTTATCGTGGGTGCATTTTTAAACATATAAATTCACAGACACAAACAGCCAGACCCGGAACAACTACTTGTAGGACATGTTCTGAACATTTGTTCCGCGCGGGAATCGAACCCGCGACACGCAGCGCAGCAGTCAATAGCTTAACCGCTGCGCTAACCGTGCTTTATATAGATGCCTTGAGATTACAAAGCGCGTAGTTTCGGCCGTTTTCCATAAAGAGATAGTACCCTATTTATACTGTGTCAGTGACGTCGGATTGAATGTACTTCGTCGTAATGAGATTTCAAATAAAACACGAGTTATTTTAAAATCTGTAAATTTTAATTCTTCGATCCAATAAATAACATGCGAGATTATAGGCATATCTAAAGCTGCAGAAATTTCTTGCAGTTGAGAATGGCCACAGTCTATTTCTATAGTTCCTACAACTGCACAGCTGATATTGATTTCTGTAGGATGTGCAAAATGTTTCCATACACATACGGCATTTAAAAATAAATAGGGAACGTTCTCCAACAATATCCACAGATCCTAAACCACAGTCTATAATTCTCCGTGCTTGGCAATTTTCTTTAGTTCTGAATAAAAGTAAGCAATATTAATTATGCGTCGCCCTTCGATGAAACAAGCTTGAGATTTGTTGAGGTTTTGGTGATATTTTGAGCTAAAAAAAGATATAACATACATTTTAATTAACCCTGGCAACACTGTTAGAGATTTTTGTCAAGGAATTAAGAATTTATCAAGAAAAATTAATTAAGAATTAACAAAAAAATAATTTTACAGGTATATGATATATTTGTAAACTAAAAATATAGGTTGTAGGACATGCAGGCATAATTTTACCTGAATGATGATGGAACTTGCGTCGTTTTTTTGTGCACATAGAGATATATAATATTATCATTTTCTTGACGACATTCTGTATGGATGTCTGACCTAGAATCAACTGCGTTAGTGTTCGACCTAAAAAGCAAATTAAACTTTTAAGTTCTGTCGATTGGTTTCTTTCTCTTCTTTTCTGTAAGTCGAAAAATGTTATTACAATATTATTTGTGAAAAACAGAATATATATATATATATATATCCTACAGTATGTTAAGAAAACCCTGTCCGACCCGTGAAGGTGTTGTTAGGTATCGATAACTGATTCTACTAATGCATACAAAACCAGGCTAACTTAAAAAAAAATCCCCCTAAAAAAATAAATATTATTTCGCAAAAAGAGGTAACTTAATAAATATGCGTTAAGCACCCTTCCGCGGGCGGCGGGCGGCAGCGCACGCGGCACGTTGTCGCATCGCTGTCGCTATTCGCTCATAATAATACCGGTGTTGTCACTTTTTTAAAAGTTACCAAATTTCGGGGAAGTTATTTCAAAATTCATTTGTATTGGTACTATGATGATTACGTAAAATTTTATATCATATTTGGTCATGTGTTTACTTAACCTTTATTATCCTTACGGGTCGGACAGGGTTTTCTTAATATACTGTATATGTATATACATACGGTCAAATCACACAGATTGAGCTAGCCCCAAAGTAAGTTCGAGACTTGTGTTATGGGATACTAACTCAACGATACTATATTTATAATAGATACATATATAGATAAACATCCAAGACCCAGGCCAATCAGGAAAAGATCGTTTTCCATCATGACCTGGCCGGGAATCGAACCCGCGGCCTCCACGTCGCAGGCAGGCGTGTTGACCGCTGCGCCACGGAGGACGTCAAAAAAATTTACTGATAACTGTGACATTCCAAGCCCGCCAGCCCGCGTCCATCGGCTTCGGCTACTTTAAAAAATTACATAAAGAAATAAAATATTTATAGGAAGAATCATTTAAAATAATCCAAGTAAGAGTTTTTATTACACATTTTTGCTAATATCGCAAAAACTAAAAGTCCTATCAACTCAAAACTTTTTGTAAAACTGTTTTTACACCAAAACCTTTAATTGAGTCCTAATTTTTGGTTTATATCACCATAAACAAAAAATCACATTTTCAAGTTACGTAAATTTCTAATAAGATTTTTATTTTTAAATCTCCTTACAAAACTATAAATTATAATCTAAGTGCGAGTGTTTACTTACCTGAATAGAGTCTTCTATATTATCAGCGGATGTAGTTAGTCGGATTCCTTGAGGCCTTTCAAGTCTAAAGATTTCTTTCTAGATTTCCTGGAACAATTCGTAATTGTTCAACTTCAATTGTAAAAGAAAAATGGTTACAAAAGCTAATAGTAATTATAAAGAAAAATACAGTAATATGTAGGTATAAATACAAGAGTATAGGTAGATAGATACTTACGCCACCAGACGCATCTTCAATTCTCATTTGCGAGCTAATCTATGAACGTACACTGACACGATTCGCTCGTAAATATTTGCACTCACACAGACAACCACGCGTAGTCGGCGATAGCCGGAGCAGAGCAGCAAGCGACACAACCCTCCCGTCTGAATGCTAACGCACGACTGCCGCCCGCGCCCGCGCAGAGCACCTCTAAACCTATGTTTCAAAATAAGGATATTTTCTTGGCAAATGTTGATGGATTTAAATACGCTCTTGCATATCTGTAGTACTTCTAACCACGAATTTTTCAGTGTAAAAATATTTCCACACATCAATGCCGTTTAGAAGTAATAACGAATATTAGCCAAAAATAGCGTTTTGGTAAATATTTTTTTAAGGCAACAGGCAAAATCCTACGAAAAAATCATCTTTAGTAAATGTTGTACATGAATCAATAGACAAGATATATTTTTTTCAAATCTCAAAACCAAGCCGTTAATTAGAAATTAGCTTCCTAAAGTGACCATTTTACGCTACTAAATGAGACTAAGGCCCTTAAGGGCCTAAATTAAAATCTTTTTCCGTAGTTTACACGCTGACGTACCTTAATCAGCTAGCCCGATATTCTGCCTCTCTTCAAAAGGCTGTCGTTTAAACCTTCGTTTTTATCACTGTGGTGTACTAAGCTAAGCAGTCCTAAACT
This sequence comes from Sesamia inferens, assembly GCA_037179545.1. Lineage (NCBI taxonomy): Eukaryota > Metazoa > Arthropoda > Insecta > Lepidoptera > Noctuidae > Sesamia > Sesamia inferens. The sequence continues at coordinate 1,811,128 of CM073943.1, forward strand.
TCCCTTACCGCTTCATAGACTTCATTCGGTTACACGTCTACTCTAGTTTAGTCTATTGTCATTTAATTTTTGATAGTATAAGTTAGTTTTATAGAAGTCGTCGTAGACACTACTATATGACGGTTGTATAAAAAGGTCGCAATAACGTCTATACGACATTATTATAAAACGAAAAGCGTATATGACTATCGGACACATAATGCACCAGTACACGACTAAGAGTTAACAAAAATACTGTTAATATGACTAAGGTAAGGTAAGGTAGGTTAATATGGTAAGGTATACTGAAGGTCATATAAATGTTTGATTATATGACAAAAATGTTAATTGGGTACCCAGCTCTTTAACACGTCTGGTTTTACCCACCGTCATTTACCCTTTTTTCCGTGAAGAATTCTTCCTGGGGAAGGCCGGAGGTCCCTCTGGGAATACGGAGAGGAATAAAAACAACCGCACACGGAGATACGTGTATATTTGCTTTACACCCAACTGTTGTCACCCCGCGATGCTTAGCGAGCTAATCACCAAGTGCCGGTGACGCCGAGACCTCGCCGAGACGTCCTCGGCGTGCTAATAAACTGAGTGCCGTTATATCGTCGAGCCTGACTGCTCTAGCGATGACACAGGTGACAGTGAAACCACTTTTTTATTGGAAAAGGCCTGGTTTTGACCTCGATTACGCCTGATGGAAAGCGCTAGATGGGGTCTATGAAGGAACGAACGTGCCCAGAGATGCCTGCACCCTCACTCTTGCTTTGTTTCTAATGTAACTTTCTCAATTTTAAATGTGTACTTCTTTTTGGACTTATCTCTTTGAAGGCAGACAGGCTAAATGTAGTAGCGAACGAGGCTGAATGAGAGTTCCATACTTTGGCTGTTTGCATAATAAAGGAATAGGACAAGCGTTGAGTAGGACTGGTCGGGATATCAACCAAGTATGAATGGTGCGCTGTAGTAGGTACGCACGTGTGGTACTCTGGTAGGAAAAGGGCAATGGTGGGTTCAGGTTTCCTATTATAAACCTTTTAGCTCTGCGTTCCACCGACCAAAGCTTGCCCCAATGTTATTATATCCGTATATATACGTATATTATATATACAGTATGTTAAGAAAACCCTGTCCGACCCATAAGGATAATAAAGGTTAGGTAAACACATGACCAAATATAATATAAAATTTTACGTAATCATCATAATACCAATACAAATGAATTTTGAAATAATCTTTTTTTCCCGCGAGTTAATTCCAACTTCCCCGAAATTTGGTAATTTTTATAAAAGTGACAACACCGGTATTATTATGAGCGAATAGCGATGCGACCATGTGCCGCGTGCCCTGCCGCCCGCCGCCCCGCCGCGTGCCGCGGACGGGTGGTTAACACACATTTAATAAGTTACCTCTTTTTGCGAAATAATATTTTTTTAGGGGGATTTTTTTTTTAAGTTTAGCCCGGTTTTGTGTGCATTAGTAGAATTAGTTGTCGATACCTAACAACACCTTCACGGGTCGGACAGGGTTTTTTTAACATACTGTATATATATATATATATTATATCCAAATAATTATATCTAAGAACAGGACTAATGCTGTTGCAGTGCTAGAGGGCTTTACGAGAACATCTGCTAGGTTGATCTAGTGGTCGCAGGCAGTGCAAACACTACTGCTGTCTAGGGTATGACCATGAGGTCTTGGGTTCGTTGATGCCTGCCAGTGCTGCGGGTCATTCGAAAGAGATGCCGTGGCCCCTATTACAGGCAAATAAAGGAACACATGTGGGTTTTCGTCAGTAAAAAGAGTGTGAAAGTTTGTATGCCGGTCTAAATATGATTCGCGGACTTGACGTTGTCGTATTAAATTATGTTGACAGGGTTCCGCTCAGAGCGGGAGAAGTCATTACAACCAAATTAAAAAAACGGTCGGGCAAAGAGTTATTTCTTGGGTTTTTCTATCACCTCAAAACGCCCGCCGTTTCCAATTTCCTAGTGCTTTCGCTGAGGAGAAGTGGCGCAAGAAACGGCACAGCAGAACTAAACATTTTATCTATCACACACAATTCAAATTCTATAACATCAATCGTATCCTTTTTGGCTTCTTTAAAACGTGGAAAAATATTCCCCCTTATTCATAAACGCTGCTTAAAGTTAACTAGCGATTCTTAACCATATATTTTTGACCTTTTAACATCACTTAACTTTAATCATCATTTAAAACAACACAACCTTTTTGACCTTTTAACATCACTTAACTTTAATCATAATTTGGAACAAACCCCTTAACACTGTGGTGTGTATTCATAAAGGATGATTAAAGTTAAGTGACGTTAAAAGGTCAAAAATATATCTATGGTTAAGAATCGCTAATCACTAGTTAACTTTAAGCAGCGTTTATGAATAAGGGGGATTGAGTGTTCACAACCTTTCGTATATATTGTAGGGACATGACGTAATAATCATTATTTTAACCATTGTTAGAAATAAATAAGTCTTCTGGACATGGTTATTAACTTTCCCAGATTTAAAGATATCATTAATATTTTTTGCGGTTTGGCAATAAGGTAAATCAGCAAAGTGGATAGTTAGTGTTTCACTCACTTTCTTTAACAGCAAAAAGGACCTTGATATTGGCTATGACCATTGCTTCATCAAATTTTTTGGTAGCTGGACAGAGCATGCAGATCAAGGGGCTAGTGCTTATATATCGCAAAACAACCGACTCCAAAAAAGGGCTGTATTTTATTCTAACTGCGTGATTTGGATAGGGTTTTTTTTAACAAAACATTTAGGTACCTATTGTACAGCAACTAGATCTATTCCTTTACTTAATTAAGTAGCGTCTAGGCTACATAATAAGCAAATTTAGCTACTACCCACAAAATATTGCTGCATTCTCAGCCAACCGTTGCAAAGTGGCAATAGATACCGAGTTCATAAAATTATGTGCAAGCCACCGCAAGCCGGCACACAACCTGTTTAAGCTATCTAATTATTGCAAGTACCTGCAGGTGTTTGCAACCTGCGCACACGCTGCAAGACTGATTGCTGACTAATTTATATGTAACAAGGGGTGTAAAGTTCCAGGAAACAACTTCTTCTGAGTGCATCCCAATCAAACTATTAAATTTGATATTTCTTTCTTTTCGACATTCTTTGTCGACCAATGTAAACCAGATATGACCCTCAAAAATTAGAGATGCGTTACTAAGGTCCATTAGAGAACCTCACTCAAAACTCAAGCTTTACTTAAATCTCGTTTGAAGCTATTTGATTGGTTGAAACTAATTTAAGTATAATGCTTAAATCTTGAGTAAGGTTCTGTAAAACGGACCTATATCATGTAATTCGTGATATAGAAGAAATTTTAAGGGATGCTGATTTTTTTGAACATATTAAACAATGGATTGGCAATATCCTACAATATTATTCAGATTGTAATAGGTCACAATTATAGTGCAAGTTTCAAAAATGAAAATCAAGCTAGCAAAGCCAGTCAAAGCACTTAACACGAGTTTAATTTTGACACGTTGCGTCGTCCTCGTAGGTTCTTACTCTAGTGCTTAAGTTTCTTTAAAGTTATTAAGTCAGAAGAGGTTTCTTATTTTTAAGTAATACTTAAAGACCTTTACAGGGTGTCCAACTTTTTGCGGAAATAAACTTTAAATTAATACGAAAATGGCATCCAATTTTGTAACTACGTCATGAACGGAAGTTTTATGCCTTTCCTTTTATATTTAATTAATTTGCCCTTAACTCGACTGATAACTGGTAAATTGAAACCCAAGGGCTGGCTTTTACCTTGGTCAGAGGCTAAGCATTGTCATACAACGTGGCAATACCGCCAGTCTCTTGAGTACATTGCCAGTCGATCAGCGATGAGGAGGAATATTTGGACGGTATATTTTATAATAGTTTTTTAATAGCTTATGCTTTTATAGGTTATGATATATTTATTTGTATAATTTATAGATTATTTATACTCAAGTAACTAGTCTTAGAAGGATGTAAATATTATATTTAGTTACCTTGTACAATAATATATTTGCCCTTGAGTTAAAAACTTCATAATAAGCTCCAATATGTAAAAAGATTATTATAAAGTTATTCAATTCTATGAATTCTGAATATTTCTTCCTAATGATTGTGTAACTTAACTACCGAGAAAAAGACTTTTAAAGAAGTATGGAAGAAAATCATATGAAGTGCCGAATTCAAATAAATTGATGATGATTAATGGTCCGGTTTGATAAGAGAAAGCTCAAGGTCGCACAGAGAGTTATGGAGCGAGCTATGCTGTGTTTCTCTACGTGATCGAATCAGGAATGAGGAGATTCGTAGAAGAACGAAACTCGGCGACATAGCCCAGCGGATTAGCTCTTTGAAGTGGCAGTGGGCGGGGCACATAGCTCGTAGAGGCGATGGCCGATGGGGCAGAAAATCTCTTGAATGGCGACCACGTACCGGCAAGCAGCGTCGGACACCCACCGACTAGGTGGATAACCAGACCAAAATCTTAGGGAAGCGCTAACCTAACCGGTCTTTTTGGAAATCATTGGGGGAGGCCTATATCCAGCTGTGGACTTCCTGTGGCTGACATGCTGATGATGATGATGGTGATGATAAGAGCAACAGAATTATGATAATGATGAATCATTGGTTTTAAATGAGTTAAATAAGTAAGTATGTACTTACATAAATGCTACCCACTCAAGTAACTATGTTGTACCTACCTATAACACAGCAAACTACAGTATGTAGTTTTTTATAATCATAATACTAATCTGCCGAGCGTTTTCCCAACTATGTATATGTATTGTGGTCAGCCTCCAGTCTAACCGGAAACAGAATACCAGTATTTTACATGAAATGAATGCCTAGCAGACCTCCGCAACCCAGTTACTGGGTAACACGATAATGGGTATCTACCCATTGGTAAGACTAGTAGTTAGACTTGGTGTTATCCTAAAAAAGATCTACGAATGACAACCGGGACCAACGGCTATATAAAATCGTAAAATGCTTTCTACGGCTCATAATTAAGTCAGGAAGTGCCTTAAACTCAGCCAAAACAGCAATGATGCATAATCGAAACACACTGTATGTCTAAACTCTTTCCAAATTTCTCTTCACATTTACCATTTAGAATACTAATAGTGACCCACTGTAACCACAATCCAAACTTTATAGAGGTAGGTACTCTAAATTCAGCTCCCGTAGGCACCTTCTATATTCATGATAAAATTAAAAGTATTGTAGACAGTCGAAGATTTAAAATTCGAACATTAAAATTACTCAATGAACATCAAATACCAAGATCCGGAACAACGTGCCCACCACAAAGAAGTTATTGAGTTTACACACACAGGCACACACCTCGTCCACAGCTGGGTCACTTTCTCTAGCAACCTTGATTCCTTACCCTGAGTACGTTAACACTAGCTACGTAAAATTATGACAATTTCAACATTAAACTGTTAAACTTTTACTTTTTACCGATTTAAAAGAAAGTGTTAAATATGAGGATACGTTCTGAGATTTTCCTCCATATTTCATAACGTAACACATCGCTTGATTATATAAAGAGATTAATTACTTACGGAACTTGCATAAGTTTTTTTTTTTTTTTACTATTTTAAACTAATTATACGTTACATTTTAGTGTTATTAGCTGAACCAAAAACTTACCAAAAAATCCGAATGGAAGAAAAAGAACAAAAAAGTGTCACAGATAATCACAAAAAGTCACTGTCACTGAATTTTGGCGCGAAACCGCGCGGCCACACTATCACTTTCTTTTCCAATTATTTTCAGAATTAAAAAACGAAACACAACAAACAATTTCTACACGAGGTGGTACTACGGTCGCCACGTACGTCACGGACTGTGGCTTCGCCGGTTGTGGTAAGACGATTTCTTGTTTACAGTGTTGCCGTTTAGGAAAATAAAAAGTCCCTAGACCTCGAAGCAAAAGTCCCTAGATTTTGAAAAAAAGACGAATAAAAAATCCGCTAGAAGTCGCTAAATATTTCCAAATATTTCATGGTTACAAAATATGATGTAAATAAAAGGAAATTTGTATTATAAAGTATTTAATCATAGTAATCAAATCAATAGGTTTAAACAAGCAAAAAATTTCGGTATTTATTGCGTCATTTTGATACGACAATTGAACAAGCCACTATTCGTCCTTTCACATACAAACAAGTTTATTCTGTGAAAAAGTAAAACCTGGTTATTCCCTTCTTTCTATGAACGTTGTTAATGAATGAATGAAATGAAGAAGAAAGAAATAGTAAACAGTGATGAACTTAAAGATTCAACGTCATTCTGGGAGGGGATTTCCAGAAAATCCAATAGCAGTATTCGTAGTGTTGCTAGTAACCACAGTTAAATTTAAACTAAAATATGTCTATGTTTTCTTCTAATTTCATTACCACTACTGGGAATTGGTGTTAATCAACGTTGCATACAAAAAGTCACTAGAAGTCGCTAAATTTATTGTAGTCGCTAGTATGATAAAAAAAGTCGCTAAGCACATCCAAAATCCGCCAGATCTAGCGACAAAGTCGCTAAAACGGCAACACTGCTTGTTTACACATCAAACCGAGAAACTCAAACTAACCAATCGGGGGGAAAAGTTATGATGGAAACGTATTTCCGCATTTTGACGATGTCATTTCAATATAGCTGCGTAATAACGTTAAGAAACCATATTAGCGTAGTGTTGTGTCGCAATAGTTGTCTTGTCCGTTTTCGCAATTATGTCGTGCGGGTAGGTAAGCAAACATTTACTTGATGTAGGTAATCTTCGGTCGATTATGTTCCTATGCGAAAGAGTTTGAAACACCTGGCTTTAAGTGGCTCTATGATTGTTTTCAACTTAGAAGATGACAAGGACAATCATTCGTAGATACTGCGAATGTTTGAGATTATGAGTTTGTTTAAAATGAATTACTGATGATTTTCAAGTAGCAGACGCTGCTATGTACTTGTGGAGCATCAGAGAACACCTTGTTAGAACCACTCAAAACCACTATCTACAATCAGTAATTTCAGATGCTGATGTTGTTTCCGGCACGGTATCACGATATATTTCACTAAAACAAGAGGTCGATTGCCACTCCTTAATCATATTTTTGTGCAGAAGAGATACCAGGGAAACAAATATTTTGCTAGTAATTTATAAGCACATCAAGAATATCAATCTGTCAGATTTCCTTATTTGATTTTCAACTTTATCTTTAAATCGTTAAGGCTCAAAGTTGATTGGGAATATCTGACAGTTTAGGAAAGCTTGACCTGCTGTCATTCGTACGTAAAAAGCTCCTAAAAAGATAGGAATATGACACAAATATAACAGACAGGAATATCACAATCTATCACTTAATTTTACACTGTTTTTGACTGACACGAGAAATTAAACACTGGCACTAAAGACATTACACATTTACAATCTTTTTGACGGGCACATATTTGAGGTTTCTAGTCCCAATATCGCTTATCAGTGACGAAGTCCTATCTGACATCATCTTAATACAAACGACATACTACAACTTTGCTTGGACTAGCGGTAACCCAAAGGCCTCTCGAATGCCCCGAGAATAACTAAGAGATTTACAGAATACCCGTTATTTGTATACCCTCTTACTAACTAGTTCTAGCTTCAATAATTAGTTTCCACGAGTGATAGATAGTTGAATTTATCTAAGGTGTATCAATGGCATATCCTTGCTGGCTGGCTGCTGGCTTGCTGGCCCAGAGAACACAAATATTCATTAAACACAAATATTCAACATAAATATTCATTATGATACGGCAATGTGCTTATCGCCGAAGTGCTATTAAATTTTAATAGGCCTTTCAAATTTAAACAGACTTCGGAACCAGGTTGACCGAGCAACTGAAAGCTTTCAGTTTCGAAGTGCACTCGTGTACTCGATCTCATTTGCAAATACTTCTTATTATGAACATGTGCAAAATTCTGCCAGTTCCACTGAGGCGGAGCAAAGAGGAAGGGAACCGACCAAGTACAGTCTTTTGATAACCATATAAAAACGTGAAAAAAGAAAGCAAAAGGAATTGTTAAGCAAAATCTGAAATAAAATAACTGATTGACTTTTTTTTTATTAAAATTATAAACTAGCGCTTGACCGCGATCCCGCCTAATGGTAAGCAGTGACGCAGTCGTTAATGGTAAAGCGCACTGGTTTATTAAGAGCCTATTCACTCTAGCCTTGAAGACACTCAAATTGTAGTCCGACGGAAACACCGCCGCTGGCAAACTGTTCCAGACCCTCGATGTACGCGGTATAAAGGAGGAGGCGAAACACTTCGTCCGGATCGTAGTGATGTTAACAACGTAAGGGTGGAAACTTGCCGTACGACAGGTCATCCGATGGTGGAACGGAGATAGGGGAATTTAATCATGCAATTCCTTCGCACACTCCCCAAAATGCATCCTATAGAAGACCGAAAGGCTAAGTGCCTGTGCTCTAGGCTTTGGAGACCGTCTCGAGTTAAGTCAGGGTCACCAATCAGCCTCATCGCCCGCCTCTCCACCCAATTCAAAGTGGCCAGGTGACACTTAGCAGCACCAGCACTTACCGAGCGTTGCTATGATTAATCGTAAAGGCACCCACAACAAAACGTAATAAATGAAATATATGAAAATAGAAGTGTGGATTTTCAGTCTTTCATTTTTAAAACTCGGAAACGACATTATTGTTTTTCTGAAAATAAAATGAGATGATAATAAAATATGAATTTGTGAAAAACAGGACGTAACATCACGTGCCCCATTCTAGTCGAAATCGAAAGTTAAACAAAACGCTACAAATGTCAACATTAACTTCATATTTTGAGGTTATGTTTTTATAGTGAATTCTATTTAAGAAATTCAATTCGAACTATTTTGGGTTTTAAAAAGCAGCTACTAAGATGTCCCTATTGAAAACTGTGTTGATGCGATACGTTTGTATGTATCTACAACTTTTGTGTTAAAAGTGCTATCTACATTTTGTAACCTAATCTTCTTTTGCTGTAAAACCTAATTCAAGTAGACAACTTACATAGCTACAATGACCTGTACCCTTCAACTAAGAATAGTCACAACACTAAATTATTTTAGAAATGTGGCCCAAGAATACATTCAAAGTCCTTATAAATACATACCTATTTCATTTTACACAAAATTTATAAAGTCTCTTTTTTTCAGTGCCAAATACCTACAGACCAACAGCAGTTAGGTTTTCATCCACAGGTGCTAACTTAACATCTAGCGATGACACCCCAGTTGAAATGGAAAACCCTTACAAAAAAGAACGCCGCCTGTGCATCCTTTGCAAATTAAACATCAAGCCAGACTACAAAAACTACAGATTACTGTCTCAATTCCAAAGTCCATACACTGGACGCATTTATGGGAGGCACATAACAGGACTCTGCAAAGCAAAGCAAGAACTGGTAGAAAATGAGATCAGAAAAGCTCAAAACTGTGCTTATATGCCTTACTATTATAAAGACAAGAACTTCCTAAAGGATCCTAAACTGTTTGATCCAGAAAACCCCATAAGATCCCATAGATTCTAAGTATTTATAGTTTTAGTTCTGTAGTTGCATTATAAAGTTGTTGCAATAAATTGTCTAAAGAATGAGTGTTTCATTGATGTTCATTAATTCATAGGTTTATAAAAGTAAGTTTTATTCCCCAAAAAGTTTTGAATGTAATATAGTTTCTGTAAAAAGTGGCTAGAAGGGAGTGTCTACCAAGATAACAAATAGAGAAGTTTTGTAGCAAGAGATGTTGAGCTGACCCCAAATAAATTAGTTAATGAGCCCTTAAGCGGTTAACCGCAGGCTAACCACATCGTTCCATTTTAATATGCAACTGCTTATAATTATATGGCAGTTTAGTGCATACAGTCATAAGTGTTTGCATATTAAAATGGAAAAGTGGCTAGCCACCCCCATGGTTAACTGCTTAGTGTGGGGAATGAATTATGAATAAATCTAAGATGCTGAATGTCAATTCAGTGTGGCTTGGCAAAATAATGAGTATATGGGGCTTCAAAAGTTATATGGCCTAGGGGCACTGGTTTTTGTATAATGTTTATATCCATACAAAAAATGAAAACTGGGAAAGAATAGTAACATTTATTAAATAGGTAACTCTTAAAATAATTAACTATATTAGATAATATCCTCAAATTGACCTAAAATAATATTAGCATCATTAGGTTCATTAAAAGAATCATTTTCTGCATCATAGCCTACTAAAGATGGAGGTATCTTCAAGGACTTCAACATTTCTGAATAACCCATATTTTCTTTGTCATGAAACTTAGTTTTCATTAAATTTAGAAGCTCTATCAAGGCATCCTGACATCCTTTTTGCCATTTCTTTATCAAATTCCTAAGTTCTTCTGTATCTGGATTAATAGATTGAGCTAAAAGAAGTTTTTTTTTTGCTTCAATCCTGGCCTTGAGTTCGTCAATATCTTTTTGAGTTATCGAACCTGTAGATTTTGCTTTTAATGGTTTACTGACTTTTTCATAAGTTTTTCTTATTAGAATTGTTTTTTTATTGTTGTCAAAGTCATCATCATCATCAAAAGAGCACTGTGTTGATAGTTTTTGTTGCAAATTTGGTTTTTCTACTTTGGATTTAATGATTTTGTTAGTTTTCAGCTTGTTTTTAGAAGATTTTGTGTCTTTTACTATGCTGACTTGGACTTTTGGAGATTTGTCAATGAAATCATCATCTTCATTCAAATGATTTCTGTCCTCTTTTTTAGTAGCTATCTGTTCTTCTTCAGGTATCGTGTCCATCTTACTTTTAGATGACTCTTTATCACTTAATTGGATTAAAGGAGTCTCATCTGAATCATATTCTAATGCTTGCATGGAAGGCTTTTCTTCCTCATCTTTCTTTGATTTAGTATCTTTATCATCTTTCTCAGAATCTTCAGTCCTTTTGAATATCTTTCTTTGTATGACAACAATGCATTCTTTTCTAAGATCATTTGGACTTTTTTCTTTAATTTCATAGATAGCATCAGGTGATTCTTTAGAGTTCTCTTCACTTGTATTGGTACTTTTATCATCACACAAATCAGGATTAGGGACAGATGTAATCTTAGCAGTTTTGTAATCTGACTTCACTCTGGGTGACTGTTTCTTGCTCTGTTTAGACTTTGTCCGCTCAGGTGTAGCTACAACCTTTTTATTTTCAGTATTATGAGTATCTATTGTTTCAGAGGTATGTTCATTTATTTTTATTTTACTATGTTTATTATCTGCCAGTAAAGGGGCAACATCCTCTTGAGATTTGTTTATTGCCGCTAATAAAGTCTTCGATTTTTTTCTACGAGGTATTTCAACATTTCTGGACGGCGTTTTATCAATATCATTACTTTGGGATACTAATTCATTTTCATCAACAGTGGGTGTTTCGGGAGTACTTTCAACGTTATCTTCCAAAACACGTTGTTTTCGCTTTCTTGGTTCAATCTTTTCTTCTTTCACTTCTTGTGTACTGCCGGCCAAAGGAGATATAAACGGTGAAGGTCCCTTGTTTCTCCAATTTCGTGATAGACCAAGTCTTCGACAAGGGGTTAATAAAGACTTACTTATACCACCCGGAGTCTTCGGTGAGTTAGTAGCATTTGATTTTAATGACGACACATTCTTCATTTTTCTCAATTTATTATAAAATAATTCATTTCATGTAAATATTTTGTTTGTTTTGGAAATGCGTGTTATAATCTGTAATTAATGTCAAAGTATTCTCATTCCCGCCATCGATCGAATGAATGAACAACAAACAAAATAAGAAGAAAATAGGTGTTGCCAGTTGATAGTAAACGATTTTCCGCGTGTCTTAATTATTCTTTTTTTTATATATAAAATTCAGAAATCTTCCCGTTAATTCATTAGAAGTTTCAACTTGTATTGCTATCATCATAATCATCAACCTTTTTATCGTCCCACTGCTGGGCACAGGTCTCCTCTCATACTGAGAAGAATTATTGCTATGCCCCCAAAATATCACTGCACTTTATTATAGACGTAACTGTGCTATAATTAAATTAGATACAAATCAAATGTTGAAAATTATTTTGTTAAATGTTATTATTTGCTTCATCTATTTTTATTGGCAATGGCCAATAAAAATTATAAGCAGTATAATTCCTTCCTTCCGTTCCTTCCACTAGGGCATTTGCGCTAACATTGGCAACACTGTTAAAAATGAAATGCCCGAGGAGTTTTTGGCGGGAAGGCTAAGATGAGTGCCACGCTCATTTTTCGTTGAACTTTTAAATTATTTATAGTGTCGTTTACTAAATAAAAATGCGTGATTTATGTAGTAAAAAGTGCATTCAATAAAAAATTCATAAAGAACAGTGAAATATTGTAGCATAGTGGTCACATCATGGCTTTCTCCCAAATCTTCCTCCAAGTGTCCATTCACGCGGGAAACGAAAGGAGATAGGTTTAGGTTAGGTTAAGCTAGGATAAGAGATAGATTAGGTTAATTTAAGTTAGGATAAGTTACTAAGTTAAAATCTATTTAAGTATGCGACTGAAGGACTTGTATCCATGGTCATGAATTAAATTTATAAAAAAAAAAAAATGAAATGCCCGAGGAGTTTTGGCGGGAAAGTCTAGCTGAGTGTCACGCTCATTTAAAGAGCTATGTGTATTTAATGTCGGAAACTAGTTAATGTTACAACCTTAAACGCTTATTGATTCAATTCCATTAATGAAGAATTGAAGTGAATCAATAAGCGTTTAGGGTTATAACATTAACTAGTGTTGTGAAACAATACGCCACACGCTCATTTTTTATTGGACTTTTAAAATTATTTATAGTATTGTTTACTAAATATAAGCGCGTGATTTATGTAGTAAAAAGTGCATTCAGTGAATAATTTATAAAGATCATTGAAATATTGTAGCATAGTGGCCACATCATGACTTACCCCAAACCCTTCCTAGTCGGATCACGCGGGAACGAAAGGAGATAGGTTCGGTTAAATTAAGGTAGAATAAGTTACGAAGTTAAAATCCATTTATGTATTCGACTGAAGGACTTGTATCCATGGTCAAGAAAAAAACTATTATACAAATGCCCAGAGTTTTGTCCACTCAAGTGGACAACAAGTGCATTCAGTAAATAATTCATAAAGAACAGTGAAATATCGCAGCATAGTGTCCACATCATAACTTTGTCTCAAACCTCTATCGTAAGACGGATCACGCGGCCGTCTTTTCAATATGAACAATTCAATACGTGACATTGGCTAAATGCCCAAACCGTGCGAAGCCATAAAAGGAAGAAAGAATTGCACCCCGAGCTTTCAACAAGGGGAAAGTCAAACTGAGTGTCACGCTCGTTTTTCATTTGACTTTTAAAATTATTTATAGTGTTGTTTACTAAATAAAAGTGCGTGATTTATGTACTGAAAAGTGCATTTAGTAAATATTATGTAAATATATTATGTTCATAAAGAACAGTGAAATATTGCAGCATAGTGGCCACATCATGAGTTTGCCTCAAACCTCACTAGTAAGACGGGTCACGGCACGCTGCCGTCTTTTTCGACATGAAATGAATAATTCATAATTACGTGACATTGGCTAAATGCACAAACCGTGCGAAGCCAAAAAATAAATAAATAACTTTCAACAAAATTATGTAGCATCGATAGGCTTTTAAATAAATAAAGACAGAAAGACTTGACTAGGTATTTAATAAATCAAGTTCATTGCTGGGCAACGTTAAGATTTCCGATAAAAAATTCTAAGCTCCTTGACCAATATTGAGCAGGTTTCATTTCCATTCACTTCAAGTTCATGAAATGCTTCTCTTTCACTCATGTCATGTTTCATTTCATTCGCTCGCTAGCCAATCTGAATCTTTCAAAAATATTTCGTGCCGTGAGTGATGATGATAACGATACGATTGTTATTTTAATTAAATAGTCTCGACTCAAAACCGATAATTTAACGACTGCGTTTAACTGCATAATTTAAGTGCTTACAACTTATAAAGCGTGTAACTTTCGCTGTTCTTGTGAGTGAACTCATTACATAATGCCGCTGCTGAGGTTGACAACGGGTACTTTCGGCCAGCTACGTACTTTCGCGACGTCACCAGCCCTTGGAAAGCGAATGAAGACCTTCGCTGTCTACAGGTGGAACCCCGACGAGCCCGACAAGAAACCCTACACTCAGAACTATGAGGTGGATCTAGACGAGTGCGCGCCTATGGTGCTAGATGCCTTACTGAAAATCAAAAATGAAATGGACCCAACGCTAACATTCAGGCGCTCTTGCCGCGAGGGTGTGTGTGGTTCCTGTGCTATGAACATCGATGGTATCAATACTTTAGCCTGCATCAGCCACATCGACATGAATCTGAGCAAGCCCTCAAAAATCTACCCATTGCCTCATATGTATGTTGTAAAAGACCTCGTGCCAGATCTGACGAACTTTTACCGCCAGTATCAGTCAATAGAGCCGTGGTTGCAACGCGACAAGGAAGCTGCTAAAGGTAAGGAGACTCAGCTGCTGCAAGATGTCGAGGACCGCGCCAAGCTGGACGGACTTTACGAATGCGTGCTGTGCGCGTGTTGTTCGACCAGCTGTCCGTCGTACTGGTGGAACGGTGACAAGTACCTCGGACCTGCCGTGCTTATGCAGGCCTACAGGTGGATCATCGACTCCCGTGATGATGCCACTGAGAAACGCCTCAATAAGCTTAAGGACACGTACTCCGTGTACCGCTGTCATACAATCATGAACTGCACACGAACATGCCCTAAAGGCTTGAACCCTGGCCGTGCTATTGCCCAGATTAAAACCCTGCTGTCAGGTTTGGTCAAAAAGCAGCCACCAATCATGGACCCTGCAGGTCTTGCGAAGTCAACTGCACAGAATTAGACACCTTGTACTAACTGATGAAAGGCTGGACATGCTTATAGTCAAAGTAGATGTACTTAATAGGTTCAATCAATAACAACCTGAATAAGCTACCTTAGAAATGTTACCACACATCTAAAACAGTAAGTAAAATTAAAATTTGTATCCTTTACAATCTGTAAGGGCTGTAAATAATACAACATTTTTGTAAAACCCATAGACAAGTAATAAAAGTAGTTGCAATCATGTTAAAGGAGCAGCCATAAAGTAATGCCAATTTTTTTTTATTATAAGCAGCAGGAACTGCATCTTTCTCCCTGGTATATATAAAATATTTTTGATGTTTATTGTTGGTGAGCCACACAGTAATGAAGAATATAATTATTTGATAGAGATCCTTTTAGCATTTTGGAATGTTTTTTTTTTCAAATTCTCTATTGAGGCAGGTGTAAGGCAGGTCCGGAAATAATTTTTCAGGTCCTGCCTTGCACCATTTTTATTTTTAAATTTTTTCCACTTGCAATAAACTAACCACTTTCAAAAAAGCTTTAAACTTGTTCTAAATGACTGGTTCTTGTAAAACACATTCAGGTTTCTTCAACAGGTGTTAAGTTATTCAATGTTAATTGACTACTATTTGCACATTTTGGTTGATATAATAACAATAGATGTTATCACAAAAGTTTAATCACAATTTGTGCAATTAAAAACTAAGTACCTAGTTTTATATGGTGACAAATTTTGGAACAGCCAAATTGAATATTGTAAAAAATGAGATTCTAAATTTAAATAAGTATTCACTTTATCTACCATTTTCTTTTTATAAAATGGTACAAAAATGTGAAATTATTTTCTGTAAATTTTAAACCTTGTCTCCTTAAATGTGTCATAATAAAATAAATTTTCCTTTGCAATCATAGTGGTCAAAATGTTAACAAATGTTGACTAATAAAATATGTAGTACAAAATCAATATTTGCAATAAACTGATATAATTGCTTTAAGAGATGTTAAAATTGTGAAATTATTCAAAGTATTATAGTTGAAAGTATTTTAAATTACTGATGCAACTTCATTTTTAAATTATTGAGCATTGCATGTTGTATTTATTATTCATTTCATGTGTTGTGGACGCATTGAATTGTATTAAAGTTGTTAATAAATAATCATTTAAGTAAGTAATTGTATTTTTAATGAATGAATTATCATGTTATAGCAAAAAAGCAGTGATTATGGTCATAAACAGGGGGGCGATTGCCCCCCCGCCCTGGAAATCTCGCAGAATTTGTACAAACTCCCCTCATTACAAAGCAAAGTATAAACGAGGATTTACCCACTCTAACAATTGGACTTGCTCCTCCTAGGCCTCGGATATCCCCCCCCAGGCCAGTCAACCTTGGACCTTAATACTTTAGAGATAAAGTTGAAAATCTAATAAGGAACATGTTTGAACTCCCCTGATTACTAACAAAGTATGAATGAGGACTTATCTCTTAACTTTTAAATAAATCACGCAGTAGACACTGACAAAATGTAGGTTCAAAAAATTCAGAAGCTGGGTACGCCCATGTAAAAGTCATCATAACTCGATCAATCACTTTTGAACAGTAGCTACTTACCTAATGAATGTGTATTGTGTCAACAGAAGGTATTAGCTTCACGATTGCATTTCACAATCACGGAAACAATGACCCATTGGATTGTTTGAATTTGAGACTATTCCATTGTGTTTAGGGTTCCAAATGTTAAAAATAGGACCCAATTACTAAGACTCCACCATTGTCAAAATCTGTGAAAGTGCTTAAAACACAGATGGTTTCTGTTGCAGCTTTTAAGAAGTAAAAACGTTTTTTTTTTTTTTGCTTATTTCGACTGTCACTTGACCGGATTCCGAAGATAAACAGCATTGCGCTTGATCTTGTGCTTATTGATTCCCAGGTCAGGAGAACAATCAGTAAAGTAGCTTCTATAATCGTGGGATAGGACTCTTATCATAGGAGATAACTACTTACACTGCATTGGCAATAAGATTAGAAAAAATAAGAAACCTATTTTACTGTCTGTTTTTTTTTTATTAATTTATAAACCAGCGCTTGACCGCAATCCCGCCTGATGGTAAGCAGTGACGCAATCGTTGATGGTAAAGCGCACTAGTTTATTAAGAGCCTATTCACTCTAACCTTGAAGACACTCAAATTGTAGTCCGACGGAAACACCGCCGCCGACAGATTGTTCCAGTCCCTCGATGTACGCGGTATAAAGGAGGAGGCGAAACGCTTCGTCCGGATCGTATAGGTGTTAACAACATAAGGGTGGAAACTCGCCGTACGACGGGTCGTCCGATGGTGGAACGGAGATGGGGGAATTAAATCGTGCAATTCCCTCGCACATTCCCCAAAATGTATCCTATAGAACACCGAGAGGCTGGCTACTCTACGCCTGTGCTCTAGGCTTTGGAGACCAACTCGAGTTAAATCAAGGTCACCAATCAGCCTCTTCGCACGCCTCTCCACTGAATCCAAAGTGGCCAGGTGACACTTAGCAGCACCAGCTCAAATGTGGCTGCAGTACTCCACACAAGAACGGACCTGTGCTTTGTACAACATTAGAAGCTGCCCTGGTGTGAAGTACTGCCGGACCTTTGCGATAACGCCAAGTTTTCTGGCAGCCACCTTGGCCTTGGACTCAATGAACCGCCCAAAGTTTAGGTTCGAGGAAATCTCAACACCCAAAAGATGAAGGCGGTCGGTACACTCCAAGGATACATTCCGAAAAGTAGGAGCCAAGGTGAACGGGCTCCTTTTGGCGGTGAAAAGACACGCCTGCGTTTTGGCGGCATTGAATGCTACAAGATTGGCATTGCCCCATTCGGAGACTGCCTGAAGTGCAACACTCGTTCGCTCTACCATGGCCTCTCTTTCGGACCGTATTGATTCCCTACTAGCCCGAGCATCCGGCAGGTATCTCTCCACAACTGTGCTGTCATCTGCATACCCATAGATACCGGGCATCAGCAGATCGTTAATATGCAGCAGAAACAGAGTTGCAGAGAGAACAGACCCCTGAGGAACACCGGCATTAGTCGACATGGGCTCAGATGAGCATCCGTCGACAACAACTCGGAGGGACTTCTATTCTCCTTATACCTACAGAAAGGTAGTTTAATACCAAGTGTTTACAGCATCTGCCATTCGCCATTCCACCAACGGAATAGAAGTCAAAATCAATTGAACGTCCTATAGAAAGGTTTGTTTAAATCTCTAATCTCAGTTAACTTAGCTACTAGCGATATGTGAAACACCGAAATTGCATAACCAGCTGTTACCAGGAAGGTCTTAACCATATCATTAAGCCTTGTTTCAGGACACTGCCTCTCAATTATTCGGTTTTATGATGAAAAAGTTTTATACAAGTACAGAATGTCACATTAGCATTTAGCGAAAAACTCTATAAAATATATAAATTAAAAAAAAAGGTGTGTCTCTGAAGTTACTAACAGTCTGTAAAAATAATAATAATTTATATTTCTCAATACCTACGGGCTATCGAGTAGGTAGCCTTGATGACCTATTGTTATTATCTACAGACTGACAAGTAGCATGGCTGACCCAATCTTACTTATTATCTTCGTCAGAAACCCGCCTATTTATAAGACATGAAATATTTTAAAATTATTGTACCTATTATATTATCTGCAAATTGCTCTTTCATGACTATAGATAACTTGGCAACGACGGTAGAAGTCCCCGATTAACTGACTATATTTTCTTTCCAGAATATTTCCCTATAACAACATAGTTTACTTATTGGCTATAGGTACTAACCACCAAGTCGAAATCCTCAAACATAATTTGCATGTACCTATTCGAATTGATGTGGACGTATCTATAAGTGTTTAAATATGTACCTACTTAGAGGAAAACTCATTTTAAATGGGAGTGGAACGACATGACTCCGTCTGGTCGCAACCCTCACCTGACTTTGCACAAAATCGTAAACACGACCATGTTCGCAAAATTCGTTGACGTTCACCATGATAGAACTCAAAGACAAAAGATCCATACAAGTTCAAAGTGGAGTTTTTGACGAGAAAGCTAAGTGAGTGTCACGCACTTTTTTATTGGACTTTTAAATTTTTTTATAGTGTCGTTTACTAAATTAAAGCCCGTGATTTATGTACTAAATAAATAAATAAATATATAGGTACAGACAAATCACACAGATTGAGCTAGCCCCACCAAAGTAAGTTCGAGACTTGTGTTATGGGATACTAACTCAACGATACTATATTTATAATATATACATATATCCAGGCCAATCAGGAAAAGATCGTTTTCCATCATGATCTGGCCGGGGATCGAACCTCCACGTCGCAGGCAGGCGTGTTGATCGCTACGCCACGGAGGACGACATGGGGGTCGAACCTACGACTTTGTTCTAACTGCAATGCTTAGATATCGCCTTCGGTTTGTGGAGGTCAGACGGCAGTCACTTCATGGAAAATATCGAAGTTTAACCAAAAACAGCAGTTAGTCTGGTAAAGCGAACACCAGACTCAAAAGCTGAAAAGCTACGGATGCGACTGGGATTAACGCTGAGATGATGATGATGATATAGATAAACATCCAAGACCCAGGCCAATCAGTAAAACATCGTTTTCCGTCATGACCTGGCCGGGGATCAGAACCCGGGACCTCCACGTCGTAGGCAGACGTGTTGACCGCTGCATTCAGTAAATAATTCATAAATAACATTGAAACATAGCAGCATAGTCGCCACATCATGACTTTGCCCCAAACCTCCCTCATAAATGGTTCACGCGGCCGTCTTTTTCAACTGTCATTGTCGATATCCGCCATTATTGTGAAATAAAATTTTCAAAGAATTTCTATAATTTGTTACACGTGTTATTGCCAAAATTGTGGTATCTATTCTACAGAGGCCCAATGGCCTTTTTTTATTGTTTTTGTTGAGATTCACCCCTCAACTCTTGATCAATATCAAGAGTTGAGGTTGAAACTCACCTTGAAAAAAGAAGAAGTTCTAAGTGACACCGTGTCTTGCGTAGTGCATGTTAACAGCTGAAAGATTAAGTTGGGATTTATGAATATAAAAAAATATCAATGGGTATGAACCTGATAAGATATCCATAATTACTCTACGAGTGAATTAAATCTACAATATGGATGTAACTGTCTTTCTTGAACTTCTAAACCAGCTTTTTCCCATCAGGTGGGTAGGGACCCGACACCGGGTTCCCAAAAAAAATATCGGGTCGCAGCATTAAGGAGGCAATGCTGCGACTTGAAATGAGTACGTTGAGATGGAGATGGTCGATTTTATTACTTGACTAATGAGACAATGACGATCACTCGAAGGGCGGATTGTAGGTATTCTATGGTGCGCGCGGGGGTCGGGAGGGGTCCACTTTGCAGCCCTTCCTACACCCGTTTATGTATTGTATTGTAATACTTACATACCTACATATTAGCAATACTACCTCCGTGGCCCAGTGGCCAACACGCCTGCCTGCGACGTGGAGGCCCCGGGTTCATTCCCCGGCCAGGTCATGATGGAAAACGATCTTTTCCTGATTGGCCTGGGTCTTGGATGTTTATCTATATATGTATCTGTTATAAAATATAGTATCGTTGAGTTAGTATCCCATAACACAAGTCTCGAACTTACTTTGGGGCTAGATCAATCTGTGTGATTTGTCCGTATATATTTATTTATTTTATTTATTTGTGGTTTTTTTTTTTTATCTAATACCGATTTTAGTTGGGCCCAAAAACTTAAATGGGTCACGAAGGAGGAGTATGAAATTTACCGGGTCACGGTAGAACAATGTTTGGGAAACGCTGTTCTAAACCATAACACCACTACATATTTATGTTCTAAAAGTGATCTGTGGCATGAACTAATAATAAGCGGTCAGTTTCGTCATCATTAGATAGTTTAGTTTCAAGGTAAATCAAAAAAACTCTACAACACTGCATCTCTATGCGTGTAGATGCATAGCTAATCGTTTACCATTTATCTATTACTTGTGTAGTGCATTATAGGTATTTATTATTTAGATTCAATGTTGACTTTTCAAGTCTATTTTTTAACCTTTCTCCACACTAGGAATTTCTCCCGTATCGTTTGTGCGTGCACTTACACAAACCGCTAGACCCTGAATAACTATGTATTTGTAGGATCATACATTTGTTCCGTGCGGGAATCGAACACGCGATACGCACCGCAGCAATCAATCGCCGACCGTTCTGTGTGAACGTATTAATCGCCCCTTAATTGATATAGTATACCCGGCATCATTATGTCAATACATTAAAGACAATGCAAATAAACGTTACCTATTGCTGTCTGTGATAGGAAATTGCGAAAATGTATTTATAGCTATTGAAAATAGCAATACTCCCCGCTATGTGAATAGGTTCATAGCAGTTATAGTTAGGTACGATTATTATATTTATAGATTTCGTTTACATTCAGGGGCTAAAACTCTCGGAACTTTGCTCACCCTATGAAAACATAACAGAATATTACGATGAACGAGGGGCATACTTTAAGAAGCAGCAAGTCAGGCTCCCCGAAACTGTTAATCGTTAATGCTTTCACGATAAAGTTGATAATCTTCTTCATCTCAGCGTTAATCCCAGTCGTATCCGAAGCTTTTCAGCTTTGGAGTCTAGGGTCCGCTTTACCAGTCTAACTGCTCATTTTGGCTAAACTTCGATATTTTCCATGAAGCGACTGCCGTCTGACCTTCACAACCCGAAGGCGATATCGAAGCATTGCAGTTACACGAATTGTAGGACTTTTGAGGGCTCCAACATCCCGTAACGACTGCCAGTAGATGTCGTAATGGAACCAACCGGGACCAACGGCTTAACGTGCTTTCCGAGGCACGACCAGACTAGTGCAAATATTCATATTCATGCATACAAATATTTGCACTGCGCGGGGATCGAACCCGCGCCTCCTTGCGCAGCGGCCGCGTTCGCTACCGCTACGCCACGGAGGCTGTCAATAAAGTTGATAATCTATTTAAAAAATATATAGATTGTTGTGTTTGATGTGGTGGCCGCTGCACTAACCCTCAAATCGTGAAAATAAATCAATAGTTTCGTATATTTTGCAATTGCGTTGCTAGCATAAATGTATGAAATAGCCACAGACACAATATCAGTAGCTGATTCAATGTATAAAACTGGATTTTTCATGACTAAGTACTTACCAAACAGTAAGTGCCAAGTATGTAGGTATGAAACACCTCGTGGTTGAATTGGAACTGCTCCAAGAGTTCGTAAGTGTAAACCATGAAAAAGTTTTTGCTCTTCTTCGTTGAGATGAATCTGATCAATATAGCCAAGTGCGTCCTCGCGGAGGAGACCAATCGCATCCGATCATCGTCCTGACCATGGTAGGTACTGTGCGAGAGTGCATGGAGGTCACGTTAGTTTCTTCTGCAAAACCGTAATGTTCGCAAACGAGGAGGCAGAGCGCGTGAGGAGAGACTATCTCTGCGCCCTCACGCCCCCTAATCATCGCAGGAGATTCCCTGGCCATCGGGAGTCAACCAACCTCAGAGGCCAGTAGGCGAGAACCTGCGGCCTGCAAGTCGCCGCGCGCCTCACAGAGCTGTCAGTAAGTAGCGATGGCGTGTCGTAGGGCCGTGCCCCTGGCACAGGCAAATGGAGGAATACAGGTGGATTTTAGTCAGTAAAAGTCTGACACAGCCTCTCTTTCCGCCCGAACGTGAGAAATCAATTGATAAATTCTGCTCAAAAAAATGTGAATATGATTAAACACTTGGTAATCAGACGCCATAATAAAAAGAATCGATGTGAACTCCCAACAAATTCGACACAACAACCATTTCTATAAATTACTAGTCAGACGGAGCTCTAGACAGCGAGGCAACCACTTACCTTGACCTACAGACTGGAGACACGTTCAATAGACAGCGTCCCTTTACATTTTGACGTCGTCCGGTACGATTGACTCCTAATCGGATGGCATACGCATCTCTTGTTACGAGGCGTGCCGCATGATTGATGGCTCGTTTAGGTAAGTGAATAATGCGGCACTTAAGGTAAGTGCGTTGCACACTATTACCAACTATCAATGAGAATCATTTTGAAGCTAATACATTGCGCTATATGAACGAAAAACTTGTCTGCTAAACAACGTGAATTACGCAATTAATGTAGTTGAACTGTCACAATGAAACCCATTGCCACTTATAGCAGTCTAAAAATCATGATTTTTATACTGTGCTTATAGTGTGTTATGTAGCTAATTTACTCAATACACCAGCCTCTCAAGTATGATTGTGCGGGTTCGATCCCAGGTCAGGCGAGCAACAATGTAGCTTTTCTAAGTTATATGTACTGACTAAGTATATCTTGGACACCAATGACTGATTACAAGGTGAAGGAGAACGCCTTGAGTAAACCTGGGCTTTGAAGTCTGAAATCGCCAATCGGCATTGAGCAAGCGTGGTGATTACGCTCAATCCTTCTCTGTATGAGAGACCTGTGCCCAGCAGTGGGTGATGTAATTACCCTGCTGGTTGGTAAATATCAAATGCGTATATTTTTGAAGTGAAATAACTTCTTCTTCTTCCTTCTCAACGTTGTTAACGTTGAGCACTTTTGTTGGATGGAGAAAAAAGCATTGAATTAACGTGAGCGTGACCAACCCAACACTGTGATCGTGTTTTGTTTTTTACTATTTGTGTATTCTGTTGTGTTTATTAATATTTTCACTTCTGTCGGTCTAGGAACGCCCGCCACGTCGCTTGTGGCGCGGGCGGGCGAGAGATGCGTTGACTTTTTTTTTGTTGGGAGAACCAAGTAATATAATAAGCTCTTAACTTTGTGGTTTTTCATGACATCTTTCTGAAATTTTGTATATAGATCCTTTACTTAAAAATACTGTACATGTGGTTCGGGTTTCGCATAACAAAAAATAAACTTGTAGGTATAAGCAGTGTTAGAAAATAAAAATGTTATGCTACTAATCCACCAAGCGAGATTGAAGCAAAGAGCGCTCAGCTTGCTGCCTTGTAGTGTTAGCCTGTCTCATGTCTGGTAGGTTGAAAACCTCTGCTGCTCCATGCATAGTATATAATTCGTCAAAATGTAGGGATAAGTCGATTTTATTTACGATTTGAGTAATAGGCCCACAGTAACTCTGTGATGTTCCACATTCGTTTTTATTGAGTACAACTACACATAGATATCCTAGGCGCCTGCTAATAGGCCGTATGGCTGTAAATAACAATATCAAAGCCATGATCCGGATCTATTTCCGGCTCAGAACTGTGTTATTACCTTGTGAATGAACACGTGGGGCGGGTTATCAACCAATGTTAAATGACCTTTGGGTCACTGACATTAAGAGATAAGTGACCTACTGTGTGGTCTGTAGAATTAATTAACTATCAACGATACTTGTTACTTATCTATGGTATTTATATGCTGACAGTTTAGGTAAAACTAAATATGCCGATAGTTATTGAAATAAAGTTCGTTTTTGTTATAACGAAATATTTTTGTATTCATATAAGTTTGCTAACTATACCTAGTTGCAGCAATAGGGGACGGTAAAATAGGGCTGTATTCATGGCTGAAGTCTATGTCATAGCAGTACTAAAAGACACGTAGGTACCCTAAAAAACGCTTAATGGTAACCAGGTTGTAAGAAGTTTGACAATCTGTTCGTTCTACAATGAGGAGAAAAAAAAAAAAACTAGATTGGGAATAAATTATATTTTATTATAATTATAACAACGAAATAATATAATCACGACACACAACCATCGCGATATTTATCATTAAGAGGACAGACATAACTTATTGAACTTGCAGAGACAGAACATTTTGGTGGATTTAACACAAACTCATTACAATATAATACATATTATTTTATATTACCTATATAAATAAATTGGCGGGAATCGCTATGCCATTTAAGATTTTGTCAAGGCTGCCGCCATTTTCTATCACATAAATATTGATAAAAAAAAAAAAATAGAAATACCATTAATTAAAATTGAGATAATTACAGTTTATAGTTATGGTTGGTTACTGTTTTTATGTGAGTAAATATTACAAATATATTTTGAAGTAGGGAATATAGAAGACCAGATCACAGAGTAGAGAATGATCAGAGGAATAACGTCGTAAAAGTACTAGCAGACTAACTGCTGATAAGTGGTTAACGCCGCTGATGGTCACCGGTATTTCAGAGACAAAAAGAGGCATCGTTTATTCCAGAGACAAAGTGTCTTAATCCAGGCGTTTTAAAACCAGCAAAGATCCTTTCGGCAAAAAAACGTGTGATGGTATTTAATATTAGTACTTCCTCGGCGACGTTTTTACAAAGATCTCTAGAGTTTTGTTTGTGTAGCTTGAATAAGACTATTTTCCAGCCTAGAATTTTATAAGCGTAAATAATGACTTTGGTTATTTACTGCTCTGTACTGTTAAATACTATTTTACATGTGATACATCAAAGTATTTACAAAGCTTGATTGTTTAAGCAGCCATGTACAAACTACTACAAAAGAATAAAAGATATAAATCAAAGCTTTCATTATACAATGTGTAACAGGAGTCCTATTGCTATCCTTAATCACTAAAGAAATCAACTGGTATAGAATCAAAATTCAAATCATAACAACCTTACCAACGCACTACGTAAGTCTATAACTTTCCACCTTACTTGCCATTCTCACGATAAAATGAAGCCACGTACGTTTACGTATTCAAAATTTTCGAATATGTAGAGATAGAATTAAAAAATCCTTACAATATAGTTTTATATCATCTAAAGAAGCCGAATCCTTGGTGTGTATAATATAGAGTATTTTATTATTATACATACCAATGGTATGGCTTCCGTTACACCGTTGTATAGTGATAAATGACCAATGCGTGTTGCTATGTTTATATTCTCTTTTATATTTAAACTTCAGTCATTTAATCAGAGTCCTTGCTTCTGCAGTTAGTTTATTTTAAACTTAAATACATGACTACTATGTTATACATATATAGGTAGGAATAAAAAATCTTTAACATCTTTTTATCGCTTAACATGAAGATACTATTCGAATCAAATCATATATTACGATCATCAAAAAACTACACAGAAATGGAAAATTAAACAAATGAAGTGCTGGTTTAACTTAATTAGGGGCACATTTCACTCCATTTATTTAATATTCCATGAAGATTAATAAGAATTATTCATCTACAGTATATTTTCACGTATTTTGCACACAATTGTTGATATTTGGGCATCTTATATTAGTAATTTTTCAGTGAGTCGAAAATGTACCAACTTTTAATAATAATAATAATTTAAACACTAATTTATTTAAATTTCAATTAAAATATACATGCACAAAAAGAGAGTCAGCCTCCACATAAGTAGTTCATCAAAACAGGATGAAGATAAATGAAGAAAAATTTAAAATTTTGTAAAAAGAGTTACATTTACTTTGTTTAAATGTAACACTCTTTTACAAAAAGAAAAAATATATTATAATAAAATAACAAGTTATTTAATTAAATTTTTCATAAAATATCGCTATCACACCTACTCCATTGACTTCAAATAATACTAAAACGAGAATAAAATACATTAACAGTTATATCATTTTGGGCGTTCATCCGAAGAGAAACATTATACTAATCGAGTTTGCTCAAATATAGCCCCGATTTTACTATTTTGCACTGAGCTGATCTCTGCAGCCCACTTTCTGAAAGATCTGAAGTTTCTTTCTTTTTAAAATTAGTAGTCAGATAAAGATGACCAAAGACAACTTGCAAATATGTTTCATTACAAAAAGATCTTTAATAAACAAGCTAAGAGATTCATACTGACATGTAGGAACCAATAGCCCGTTACGTTCAATCCCTCTTTAGGATAAGAAGATACGGTGAGGTAATCGTCTGAATTTAAATTTTCTTCGTATTGACTATTTTGATGGTTAAAACTCTATAAATATACAAAGTTATTTTATCTTTAGACGAAACCTGAATATAGTTTGTTCAGCATAAGCAACTGAATCCATTCCAATGATTTTTATACCATTTTATATTTATTCCAAATATATTAAAAAAATGTTGCAGTGTGGTTACTGAGCGACAGTTACCCAACACAGTTCAAAGCTGATCATAGTGTCCCTGCCGCGCCGTACCGCTAAAGGCGCGGGCAGTGAGCGGCGCGTTGATCATATTTTTGTTGGGACAACCAGGTAATATACAAGCTCATAACTTTGCGATGTTTCATGATACCTTTTTGAAATTTTGTACATAAATATAGTGAACACGTGTTTCGGCTTTTCATATAAACAAAAAATAAGTTTGTATATAGGGTGTATCAGACATCGTAACGCAAACTTCGCGAAAAGGCTAGACCACATGCCACTAATAAAATTATTATAGTCATTTATGTCGTTAATGAACGATTACAGAAATAACAATGTTTTAAAAAAAGTGTCGGCTTGGCCTTTGAACGTTGCAAGCCTGCCGCCGTGCGGGTTTGTAGGTATGATGTTGATCCCTGATGTGAACTCTATTAAATCAGCTGATAAGATAGTTTTTCGAGTTATGTTTTCATTGCGCTTTTTGTATAATTAGCGAATAAATTAATTGTTACTTTAAAATCTTATTGGGTTATGAAAGTATAACAATTATGAACGGTCTAAAGTGAAAAAAACTACTTATATTTTTTTTAAATCATGAAAAAGCCGACGCAAAATTCCACCAGTGGGGTGTTCAGAATCATGTACTGGATCCATGGTACTCGTTTGTGCGTCGATGTCAGATACACCCTTTATATGTTACGCTACTCATATTTAGATCGACATACAAACTTATACTGTAATTGCTACTGACAAATTGCAAACATCTATCATATCTATATCTGCATGCCTTTTCCCAGCTAAGTAGGGGGTCAGCTTCCAGTCTAACTAGATTCAGCTGAATACCAGTATTATTACATGGAGCGACTGCCTACCTTACCACCTCCAGAACCTGTTAATGGGTACTACGACACCCCTTGATAAAGCCAGAACCAACGGCATAACGTGCTTTGCGCGGCGCGGAGAACTCTCGAAGACCCACAGACCAACCACGGCAAACATAACTTAAGCAAGCGCAACCTGATCAATCGACCTTGCACGGCTATTTAACCACAAGCTCCTTCTGGTCCTTGGTTTGGGACTATCAGTAGCAATAGTTTTCATAACTCCAGGCCGTATCTGGAGCGGTTTTGCCTCAAGATTGCAAAAATGTCTATTGACAGAAACAAAACGAGGGGCAGTGCAACCCAGCAATTGTCGTCGGCAAGAATTGTTAATGGATAGTAGCAGGAGCAGTAAATAGTTGTATGTAGAAATATAATGTATAGAAATAAGACGACAGAAAATATAAATAAAAGCCTAACAAAGATTCTTGCCATGCAAGAAGTAGGGACGACAACGCCCTGTAATGACGGGTATCTATACAAAAAAAAAAAAAAAAAATGTTTTCATAGTGACGGTCGACGGGTGGATAGCTGGCCGTCAGCTAGCAGTCTCCGCGTGGACTGCTGGGTGCCTGCTAGTTGTCGCCGCGTGGACTGCGAGCAGTCGTCTTAGTTTAGGGCGGTGTTGGTTGGGAGCGGTGTTGGAGCAGAGTCGTTTTAAGTGTGCTATGACCTTAAGACCCTTGTAGTCTTATAGAAAAAGTATGGAGTGTGGCTCGAAGGCAAAAGTTGCTTCTATGCCAGTTTAATCTTAGGACACAATCGGCATAATGTGTGCTTTACACCCACACCATAAAACTTAGCAGATTAACTTTAGTTCCCAAATACACGTGTTACCCTTATTTACAATAATACCCTAAGCCAAGATCCGGATTAGTTTCTGAGGATTAATAAACCACTAAATTCCAGGAAAATTTTTAGCTCAACTCTTAGAGACATTACCTCGATTATTGGCCATACCTTCATGGCGTCAACCATTTCAAGCTACTTTTCAAGGAATGACAGTTGTGATTTGGATCGGGCAATTGGTGCCCGTAATGATGACACATTCAATGTGGCCACCTACTGGACAAAAACGATATAAAATATCTAAGAAGAGTACCATCGGCGCACAAGGAGAAGATGGGAGGTTATGCCTGTACCTATTCAATTTACTTAATAATTAATTTCCATAACAAATTGTGAAAAAGTGATAAAAGTTTTATGTCCTGCAAAACTTGTGAGTAATTTGATACTAGTAAGTTGGATTACTTTTATCAAACAATGCTCATATTTTTTTTGAGAATGATTTGTTAATCCAAGAATTTCAAATTATAGGTGGGAAAGAATTTCAGCGTTCCCTCCAAATATAACGTCTGCAAAGTAAAGCAAGAAATAAAGATAGTAAATGTACACAGTACAGAAATAAGAAGCATTTTGCGTTCTCTGCTTATAACAAGCAGACCAACATCCTTGAGGCAAAATGATACAACGTATTGTTAAAGTTTACATAGATTTATAATCTCAATTAAGTATATATAATTTTAAAAGATTATGCATGGATTTTATAAATTAACTACAATTCCATTTATACAAATAATTTTCAATTTCACAGTGCAGCCTATAATTGCCTACCTTTGAGAGTACGGCATAAAAAATATAATCACAACTGTGACATTCTCGGCTTCGAGTAGGCTGGGCTTACTGTTTAGTGGTTATTAACGATGGTTTAACAAAAAACTTGCATTAATTTGTTTTAAGAAACTGAAAAACACCCTTAATTTTGTTGTAAATGCATTTTTCCAACGAACATCATAATTGGAAACCATATGCCAATGATCTAAGGTCCGTATTACAGAACGTTACTCAAGTAGTTTAAACTCCAATCACTTAATCATTGCTTAAGTAGAGAATCAGTGCTTCAGCATCGTTCTTATTCCAGAACGGTAATCAATCTATACTCAGCAAATCGAGACTCAATTCGAGCCTCAAGCAGAGATGTGTTTTGTCTATGCATCAGTCTGTTTTCGTTTACGATTTATTTAATTTACATAATAAGAAATATTTAATTGTACCACAAGAACCCATCTCGCCCAAGGGCGTCCTACGCTACGTTTGCCGAGACGCGGTCTCCACTCGAGGACTCGTTTACCCTAACGGTTGTCGGCCCGGCGGCATATGTGACCAACCCATTGCCACTTCAGCTTGGTAATCGTCTCAGCTATGTCGGTGACTTTGGTCCTCTGTTGGATCACCTCATTTCTGATGCGGTCCTTCAGAGAGACGTCCAACATAGCCCTCTCCATAGCGCGCTGAACGACTTTAAACTTATGGACTAGTCTGATCGTTAGTGTCCATGTCTCGGCTCCGTGAACGTGATGTCCTTTTTGATATCGTCGCTCCACGACGACATCAAAAAGGTGGTTGGTAGCGGCTGGCGGAGAACTGCTCAGGATCGAGCTTGTTGGCGTGCCATGAAAGAGGCCATCATAGGCCACTGCTGGACATAGGCCGCCTATGTCCAGCAGTGGACGAGTAGAGGCTGATGATGATGATGATAAGAACCCAAAAATTAATAAAAGGAACATTATTTTGTTAACCCTGAATAGTAAAATCCCACATTTAATGAAATTAAACCTATTAGAAAACTTTTTTGTATTATTTAATTCCATAAAATGTTATATCTGTCGTTCGTGCCCAAAGAGTAGTAACATTATGGGTCGTGAATTTGACAGTTATAAGTAGGTCATCAATTTGGAAAAAAAATGTAAACAATTTTTGGAAACTTGATAAATAATTTTAAGTTTGTTTCTCTGTATTTGCTATGTACTCGTCATCATCATTACGCTAAAGCAATCCACTGCTGGATATAGTCCTCTCTTATAGCACGCCATTCAATTCGAATGCCATGATATATAATGTATTCTACAGGATCAAACAGTGTCTATTACATATGAGTCGCAGTAACTCTTATGGCAAACAGAGAACACATAGAAAAAATACCCTTAAAGGAGCAATGAAAATAATAAGCTCCATAATTGGAGTAATATAAATAGTCCATAAAAAGAGAATATCTGAATATACAGTATGTTACGAAAACCCTGTCCGACCCACAAGGATAATAAGGGTTAGGTAAACAAATGACCAAATAAAATATAAAATTTTGCATAATCATCATAGTAACAATACTAATGAATTTTGAAATAATCTTTTTTACCAGCGAATTTACTGTAACTTCCCCAAAATTCGGGAAATTTAAAAAAGTGTAAACACCATTTTAGACCTTGAAACTGTCGGCGGCGTCAGTGTGTCTAGCCGCCGACGCGCAAAGGAATAATTAGAGCTGTACTAGTTTTTACGTAATATCGTTTTGTTTTTGTCGATACTAACTGCTCGAATGATTTGTTGTAAAAACGCAGATTACCTAATGGTAAAAGTACTTTTTTTGATTATCGATTAATTATTCATAACAATATTGTAACACAAGTACCTATTATTAGTAAATAGGAACTAGAAAGGTCTTATGAAATACGATTTTAGGAGAATATTTTAAACAATTTAAAGCATTTAAGTTCACCTGATTTAAGTTATGTGAAAGTTCTAAAATCTAAAGAATGCCATGCGATGTTGAATCGATGCGTGAAATTCTGAAATACAAAATTGATACCAAAAATCGATACGAGAAATATTTTGAATACTTTCACACCTCTAGTCAAAGGGCACCGCCGTGCAGTTAGAGTACCTATTTTTATGAAATAAAAATCATTTTTATTTTAAATTTATTAGTTTCGCGTAGACATTGAGTCCGTGTAGACGTATCGTTTATTGTGTGATCATAATAGTTTTCTAACGTAATGTAACCTGCTGATGGAAGGTACCTAGTAAAAATGCAATTGTGTTGTGTTGTGATCAGGTGTTGAACGATTCGGATGTGACTACTTCTTGGTCAATGTGGTTCCAGCATGACGGTGCCCCATCATATTTTTGCCGACCTGTACGTGAGTACCTCCACTATCAGTTCGGCGAGCAGTGGATTGGTAGGAGTGGACTAACGTTGTGAAACACCGTGCTAATCTCGTGGGACGGTGCCGGTATCGTTCTTAGTGAACGAAATATGGAACAACATTTCCGCCACAGCCATTGTGCTCATCGAATGAAATTCGAAGATACATTCGGAGGGTCAGACGACCTTCCTACTTAAAAAAAAGTTCTTTTCACGAGCTGCGTAAGTAGGTATCATTGTTTCTTTCTAGAGTCGATAAACGTGGTTAGACTACCAATACCTACATGCATGAGGTCAACTGAGGTCATGGCCTGTGCCTGTGTTGCCATGAAATTACTTATTTATTTTATTTAAGTTATTTATTTTTAAGGGGGTATTTTTTTTTTTAGTTTAGCCAGGTTATGTACGCATTAGTAGAATCAGCTAACGATACCTAACAACACCTTCACGGGTCGGACAGGGTTTTTGTAACATACTGTATACCTACCTATCTACTTACTAATTTACTTAATTAAACTAACCAAATGAATTTTGAAAACAGTATCCAATTCAAGATATATAATATGGATATTCATGACCTTAATGCTTGTTAACATTAATTTCATAATTTAGAAATGTATGTTTGTTCTTGTCTATTTTATATTACTTATTTCTGCCCTTGCAACTGGGTTATACTGTATTTTATTAACTATATAGTATTTGATTGTTTACAGGTGCAAGTTTTGAATGTTCATATGAAAGTCACCCATTTAACCTGATGCAAAGATGGCGAGTATGGTGACGGAGGAGCTCAACCTACATGTAAAGATGAGGAATGGGAGCGGCATGAGATATAATTAGAACACTTAAAATAAAGAACTTATTTATTAAAATTATATTAAGAATTTATAACAAATATGTAGCTTTATTACACATCAAAATAAATTGTTTCTACAAAATGACTCTTATTATTTGTGTAACTGCCATAATATGGCTTTTCTTTCGTTCTGGGTCTTGGAGCTGCCGTCCTAAGATGTGTCATGGGATAACACATTTAATTAAGTAAGCACTATCTGTTATGACTTATTCTCTTCAAACCTCCTGAGCCTCCTGATTGAACATACCTTATAAATCCTATATCCAATTAATATATCTTCTCATTCACAAGTTAAGATTTATTAAAATGCATTTTAACAACCCAAATAATTAGGATATTGTGGTTGTGTGTTGGTCCAGAACAATCACACATTTATAATAACTTATTTATATGAAAAAAAAAGTGTGCTCACACAGCCTGTTACTATAAATACAATTTAGGCATAAATAAATCAAAAATTTAATTTTCACCACATCTTGAGAAAACCTGTACCGATTTTAAAGTATTTGCAGTTAAAAGGGTTATGTGTACCTCTTAAATATGAGAAAGGAACAGTAAAGTTCAATGTTCTAGTATAATTATTGCTAAATAAATTATTGTAATGGTCTATTTCTTCAAATACATCCATTTTCATATTAAATAGTTTTAAAAAACAAATTTAAACTGGACAATGCAGATGACTACTCTGGCTCAACTGCATAGATCTAAATAATTTCCCATTGAATGTGTATTTATTGTTAGCTTTACTATTGTTACCAAGCATTCAAATATCTCGGCACTGCTTATCAAACAGTTTTATTTTTACAATGCAATAATAAACATAATAGACCTGAACCAAACAAAAATGACATGACACTATCAATATAATAGGGTAGGTAATCTATAATATTCATAAACATAATCAATCCTTAAGTTTGATTGACGAACTAAGCAACGTTCTAAAATAAAGTCCAACTCAGCTGATCTATGATCAACGAATCAATGCTTGAGGATCGTTCTAAAATCAAAACTTCACTAAAAACTAGTTTTTAAGTAGAGATCAATGCTTAAGTTTTCTTCTGTAATACGGACCTTAATGTCATATGACATGCAGTTTATTTGTGACGACTATAGCAGGTAAATGACCATTATGTGTTCTTTAATAGGGTAGTTGACTTAAAAAACTAATTAGTCCCGTCAGTCAGATTTCCAAAAAAATACACGACTTGTTGATTTGATAAAACAAAATATACGTATGCAATATTTTTCTATAATCTGAATGACGGACTAAATAGAATATTTTTTTTTTAACCCAGGAAATATCCCTATGGCACCGACTATACCAGTCACCCTACCTTAGCCAAGAATATCAACGGTAATTAAAATTAACTTAACTGATGTTATTTCTTCTGGATAAGTAATGTAGTTTCGGCTTGTATAAGTCAGAAGTGTCATATCTCTGAACTTTGTTTCTTGTGACAGTTTTGAACTTTCCGTTCGGCGTTTGTGTTTGAGTCGCTGTCTGTGTGTTTTGCTCATAGTTTTCAACTGATTTGTCACTCGACGGACTGTTTGGTAGATCTGGAAATTGATAGTTAGATATAAATAATGGGAAATCGTCTAATGATTATCATTTAACCGGTTTAATGCCGTTACAGACACAATTAAAAATTAACATTTAGTCTCGCATGTAACCACGTTCGGAGTGTTAAGTCTTCGTCGTGTCGACGACATCACAGTGGACTAAACGTTGTCGGTATTACTTCATCACTTCTATAACAGCTTCGGTTGCAGCACAGGGGTCTATTATTATTATTAATTGTTATGAAGGAAGCACCGAGGTTGATCGAGGAATACAAACTTTCTTACATTATTCGCAATTTGAGTCAGTATAAGGAGAAAATTCTCACAATTTTAAGAACTTTCAGACTGAGCTGTCTTAATCTGAAAAAAATATCTTTAATTCCCCCTACATTTTGAAAAGTTTTTGTGGCAGAAATGAGACTGCTGACTAGATTCTGAATGTTTTAAATTATAATAATTGGCCTTCAG
Source organism: Sesamia inferens (assembly GCA_037179545.1). Lineage (NCBI taxonomy): Eukaryota > Metazoa > Arthropoda > Insecta > Lepidoptera > Noctuidae > Sesamia > Sesamia inferens. The sequence goes on from CM073943.1 coordinate 1,845,958, forward strand.
ATAGTATGTTGATCTAAATATTATTTGCAATGGTAACAAAATTATTTAATTTATAGTCTCTGGCGTTTCCCCCGCAAGTTAGTATTCTGGTCAACCAACCAAAGTTTAGACTAATGTGATTTGTTTGGCTACTGTTAATTTTATACAGAAAAAGTGATTTGACAACACATTTACTGATCAGCAACTTGAGCAGGCTTCTGTAAAAATGTCACAATGAAAAGTTAACTGTAGTTAGCTGTCAATAGTGTCAATCCCCTAGCATTGATTGGAATGACAGGTCACTTGATGTGAAAATGATTATAAAATCGCACTGCAGTTATTGTTAATATCTTTTCTTTACTGGGTCGCAGAGACATTAAAGCACAAACTGTAACCATGAATTCAACACATGCACATGATTCTAGATGACGTAGAACGCATTCGTCTTTTTTTATTTAATATTTTCATAAAAAAATTACAACGCCTATGCAGTCAAAATTCATGCAAGTATTGCCCTACTTGCTAAACATTCATTTTGAATGTTCGAAAAATGTATGCGCTCAACAAAGCAGTGATTACGGTCATACCTAGGGGGGCAGTTATACTGGAAATCTCGCAGTAAGTACATGTATGAACTCCCTTAATTACAAAATAGTAGTAATTAGGGGTGCATGGATAGTTAACTTACTTTAATTTATTTAACTACCTATAATTCAGGATTATTTGCGTCTGTTTGCCCTACACACACACTACACTATAAATACCTAATGTATCATGTAGATGTTCTTGTACAGTTTGTAAGACAAAATAGCCGGGGATGATTCGATTCTAAAAATCTGACTTGCTTGCTTGACTTGGGTAGCCCTGACTTTCCCCCCCACTAGGCCAGAAACTGGGTACGCCCATGATGAGATTCATGGTAACAGGTTGGTTGTCGATCTCCCACCACCCTGCCACCCTGTAAAAATATGCCAGCCACAGCAATGATGATGATCAATGCAATAGTAATGAGAGCCCTAGACTTTTTTCCATGAAAATCAGCTGTCATGTGCAATATCGACTACATACATAAAGTCTCAGACTAAATTCTTCTTTGTGAAATACTTTTACATTATGGAATATTAAAAAAAATATGAGCAAGGTATTTATGGGTATTGTCGGTCTTGCCACTATTATAAAGCAATCATTCACGGACAAATCTTTTTTTTTTACAGGAGGGTAATGTTGAATTGAAACAAGTACTCACTATTCCTCCTTGGTCTTGCCAAGCCGACCCGTCTCGCCCTACCGAGGTACTTTGACCTGGTCGGGTGCGAAACCCTATTGTTGTTCAATAATTCTTCGCTTTCTGAAATATTGCGCAAGTTACTTTAACGGGAGAATTATTCGCAAGCGAAGGCAAAATAGTTTTAAGAGTCATTATCACTTGCAAATTACATAATTATATTATACCCAGTTTTAAAATATCGTAAGATACCTGTTTTATATTTTACGATGGTATTTTCTGGAATAGAAAATATATTTTTTTTACTGTCCAACAGTATGACTAGATATCAAGATATTAGCGGCATTGTTTTAACATATAGACACACATGACTAAAATGAGCCCAAACCCTAGCAGCAGGGTAATTGCGTAACATACTATAAGAAGCAAAGTTTCATTTTGCCAGTTCGACAACATTCATTGCGTTATTAATGGTGTTGAGCAGTCATATTTTTCAAACATATAGAGCAATGGATTAGTAATATTCTCCTAAATGATAATAATAGTGTGTTACACAATTAGGGAGTAGGAATATATTTAGTAACCTTAGAAAAGGACTAACTAATATATCTATAGAATGTCCGACTCAACTATTATAAGATACAAACACAATGGCGCCCATTCTCATGTTGACAAACTAATTTTAAGTACAATGTATCTTTTTCTTTCTATTTCATTAAGAAAAGAATAGAAGATAACATTTTAGTTTAATCCTGTTAAACAGTAAGACAGTTCAGTCCCGATTATAAACATGGCGACCAAAAATATATAAATATACGTCAAACCGCGGACTAATTTGACAGGTCTAAACTAATATATTATCTTCTGTCCTTTTCTTAATATAAACTAAATATGGGATACTAACTCAACGATACTATATTTTATAATAGATACTTATATAGATAAACATCCAAGACCCAGGCCAATCAGGAAAAGATCGTTTTCCATCACGACCTGGCCGGGGATCGAACCCGGGGCCTCCACGTCGGAGGCTGGCGTGTTGACCGCTGCGCCACGGAGACCGACAAATATAAAGAAAAGATACACTGAACTTAAAATTAGTTTAGTTTGTGAACAAGGGAATGGGGCCATTGTTAATTATCTTCATGAGTCGTAGTACAGACGATAGCACATCAAGCTGCTACGATCTCTCAGATTTCCTTAATAGATTCAACTTTAACTGTAAAGCATTAAGGCTCAAGATTGATTGGGAATATCTGACAATTTGGGGTAGCATGACCTGCTGTCATGTCATCCGTACATTATCGGTTGGAAGACAAAAAATAGTGTTTAACAATATTATAACTATGAATTCGCAGAGGCACATAAAAAAACAAAAGCTTACCCTCAGTGGTTGATGAAATCTGGTCTGAATCACTCATTTTCCTTATTTTCTTCAACACCTGTCCGTTATTATTCTCCGTGCTCTCAAAATCCACCAACTTCCTCTTCAAATGTAACTCATTATCAATGCTAGATTCCATACAATAGTCTATAGAAGGATTCACATTACTATCTATAACATTACCAAGTATAATCTCCATTACTTGCTGGCGGGATGTTTTATTAACCATCTCTTCCAATTTAGCATCATAATCACTGGAAAGTTCAAAAGAGCATTCTGATTTGACCGGACTGAAGACCGGTGACGGAGTTTTTGATTCGAAATTTTTATCCACTGGTAAATATATTTCTGAAGCTACATTCACATTTTTTATGACATTTTTGGCCGTGTTTGATAATTTCAAATGTCCATTTTTGTAGTAATTGATAACTTCGAAGGTTCCGAAAGTAGCGCAGACCTCTTTGATAATGTTCTCCTCGTAAGTATCGCAGTTTATTATGTGTATTTTGTTGGAAATTGTAATTTTTTCTAGATAGCCTTTAAGGAAATCGCTGTATTGATGTCTTTTTAGTTCGGCATCGAATTTTTCGTGTTCAGCGAAGTATTTTAAGGCTTCTTTTTCTGATTTTGTATTTTCAGCAATTTCGGGTGTGATTTCAGGAACTTTTGTTTTAGAGCTTTCGGTATTCTCAGTCTCAATGCATTGGGTAAAAGCAGTTCCAGCACTGTCGGTAGTGTTCGTGTCAGGTTCTAGAGTAGCATCAACGATGGCTGGTTCATCAGATTCCGATAGTTCTTCAGTAATATTAATTTTTTTCTTAACTCAAAGCCAGTACACACTATGTAGCCAGGCATATTGTACGTTACGGAATTGCATCGCTGACAGGGGTATTCGGCACTGATGCAGCTGCACAGGAGCTAAACTTAGCATTCGGGAACACCGTTGGAGCTGCTGAACCTTGGACAAAACTGTCTTTGCATTGTGTAGATTCAATTTCTTAGTATTGTATAATTGCATGGAACACGTGTGAGCACGATTTATTTGCTGTAAAGCATCTATTTGTTGGGTTAGTCGTTTATTGACTTGATAGTGCTATGGCTGTTGAGAGTATGTCATGCTCACTCAAATGTCTCGCTGGTGGTGGCGTGTGTGTTGGGTCATTAGGTTCCCTTCAATATGGTTGAGCTGAATGATGCTGATCCATACGTCATGTTCGTGAACGGACGCCGTCAGAGGGGACTGGTCATCTCTTAGCTGCTACGGCGTATTTTAATTTCTGAATTGTTGTTTTTTTTTTCCATAATGGACGCTCTCAGCGTACAATATATTTCTGCATCGTTCTCACACGATTTATTTCAAAATGAATGATGTAATCAAATATTTGTATCAATAGCTTGATATTTTAAAAGAGTGTCCATGGAGTTTCTTGCCCGTTCTTCTCCATAGGTACCTACTTTTTGGAATGGGCGACTAGCTTCACCTTACTGACTGACCGAACTTCTGACAATTCAAAAGTGCCTGTAACTGGTTTATTTGAAATAAATGCTTTGATTTGATTTGATTTGAATAATTGTGACTTCAAAGAATTCTGTTCGCTTTTTATTCTCATCGTCAACTAGATTGTCTAGAGCGTCTTTTTTGTTTTTCACTGAAGCTTTACTATATTCAGATATTTCTTCCATTAGTTGTGAAAAAGGTTTGTTTTCATTGTAAGTTTCACTTTTATCAACTGTTTTAGATTCTGAATCAGCAAACATTTCTGAATCATTAGTTAGAGTGTCTTCAAGTTCGTCTATGATTTCATTTGTTACTTTATTTTTATCTTCGTTTTTAATGTTTTCTGTTATAACTTCTTTTTCATCTTTCTCCTGTTCTGTATCTTTAGATTCAGACGGCGATTTCTCTTCTTTAACATGCTCTGTTTTGCACTTTTTATTTTGCATTATATTGTTGACTTCATTAGCTATGCACGCGAATTCTAGCTCAGGCCCAGGAATATTAGAATAAACCTGACTCAGACTAGGCCTAACATTCGCTTGAAACTCAAGAAGTAACGCAGCTTCTTGATTCATTCTCTTCTGTTCCTCATCTAAAAACTTTCTCATTTTCATCATCCGTTTAGCCTCTTCCAAATTCGCTGCAAATTTTGGCTTTTTTAACGTCACATCTGGTACGAAAGGTAGTCTCGGGGGACTAGCAATGGGGGTTTCTAAATGGTTCTCAACCCTAATAGGCTTTTGGTTCCCTTTCGTGCCGCTAGCCATGGTAACTCCATGGTCTTTATCACTAGGGCTGGTAGATCCACCACTAGTTGAAGTATTGTCTGATTTAGAGCTGGAACCTTTAGTTTCTTTTTTATTTTCTGTTGGTTTTGAACCAGACTGGTTCTGAGAACCTTTGGAAGAGGAACTGCCATCGTTAGAATCTCTGTCAGTTGACCGCCGTCCATTGTTACCTCTACCTGATAAACTATAATGGTCATCAGTTTCTTTTTTATCCTTTTTCTTTTCTTTTTCATCATGTTTGCTCTTAGAACTACTCTTTTTATCTTTGTCTGACCGATGGGAACTCGATTTAGAATCTCTTTTATCTCTCGAACTTCTGTCGGAACTTTTTTCTGAACTTCTTTCAGATTTATGGCTGGATGAAGACTTTTTGTCATCTGAAGATCTTTTATCACTTGAATGTTTCTGGCTAGAACTTGAACTTCTATGAGACTTGGAGTCTCTATGACTAGAGCTGCTCTTATGAGAGGAACTTCTATGTTTTGATGAGTCTCGACTATCTTTCTTATCACTGCGCTCTCGCGACTTCTCTCGATCTTTATCGCGACTGGATTTAGATTTGCTGTGATCGTCCTTAGCTTTCTTATCGTGTCTGCTACTGTCTCTAGAAGAAGACTGCTTAGAATCCGACCTTTTGTCTTTGCTACTAGAATGTCTATGCGAGTCTCTGGATCTATGAGAGCTTTTATGACTACTTTTTCTTTCATCGTTCTTTTTGTCTCGTTTATCTTCTGAGTTTTGATCAGTTTCTAGAGTTTTCTCTGTATTAGTCTTACTGTTGACATCACTCTCGTAATCAATCTGTAGATTGTTGCTGTTTGAACTATCATCGTATAATGGCGTGTTGAAAGTATTAATATTCACTTGGTTATTGAACTGATAGGCTAAGTTAGATTGTTCTGGATCTCTCTTTGCCGGTTTTGTTTCAAGACTGTTCTCTGGAGATTTAGCTTCTATTGCGAATCTGAAAGAACTGGGCTCTTTTTTGTCATTACTTTTGCTGTCAGAATCATGCTCGAAAGCCTGTTGGGCATCGCAGGAGTTTTCATTATTATAATTCCTGATTGGTGTTAGTGGAGACATGTTTCTTCTCAAAGAAGAGTCGCTGCTAGATTCGTCATCACTTTGAACGATTGGTTTAAAGAATTGTTCTTTGTCGTCTTTTGGAAGCGGTATTTCATCAGGATGAGGTACTTCGGATACTACGTTAGGTTCTTTTGGAAGTTCTATCTTTTCAATATCAATATTTTCAAGTTCGACTTTAGGCGGGCTGTTATCCGGCGCTGGGATGTTCTCTAGCTTTATTTCCTCATGCATTACCACATTACTTTTATCTGTATTCTCGTCAGAATCAGTGTTAACTTCAATGACAGGGGGTTGTGAGTCACCTTCAACCTTCGGTTTTTCTATTTTAAAATTTGAAGAGTTTTCGTCAACTTTTATATCCACTTCCATTTTATTCTCTTCGTTAATATCTTCATCCATTGCTTCAGCCTTCTCATCATTGCTTTTGACGGACCCAGGACTGACAGCTTCCAAGTCTTCTGGCAAGAGATCATCGGTATTTAGTTTACCGTTGGAGATTTCTGTAGATGTGACTGATTTCTTTCTGGATATGCCTAAGTAGTTGTATACTAGGTCTTCAACTTGAGGTATGAAGACGGAAGCGACTTTTGGGTTTACCACCTGGTCGACTATCCTTTCGACGCCCTGTTCTAGGTAGTTGCCACTGCCAATAAAAAATTGATGATGTTAATAATTATTATAAATAATTTACACTTGGACACCTTCTTTACTAATACTAGTTGATCACAAAACAAAATGTCCTATTTTGAGCTTCCTTGCTCTCTTTCCATTCGTCTACTTAATATTAGTCTTAGTATGATAATTATGTGGGTGTACTAGACACCTCTGTAAACCTATTTGTGGAACATAGTCGTGAAATTAAGCATGTAAATAGCAGGTCTTTGAAGGAAAAACAAACTCATACTTTAGCAATTTCAAGGAGTATAGCTCGCGAACTGTGCACCTCGCTGGAATGTCACACCTTTCCCGCATCCCCGCGAGGCGCCCCGTATTCTCCGGAAGCGTTGAACATCTCTGTTACAATTGTCTAAATACAGTTTAAATCCCCTGTTGTTATTACTGTTTCTGTGGAGTTTTTGCTTTGTTAAGTTTTTTTTTTTATTAAGTTTGTTTTTGTTTTTTTATATTTTCGACGCGTTAGTTAAGCCTGTTGGTTGCACAAACATTATACAGTATGTTAAGAAAACCCTGTCCGACCCGTGAAGGTGTTGTTAGGTATCGATAACTGATTCTACTAATGCATACAAAACCGGGCTAAACTTAAAAAAAAATCCCCCTAAAAAAATAAATATTATTTCGCAAAAGGAGGTAACTTAATAAATGTGCGTTGACCGCCCTTCGCCTGCCGCCCGCGGGGGGCGGGCGGCAGGACACGCGGGACGTGGTCGCATCGCTATTCGCTCATAATAATACCGGTGTTGTCACTTTTTAAAAATTACCAAATTTCGGGGAAATTGGAATTGATTCGCGGGAAAAAAAGATTATTTCAAAATTCATTTGTATTGGTACTATGATGAATACGTAAAATTTTATAACGGTACAACCTTCCGAATGACGTCACAGAGCGAGGTGCACAATTAAGGCACGCGAGTTGTAGGTACATTTTGATCAGAACAGGCAATAAACTAAATGGACACACTTTTAAATTTAAATATTGTAACAAAATATTATATAAATATAAACAACAAATTACTTACTCCAAGATATGTTTTCTGAGCTTCTCCCTTAGCTGGTTCTTGTTGAGGTCCGGTTTCCAGACTTGCCGCGAGAGAAACGAGGACACGGAGTTCTCGACGCGCTGTCTCAGGTTTTGATACGCAGGACGAGTGTCCACGTCTGCGATGCAGTCCTTACGGAACTGTAATGATGATTTAGATGGAATTTAATACTCTAACTAACCTAACTATTAAAAAACATTACCCTGTTTTTGTTGCTGCAGTCTTCGAGAAAAAATAAGGGTGATTATGTGAATTTCTTTTGAGTTTTAGTACATATATTAAATATGTAATCCTACATTACACTTAGGCCCTGGGTTGAAAAGGTAGAAGTCAACGGGAGAGACTTCTTTCTGCCCAGCGGTGGAGTGTTTCATGCAAGCAGTAACAGTAAAGTAATGGATTTAAAACAGTTAATTTAAAAATTGACATTTGCTTATGAAATAATACACTATCAAGATAACTATTATGATTCACAATAGTTGTAATATATATATTATATCTATACTAATATATAAAGCTGAAAAGTTTTATTGCTTGAACATGGTAATCTCAGGAATACTAGTCCGATTTAAAAAAATCTTTTTGCGTTGGATAGCCCATTAATCCAGATAGGTTTAGGCTATATAAGATCACGCTGTAACTAATAGGAAGAGAGTATTTAAAAAAAAAAACATATCAATACCTATGCGGGTGAAACCGCGCAGCGCAGCTAGTAATATATAAACTAGCGCTTGACCGTAATCCCGCCTGATATAGCAGCATGATCTAAGCAGTGATGCAATCGTTGATGGTACAGTGCACTAGTTTATTAAGAGCCTATTCACTCTAATCTTGAAGACACTCAAATTGTAGTCTGATGGAAACTCCGCCGCTGGCAAATTGTTCCAGGCCCTCTTTGTTTAACAGGGTTCGAAAATATCTGATATTTATGATATACATCCGATATACCTATATCCAAAATCGGATATATATCCGATATTTATAACTATTTCTTAAGACTGTCATTTTATTATCTTATTGCTATACGATTTGCACAGGTATATGACAGTTTATTTTTATGAGTTATTATTACAATATAAAAACAACATATTTTTAGATTTTATTTAACAAAATAAACATAAAAACAAAATCTTATAATTTACAAATATCAACTATAAAACATCTTTTTTCTCAGAAAATAAGGAAAACAGAATTAAAATATCTTAAAAATCCTAATATTTGTACTCAGTCGAGTTATAATCAAATAACAAATTAGTATTTTTCTAGTCAGCTAGAACTGTCAAATCGCCTGTTGACATTTCTAAAGGTTCAACAGTTCACTTCACTTTTAAGGAGTATGTTTACAGATGATAGAATTGAAAATTATTTTGGATCTTTTATGTTGCACTATATTGATCACAGTACCTACTTGGTAATTATTACGGTTTGAAGACAGAAATAAATATAGTTTAAAAAAAGTTAAAAAAAAAATCTTTTGAAGAATATCAAAATAAAAAATTAAAAATAATTTTAAAATTCAATTTATAACAATAGTATATAAACAATCAATATAAATGAGAAAAAAGTGTGAGGTGCTTTGTGCCATAATTTTTGTATATTAAGCGCCTCATGCTTTTTTCTCATTATACAAGTGTCGGGGAGATCCTAGAGAATAAAAATGGATGACGAAAAGAAAAGGTATAGTTTGCATGTAAAAATGTATTATAATACCTACATACTCTACTATTGTATTCACATAACTACCATTTTATGGACATAAATGATATTATTACTTGTTATCTTGAAATACATGCTAGCAATACAGTTATAGCAACATATTTGATAGATTTGATGATAAAGTGTAATCAATTTGTTAATAGTAACAAATTTTGACATATGTCTTGGTAAAGAATATGATGTTATGAAAATAGTAAGTTTTACTTACTGTTCATAAACAAACAATTTTTCTAGACTTTTCCCAACAATGTTGGGGTTAGTTTCTGGTCTTAGCGAATCCCACAGTGAATACTAGTTTTTTACACAAATACCGCCTATGAACTCAACTCTCACTAACAAAACACAATCAGTTTTATATAGTTAACCTCAATGAGCTAGACGAAGACAAATCGCTATCTGACCTTCAGAAGCCATTTGCTAGATTGTTGTGTTATTTTGAGATGAAAGAAAATACAATCCATTTTAGAATTATTCTTCCAAAACTATAGAATACTTTTTAATTATTCATCAAGTAATGGAAGATTTGTATCAAAGATTATATAGTTTATAACATACTGACTTTTTAGAGAACATTGTGACAACTGAAAAATACATATATATTTGGAAGCAGATAGAAGGATGATGATGAATAAATTGCATAAAGCAGTGACATAAGCACCGTTTTAGATACCAATAGTCAAATTTTGTGTTCAAATCCCGAGGTTTTCTTTTGAAAACTAGATGAACACTTCAATTTCAAACATATGACAACATCCATATTTATCATTATTAAAATTGTGTCTCATAGCAACAATTAGCAGATAGATCCTTTATATCAAGTCACTTATTAACCTTAGTTGGTTAACATAGCATATGGCCTAAGCTACATTTGCTATGTACATTTACATTTGAGTTAAATGAATTATAGACTTCATATCTGCTGCAGACCATTTAGCTTAACAGTACCATGCTTAACATCTGACTATCTACCCTAAGTACTCCTATAAAAGAATTAGGTAAATAAATATCTTATTTTACCCAAAAAAAAACCAAGCAAAGACATTAGTGTTTATAGATGCTAGTACAGCCTTGTGAAGACTAATCCAATGAGTGGTATAGAGCATGAAATGCCTTTTCATTTATTAATCCCTAATGGAATAGCTAAAAAGCAATTTATGAAAAAAATGTTGATTAGTGCTATAAATGTTATTGAAGAAAGGGACACACAAGGTCAGAGTAAAATGGCGACTTAGCCCTAAGTACACCACAAATGGCAAAATGTTATAATGTAAAATAGTTGTTGAACTTACCTGATCGAATATACCCTTCGATTTTAACTCATAAACTAGCTGATCGACCAGCCGAGGATCCCCGGGCATGTATTGCAAATGCGCCATATTTACGGCATTAAATAACTATGATTTTAAATAAATACTACAATAACACTTTAGGCTATCAGTTATTGCTAATATAATATTAGAAGAAAAGCTAAGAAAATATTTAAAATATCTGCGAAAATTAAATACGACAAACACAGTCAATATTTAAGGGATGCCAACTGTCACAACACGGATCACGGATGTCGATTGTATCGATGATTCGTTTGTATCGATAATTTTGTCTACGCTTATTGATCGCATTACAATTTGAAAATTAATTTAATACATATAGAAATTAATAATAACATGTACTCATTCTTGTTAACAAATATTGGAAAGTTTGCTAAAATAAATATTGTTTTATGCCCACTACACAGAAATGAGAACACACAAGTTAAAACACAATATTAAAGATCATAACATTCTTAGGATCGCATTACTTCTAGTTATTCATCAACAATCTTTTTTATCGTCCCAGTGCTGGGCACAGGTCTCCTCTCATACAGAGAAGGATTGAGCGTAATCGCCACGCTTGCCCAATGCGGGTTGGCGATTTCAGACTTATAAAGTCCAGGTTTCCTCAAGATGTTTTCCTTCACCTTCAGTCATTGGTGTCCAAGATATACTTAGAAAGTACATATAACTTTAGAAAAGTTACATTGGTATTTGCCTGACCTGGAATCGAACCCGCGCACTCATACTTGAGAGGCTGGTGTTTTAACCACTAGGCTGCCACGACTTTTTCTTCCAGTTATTAGCAAACAATATATACAACGTGTAACATGAAAGGTATATACATACCAAGGGCATGGCATCTTTACATGATATCAAATGATATCGGAAGGTTTTCAACTCAAAAAATTTATACTAAATTTTCGGTTCCGTATGTTTCCTAAATTCAAATCATAATACCATACCCTTTATGTTACACGTTGTATAGTAAAACAATCTGCGATTTTATGGAAGAATTCTAGTATATACTGCTTTCATAATTTTTATAATCTTTTTCTTATGACGTTTGTTTTACTGTTTAGTTTACATGCGACGCGTGATAACAGCGATAATAACAGAAGGATCGGCCTACAGGGAAACTTTGATATTACTAACAAAAAATAGGCTGTAAAAATATGTGTACGTGATGTTTTAAAGTCACCAGTAGATTGACGGCGACTTGAGTTGATGTGAACATTGAAGACACGAAAGAATGTGACTAAGAAATGTCTAAATCAGTAAACTTAATGGCGATTTAATAAAAACTGTATAGTGATACAGATCTGCCGTCGTGGGTTGATGTTAAAGTATGGTGGTCCTAATATACTACTTACATATGTATGTTATTATAAATAATCGATAATATTTTTTTCTAAGAACATCCCTACGACCAATTATGAAAATATATTGACGACGATAATTTGATCCAACAGCCGTTTAAAATGTGTTACGATCAAAGACATTAAAATTATATTTACAATAGACACGACATCACGAACAAAATTGTAAGCCAATACTTTTGTCGACTTGGTTAAAAGTCGCTCAGTCTAGTGTCCGCGTCAAGACGTAACATGTGTCCACCAAGAATAAACATTTTCTAAGGAAATATGCCCTGTTGCGCTTTGCGTTACTGTACATCTCGTTATGGTAAAATGACTGGACCTAACTACGGAATGTTTTTGTATGAATTATTTATATTTAGTCTGTAATTAAAATTTTAAAAAATTCTTAAATAGTTCTAGAAACTTTTTTATTATTGTAATAAGCGCCCTCTATTGTTGAATAGTTTTACTATTTTCATGTAGAGATGTAGTAATGTTGTTTATCGATTTAGTTATCGATAATACTTATTAAGTTGAAAACATATAGCTATATTTTATTGACATTTAAAATATAGCTAAATAAACTTAAAATATTACTATATTTCAAGTGTATTTATTAGTAACTCTATTTGAACATGATCTTAATATTAATGAACAAAATTGAATAGGTTTTATGTTATTTTAGGTTTTCGAATAAAAGTTATGTTGTACGGGAAAAGTGTCCAGATAGACCGTAGAGAAGAAAATTGGCTTCCGTCTACTTCGTCGAAATTATGCTCAAAGCATTTTAAAAGTGAAGATATCTACTTTTTAAAGAAAGAAGATTTGTCGATCAAATTAAAAAAAAAAAGGATCGGTACCTTGTACTAGTAATGAATTAGTAAGTTTTTAATTTCAGAACTTTTCCACTTAGTCGTAAAAATTGGGATAATATTTATGGTTAAGTGGATAAGTACATAAATTAGATAACTTATTTATAATGAAATATATTTATAAAATATGTAGGTACGTACATATTTTACACTGATTTTACACTGATACATTCTTACAATGATTGCAAGCTACTTTGTGATTTTTAAGATTCCGTACCTAAAAGGTAAAACGAACCCTATTCATGGGACTTCACTATTCGTCTGTCCCTCTGTCACCAGGCTGTATCTCATGAACCGTAATAGCTAGACAGTTGAAATTTCTAGAAATTATGTTAGTTTTTCTGTTGCCGCTATGACAAGCGCTAAAAATAAAAAAATAAAATATTATTTATTTTAAATAAAATATTTTCCCATACAACAAACATGATTTTTTGCTCCATATTAATAACAGAAACAGATAGACGCTTAAAAGGTTCACAGAATATTTGGTTATATATTCAAATTAAAAATAAAATAAATATTGAAGGCTCCCATTTTAAAAGATAATTATGAATGGTACGGAACTAGTTCGCCAGATCTTGCTCCAGCAGACTACCATTTTCGTCGTGATTTGGACAATTAATTCACACATTAGACAGTTCTGCTTTCACACAGTTTGTGCAATCTAGATCCTCAGAATTCTATCGCAAAGGTATAAACGACTTTCCTATTAGAAGGCAGCAATGTATACATAATACTGGTAACTATATTGATTAAATGTGTTAATTAAAAATGAAAAAATAAACAATTATTTAGATTTTCAGTATTAATCGGTAAATTTAAACTTTAACGCCCGTTATATTAAAAGATTTATATAAATAGAAACTTGTAAACATTGAACATATCTATAATTTTTCTGCTACGTAATTTTTTGTTTCAAGCTATCATAATACGAATAAACATCGTCGTAGTAACTTCTTTGAATATTATCGATAATTTTATATCGAAATGATACAAGCCCTACCACAGTTTTTTGCATTGCCATTTAAAAATATTTGCAAACAGACGTGTAGAAAAGAATCGAAAAGCGCGGGAAACGTTCGAACTTGGCGGGCGCGTCCTTTAAGTTTTTATAAAATAAAATAATTTTTAAGTATATATAAGATCAGTAGCGGTAGTGTATTGTATATATTCTGTTAATTAGTATAAATTTAGTTTAGTTTTGTACATTTCATCGCTTGGTAAGTCAAACTTTTATCAATATATAGAAAGTAATTATGAATGAGCCGCCCGATCCGGGGGACTTTGTCCCACCGGCAGGGAAATTCGTAACAATACAGTCCAATGAGTCTGGCATGGACACCGATGGGTCTACTTCGACCCGTTCTTTGAAAAGGAGCCGCATTTCTGTATGCAAACACTGCAACAAACGTCGTCGTCGACATCATGGCTCTGATACAGTTAGTTGTGGTTGTCAGGATACTCAGTTAAATGAAACTGAACAAAAAATTAACACAAATACTACAAACAAAATTATCACAGTCCAAACTGTTACCTCTCAGAGTCCCTCCTCCCCTGTAGGACGAAACACCTACGATAAAACCGATTGTGCACCTTATATTATTCATGTGCAAAAACAAACTTTGTCACAAAACGATGGCACCACCTTGCACCCCATTACATTTGGAAAATTTCTGAAAAAAAACAATATTCCCAATATAATCAATGGTAGTGTGAAGCGCATAGGGCGTAACAAAATTTCGTTAGCTTTTTCAAATTTTGCTGACGCCAATTCTTTTATAAATAATGGCAATCTTGAAGCAGAACAATTCAAAGCTTATATTCCAACATTCAACATTACTCGTATGGGGTTAGTTAGAGGGGTTCCGGCAGAATGGTCTCCGGAGGAGATTGTCAGTAACATCTCAGTACCTATTGGCTGTGGCCCTATTTTGAAAGTGAGACGACTGAACTTTAAAACTGTAATTGAAGGGTCTGTTGTTTGGAAACCTACACAGTCAATTGTCATTACTTTTGATGGCCAAGTCCTGCCAAAAAGAATATTTATGTGCTACAATGCCCTTCCAGTAGACTTGTATATTTTCCCTACAATTCAATGTTTCCATTGCTGTAGATATGGTCACACAAAGGTACAGTGTAGGTCTAAGCCTAGGTGCTTTAAGTGTGGTCAGAATCACACAGGGGATACCTGTAATAGAGATAATGACCCTTCTTGCTGCATGTGTTCAGGTTATCATTTTGCCACAAATAAATCTTGCCCTGAATTTTCTAGGCAAAAACAAATCAAGACATACATGGCTCAAAATTCTGTGTCCTACGCTGAAGCCCTGAAAGTTCACCCTCCAGTAAGCAGAACCTATGCAGAGACGCTTCTTTCTTCCCCCTCCAATAACTTCCCCAGTAAACCCACTATTCCATCATTTAACAGAATACCCAAAAATATAGATTCCCCCACTACTAGCCACAAAAAGACAATATTTTCAAAACCTAGATCCCCCCCAAAACCTTCATTTGGGTATGATAAAGACTCTCATAATGCTTTAATCCAGGAATATAGTGCACCACAGCCAGCTAATGGTTGTGCCTTAAGAAAAGTAGAAGATAGTGAAACAAATAATTTGTCAACTAATGATTTTATTACAGCATTAATTCAACTTCTTTCACAGTTTAATATTTCACCGTCCAACGTTGCCTCTTATTTAAACCTTTTCTCTCTTCCCATTAACAATGGACAGACTCTCCAAAATAATGCAGTGGAACTGCCGCAGCCTGATAAGCAAAAAAAGTGATTTAATTCATTTACTCAATAAATATGAACCTTCAGTTTTTGCATTAGCAGAAACTTGGCTCAAGCCAAATCATGTTTTTAAAATAAATAATTACTATACCATTAGAGATGATAGATCTGATGGGTATGGTGGAGTAGCTATTCTCATAAAGAATTCTATTCCTTTCTCTATTATCCCTTTACCTCCTCATAGTGAGGATATCTCAATTGTAGCTATTAATGTATTTAACATTTGTATTGTTTCCTTATATATTCCTCATCCATCTTCTTCTTTACTTCTTGAGATTAACCATCTTCTTTCTCTTCTTCCAACACCCCTACTAATATTGGGAGATTTCAATTGCCACCACCAATTATGGGGTTGTTCAATTTCCAGTAACCATGGGGATGAATTATTAGATATAATAGACCATCTAAACCTATGTATCCTGAATACAGGTTCTCCTACACGACGTTCTGCTCCTAATCATAGTACAAGTGCTATTGACCTATCTATCTGTTCTCCTAACTTAGCCTCTTCACTAACTTGGTTTACACTATCCTCTACTTATGGTAGTGACCACTTCCCAATAGTTATATCCACTCCATTCCCTAAACCAACCTTTTCTAGAAAAACATCAAACCATAAAATTATTATAATCATACCATCATTAAACATAAAGTCCCTGATAGGAATAACATCAATTGGGAAAAATATAGAACCACTACTGACTCAAACTTTTCTTCTCTACCGCCTATTTCTAATGGTAATGAAAATGCGTGTGCTAGGTCTTTAACCAAGTTACTAATGGCAGCAGCAGATGAAGTGTTCCCTGCTAAACATAATAGCTCTCATTCAATTCCTAGGCCTCCATGGTGGGATTCTGAGTGTACAGATGCTATTAAAAAACGTAAAGAAGCAGAATTCAATTATAATCTTAACATGTCCGATGCTAACTTTGATGCCCTAATCACTATTAATACAGAAACTAAGAAACTTTTGAAAAAGAAAAAATATGCAGGTTGGCAGAGTTTCTGCACAACAATATCTCCCAATACTCACCCGACTATAGTCTGGCAAAACATACGTAGATATAGGTCTGCTTTTACACACCCATCTCCTCCTATTCCCAATTCCCTAGCTGCTGAATTCCTAGATAAACTTGCTCCACCGTGGGTTCCTCAAGGTATTAACATAACATCATGTGAATCTGTTACGGCCGATTCTCCTATGACTCTGCATCTCTCATTCACCTTAAATGAGCTAAAAGGCATAGTACTAAATACAGTAGATTCTGCTCCAGGTCTTGATGGCATTCCATACTCGTTTTTTGCCAATATAAGTGATAATATTCTTAATTATTATTTAAAACTTATCAATTCTATAATGAAAACGGGAAACATTCCATCCGAATGGAAATGTCAAATGGTGTTGCCATTTTTAAAACCGAATAAAAAACCTTCGGACGTTTCTTCTTACCGACCTATAGTTCTATCTTCAGTGTTAATTAAATTAGCAGAACATTTAATAAAAAACCGTCTAGAATGGTACATTGAAAGCGAAGGCCTACTGAGCAGTTCGCAATACGGTTTTAGAAAAGGGAAAAGTACCACTGACTGTGTAAGTATTTTAACCACCGATATCCGTTCCTCATTTTCCAAAAATCAGTCTACAGTTGCAGTTTTCTTAGATATAAATGCGGCCTACGATAACGTGTTACTTTCCGTATTAAAAAACAAATTAGATGTTTTAAAAGTACCACACAATCTTTCTAACTTTATAATTAACATATTAACAGACCGTACATTATATATGCCATTTGAAGATCATTACTTATCTCGCAAGGTATGGAGAGGCCTCCCGCAGGGATCTGTGCTCAGTCCCCTCTTATATAACATTTACACATTTGATTTAGATTTATCCATAAGCAATGAAGTAAAGATACTACAGTATGCCGATGATCTACTGTTTTATTGTTCAAGTAATTCCATAGAACAAGCTTGCTCTGTTGTTACTTCTGCTTTATCGTCATTATCGTCATGGTTACATGTGAATGGTTTGGAATTATCCATATCTAAATGCGCAACTGTTGTATTTACCCGCAAAAGAAATATTCCTCAAGTAAATCTTACTTATAAAGACGTCCCAATCCCTATTAAAGACAACTTTAAATACCTGGGAGTTATTTTAGACTCCAAACTGAGTAGTATCCCACATTGCGATTATATAGCCAATAAATGTGAAAAACACCTAAATATGTTGAGGTGTCTCTCAGGTGTTTGGTGGGGTGCACATCCTTCTTCCTTAAAGTTGATTTACAATGCAATTATTAGAAGCCTTTTAGACTACGGTTTATTTATTGTAGAACCTGGTAGTGTCAAGGCCTTCAAAAAATTAGACATAATACAATCTAAAGCGCTACGTATTATTTCGGGTGCAATGAAGTCTAGTCCAGTGAATGCACTCCAAGTGGAGTGCGGCGAAGCCCCGTTACATCTTAGGAGACAGTTTCTCTCAGACAAGTATTTTTTCAGAATTCTACAGTTCTCTTGTCATCCTCTCATCCCTAAACTGCAAGTTTTACTGTCTGAAATTGAATCTTCAAGCTACTGGTCCAACAAATCTCCACCCTGTTTAGTTGTTAGTTATAAGAAGTTCATTTCCCTTTGTTCCCCCACACACCGTTCAAATAAACTCCCTTTATTTTGCGTCAGTTATGACAGTTTACACTTTTCTCCCAGTATAATATATAATTTTGTTAGTAAATCTGATCCCTGTGTTCAATTAAAATTTAACCAATTAATATCTGAGCAGTTTATTGATTTCCATTACATTTACACTGACGCTTCTAAACCTGCTGCGATTGACTGTGTAGGTGTTGGGGTTTACCATACACAATATGATGTAGTTCAAAAAATTAAATTTCCTCCCGAGACTTCTGTTTATACGGGTGAATGCTTCGGAATACTTAGGGCTGTCGAATATGTTCGTATGTGTAAACTTAAAAAAGCTATAATTTTCACAGATTCTTTAAGCGCTCTTCAAGCAATTGCCAAATTTCCATTTAAACAAAAATCGCAATTAGATATTATTTTTAAAATAAGGGAAATAGCATTCACACTTCAGTTGCAGGGGTTTGATTTACAGTTTATTTGGATACCAAGTCACAGTGGCATCCAGGGTAATAATGTGGCGGATAAATTAGCAAGTGATGCAGTGCAATGCGGTGATTTGTTTCCATATAAAAACTACTGTCAAGATCTTGTGGCTTTACCAAAATCTTTTTTAAAGAATGCCTGGCAGGAGGAATGGCACTCTGGCAGTAAATCGAAGGGACAAAATTATGCCCGTATTCAACCAGAACTTCCTGCAAAGCCATGGTTCTTAAGAGCTAAACTCAGTAAGATTGAGACGTCAACTTTGACGCGCATGAGATTAGGACACGTTTGTTCCCCAGCCCATCTCGCCAGGCTGAGAATTGTTGACGATTCCGTTTGTGAGTGTGGCACAGATGTTGGTGATCTAAATCATATCATCCTCTCCTGTCCTCTTTATGATCGCACTTCCTTTATTGATAGTCTTTTGTCTCTTGATATTCCTTTTCCAACTTCCATTATTGCCTTACTTCACACTAACGACATCAATGTATATAAAAGCATAGCTAAATTCATCTCGTTAAATAAAATAAAACTGTAAATATCCATCTAATTCATCTCCTCATCCTCTTTTGTAATACATGTAAATATTTTTTCCTTATACTGATCTTATATCTTCCAGATAAATATCCAAATTTTCGTTCCGTTTTTACCTTTATTCCTTTTCCCTACCTTTTACTCGTCATTGGCTAACACAAAACGTGGAGTGCCAGAACAAGAAAAAAAAAAAAAAAAAGAAAAGAATCATTTTGGTAAAAACGAAATGCAAACAAAAATTTCAAAACAAAATGCGCTTTATGGCCTAAAAAGTCTATTATAGTAAAAAATCGCAATAAACTGAGTATTAAAATAATTCGTAAGCATAACACATCTAAAATGCCAATAGACGGTGTCACGGAAAATGAATAGTAGCTAATAAAATTCTAAAACAGTTTTTGATCTCTGTACAAGACAAGTTTCACTTAATTTGTTTACTTTTCCATATTTATTTACCCGATTTGAACTATACTAGGGTATTAAATCGGATTTGGCAACATAGACCACACTGGCCACCTACCGCGCAATAGCTGAATATATTTTATGTAAACTTATTTCAGTTTTACTATTTGATGTCTCCAATGGTCGATCTAATTTTGCTATATTGTACTAGATGGCGGAACTGGGCCATGGGATCACAGTTTTTCTATGCGATTTTGACACATTGCCCACTCTATTTATCTTAAATCTCTTTGGTTACGATTGAGTTTCTATTGAACATTTCTACAATATTCAAGCGTTATTTAACGAACCACTTGGTTTTATAAAATCGGTATGTTTTGGTATACAAAACGCGAAAAAGTATAATATTTAGTACTGGTCACTCACGCTTTCAGACGTCGGTCCTTCTGTTGGGCAATAACTGTCAGGTTATTTAATTATGTAATTGATGAATTTGTGGGTAATTCGATACTATATTCTTTTAGCGTTATAAACCTATGTATGACATAATATATATGTTTTAACCTATTTTAGTAGATTATTCCCTTTCCACTCAATCCACTCGATAAGTGTTTCCTTACTTTTCCCCTTTTGTAAATAACTACAAAAAACTCTTTGTGTTACTTGTTTCGGTTAAGTTTAATTAAAATAAACAAACCCAATATATCTGTGGCTAATGCCAAAATGGTGCAATTCGAAAATTAAAAAAAAAAACTGTCAGGTCATCGGGTGTCAACCAGTGTGACCAAATGTGACAGGGTCCTGCCTTTTTGGCAGGTTTAGCCCCATATTTTACTCTCTGGCACTTTCGTTTGACGTTTTAGAAATCTGGCAGGATTTGACAGTATTAACAATATAAGCTGACAAATTTGGCACTATAGCCGCTAGCCGCTACAGCCCATAAAAAGGGTAGGATGCAGTATCCAATTCAAACAATACTTTATTCAAGTAGGCTTAGATACAAGCACTTTCGAATCGTCAGTTACAACTAGGGAAAAGAGCAATTTGTAATTAGGAATAATACAAAATAAATAAAATAATAGTAATAAAAATCCTAAAAAGTAATGTCAAAAGAAAAAAAAAGAAAATATTTTAGAATGTATCTAGAACAAAATTCTTATTTCAAATAAAATAAAAATAATAATAAAGTAATATAGAATGTTGTTTAATGTACAGACGACAGCACATCAAGCTACTACAATCTGTCAGATTTCCTTATTAGATTTTCAACTTTATCTCTAAATTATTCACGTTCAGGATTTATTGGGAATATCTGAAAGTTAGGGGTAGCTTGACCTGCTGTCGTCCGTACATGTTAAACAGGGCATTAGTGAATATGGTGACTGCGTCTCATTTCAGCCAACTAAATAAATGATTAAACAAATGACAAAGGCGATGTATAAAGAAAGTGATCAAGAAGAATGCGATGCTAATACGAATGCGTAATTTAATTCGGTTCACTTTTAGACTACGAACAATTATTTTAAATAAAACTTCAAAAACTAATGCGTTTATTTATTTTAAACTTTAAGATTATATTGACATTATTTTGGCATTTTGTGCTTTTGATTTTGGCAGGATTTGTCAGTTTTTTTGTATATGTGGGGCAGGATCTCTAATTTAAGGTTGGTCACACTGGTGTCAACCGCTGTGAAGTGTCAACAACAAACCAAACAATCAACATTTCAAATCGTGGTTGTGAAATATTTCAATTTATTTCAGAAGAAATATCCTGAAAATGAAGACTGTTTCGGTAAATATTGAAGAACATGACCAAGTACATTCTAGTTTAATTCAGCAAGAAAACCAAGAATACATAGCTGCTGGTAAGTAATAGTTTTAAAATAATACGTTAGCTGTAACCCGGCAAATTCTGGAAGCCTTTGAATTATTGACGTTTATATTGTTTGAAGAATGTCAAAATGTCAGCTCGTTCAGCTGTATAAAATTTTTTGTAACCTGTAGTTTTGTAATTCATAGAATCAAAAAAATATTGAGCAAACCAAAAAGATGAATAAATTAACGTCTTATACGATAAAGAAGGTACACCAAGCATATTCTGGGAAAATGCTGACACCCACAAGTTTCGTAGATTTAAGTTTACAGAATGCTAAACAGAACAAAGATTTGAATGCATTTGTGACTCTCACGGATGACGTTGCTGAAACCCAAGGTATAGAAAGTGAAAAGAGGTTCTATATCTCAAAAAACCCGAAAGATTTAGACGGCATTCCTATTGGAGTTAAAGATAATTTTTGCACAAGCAATATAATGACTACTTGTGCCTCGGAGATGCTTCGAAACTTTGTGCCTAGTTATGATGCCACAGTATACTCGAGATTAAGAGCAGCTGGTGCCTGTTTGATCGGTAAATGTAATCTCGATGAGTTTGCCATGGGTTCAGGGACAGTAGACTCGGTATTTGGTCCAACTCGCAACCCTTGGTTATATGACAAAGAAAATTGGAGAATCGCAGGTGGAAGCTCCGGTGGTAGTGCAGTAGCAGTAGCTTCAGGGTCCTGTGTAGCAGCAATCGGCTCAGATACAGGTGGATCAACAAGAAACCCCGCAGCATTATGTGGAGTTGTAGGATTGAAACCAACTTATGGTCTTGTATCCAGATATGGTTTAATACCATTAGTTAATTCAATGGATGTGCCAGGTATATTAGCGAGAACTGTTGAAGATGCTACTATGGTATTAAATGCAGTTGCGGGGCCAGATCAACTTGATTCCACAACAATTACAAAGCCATATGTTCCAATAACTTTAAAAGATATAGACCTGTCAAAGGTAAAGATTGGAATCCCTAAAGAATACCACTGTGAAGGTATGAGTAGGGAAGTGATCAATACATGGAGTTTGGTAACAGATTTACTAGAACAGGAACATGCTATAGTAAGATCTGTTTCAATGCCTCACACATCAGTATCAATAGCAGTATACTCAATACTAAATCAATGTGAAGTTGCGAGTAACATGGCTAGATATGATGGTATTGAATTTGGTCTTAGAGCAAATGCAAATAATTCTACAGAAGAACTTTATGCATTCACAAGACACCAAGGGTTCAACAATGTTGTACGCTCAAGAATTCTAGCTGGCAACTACTTCCTACTTACCAGAAACTATGTGAAATACTTTATAAAAACTCTTAAACTAAGGAGGTTGATTTTGGATGACTTCAAACAAGTTTTTAATAAAGAAACTGGAGTTGATTTGCTTTTAACTCCAACTACACTGAGCGATGCACCATTATATAAAGACTTTGTTGCTAAGCACAATAGGGACCAGTGTGCGGAACAAGATTATTGTACACAGCCTGCAAACATGGCTGGAATACCGGCCATTTCTATACCAATAAGGCTTTCAAAGAACAATCTGCCACTGTCCCTACAACTCATGGGACCGACATTATCTGAAAACTTATTGTTGAATGTTGCTAAGAAAATTGAAAGTCTTGTACAATTTCCTGGCATGAAGTCTGCTTAGTATTATTGAAATATTTTGTGAATAAAAGCTGTCATTTTATTATTGATTTTTTTTGACGTGACAACGTCTTAAATTAGGTTGCGGCTGGGAGTCACTTATGAAAAAGTGTAACGCTCGGTAACGTTACGATGAGTCACCGATGTTTTAGTAAACAAAATATACTTCTATAGTTAAAATTTGTGCAATTCTTATTTTCATTCAATTCCTTGTTCCTATTGTGCAATTTAATTATATTCATATCAATAAATATTCTACCGAGAAAAAGACGTTGTCACGTAAAATCTTCGCCCGTAAAACCGACTTTACAGGCAACCATTTTTTTGTTTTAATTCTGAATAAAATAATTCATTTGAAATGGTATTTATTTACTATGCTATATTTAAACTCCAATAAATAAAAGCAAACTGTATGTAATAAGTAGTTTGTAAGATTGAGAGTAAAAAAAATGTATTTTATATTTAATAATAATTTTACCAAGTTTGCCAATGGGTCAACAGACCCCATAGTCATTCTTGGATTAAGTATCGTATTACCCTGTAACTGGATTGTGGAGTTCAGATATGAGATGCAAACGCTTCATCTAAAATACTGATATGTATTCAGCTGCATCTGGTTGAACTGAAAGCTGACCCCAATATTAAATAAATATACGGACAAATCACACAGATTGAGCTAGCCCCAAAGTAAGTTCGAGACTTGTGTTATGGGATACTAACTCAACCATACTATATTTATAATAGATACATATATAGATAAACATCCAAGACCCAGGCCAATCAGGAAAAGATCGTTTTCCATCATGACCTGGCCGGGGATCGAACCCGGGGCCTCCACGTCGCAGGCAGGCGTGTTGACCGCTGCGCCACGAAGGCCGACAGTCATGGCAAAAGCCATAGTCAAAGATATACATAAATGGTTTTATTTTTGTAAGGGTGAGTTTCAAATAACTAATATTCCAAGAATAATTAATTTAGAATATTATTTGAATTTTTGACATTAGAACTGTTTGATATCAATTTTATTTTATGGATAGGTATTAGGATTTTGGTCAAAAGTAGGTTTGTACAGACGCTAGCAGATCCAGCTACTACAATCTGTCATGACAGTTTCGGGTACTTTGGTCTGTTCGCGTCTGTATAGTGTACATATTTTAAAAACTAGATGATGTTTGCGTGCCCTATCTGACTAACTTGAAAAGAAACCGAAGTAAACTCTGAGGTCACGGTATCTTTTCAAGTTCAAACATCTTCATCAAATCATGTGAACCAGAACACCATCTAAGTAGATTAGTCATTGTAATGGCATTAAGAAAAGAACCACAGAGATTAACTAATCGGTCAGTGCATATTTGACACCTTATCAATAAAGATACTAAACATACACCTTTCTTAATTACTTTCCTCTTTATTACGGCCAGCAACAAAATTCGATTAAAATTAATTTATTCGATAATGATACTTTTTCTCAACGTAGTCCCACAGTAGCAATTTCTCCTGTGACGTGGATGCGTTTACAAACATAAAACTCACATACACAAACAACCAGACCCGGAACAACTACTTGTAGGTCATAAAAATGTTTGTTCCGTGCGGGAATCGAACCCGCGACTCGCTGCGCTGCAGTCCATAGCTGAACCACTGCGCTAACCTTATAAGAGTTAAAGAAGAAAGATAGAGAAACAGAGAACAGTGATGTTCTTTATATAAATGTTACTTCAGTTTCGCTTTCAATAAAATATTTCATTCACAATTAAGATTGCGAAATCAAAGTGGTCGTATCTACCTAATTTCTATTACTTTCTATCAACCATTATTCAGCACAAACATACAATTCTTGTAAAATTCCTCATCTGCTTTTTCCAGCGGCGCTAACATCAGAGATCCTATCAAAACTCAACATATCCATCGATGCCTTACCTCAGAAATATCAGCAACAACTGCTTCAAGCTGCTGAAGCGCAACACGCAGTGGACGTCAACCAACTCGACCCCATCGCCATATCCCTACACCAGACGAAGGAAATATCGAAGAAGCTAGAAGAGGAATACGAAATATTGAAGTTAAAACAAAAGAATCTTCAGTTACAAGCGAAAATCGACCGCAATAATAAGTTTTTGGAGGGTTTGAGGAAAGAATTGCAAAATTCGCAGAAATTTTTGGCGGATCAGAATCCGAATCCGGAAAATATTCAGGATCTCTTCAGGCAGTTCAAGCAGAAAGTAGCGTCTTATGAAGAGAGCTTTGAGAAAGCCAAGGTAGGTCTGCTGATTTCCAGAACCTATCTTAATTACCTCCTATGGGTAAAAGGAGAAGCATGTAGTAGGGCCCACGTTTGGAAATAATTTTAATCTCGGGAATGTCATGGTTGCTATTATCGAAATGAACAATGAGGACTAAATTACTTACATTTTATGATAACGTGTGTTAGTTTATCGTTAGAGACAGCTCACATTTTCCAAGAATATGACTGTCAACACAGTTAATAAAATAGAAGAATTATAAATAGACCATAGGCATATACCTACACACCGACATAACCCAGCAGATTAGCTCATTGAAGTGGCAGTGGGCGGAGCACATAGCTCGTAGAGGCGATGGCCGATAGCGCATAAGGCTCTTGAATGACGACCACATATCGGCAAGTGCAACGTTGGAGACCTACCGGTCGGATGACCTGACCAAAATCTTAGGGAAGCGCTGGATGCAGGCCGCGTTCAACCGTTCTTTTTAGAAATCCTTGGGGGAAGCCTATGTCCAGCAGTGGACTTCATGTGGCTGAGATGATGACGATGTTGATAGTAAGTAGTAGTAGATAGTGAAATAGTAGTAATAATTTTACCTAACTCCTAGTGTAAGTTGGTTAAAATCACAGATATACGAGTAATAAATAACAAATACATACTTGCCTAATTCACGTTCTAGATTTACTTGCATAAACGTTTGTGTAAACAAAATAAGAGTTTATGAAAAAACAATTTTTATTCCTTTTACTCTTCTCTCTCGATTTTTACTTCTAATTTTTCAATAATGTAAGGCACTCTGAAATCAACTTACCCCTGAAATAACGTTGGTATTTGGTGTAAAATTGTAACTACTGAATTTTTCTCGGTTGGTAACAGTTGTGTCGCCCCCGTTTACATGGGACTTCTTAACATTATAAACTAGTGCTCAATCCCGCCTGATGGTAAGCAGTGATGCAATTGTTGATGGTAAAACGTTATAGTTTCATTTAAGAGCTTATTCACTCTACCTTGAAGACACTTAAATTGTAGTCAGACGGAAACACCGCCGCTGGCAAATTGTTGAATATCTTTGAACAATTTAACTTTCGAAATGTAAGTGTGGTCTGCTTAACCGTTATGTTGCGCTGTGCCTAGCACATTGAACTTGAAGATCTTTTTCCTGCAAAGCATTTTAGTTAACTTTTTTAAAGTTATTTCTCCATAATTTTCAGACGAAATTCTCAAAGCTGTCGGTTCCAGAAGCCATATTGCCGGCTTCACTGTCGGTGTCAGTGTCGACTCTGGTTGCTTTGCGCGAGGAAGCCGCCTCACTCAAACTACGTGCTGATGATGTGGCGTTGGCAAGGGAAGCTAGGGATACCTTTATAAGATTACGGAGATAAGATTTTATGTTAATTTTATGTTTATGATAAGTAGCAATAGTTTGTTCTGGGGCAAACTATTCCCAATGCGATGGGCCTAGTAAACATGTCTGTTGTATCTTTCAAAAAATGAATCTCTATAATGAAAATCTTGTGAAAATGTAAATAAATGGATCAGAAATCGTACCTTTTTTGTTTTTAACTGACTTCAAAACCGGAGAAGGTTCTCAATTCGTCGTAATATTCCTGGACCGGTTTGCACAATTTTTTTTTTAAAGGGTATACTTTCCAGGTGGTCTCATAGTCACCAGGTCAGGATCTGATGATGGAAGATCAGAGAAGTCAAGGTGTTCACCTTAAAAAATCGTAGGGGTGCGACTAGTGCATTTTTAAGTATTTTAAAGCACTACAATTTAATATAGGTCTGGAGTAGATCTGACGATGGAGCCGGGAGACAGTCGAAGGAACTCCTCCACGATTCACAGCAGCTTCCTGATTTTAGAGATGCCGATGCATTCCACTAGTTTCTACGGTAAATCCTTTACTGTACAAGCAGTTCGGCTACGGAATGACTTGCCAGTGTCCATAAGGCGTGCTCAAACTTTGTCCACTTTTAAAACTATGGTAAAAAAAGCACTTCCTCTCTCTTTAAACATGTCATTATTTTTTATTTGCTCTTGTATGATGTTTATTAATTAGATGTATATATTTAGTTAAACTAGTATTACACTATTTCTCCCTCCTTCCCCTTAGTATTCCATCCAAAGGTTTTCTGTAAAAGATCGCTCTTAGCGATTAGACAGCCCATTATGTCACCCTTTATAAAATCTTTATATTTATGTTCTGTAATCTATATGGTGTACATAATAAAGAGTATTCTATTCTATTTGTGCTTAATTAATTTTTATTTATTTATTTTTTTATTAAAATATCCTAAACCAGCGCTTGACCGCAATCCCGCCTGATGGTAAGCAGTGACGCAATCGTTGATAGTAAAGCGCACTAGTTTATTATACTAGTTTATTATTGATAAGAACTTTACACCTAGATGGGTTGTGGCTGTGATTAAGGCTCTTATGATGAAAACTAAGGCTAGTTCAGGGAACTCTTCAACGGTTTAGTACGGTGTAGTTACCTTGTATTTGGACTTAAGTAATTACGACGTAGGCGACCCTCCTTCAGTTTGCCGCTATTTCACGGACATGGACACTGCCACGGATGCGGGAGTTTCTGAAGCGGTATTTCCGCGTAACTTCACACATCCATTGCAGCGTATTCATCTCCGTGACACACAGCTCCTGCTCGTGTCGCTCAAGCACAGGTCACGCCTCACTGCCATACAGGAGAACAGGTTTAATGATGGTCTTATAGACCTGCCCCTTAAGTTTAACCGGCATTTTGGAGTCACAAATGACACCTGTCACCTCACGCCATTTTGCCGAAGCTGCGGAAATACGTGCCCTGACGTCGCAATCAATGTCGCCGGACGTGTGGAGTACAGCCTCCAAGTATTTAAACTGATGGATATTTACATGGGGTCTGTCGTGTTGCTAGCCATATACACGGTCTTTTTTTAAACTATTTAGTGTCGTTTACTAAACAAAAGTACGTGATTTATGTAGTAAAAAGTGCATTCAGTATATAATTCATCAAGAACATTGAAATATCGTAGCATAGTAACACATCATAACTTTGCCTCAAACTTCCCTCGTAGACTGTTTCACGTCTTTTTCGACGTATCGTTTATGATTGATTGATCCAGGTCGAACGAAAGAAAGAAAATTAAATAACACTTGACATTGTCTAAATGCACAAATAGTGCGATGCTAATGAAAAGAAACATGAGATAGGCTGAACCTTGTTTCCTGTCCCTTTTTTCCTTACGTTTCTAGCGATATAGCTCTGTCTCGCTCTCGTGACATGACCAGATCAGAGAGGGGCGCTTACTTTGAACGCGCGCGACTCGTCTTGTTGTCATATAATAAAGAATGCCTTTATAAAGAGTGGTGCTGACAATACGACAATAAATTAAACATCGTGTACCTCAACACATTCTCAGTCTATGATAGAAGAGACATCGGGGTGGTTTTAGTCAGTAAAAGTCTGACAGACACCGTCGTCCATCCCAGGGCGGCGGACATCCTATGAGGATTTCCACCACGGGGAAAAAAAAGATAAGTTTAGAATAAGTTACAAAAGAAGAAGTGAAACTAAAGTGCTAAGTGAAGTGCAAATAAGACATGGCTTAAAAGTCTTAGAAACCAGGCCATAAACTCCCAAAAAAAAAAACATCGAAACGTTTTCCTTTCATCTTTATTTCAAAACGAAAACAGTAGTGTAGGTAGTGTTTTTATAATACAAACACTCAGTTGATTTAATAACGCCTACAAGACGCTTTTCAGAATAATCAACGTCGGCTGACTTGTCAAAGAAGAGAAAAATACGTATCTGATACTCTGAGCTAAAAGATGGATAGTCTACCAATGTGTAGGATATGTTTAGCGAAGAATGTCCGCCTGTGTGTAGTGGCCAACAGAAACTTCCACAAATTATACGAGACGCTGACTAATTTTCCAGTAAGTTGTTATTTATAGAGTTATGTTCTAAGGGACCAATAAAGTTGACTAGTGTATCAACTTTAAGTCATCTTTAGCAGTATTTTTCTTGGATAGTTAACTTGATCTCCTCTTAATGACTCCATTTGTATAGATAATAAACTAAAGTTAAGCAAAAAACTACATAACTTAGTTACCTAATTAAACATAACACCAGCTTTATTCAGTTGTCATGCTCCATCACAGTTTTACTTGTACTCTTCATTTTCTTTTTTAGTGTTGCCTACTGTACTATGGGTGCCATTACAAACTCACATGCTCAAACAGACTACCTCTCATATAAATTTGTTCTGTATAGGTTCAATTCCCACCCGTGACATGCAGAGAACAAGCGCCACTAAGCCATTACATAAATTGTTGTGTTAATTGAAAAGATTCATTTCAAGGAATGGTTATATTTGTAACCAGTGTTTTTCATTCTATGTGAATAATTGTATTCTGTTTTTGAGAAATAAATGTTATAGATTAAACTTAGCAACATTATTAACAAATTATATGGGGGAGACATGTATTACATGTGTCCATTAACTAAGTCATGTGGTTTTTCTTTAACTTTAGTTTGCTAGAAAGTTTATTTAATTTTGAAACTGCCAGTTTCTAATAATAGTCCTCATACACAGTATGCCAACAATGAGAATGTTGAGCAAACTACTGGTTACATTAAATGGAGACACATGTCTACATTATACAGAATGGTGCTGATAATATGACAATAAATGAAAACATGGACAATGCTGGTTCATAGGAATAATCAAAAACCATACAAAAAAATGTAGCATCAATAATAAAAAAAAAATGAAAATTTCCAACAAACGAAATCGCATAAAATTGTAAACAGAACAGAATATCCTTTAAAATATTAGTTCACTGACCTCCAATAGTCAGCAGGGCAGTCCTGTATCGACTTGCTTTTTTCGCACCGTTATTATTAAAGTTTAGTATCTACAGATGGATGCGGCGGTCATCAGCCTTTAAGCGCTTCCTTATCAACATGTACATCATGTACAAAATGTGAAAAATGAAAAATAATTTCCTCTGACTAAACTAATGGATATATTTATATGATTTTTTATGGGTCGACTGAGAATGTGTTGAGGTACACAATGTTTAATATTGTCCTGTTGTCATCACCACTTTATATATTACACATGTATACTTCTATATTAATATACAACATTATTTTTTGTTTATGCAAGACCTGAATATATTATAGTTTGTTCAGAATAAGCAACTGAATAGATTCAAATCATTTTTACACCATTTTATATTTTTTCACAAATAAATTTACAAATTGTTACAGTATGGTTACTCAGCACGCTAACACAGCTTACCGGTATACGTTCGCGCAGCGGAATGTTGTAAAATATAAAGATTTTAATAATGCAGATATTAAGTGTATGACGTTGTGAATGGTAAAAAAAAAAAAATTGTGCATGCAGCCATTGTGGAGAAAGTCACCAATAACTGATTCCGCTGGGCGAATGTTGTCTTGGCGGAACTTTAGAAGAAAAGAGATGTGTCCAAAAATTTGTGTAAATGTCTATGTATGAATAAAATTAGTTGCATGCACTAATTTTATTCATAAACTTCGGAGAAATTCAAGTTTCCGCTACGCGAACGTTTGGCCATTAGCTAGTTTTCATATAAAGCGCTTACATAGAGAGCTGTAGATTTTTACAAACGTTGTTCTGAATTTGATTATATTTGTTTAAAAAACTGATTTAGAAAAAATCTTAGGTGTTAAAAGATAAAAATATAAACGTAAAATACGCTTATTAGGTCTTAGTTCTTAAAGTATGCACTTTGGGGTCTAGAGTTTCACATTTTTGCAAACCTTGTAAGTGTCTGCAACATATTACCAAGTATATTACCAAGTATCAATGATGATCCGTTAGTAATTAAAGAGTTATAGGACAATTTACCATGAATAAACCACTGTTTACAAAGCAGTCAAATATCACGACGTTCTAAAAGAATTGCATGGTGAAATGTATGCCAATATTTAGTTTATTCCCTCATCTATTCACATGCAAAATTACATGTCATAAAATTCAGTACTTAATTAAAGAATAGTAGTTTATGAAACTGTTACATAATGAGGGATATTATGTACGAATAGTATCACGCGAGTGTGTAATACCTAATTATGTACAGTTTCATACACTACTTTATCTAATCTCATACATTTTAAGAAACAATAATAATCAATTATGTGTCCAGCGAAACACAACAACGACTCGCAATGCAAAGATACACCTAACTGAATTGGTAGCCCGGAAGATTTCACACCGTTAATATCTACAGTATGTTACAAAAACCCTGTCCGACCCGTGAAGGTGTTGTTAGGTATCGTTAGCTGATTCTACTAATGCGTACATAACCTGGCTAAACTAAAAAAAAAAAATACCCCCTTAAAAATAAATAACTTAAATAAAATAAATAGGTAATTTCATGGCAACACAGGCACAGGTCATGACCTCAGTTGACCTCATGCATGTAGGTATTGGTAGTCTAACCACGTTTATCGACTCTAGAAAGAAACAATGATACCTACTTAGGCAGCTCGTGAAAAGAACTTTTTTTAAGTAGGAAGGTCGTCTGACCCTCCGAATGTATCTTCGAATTTCATTCGATGAGCACAATGGCTGTGGCGGAGATGTTGTTCCATATTTCGTTCACTAAGAACGATACCGGCCTGGCACCGTCCCACGAGATTAGCACGGTGTTTCACAACGTTAGTCCACTCCTACCAATCCACTGCTCGCCGAACTGATAGTGGAGGTACTCACGTACAGGTCGGCAAAAATATGGTGGGGCACCGTCATGCTGGAACCACATTGACCAAGAAGTAGTCACATCCGAATCGTTCAACACCTGATCACAACACAACACAATTGCAGTTCACACAATAAACGATACATCTACACGGACGCGATGTCTACGCGAAACTAATAAATTTAAAATAAAAATGATTTTTATTTCATAAAAATAGGTACTCTAACTGCACGGCGGTGCCCTTTGACTAGAGGTGTGAAAGTATTCAAAATATTTCTCGTATCGATTTTTGGTATCAATTTTGTATTTCAGAATTTCACGCATCGATTCAACATCGCATGGCATTCTTTAGATTTTAGAACTTTCACATAACTTAAATCAGGTGAACTTAAATGCTTTACATTGTTTATAATATTCTCCTAAAATCGTATTTCATAAGACCTTTCTAGTTCCTATTTACTAATAATAGGTACTTGTGTTACAATATTGTTATGAATAATTAATCGATAATCAAAAAAAGTACTTTTACCATTAGGTAATCTGCGTTTTTACAACAAATCATTCGAGCAGGTATAAGTTTCGAATAGTAGCGACAAAAACAAAACGTTATTACGCAAAAACTAGTACAGCTCTAATTATTCCTTTGCGCGTCGGCGGCTAGACACACTGACGCCGCCGACAGTTATAAGGTCTAAAATGGTGTTTACACTTTTTTAAATTTCCCGAATTTTGGGGAAGTTACAGTAAATTCGCTGGTAAAAAAGATTATTTCAAAATTCATTAGTATTGTTACTATGATGATTATGCAAAATTTTATATTTTATTTGGTCATTTGTTTACCTAACCCTTATTATCCTTGTGGGTCGGACAGGGTTTTCGTAACATACTGTATACACTGTAATCTATTATGTAAATAAGAACCTATCACGTTGAGAGCTTCATTTTCGACCGTAATGGCGGAGTTTACGCAAAAGTATGTCGTGGTGCACGCAATCAAAGGCTTTGGAGAGATCACAAAAATTTCAATAGCATTTTGCGACCTCTCTCATACGTTAAATATGTGTTTCAGTAGAGCAACACCCGCATTCATAGTCGAACGACCCTTTGTGAAACCATATTGTTGACTATGTAGGAGGTTATTCGTATTAAAATGTAGCAACTGCTTAAGTATTAATTTTTTAATAATTTGCTGAATGCAGGTAAGATAGAAAATGGTCTGAAGTTGCCAACATCGGTTTTATTACCTGATTTAAATAATGGTATACCTTTACTTTTCTTCATTAAATCAGGAAGAATCCCTTTATGTATTAAAATTAACAGCTAGATGCTAGGGGCTACAATGTCTATTATATTACTTAATACTTTAATGGAAATGCCCCAGTAAGAACTAAGACCTAATAAGCGTATTTTACGTTTATAATTTTTATGTTTTAAGCCCTACTATTTTTTCTAAACCTGTTTTTTTTTTTTTTTTTTTTTTTTATAATTATAAACTAGCGCTTGACCGCAATCCCGCCTGATGGTAAGCAGTGATGCGATCGTTGATGGTAAAGCGTGCTAGTTTATTAAGAGCCTATTCACACAGAAAAACCGAGCGAATACGAAGGAAGACGGCAGTTGAGCGAGGTGATGCAATGTTAAACCCAACAACACGACCAACGATGCTGCGCCAAAGGGAGATTGATGTGAAGACCCTCCACGACCAAACTCCCAACACAACAACATTAGGCGCATCGTACTCGGCACACATCGCAACACAACTGCTCAGACCCGTCCTCCGTACGTTTTTAAACAAATATATACAAATTCAAAACAACGTATGTAAAAATCGCTCTCTATGTAAGCGCTTTATATGAAAACTAGCTAATGGCCAAACGTTCGCGTAGCGGAAACTTGAATTTCTCCGAAGTTTATGCATGCACTAACTTTATTCATACATACACAATTACATACAAATTTTTGGACACATCTCTTTTCTTCTAAAGTCTATGGATTAAAAAAAGTTCCGCCAGGACATCGCCCATCGGAATCAGGTTTTGGTGAATTTCTCCACAATGGCTGCGCGCACATATTTTTTTACCATACGACGCCATACACTAAATATTTGTATAATTAAAATCTTTAAATTCTACATTATTCCGCTGCGCGAACGCACACGCTTACGCGTGCGCATGCCCGCGCTCAGCTGACGCCGGAGCGGAGCGTGGACTTTGAGATTTTGTACTATGAGATTTGAGATTTTTTACATAGATTCTTTACTTAAAAACACTGGAAACGTGTTTCGGGTTTCACTTAGACAAAAAACAATCTATACTAATATATAAAACTGAAGAGTTTGTTTGTTTGAACGCGCTAATCTCAGGATCTACTCCATCATCATCTCAGAGTATAATCCCGGTCGCATCCGCAGGTTTCGCGTTGGAGACCGGGGTCCGCTTGAATCTCAGGATCTACCGATCCGTCCGATTTAAAACATTCTTTTTGCGTTGGATAGTCCATCAATTTAGGAAGGCTTTAGGTTATATAACATTACGCTGCGCCGAATAGAAGCGGAGCATAATAACTAACTACACGCGGACGAAGTCGCAGGCAGCCGCTAGTATTGTATAAAGCTGAAGAGTTTGTTTGTTTGAACGCGCTAATCTCAGGCACTACGGGTCCGATTTGAAAAATTCCCTTTGCATTGGATAGCCCAATCACGGAAGGCTTTAGGCTATATAACGTCACCCTACGACCAATAGGTCAGCCCTACCAATCCAATATACTGTATTTTCTATAAAATTTGTGTGAGATTTTTGATAATTCACGTTTTCGTCAATTAATTGCGTTTTCTAGTGATAATAGATGAAAATTGTATTACAGTAGAACCTCGTTAAGTCGAACCTCGATACGTCGAAAACCTCCAAATCGCGATAAAATGTTTTGATCCCTTCCCTTATAACACCAAAATCTCCATTACTCGAAATCTCTGCCCTCTATTAGTCGAAATAATAGTGAGTCCCTCCAAGACATTTTTGGTACATATTTTCCCTCCATAACTCGAAAAATTAAAATTTTACCTCTATATCTCGAACATAGCAATGTTTTAGTTTACAATCTTTTCAACTCGATTATTTGAGACCCATTACCTCTGTAGTTCGAATAAAAATAAGTTACCGACTTTAAGAATTCGCCGACAGTGTAAGTAAACCATTGTTTCGTAGAAAGCAATTTAAGAGTATACTATTAAAAAAATTACCACGAATTTATGACTTACGTTAACACGTGTTTACTTGCTTGGTGTCAGGTGTTTAATTTTATTATGCGTGGACGTCTGTGTGGATACACGGATGCTGACTGGGCGAACTGTGTGCATGACCGCCGGTCGTACACCGGTTAGGTACTACTTTACGCTAGCAGGTGGACCTATTAGCTGGGAGTGTAAGAAACAGCCGATGGTAGCTTTATCTTCTACAGAAGCTGAGTATATGTCGTTGACCAGTGCTGCAAAGGAGGCTATTTTCCTCAAGACGGTTAGTGTGTGACATTACTGGTTTTGTTGATAGGGTGTTGTTATACAACGATAGTCAAAATGCACAGAAACTTGTGCTCAATCCAGTCCACCACAATAGAACCAAACATATTGATACGAGATACAGAACGACGATACGAAACGATAAGAAACGACAGATACGAGATACGAAACTTGTGTACCCAAGACAGAGTTGTCAAGTTTTCCTACTACCAGAACCAGGTAACACACTGTAAAGCAACTTAGATTGTTTTGTCTCGTTTGAATATAAGTATTTGATTATGCCAAAAAATGTATCCAATGGTACAGGATAAAATTTTATGCACTAGTAAGTAACAATAGCCTATGAGAAGGCCTTTGATTGCGTCGAAACGAGGCTGTGCTCCAGTCTCTCCATCGATGCCGCAGTGACCATCGGTATATCAAAGTGTTGGAAGTGCTTATACAGTAACGCCACTGTGACAGTCCGAGTTCTTTTTTTTTTTTTTTTTTATAGACACCCGTCATCACAGGGCGTTGTCGTCCCTACTTCTTGCGTGGCAAGAATTCTTTTTTGCCATTATTTAGCTCTTTTCTTTTCCGCTTGCATTTTTTTTGCGGCTTGTCTATTTTCTTTAGGGTTATTCTTTTCCCGTGTCATTATTTCTTTTGTCATTTTCTTTCTTTATTACAACATGTCCTTACTTTCTATACTTATTTCTATACATTAAAACTTTCACTACTTACTACAGCTATTTTCATTTACATTGAAATATGGCCGACGGCAGCACCGGTTGTGCCGCTCACCTAGTTCTATTTCGCTCTATAGCTTGTTTAGCGACCCTGAGGCAAAACCGCTCCAGGTACGGCCTGGAGTGCTTGTCAGCCATTAGGTCGGCGATGGTTGTCTCATTAAATAATTTACCTGTACTTATTTCCAGGTCGTATCTGTCGCGGTTGTGCCTCGGACACTCGATCAATAAGTGCTGGATTGTCTCAGTTGCCTGTGTGTCACACACACAGGCCGGACTGTCTTTCAGCTTAAATCTATGTAGGTACGCGGCGAAGCCGCCGTGACCTGTCAAGATCTGCGCCCAAATAGACGTCCTGTCAAGGCTCCTCAGGACCATGCGCGCGCGCGCACCACATCGGGGAAGAACATCCGCGTAACCCCAGCCGTGGCCCCGCCGGTGTACCTCCCGTTCCAGACAGCTACTGTGCCCTCTCTCAAACGTCGCTTGACGTATGAGACTGGACACCTGTCATACGCTGGGGCGACCCTGGACTGGGCCGCCGCCTGCCTAGCCAATTCGTCGGCGCGCTCATTGCCGGGGATCCCGACATGAGCTTTCACCCAAAAGAACCGGAGGATTTTACCATTCCCCTCTTGCTCCCTAATATTCTTACGAATATTGGTAGCAAGGGGATGGTGCGTTTCCGGGTTTCGGATCAAGTCGAGCGAGGATCGGGAGTCACTGAGCACCGCCGCGCAGTCGAAGCCAGGACAACCAGGTCCGTAGCCCTGCCTATCGCGAGCAGCTCCGCCTGAAAGACTGTACACATCGGCTCCAATCTCATCCGCTTGGTCCGAATCTCGGACCCATCCCGCCAGTACGAATATGCCGCCCCGACCCCTTCATCCGATTTACTACCGTCTATGTAAATCAGATGAGCGGGGAGCTGCAGCTGAGCCACAGTTTCGGGGAGCATATTCTCCAGACACTGATAGTCAACATCTGGCTCACTGGCGGGGTGAGGGGCCTCCGTGAAGGCCCTACGCTCCTCCAGTTCGCGGGATTCCAGCTCTTCAATCGGACGTCCCCGTTTGCACTCAAACAGCCGGGCGACCTCCAACCCTCGAAGATCGAGCGGGAGGAGACCCGACAGCGTGAGTGCTGCATTGAGCGACACCGTACGATGCGACTTGGCGATCTTCTGTGCAAAGCCCCTCTAGACGGTAGCAAAGGTTCTTTGCACAGAGATCTTCTCGGCGGCTTTCGCCCAGGAGCTCGCGCCGTACAGGATCGTCGGTTCGACGACTGCGGTGTATATCGTCCTGATGATCTCCGGACACAAGCCCCAATCCACCCGAGCCATCGCCGACAGTTTCCTATACAGGTTAGTTGCCTTGCAACAACTTACTGTCGACGATGACTCCGAGGATCTTGAGCTCGGTCACCATCGAGATGTCAACGCCACCCATCTGCACGACCGGAGTGTCATACTTAAGCTTCCGCGGACAGTCCGAGTTTAGGTACAGTATAGTACGAAGGCTATTCCACTACAGAAAGGGATGACGCAAGGAGACGTTTTATCTCCGAAACTGTTCTCCGCTGTATTGGAAGATGCCTGCAAGCTCCTGGAATAGAAAGGGCTGGACATCAATATCAATGGCGAGTATATCACTCACCCTCGATTTGCCGACGATGTTGCCATTATGGCGGACATGACATGGACAAAACGAAGGTCGAAGGTCCATGCTGCGCCATCACCGGTTTATATGTATGTATATCTATGTATATCTGGGACAGCTGATCCAAATCGATAGCTCCGGCTTTAAAGACGAGGTGTTTCGACGGTTCCGACTCGGCTGGGAGCGTTCCGAAAGCTCCGTTGTATCTTCTCATCCAAAATACCTCAGTGCTTAAAGACAAAAGTTTTTAACCAATGTGTGTTACCGGTGATGACATGGATCAGAAACGAGGTCCCTCACTATGGGCCCCATAAGAAAGCTATGGAGAGGGCTATGCTAGGTATTTCTCTACGTGATCGAATCAGGAATGAGGAGATTTGTAGAAGAATTAAAGTCGCCGACATAGCCCAGCGGATTAACTCTCTGAAGTGACAGTGGGCGGGGCATTCAGCTTGTAGAGCTGATGGCCGATATGCTAGAAAGGCTCTTGAATGGCGACCACGTACCGGCGCAGCGTCTGACGCCCACCGACTGGTTCAAGATCTGAGCCTGAATAAATTCAAATCCTTCATTAAACGTAAGTTGTGTCAGAAAGCATTTTATAGTGTTAAAGATTATATTGACGACAAAAAGGCTTGGGCTTGAGCTGCGTCCGATTTCTATGCTTACACTGATTGTTCTTTGATTTTTCCTCTTGTAGTTTAAATTTGCAATTGTTTGTTTTTTTTTAACTCAAAGCCAGTACACACTATGTAGCCAGCAGTGGCGAAGGGTGAAATTTTGACAAAGGGAAGCCGGTCCAAAAAAATATACACTTAAACACTTACCTACTGCAGGATATCTCGGAGGAGGTCTTCAGATCAGTAGGCCTAGTATGAGTTTTCATTACGAAACTCGTTCGATCGTATCGAGCGCGTTTGACTCCGCGATTGGCCCGCTTCAAGGTCGTAAGAACTCTCAACCAATGAGAGCGCCAAACGCGCTCTATACGATCGAACGAGTTTCGTATTGAAAACTCATACTAGGCCTAAAGAATAATATCAAAAGCCCCACCTTCACCATACAAAAAAGGACTGATGATTTGATAACAGTGTCTTTCAAGTATGATAAAAGCGGCTTTGAGAAAAGCCTTTTTCGACGTGCATTTCCATACCACACATGCATGCTTGTTAGTAAGTACTAAGTTAAGTACCTATTGTTAGGGAATAAGAGTCAAGAAAAAATAAAATAAAAAATTACAAAAATAATAAAGTGTTAAAAACCGAACCACACAAACACCGATCCAAAACCAACAAAAATATTAAGCAAAAATAAAGCAAATTATACACAATCACAACGTTATTTATATTCTAATGCAATGCGTCTGTTTTTTTTTAACAAAATGAGCTAAAATGTTGTTATAAAAATTCGGATTACTAAATAATAATATAAATATAAATAAATATAATATTAATAACGCTAATTCTTTTTAATTTTGTCGTGTTTCCTTACTCGTAGTGGCGTGGTTTCTTTGTCTCTTTCTAATAGAGGAGAGGAGAGAACTGCAAGCCGTTTGGCATTAGCCTATATTTATCAAGTTTTACCGACGGTTAGCGAGCATTAGAAAGAGATGGTCTGACACGCTCTGTCTCTTTTCGCCTCATAGTAAAACGTTGACCGAGGTAAGCTGAAATTCGTCGAGTTGCCTTCAATGTAATGTACGAAAAATTGAAGCGCTGATTAATTTACGACTATAAAATGAAATGTGATACTTAGGGTATTGCTAAGAATTACTATTGCTATTGTAAATCGCGCAGGCATTTGGTTAATAATACTTTGTTAATGAAATAGAATGTAAATACTTTTATATGAATATGGAACTGATTTTTGAAAGGTAACCCGGTGGGAATCGGCTTGTATGGACTCTTCGCCACTGGTAGCCAGGCATATTGTACGTTACGGAATTGCATCGCTGACAGGGGTATTCGGCACTGGTGCAGCTACACAGGAGCTAAACTTAGCATTCGGGAACACCGTTGGAGCTGCTGAACCTTGGACAAAACTGTCTTTGCATTGTGTAGATTCAATTTCCTAGTATTGTATAATTGCGTGGAACACGTGTGAGCACGATCTACTTGCTGTAAAGCATCTATTTGTTGGGTTAGTCGTTTATTGACTTGATAGTGCTATGGCTGTTGAGAGTATGTCATGCTCATTCAAATGTCTCGCTGGTGGTGGCGTGTGTGTTGGGTCATTAGGTTCCCTTCAATATGGTTGAGCTGAATGATGCTGATCCATACGTCATGTTCGTGAACGGACGCCGTCAGAGGGGACTGGCCATCTCTTAGCTGCTACGGCGTATTTTAAATTCTGAATTGCTTTTTTTCCATAATGGACGCTCTCAGCGTACAATATATTTCTGCATCGTTCTCACACAATTGATTTCAAAATGAATGATGTAATCAAATATTTGTATCAATAGCTTGATAATTTAAAAGAGTGTCCATGGAGTTTCTTGCCCGTTCTTCTCCATGGGTACCTACTCTTTGGAATGGGCGACTAGCTTCACCTTACTGACTGACCGACCTTCTGACAATTCAAAAGTGCCTGTAACTGGTTTATTTGAAATAAATGCTTTGATTTTGATTTTTTTTGATTTTGACTAGGTGGTCGGATGATCTAACCAAAGTCGCAAGGAAGCGCTGGATGCAGGCCGCGTCCAACATTTGGAAATCCTCTGGGGAGGCCTATGTCCAGCAGTGGACTTCATGTGGCTGAGATAATGATGATGAAGTAACACTGTAAAAAGGAGTACTTAATGCTTTTCTTTTATTTTATAAGATCAATTCATTATTCAAAGGTATACAGATAAACAGTAGATACATGACAAATGTTGCAGTTTGTAACTGAAGATAGTAGACCGCTGCTTGCTTGTGTCTTCTGCTTTGCTAAATTAAAGCAATGCTATCGATTACTGCGACAATGTCTGAAAGCCGACGGGCTTTTCGCTCAGCATTTGAGTGACAAATATGAGGTAAGATATTCTTTAATAGCCTTTATTCTTATAATTTCTAATTTCAGCATAATGTGACAATGATTCCTCTCAATCTCATACCTATAGTGTTTGAATTTTTAACCATTGCATGTTGCATAGCAATATAAAAGCTTTAGTCAGATATAAGCATAACATTGTTACACATACAATTATTACCTGTTACTCTATGTTACATTAGCTACTGCAGTGGTCAGTTAAATTGGTAGCACAATTAACTTGCCAGGATACATTGGAACTGCTATACTGGTAGTGTCCTGACTTGGGATCTTTTAAGTGATTTTAATAACATATGAAATTTGTGCTCCTGACAGTGATCAGCAGCATACTTTCCTAATAATATTATATTAGTAATTACTATTAGTATCATATGGTGTAATCATCTTACAGCCCAAACCTTTAGTGAGTGAAAAACACTTTGAGGAATTTGGAGGGCTTATTAAATCTCCAATAGAACAGGTAAATATTGTTGGTTGCATTGCTGTCGGGGAGCAATTATCAGCAGTTTGTGAGGGACCAGATGATGTTATTGAGCCAAAGAAGGAACACAATACTGATGGTATGTTTTAAAAACTGAAATAATATTGCTATCAAATAATATCTTAAACAAAAATATAATTTCTTCACTTAATTTTATATTCATTAGACAATGTTTTGAGTTATTTCAAACCTTTGCCAGTGTTAAGTTTTACACAAATTGTTAACATAAAACAAATAATAAATTCATTGTTTTTTTTTCTTACAGAACTAGAACCTGAAACTTTAGCCAGTAATAGTTTAGATGTAGCAGATATACCACCACACTGTTCTGATTCAGACTTAGAAGATGATGTCCCTTTAATGATCTGTAAATTTGAAGTGGAAGACGATGAAATATCAACGAAAAAAAGAAAAGCTGAGACTATAAGTAAGTATTCGTTAGTTATATAGCTAAGTAAACAGGCCAATGGATCACCTAATAGGATGTGGCTAGCGTAAACAGACCTAAAGAGCTAACTGAATAGCGCGGTGAAACTATTTTTTATACTAGATCGGCGGGTTATTCCAACACTTTAGTTTACTTGAAATCAACACAGCAAGATACCAGCCATTACTCGAGCGATGTCCCTCCGGCATCAGTTCTGGGGCCGTATCTGAGGGATATCGGGTACGACTGGGTGCTGTGCGCCGGCCTCCCTATCAGCCTCAGTATAATTAGTTTGTTACGCTGACCACACGCTGGTCCTGGCGCAGGAGAGGAGGATTCGGCAATTAGAACTTGAACTTTGTCCAGTACAAGTCCGAGGACACTTTGTGGAAAGTGTGCTCGGACTTCGAGGAGCAATTCCGACGTAGCTCCTAGACTGGAGCGGACCGTAGCTACCTTTAGGAGACTCCGCCATTCTAGGGGGTCCAAATGCCTCTTGCCGGAGGTTCTACGCGGGGTCGTACATTCCATGGCCCTTTACGGGTACCGATGTGGGCGCGGTCCAAAGGGTAATTTAGCTGTCCAGCTACTCCGAGGAATTCGCATGGTATCTACTATGCTGCCGAGCTTCCTTCCCGGATTGCTGCGATGGGATCTGGAGGCCCAAAGTCTTCACCCATATACGAGAGTGGCGCGAGAAGGCAAAGCTCCGGTGGGGTCTCATGGCCACAGGGAGAGTACGATTTTCGAAACACAGTGCTAGGCACGCCACAATAAAATCAAATCAAATCAAATCAAATCGTTTATTGCAATCCATAATGTACAGTTACAGGTGGTAAATATTTTATTACAATATTGGAAACAATTATGGACCCTGTTGGGCACAGCAAGTTTTAAATAAGTAGAGAGAGGAAGAGCGCTTCATGTTTCCATTTATCTATTTATTTAGTTTTATGTAATTTCTATTCATTTATTTTTATTATTTGTATTGTTATTGAGTCTTTATTCTCTTGCTATTCTTTTTATTATACATATTATATTAATTATAAAGTATTCGTTTTTTAACAATTTCTTTAATTATATTGAAATTATTTTTATTTGGTACTTGATTAAAATTTGTTCATTATTATAAATGTATTATATATAATTAAGTTTATTATTATATTAATTTTTATTTTGTTTGTTTTTTTTTTTTGTTTTCCTTTAACCTTTCTTTACAATTAATAATTAATAATTGAATTTATCTGTTAAATATTCCTGTAATGTATAGTAGCTTTTCTTAATTAAGTATTGCTTTAATTTAGTTACAAATATACTGGTTTTATTCTGTTCTTTAATGTCTTCTGGTAATTTATTGTATATTCTTATTGACATAGAATATGGACTAGATGAGTGCAATTTTAGGTTGGATGGGGGCAAATTTAATTTGTTTTTATGACGCAACGTATAATGTGTTTGTTTATCTCCCCGTGTCTTATAGGCATCCGGATATTTGCGGACTAGTTTGCTTAATTCTAAAATGTAAATGCTAACTAAGGTAAGAATCTTGTGTTTTTGGAAGTAAGGCTTGCAACTGTCTGTTGATTCTATATTATTCAATAGTGTCTAGAGCGGCGGTCCTCACCGGAAACGGCTGTTTCGAGAGAGGAAACGCGTGAGTGTCACCACTGTGTAATCCACACAGTGAGACACCCTGGCGTGCAAGCTCTGAAGATACGGCGTAGTGTAAAGTGGACGTGGGTTCGCCGCCCATTAAAGATCCGCCGCCCGGTTCGACGCGGCATTGTGTTCCACGCGCGCCTCAAATAGATTTTAGCACGTAGTGACCTGACACGGTCCACTAGGACCACGATGCCTGCCAGGGCACCGGTTGTTCGAAAGAGATACAGTGGACCCTGGCGCACAGGTAAAGCATGTGTGTATGTGTCTGTTGTTTGTTATGCGTGATACTTTTTAACGCTCAAAGTTCTGCACGGATTTGTAGGAAGAAGTTTCATAACCAGGTTTACCATATGGACCTTTTCATCCCAGTATTCCCACGGATTCAAAACTTATGTGGGTGAAGCTGCGGGGTGCAGCTAGTAATAAATAAATAACATCTACTTTACTACAAACAATACCAGTTTGTGCAGTATTCTACTTTGTTCTGACGAAGGATATGACAGCATAACATTACACTCTCCATTATCATATTTCAGCGGTCAATTAAATTAAACCTGAGTGCCCCCTGCCATCTTACACGCCATCAAAACATTTGCTCACCTTCGTCTGCTCAACATCCTTCAAAGCTGGGTGATGTGAAGTTCTTTGCGGTGGCTTGCGGTAGAAGTTGACTGGAATAGGGATATTCCGATACTAATAAATACGAATGAGTACTTGATACTCTTTATTCGATACCGAGTTCTTATAGCATCGAACAATTTTGCGATACATACCCGATATCGAAATAAAAGTACTTGGTATGAAATCGAAACGTCATCACCACACGACCACCCGTAGTGTGTAGTCGCATCCAGTGCCGCCACATCGGCGAATCCCAGCGGTCCACGAAAACATTCAGAAGGCTGTTCGGGCTGGCCCGCATTCGCTTCATGAGAGATGCACAGCGCTTTTGCATGATGGCATGGAAATCATCCACTCTTTTCTCAGCAAACATTGCTGAAGCGCT
Source organism: Sesamia inferens (assembly GCA_037179545.1). NCBI lineage: Eukaryota > Metazoa > Arthropoda > Insecta > Lepidoptera > Noctuidae > Sesamia > Sesamia inferens. Next base: position 1,890,790 of record CM073943.1, read on the forward strand.
GCAGCAGTGCCGTAGTCCGAACAGTATTCTGAACCCATTATTATATTGGAGTCGTAGAGCAGTGCGTGTATGCTGCGTGTACTTAGTGCCCCTTCCGTCTTTATTCGGTTAAAATATAAATCCAACATATCGGTTGCGATTTTTCGTCATGTGTGTCGTTTCGATTTTCGAGGATGTTAACGGCCATAGTGAAGTCAAAAAGAAAATCCAAGATGGCTGCTACACAAATTATACATTTTTTGCCTTCTTTTTTATGGATAGGAAATCATCAAATGACTTTCCCCGCTCTGGGCGGCAAGAAAGGCTTGTCAGACTTTTACAGACTAAAACCCACCCGTGTTCCTTCACCTGCCTGTGCGCCGGGACTACGGTATCTCTTTCGAACAACCCGCAGTCCCGGAAAGATATACTTTTCGCCTTGAGTGTCATATTCTAAACTTTGAGGGTACGAAAACCGATAGTGAGATGGAATTGAAAATGTACAGCTGATTTTGAAATAATAACCAACAACAACCATAGTCATACACGACTAAAAAAAGTAAAACCAATAGCTCATTACATTTATATTCTAAGTATGAACTAATAAAGAAAATATATCTTAATACTCGATATCAAGAGACTTAGTACTCTAGGTGAGTCTCAACACCAGTTGTCTGTCTAAGTCGCTGCTGTCTGTGGCGTTTATAGTTCGTCAGTAATATTTTTGATCCTAAATGTACAAAGCGCTTTTGTAAATTATTTTGCTTCGTCTACATATCAATATTCTTCCCATATGTAGTTACTAAATTCACTTACAGAAGGGACCGTTGTGAGGGAACGAAAACAGGACACACGAAGAACAAAAGAAAAAGATTCAATAACAACTGATCAAACTACAAAAGACTCAACAGTTATCCGGACAACTCAGAACTGGACGTCTAAGCCTGGCACATATTTCAAAGAGCCATACATAAGCAATCGGAATAGTTCAACCAATGTAAAAAATCAGTATAAATGTCATATTTGTCAGCGTGTGTATATACGAAGGCAAAGGCTAACTATTCATATTCGTACACACACTGGTAAAAAACCTTATCAGTGTGAGATTTGTCAACGTAGTTTTAGTCGAAAGTGGTGTTTAAAAGTGCATAGGCGTATACACACTGGTGAAAAACCTTATCAGTGTGATATTTGTCAACGTAGTCTTAGTGCAAAGCAGAGTTTAACAGCGCATTTGCGTACACACACTGGTGAAAAACCTTATCAGTGTGATATTTGTCATAGTAATTTTATCCAAAGGGGTGCTTTAATATTGCATATGGGTACACACACTGGTGAAAAACCTAAGTGTGAGATTTGTCAACGTAGTTTTAGTCGAAAGGAGTGTTTAACAGTGCATAAACGAACATGCACTGGTGAAAAACCTTATCAGTGTGACATTTGTCAACGTATTTTTAGTGGAAAGAAGAGCTTAACAGTGCATAGGCGTACCCACACTGGTGAAAAACCTTATCAGTGTGATATTTGTCAACGTAGTTTTAGTCAAGAGGGGAATTTAACATTCCATATGCGTACACATACTGGTAAAAGACCTTATCAGTGTGATATTTGTCAACGTAGTTTTAGTCAAGAGGGGAATTTAACATTGCATATGTGTACACATACTGGTAAAAGACCTTATCAGTGTGATATTTGTCACAGTAATTTTATGCAAAGGGGTGGTTTAAAATTGCATATGCGTACACACACTGGTGAAAAACCTTATCAGTGTGAGATTTGTCAACGTAGTTTTAGTCGAAACGGGTGTTTAACAGTGCATAAACGTATATGCACTGGTGAAAAACCTTATCAGTGTGACATTTGTCAACGTATTTTTAGTGGAAAGAAGAGCTTAACGGTGCATAGGCGTTCACACACTGGTGAAAAACCTTATCAGTGTGATATTTGTCAACGTAGTTTTGGTCAAGAGGCGAATTTGACATTGCATATGCGTACACATACTGGTGAAAGACCTTATCAGTGTGATATTTGTCAACGTACTTTTATCCGAAGGGGTGGTTTAAAATTGCATATGCGTACACACACTGGTGAAAAACCTTATCAGTGTGATATTTGTCAACGTAATTTTAGTGGAAAGAAGAGCTTAACAGTGCATAGGCGTACACACACTGGCGAAAAACCTTATCAGTGTGATATTTGTCAACGTAGTTTTAGTCAAAAGGGTAGATTAGCAGTGCATTTGCGTTCACACACTTAGAAGTGTGATATATGTCCACGTATTTTTAGTTAAAAGATCAATTTAACACATATTCATACACACGCTGGTAAAAGCTTATAAGTGTGATACATGTATTTTTAGTCAAAATAGTAATTTAACAGGGCCTTGTATAATTGCTTTTTAAACTATTTAGTTTAAAAAGCATCGCTTTTCGCATCGCCAGCTACGTTTACAAGTTAAATAATCCCAGGTAGAAATCTAAATGTAACGAACAATAGTAAAAGCAAACACAAAGACCCTTCCTTGAGGTAATGTCATAAAACCGAAAGAAAGATCTTATCTTGGCGAAATATTTATTGTTCCTCGTGTGAATTGTACGTGTTTAATAAAAAGATACCTGTTTCAATGTGTTGTTGACTTACTTTGTATATACTTGTAAGTGTAATAGTTTTTATTTAGGTTTTCACTTCTTTTATTTTTTTCATGTTGAGAATTGATCAACTGACAGCTGACATCACAAAAAAAAAAACTAATCCTAAACTTTATGCTCTGTTTTTTTGTATCGAGTCAAGGTTGGCACTTATGTAAAATTATTGTCTTTTGTTCTATGATTAAGTTGGCTTTTGAAGTACTCTATTACGCATCTTTTTGTATGGCGACTTGGCAAAGTGTGCTCCAATTTTCCTTATCTATTTTACAAAGTTTATGATACAATCGATTGATTGTTTCATAGTGATTCTGTTTATGAAAACAAGAGTGACTGTAAACATCAAAAGGTATGATGATTCCATATCAACGAATATTGTATTTTTCTATCTAAAACTTGTCGCCATGTGCCACCTTATATTTTTTTGCACTGTCATTATTGTAGTAATAAAACCTGTAAATAATTGTCAACAGGTACCTTTGATAACTGTGAGCAATAAAGTCTAATTAAATCTCACACCTGGACGCTTTATTTGGCCAACAACCCTATCCACCCTCAAAATCTCAATATTTCAATTGGAGGTTACCGAGTTCATTTGTCGGCCATGTTGGCAAAGAACAGAAAGAACATACCGACGACGTATTTGGGAAGCTGAAGATCAGGTTGATGAAAAAGATAATCAGCCCCAAAACCAAATCCAACACCTTCGTTGGTGTTGCCGGGTATTCTTCGCGCACCAAACACATCAAATTTGTTATTGTTTATTCCAACATTGTTTAATCACGCCGTCGTGTTCCCGAAAACATCACTCTTCACATGCTCTGCCGATACAGTTATTTTATACCAGAAAGTGCACTTGTATGCAGTGAACATCTGGAGCAAAATGAGTGGTGTTTACTGCCTTTGCGAGCCAATTCGTCTACAGAATTTAGTGCTGCACAGATAACTAGTATTTTTTCAATATTACAAAAACATATTACTCATGATATCATTGATTTTGAACAATTTGTGAAGAATTACCAAGCCTGGCAATGAACAAAAGAAAGACCATATTGGCTGGCAGTATTGGTTAAGTTCAGAACTGGAGATTCAAACGCAAGGCTTGCAAACATATTTAAATTCGGTGAAGCGACATTCCAGAGATGATTACGAATCGGATGATCACTTTTATAAGATTTCGTGCCCCTAAATCTTGGGTTTGATCATATGACAAGGGAGGAAGTGGCACAACGGAACTTATTCTTGCCCAACAATCTTTTCGGATATCCTTAGAGTACAGAAGGCGAAAGGAAAGCGATCATTATTTGTGATGGCACTTATGTGTACGGACGACTGCAGGTCAAGCTACCTCAGACAGTCAGATATTCCCAGTCAACCTTGAGCCTTAATGCTTTAGAGATAAAGTTGAAAATCTATTAAGGACATCTGACAGATTGTAGTAGCTTGATGTGCAAAAAAGTGGCAATTATTTTTTTCAACGCGAATCTTGTCATCACAAATATAGACATCTCCTTAAACCTTTCCTCTTGGTTTTTTGCGATGTACATATTATCGACGTGATTGGTCCATACGCCGCAGTTACATCGGACGCAGATATTATGAATGGGTTAAGAAAGAGTACAAACAGTGCATTCCACTGTTTTTATAGGAGTGGAGACGTATTTATTTTGGAACCTGGTTTCCGCGATTCTGTGCCAAAACTCGAATCGAGCGGTTATACACACATTTTTTTTTATTTTTTTTTATTAAAATATAAACCAGCGCTTGACCGCAATCCCGCCTGATGGTAAGCAGTGACGCAATCGTTGATGGTAAAGCGCACTAGTTTATTAAGAGCCTATTCACTCTAGCCTTGAAGACACTCAAATTGTAGTCCGACGGAAACACCGCCGCCGGCAGATTGTTCCAGTCCCTCGATGTACGCGGTATAAAGGACGAGGCGAAACGCTTCGTCCGGATCGTTGAGGTGTTAACAACATAAGGGTGGAAACTCGCCGTACGACGGGTCGTCCGATGGTGGAACGGAGATGGGGGAATTAAATCGTGCAATTCCCTCGCACACTCCCCAGAATGTATCCTATAGAACACCGAATGATCAGAATCGTAGCTGATTACAATATGTCGTTGGGTAGTTGAATCAGATTTTCGACTGCTGCGTAACACTTACAATAATAGAGCCCTAAGAAACATGTTTGATTATTTTAGGACTGCGGCAGCCATATTAAATCGCTTTCATGCATTTTGGAGATTATTCATGAAATAATAAATATGCCAAATAGATTATTAGAACTCGTAGAGCGACATTACAACCGCAGATGGGCTCAATTCAGGATGATGACAGCTGATATGGAAGAATTCCCAAGGCTGAAGGTGCAAGACTTCTTTTTGTTCGCTCTTGGCATATACCTACCAATTAAAGCAGGCAACGAGCTATCTTTGCCTGCTTTAATTGGTATATACCAAGAGCTTCTTCACTTTCCGAGCAATCACCCACTATTATTGTACATGTATTATTAAATAGGAAAACTTATTGTTGGGTACTGCTCTCATATAATGTGCATTATATGGTACATGATGTAACGACCTTCGGGTCACTTACCCCCGGCCTGGCTCAGCGGTTCTTATTCATGAGAGTGGGATATGCATTGCATGAAGTTTTGATTGGAATAAAACAAATATGATTCAGTCTTCTCAAGAACTTGAATTAGATACCTACTTCGCGCACACGCGTGTGTCACTATTATGCAGCAGTTGCTAAGATAATATAGGTGAACACTTACAATGGGTATGTCACATAAGTCACATTACCCTAAATTAGATCACGTACGAACAAATATTAGATTTTTGCAAATTCCTTCCTTTAATAAAAAATGTCATGTTCTGTCAAGCTACTTTCACTTGTTTTATATGAAAAAATTAAATATTCAACTCACATAAAATCAAGCACAATGACCTATATATAACCTTTGAACGACGATTTCCACTCCGACAAACTGAACGGATCAACTTGTTTTTTGTTTCCTAACGAAACTACTATTTCGTTGGTCAGGTAGGAATGTTATTCAAAATTCAATAACCTCCATACTCTGCAAGATTATGGAGCGTGTATTGAACTCGCGCCTCTTGGCATACCTGGAAGGTAACGATCTCCTCAGTGACCGACAGTACGGTTTTCGACGCAATCGGTCAACTGGGGACCTACTAGTGTATGCCACTCACTTGTGGGGCGAGGCCCTCGAGAAAATGGGGAAGCGATTGCCGTCTCCCTTGATGTCTCGAAGGCCTTCGACCGGGTATGGCACGCTGGCCTTTTGAGTAAACTTCCAGCGTACGGCATTTCCGCTGGCCTGACTGGCTGGGTAAAAGACTTCCTGACTGAACGGTCCCTCCGAGTTGTTGTCGACGGATGTTCATCTGAGCCCATGTCGACCAATGCCGGTGTTCCTCAGGGGTCTGTTCTCTCTGCAACTCTGTTCCTGCTGCATATTAACGATCTGCTGATGCCCGGTATCTATGGGTATGCAGATGACAGCACAGTTGTGGAGAGATACCTGCCGGAAGCTCGGGCTAGTAAGGAAACTATCCGGTCCGAAAGAGAGGCCATGGTAGAGCGTGTGAGTGCTGCACTGCAGGCAGTCTCCGAATGGGGAAATGCCAATCTTGTAGCATTCAATGCCGCCAAAACACAGGCGTGTCTTTTCACCGCCAAAAGGAGCCCGTTTACCTTGGCTCCTACTTTTCAGAATGTATCCTTGGAGTGTACCGACCGCCTTCAGCTTTTGGGAGTTGAGATTTCCTCGAGCCTTAACTTTGGGCGGTTCATTGAGTCCAAGGCCAGGGTGGCTGCCAGAAAACTAGGCGTCATCGCGAAAGTCCGGCGGTACTTCACACCTGGGCAGCTTCTAATTTTATACAAAGCACAGGTCCGCTCGTGTGTGGAGTACTGCAGCCACATTTGGGCTGGTGCTGCGAAATGTCACCTTGCCACTTTGGATTCGGTGGAGAGGCGTGCGAAGAGGCTGATTGGCGACCCAGACTTAACTCAAAACGGTCTCCAAAGCCTGGAGCACAGGCGTAGAGTAGCCAGCCTTTCGGTCTTCTATAGGATGCATTCTGGTGAGTGTGCAAGGGAATTGCATGATTTAATTCCCCCATCTCCGTTCCATCATCGGACGACCGAATAATAGTATTTATGATAATTTCGAAATATGGCGAGGTCTTCATCCTGTTCCATCACTGGCTTACTTGATATGAAGTAACTGGCGCTGGGGGTATTAAAATATTTTCTGGCGTTTTTGGTTTCTATTGAAAATAAAACAAATTAGAACTTATTATTTGTGAAATGTTAAAAATATGGCTGATAACAGGACAATTTTCTATAAAACCAAAATAAAAGGTCTTGTAAAAGTCGTAAATTTATTTTCAAATCAAATCTTTTTATTCGTCAATGCAGGTGTACAAGTATAATACAAAAGGTGTTCGAGTTGCAGGAAGTTCGCTACATTGTGCCTGTGGGCATACGAAAATTATTTTAAACGAGAATTACTTATAAGTATTCTATTAACCTATCATTATGTATATAATACTATCACATTTATATAATACTAATTCCATCACTTATATCCAATCATTGCTTAACATATAATATAGTTTTTATTTTTTAAATTTATATTAACTATTTGGCTTTCTTACTTATACTTTGATTACTTCTAATCAAGTCCTAGTGGCGCTGAGGGCACGAAAATCTCGAACTTTTATAGAAGTGATTGGCGTTCAAAAGGTTAATTAACTTCATTTAATTTCTTGTTAATTATGAAACATGCCAATTTTGACACACATAATTTGCTATGTTTTCCTTTTTTTCCTTTACCGTACCACGGCCTTAGTGTATTGTAAGCAGGGCCTTGATTTTTTTAGGGTACTTATCGTTAGTTTAAAGTAGAGAAGGAAGGTTCCTTATCTACTATCTCTTATTAAGGTTTATAAGATCTCTCACATCGTCGGCTGCGATCTTGTCGTGTCCCCATTTTTCTTGTATTACTTTTATTTTGGCGACAATGACTGGTACCTTCGTTCTCAAAATACTACACATTCTCGAAACATTACCATTGCAAAACATACGTATCAATCAAATCAAAACTCATTTATTCAAATTAGGCTGAGAATCAGCACTTTTTGAACGTCAATATTACCTACATAAGACAGACCCCCAAAACGCCCACCCATCGACACTTCCTAGTGCTTTCGCTGGGAAGAAGAAGTGGCGGAAGAAACTCCCCAGGAGCACAGTTGTCTGTTCATTTAAAAAACACATGACTTTATACAATACTATGTATAGTGATGAACACAAGAAACTATAACAACAATGAAATTATTGAAAATATGCCAGCTACCACGCCAGAATACCAGCAAAGCAAACAATAGATATATATATATATATATATTTAAATAAACTTATTACTTCAATAAAAGCCCCAGGCATAAAGGGCGCGACAGCTTACATATTTATGTATTGAAAAAAAAAGTGAATTATATGAACTCATATAACGTGTCAGTAGGCTAATTCCGAAGAAAGAACACAAACATTGTCCTAAGTTAATCAGAGCGACCAGCTATTCTTTTCATTTAAATAATCACTTACAGAATAATATGCCTTTGAACAAAGCTTGGATTTGATTTGTGTTTTAGATGCATTGTAAGGCAAGTCTAGCAAAGCAGAGGGTATCTTGTTATAAAAAAGTTATACCAAGCCCAACAAAACAGTTATGAACATTTTGAAGTCGGTGTATCCTAATGGTTCAATTAGAATGTAGTTCGAGTTATGGTAATTTTTAACTGGTTTTCTCTCAATTTATTTATAGGGCGAAATCATTGTAATTGGAAAAGAACATAAATGTTTAAAAGGTGTCTCGAAAAATATTTTACTAAAACAAAAAATACTTTGTAAATAACAGCGGCTAAAACGGATATTCCTATTCCGAAAATCTATAAAGAAGTTAAAAAATGCATGCATGATTAAGATCTTGATTTTCTTATTGGGAAAATACCCAAGTTTCAAACATAAAAAGCCAATTATATAATTAACTTAAGTAGCATCCCAAATAAGTATTTAGTCTTTCCTATCATAGATCTGGATTCCTTAGAGCAAAAAAGAATGATTAGAGTTTCTGCATCATCATACTCGCATAGTAACATATCATCAAACTTTTTGGGTGCCTGAACTTCCTTACAATTTTTGAATAAGTACAGTTTTTTAGCACCGATTGCTTTAAGGCTACTTTTCATAGCTACCCTAAACCTTTCTATCAGTTGTTGAGCGTCTACGGTGATTTTGGTAGCACCGAATTCAAGGTTGTTCACCTTTCACAAGACCATTGATTTACGTGTCGATCATCATCATCATCATCTCAGCGTTAATCCCAGTCGCATCCGAAGCCTTTTTCCAGCTCTGGAGTCTGGGGTCCGCTTTTATTTTTATTTTTTTTTATTTTTATTAATTATGGGACAATAAACAGCTACAATATAAAATATTTACAAACAGTAATATAACATTATTATAACAATATTGCAGCCCACTGCATTATCCGCATCTTAACAATATAGGAATACGTTAAAAAGAGTGCCACTAGATGGCTTAATAAACTAATTAATAACATTTGAACACAATAAAAACAATATTAAAATTTAAACAATAATGAATAAGTAACTGGGATATATTCTTTATTATCACAAACAAAAATAATACCAAAATAATAATAATTAAATAAATTAAATAATTGACTTATTAAAATTCTTAATAATTATATAGAAACTAATGAAGAAGGTTGAAATTAACTAAATTTTGGATAAAACACACACTATTTCTCACCATCATTAGACAAAATTTTCAAAACATCAGATCTAAATTTCGATTTGGAACATACAAAAATATCAATGTCAATGAAATTGCGATTATATGATTCTACCATACGACGAATAGGGCATCGCAATCCTGAATTAGTCCGACAGGTACTTACAGCAAACAATGTACCTGCACGGACACTACGCTTATTTACAGTACGAAGGACCACATAACACAACTTACTCGTGAGATCAATGCAATCGAAGTGATTATGAATGATACCATGCAGTGTGCTGGCCTCTAGAAACTTACGTCTAGACTGTAATGGTAAGATATTATATTTGCTAATTAATTGTGAGTATGTCAAACATCTTTTATAGCATTTCCCCTAGCCTGACTGGCTGGGTAAAAGACTTCCTGACTGAACGGTCTCTCCGAGTTGTTGTCGACGGATGCTCATCTGAGCCCATGTCGACTAATGCCGGTGTTCCTCAGGGGTCTGTTCTCTCTGCAACTCTGTTTCTGCTGCATATTAACGATCTGCTGATGCCCGGTATCTATGCGTATGCAGATGACAGCACAGTTGTGGAGAGATACCTGCCGGATGCTCGGGCTAGTAGGGAATCAATCCGGTCCGAAAGAGAGGCCATGGTAGAGCGAACGAGTGTTGCACTTCAGGCAGTCTCCGAATGGGGCAATGCCAATCTTGTAGCATTCAATGCCGCCAAAACGCAGGCGTGTCTTTTCACTGCCAAACGGAGCCCGTTCACCTTGGCTCCTACTTTTCGGAATGTATCCTTGGAGTGTACCGACCGCCTTCAGCTTTTGGGTGTTGAGATTTCCTCGAACCTAAACTTTGGGCGGTTCATTGAGTCCAAGGCCAAGGTGGCTGCCAGAAAACTTGGCGTTATCGCAACGGTCTGGCAGTACTTCACACCAGGGCAGCTTCTAATGTTGTACAAAGCACAGGTCCGTTCGTGTGTGGAGTACTGCAGCCACATTTGGGCTGGTGCTGCTAAGTGTCACCTGGCCACTTGTGGAGAGGCGTGCGAAGAGGCTGATTGGTGACCCTGATTTAACTCGAGTTGGTCTCCAAAGCCTAGAGCACAGGCGTAGAGTAGCCAGCCTTTCGGTGTTCTATAGGATACATTCTGGGGAGTGTGCGAGGGAATTGCACGATTTAATTCCTCCATCTCCGTTCCACCATCGGACGACCCGTCGTACGGCGAGTTTCCACCCTTATGTTGTTAACACCTCTACGATCCGGACGAAGCGTTTCGCCTCCTCCTTTATACCGCGTACATCGAGGGACTGGAACAATCTGCCGGCGGCGGTGTTTCCGTCGGACTACAATTTGAGTGCCTTCAAGGCTAGAGTGAATAGGCTCTTAATAAACTAGTGCGCTTTACCATCAACGATTTCGTCACTGCTTACCATCAGGCGGGATTGCGGTCAAGCGCTGGTTTATATTTTAATTAAAAAAAAAAAACCTATAGTGCATAGCGCGAAGAAACTTACGCTGGACCTTCTCAATCATATCTACATATTTATTATAAAATGGGTTCCAGATTGGGGCCGCTTTACCAGTCTAACTGCTGATTTTGGCGTAACTTCGACATTTTCCGTGAAACGACTGCCGTCTGACCTCCACAACCCGAAGGCGATATCAAAGTAGTGCAGTTAGACCAATTGTTGGACTTTTGAGGGCTCCAACAACCCGTAACGACTGCCACTAGATGTTCGTATGGCAACCGGGACCAACGGCTTAACGTGCTTTCCGAGGCACGACCAGACCAGTGCAAATATTCATATTCATGCATACAAATATTTGCACTGCGCGGGGATCGAACCCATGCCTCCTTGCGCAGCGGCCGCGTTCGCTACCGCTACGCCACGGAGGCTGTCAAAGATTTATGTGTCGATGCCCGATAAAAAAGAAAACACCTATACGCGGGTTTTTCAAATGATAAAATCTAAATTACCGGAGTTAGACATTGGCATATTGCATTGTGACTTTGATATTGGTCTGTCAAATGCAGCACTTGAAGTATACCCGCAAGGAAACAAAAGAATGTTATGCCCACTGGAACCGAAACATTTGGCGAAAGGCAAAAAACTTGGGCACAAGACCAGAGATGAAAAACGGAGAGTGGGACTTTGTGCAATATTAGCGCTGTTACCCAAGAATTTGATATTAAAAGGTTGGGAATACATTTCATCAGAATATGCCAGTATCTATCTTTCAATGTCTAAATTTATGGCCTATGTTGGTCGTTTACTTAACCCATTACTTCCCAAGCATTGAAAATATTGGATTTTTTTGATGAAATCTTGTATTAGGGCTCTTAATATGTTAAGAAAAAATAATATGGCAAAAAAATAAATTAAAAAAAAACGGTTTCGCTGACTCAGCATGTCCTATAAATAGGACAGTGGGAACATATGGTCAGGAAAAAGTAAAGATAAGAATTATATGGAAATCAGCTTTATTTAAAAATAGGACCAGTAACAGTATCAGAAATAATGTAATAAAAGCTTATTTTGTATGATAAGGTATGAAACAATCACTGCAGAGTGTTTTTTCACATTTAGAACAAAATGTTAAAGGCTTTTTTTTACAGCCTTGTCCTTGGCAACGTCTTTGTTTGTCCCTCTTGGTCATATAGTGACCATAGTTGTCAAATCTTATAGGTTGTAAAAGAACTTCTGAAGTACCTGATGTAAGCTTATTTACTTTGCCTTCCGATTTTTTCATCCAAGAAAAACATACCCTTCTTCTGAAATCAAGCAGAGGTATGGTCTCATCTTTATTTACCTGGTTATAAATAATCCATGCATTGACTAGAGTCATGTCCAAAACACGGATTACTAGAGGCCAATACCATTTTTTACCTCTAAAGCGGATTGGATACTTAGAAATAAGCCAATCATGTTTATCCACTCCTCCCATGTTTTTATTATAATTATGAATAAGCTTTGGCTGATTCACAGCAACTTTGGCCTTTTCTACCTTTGAGTACCTATTAGTTTTTACAAAAGGTTCAACAGTATCAAAATTAGTTAAGAGACATACTACATTGTTATCATGCCATTTCACGCATAATATTTCATTATTTTTATCGAAACGATGATCGGAATAACCACGTTCTTGCTTCTTCATTTCTTGTTTGGTCATGATTTGACATTTCTTAGTCCTATTGTCTCTGACTGTCCCTGTAGCTCTGAACCCTTCAGATTTCAAGTCAATCAACAATTGCATACTGCTGAAGAAGTTATCGAAGTAGACTACATGTGCACTAGGATCAGTACATACTGTAAGCAACTTTTTTACCACTCTTGAACCCAAGCCATCACCAGTATTACAAGATATTTGAGGATCCTTTCCTGTATAAAGCGAAAAGTTATAACAATATCCGCTTACTCCACACAGTGCCCAAAGCTTGTATCCAAATCTTACTGGTTTACCTTTTATAAACTGTTTGATACCATGGTGACCAAAGTATTTGACGATCATTTCATCAACAGCTAAGTTGGATTCAAAAACACCAAACTTTTGGAATGATTTATTAGCTTTATCGATAAATGGGCGAATTTTGAAAGCTTTGTCACTATTATCAATTCTTGAATTGTCATTGAAATGTAAATATGATTTAATTTTATCAAAACGATTCCGAGACATCGCTCGTTCAACAAATGGAATGTGTACATCATCATCTCTGCACCAATATAGTTTGCTTTGAGGCAAGTGGAGATACGAAGAGAAAAACAAAATTCCTATGAATACTTTTAGCTCATTCACGGTAAGATTGAAGTTCAAATCATTTTTATAATTTTTGGCATAGGTTACTGTTTCATGCACTATATATTCTAGAATCTGGTCACATAACAAGTGTTCGAATATTTCTACCGCAGATTTTCCTTCCAATTCCGTAATCATATTTTCTAAACATTGTTTAGCAGTATTAGATTCCGGCTGAATTTCAGAATATACAGGTTCACACTTACGCCAAATGACTGTCTTGTTGGTCCGAGATGTGGTTTGAGTAGGAAGATCTTCCTCGACGTTATCAATTGTACATGAAAATTCCACTTGACCAGCCACATCTGACACTGGCAGAACTCCCATATCGTCGTCATTACCTTCTTCTATATCAGTCATTTCATCCACTTCATCCGGGGGCAATATCGCAACTTCCAAGTCATTGAACTCCTCGTCACTACAATCTTCAATATCTTGAAGATACTCGGTGATTTCAGACACCATCAATGCTTTTTTATATTTTCTTCTCACTGCATCCATGATCTATAAACAATAATTATACATATATAGTAAGTATAAAAATTATATTATATATATATAAATATATATATACATATACCATCCCAAACTAAACAAATATATCGTTAACCACTTGATAAGAAACAAAATCTAATATTTTTGCTTACCTCCTTTGCTTTCCTCAATCTTATAAAAAAATCACAATTTTTTATATTACGAGATGTGTTGTGCTTGACGAAGACTTATCGACTAAAGTAAAGTTTACGAAACACTTGCAAGAAACAAAACAATAGACACGTTTGAACTTATAGCGAGCGTAACAGGATCGAACACGCTTTCACGGCTACTTGTAAAGACATGTTCCCAGTGTCATATTTATAGTACGCCTTTTTTTGAATTAGTATCACAAGCTTCCAAATAATATTTTGTTTTAGTTTTTAATTATAATAGATTCAGTAGAGATCTAAAAATCTATTTGATGGACTTTGAAGCTGATAACTTTTTATTTTCGGTTTTTTATAATCAAATCATAATACTCTTTTTAAGCTGACGAATTTCCTCAATTTAAAAATATGTATATTATAAATACGATAACTTTTTTAAGAGCGAAAAAAATATATTTTATTGGGAAAATAGTGTGAAAATACGAATTTCATCAAAACCAATAAAAATAATAACCCTAACATAGAAAAAAAAAATGTTGAATATAGTGTCCTAAAAATAGGACAGTGGGGAGGAATGGGTTAATAAACAGAAACGGAACCAATTTGATAGTCTGAGCGTGTTTGGTCTTCGACATAGGTTTAATAATGTTTTGGAATGCTATCATTCTTCACTGAATAAAGTTTTAAATAAAAACGTTACACTATTACGTTTATTAAACGTATCAGTGGATAATGAGACGTTTACTGAAACAGAGGAACCAAAAAACCGTTAAAAGAATCTGTAGTCCGAGATGACTCTGTTCGACACACAATGATGCAATGTTTGACTGAGGAGATCACAATTGGACATAGGTACTCTGGAAAAATTGAAATAGATTATCTAATATTTAACTAGCGATCCGCCCTGCTTCGGAAAGATGCAACACTAATTAAGTCTTATATACTATGTGTAGTGCGTGATGTGCTTCACATTTGCTTTTATTTTCTAATTAAACTAATTTTTATTATTGAGTAACTGTTTCTATACGGAATAGTTTCATATTTATTTATTTTATTTTATCCATTTATTTCGGGCATCAAGGCCCATATAAACATATAAAATACTATATTAACATAAAAACTTAAAATACATATAATATAAGATTATTAACTAAACCTAATGTACACGAAGTGTCAGCGTCGTGTTTCGCTGACTGGTGTCGCGTAGTTGGCCACATAACCGGCGGTACACAACACCTTTCGGCCAGAACTCTTCTTTGAGGAACTTCTCGAGATGATGTGTCGGAACACGCACCACGAACGACTTGATATTCGTGCTGTGTCGCGGCTCTAACCTCTCGACCCTCAAAGTCCAGTTGGTCTTGATGCACAGATACTCCACGAACTCCTCAACCTTCGTGGTGTGGTGCAGTATGGACACATAAAGCAGCGTGGTCGGTAATGCTGGACGCAGCAGCATGTGGGGTACTGTCAGAGCTGTACCACACTGATTCCGACAAGGGGGCTTCTTCTTCCTCTTCACTACCTTAATGAAACCATCCTTCTCGCACGTGTCCTTTACTGGACCCTGCCCTTTCAGAACCTGCTTTGGTTTTGACAGGCTCCGTTTACCCCCTTTTGTACTATCCGCTTGTTTTATATGCAAGTTTTGTGACTCAACAGGCGTTTTAGCGGTTACAATTGCTGCGTAGGCTCGTTTGGGGGTCGCCGAATCTACACAAGTCATCGTCTCCACCTGTGGCGAGGCAGCGACGTCCGCGGCACACGTTGCATTTCTGGCGTAAGTAGGTGACCTACTTGCAGAAATTGCATTGCGCAATAACACTACTTCTGCCCGTAGATCGCTAATGGTGTTGTTAGACACCTCCAAATGATGCAGCATCTCGACATAGCTTTGCTTCAGGAGTGTAACGTTCTTCAGCAGTCTGGTGACGTCTACGTGGTCGAACGTGACAGGAGGCAACTTGTGCAAATCCTTCGCCACGAATTCAGGCACGTCGTCCGGGTCGGTTTCCTTTAACAACGTCACGATGTAATGGAGACGGCATCTGGCTAACAGCAGCAAGTTTTCGTTCTCTGATAACCAAGCTGATCCTGATCACCTCGTGTTACTGGCACTTTAAAAGAGCGCTATATATATCGCTAGAAACGTAAGTATGGAGGCATGAGGGACAGGGAGTAGGTAAAGTTCACTCATCCTCCATAGAAAAGGGAGGATCCTCCGACCAGACGGGTGTTATGTCTGGCGGGTACCTACTTGCCCAATGCTTGAAACTGGGAAGTTGTATGTACCTACCTATGCTAGTTGCACGGTAAACTGATTGAAGAGATGTAGCATTGTTCAATTATGCTTCGAGTAAGGTAAGTAGTTTAATAAGCGTTTTATTTCAGGTAAAACGCCGATATTAATTTTTTTTTACAACTGCTCTCAAAACAACGAAGGAAAACATAGTAAGAAAACCCACATGTTAGGACATGTGGGTTCTAGGGAACCAAAGCACAAAAATATATAACTCAGCATCCCGCACCGGGCCCGCATGTAATGATTATGGCTCGGCAAAGAGAAAGAAGAGGCCTGCGTCCCAGTAGTGGAAGCATAGGCTGGTTAACCTTCTGAACGCCAATCACTTGTATACAAGTTCGAGATTTTCGTGCCCTCAGCGCCAATACTTCATCATCATCACCATCATCAACCTTTTTACGGTCCCACTGCTGGGCACAGGTCTCCTCTCATACAGAGAAGGATTGAGCGTAATCACCACGCTTCCTCAATGCGGGTTGGCGATTTCAGACTTAAAGTCCAGGTTTCCTCAAGATGTTTTCCTTCACCTTCAGTCATTGGTGTCCAAGATACACTTAGAATGTACAATATAACTTTAGAAAAGTTACATTAGTACTTGTCTGACCACTACTACTTGACTGCCATTACTTGATTAGAAGTAATCACAGTATAAAATAAATTTACGACTTTTACAACACCTTTTATTTTGTTTTTATGGAAAATTGCCCTGTTATCAGCCATATTTTTAACTTTTTCACACATAATAAGTTCTTATTCTCCGCCAGAGGGCGTTGTCAAGTAAACATTGGATGTAACTGTGCTCGTAATTTAATAATTCCTAAAAATAGTAAACATCGTATTTGAACAGTGTTTTTCTCATTAAAGTGAAACTAGACACGTAAAGAAACAGTGACAGTGTTATCATCGTTTAGAACCACCGAATTACAACATAAACATTGATTCTAAAGATATACAAAATTTTTGGACGAAAAAACTCAATAATCTCAGTCTTACTTTGCTACCAGTGTATATATCCAACTGTTAAGACATTAGCCTACAAAATAAGCAAAATTATATACTATTTGAAGACAGTGACGATTAAAAACAGTAATCTAAACAAAAAAATTTAGCGCCGGCAGAAAACAGTTTTTATTCAAATACCGTACAATTTGATAAACATTGATTCTAAAAAATATACAAACTTTGGACTAAAAAAACTCAATACTCTCAGTGCTACAGTGCTACCAGTGTATAGTATACCAACTGTTAGGACATTAGCTCACAAAACAAGCAAAATTAAAATTAAAAATTGATACCGACAGTGCATCGATTTCCAAATACCGTGCATCTATTTGGTGAGAAGTTATGACAACGCAACGCCATCTAGTTGAAACCTCATAAACCATTTCTGTTGTCACTGTACTAACAAAAATTAGCAAATAAATATTCAATATTGCAAACACCATTAGATCACACAATTTGCATATAGAGTTGGTTCAGGTGGCTAAACGGCATAAGGATTGTCCTTCACGTATCGCCATCTTTTACCACTGCGGTATAGGCAGTGTACCAGCCACACACATCGTCTTGGATTGAGAAAATTAACTTAAATAAAAGTTATGTCGGTACGTCGCACTCCACCAGGATCACCGTATGTAGAAAGTGAGCAGCCTCCTGTCTATCATCAATCTGATCCTAACATTACTATACGGCATACGGAATCGAGTGATTCTTGCATGGATTTAAATATAACCAGGCGCAATAAAAGGAAACGTGACGGTCATGAGAATCTTGTCAACATGAACGAGTTGAGAGACGAAATATCAAACATACTTAAAGACATAAGAAAGGAACAAACATTGTTTCGCTCAGACATGGCAACAACGCTGTTGGAAATTAAAAACCAGTACAGTAAACTTCAGGATTTCGTTGATTTTTCTGTTGCCAAATATGATGAAATGCTTGCAAAAATGCAGGAATATGAAGTAGAGAGGAAGGAAAATCAAGATTACATACATACACTTGAAAAAAAAGTCGACCTTTTGGAAAAACAGTCAAAAATGACTACTCTTGAAATTAAAAATGTCCCAAAAACTGCTGATGAATCAAAACTAGACCTGGCAAACGCGGTGAGAAAGATCGGCAATGTCGTTGATACCATCATTGTTCAATCCGATATTAAAGATGTATATAGAATAAACTCCAAAACCTCAATGAATAATACCATCATAGTTGATTTTACCACCGTTATTCTAAAGTCAAAATTACAGCATTCAGTCAGGACATTCAACAAAAACAACTACAACGACAAATTAAATACAACACACCTTCAAGCTGACGGCCCCAAGGTACCTATCTATATTTCTGACAACTTACCAACGAAAACCCGTAAGATATACTATCTAGCTAGAGCTTTTGCCGCTCAGCATAAATATAAACACTGCTGGTCAGCATATGGTAAGGTTTACTTGCGAAAAGAGGACGGAGCGCAGCGTGTCGTAGTGAACTCTGAAAGAGACTTAGCTAAGCTAACACAAATCTGACTGTGCAGTCATAATGTCATTATTACAAAAACTTGCATGTCCGTTTTTAGTTATCGTTGTTGTTTCTATTGTTATGTACAGGCTTTCAAACCGTGCTGCATGCCTACCTCTGATTCTTTTCTTGATTTTTGTTATTTAATTTTGCAACTTTCTGGCTTTTCTAAATGTTTTTTTTATAATACACTGATTTACACACACACATTCAAACAATCACACTGGCACAAATATACACACATTTTTGCATCACACCCACACAAAACATTTTCAGAATTTACAATTTCACGACCAAGACTGTTAATTGTTATTGGAGTTGGTTCTCGCATTTCCTTAAAATATTATAGGGTCCAACATTTTGGAGGAAGAGTGATAATATTAGGAATACCGTACTTCGTCCCCTTAGTTTTAAGCCGTAACATTCGATAATTCAAATAATGTTAATGACATGTTAGATAATCTGGATAATGTTACTTTTTCAAATGCAATAACATGTGACCCTGAGGATTGCAAGGGGCTGTTGCCCAATAAGAAATGTCTAACTATTTTATCTCAAAATATTCGTAGTATAGGTGCTAACTATGCAGGGCTTTTAGCTCTTTTACAAAGAATTGTGGTGCCTAGTGACGTTATTATTCTATCAGAATGCTGGCTCTCCCACAACCCCGTCATTCCGACTCTAGAGGGATACATTTGTCATAAATCATCAAAAACTTTTAATCAGAATGACGGTGTAATTGTATACGTCAATAGTGTATTAGCTAATGTTAAAGTTAAAGAACCTGTCGTATCCGAAGCAAACTGTTTGACGATCACGATTGGGGCTGATGTAGCCATAATTGCAGTGTATAGGCCCTATGCATTCAAAGATCCCTCAAAATTTATACAATCTATGGACAGTATTTTATGTGAGCTTAAAGCGTTTAGAAGTGTTATATTTATGGGAGACATAAATATTGATATTTCACGCAATAATAAAGATGCATATTCATTGGACTATTTGGATTTATTAGCTCACCATGGACTTTTCCCGGGACATGCGCTGGTCACACATGGATCTACATGTCTTGATCACGCCAATATAAAAACTTCCTTCCCTAACACAGTCATGGTGCTAGAATCCTCTGTTACAGATCACTTTGCAGTTCTGCTCTCTTTGTCACTAAATAGATTCAAAATTTTAAATTCATGCCAAATAAGAAAAGTAAACGAGGACGAGCTTATTAACGATATTAGCAAAATAAGTTTCGATGCCGTCTATGCCACAAAAGATCCTAATTTAGCTACTGATTATTTAATGGAACCACTTGTCCTAGCATTGTCAAAAAACACTAAGACAATATCAATTTCACGTAGACGCAGGCCGATAAAACCCTGGATTACTCAGGGATTACTAAAATGTATGCGCCACAGAGACAATTTATATAAAAAGCTTAAAACAGATCCATCAAATGATGTCCTCGTGGTGTC
The DNA here is from genome assembly GCA_037179545.1 of Sesamia inferens. NCBI lineage: Eukaryota > Metazoa > Arthropoda > Insecta > Lepidoptera > Noctuidae > Sesamia > Sesamia inferens. The sequence goes on from CM073943.1 coordinate 1,910,986, forward strand.
CTACAAAAGGTATCGAAATTTTTGTACAAATCTGCTTCGAAAAGCAAAAACAGATTATGAGAGACTGGAATTTGGAAAAGCAGGTAGAAATTCTAAGCAACTATGGCGTGTAATTAAGGTTGTTTCTGATATGGGTCAGTTGAAGTCTTCAGCATATGATCTTATGGCGAAAAAATTGCGATAAGCAAGACACCATAAATCAAATAAATGACTATTTCGCAAATGTGGGCAAACAACTAGCTGGTAAAATACATAGGGACCCTCGATCAATTTCGCTACCCGAACCCCAGAAAGAATCATTTGTACTACTTGAGACAAATGAAAAAGAGGTGGAAAGCTTAATCCTTTCACTTAAGAATGATTGTGCAGTTGGCTGGGACGGAATCTCGTCTAGTTTTCTAAAGCGACATAGGGACAGGATTGTGCCTCCGCTGACATATGTTTGCAACCTGTGCCTTGACTCTGGTGTTTTTCCTGACTGGTTCAAAAAAGGCATTCTCCACCCCATCTTCAAATCTGGTGACCGTGATCGTGTCGAAAATTACAGGCCCATATCAGTTTTGCCTGCGGTGTCCAAAATATTGGAAAATATTATAAATAAAAGGCTAGTTGCATATTTAGAGTCACAAAATCTTTTATCAGTTAACCAGTTTGGCTTTCGAAAAAATCTATCTACAGCTGATGCTGTTCATAAACTGTCATAAAATCATATAGCTCAGAAACTTGACAACGGTAAGAAGTGTGTTGCACTATTCCTGGATTTAGCGAGGGCGTTCGACACGGTCTCGATTCCCATCTTAATATCAAAGTTAGACTGTCTGGGCATACGAGGTACCCAACTGTCCCTTTTTAGGAGCTATCTTACAAATAGATTGCAAAGTGTAAAAATTGGATCCTGCTGTAGCTCCTACCTAAGTGTAGATTTCGGTGTGCCACAGGGCAGTATTCTTGGCCCCAGTTTATTTCTGATCTACATGAACGACCTGTGTAGCCTCAACCTGGAAGGTGGTACAATATTTACCTATGCGGACGACACTGCTCTTGTATTTGCGTCGAACGACTGGGAAGAGGCATATCGCTTTGCTCAGGGGGGTTTCGATACAATCAGTAAATGGCTTCAAAACAACTTGCTTACCCTAAACATATCGAAAACGAAAATTATGAATTTTGCGATTCGAAATACTAAAGTGTCAATTATAAACTCACTAAACGTTGTTGCCCAGTTGACACAGTCATATGATGGCAGCGGCGGCAGAGATAATTATGATCACTGCAATATCGAAAGGGTCAAGTCAATAAGGTGTCTTGGCATAGTGATTGATTCCAACCTTACGTTCAAAGAGTACATAATACATTTATCAAACAGAGTGCGCAAATTAATGTACATTTTTAAGCAACTACGCCAATCAGCAGATAGCGTAGTCATGAAAATGACATATCTGGCTCTGTGTCAGTCAATACTGGTTTATTGTTTTTCGTCTTGGGGCGGGGCAACGAAATCTCACTATATTCAGATAGAACGTGCGCAGAGAGCGGTTCTTAAAGTGTGCTGTTTTAAGCCAAGACTTTTTCCCACCGTCAAGCTCTACGAATATTGTCAAGTTCTTACGGTTAGGCAGCTGTTTGTTTTGGCCACTGCTATTAAACAACATGCTATTTCCAACTATTCGCAGCAAACCTATCGCCGAAACCATATAGTTGCCTCAGCTACTCCTCTCAGAACCTCTTTCAGTCATAGATTCTTTATTTTCCTTGGACCCTATCTTTACAATAAATTAAACCGTATTCTTTCCCTGCACTCTTTGAACAAATATAATTTTAAAATCACAGTGCAAGCCTGGCTGCAAAGCCAATCATATGCTGCCACAGAAGCTCTTTTTAACGTTTTAGCCTAATCAGACCAATGCGCTATGTACACACACACACACACACACACACACACGCACACACACACACACACACACACACACGCACACACACACACACACAAACACACACACACACGCAAACGCACACTATTATTTTTATTATAATCTTAAGCTCACTAATTGTTTCGATTTTTTGTTACTAGTAATATGTAATCATGAACAGGTGGGAACCTGGTGACCTGTATTACAGGTGTTACTACCTACCACAGGCACCAGCGATCCACAACCAAAAAAAAAAAATAAAAGCTATTTCTTGTGTGTAACAATTTTTTATACTTGTTTTGTTTTTGGCTTGTGGTGAGAATTAAACAGTTTTTTTTTTTTTTTTTTTATTTTATTATTCGTTTTATTTTCAAGAGAAACAAAAACGCCAGAAAATATTTTAATGCCCCCAGCGCCAGTTACTTGATATCAAGTAAGCCAGTGATGTGACACGATGAAGACCTCGCTATATTTCATCTCGTTGAAATGATCATAAATACTGTTATTGCAAGAAAATGACGTAAATAAATAATATTTTATAAATATTGTAAACTATGAACTAGGTTTTATTCACCTTAATCGAGAATAAATAGGTTTTATAATCATTGTCTATAGTGAAACACCGTTTGAAAAACCCATCCCTACTAAGTTAGTTAGTTGTCACTGCCCACACGCCACCAACTTGTATAGAAGTAAATCTGTGACGTCATAAGCGGACGGGTTTCAAGGTCATAGTGACTTTGTCCATTTTAGTGTAGTGCAATGTTTACATCTTGAGTTGGCGTACGTGTTCTTGCAAAAAAATATGACTTAATATGAATATTTTTTTGATTTTCATACATCCTGTATTCAAGGTATGAAAATAAAAAAAAATATTATTCCGTCTTATAGGTAATAAAAAAAATTAAGATAGGTACCTACATATTTTTTATTTTGTCGAAATTACCAAAAACTACTGAGACATAGCGTAGGATTAAAGTTACGGAGTGGGGGCCAATTACTTTTGTACCACGGTGTGACGTCGTGTGACAATTCAAATCAATATATCTTCCTTAGTACTTGAATGAAAGAAAAAATAAAAAAGACGTGTTCAATATTTTTTAAAAATCTATCTGGTGGACATTAAATTATTTTTTAGGATACAACCCAATTGTTCAAGTCTGTTAAGTCGTCAACTTCCGTAAAAGGAATTTTCTTCCGTTTTCTATTAGTTTCTACAAACCAGAAAAATAATTGCGACTATTTTGAGACACCATTTAAAAAGTACCATTTACTGTAACATTTCTGTAATTTACCCTCCACTTTAATTTAAAAAAAAAATAGAAAACCGTATTTATCTTCAATTAATTGTATTTGTTGTAAGTAAACGAAATAAATTATGCAGCAATCGGTTGAGTTTTTCCACGTGTAACTCGATCACAGTGAATATAAAAATAAATACCATAGCAATCTAGACATCCTTATATTAGAAAGGATTTTGACGTGCCTCGAGCGCCAACCACTTGATATGAAGTAGAAGGAAAACATTTGAAGACAAATAGGGATGTACTTTCTAGAACACATGTCTAATAGATTTAAAATTCTTTTTTTTACTATGGGAAATATATCCATATCATTCATATTGTTTTTTTTTATGAAATAAAATAAAATATGAAAATATAGTTACAGTTTTTATTTAGCTTCGTAAATTGGTGAATAAACATTAATTTAAATGTATAATATTATTTGTCGATAGGACATTAATCCCATCCCTACGTATTACTATAGATACGTTATACATTTGTAGCGTGGCGCAGGAGAACACATCGGGTATTATATAAATGGGCTTTCAAAAGGTTAAGCTTACGCTAACAGCCACACAACCATAATTGCGTAACAAACTATTATAGTACAGTCAATCTGCAATTTGAGCTCCGAAAAATGACAAACCGGAATTTGACTTGATGAATCGTTAGAGGGGCGAGTAATAAACTTAATGTTAGATTTCCGAAGTCCCTCCTCCTGCTGTTTTTGAGAAAATCCAAAAATATTTTGAAATTGATTTATCTCAGCAACTATAAGGGCTAGCGACCTTTTTTTTTTTTAAACTGTTAAGGACACTTAGGACTACATTTTCTTTCATTGAAGTGACATCGTCCGACTTAAACTGCAAAAGCTAGATGGCGCTAAAGTTTGAAAAAATTGGTTTTTTGCCATTTTCATTATGAAATAACAATTTTTTTTACAATAATGTAAATGAGAAAGTTGTTTGTCACAAAATTAGCTACAACTTTTGTTTAAAACATTTTTTCGTAAAACTTACCGTTTCCGAGCTATATAGGTGAAGAAGTGCAGTGAGCAGAACAACGGTTCTTTTGTCACTTTCACCGAATACGTGGGCATAGTTTGGACAATGGACCGGTTTCTAACATCTGCCAGATGCTCTAAGAAGCGTACAAAAAAAAAAAAAAAAAATTATTAAAAATTGAAAATTATGTAAACATTTCAATTCATTGATCTATCCATGAATTGTGTGACAAACACCCTACAGCAAGGCACATAATGTACGATTTGTACACTTCAACAAGCTTCAGCTCGGAAACGGTGAGTTTTACGAAAAAATGTTTTAAACAAAAGTTGTAGCTAATTTTGTGACAAACAACTTTCTCATTTACATTATTGTAAAAAAATTGTTATTTCATAATGAAAATGGCAAAAAACCAATTTTTTCAAACTTTAGCGCCATCTAGCTTTTGCAGTTTAAGTCGGACGATGTCACTTCAATGAAAGAAAATGTAGTCCTAAGTGTCCTTAACAGTTTAAAAAAAAAAAAAAGGTCGCTAGCCCTTATAGTTGCTGAGATAAATCAATTTCAAAATATTTTTGGATTTTCTCAAAAACAGCAGGAGGAGGGACTTCGGAAATCTAACATTAAGTTTATTACTCGCCCCTCTAACGATTCATCAAGTCAAATTCCGGTTTGTCATTTTTCGGAGCTCACGGCTTTTTTTTCGACATATTGACTGTACTATTACTATCAATTGAAATAATTTTGATGCATATTGCTAATCTATTGCTCTATATGTTCCAAAAATACGTGTGCTGAATAAGGTAAATCACGCAATGAATGCTGTTGAACTATCAAAATGAAACCCATTGCTACTGATAGTGTGTTACGCTATTACCCGACAGGTCTGAATAAACACAAGCTCTATTTATACCCAAACGACCATTTTACATTAAAATAATACATAATAAAAATAGGTACACTGCTTCGACGTTCTATATAAATACCTAAATACTTTTTCATTCTTCTTTTGTCGTTCCATTGACGTTGTCAAGGGGGCGCTGATGGTCTTTGTTCGTTAGAAGTCGTTTAGTTTAAATATAGAAGAAAACAAGACTGCCGCGTGAGTTCCGATTTTGGCTACGTCATAATAATCTTATAGCACTATAAGCAAAAATAAAATGGCGGCCAATTGATGTCATAAACCGTCGTAAGTCAATGCTTATTCTGGATCTTCGGGCAAATAGAATTCTGTTATTTCTTCAGCGACTTCTTCTTGTAAGCTCTCTATTTCGTTACAGGGCCAGGTGCATGCGGTCACTGGATGCGCTGCAAAAATGAATGTGGATATAAATTTTATAATTTTAGAGTTCTTTAGTTTTTGCTCAGACATATCTGGCGAAATGTGAGTGTAATTACAGGGACTTTATTAAAGAACCCTACAAATAACATAACGGCTGTTCTTCGAAAGGTCGGGTAGAAATCTACCTATAGTACCTATACAAAAATCATCGTTGTTTATGACAAAATAGGTGACGAGCCTATCCTGAATCTGAGCTGCTAACTTCAATAATACTCTGTTCGACCTGGAAAAACCTGAAAACAAGGTCAGCAGTTCCACTTGTGATCAATAATAGACCACTGTAGCCAAAGTCAGCAGTTCCACTTGTGATCAATAATAGACCAGTGTAGCCAAAGTCAGCAGTTCCACTTGTGATCAATAATAGACCAGTGTAGCCAAAGTCAGCAGTTCCACTTGTGATCAATAATAGACCACTGTAGCCAAAGTCAGCAGTTCCACTTGTGATCAATAATAGACCAGTGTAGCCAAAGTCAGCAGTTCCACTTGTGATCAATAATAGACCACTGTAGCCAAAGTCAGCAGTTCCACTTGTGATCAATAATAGACCACTGTAGCCAAAGTCAGCAGTTCCACTTGTGATCAATAATAGACCACTGTAGCCAAAGTCAGCAGTTCCACTTGTGATCAATAATAGACCAGTGTAGCCAAAGTCAGCAGTTCCACTTGTGATCAATAATAGACCAGTGTAGCCAAAGTCAGCAGTTCCACTTGTGATCAATAATAGACCACTGTAGCCAAAGTCAGCAGTTCCACTTGTGATCAATAATAGACCAGTGTAGCCAAAGTCAGCAGTTCCACTTGTGATCAATAATAGACCACTGTAGCCAAAGTCAGCAGTTCCACTTGTGATCAATAATAGACCACTGTAGCCAAAGTCAGCAGTTCCACTTGTGATCAATAATAGACCAGTGTAGCCAAAGTCAGCAGTTCCACTTGTGATCAATAATAGACCACTGTAGCCAAAGTCAGCAGTTCCACTTGTGATCAATAATAGACCACTGTAGTCAAAGTCAGCAGTTCCACTTGTGATCAATAATAGACCAGTGTAGCCAAAGTCAGCAGTTCCACTTGTGATCAATAATAGACCAGTGTAGCCAAAGTCAGCAGTTCCACTTGTGATCAATAATAGACCAGTGTAGCCAAAGTCAGCAGTTCCACTTGTGATCAATAATAGACCAGTGTAGCCAAAGTCAGCAGTTCCACTTGTGATCAATAATAGACCAGTGTAGCCAAAGTCAGCAGTTCCACTTGTGATCAATAATAGACCACTGTAGCCAAAGTCAGCAGTTCCACTTGTGATCAATAATAGACCAGTGTAGCCAAAGTCAGCAGTTCCACTTGTGATCAATAATAGACCACTGTAGCCAAAGTCAGCAGTTCCACTTGTGATCAATAATAGACCAGTGTAGCCAAAGTCAGCAGTTCCACTTGTGATCAATAATAGACCAGTGTAGCCAAAGTCAGCAGTTCCACTTGTGATCAATAATAGACCAGTGTAGCCAAAGTCAGCAGTTCCACTTGTGATCAATAATAGACCAGTGTAGCCAAAGTCAGCAGTTCCACTTGTGATCAATAATAGACCAGTGTAGCCAAAGTCAGCAGTTCCACTTGTGATCAATAATAGACCAGTGTAGCCAAAGTCAGCAGTTCCACTTGTGATCAATAATAGACCAGTGTAGCCAAAGTCAGCAGTTCCACTTGTGATCAATAATAGACCAGTGTAGCCAAAGTCAGCAGTTCCACTTGTGATCAATAATAGACCAGTGTAGCCAAAGTCAGCAGTTCCACTTGTGATCAATAATAGACCACTGTAGCCAAAGTCAGCAGTTCCACTTGTGATCAATAATAGACCACTGTAGCCAAAGTCAGCAGTTCCAGTTGTGATCAATAATAGACCACTGTAGCCAAAGTCAGCAGTTCCACTTGTGATCAATAATAGACCAGTGTAGCCAAAGTCAGCAGTTCCACTTGTGATCAATAATAGACCAGTGTAGCCAAAGTCAGCAGTTCCACTTGTGATCAATAATAGACCACTGTAGCCAAAGTCAGCAGTTCCACTTGTGATCAATAATAGACCACTGTAGCCAAAGTCAGCAGTTCCACTTGTGATCAATAATAGACCACTGTAGTCAAAGCCATCCAACGGTTTCATCGGCCTAGTCTTTTCCCAAGTCACACCAGGCTAGCCCTAGCATTCCAGGAGGACCCAGCACACGAGGATTTTATTTAAGTACTTTTAATATTTAATCAATTTATATTATGGCATGGAGGGAATAAGTACTACGTTGTATGTAGTACCTACTAATTACTTCCATCGTCTATGGTCTATGACCCTGGCTTTGACATCAAATCAACTTTGTATATAGTTTGGTAGTTTTGCATGTTAGAGTACGAGTAATTTGGTGGTATTATTATTATTTTTTTTCCTGTATTTTGTTTGTTATTATAATTTTATGGTATTTAGTTGTAAAGTGCCTTTTGTTTGTGCAGAATAAAAAATTGTCTTTCTTCTTTTTCTTCTTTCTTTCTTTCTTATATATAAATTATATATAAACAGCGCATTGTTCGGGAACGGTCGCATCCAAAATTTGAATTTTACCGTACTACCGCCGCTACGGCCGCCAACATTCAAATGTTACATTTCGTATGACACTTGCGGGCGCTTTGTTTATTAGTCAGTTTCTTAATTATGCCAGTGTGTGTGTGTGTTCAAACTCAAATATTATTGTTGTAATGTTCTTAAAGTACCTCGTAGGTAGATAAGTAGGTGCCTACTTACTGAAAGAGGGGGGATTTGTATACGGACGACAGCAGGTTAAGTTACTGGAAACTGTCAAATATTCCTAATCAACATTGAGCCTTCAGTTTAGCAATAAGGCTGAAAATCTAATAAAGAAATTTGTCAGTTTTTAGTAGCTTGATGTGCTGTCGTCTGTAGATATCTACGTTTTTTTTTTTTGGGCGAGGGAGTTTGAAGGTCTTAAGCTTCCTTTTTTCCTCCTCATGGAAATCCTGATGGATATCCGCCGCGCTCGGGCGGGCTATGGATTCTGTCAGACTCTTACTGACTAACACCACACCTACACTGGGGGTTGCGAGAACGAACACTGCTTTTGCAACCCCCGATTGGTGCTGGCCTGCCACCGTGGGCCTCCTCGGGTGACTCCCCTGTGACATCAAAGAGCACGTGGAGCACTTCGCGCCGCCACCTCGGCTCCAGATGTTTGGGGGGCGACAGATGTCCCCGAGTCTGTCGCCCCTGGACCCATTTAACGGGGGTTGGAAGAGGGCGTTATCTGCCTTCCGCCAACGCCCGGTGCGCTTGCTGCGGGCCGGATGAGAGGACGAGATCTCCCTCTCTCTTTCCGCAGCCTCCTTCTGCGAGACGACTGTTTCGCAGAAGGAAACCACCGCATCCCAGGGCTCTTCGCTGCCGACCATCCACTCGATTACGGCTGGCAGCGACAGGTCACTGCCTACTTCAGAGATGAGGGAACGGCGCAGCTCCTCCTAAGCGGCACACTCTGCCAGCGTATGCCCCGCCGTGTCCTCCCGGCAGTCGACGCAGTAGTGACATCAGGCGTGTGGCTCCCTTTTTATGCGGCACAGTTACTTTCCGAAGCAACCATGCCCGGAGAGTACCTGTGTCATCCGAAACGAGGCCCACACCGGGGCCCCATACAGGGCCATCTTCTTCTTCTTCTTCAGCCTATAGATGTCCACTGCTGGACAAAGGCCTCCCCCAAGGCTTTTCACGATAACCGGTCTTGTGATGCCCGCATCCATCGGCTTCCCGCAACCTTCACCAGGTCATCGGTCCACCTTGTTGGGAGCCTCCCTACGCTGCGTCTTCCAGTACGTGGCCGCCACTCCAGAACCTTACTGCCCCATCGGCCATCGGTTCTACGAGCAATGTGCCCTGCCCACTGCCACTTTTAAATTTAGCGGCCATCGATCGCACGATTTCCATGCAGAGCCGCCTGTAGGCGGCCTCGTGCCCCCCAGATTGGGAAGCAACGTTGAAAGCGCCCCAGCCGCCTAAAGTGGGGGCCGAAGTTCCACCGGCTGTCGAGCACCAATAAAGGGTACTTCATGGTGTCATCCGAACCACCCCGACGACGATGTGTGCGCCGGGTGGCGGCGCCCGCTTGGGACCACGAAACACCATGGCCTCAGACTTCTTGAGGGCCACTTCCAGACCAAGGCGACGTACGCGGCCCACCACCTGTAGCTGTACCTTTAATTAGGTATTTTTAAGTTCAGGGTCCAATCACCAACTAATGTGAAATAATTTGGAGCTGTATTAAATTTGATTTTGATTTGATTTAATAAAACACCTTCTTTTTAATTGTAACTATTATTATCAAAGTTTAATTAAAACTTCTTACGACTTGACCACGACTATGTGACCCCCCCCCCCCCCCCGTGCCAAAGCTGGATCCGCCCTTGGTTAAACCCAACAGCACAACTTTGAGATCGACTTCCATCCAGTACAGCCAGTTGCAGCTGAGCCCTTCACAATCAATCTACTGGGTAATACGATTCCCTTTGGTAAAACTGGTTGTCAGACTCTCGGGCTAGCTAAAAGCAGAAAATAACGGTATAATGATAAGAAAATACATGCCTTTCAACGCTATCCCAGAATGCCGAGGTCTTAAGTCCATGGGATGTTGTCCATAGCCCCGCTGTCCGCGCAAGCCCCAAAGGAAGTGGGTGCTGTTGACGGTATTGATGCCTTTGTCCTTGTTGGTCTGAAGACACTTGTCTCGCGGCTCCACGGTCTGACATTGAATTTCAGAACGGAGGTGACTGTAGTTCGTTTGGGTTGAATGCGTTTGGCAGTTAACTATTGTTGCCTAGATGTGAAAAAGATATATATGTCAGTTTTGAGCAGGGTTGATAAAAATCACGATTTAAAAAAAAATCAAAATAATCCGATTAATTTGATTTAAATCTGATTTATTTGATTTAAATCTGATTTTTTTGAAGTTTTTTATTTTCTTGTCTTTTTTTTTTTAATCTAATAGTCAGTTCTTCATTGAAAGGAAAACGACATATTTTAGTTTAATTTTATTATTAATACAATTATGAATTAAGGTAATTAAACAAGTTCTACTAATAAAATCAACAATTTAAAAAACAGTAGCGTTGAAAGTAATAACTTATAGACTAAAAAAGAAACATGAACCAATACTTATGGTAAGTAAGTATGTATTAATAAACTTAGCAGCAAACTTTATTATTTTTTAGTATTAAGTTCCTTCAAAAGGAAAACTAATTTGGCTGCCTTCTCGGTGCCTAATCTGTTTCTTATTTTACTCTGCACTAAATTGAAGGCCGAAAATATTCTTTCGACCCCAGCCGAAGAAGCAACTGTACTCAGCAGTTGCTTGATTATATACAATTCTTCTTCTGATATACATTTTTTTATATTATGTATCGCCACCCACCAATCAATCGGGGCAGTTTTCTGTATGACTTGTTTATCGACTAACACTCCTGTGAAAGGCTCAACTTTTGCATTTAAACAAATAATGCTACTCATTAAACTACTACCAGTCTCTCCATAGGTTTCTTGCAGAAATTGTAAGGCTGCATCGCTCTCATCGGTCGACAACTTTTCTTGGGGCAGTTTTGGATTTATCATGTAAGCTAAATAATGAGCCGGTGTCATGGCTTGTCGGTAACGATTCATGACATTCCTCATTTGGATAATGTTAAGGGAATCTTCAAGTTGATCTACTAATTCTTTCCAGATAAGTACACTGTCTGAAATAGTACACTTATCGCTTTGAATCTTGTCTAAAGCTTTGGATATTGGCTCTAGCCGTGCAACAAGATCCTCCGCATTTCTTTTAATACTCATATTTTGTATGAGGTTTCTGATGTCAGTGCTAATATCCTCTTTGTTTTCATCTGCTATTTGCATCAATATCGGCCAGTTTTTAATATAGCTCTTTAGTGAATCACACATTGTGTTCCACCTTACTTCTTGAGGCATTACTAAACTATTCGTCTTGGTGAGTGAATATTTAGCATGTGCGAAATGATTATTTTTAAGTATTTGATAACTTTCAGAACATGTCTTGTAGCATTTGGAATTTCTAAATCTTTAGCCAATAAATTAAGAATATGCGCTGAACATCCGTATGTAACTATAGGTATATTAACTTTCGCTGCATCATCGTCACCATTGTTTGTTTCAAGCTGTCTACGCATTTTTGCCATATTGGCGGCGTTATCTGACACAACGCTTCTAACTTTGCAGTTATACAGTTGTTCTGCTTTTTGTATAGTTTCATTTGCCACAGTCTCTAAGTAGTCAGCAGTGTGATGATGGTCGGTCGTATCAATAGTATCAACCTGTACCGTTTTGCCATCATTGGCTGTGACACACGAGCAAACGATAGGATCGTTTCGTATGTTAGACCATCCATCAATTGATAAGCATACAGTTTTGGTATCTAAATCTGATTTACATTTGTTCTGTTCTTCCTTGAAAATCTCATCAAGCAACTTGCCGCCAATATCAAATCGAATTGGAGGAACGTAACCAGGACGCAACATACTTATCAGTTTCTTAAATTCCTCGTGTTCCGAATGCAGAAATGGAGTGTTAGTCGCAAAAAAATATCTCGCAACTCTGCAAGTTGCGAGATATTTTTTTGCGACGATCGGAAAGATGATTTTGCGTAGCATTTGTTTTTATCACTTATTCATTTAGTTTGCAAGCACTCTGGTTAGCTTTAGATGAAGAACTAGCAGAAACAGACACAAAAGCACAGGAATTTTCATTGACTTCTAAAACAAATAAAAAAGTAACATTAAAGAAAAACATATTTGTTTAAAAAACCTGAACACTCCGTTATGAAGGTGCCAGAGAGGGCGCCTCTAAGACGTAAAAATGTATAAGATAACAAGTTACCCGTGCTCGCGGCATCGCCTACGCTGCCATCGTCGTCTGGGCTTGTGTTAAGATTGCGTTCTATCACACATGTTTCCAAATGCTTCTTCATTCTTGCTACTAAGCCCATTAATTCCTTATTATACCGTTTACACACCGCTTTGTTAAACTTGCCGCTAGCGGACTTTTTTTTCTTCAAAATAAACCCACACAGCATCTTTCTTTCTTCCTGACATTCTTATTGTATTCACTCTTTCAGTAGTCAATTACTTATGATCGGGCGCAAAGCGAAATGTATTCACTCTTTCAGTAGTCAATTACGAATGACCGGGCGAAAAACGTATCTCGTAGCATGTTTAAGTTTCGGGGAACCCCGGAACTGTATCGGTAATCTGTATACTCGCATGGCATTACACACGTGTGCGCCCCATAATCAATGTCGGGGGATGTCCCTAGACAATTTTGGATGCCTTGGTTGCAGTAAAAATGTAATGATTTAAATCATTGATTTAAAAGAAAAAATAACTTGATTAAAATCACGATTAAAATCACTGATTTAAATCAAGTGATTAAAATCATATCAACCCTGGTTTTGAGTTTGAATGTAGATGGCCATAAGAAGTGGAAGACCAAAACGATGAATGGACTTTGGACAAATATTATATGGATAGAAAAGGGCCGATTACCAGATGAAGACTTCTCCATAGTTTGTCAGTAAAAAAAATCGTTTGTCTGTAAATCGATTCACTGACGATAGTTGAATGTGAAAACTTCATAAGAAAATACTGATGGAATAGTTGCATTTTTCAAGTTTGCGTTCGCGCAGCGGAATGTTGTTGAATTTAACAATTTTAATTATGCAGATATTTAGTGTATGACGTCGTATAATCGTGTATAGTAAAAAAAAAAATTGTGCACGCAGCCATTGTGGAGAAATTCACTAAAAACTGATTCCGCTGGGCAAACGTTATCTTGGCGGAACTTTTTTAAATCCAAAGACTTTAGAAAAACATGCATGAATATGAATATTTGCATTGGTCTGGTCGTGCCTCGGAAAGCACGTTAAGCCGTTGCCCCGGTTGCCATACGAACATCTAATGGCAGTCGTTACGGGTTGTTGGAGCCATCAAAAGTCTAACAATTGGTCTAACTGCAATGCTTCGATATCGCCTTCGGGTTGTGGACGTCAGACGGCAGTCGCTTCACGGAAAATGTCGAAGTTTAGCCAAAATCAGCAGTTAGACTGGTGAAGCGGACCCCAGACTCCTAAGCTGAAAAAACTTCGGATGCGACTGGAATTAACGCTGAGATGATGATGATGATGATGTGTTTGTATGAATAAAATTAGTGCATGCATAAACTTCGGAGAAAGTAAAGTTTCCGCTACGAGAACGTTTGGCAATTAGCTAGTTTTCGTATAAAGCGGAACTTTAGAAGAAAAGAGATGTGTCCAAAAATTTGTGTGTAATTGTCTATGTATGAATAAAATTAGTTGCATGCACTAATTTTATTCATAAACTTCGGAGAAATTCAAGTTTCCGCTACGCGAACGTTTGGCCATTAGCTAGTTTTCATATAAAGCGCTTACATAGAGAGCTGTAGATTTTTACATACGTTGTTTTGAATTTGTTTATATTTGTTTAAAAAACAGATTTAGAAAAAATCGTATGGCTTAAAAGATAAAAATATAAAAGTAAAATATGCTTATTAGGTCTTAGTTCTTAAAGCATGAACTTTAGGATCTAGATTTTCACATTTTAGTGTCTGTAATATTGCCAAGTATCAATGATGTTCCGTTAGTAATTAAAGAGTTATAGGACAATTTACCATGAATAGATCACTGTTTAAAGCAAAGCAGTCAAATATCACAACGTTCTGAAGGAATTGCATGGTAAAATGTATGCCAATAAATAGTTTATTCTTTGGAGGAGGAATCTTCTTAGGTAGAATAAAACTGCGTGTCCGATATGATCTGTGTAATTCGACTTCAAAACCCCTGCTTATATCTACATTTTTTATGGCACAAGTTGCGGTATGACTAATTATTTACAATTATAAAATACAATATTATTACTACGATCTTTAACACGCGCCGCGTCTCGGTGAGGGGCGCGGGGCGCCGCTGGCCCGCGCTGTGAATCTATAAATATAGGTCGACGCACTGAGTCGTTCCTTTTCGCCGAGGGCCGCCCGCCGTGTCAAGATCTCCGCTGCGATGCGCCAACTTCGTGTGTAGTCTTCGCGCCAAGATTCCGCTGCGATGTATCCTTCGAGTGCAGTCTTCGTGTACATATCTCCGCTGCGATATACCAACTCCGTGTGTCAAAAACGTACTTACGAGTGATGTCGTTGAACCCACGCAACGCATCACGTATCATATTCCTTTGACAGTAAACGCCTTTTTCAAGGCGGCCTCTTGTTCCTTTCGACAGATGTCTCAAACGTATAGCGTCTCTGTCGAGACGGCGTTGTTCGATTATTCCTGAATGGATGATGTCAAAACGTATTGGTAATAAGGTGTTCTTGGTATTGCTTGGTAACTGGTAACTGTTTGGAGGTACGGTAATTCTATGTGTGCTGTATGTATGTTCCTACAATTCATTCAACTATTCACATGCAAAATTTCATGTCATTAAATTCAGTAATTAAAGAAAAACAATTATAATACTGACAAAGCATCGAAAACCTACATCACACGACCAAGTTCGGATAGCTATAAAAAAACGGCCGTGCAATATATTTAGGTAACATCCTAAAATTTACAGTAGAATACCGGTATTGAATTGGTATAGGTGATAACACAATTGTTGTTTCGATGTAATTTATAGGTCATTTATTTTTGTACACCTACTTTTTTAAATGTATTTGACTATGACAAAGTATGTAGGTACTATTTACGTAGTTACTTAATTTAAGTATGCGCTTGAGACTTGAGATATAATCTACATATATTATTTAAGACAAAATTCATACAGCTAATTTCTATTGAAGTTTCACGGATCAGGATTGTGACTATAGACCCCTTAGGGAAATTAAATAATTAACACAAGTGAGTACTTACTACTGTTTAAGTAAATATTTATCATATTGCAGCTTATACTATTTAACCAAAGGACTAGCCTTAAGAGCGGACTCTAGTGCCGAGGAATTTGAAATAATAGGTATTTGAAGAAACTATTGCCGTCGCGCTGCGGCGTACCAAGCGCGCTATCAATGTGTGAACGAGTAGTATCTCTGTGTTTATAATAACATCCATTAAATTGTGGAGAAACACTAATATTTTTGAGGTTTGTAATGTGATGTCGTAAATAATTACATTTTTTCCGCGGTTGCAGTGAAACGCAGGCTGAACCTACGAGATTTACCAAAATAATGTACTAAATATTGTACACATTGAAAAGGTCTACAAAAAAGTCCGCCATGGTATATGTCTATCTCTTATAGATATCACACAATAACAGTCTTTTGTCAATTACTTTTTACGACAAATACCAGCGAATCTTCGAAGCGATTTTAACCAATACATCATTAATCCTTATTAAATTTAATACCTTAAATACATTGTTGATTTGATATACATATACAGTAGATATGTTAAGAAAACCCTGTCCGACCCATAAGGATAATAAAGGTTAGGTAAACACTTGACCAAATATAATATAAAATTTTACGTAATCATCATAGTACCAATATAAATGAATTTTGAAATAATCTTTTTCTCCCGCGAATTAATTCCAACTTTCCCGAAATTTGGTAATTTTTAAAAAAGTGACAACACCGGTATTATTAT
Organism: Sesamia inferens; assembly: GCA_037179545.1. Classification (NCBI taxonomy): domain Eukaryota; kingdom Metazoa; phylum Arthropoda; class Insecta; order Lepidoptera; family Noctuidae; genus Sesamia; species Sesamia inferens. The sequence goes on from CM073943.1 coordinate 1,927,219, forward strand.
GAGCGAATAGCGATGCGACCACGTGCTGCGTGCCCTGCCGCCCGCCGCCCGCGGATGGGTGCTTACGCACATTTGTTAAGTTACCTCTTTTTGCGAAATAATATTTATTTTTTTAGGGGGATTCTTTTTTAAAGTTTAGCCCGGTTTTGTATCCATTAGTAGAATCAGTTATCGATACCTAACAACACCTTCACGGGTCGGACAGGGTTTTCTTAACATACTGTATATCGCATACGCATATGATTTACCTAAATGAACATTTTCGAAGATATTATAGATTTAAAAATTGCGGTGCGTCGCTTTTAGCGCGGTACTGTTACTACAACGTTCACAGTTCACGTGCGAAGCCGGGCGGGTCGCTAGTCTAATATTACATGAAATTGTTACGATTTTGAAATTGATTCAAAAATGATGGCGGCTATGAACGATGAACATTTGTATAAACTTTTTGACACCGACTTCGGAAATTAGTTATTTTTCACTTTATACTGTTTTTTGGAAGTCGGTTGTTTTTTTTTTTGTAAGAATGTTTTTATTTTTTAGTTGTGAAAAGTACTGTTCAGCTGCATTCGGTTAGACCTATCATTACAAATTAATCAAGCACAAAAGCAAAGTAGCTGTTGTGAATCGTTGAGGAGTTCCCTCGACTGTCTAGGGTCTTCATCATCAGATCTACTGCAGGCCTTAATAATAACCCATACGGGTGTAAAGTACTCATCGATATAAATGAATTAAGTCCAAACACAAAGTAGCTACTGTAAACTGTTGAGGAGTTCCCAGAAATGGCGAAAGACATCATCAGAGCCCTTATGACAGTCACAACATCTAGGTGTCAAGTTCTTATCAATACAAATGAATCAAGCACAAACACTAGGTAGCTGCTGTGAATCGTAGAAGAGTTCGTTCGACTGTCTCCCGGCTCCATCATCATATCTACTCCAGACCTTTATTTAATTGTTGATTTAAAATACTTAATGAAAATACTTAGAAATACACTTGTCGGCCCTACGATTTTTGAAAGTTCCCCTTGATTTCTCTGGCCTTCCATCAACACATCTTGACTAGGTGACAATGGGACCACCTGTGAGGCATACCCTTTCAAACAAAAAAAAAATCGAGTAGGTAATCGGGGAAGATACATAAAAAATAAAATATTTCGAAAAATTGAGAACCTCCTCCTTTTTTTGAAGTCGGTTAAAAAGCAACTTTTGGTTAGAATAAACGGCCAGTTTGGTTTTGCGGATAAATAGGAATGACGCCTACGGATGCGTCTAGTAATCGCTGCACATCCTTCGTGGAGAAGGATATCTGCAGACCATTCGGGGAACACATACACATTGATGAATTTCTTATCTGTAATATATTTCTAATTATACTACACCATAGGACATTGAGTACACATACATAACACGGAACATTTTGCGGACATCGGGCCTGTATACGGGTTAAGTGAAAATCTTCTATAATTTTTGAATTTAGGAGGGTGGTCGGGTGTGGCGCGTTTATTGGTTTTGTATACCGGGGAAAGCAGGCTTCCCCGTATTAGGTACATGGTGCAGAGATTATTATTTTCTATGGGGACAACGGGCTTCTCATATATTTTTTTGGAAATCAGTGCGTAGATCGTACAAGTTGTGGTATATGTATTATACAAAGTTTTACTTAAAACTGATTGTTAACCCCTCGAGTGTCAGCCTCTGTGTATCTAAAACGCCCGAAATGTCGGCGTTATCTCAAGTACTTTTCATTTTTGGGTAGGCCTTCAGAAAAACGGAGAATTCGTCACTATACAGCCATTAACACGATATAAATGATACCTTCCTGGCTTCGTCATGAGTTTACCTAACTAGTCATATCATTTAATAAGCAAATAAAACTGACCTCATCTCACAGTGATGAGATATGTTTTCATTTTTCTAATTTTCACTCATTTAACTTTTAACTTTATCACAAAGAAATCGAATTAACTCACAGTATCATCAAAAAAAAAAAAAAACACTTTATTATGATAACACAATATGTGCAGGCAATGATTACATACTTTTATTCCACTTTGAAACAATAAATACACCATTATAACGATTTATCTATACATCGAAAAATCTCGTTGTATAGATGTTTTCGTTTGGTTTCGTGGTGTTTCCTTTAAAATGTTACTAAAATCGGTCAAGTATGAATCGATTATTCGAATGATACAGTCAGACCGTTGCAAGTGCAAGTAAACCCTCAAATACCATCGTCCAATGGGGACCGTAGCCATGACAGTAGTTGTGTACCTATGAGGTACGGTTGACAATCCTGGCCATTTTTTTTATGTACCTATGGGGTTCAAGTGACACTCAAGAGGTTAAAAATGTTAAAATAAAAGTTATGATGAAAGAATCAAATGTCTGAAGAAACATATAAAAAATACAACAAGTCACGTGTTTGCAGACCACAGTAATTGCGAAGCCTACTTTTATAATCCAGAAAAATATAAAAAAGACTCAAATTTAGTTCCGAAACTTCAACGTACGGGTTTATGGAGTCACGTCCAGATTCACGCGATGCAGCAAGCCAAATGCAGAAAGCCTCATTCTGGAAGTGACAAATAATACAGTGGAGCAATTTAATTTAACAATGTAATTGCAAAATTTATTGATGGGAAGCGAGTCAATTACACAACCAGGGGGTCCTATCAAGCAAGATGCTTTGGCGCGGTTACATCGTGGAACAGTGACAAGGCGTTTTCATTCGCGGCTGTCTAAAAAAGTTCAGGGATGCAGTCCTGGGAAATACACGAATACATTTATCGAAAGGAAAAGACAAGCAAAACAGAAAAAAGAAAACTACCGAAAGAGAAAACTTATATTTGCCCAAAATGGAACAAATAAAAGGCGAAAAGCTACAGGACCAGACGAAAATCACGGCCAACTTGAACTCGAAGCAGACAGACTGTTGATTTATTTCATTTATTTATTTACAAAAATCAATCCTTAGTCGATTCTGTAATAATCGATATATTGTGGGTACTTATTTAATTAATTTAGTAAACCCCTTTTTTTTAATAATTATAAACTAGCGCTTGACCGCAATCCCGCCTGATGGTAAGCAGTGATGCGGTAAACCCAACAACACGACCAACGATGCTGCGCCAAAGGGAGATTGATCTGGAGACCCTCCACGACCAAACTCCCGACACAACAACATTTGGCGCAGCGTACCCGACACACATCGCAACACAACTGCTCAGACCCGTCCTCCGTACGGCTTCACCAGACATCATGCCGGAACACGATAAATCGCTTGGCGGCAAGGCTTTGTCTGGTGGGTGGTAACTTCCGCCCGCGGCCGATGTTATTGCCCACTCTTCTACCCACAACATCAGTCTTTCTCTTGGTTGTTTGCGCTTCTGTATAGACGGACGTATAACTTTCCTAGTGAGTTATAAAGTGGCTGATATTCGTCGAATTCTTTTAATTCAAGTGTTAGAACCAAGATATCCTAAAGGTTATCGGCCCAGGTTACGTTTTATTGTAATATAAGTGTTCACAAGTAAGTCCATTATAACTTTTTAAAAATGAATAATTTAAAAACTAATTTAATATTCGATGGGGAAAAATACAGTGTCTGCAAGTTTAGAATACGGGCATTGTTAAGTGAAATGGATGTGTTAAAAATTATTGACGAAGACCCGATAATTCCATGTAACATGTGGGAGAAAAATAAACTTATAGTAAAAAGTATTATCGTCGAGTATTTATCAGATTCCTACCTCGGTTTTGCGAAGAAAGACAGTTCCGCAAAAAAAATTGAAAAGTTTAGATATGTAGCATTGTACAAATGCTACACATGGTCTCTATTGTAGCGTTGGACAAAGGCTACACATGTCCTCTTACGGTCGACTGTAAATCACACCAAAAAGGTCGACTATAAATCACACTGACGAGCGCGGAAGTCATGGCGCGCGTCCCGGCGACCCTGACTCCCGCAGCGAGGGTTCCCATAAATCTTCACCCCGGAACGCATCTGCGGGACCAACGGTCATCGTCCGTGGGAACCAGAGCGAGTCATCTAGCACGTGACTGAATTGGCGCGCTTTCTACACTAACCAATCATACGCCGTGGCCTGCCTCGATCAACGAATCAGCATCAAGAATGCACGCAACACCGCGTGGACATCGCAGGACAGCAAGCTGATTTGCTATTGGTTACCCCACTATTATTTAGAGATAGTTAGTATTTAAGTGAGTGCATAGCTTGTAAGATTACGCGACACGACCTACGCGCTACAGATATTTTGTATGAAAGGAAAAGTAGTGCTACTCAGTTAGCTTTACGAAAAAAGCTGTTGACTTTAAAACTACAAGGTGATGCAATACTTATAAAACATTTTAGAATTTTTGATGATTTGATCACTAAATTGTTAGCCGCCGGAGCGAAGTTGGAAGAAACCGATAAGGTAGCTCATTTGTTGCTCACCCTACCCGCAACTTATGACGGCGTGATAACTGCGATCGAAACTTTATCGGAAGATAATTTAACGTTAGCATTCGTTAAAACAAGGCTTTTAGATCATGAAGTTAAGTTGAAGAATCTATCTATCAGTCTATTCTATGTAAGATACCAAATTCATTAGAAGAGATCAAAACTCGAGAGGACAGATCTCAGTGGGAAAGCGCAATTAGAGACGAATTAAATTCTCTAAAGTTAAATAATACTTTGGCTTATGTACCAAAACCTGAAAGTAAAAACATTGTCGATTGTAAATGGATATTTACTATAAAATATGAAGAATTTGAAAAACCATTAATAAACACAGCACGACTAGTTGCAAGGGGTTTCAGTCAAGAATACCTCACGGACTATAATGACACTTTCGCACCAGTCGCAAGAATAACTAGTTTCAGATTTATACTTAGTTTTGGCAATCAATATAATTTGCTAGTTCATCATAAGGATGTGAAAACCGCCTTCTTAAATAGCGAATTAAAGGAAGATATTTACATGAATGTATCTTATACTCTACCCTGAGAGTATCTCATGTCCAAATAACTATGTGTGTAAATTGAACAAAGCATTTTATGGGTTGAAACAGGCAGCTAGGTGTTGGTTTGAAGTTTTAGAACGATCTCTTAAAGAAAAAGGTTTTCAAAATTCTTCAGTGGATAGATATATATATATTAGCTTTCCGCCCGCGGCTTCGCCCGTGTGGAATTCGGTTATATCGCGCTTTATAGATTTCCCTTGGGAATATCATTTTTTTTTCAATAAAAGGTAGCCGATGTCCTTTCTCAGGGTCTAAAGTTTGTCTGTGCCAAATTTCATCAAAATCGGTTGAGAGGTTTTTTTTTTAATAATTATAAACTAGCGCTTGACCGCAATCCCGCCTGATGGTAAGCATCATGCCGGAACACGACAAATCGCTTGGCGGCAAGGCTTTGTCTGGTGGGTGGTAACATCTGCCTGCGGCCGATGTTATGGCCTACCAAGCGGAAAAGAGTAACAGACAGACAGAGTTACTTTCGCACTTATAATATTAGTATGGATGTATTAGACAATGGAGAATTTATTTATTTATTTATTTATTTATTAACTATGGACAACTTACAGCTAAAACAAACAGAATAAAAAATATGTATGTAAGATTGACAGCCAATTATAAGTCATCACTTATAAAAAACAGACTGTACAGAGATAGTGTGGACAACACAACACAGCTACCTAGCTTATAAAATTAAATATAATTTATATATAATTTATAGGGTTGCCTACCGCACACGTATTAAGTTACCTCTTTTTTGCGAAATAATATTTAATTTTTTAGAGGTTTTTTTTTTTAAGTTTAGTCCGCTTTATATCCATTAGTAGAATCAGTTATCGCCTATCAACCTATCAATACCTTCACGGATCGGACAGGGTTTTCTTTAGATATTTTTGGAAAATGTGAGAGTAAACCCTTTGTCAAGATATATCTTGAAAAAGGGTTTACTCTCACATTTTCCTGAAACATTAAAAATAAAAATATGTAATTTCTATCAGAAGATGGATAGCACTAATTTTAATTCCAAACATGATATAATTCATTCTTAAAATCAGCGGAGAATTAAATCGCCTAAAGTATCAAAACTGTGCTAGTCGCACTACAATATGAATTAAAAAACACCTATAAATTAAAAAACAGACACTACAAGAATAAAACAAAAATTAAAAAACAAGCAATATAACATTCCAGCTTAAGATAACAAAGGTTTAAAAAAAAGAAAAAAATCGTAACGTATTCGTACATAAAAGTCTCAACCAAAAAAGTCACGGCTCATGCATTTTCTGGCCGAGGAGACACTTGTTAAAAAGGGATCGAAATCGTGCCGCTTACACATGTCATTAAAGGTTCTACTTGCTCGCACTGTAAATGAATTTTGTCTGTAATTTGTAGAGGTTAATGGAACACGCAAAGGTGCATTCCATCGCTTTGACCTTCCGGGAACGTTAAAATAGAATTTTGATAGAATATCGGAACTATTGATAGAGTTGTTGAAAATTTTAAATAATGTAATACAGTCAGATATTGCGCGCCGATTAATTAGGGGTAATATATGATACCTTTTACAGAGCTTGAGGTAATCTTCAGACCGGTAAGGCACTTTCTGGTGATAACACAAATACTTGATAAATCTTTTCTGGATGCTTTCGATGCGATCGATATACTTGTGATAACAAGGGTTCCAGATTTCACAAGCATATTCCAAGTGACTTCTAACAAAACTACAGTAAAGAATTTTCAAGGTTTTAGCCTGAGTAAAGCACTTGGACAGCTGCATTATGAAACCTAGGGCTTTAGATGCTTTAGCGACGATGGCATCAACATGAACTTCAAATGTAAGCTTAGAATCGTGATATACACCCAGATCACGGATGCAATTCGTCCTAGGTAGCGCTTGATCACCTAAGAAATACGATGATGGTATGATTGTGCGCTTTCGGGAATATGTCAGAACCGAACATTTAGAGGGGTTAAGATCAAGCTTGTTTACACAACAATAAGCCTCCAGACGACGTAAATCATCCTGAAGTGCAATTACGTCCGCATGTGATGATATTGTGGCATAGATCTTCATATCATCAGCAAAACACAGCAGTTTGGATGAAGTCAAGCAAGAGTCGATGTCGTTAATATAAATAATGAAAAGTAATGGACCTAGCAATGAACCCTGGGGGACTCCACTGGAGACAGGCACCCAACTGGACATATAATTGCTTAATACTACTGCCTGGGATCTGTTTTCCAGATACGAAGAAAACCATCTGAGTAAATCACCTCGTATTCCTATACCATATAACTTGGATAGTAAGATCACATGATCGATTCGATCAAAAGCTTTACTGTAATCAGTATAAACGACATCAACCTGCCCACCATCGTCCATGGCATCAGTAATAAAATCATTGAGTAGAATTAAATTGGTGACTGTAGATCTTCCTTTCAAAAAACCATGTTGAAGGGAACTAAGCGAATTTATAAGAGCACTATATACCTGGTTATAGATAATCCTTTCGAATATCTTAGCCACAATACAAAGCTTGGATATCGGCCTATAGTTAACAATTTCGGTTTTGACTCCTTTCTTGTAAATTGGCGTTATGAAAGCTGATTTCCAAAGCTCAGGAACAACAGAAGTATCTAAGGATTTCTTGAAGAGAATCGATATAGGATGGGTAATTGCACTCGAACACCGTACAAGAAATTTGGATGAAATATTATCTGGGCCAGCAGCTTTAGAAGTATCCAACTTGCGAAGCAAGTTAGAAACCTCCTCAACGTTAATTACAATGCTACATAAATCAGATAGGCCGGACGCTTCAGTAAGAACAAGGGGCGAAGGAGTTCCACAATTAGGGCTAGTATCTAGAAATGTAGAGTGAAAGTACGTAGAAAACGCTTCACATATTGTGTCTCCGGTACGCAACGTCTCGTTATTGTAGTTTAAGGTGCTCGGAACTGCATTCGAATTGTGTCGTTTTTTAACGAAGGTCCAGAAATATTTAGGGTTTTCTTTAATAGATTTTTCGGTCAAGTTCAAATAGTTTTCATAATATTGCGATTCTAATATCTTTACCCTTTCACGAAGGAGCTTAAATGTTGACTCATCAGCTAAATTACCATATGTCTTAAATTTTTTAAAATATTTGTATTTTTCTTTAATTGTTTTAATTAGTGCCGAATTGTACCAAGTTGGATATGTTTTGTTATGACTTAATTTATGTGGAATGTATTTTGTGTGTAATTTGAGAATAAATTGATTGAAAAAGTGTAATGATTCATCAATTGATCGTGAATTAAATATTTATGTCATTTTATATGAAGATGATTTAGTTATAGCATGCGCTGATATTGATAAAATGAATAATTTTAAAAGGTTTTTTTTTTTTATAAATTATAACCAGCGCTTGACCGCAATCCCGCCTGATGGTAAGCAGTGATGCGATCGTTGATGGTAAAGCGCGCTAGTTTATTAAGAGCCTATTCACTCTAGCCTTGAAGACACTCAAATTGTAATGTGACGGAAACACCGACGCCGGCAAAATGTTCCAGTCCCTCGATGTACGCGGTATAAAGGAGGAAGCAAAACGCTTCGTCCGGATCGCAGTGGTGTCAACAACGTGAGGGTGGAAACTCGCCGTACGACGGGTCGTCCGATGATGGAACGGAGATGGGGGGATTAAATCATGCAATCCCCTTGCACACACACCAGAATGCATCCTATAGAAGACCGAAAGGCTGGCTACTCTACGCCTGTGCTCCAGGCTTTGGAGACCGTTTCGAGTTAAGTCTGGGTCGCCAATCAGCCTCTTCGCACGCCTCTCCACCGAATCCAAAGTGGCAAGGTGACATTTCGCAGCACCAGCCCTAATGTGGCTGCAGTACTCCACACACAAGCGGACCTGTGCTTTGTATAAAATTAGAAGCTGCCCTGGTGTGAAGTACCGCCGGACCTTCACGATGACGCCTAGTTTTCTGGCAGCCACCCTGGCCTTCGACTCAATGAACCGTCCAAAGTTAAGGCTCCAGGAAATCTCAACTCCCAAAAGCTGAAGGCGGTCGGTACACTCCAAGGATACATTCTGAAAAGTAGGAGCCAAGGTGAACGGGCTCCTTTTGGTGGTGAAAAGACACGCCTGTGTTTTGGCGGCATTGAATGCTACACGATTGGCATTGCCCCATTCGGAGATTTCCTGCAGTGCAGCACTCACACGCTCTACCATGGCCTCTCTTTTGGACCGGATTGTTTCCTTACTAGCCCGAGCTTCCGGCAGGTATCTCTCCACAACTGTGCTGTCATCTGCTTACCCATAGATACCGGGCATCAGCAGATCGTTAATATGCAGCAACTCGGCTCGGCTCGGCTCTCCGTCGACAACAACTCGGAGGGACCGTTCAGTCAGGAAGTCTTTTACCCAGCCAGTCAGGCCAGCGGAAATGCCGTACGCTGGAAGCTTACTCAAAAGGCCAGCGTGCCATACCCGGTCGAAGGCCTTCGAGACATCAAGGGAGACGGCAATCGCTTCCCCATTTTTCTCGAGGGCCTCGCCCCACAAGTGAGTGGCATACACTAGTAGGTCCCCAGTTGACCGATTGCGTTGAAAACCGTACTGTCGGTCACTGAGGAGATCGTTACCTTCCAGGTAAGCCAAGAGGCGCGAGTTCAATACACGCTCCATAATCTTGCAGAGTATGGAGGTTATTGAAATCGGCCGATAGTTGGTAGGATCGGCACGACTACCCTTTTTGGGCACGGGCTGCACGTTGGCAAGCTTCCAGGACTTGGGCACTATACCAGTCCTAAATGAGAGGCGATACAGGCGCGTCAATACAGGAGACAACTCGGGCGCACAAGCCTTAAGAACAATCGCTGGTATACCATCTGGACCACTAGCCTTATTCACGTCCAGACGACACAATACTCTCAGAACCTCCTTGTTTCTAATGCGAACCTCCGGCATTGAAGTTCCGCAATGAGGTAAATTAGGTGGAGTAGCACTGCCAGTGTCAAGACGCGAACTATGGGCAAAGAGAGATGCAAAGAGACCTGCTTTCTCTCTCGCCGTATGAGCCAGTGCTCCATCAGGCCTAACCAGCGGAGGCAGTGTGGGCCGACAGAAGTTCGCCTCGACCGATTTGGCTAGGGACCAGAAAGATCTGCTACCGGAAGGGTGCGCAGCTTTTAATATGTACTTTTGCAAACCTGTCAAAACACCCATTGAAAATAAACATTAAACTCTGAGGAAAAATATAATGCTCCATTTGTTATAGGATGGTGAGGGAGGGGGGGGGAGTTTCGTGGGAATATTAAGGGGTGAGGGGGGGGGAGTAAGGTAGGGGGGGGATACAGGAGGGACTGTGAAGTAGGCGGTACCAAATTTTATGTTAACTGACCCCCTTAATGGTTGTCAGTCAACATAAAATTTAATGTATAGTGTTAAGTGTAAATAAATAAATAAATAAGTGTATCCGTGTTTGCATAGATCTTCTATTTTTATTGAAAAAAAAAAAAAAAAACTCGTAGACCTTGTAGTACCAAGCTCGTGCCACGGGCGCCTCTGTGCTTATATCCCCCACTTAACTTCCGTTCGCCTTGCCCGATCATTTTTCGTAACGCTTTCGCCAGCTTACTCCCCAAGTCAAGCGTGCCTAAAGAAGTTTCACTTCAATAATAAAGAACTCTGGCCATGTCTCAAGAGAGTGCTAAGGTACTTGAAAGGTACTGCTGATTTAAAATTAAGTTATAAAAGATCTGTCTACAATAATATTCTATGTGGCTACGTAGACTCAGATTGGGGTGGCAGTGATTCAAACGACAGGAAAAGTACAACTGGGTATTTCTTTAAGCTCTTGGAGCATTGCTCTATAACCTGGAGTACAAAGAAACAGATGTCAGTTGCTGCCTCTTCAACTGAGGCGGAGTATATTGCATTGTATGAAACTGGGGGGGTTCGGGCGTCCCCGCAGTCTCCAGATCAATCTCCCACTGGCGCAGCATCGTTGGTAGTGTTGTTGGGTTTATCATTGCATCACCTCGCTCAACTGCCGTCTTCCTTCCTATTCACTCAGTTTATCAAAATGAAAAGTTTTAAAAAGAAAAGTAGGTGTGCACAGCGGGCGCACGTCCTCTCATTTAAAGTGCACCTCTCAAACATTCGAGGTCTGCACTCCAATATCGATGCAGTCCATCACCACCTTGAGACTGAAAAGCCCCACCTACTTTTCTTGACGGAGACCCAGATCAGATGTCCGTCTGATGCGGCATACCTCAACTACCCGGGATACTCTTTGGAGCATCATTTCCTGCAGCGTGCCGGGGTCTGTGTGTATGTCCGCAATGACATCTGTTGCCGGCGTCTCCGTCACCTCGAAGACTCGCATCTATCGTCCTTATGGCTGTTGGTTGACACTGGTGTGGACAAAATTGTCTACACCTGTGTCTATCGATCGCACAGCGGTGACCAGGAGACAACTCGACTATTTGACCACCTCAGTGTGTCTGCTGACAATGTACTGCATCAGCACCCTGACGCACAGTTCGTCGCTCTGGGGGACTTTAATGCCTGCCACCAAGACTGGCTTTTCCCATACCAGAGGACCGACCACGCTGGGAGAGAAGCGCGAAACTTTGCGCTATCAATGGGCCTTTCCCAGCTGGTGGAAGAAGCGACTAGGGTGCCTGATGTGGCTGGTCATACCGCCAATTGTCTGGACCTTCTGCTGACCACTGATCCGGACAGATGTGTTGTTACAGTTTCCTCACCGTTAGGAACTTCAGACCACTGTCTGGTGAAGTCTGTGACGTCCTTCTCCCCACCTGATTGCGACTCGCGTGGTGAGCGGCGAATATGGCGTTACAAGTCAGCAGATTGGGATGAGATGCGCCACTTCTTTGCATCTTATCCTTGGCAGCAGGTCTGCTTCTCTTCTAGCAATCCATCGAGCTGTGCGGACGCTATAACCGACGTGGTGCGTCAAGCTATGGAGTATTTTATCCCCTTCAGTGACGTGCCCGTCGGTGGCTCGGCTCGCCCATGGTTTAACGCCGACTGTGTTCAAGCTGAACAGCGTAAGCACACGGCATTCCTCGCCTGGGTTGACGCTCGTGACCGCAGAGCTCTGGATCTAAGCTCAAAGAAGAGAGCCTTTAACCGTGCTGCCAAGTCCTACAAAAAGGCGCTTAAGAAGGCTCGCTTCGACCGCATTACTAACATTGGTAACAAGCTCTCTGCGCACCCTTCCGGTAGCAGATCTTTCTGGTCCCTAGCCAAATCGGTCGAGGCGAACTTCTGTCGGCCCACACTGCCTCCGCTGGTTAGGCCTGATGGAGCACTGGCCCATACGGCGAGAGAGAAAGCAGGTCTCTTTGCATCTCTCTTTGCCCATAGTTCGCGTCTTGACACTGGCAATGCTACTCCACCTAATTTACCTCATTGCGGAACTTCAATGCCGGAGGTTCGCATTAGAAACAAGGAGGTTCTGAGAGTATTGTGTCGTCTGGACGTGAATAAGGCTAGTGGTCCAGATGGTATACCAGCGATTGTTCTTAAGGCTTGTGCGCCCGAGTTGTCTCCTGTATTGACGCGCCTGTATCGCCTCTCATTTAGGACTGGTATAGTGCCCAAGTCCTGGAAGCTTGCCAACGTGCAGCCCGTGCCCAAAAAGGGTAGTCGTGCCGATCCTACCAACTATCGGCCGATTTCAATAACCTCCATACTCTGCAAGATTATGGAGCGTGTATTGAACTCGCGCCTCTTGGCTTACCTGGAAGGTAACGATCTCCTCAGTGACCGACAGTACGGTTTTCAACGCAATCGGTCAACTGGGGACCTACTAGTGTATGCCACTCACTTGTGGGGCGAGGCCCTCGAGAAAAATGGGGAAGCGATTGCCGTCTCCCTTGATGTCTCGAAGGCCTTCGACCGGGTATGGCACGCTGGCCTTTTGAGTAAGCTTCCAGCGTACGGCATTTCCGCTGGCCTGACTGGCTGGGTAAAAGACTTCCTGACTGAACGGTCCCTCCGAGTTGTTGTCGACGGATGTTCATCTGAGCCCATGTCGACCAATGCCGGTGTTCCTCAGGGGTCTGTTCTCTCTGCAACTCTGTTCCTGCTGCATATTAATGATCTGCTGATGCCCGGTATCTATGGGTATGCAGATGACAGCACAGTTGTGGAGAGATACCTGCCGGAAGCTCGGGCTAGTAAGGAAACTATCCGGTCCGAAAGAGAGGCCATGGTAGAGCGTGTGAGTGCTGCACTGCAGGCAGTCTCCGAATGGGGCAATGCCAATCTTGTAGCATTCAATGCCGCCAAAACACAGGCGTGTCTTTTCACCGCCAAAAGGAGCCCGTTCACCCTGGCTCCTACTTTTCAGAATGTATCCTTGGAGTGTACCGACCGCCTTCAGCTTTTGGGAGTTGAGATTTCCTCGAGCCTTAACTTTGGGCGGTTCATTGAGTCCAAGGCCAGGGTGGCTGCCAGAAAACTAGGCGTCATCGCGAAGGTCCGGCGGTACTTCACACCTGGGCAGCTTCTAATTTTATACAAAGCACAGGTCCGTTCGTGTGTGGAGTACTGCAGCCACATTTGGGCTGGTGCTGCGAAATGTCACCTTGCCACTTTGGATTCGGTGGAGAGGCGTGCGAAGAGGCTGATTGGCGACCCAGACTTAACTCGAAACGGTCTCCAAAGCCTGGAGCACAGGCGTAGAGTGGCCAGCCTTTCGGTCTTCTATAGGATGCATTCTGGTGAGTGTGCAAGGGAATTGCATGATTTAATTCCCCCATCTCCGTTCCATCATCGGACGACCCGTCGTACGGCGAGTTTCCACCCTTACGTTGTTGACACCACTGCGATCCGGACGAAGCGTTTTGCTTCCTCCTTTATACCGCGTGCATCGAGGGACTGGAACAATTTGCCGGCGTCGGTGTTTCCGTCACATTACGATTTGAGTGTCTTCAAGGCTAGAGTGAATAGGCTCTTAATAAACTAGCGCGCTTTACCATCAACGATCGCGTCACTGCTTAACATCAGGCGGGATTGCGGTCAAGCGCTGGTTTATAATTTATAAAAAAAAAAAAAAAAAAAAACTGTTAGGGAGGCATTATGGCTTAAATCGCTTCCAGTTAGTATTGAGGTTGATACCGATAAACCTATCATAATCTATGAGGATAACAATGGCTGTATAAGCATTGCAAATAATCACAAGCGTACTAAACATATTGATATAAAATATCATTTTTGTAGAGAACAGATTGAGAAAAATGTAATAAAATTAAATTACATTCCAGCAGGTCAGCAGCTGGCAGATGTTCTGACCAAGCCATTACCTGCTATCACTTTTCAAGAGATTAGAAGTAAAAAGATTCTGTTCGGTTTTTTGTTATTAGTTTAATGATATGAATTAGAATGATTTAATGTAAATGGTACCTGATTAAGGTTTTCTGGGTTTCCCTTAATCCTTGCAACAAATGTTGGGCCATGAGATGTATTACCCAGCAAACACTAGGAAGATAATATAGATAGTATTTATTTACTTTGATTTGTTTTATTTGTACAATTGACAGATTAATTTTTGAGGAGGCGTGTTGATTTATTTATCTAATTACAAAAATCAATCTTCAGTCGATTCTGTAATAATCGATATATTGTGGGTACTTATTTAATAAATAAGTAAACCCCTACTACCCACAACATCAGTTTTTCTCTTGGTTGTTTGCGCTTCTGTATAGACGGACGTATAACTTTCCTAGTGATTTATAAATTGGCTGATATTATACACACTTATAAAAAGCCTATAATTCGTTTTATTCAAGTGTTAGAACCAAGATATCCTACACAGACATAAATAATGAATTAATTTTAGAGATAAAATTCTCATATAAAATTACAGTGATGACTCCACAAGAAGGAATAGAAAATAGAGTAATAGACAGCTGTGTACTACAAAATAATACACTAAAACTGAAAAGAAATCATAACTATTATTACCAAGGCCAAGGTCAGTTACATGTGACACGCCGCATATTTTGTTATTTTATTTTGTGGAGCCCAATGGGACTAATTTACGAAATAATTGAAAGAGACGACGAATTATGGAGAAATGTAGAACCAAAATTACAAACTTTTTATACCAATGTCTTCTCTCTGAAATAACTGATTGTCGCATTCCAAGAAATTTAGCTATAAGGGAAAGGGATGAAAATACGACTTAATAAACTCTTGTTTTCTTATAAACTTACCCCCTTATTCATAAACGCTGCTTAAAGTTAACTAGTGATTAGCGATTCTTTACCGATACATTTTTGACCTTTTAACGTAAGTTAACTTAAATTATCCTTGATGAATAAACCCCTTAAACACTGTGCTGTTTATTCATAAACGATGATTAAAGTTAAGTGACGTGCAAACGTCTAAATTGTATGTTTAAAGAATCGCTAATCACTAGTTAACTTTAAGCAGTGTTTATGAATAAGGGGGTTAGTGTTTTAATTTACATACCCACATAAAACCCGCAAGTACTCGGTCTCCGTGGCGCAGCGGTCAACACGCCTGCCTGCGACGTGGAGGCCCCGGGTTCGATCCCCGGCCAGGTTGTGATGGAAAACGATCTTTTCCTGACTGGCCTGGGTCTTGGATGTTTATCTATATATGTATCTATTATAAAATATAGTATCGTTGAGTTAGTATCCCAAAACACAAGTCTCGAGCTTACTTTGGGGCTAACTCAATCTGTGCAATTTGTCCGTATAAAAAAAAATAAATAAAAAAAAAAAAGTAAGTCCTGAAGAATGCCTCTGCCTTACACTAAGTCATATCTTAACACTGCTTCAACAATACAATATAATACTGACAATCATACGATTATCATTCATTTTTAAATATCGATATCGGTATCCATCACTAGAGTCCCTATCGATAAAAAATATCGACAATTCCTACTTTTCTATCAGTGTATGGTACGTATATGCTTTACCCTCCCTCTCTCCAACATCTCCCCGTAAAGCGCGAAAGGGACAGTTGCAGCACAAACTGATGTTACCTACAAAAACGTTGATCAAAAGACGTTTCGTATTCCGCTGTTTTCTTTTTCAAAACACGACAGATCTCAATATTTTTTATAACAAAATTTAGAAGGAAGGTATACCTACGCTTCTATCATTTTCTCTTTTGACAAAAACTCGTCACATTTGTATAAGAGTCGTCAGAACATCGCGGTAAAAGTGGGTTATTTTTCGGAACTTTGAAATCTCATATCTCTTTTATTAATTAAGTGCAAAACCAAGATGTAAAATTGTAGAAAAAAATTATAACTCGAAAAGCGCTATCCACGAAGAAAATAGCGGAATACGTTTGTATAGAGAAAACGCACTAGAGTCCCCTCTTAATCATTCCGCTTCTAACAAAATAATTCTGCATATTTTGGTGGGGTGCGGGGTAACACGCTCAAATACATAAGTCACGAGTACAATGGTACACATCAATTAAAAAATCGATTCAAGAAGTAGTTTTTTTAAGTTATTAGATTGTTTGATCCACTAAAATTGCAAAGGGGAACGCCCGTGCATGCCTAGTCCGTAGTAGTTTTCGTGCATAGCAGCTGTCCACGCAGACGCATCGCTCACTCGAGTATGAGAGAGACAGATGACGAACGTTGCCGAATCAGAGCGGAGGCCGATTGTGCCTCTTTGTCGCTCGTTCCGCGCTCTCGCTTGCACTTCAAGCCAGCCAATAAGCCGGCTCCGTCGAATTATAAGACGATATCACGTCAAAAGTAGTTTTTTTTTTTTTTTTGGTCTATAACTATCAACGCGGATAACATTCGCTGACACAGCCATTGGGTAACAATGTGTGCAAGTTCTGGAGTGGGAACCGCGTACTGGCAGATGTACCTTTGGGGGGTCACAATTTTGCCCTTGTGTTAAAGCCGCAAGAACTCGTTGGACGCGAGAAGCACGGAACCGGTAGAAGTGAAAGTGTAAGGGGAAGGTCTATGTACAACAGTGAACATTTTTCAGCTGAGACTATGATGATGATGACGTGTGTAGGTAGCGGACAAGGCATGCGGTGCAAAATAGGGGTGAAAAGACACCGTACACACACCGTTTAGGTTAGCACGAGGTTAATGAAATACCCGCTATTCTGGAGGTTTTCTTTGCGGCCTACTTTGGTACGAGGTTATTCCGTCATAATAGACTTCGTCAGATTTACTTACCTAGTATTTTTAGTAGCCACATTTTAATCACGTGTAGGCAATTGTCAATCAGTTTGTTATTTGACAGGATTATACTAATATTGTTCTTCAGTCCCTTTTTTTCTTTCTTTCTTGTTTGGCTTCGCACGGTTTATGCATTATGCGGTTTATGTCACGTACCTAATGAATTATTCTTGTCGAAAAAGACGACCGCGTGAACCGTCTTACGAGGGAGGTTTGAGCAAAGTCATGATGTAGCCACTATGCTGCGATATTTCACTGTTCTTTATGAATTATTTGCTGAATGCCTTTTTACTTAGTAAACAACACTATAAATAATTCTACAAGTCCAATTAAATATGAGCGTGACACTCAGCTTGACTTTCCCGCCAAAACTCCCTTCTGTCACTTTTTTAATTAAACAGAAAATAAAAGATACAGCGAACTTAAATTTAGTTTAGTTTGTGAACAGAGGGAATGTATATTTAACACACATACCCACTGACAAGCTCTTCTCTTCCACTCCCACAGGTCCCAGCTGTAGTTCTTCTCCTTGTACTCATCCATTGGATGTGCTTCCGTCTGAATATCCTTGTCGAACACCTTTGCTGTAAAATGTGAATAAGAAAAAAGATTGTGGTCACAATATTTTTGGGTAACATAGAATCTGTTCGTCTTAGAAATGGCAGCTCCTATATTTGATTTTGTTCAGCCGACTAATTCTAAACTCGCCAACTGCATTTCGAATATGACGAAAAACCCACGATGAATTTATTTCATAATAACTTAAGCCCGCGACTTCTGCGTGAAATTTCGGCAGCCGACCTATCCGCGTCTTTGCGTATCGCCCACCTGCTCTATTACTTCATTTTCGCTCAGCATTCCTAGCGCTCGGCTTCTATGCTGAATAAAATTTGAATATAGCTACTCACTCTTGGGCACTCTAACAACAACGAGCTCGTCGATATCTTTGACGTTGAACACGTGCTCCACGATGTTCAGCAAGTTGATGAGGTGCGGGTTGTTACGCGCGTGGTTCAACACCTCATTAACATACCTGAACAGAAACGTTATAATAGGCTATTTGACAGATTTATAATTTATATCTGAATTACTTGGTTGCGGTTAAGAAGGTCACCGAAAGTATTTTTTTTTTATTTTTATTTGCATGTTTCTTACGAAATACGTAAGAAACATGCAAATAAAAATTCAAATAAGCCGCCGAAACGCTTTATTCAGCAATATGGCGTCGCGCCTTGTAAGTGACGTCACAAGCATATAAACGATTTTCGGTTCCGCGGTGGGGTTTGTTGTTGTTTATTTAATAAAATGGTTTCCAAGTGGTGTGCTGTACTGGGTTGTAAAAATACATCGATAAAATACCTGAAAATACATAGAACAACAACAAGTGCTGAAGTGCGTATGACGTCATCGTGACATTAGCCAATCCGGATTGTTTCACAATATGTGGCGCGAGATACAAAAAGTCAAACATATTTTTGTGGTTTTCTATCTATTAATTGTAATTATTTTTATTAAAACTCACGTAAATGACATAAAAAACACTAATATTAGGCATTTAAAGCAAATAATCACAAAAAAATCATACTGTCAAATAGCCTATTACTTAATCCTAATATTATAAACCTGAAAATTTGTCATAAGGAATGACTGTTTGTTAGTCTTTCACAGAAAATCCACTGAACTGACTTTGATGATATTTTATAATAATGTTACGAATGAGCCTTATGTAAATGGCATAAGGTTCAATATTGCGTGACATGCCTTACGTAACTTTTAAGCCTTATATGTTGGGGCCTAGATATTGTAGAGGTACGATCTAAAAATGAATTGCTAGACCTAAGGTGACCTATCGAACGGTACAATTTCATCAATATTGACAACGAAGGGTCAATATCGAAATTTCTAGAAGCTTTGTTGATTGTCGAAGCGAGATAATCAATTAAGAAGCGATAATTGAGAATATCTACAGCGACAACTGAAACTAGAACTTCGAGGACTACATCGGGTGACTTCTGTAGTGTTGTTGTGTTTGTACGATACGGACTTTGTGGACATCACGGACGACTTCGGTGTAACATCAGCTACGTTATTCTTGTCATTAGCTACTATCGACTGTAGGTACCATACTTGTCAATAAACCCGGCATTTTAGTACCCCTAGCCCGTAACAATAATATAGCTTATACATCAGAATAAGACATGGTGGGATACTTGTAACCAAAAAATCCCGTGGAATCGACACTTATGCGCATGAAGCCGCGCGCCACTGTTAGTTACTCATAATGCTAGATAAAGGGAATAGTGGCCAAAGCAACCAGCGCCTTCCAAAAGTGAGCTGAATTGATGATACGTCAAAGAGGTAGAGACGGAATGGGGAGTATGGTAGACAAAAGCATAATTAATGATGATATGACTTGTACCTGTCAGGCTCCTTACTGAACCGAGCAGCCATCTTGACGCAGCAGAATCCGTAGAACCGGCCCTTACTCTTGATGAGGCCTATTTTTATGTTGCTGGGCACCAGTGCACCCACGCTTAGGCATAGTCCGCAGAATCCTAGAAACTGGAGAACACAAAAAGTCCAGTCCGTCTGATGTCAAACTACAAGCATAGGTACTTATGGTCTAAGTTTGAGAACAGGTTTTCTATATTTATCTACTTTCAGGTTTTGAGGGACTAGTGACTAAAATAATAACAGCCGTACATGTCGATTTATCTGGTTAAGTAACGCTACCCGCTGTTGTTCTGGATGGGTGACCATCTACACATACCGAGACCCCCTTGTGCCTCGGAAAGCATGTTAAGTAGGTAGTTAGTTGGTCCCAGTGGCCATTTGTCCGAAAGTCTTGTCGTAGGTACTTTTGGATAAACAAGAAACGACCTACAAAACTAAAACTCGTGGTGAATTAAGACCACAGTCTCTCATAGAAAGAAGGCCTGTTCAAATCATTGGCAGACGACTGGAAGACTGTCATTTGACTGAATTATTTGAATAAATAACTTGATGTTTTACCTCTGTTTGCTTAAACGCGAGAAGCTCGGAGCTGCTGGGGTAACAGACGTAATTCGGCAACGACGCCAGAAACAAGCGCTCTTCCGTGCTTGGACGTAGGCTGACCCTGGTCTGTTTAGATACAAAAAAAATATCAATTGATATGGACAAAAGGATATCATTTTCTTTGGGCCTTTTCTGAAAGACCAACAAGAACTAGCCATTTAGAGCAATCGTTAATATGACGCTAATGTTATAGGATTCCGATCGCTACGTACTAACATTTGCTTCGGATGATTAATTCTAGTAAAATCTATCATTACTTTATGTGTTCGAGCACTTTCATAAATCAATAAATGTTTGGATTTTTTTAATTTTCGAACTCTCATAACTTTTCTCTGAACAATCCTACAATCATCATCATCTCAGCGTTAATCCCAGTTTTTGTTGACTTTCAGAAAAGGCCCAATAATATATGGAGCTTGAATGATCTCCTTTATTAAGTACCGACTGTGATGAATCTATAATTATGTAGCTATAAACAAATGGAATAGACACGGGCGCAAGGCGGGTGGGGCAGTAGCACTAGCAAACGCAAAGAGAGCAAACGGGTCGCCAAGTCGAGCGGACTTGCAGTACGACTATTACGAAATATTACTTTTGACTATAGTAATTGTTTTATTACACCAAATACTTACCCTTGTGACAAGTGAACGTCACACCGAATGACTTATATTGCCTACCGTTTGGATAAAAACAAGGAAGAAATGGTGAACGGAATAGAAACAGAGATTCTTTTTAACCGACTTCAAAAAAAACGACCCTTATGTATGTAGGTAATATTTCCAGAACTGCCCAGTTTTCGTAAATATGTTAGTCTATATCAGCGTCTGAACAAATGTGTAAAATTTCCAAAGTGTATGTATGTATGTTTTTATGTTTGTGCGCACATATTTCCGGAACTACAAGTCCGATTTAAGTAATTCTTTATTTATTGTATTAGGTATTGTTCAGCTTAGAGAAAATTGCAAGTTTCATCAAAGTCGGTTTAATAGTTTTTAACTTAGGGATTTTTTTTCGTATTGATGAGAACTTATTCTAACATGGGTTAGGGCTGCCACTGTTATTATGAGGTGAAAAAAGTAATTTCGGAATTTCAACTAAGACTAAGAAATTAAAAAAAAAAAAACAAAATAGAAACCGACTTTCAAAAACACTTAAAAGAAAAAAATAATTTTACTTTCGTCATGGCTCTAGAAGTCGGTGTCTCGAGGTTTCTGTTGTTTAGCTCGTTAACAACTTCTAGAGCAATGACAAAAGTTTTTTTTTTTCAAAAAAAACTATTTTGATATTCAATTCTTTGATTGAAGCCGACCCATTGCTTCTATGAAAGGATGTCGCTACGAATTTTTTTATAATTTCCGCGCGTAAAATGGGCCGATTTGATGATTCGAACCCCTGGGCGCACCGTATTTACTAGCATCTGTGGCACTGGCAAACCAACCGACAACAATGATGCCGAGTAGGGACCGGTGTCGGCAAGGAAAAAGATCCTTGGGCATCCCTGCAGAAATGCTGGCTTCCCTGACATGCGTTCATAGGAATAATCAGCCGTACTTAAGCATGCCGAGCTACTCCCGAGTGTTGCCTCGGCGCGGCGAGCGACGACGTAGCGATAGATTCCGAAGCAACCTCAAAGCTTCCTATGCAGTAGCCTTAAGCATACCGAAGCGGTATTTTTGTTAGTATGATGGTATATCGTGGTAATTTCTACTTTATTGACATTTATCAGCTAAAATGCTTAGCCGTGCCAATGCTGATAATGGGCGCAGGGCCTAGTAGCGGGTTCGATTCCCGCACGGAACAAATATTGGTAGGACCTACAACTAGTTGTTCCGGGTCTGGCTGTTTGTGTATGTGAATTTATATGTTTGTAAACGCACCCACGATACAGGAGAAATTCCTAGTGGGACCTTTTTAAAGAATAAAAATAATTATGAATTTAAATTATACAGTACCATTAATTAGCGCTCTTTTAAATTATACAAATTGCTAACTAATTTAATCAGACTCTGTAGGTAGGTGCACAACATATCCACTTACCTGATCAGAAGTGACAGTTCTATCCCCCAGCAGCTTTTTGATGATTTCGTGAGGCATCGTGTTCTGTTCCTGGATATTTGCCAAGGTGGCCATCAGTTTGTTCACCGTGGATACGAGAAACATGCAGTTCTGCATCGCGCGCCATACTTCCCATAGTTTGGTGAAGAGCGGCTGTAATGAAAGTGACATTATTTTATAGTTTACTAGGTGAGCGGTTTGACACGTATAAGTTTGGACTATCCAATGCAAATTAAAGAACTCTTCCGTGTTGTGCGTCATGCTGCCTCTAATCTATGAGCCATCGGCGCAATCACAAATCAAATCAAGAGTTATTGGGATTGCCCGAGGATCATCACATTTTGCACGTCGAAGTTACATAAGGGAGTATCCACACTTGACCATACTATTATTCAGCTTTTGTCGTTCTTTTGTTCTATAGAAAAAGCTGAACCGAACTGATTTCTTCTAAATAATTATTGGTGTTCTTTTTTTATAATTAGTATTTTTTGTTTTTCAGTTTGGGGTAACTTTACTAAATACTTACAAAAACATTAACTACCGGAACAGCCGCCTTGTACTTGACAGCCGCATGCAATTCCTGTAGTACGGCATGCGTTCTCTGGACGTACTGATCAGCCTTCTGCGTCATAGACTCCACGTCAGCTAACAACTTGCGAATGAACACCTCGTACTGACGGTTGAACGCTAACAAGTCGAAGATTTCTTTATAATCTTCACTGGAAGGAAATATGGTATAATGTCAACATCAGAAGCGGTGGAGTCGTGCCCCGACTCACATATACAAGGTCGTGGCTTCGGAACCAGTTAAACACCCTACTTTCTGTAAATTATTACAACATCATCAAGTCAAGAAGTCGTGGTGGCCTAATGTTTAAAACACCAGCCTCTCAAGCATGAGTCCGCGGGTTCGATTCCAGGTCAGGCAAGTACCAATGTAACTTTTCTTAAGTTATATGTACTTTCTAAGTATATCTTAGACACCAATGACTGAAGGTGAAGGAAAACATCTTGAGGAAACCTGGACTTTGGGTCTGAAATCGCCAGCCCGCATTGAGCAAGCGTGGTGATTACGCTCAGTCCTTCTCTGTATGAGAGGAGACCTGTGCCCAGCAGTGGGACAATAAAAAAGGTTGATGATGATGATGATTACAACACTAGCTGCGGCCTTCGGTTTCACCAGCACATGTACTAAGTTTCGAGCCGGTGGGAATATCCGGAGAAAAAGTATCCTATTTATTATTCTTATTATAAACCATTTCGATAGTTTTTGCATGTAAGAGTAACAAACATCCATACGAACTTTCACATTTATAAAGTAAAATCTCCAATTGGGGATTGGAGGTCGCGGGCGGGAGTGACCTCAGGGAAGGTAGCGCACAGTGGTTATGTGCTGCCTAGTGCCTTGTATAGTCAGGTTTAGAAAGAAGACCCTATTACAATCTCCGCTAAGATGTGCCCTATCAGGCGTTGCATAGAGGGGCTCAAGATTAATTTTCTGAGAATTAACTTCCCTCAACAGTGGTCACCATCTAGCACCGGAGTGGTTTTAGTGAGGTAAAAATCACACTCCCTGGTTTAATAATTATAAACTAGCTTGCTGGAATGCTTGACTGCAATCCCGCCTGATGGTACGCCAGTGATGCAATCATTGATGGTAAAGGGCGCTAGTTTATTAAGCATATTCACTTAAAAACTTAGTGAATAGGGTATTTGACTAAAACCCTATCCAAACTAATTAGTCCGTCAGTCAGATTTCCAAAATATACTAGACACGTATTTTCTCTTTTTTCATATAAACAAAAAATTAAGAAGGAACGCACTGTGTCGCAGTGCGTTGAAAACTCGTGTGACGTCACTGCACGCTACACTTTTTAGCGCGCAGTGACATCACCAGCCACCACTTCTGATCTTTGATGCCTTTTATATTTGTCAATATTTATTGATTTGATTAAACAAAATATACGTAAGTATCCAATATTTTTCTATAATCTGAATGACGGACTAAATAGATTTTTTTTTTACCCAGGAAACATCCCTATTGGAAGGAAGACGGCAGTTGAGCGAGGTGATGCAATGATGAACCCAACCACATGACCAATGATGCTGTGCCAGAGGGAGACTGATATGGAGAACCTCCACGACGAAACTCCAGACACAACAACATTTAGTGTATCGTACGCGGCACACATCGCAACACAACTGCTCAGACCCGTCCTCAGTACGGCTTCAACTGACATCATGCCGGAACACGATGAATCGCTTGGCGGCAAGACTGTCTGGTGGATGTTTCCATCCAAAAAACAAAAAAATAAGAAGGATAACGGAAAACCGCATTGGGTCCACGTGGTGGAATAGGGCGTACTCTCTCTAACAGAGGAAGACTTGTTTTCTACCCAATGGAAACGTTATAGGGTAAGCAGAACAGGTAATTGCACACGAAATGATAATGTTGTAGATAATGTCATTTCAGAGCTAGATTTTGGAGTTGTCACAGGGTCTGCTACTAAGCGAGCATCTGGAAATCGAAACGAAAATAAACACATGATTTGGAATTTAACTCACATAGTAACTTCTTTATTCTTAGTCATGTCAACCATAACATTTCCGGTCTCGTCCTGCATCGTGATAACGTCCTCGATGGCTGTCGTGAGGGTATTGACCCTCTGCATCACTGTTATCAGGGAATTTGATAACAACACAGAGCATGCCTTCGCAGCGTCCACCAGGTTGTGGGGAACTACAGCACAAACAGTTTATGCTTAGAAATAATTACTACAATTGGCTAAATTTGAGGGTGCATACGGCAAAAGTACGTATGGTGAAAAAGTTGTAAGTATTTATAATAATGGTACAGATATGCCAGATTTGTGTATTAAATTTTCAACTTCATCGCTAAAGTATTAAGGCTCAGGTTGATTGGGAATATTTGATAGTTTCGTATAGCTTGACCTGCTGTCGTCCATACATACAAACGAAACTAATTGGTCTCCTTTGCACCATTGCTGGTGCAGGTCAATAGTGCAAACGGTACAACGGGGTTTTAATGGCCAAATTACCTAACAAATTGAAAGAAGTGTATTCGCATGCAGCAAAATAGCCTCCTAAATGTAACCTATATTTTTGACGTTTTAACGTCACTTAACGCTAAACACCATTTATGAATAAACACCATAAACGATGATTAAAGTTAAGTGACGTGCAAACGTCAAAAAATGTATGGTTAAACAGTTGCTAATCACTAGTTAACTTTTAGCAATGTTTATGAATAAAGGGGTATGTATTTTTCTTCTGAATTTCAATTCGTTGTCATCTTGGCACACACACTCTTTTCTTGCCATAACTTTCACAAATTCATAATTTCTTGTCGCGATTATTATATAGTTTTTCGTTTTTTTGGTCTTCCCATAATCTTATACTAGTTGATTACACGTGTTTAGCGAAATTACAAAAAAACAAACATTACGTTCAAACTAACGATCAGGTATCCCTTCGCCCCCCTTCTTGCAGTCCCTATTGAAGAGTCTTACGCCTGCCGTGTAGCCCAGCAAAACTTGTAATTGTTGCAGCTTCTCCTTACGCGGTAGCGCTACAAATAATTTCAAATCTTCCATGCTGAAGACGCTTTCCAAGGCTGCCATGCCTTCTTTTAAAGTCTGTAAAATTTTAAAGTAAAATAATCTATAGGCAATGGGGGTAAAAAGTCGTGGTGGCCTAGTGGTTAAAACTTCTTCTTCTCCAGTATGCGGGATGGATTCCAGGTCAGGCAAGTACCAATTTGATGTAACTTTTCTAAGTTATATGTAGGTACTTTCTAAGTATATCTTGGACACCAATAACTGATTACAAGGTGAAGGAAAACATATTGAGGATACCTGAACTAAGTATGAAATCGCCAACCCGAATTGAGCAAGCGTGGTGATAACGCTCAATCCTTCTCTTTATGTGAGGAGACCTGTGCCCAGCAGTGGGACGATAAAAAATTTGGGGATAAGGTCGGAAATCTATCTGGGGGCAATTCTCTTATAAACTGCTGATCGAATTGAATGATAGTCAACAGTAGGGGTGGTAGGCACAGATAATAGTAGGTATAGATAGTTCAATCCACGAAGACGCGCCCCACCAATTTTAGGTTGAGGGGATCGCGGGGCGCGGTGAGTTTTCTCCGAGCGTCAGTCACGGACCGTCAGTGGTTCGATGCACACAAGTAGTACAACCTGTATTCCAAAAATCCAGACTCGACACGAAAGTTGCTCTACTTTATATTTTTTTAAAATGTCGAAAAAATCTCAGCGTGTTGTACTTAAAAGCCAGGTATGTAAATTAGGTATTGTTACGAAACACATAAAATAATAAAAGAAAAGTAGTTTAATTCAAAATTAAATTTTACTAACTAGACTTCATTTTATATTTAAAAGTAAGACTAATGTTATTTCTTTTTTTTTTTAATTGTAGGCAAGAGAAATTATTTCTAAAGTTTACGATTTCATGAAAAAAGAAGCAAGTAAAAATTTTGCAGAAAAACTCACTGATGCTCGATGGAGAACCGCACAGGCTGTTGGAATATCTGAAAGCACAGTGACTAGAATTCTACGCGAAAGAAAGGCTTATACTGAGACAATAAAGCAAACTACAGTATCTACTATGGAGTCTAATATAACTATGGAGACGGATGCGATAGTTTCTGTAGCCCAAAGTGAAGAGCGTACAACAGAGCCGACTACGGAAATGGATATTGATTCTAAAAATGAAGCGAGTACGTCGCATTCGAATTTAGCAGGCAGAAGTGCTTCTATTTTTACATCACCTATGAAGAAGAGAAGGGTAAGACCACGAAAAATTAATTTAGATAAATTTGATATTGGTGTAGTCCGAAGAACTATCCAAAACTGCCATAAAGAACATCATCAATTTCCAACATTATCACGACTTAATACTATTTTGAAAGACCGTATACAATTTAATGGATGTAGAACCACCCTAAGAACATTGTTAATTAAGCTTGGTTATAAATGGAGAAAAACTGAGAATAATAGGAAGGTCCTAACCGAAAAACATGATATTCAAATGTTAAGATTGAAATATTTAAAACAGGTAAAATCTTTTCGTAATGCAGGTAGACCTATAGTGTACACAGATGAATCATATATTCATACCAACCACGTGCAAAAAAAATCTTGGGCCGACAAAGGCTCTAAAACAGCAATGAAACAAAATTTAACAAAGGGTGTGCGCATAATTATAGTACATGCCGGAAGTGCTGAGGGTTTCGTACCAAATGCGTTGTTAACGTACAGAGCAGAGATCAAATCCGGAGACTACCACGATAATATGAACTCGGATAATTACTTAAAGTGGCTTAAGGAGAAACTAATACCAAATCTCCCAAATGAAGCCGTGGTAGTCTTGGATAATGCAGCCTATCACAATACTAGTTCGGAAAAAATACCCACATCCAACTCCAACAAATTAGACATGCAGACTTGGCTGAATGCAAAAAATATCAATTTTGTACCAACCTACAAAAAGCCTGAACTTTATGACCTTATATTAAAAAACAAAGAAAACTTCCGCAAGTACAGAGTTGACGAATTATTAAATGAATATGGATTCACAGTGCTTCGGCTGCCTCCTTATCACCCAGAGTTAAATCCAATCGAAAACATTTGGGGTATTGTAAAAAACGACGTTGCTAGCCGCAATATCAATCAAAACTACACTTCGATTATGCCCATTTTAAATGAAGCATTTGATCGAGTAAATAAAGATGTCTGGTTCAATACTTGTCAGCACGTGGAAAAAATAGAAGACGAATACATGAGACACTGTGATCTTGATTTCAATTTTATTATAAATGTCATTGACGATTTTTATTTCAATAAAAAAAGTTCCATAAAACTTTTTCACGTATTTCATTTATGTCTCTAATTACCTCCTATTATTATATAAAAATGGTATTATAATTGTATATTAACTAATAATCACATAAAATATCCACACCTCAATTTTCCTTGCAGTCGGGTAAAGAGTATAAAATTGAAGTAGAGCATCTTTCACTTTGACCATGACGCTCTCTCCTGATTAGTCAATTTATTGTAGTGTGGGTGTGCACTCATAGATAATTATTGTGTACGGATAACACTCAAACATTGACGGAAGCTTGCACACATATACTATAAACGGTTAGGAGAAATAGTGGGGCGCGTCTTCGTGGATTGAACTATCTATATATTACTAGAGTGGTCGGTCATAAAACAAAAACTACTCTAATTTTATATTTATGAATAGGTACTCACAACAATAAACCCAGGATTTCCCAGTCCACTAGCAAGAATGAAATAGATAGAAATCTTTCTGAAGAGCTTTTCAAACCCCGCCTCGTCACTCGTGTCGGGGTCCATCTCCATAATCTCGTTGACGAGGGGACTCAAGCATTTCTCAATCGTGTCCAGATGTTTTTCGACCAAAATATGAAGCTTGTCGTAGTTCCTTTGTAAAATGAACTGCATTTTCATAATGTTTAGTGCCGTTCCTCCACCTGGAAAGTATCCGACAAATTATTGCCAAGAAAAAAATGTACGGACGACAGCAGGTCAAGCTATCCGAAACTGTCAACTATTCCCAATCTACCTTAAGCCTTAATGCTGTAGAGATAATGTTGAAAATCTGATTAAGAAATCAGTCAGATTTCTTTGTGTCTTTCTTTCTTTCTTTGAATGTGCTGTCGTCTGTACAAGGTTATTTAAATTCGCTACTGGAACTAAAATGTAGTGCTTCCCCGCGCGATGTCTCGCATTCGCCGTAAGCGTTTAGTAGCGATAGCATCTCTGTTACAATAATTGTCTAAATTCAGTTTATCCGCTGTTGTTATTACTGTTTCTGTAGTTTTTGCTTTGTTGAGTTTTTTTTTTTATTAAGTGTGTTTTTGTTTTTTACATTTTCGACGCGTTAGGGAAGCTTATTGGTTGCACCAACATTATAATACAGTCCATATGTATCAATTTAATTGCAAAACGTCATGAGTAAAATGAACTAGTATTATGACGCTTTATCGTCAAAACGACTTTTTTTTAAATTAAATTATTAACCCTTTAACCGCCGACAATGTACCTAATATTACGGGCTCTGAAATCTGTGCCCAAACCGCCAACACTCGTATAATTACGTTATTTTATCTAATAAGTTCTTATAGTGCACAAAGTCCATATAAAACGTGTCAATTATAAGAAGTAGGGTATAATCGTTATTGTTATTAACATTTTTCAATGTTTTGAATGATAAATATTGTGAATTTTGAGATTTTAACACATCGTGATCACTGGTCTCCTTACCTGTATCGCCAATCACGTAATTTTACGAGTACTAGGGATGGGGCAAAATCGTAAAATATTTTTTCATTTCTCATATTCGGAAAGTAGTATTTTCTTGATCTGATTATTGGGTGGAAAGTGCTATTTCCCTCCCTAGAGCGGGAAAAACTCATACAAATAACTTCCCACCCAAGAGTCGGAATGAACTTTAAAAATAGAACTGCTGTCAGCTGTGAAGAAATTTGTGTAAAAAAAAACTAATAAAAAAAAATGCAGCGTCAATATGAGTTTTTAAACAGCCAGTGTGAACTTAGCGCAAACTTCATTGAGCGAAATAGGTTGCAACCATAGAATTAAGAAGTACGATAGTACCTACTTATTAATTCTATGGTCGCATCAATAACGTGGCGAGTTCCATATTTAAAATTTACAAATTCGACATAAATTAGCGGGATACATTATCTGTTATGTATCTGTGACGGAATTAAAAAAATAGTTATGTTAATACCTAATCTTTTCTGCTATGATTTTAATTTAAAAATGAGTTCAAGCGATTCTGAAATATTGACACCAGATTCAATTAAAGACAAATTAAAGGCAAATTGTGTTATTAACAATCTATTACTGATGATCTATGAAAGATGATTGAATGATTTTATAAAGTGGCGAGCAGAGAAGAATATAAAATCATTTTCCGAAAGTGTATTTCTTACATATTAAAAGATTGTCTAGCAAACTACAACCTTCTACGCTATGGAGCCGATATTCAGTGCACCAGAGTACACTTAGTGTAAAACACAATGTAAATTTTAAAAAATTCCATAATTTAACATCCTTTTTGAAAAGACAGTCTCAGGGGTTCAAGAGTAGAAAATCTAAGGTTTTTACCTCTCATGAAGTGGAAACGTTTTTAAATTATGCTCCTGACGAGATATGTTTGGCAGTGAAGGTAAGTTTACCTAAGTATTATTAGATTTATTCTAAAAAAGAATGTATTTATTACACAAATTTCAAAATTATATGTTTTCACACATGGTATTGATACTCGGTATAAGCGGCGTATGCAGAAGCAGTGAACTCACAAACTTGACAATTAAGGACATTGAAAGTTAAGGCCAATTATTACTAGTAAAACTGACTAAAACAAAAACAAATATTGAGTGCTCGTTTGTAGTACAAGAAGAGTTTACACAAATAGTAAAGAAATACCAAAAAATGAGACCCAGGGATCTAAAAACGGGCCGTTTTTTTCTCAACTACCAGAATGGGAAACGTAGCGTTTCCCATTCTGGTAGTTGATCTGGTAATTGAAACAAGTGATCGGGAAAAATAAAATCTCAGGTATGCCGAAGCAGATAGCAACATATTTGAATTTATCAAATTGTGAGCAGTATAACGGACATTGTTATAGACGTACGTCAGCAACTCTTTTAGCCGATTCTGGGGCAAACATGACGACGTTAAAAAGACACGGAGATTGGAAATCCAGCACAGTCGCCGAAGGCTACATGAGGATTCAATCGAAAATAAAATAAAAACTTCGAACAAATTAACTGAAACTATAAAAATACACCACAATTCGCCTCAGCCGTCAACCGCCAGGGAGTATCAGCCTGATGAAATACTAGAGTCTCCTACTTTTACAGATATCCAGAACACCCAAATTTGTCATAATTTATCAAATAGCATAAACATTCGAAATAAAAATGTAACTTTTAATTTCATGAATTGTCTAAATTTGACTAAGTATTAATTTTAAATAGAGTACCGATTTAAAATTAATCGTCAAATTAGGACTAACATTATTATATATAGTGTTATTCATAAAAAGTTCAGATAAACAACTAGTTTTATTTTCCTCATATTCGAAATGAAAAGTAGAGTGTTTAACACGGGTAAAAGAATCAATTCCTACTCGGACTATAGCCGCCCTCGCTACGCTCGGGCATCTAAATACCTCGGGAATTGATTCTTTCCACCCTCGGTTAACAATCTACTATATAGCTTGTCTATGAATAAACAAGGCTCTTTAGAAATTACTATCACTATTTGCAATGAAAGTGGGTACTTTCACCATAATATAACCATAGTGTTACTCTGATACAAAATTCTGTACACAATAAAGTGTATTTAAGTTCCATATTCTTTAATTTTTACGACAAAAATATAAAAATCTCATTACGCGGTACGTCACTAGTGCAGACATTCGCCGGTCGCCGTCACCGTATTATTACGTGCGGCCAAGGAGCTTCAAGGTTAAATCGCGCTGTATTGTGAGTTGCCTCACCGCCATCCCCGTCAAATCACGGGATAGCTTTATCGCTCAGTGCAACTAGTGTTGTAGGCCTTTTTCGAGTTTCGTGAAGACGAAGAGTTATTAAATATTTTGCAATCATGAATTGCGAAGCGACGACAGTTCTCAACATAGAAAGTGATGTTGATTTGTTAAGTTTAATTTATTTTTTAAATCTATATTTTAATTTGACAAGTAATTGTGTTTGTTTGTAACATATCATGGATACCCAAGATTTAAATAATACATTCATAGGCTGGAATTATTTAATATTAAGAATGTACCTCGGTAGGTAGGGTAATAACAGATTTTGTATTGTTATTACGTTTAGGTATATACCTATATTTTTATAATAGTGCCTCTATGTATGTATGAAAAGTATACAAGTAAATATTGTCGAAAGGTTAATATTGTGAATAAATAAAGAATTTATGCATCGATATTGAGTATTCCCAACACTGTTCCAACTTATACCTAAAGTGACGTGGCGCTGGAGGTAAATCAAAGGGATCAGTGACATGGCGGTTAAAGGGTTAACACCTTTTATTAACATTAAAAAAGAAATGTAATTTATATTTTTTTAACACAAATACACACATCAAAAGTGTCTAGGGATCAAGCATTTTATGCGGATTTCTTGAGATTGAGATGTGGCTTTGTAATAAATTTATGATTTTATAAATTTATATGGATCCTTTTTGGTGCATTTCATAATTTGAATCAGGAACTGTGAATCAAATTCGAGTAAAAGATGAAAATCAGCTGTCAATATTTTCCCTATAAAAACGTTATTATGGAGCGGCGACGTCATTTAAGCAGGAAAGAAATGCTCAGAGCCGTGGGAATGATAGAAGCTGGTTCCCGGCAACGTACTGTGGCTTTAGCTCTGAATACAAGTCAGAGTGTTATCAGTCGACTTTGGACACGTTACCGAAGCACTGGTACCGTGGCTGAGCGCCATGGAGGACGGTATCGCTGCACCACACGGAGACAAGACCGATACATTCAAATCTTAACTCGAAGAGCTCCAACAATAACCGCCATGATGTTAGCCGTGAGGCTTCATCACTCTTCAGGGAACTTAATTAGCGACCAAAAAGTCAGAAACCGCTTGCATGAAGTGAACCTTCATTCCCGAAGACCGCTACGGGTACCACCTATAGCAATGCACAATCGTAGGATTCGATATCAATGGGCTCTTGAACACAGAAATTGGGCAGAAGAACAATGGCGTTTCGTGTGCTTTTCTGATGAGTCTCGTTTTGGTATGAGACCGGATACAAGACGTATACGACACTGGAGAACCCCTGGACGCCAACAGCGATTAAAATCCTGCCAGGAAGTCCATCCTTATAGTGGTGGAACCATCATGGTATGGGCGGGTATTTGGATCGGCGGAAGAACTGAGTTGATTTGGATCAGAGGCAACCTCAACGCTCAAATTTATGCTGAGACGATTGTATCAGACGTCATCGTTCCTCTACAAGTGCAAATCGGTCCCTTATTTCAGTTAATGCATGATAATGCACGACCACACACCGCAAGAGTTGTAAGACAGACTCTCGCCGCAGCTAACATCAATGTCCTGCCCTGGCCTGCTCAGTCGCCAGACTTGAACCCGATTGAGCATGCATGGGATATGCTACAGAGAAGAGCTCTGCCGAATATGGAGGGTATCCAGTCGCAAGAAGACCTTTTTTTGTTGTTGCAACGAACATGGGCGGCCATTCCACAGCGTGATTTGGATGAACTCATTTTGAGTATGCCAAACCGATGTTCTTATGTTGTTAGTGTTCGCGGTAGAAACACGGATTATTAATTGTTTAAGTTACCCAATAAAATTTTAGAGAAAACTGTTATTTCAGTCTTTTTTTCGAACTTTTGTGTTAGTGGTTCAAATGTCAAATATCCCTTTATTAGGAAAATGGCAAATTTCTTTATTAATGCAAAGGTGACTTGGTTTATCGTTACTGTG
This sequence comes from Sesamia inferens, assembly GCA_037179545.1. Lineage (NCBI taxonomy): Eukaryota > Metazoa > Arthropoda > Insecta > Lepidoptera > Noctuidae > Sesamia > Sesamia inferens. The sequence goes on from CM073943.1 coordinate 1,961,148, forward strand.
ACAAACGAAAACACTTTATTTGATGAATCCTTAAAGAAAATTTTAATTAATATCAATCAGGAGAAAAGTTATTGCAAAAATATATGTTGATCCCTAGACACTTTTGATGTGTGTAATTCTCATTTTTGGCAAACGGTACCGTCCAAATGACGTCACAGAGCCAGCAGTATTTTATTTATATTTGTTTGTTCCTGTCTCTGTATTGATTCCACTGAAGCGTAGAACCAATGATTTTAGACACAAAAGATCAAATGATCACTTCTGTTTTACACATGAAGCTTGTAAAGTTTGGCAAGCCAATTTAATTTGACCTGCACAGCCCGATTCAAACTGATATCGCCGCGGTGCACTCTTGCAGGTAAAGATGTTGTTAGTGCCAAACACAGAGTAGGTACCTACATTATACTATAGGGTGGTAGGTGCTCAACGGCTCACGTCGTTTCCAGCCGCAATAAAGCTTGAATCGGGCTGTACTTAAGTTTTGCACTTAAATCTCATTTTATACTTTGGTATACCAAAGTATAAAATGAGATTTAAGTGCAAAACTTAAGTTTCATGTCTAAGGATCGTATTACAGAAACTTACTCAAAACTCTATAGGTAATTATTGTAGGTACTTAAAACTACTTTCAACCAATCAAATGACTTTTAACGAGATTTAAGTAATGTGCGAGTTTTGAGGGAGGTTCCGTATAGCGAAGCCATAACCACTAGGCTAGGCACGAGTGTTGAGCAATCAATGCATTCTCTGTATGAAGTCCAAATAGTATATGCTGGTATTAATACAGCCGGTACTTACGCATCACCATGGACCCGCACTCGTCTACAAAATACGCCAAATTATTTCGATTGATTGTCTTCGTGAAGAGTTTCCCATACTTCGGGTTAAGGAGCAATAAATCAATCAGGTATATCACGAACTCGGGATCAACCGTCACATTATGCCCTTGACAGTTTCGTGTTATTTCATTCGCCATGTTCTTGATAACGTTCTCGTTACATGCCATTTTTGTGTAAACCAATTAGAAACAAGTTAGAAAAAATTAAGGGTAAAAATATAAATAAGTATTGTGATTATTTGTGATACAGTTGCTAAGCGATTTCGTTGCGCTAGTGATGATAAGGCACGCATAATTAATGTCACAAACTTGACATCACATCATGTAAAACCATAGTAAAAGTTTGCCACAATGAGTTTCCATTATTATTATTTATTTCAGATTCTTCACCCATATAATTTTTAGTACATACATTTGCGAATTTTCTTAAGTTCGCAACTTAAGAAAATAGTATTAAGTACTAAATTAATTATTAAATTATTAACTTTTTCTATAGGATCCTACTGCGCTTGAATGGGCAAATAGAATCGTATTTTTGCCTAAATGTTTTTGGTTTACCTATTTGGAACTTCTCGTGTGAAGTGTAACCGAATATAATAGGGCATGATAACCAGTGCGTGTTGCTATCATAGTGATTACTTGCTCTGTGGTTGCTACTTGCCAATGATGACTTATGCACTGAAACATGGTCGCTCACTTTGAGCTTCATCATGGAAAGGCTGAAACTCAAAGTCTTTTCTTTCTTCTTCCAATGGAGAGATCCATAAAAGAAGCAAGGTAATTGATATAGCCTGAAGAATTGCCAAACTTATGAGGTAGTGGTCAGAGCATAACATATTGGTCGCAGATGAAACTTTCAGCCCATGCCTGAAAAGTCTACAGTGACAGCTTAACAAAGTTAGGCTTCCCACAAGATTGACCAATGAGTGAAGGCCTCAGGAATCCGCTAAATGTGAGAATCTCAAAACCGGTCGAAGTGGAGATGCTTGGGGGAGAGCATGTCCAGCACAAGATATCTCAGCCAAAATGATAATAAGTCCTTTTCTAAGAATCGGTTTCTACAAGTATACATGGAGCGGCGTGTAGCGCATAGGTACTAGGAGGTAGCGAAGGACGGGCGTTTTAGAGGACTCTTATGTAATAGTGACGTTCAAGTGCTGATTATCAGCCTTGTTTGAATAAATGACTTTTGGTCTTTATTATACCCTTTACCCAGTTCAGTGATGAAATAAATTGTTAAGAAATAATACACGCATAGACAATTTCATCGTATTTATTCAATTCTTCCGTACAGTACATCCTCAGTCTAATAATAATTCGACTCTCATCAACGCCTGCCACATCTCAGGCGAGCCTCAAATGCCTGAAGGCTACACTTATAACTATAGTAATTAAAAGCTATCTTACCGATCAATTGTGGGGGAGCTATCAATCAAGAAACACCTGTTATAAAACAGAGCAGAAATTGAACGGCACTGCTTTTACTACTTAAGTCATAAAACAAAAAAATAGTGCATTTCGATTTTGCCCTTCGATCAAAGCTGGTGGTAAGACCCCAGCAGCGCTAGAATGTGCTGTATGGTAAGCGAATATCAATTAGCTTGTCCAATTGATTGATAAGACAGCTCTAGCCGACTGTATGTACATAGGTACAATGTATATCAACTTAGGCTAAAGATAGAGGCTGTCTCAAGAAACCAAACGGCTATAATATGTTGGACAATCATGATTTCAGGATTAGGATTTTTAAGCGTAGAATGGATAGTGAACTCTCCAGCCACCATCAGAATACTAGCCAGCTAGTTTCACGAACTTTTAACTTTCCTGAATGGGTGGCAGAAGAAACAAGTATTTTAATTGTTAATAATTTATTATAAATGTCAAAATCAATTTGACGCCCATAAAATCAGATTTTCAGAATCCATTTGGAACAATGAATTATTATCGATATGTATATCAGATTAAAATACTCTACTTTATAAATGTAATTGGCAAGTATGTACTTATTTTATATCAGTACTCACAATAATGAAACTTATTTACAGTACAATAATGTACATAATGTTACATGTCATATTTAAATAAAAATCATTATTGCATGCAGAAAAGAAGTGGGTTGTGAAGGTCAGAAAGGTGAAAAGAAACTGAAATAGTTAAGAATATTATGTAACTATTTAACTAAACCACAATGTAAAATGGCTCTTAACTACGTGGAATAGAGTTGGTTTAAAAAAACTATTTTTTATGCAGAATACTCCTCATACACAATCACTTTTGACATCATTTTTTTTTATTGTTGTCACAACATACCCTAACTTACACATAAATTAATTGATTAATGTCCAAATCTACACGTAAATGTATATTAAATATTATTTTCATTTGATTCAAAAGTTTTAGAAGAAAATATCGCCCAGTTTAGACGTTTAACAGTTTCAAAAACTAGAATTATAACTAATTTGATATTTATATCTATAACCATGTAGATTTGGACGAGCGCCTAGTCATCATATGTGACTTAGAATATAAAGTAAACAATAAATGCATTGTATAATGCACCTGTTACAAATTAGATCAAATCTAATTTATGTTGAGCAAGTTTGCTCGAATAAGAAGACATTTTATTAGGCTCAATTCACACGTACCACAACCACACCACAACGACGCCACGTGGTCGGGCGTATATTTTGTATTGAAAATGAATATTACAATTTACACGTACCACTTTTTGAGTCAATTCACACGTACCACAACTACACCACAGCCACAACGACGCAATGTGTTCGGGCGTATATTTTGTACTGAAAATGAATATTACAATTTACACGTACGACATTTTGCCGTTTTTATCGACTACATCGCCACGACATGACGTCATCAACAGCGCGCGCCTATAGTCGTATTTTAAATTAGACGAAATCAACTGACATTACTGGGTTGTCAGTTTTTGATGAAATAAAAATAGTGTTGTGACAAAGTGAATGAAATATAAATAAATAGATATACACACATCAAAAGTGTCTAGGGATCAAGCATTTTTATGCGGATTTATTGAGATTGAGATGTGGCTTTGTAATAAATTTATGATTTTATAAATTTATATGGATCCTTTTTGGTGCATTTCATAATTTGAATCAGGAACTGTGAATCAAATTCGAGTAAAAGATGAAAATCAGCTGTCAATATTTTCCCTATAAAAACATACAACGCATTGAAGACATTATTAGTGCTACTGTTTCCCTACTACTGATTAAAACCAACGTTATTATGGAGCGGCGACGTCATTTAAGCAGGGAAGAAATGCTCAGAGCCGTGGGAATGATAGAAGCTGGTTCCCGGCAACGTACTGTGGCTTTAGCTCTGAATACAAGTCAGAGTGTTATCAGTCGACTTTGGACACATTACCGAAGCACTGGTACCGTGGCTGAGCGCCATGGAGGACGGTATCGCTGCACCACACGGAGACAAGACCGATACATTCAAATCTTAACTCGAAGAGCTCCAACAATAACCGCCATGATGTTAGCCGTGAGGCTTCATCACTCTTCAGGGAACTTAATTAGCGACCAAACAGTCAGAAACCGCTTGCATGAAGTGAACCTTCATTCCCGAAGACCGCTACGGGTACCACCTATAGCAATGCACAATCGTAGGATTCGATATCAATGGGCTCTTGAACACAGAAATTGGGCAGAAGAACAATGGCGTTTCGTGTGCTTTTCTGATGAGTCTCGTTTTGGTATGAGACCGGATACAAGACGTATACGACACTGGAGAACCCCTGGACGCCAACAGCGATTAAAATCCTGCCAGGAAGTCCATCCTTATAGTGGTGGAACCATCATGGTATGGGCGGGTATTTGGATCGGCGGAAGAACTGAGTTGATTTGGATCAGAGGCAACCTCAACGCTCAAATTTATGCTGAGACGATTGTATCAGACGTCATCGTTCCTCTACAAGTGCAAATCGGTCCCTTATTTCAGTTAATGCATGATAATGCACGACCGCACACCGCAAGAGTTGTAAGACAGACTCTCGCCGCAGCTAACATCAATGTCCTGCCCTGGCCTGCTCAGTCGCCAGACTTGAACCCGATTGAGCATGCATGGGATATGCTACAGAGAAGAGCTCTGCCGAATATGGAGGGTATCCAGTCGCAAGAAGACCTTTTTTTGTTGTTGCAACGAACATGGGCGGCCATTCCACAGCGTGATTTGGATGAACTCATTTTGAGTATGCCAAACCGATGTTCTTGTGTTGTTAGTGTTCGCGGTAGAAACACGGATTATTAATTGTTTAAGTTACCCAATAAAATTTTAGAGAAAACTGTTATTTCAGTCTTTTTTTCGAACTTTTGTGTTAGTGGTTCAAATGTCAAATATCCCTTTATTAGGAAAATGGCAAATTTCTTTATTAATGCAAAGGTGACTTGGTTTATCGTTACTGTGACAAACGAAAACACTTTATTTGATGAATCCTTAAAAAAAAATTTAATTAATATCAATCAGGAGAAAAGTTATTGCAAAAATATATGTTGATCCCTAGACACTTTTGATGTGTGTATATGTCGCTGCGACGTGGTGTGGTTGTGGTACGTGTCAATGGACCCTTAGTTTGTTTGCTGTCTTATTCTTTAATGTTCCGCCAAAGGGTACATTGCGAATTAAACTTGAATTTATTTGAACATGCTTACACCTGTAAAGCATTAGCGCGGGAACGAAAACGAAATATTCTATTTTTGTTTATGGTAATGGTGCCGATGTCGACAATTCTGCCAATGTCTACTGTGATCTGAGAAAACGTGCAAAGGCAAAGAAATAATCAATAAAATAAAAAAAAAAAACAATTCTAATCCAATAATAATTAGATAACACTGTGTTTAATGTGAGACTTAAAGACCAGTGTTATTAGGTACACTGAAACAAACGAAAACAAAGTTCAGTAGGCCTAGTATGAGTTTTCAATACGAAACTCGTTCGATCGTATCGAGCGAGTTTGGCGCTCTCATTGGTTGAGAGTTCTTACGACCTTGAAGCGGGCCAATCAAACGCGCTCGATACGATCGAACGAGTTTCGTATTGAAAACTCATACTAGGCCTACAGTACACCGTCATACGCTATCAACAAGTGGTAAATGTGAGCGATGTTAAACATTATCACATAATTCCAAATGTACAGACGACAGCACATGAAGCTACTACAATCTGTCAGATTTTTTATTCGATTTTCAACCTTATCTCTAAAGCGTGAAGGTTGATTGGGATTATTTGACAGTTTCTGGTGCTTGACCTGCTGTCGTCTGTAGCCCAAATGACATTGCAAGATAATTATTATTGAATAAGTTTAAAAGTTTTTGTAGATCAATCCTCAATATAGAAAAAAAATCAACGATCAGTTTTTTTTTTTTTTTTGCAACGGTCATTAGTGTTGTAGGCTGCACATCGAAGTAACATATTTACCTTGAGCTTAGGTACCCGTACGATAGTTTCAATTGAATACAAGACTAGTTTATACTGATTTTGTTATAAATGACGTGTGATAAACAACTTATACAAATATTTAAAGAAAACCCCGTCCGACCCATAAGGAAAATAAAGGTTGGGTAAACACATGACCAAATATAACATTAAATTTTACATTATCATTATAGTAACAATACTAATGAATTTTGAAATAATCTTTTTTTCCGCGAATTAATTCAAACTTCCCCAAAATTTGATAAATTTTTAAAAAGTGACAACACCATTTTCGACGGTATTATTATGAGCGATGCGACCACGTGCCGCGTTTCCTGGCCCCCGTCGCCCGCGCATGTTTTGTCATGTAAATTACCTCCTTTTGCGAAATAATATTTATTTTTAGGGGATATTTTTTTAAGTTTAGCCCGGCTTTGTAGGCATTATAGTACAGTCAATATGTCGAAAAAAAAGCCGTGAGCTCCGAAAAATGACAAACCGGAATTTGACTTGATGAATCGTTAGAGGGGCGAGTAATAAACTTAATGTTAGATTTCCGAAGTCCCTCCTCCTGCTGTTTTTGAGAAAATCCAAAAATATTTTGAAATTGATTTATCTCAGCAACTATAAGGGCTAGCGACCTTTTTTTTTTTTTAAACTGTTAAGGACACTTAGGACTACATTTTCTTTCATTGAAGTGACATCGTCCGACTTAAACTGCAAAAGCTAGATGGCGCTAAAGTTTGAAAAAATTGGTTTTTTGCCATTTTCATTATGAAATAACAATTTTTTTACAATAATGTAAATGAGAAAGTTGTTTGTCACAAAATTAGCTACAACTTTTGTTTAAAACATTTTTTCGTAAAACTCACCGTTTCCGAGCTGAAGCTTGTTGAAGTGTACAAATCGTACATTATGTGCCTTGCTGTAGGGTGTTTGTCACACAATTCATGGATAGATCAATGAATTGAAATGTTTACATAATTTTCAATTTTTAATAATTTTTTTTTTTTTTTTTTGTACGCTTCTTAGAGCATCTGGCAGATGTTAGAAACCGGTCCATTGTCCAAACTATGCCCACGTATTCGGTGAAAGTGACAAAAGAACCGTTGTTCTGCTCACTGCACTTCTTCACCTATATAGCTCGGAAACGGTAAGTTTTACCAAAAAATGTTTTAAACAAAAGTTGTAGCTAATTTTGTGACAAACAACTTTCTCATTTACATTATTGTAAAAAAATTGTTATTTCATAATGAAAATGGCAAAAAACCAATTTTTTCAAACTTTAGCGCCATCTAGCTTTTGCAGTTTAAGTCGGACGATGTCACTTCAATGAAAGAAAATGTAGTCCTAAGTGTCCTTAACAGTTTAAAAAAAAAAAAAGGTCGCTAGCCCTTATAGTTGCTGAGATAAATCAATTTCAAAATATTTTTGGATTTTCTCAAAAACAGCAGGAGGAGGGACTTCGGAAATCTAACATTAAGTTTATTACTCGCCCCTCTAACGATTCATCAAGTCAAATTCCGGTTTGTCATTTTTCGGAGCTCAAATTGCAGATTGACTGTACTATTAGTAGAATCAGTTATCGATACCTAACAATACCTTCACGGATCGGACAGGGTTTTCTTTACATATTCTATGTACTTGTATACAAGATTTTAGATGCCTTTTGATTTGTTAGTATCAAATAGTTTTTTTTTTTTTAATGAAACATGGCATATGAAACGCCTTGAAATTGTAGGCAGTAAGGATTTGAACGCGCTCGGAGCTTCTAGCTATAAGAAGTATAGTATTTTCCTATATTTATCTCACGAATCGAAGCGTACTTTGTGCTATGCCAGAACACAAAAAGGCCTGCGCCTGGTGAGGGGGGGGGGGGGGGGGGGGCATCACAGGACACTGTCGCTAATCAAATACTTTCATACAATCCCCCTTATTCATTAACGTTGCTTAAAGTTAACCAGTGATTAGCGATTGTTTAACCATATATTTTAGACGTTAGCTCGCTATTTAACTTTAATCTTAGTTTATGAATAAACCCCTTAAACACTGTGGTGTTTATTCACAAAGGATTATCATCAACCTTTGTTACCGTCCCACTGCTGGGCACAGGTCTCTCATATAGAGCAGGATTGAGCGTAATCACCACGCTTGCTCAATGCGGGTTGGCGATTTCAGACTTTAAGTCCAGGTATCTTCAAGATGTTTCCTACACCTTGTAATCAGTCATCCATGTCCAAAATATACTTAGAAAGTACATAAAACTTAGAAAAGTTACATTGGTACTTGCCTGACCTGCCCCCTAATCGGCGAACACATTTTTGTCAAATGATTGCGACTAGTTGGGATCGTTTGGACCGTCCATTGATCCCTTCGGTCCAAACGATCCCAACTATTCGCAATCATTTGACAAAAATGTGTTCGCCGCTTAGGGGGCTGGAATCGAACCCGAACTACTTGAGAGGCTGGTGTTTTAACCACTAGGCCATCACGACTGTCATAAAAGATGGTTAAAGTTAGGTGACGTTAAAAGGTCAAAAACGTATGGTTAAAGAATCGTTAATCAGTTGTTAACTTTAAGCATCGTTTATGAATAAGGGGAAAAAAAAACCAGACATCCTTCTATACAGATGGAGCCTGACACAACCGTTGCACATGTGCTCTTCGAGTATTACACACCTACCGGGAGACTTATAACACACATTATTAGTTCTTTTATAACAAAAACCTACATACAAAATGTCTTGACGATCTACTTTTTATCCATAATTATCAAAAGAACATGGTCGTTTATACTAATATAACATTTCGACCTAACCACAAAATTGACTTATTCAAGATTTATAACAGCTTTTAGCTCATCTAAAAAAATACGCTTACGTCGCATCACAAAAGACGCTTATTTTCGTCGAGAAAGGTTACCCTCGCATCTGGTGTTTGTTAACGCCACATAGACTCTGCGAACTCGTCACTATCGAAGGCGATTGCACCGGCAACTTCACCCAATCGCAACGACACAACTGGTCTAGTACCCTTATAAAATCATGTCAGTCCAGATAGGGAGCTGGCTGCTACTCCAGGTTTTAGTGACGATTTTGTGACGCATAAAGAATTTGTGACAGAACAGTTCGAAAGTTGTATTTATTTATGGCCGAACGACCTGATATCAGAACGTTCGGCCAAGTTGAATCTCCATAACTGAGGACATTAGAGAAACTGTTATTGAATAAAGATTTGGTGACAAACAACCAACGCTTCATTTTTAGTCGTAATGCCACCGATTCTAAGCAAAATGAATTTTGGTTCCTGGAACATCAGTAGGCCTAGTATGAGTTTTCAATACGAAACTCGTTCGATCGTATCAAGCGCGTTTGACGCTCTCATTGGTTGAGAGTTCTTACGACCTTGAAGCGGGCCAATCGCTGAGTCAAACGCGCTCGATACGATCGAACGAATTTCGTATTGAAAACTCATACTAGGCCTACAGGGCGTTCGGCCAACGTAATCTCCATAACTGAGGACCTGAGAGAAACCGTTAATGAATAAAGATTTAGTGACGAGACTGAATCGATTTTTTATTGCCTAATTTCATTTTGTGAGTCCCTTTAAATAGCAAAATGAAAATTTTATATATAACCTCAGCCGTCTTTGGCTGGCATCTTTATTCGTCACTAAAAGCTGGAGTAGCAGCCAGCTCCCTATCTCGACTGGCCGAATGTTCTGATGTACATAATATGAAATCGATGGCAGGCGGCAATGTCGCCAACTACGCAAGCGCTTTCATAGTTATTCAGTCCTGTCACGGACTGGCATACCGATTGGGCTGCTGGTGTACCTTAAGCCAAATGCGAAGAGATCCTTAAACTGATGAGCATAAGCGTCTTGAAGACAAGACATCCCCCAATACTGACTCAGATCAAACTTCCTACTTACTAACTTAGTCCAAGAAATGATTTTTCAAGTACTTCATCATGCTGAATGTGTGAAAACTCTCTTCTCCGATGACTTTGAATAACGCCTTGTCGCAGATCGCAAATTGCCTGTTATTGGGGTCAAACAGTTGTTTTTCTTTGATGATCGCCCACACCCTTTTGACGACCTCGTGTCGTGGTAGTTCACTTTCTCCCATTAGTTCTGCTAACGCTGGAGACAGTTTGCAGGCCTTTGTGTACCCGCCGACCTTGCGTCGCTTTGTAACACCGCCAGCGGCACCGCCCTGGAATTAGTACTTATCTGTATGTCTAACAGTTAAGACACAAAACATAGTGCTGATACTCCTGTAAGGGTAAGCAGAGGTGTCGAGAGGTGTTCGAAAGGAACCCTAGCGCACAGGCAACTGAAGGAACACGGGTGGGGTTTGTCAGTAAAAGTCTTGACACGCCCTTTCCTTCCGCCCAGAGCAGGTGAACTAATTAGAAGATTTCTCATCCGAAAAAAGGGTTAAGCAGATATGTAGTCACGGTACACGTACATTTCACCTTATGTTAAAATACCATGTTACTGGGGACGGAATTGTTACCATCAAGCGGACAAAAATCCAGACTCTGGGAATGATTAGGAGATGACAATTTTTTTTTTTCAATAAATGTTGCCACACTAGGATTTACTCCAGTATCGTGGGTGCTTTAACAAACATTTAATCTCACATTCACAAACAGCCAGAACCGGAACAACTACCTGTAGGCCATCCAAATATTTGTTCCGTGCGGGGATCGAACCCGCGGCACGCAGCGCAGTAGTTGATCACTCAACTACTGCACCAACCGTGTCGTCTAAATTATCACATCAATTTTATGTATGCTGATCTCCATTACTTTTCCTGTAGCTGTCTACATCTCTATCCAATGTCTAAAAAAAAATGTCTTAGGAATGCTAAGAGATTTCTTAAGAAATAAGCATTTACTTGTCTTTTGATATATCTGTGTGACTCTTTAAAACTTCGCAACAGATTTCGTATGCAGTTTTTTGGAATAGATAGAGTGCTTTAAGAGGATTAGGAGGTATATATGTACAATAACAGCCATTAAATTGTGGAGAAATACTATTATTTTAAAGTTTCTAATGTGATGTCGTAAATAATTAATTTTTTCCGCGTTTGCAGTGAAACGCAGGCTGAACCCTACGAGATTTATTAAAATAATGTACTAAATATTGTACACATTGAAAAGAACTACAAAAAAGTCCGCGATGGTCTATCTCTTACGGATATCCCACAATAATTTTTTTTTGTCATTTATTTTTTACGACAAATACCGGCTAATTTTCGAAGCGATTTTAACCAATACAGCATTAATCCTTATCCGATTTAAAATTTTAAATGAATATTTTCGAAGATATTACAGATGTAAAATTATAGGGCGTCGCGTTTGGAGTGGCGGCGCGCCGGCCGCTATGTTTTTTATACAACGTTCACAGTTTTTCTGTAGTGTATTTAGTATTAGCATTGGACCCGTGCGAAGCCGGAGCCAGGTCGCTAGTAAAAATATAAATAAAGACTCCAACGTCAGAGGCATCGGACCCAGATTTTCATACTCAGCAGTAGAACTTCCGACAACTAAACTATTGAAACAAAAAATAATAAGCTAAGATTCTTAAATAATATTTGATGTGTAAGTATTCATTTACAACACCTAGTAATCCCGAAATATGCAGACACGTACAGTACATCCACATTTTATCAGTAAACGCCCATGGATGTACTCGAGTGGATATACTCGCCGCGCTTTTAGCAAGCACTGCAACTAGACAATATTGAAGATAGGACTTTGTTCTTGGAACCCGTCGATCTGTTCTGCGACCAATGTGCCACCAGTTAAGTTCGGCAATTCTTCGTACTACACCTGGGTAATCATGCGGATCTCTTCATTTCCGATTCGATAACGCAGGAAAACTCCAAGCATAACCCTCTCGAGCATTTTTTTTTGCCGTTGTCCCACACTAAACTCACATAAACAAACAGCCAGACCCGAAACAATTACTATTATTTGTTCCGTGCGGGAGTCGAACCCGCGACACGCAGCACAGCAGTCAAATACTTAACCACCGCATCAACCGTGCCGTCAAAATTCATTCGGTCATTGCCCCTTAGGTGACTTTAAGCCCAGTCCAAGCACGATTCAGGTGTCATTCCTATAGTGAAAACACGGTATGTGGCACGAGATGATACTACGAAGCATCCCTAATGCTGCCCAGCAGTCTACTTGCTTAGCAGAAGATATGTTATGGGTTCAGCCTGCATTTCACTGCAAACGCGGCAAAAAAGGAAATTATTTACGACATCACATTAGAAACCACAATTATGAATGCTATTATGTTACTATACATATACCTTCCTCTTTAATTACTCTATTAAAAAAACCGCATCAAAATCCGTTTCATAGTTCTAAAGATTTCATCTTACAAAGGGACATAGGGAAAGTGAAAGTGACTTTGTTTTATAAATATGTAGTGATTGGTGGATAACTGCAGTGGCGCATTAGGTTAAGGCCTGTAAGGACAGTTGTAAGCGTGATAAATAAATAAATAGAGTTTACATGTTTTGCAAAGTCTTACACACCTTCTTTGTTTTTTCCGAACTCTTCTTAGATTTAGAACCGGTTTTCTTTTTCTTTTCTTCCACTTTCTTCTTTTTACCGGACTGGAACAGAAATAAAAATATTTAATTAGATACTTCATCTTATACCTTTAAACGAGCAATTCTTGTATATATATTTATATATAATTGGAATCTCGGAAACGGCTCCTACGATTTTCATGAAATTTTGTGTGCAGGGGGCTTCGGGGACGATAAGTCGATCTAGCTAGGTTTCATTTTCAAAAAATGTTTTTTTTCTATGTTTTGAGGTACTGAACAATTGCTAAACTTCTCATAAGAAGCTAAATTTCGCCGCTGTCCTTAATGATACGAATAGCTGAGGGGCTTCGGCCTCCGATTCGGAGTTCGTAGACTTCGGGTTCAAATCCCTGACGATATAGTGTTCTTCCTTTTTTTTTGAGTTTTAAAAAAAAATGATGGCGTTGTCTAATGCTTTTTTTTATTTAATAGTGTTTTTTCCTTTTTTTTGAGTTTTAAAAAGAGAATGATGGCGTTGTCTAATGCTTTTTTTTTATTTATTACATTTTATATAATTGGAAACGGCGTCAACGAATTTTTTTTTTCGTTTATTAAATCAATGGAAGAAATTTTGTTTTGCCTAATTTGTGGAGATGCAAGGTACCAGGGTCGCACAAAAGTGTAGAAGTCGAAACAATTGTGAAAGAAATGATATTGTATATAAACAACAATATTTTTGTTGTAAATATAATACATGGAAGAACTTTTATTTTGCCTACTTTATGGAGGTGCAAAGTACCAGGGTAGCACAAAAGTGTAGGAGAAGTCGAAACAATGAAGCTCATTCATTTTAAAGATCAGCCTGAAGGAGCAGTCGAATTTACAACAGAATTTCTCAACAGTTTCAACATTTCAGACTTTCCACAACACGAACTGAAATATTATTATTATTGCTAACCTTATGATACCTTGCACCTCCTCAAAGTAGGCAAAATAAAATTCATCCATATAATAGGATTTAATAATGATAAAGTACCTGGGCGACCGAGCTTTGCTCGGCATCTTTTTTTTTTGTTATAATTATTATTATTAATTTATTTACATCAGACAATTGTCCATAGTTTTCATAAAAACACATACACAAAATAGATTTAAATTATTAATTATTAATGAACTATTATAAATACCTGTTCAGCCATCTATCAGTCAAGTCAATGTTATTTTCAACATGAATCTAATTTTAGTTATATTAGGGACAGATAGATGGCACTTTTTATTTGAGTAGTAAAATTAGAAGTCGGTGTCAAGATTCTCTAACAATAATATATAGTTTAAGGAAATAAGGTTCAATTTAGTACATTGGATTTAGTAGAGCTATGTTTCATATTTGATATCAGCACTTGAGACGTAGGGACCCGTAGTGTCATGTGACCCTCACTAAGCCCGAGGATTCGCATGACATACATCATCAGCAACAGTTCTTTCTACCAGCTCGCAACGTGAGCGAGCACCATCACCTCTAAACCCTCACGAAGCCCGAGGGTTTAACAATACCCATAGTCCTATACATATAACATTCCAAAATAAAATTAAATTAAACTTATAATTAATATAGTACTTTGATTTGATGTAGATGACATTTACATTCATGGTACACGAAGCCAATGTATGGTTTGAGGTTAGACCCAGAAAATTGCTCTTAAAATATTTTGTGTCTTTTTTACACGAAAATGCCAAAAAGAACATTAAAAAAAAACGCTTACGAACAATTTAACTCCACGAAGCCGTGACTCATCTCAAGAAGCAGAAGAAAACCTCCTTGAAAACAATCTGATTTTCGCTCGTCCCACACGTGTTTGTCAGACTTCGCACAGTGAGAACCCATTTGAAGAACTTGATGAAAATGATCAGGTTTCCGCTCATCCCACACGTGCTGCTAAAGTAAGATGCTTGCAAAACTTGACTAACATTTTAAGAACAGAAAGGTCTTATGATTTAGATGTTTCACGGGAGCGACGTCTGCAAGATATGCGGCAGTGTGCATCAGAACGTGAAATGATTATTATTAATGAAAACCCTCGACATACCCGCAATATAGTATGGAAGGAACTATGCATTGATGATAAATATATAACTGATGTAACTGATTGTTAAACTATAAGTACTTATTTCTAATGAAATGTTAAACTAAATTGCACTCGTAATTTTATATTTAAATAACAGTTAATAATATTTTTTATTTTTATGTCGGTATGATCGAAAAACATTAGTCAAAAAATGTTATTTAAAAAATTCGCTCGTTATGTATTTCTTGTTTTGAAAATATAGAGACACGCGATGTACCTAACAAAAAAAAAAAAGATGCCGAGCAAAGCTCGGTCGCCCGGTACTTATATTTAAATGGCCTTATGTAAGCAGAGGTAATGCAATGCTGTAAGTAGGTAAGCGCAGTTAGGAGTGGCTGACTGACCCGTGACCACTTTGTTGGGCGCTAAAGATTTTTACTAAAGTTAATTTCTGATAATCAAGCGATAAAGTTTATTCACCCCTCCTAATGTATCCCAATATTCCCACATAAACAAAGTGTAACACTTGTTTTGATCTTGTTACCGACACTTCCCTGATACATTAGGAGGGGTGAACAAACTTTATCGCATGATTAACTGAAATGAACTTTAGTGACGAAAATAAACAACCACGAAGCTACTAGCCTGTGACACTCGTAAATAAAGTGGCATTCTATTGATAAAAGAATTTTCAAAATCGATCTAGAGATTACTCCGTACAATCTCACAAACTTCCACCTTTTTTGTAATATTATTATAGAAAGGTGATTGGTACCCAGAAAATAAAATTAGCGAGACGAAGGTGCTGATCCTCTTGTTCACAAACTAAACTAATTTTAAGCTAAGTGAATCTTTTTCTTTTTATATCATTAAGAAAAGTATAGAACATAATATGTCAGTTTAGACTTGTCAAATTAGTCTACGCCTAACATAAATTCATAGACATATACTAATGGACACACCGTACGCGTAATTTTTTGGTTTGAAAAGAGTGAGAGAGAGAGAGATGGCCCATTTTTCTGTCCAGCACTATCTCTATCCTCATAGATGATGGAAAATTTTGAGATAAAGAAAGACGAAACTTCGTTTCCTCTCTTTGTTTCGGAGTGCCACAATACTCATCTCTAACGCATGTCCATTAGTATACGTCGAAGCATAAGGGTCAATTCACACGTACCACAACCACACCACAACGACGCCACGTGGTCGGGCGTATATTTTGTATTGAAAATCAATATTACAATTCACACGTACCACATTTTGCCGTTGTTATCGACCACCCGTGTAATACGACTACATCGCAACCACATCGCGATGGCAACGCAACCACCGGCGACGGCACCGCGACATGATGTCATCAACAGCGCGCGCCTTGTAGGCCTAGTATAAGTTTTCATTACGAGACTCGATCGTCGATATCGAGCGCGTTTGACTCATCGATTGGCCCGCTTCAAGGTTGTAAGAACTCTCAGCCAATGAACATGACCACGTGGATACCACAGCGACAACGCAACCACATCGACATTTTGTCACTACCACAACGCAACTGCAAAAAGCCGCTGCGACACTATTCACACGTAACCACAGCTTGACCACATTTTGTCTCTGCGACGTGGTGTGGTTGCGGTACGTGTGAATTGACGCTAAATTGATGTATTTTTGGACGGTATGATTATAATTGCGTGACGCGTCTAAACTGTCTATGGAATATCTTAATTTGACAGGATTAAACTAAAATGTTATCTACTGTCCTTTTCTTAATCAAATAGAAAGAAAAAGGTGCACTTAACTTAAAATCGGCAACAAAGTCCTTTTTTCCATTGGATTTTGTGTGTTATGGATTTTGTCTGTCGGGTCCTCTAGTATATATAATAAAATAAAACTTATTTTCATTACGAGGGGAAAATAAACAAGAATGACTTTCATTGTGTCGTTAACTCAGACTGAATGTACCTACAAGGGATGTAACGGAGGTAGTTATATCGCAACCGGAACCGGAGTTTTTAAATTTGATTTATCGAAGTCGGAACCGCAGTAGGAACCGTAGGCGGAGACAGGGTCAGAAGTGATGGTAGGAGATTTTTTTATTTAAACACAAAAAACATTATTCAGTTAATATTTTCATTTAAATATTTTATTGTAAAATTAAACACAAACAGTGAAGAGAAAATTGGCATATTTTTAAATGAGAAAGAAATTAAATGAACTAATTTAAAACCCAAATTAACATATTATATGACATTAAATGAACAAAAGCTTTGAAACAAATTAAATCAAATGTGTTGACTAAAATATAGCGAAAAATGCACGATAGAGTACACGTAGCAGGAGTCAGGGAATTCCCCGCGTGATATGCATGAACCTGCACCCCAAACGCACTATTACTATCAATTGGAATCATTTTGAAGCATATTGCTAGTTCCATTGCTCCATATGTTCGGTAAATGTGTGTGCTCAACAACGTAAATAACGTAATGAATGTGGTTGAACGATCAAAATTATACCCATTGCTACTGATAGTGCTTTACGCAATTACCCTGCTTTTCATAACAGTCGGCAGGCCGCCGCTGCTATGGTATGTTTTAATAATCTCCGATTCAAAAATATCGGAACCGAAGCCAGAATCGAAGGTATGATAATAATCGGAAGTTCCGACTTAACGGAGTCGCGAGTCGAAGCTCCGGAACATCCCTGGTACCTACCTAAAAAAATTGGATCAATCATCAACTACATGGGTCTCGATTTGATCCCTATTTCCAACACTATCGTTCGATGTAACAGTATCGGGTTGTATTTTTAATATTTTGAACCCCATAAGTATATTAGGAAGTAGGAAGAATCAATACAGACGGGTACAGATATGTACGCGTCATGGTGTGTCCAGACAGGGCACGCAAAGAGCGCGACAGCTACGCGCGGCATTCGCGGAACACAAATTTGCCGCGCGACTTTTTTAGACCTGCGGGCTGCGCGACATGTCCGACATTTGACGCGTTCTTTATTGCGTATTCAAACCACAATGAAAGCGGCTGTGCATGTTGTAGTCCGCTTATTTTTCGTAAATTACGCAAAAGAAGGATTAGAAGACATTAAAATTGAAATTAAAAGCATAATTGCTGTTTTTAACTGTGTCAAATTCCTTATTATTTTTTTAAGTTTCTTTAATTTTAAGGCTCCGTTTGATACAAAAGGTCTTTTACGCGAGCTGAAAGATAAACGTTTGTGTATAAAAATGACATCTTTACACGTTACCCGATTTTTTTTATAATACAACTGTACATGGGCACTGTGCGGGATCGCAATACGTATAAAACGGGTGTTTGACGTATGAATGAACCCTCCTGGCTGGAGGCTTTAATTGTATTGAGGCATCCACAGGAAAGCCCGGTTAAGTAGTCACGGCCTCTAATGATCAACTATGAGATGCCATATCACAAAAAAAATAATAGTGTGCGTTCGCGCAGCGGAATGTTGTTGAATTTAAAGATTTTAGATATGCAGATATTTAGTGTATGACGTCGTATAATTGTGTATGGTAAAAAAAAATTTGTGCACGCAGCCATTGTGGAGAAATTCACAAAATACTGATTCCGCTGGGCGAACGTTGTCCTGGCGGAACTTTTTTTAATCCTTTGACTTTAGAAAAAAGAGATGTGTCCAAAAATTAGTGTGTATTTGTGTGTAATTGTGTATGTATGAATAAAATTTGTGCATGCATAAACTTCGGAGATATTCAAGTTTCCGCTGCGCGAACGTTTGGCCATTAGCTAGTTTTCATATAAAGCGCTTACATAGAGACCTGTAGATTTTTACATACTTTGTTTTGAATTTGTGTATATTTGTTTAAAAAACAGATTTAGAAAAAAACGTAAGGCTTAAAAGATAAAAATATAAACGTAAAATACGCTTATTTGGTCTTAGTTCTTAAAGTATGCACTTTGGGGTCTAGATTTTCACGTTTATACAAACCTTGTAAGTGTCTGCAATATATTGCCAAGTATCAATGATGTTCCTTTAGTAATTAAAGAGTTATAGGACAATTTACCATGACATAATCACTGTTTACAAAGCAGTCAAATATCACGACATTCTAAAGGAATTGTATGGTAAAATGTATGCCAATAATTAGTGTATTCATTCAACTATTCACATGCAAAATTTCATGTCATTAAATTCAGTAATTAAAGAAATACAATTATAAAACTGACGAAGCATCGAAAACCTACATAACCCGACCAAGTTCGGATAGCTATAAAAAAGCGGCCGTGCAATATATTTAGGTAACATCCCAAAATTTACAGTATAATACCGGTATTGAATTGGTATAGGTGATGACACAATTGTTTCGATATAATATAAAGGTCATTTATTTTTGTACGCCTATTTTTTTAAATGTATTTGACTATGACAAAGTAGGTACTATTTACGTAGTTATTTTATTTAAGTATGCGCTTGAGACTTGAGATATAATCTAGATATATTAATCAGGTTCAAATACAACAGCAAATTAATACGCGCGGGCCGCGGCTAATGAAAACATATTGCCCTCTCTTTTCTTCAAGGATGGAAGTACTGTTTCAAGCGGGAAGCCGCCTAACGCTCGTTGCGCGCAGCGCGTTGTCTATTGTTTCACACTAGAATATTTTTGATCAATTCATAACTACAATAGTAAGGTCCATTACAGAACGTCACTCAAAACTCCAGCTTTACTTAAGTCTCGTTTGAAGCCTTTTGATAGGTTAAAACTAGTTTTAAGTAATGCTCAAGTATTACTTAAAACTAGTAAATAAAGCTTGAGTTTTAAGTAACGTTCTGTAATACGGACCTTATACTATTTAACCAAAAGACTAGCCTTAAGCGTACCGCTTCAATCAAAATAATTCTGCATATTTTGGTGGGGTGCGGGGGAACACGCTCACTTAAATAAGTCACAACCAGTACAACAGTATAGACCATCAATTAAAAAATCGATTGAAGAAGTAGTTTTTTTTAAGTTATTAGATTGTTTGATCCACTAAATTTGCAAAGGGGAACGCTCGTCTAGTGCATTGGTTAAGAAGTGTTATAAGCTACAATATGATAAATATTTACCTAAACAGTAGTACTTACTTGTGATAATTATTTAATATCCCTGGGGGGTCTATAGTAAGAATCCTGATGCGTGAAATCTTCAATAGAAATTAGCTGTATCAATTTTATTTGCCTAAATTAATATATCTAGATTATATCTCAAGTCTCAAGCGCATACTTAAATAAAATAACTACGTAAATAGTACCTACTTGGTCATAGTCAAATACATTTAAAAAAATAGGTGTACAAAAATAAATGACCTTTATATTATATCGAAACAATTGTGTTATCACCTATACCAATTCATACCGGTATTATACTGTAAATTTTGGGATGTTACCTAAATATATTGCACGGCCGCTTTTTTATAGCTATCCGAACTTGGTCGGGTTAAGTAGGTTTTCGATGCTTCGTCAGTTTTATAATTGTATTTCTTTAATTACTGAATTTAATGACATGAAATTTTGTATGTGAATAGTTGAATGAATACACTAATTATTGGCATACAGTTTACCATACAATTCCTTTAGAATGTCGTGATATTTGACTGCTTTGTAAACAGTGATTATGTCATGGTAAATTGTCCTATAACTCTTTAATTACTAAAGGAACATCATTAATACTTGGCAATATATTGCAGACACTTACAAGGTTTGTATAAACGTGAAAATCTAGACCCCAAAGTGCATACTTTAAGAACTAAGACCAAATAAGCGTATTTTACGTTTATATTTTTATCTTTTAAGCCTTACGTTTTTTTCTAAATCTGTTTTTTAAACAAATATACACAAATTCAAAACAAAGTATGTAAAAATCTACAGGTCTCTATGTAAGCGCTTTATATGAAAACTAGCTAATGGCCAAACGTTCGCGCAGCGGAAACTTGAATATCTCCGAAGTTTATGCATGCACAAATTTTATTCATACATACACAATTACACACAAATACACACTAATTTTTGGACACATCTCTTTTTTCTAAAGTCAAAGGATTAAAAAAAGTTCCGCCAGGACAACGTTCGCCCAGCGGAATCAGTATTTTGTGAATTTCTCCACAATGGCTGCGTGCACAAATTTTTTTTTACCATACACAATTATACGACGTCATACACTAAATATCTGCATATCTAAAATCTTTAAATTCAACAACATTCCGCTGCGCGAACGCACACAAAATAATAATAATGAACCTGGCTTCCGGGCGACTAAAGGGGCTGTTGGGCCCCCGCCCGCGCCTACTGGCCGCTATGATCTGCCGTGAATTTTATTGTGTTGTCTAGGGACACATTTAAAATCGGTTTTAATTACCTTTTGAAAAAATATAACATGATATAAAATGGTTGGAATCGATTGAGTTGCTTATTCTAACTATATTCAAGTTTGGCATAAACAAAAAATAACGCTGTATTTCAATAAGACGAATTGGTTTCGTTTTCGTTATCCATTTTACCTGATAAAACACATCCGTTCACACACAACCAACACTAAAACCGTTCGCGGCAGGTAGCACGCGGCCGCCGTGCTCGAATGCTGCTTTAGGTCTGGACATACATTTACGCGGATCCAGCCGATCGATCCTGTAAAAATCTCACCGTGAAAAGTGAGCTGTACACAGTGTGAAGACCTAGCTTAGTTGGATTGACAGCTCACTCAACGCTCGTGGTGAGATGGTTAGAGAATCGCACTTATTATAGTGGAGCCTTTGTGTACACGCTAAAAGTCAGCAGATAGCAACAGCGCGAGCGTTATATGTAATGCTCGTAGGGTAACACGCGAATTCTGCGTGTGACGAGTAGGCCACACGCATAATTCGCGTTGCGCTATCCGGGTCTGTGCATATCTCACTGGGCTGAGCCGGTATAAATTTATACCGCTTCTGGTATACACGCTAATCAGCTCGCCCTAAAGGAAAGAAAAAGGTAAGAAAGAAAATTTATAAACCCAAATTATCACGCTACCTTTATTTAATCTCAATACAGCGCCAAGAGAACGGACACAGCCGTTCGAAGGATTTTAAAATAAATAAATTACAATAAATACTTACAACTAACTTAGATTCTTTTTTAAATCTTTCTATTTTATAATATTTCAAGCTACGGCCGCATTGACAGGTGGCTTGTTTAGCTCCTAGAGGGCTCTCCTCTTAGGGTCTATGCATACCGCGGGTTTTTAGCGCGCCGTCGTCGTGCGTTTTAGCGATACAGACGCGATACGTACGCGAGTCAGATGAAGCCTTTAGGTCCGTATTACAGAAGGAAACTCAAACATTGATCTCTGTTTAAGCATTACTTAAAACTAGTTTCAACCAATCAAAAGGCTTCAAACGAGACTTAAGTAGAGCTTGAGTTTTGAGTGACGTTTTGTAATACGGACCTTAGACTTTTGCATACCTGTTGAGGAGGACCTGTACACACCACGTTTTATAAACGCGGTTTTGACGCGCATTTGTAGCGATACAAACGCACTGGTATATTGCGTTTACAAGCACCTCGTTAACAGTACCAAGATGGTGTCGATCGTGGGACCTGCACACCACATTTTCAAACGCGTCGTTGACGTGCGTTTGCGTGCCTTTGTAGCAGTTCAGAGGCGCGTGTGTAGCAATACAAACACGATGTTAACAAACGGCTCTGTGGGTGTATATAAACACACGCCGCCGGCGCGTGGAAAAAAGGTGGTGTGCACACAGGGGCGTGCACAGAGATTTTGTTGAGAGTATGCATAGATCATCATCATCCTCATTATCAACCTTTTTATCGTCCCACTGCTGGGCACAGGTCTCCTCACATACAGAGAAGGATTGAGCGTTATCACCAGTGTAGTGTTTTAACAGAATGTATTGTAGTACAAAAATTATATTATAATACGATTCGGGTGTTCCGAATTAGAAAATTATTAGGGTATGCAGTGCTTATATGCCTCTATGGAGCGCACGCGCCTGTGTGCACAGGCCCTTAACATCTTTCAGTTCACCCTAGGAGACTAGAGAAGACGACAAGCGCCCTGTGCGGTAAGATGCGAAAAATTCTACACTCCGTCCGTTTAGTCCGTGTAGTCATTTAAAGCTAACAGAAACCCAGCATAAAAAGACCATTTACTTCAGTTAAGTGCTGTCACAAATGTACTTTTCTATTTAGTAACATTACAATAACTTTGCTAAACTGAAGAGTATGACTGTGATGTTGCATGACAGTTTAAGGTGTCTATTATTACGTATATTTTTAAGCTATTGCATAGCTTCTATCGCGGGCCTTGAGCGCGGGGACAGAATCCAAAAATTCCGTAACGAAAAAACCTCACGCTCCCCACTCCGACGGGCACGGAGGTGTGGCTTGAAGGCCGTACATCGTCTAACGTCGTTTCAGTTCGGCAGTCTGCGGCACGGTATGTTTGTGTGCGTGCGACTACATCTTTTGAAAACAATTTATAGATTTTCATATCGTCCCACTGCTGGGCACAGATCTCCTCTCATACAGAGAAGGATTGAGCGTAATCACCACGCTTGCTCAATGCGAGTTGGCGATTTCAGACTTATAAAGCCCAGGTTTCCTCAAGATGTTTTCCTTCGCCTTCAGTCATTGGTGTCCAAGATATACTTAGAAAGTACATATAACTTTAGAAAAGTTACATTGGTACTTGCCTGACCTGGAATCGAACCCGCGCACTCATACTTGAGAGGCTGGTGTTTTAACCACTAGGCCACCACGACAAAACAGTGGGGTATATTGAAAAAGAACCTCGGAGTATTTGAGTATATTTCGTGGTGCTCCCTGTGCGCCGTTTCCGAGTCAACGAAATACCAGTTGGTGGAGTCATAAGGATACTATAGCTGTCTTGCCTGCCCCTCAGTGCCCGGCCGGTCTTGCGATTGCACCGAAACAGCACACAATGACAGAGATTATAAGTAATAGCATAGACAGACCTTACGGAGGAATTGCCCTATTGTAGAGGAAGTCCGCTTTCTCAAAGGTATCAGTGTTGTTGTGTAATAGTGATCGTTTAGTTCTCACACGGATCGTTCCATGTTAGTTTTCTCATTTTACATGCTTACTGACTCGAGTGATAATATAATAGATTTCATGGGTTTTTTCTTTATTTCTTGGCTTCGCACGGTTTGTGCATTTAGCCAATGCCACGTAATTATGAATTATTCATGTCGAAAAAGACGGCCGCGTGACCCGTCTTACGAGTGAGGTTTGGGACAAAGTCATGATGTGGCCACTATGCAGCGATATTTCACTGTTCTTTATGAACTATTTACTAAATGCGCTTTTTACTACATAAATCACGCACTTTTATTTAGTAAACAACACTATAAATAATTTTAAAAGTCCAATGAAAAACGAGCGTGACACTCAGCTTGACTTTCCCGCCAAAACTCAGGGTGCTGATCACGAAAATGATTTCATTTTTGAAATCCAAGATGGCCGACATCATATTTCATGACATTCTGACATGGGTGTGATAACGAACATGACGTCATTTTTAAGCTATTGCTTAGCTTCTTTCTATCTCTTTATCAAAGTCGAACAGAAAACATTGAATATAGTTTAGTCGCTTAATCGTCACCATTTTTCGCACTCTTTTGATGACGTTGCTGGTAAAAAATAAATAAATTACAAAACAGAAAGAAAACTTGAATTGATATCAAAGAAAAAAAAAAAACAAAGGAAAAATTACTGTATAAATAAAATAAATAAATAATTATAATTGCAAGTTATAGTTGATAAAAAAAGGCTATGCAATAGCTTTACCGCGGCAGTCTCCGAGTGCCACACGCCTTTTTTTTTATATATATAACTATAAACTAGTGCTTGACTGCAATCCCGCCTGATGGTAAGCAGTGATGCAATCGTTGATGGTAAAGCGCGCTAGTTTATTAAGACTAACCACTCAAAAAAAAAATGTTTGCCTGTAAAGTCGGTTTTACGGGCGAAGATTTTACGTGACAACGTCTTTTTCTCGGTAGAATATTTATTGATATGAATATAATTAAATTGCACAATAGGAACAAGGAATTGAATGAAAATAAGAATTGCACAAATTTTAACTATAGAAATATATTTTGTTTACTAAAACATCGGTGACTCATCGTAACGTTACCGAGCGTTACACTTTTTCATAAGTGACTCCCAGCCGCAACCTAATTTAAGACGTTGTCACGTCAAAAAACTTGTTAATAGGAAGGAAGACGGCAGTTGAGCAACTGGTGATGCAATGTAAAACCCAACAACCCGACCAACGATGCTGCGCCAAAGGGAGATTGATCTGGAGACCCTCCACGACCAAACTCCCGACACAACATTTGGCGCATCGTACCTGGCACACATCGGAAAACAACTGCTCAGACCCGTCCTCCGTACGGCTTCACCAGACAGCATGACGGAACACAACGAATCGCTTGGCGACAAGACTTTGTCTGGTGGGTGGTAACTTCTGCCAGCAGCCGAAGTCGTGCAGCAGTCGTGTTTTGGTTATCTTTAGTTAACTACCTGAACTGAAGATGTATAGCAAAGACCGGCTGCGAAAAATGTAGAGCATTCATTTCTCTTTGCTTCTAGCAGGTTGACTCGCTTAGGTTTTGGGCAACCCACCTGTCAATGCTCACGTAGTTTAATTAGGTACTATAAGATGAATGTAATTGAAATTTATTATTATTTTTTGAATTGCTATTCTTATGTGTTAAGGAAAAATATATCTAATGCAGAAATTTCTTACGAACATATTATTAAGTTGAATAATGACAAATTACCATAGACACAAATTCTTTGAAACTATTTTTTGCAATGGAATACTATTTGTAATAAACACCTATATCTATCTGTCGCCAAATATTTTACTACATGGTACCATAGACACAAATTCTTTGAAACATTTCTTTTTTAAATATATAGAATACTGTTAACACCATCTCGACAAATATTTTTACTATAAGTTATCATAGAGACAAATTCTTTGAAACTTTTTTATTGCAATGAAATACTATTTTACTGTAATACAACACCTATCTGTCGCCAAATATTTTACTACATTATACCATAGACAAAATTCTTTAAAATAGAATACTGTTTTACTCTAATGAACACCTGTCTGTCCCCAAATACTTTTACTACAAGTTACCATAGACATAAATTCTTTGAAACTTTTAATTTGGAATGAAATACTATTTTACTGTAATAAACACCTATAGTATAGGTGTTTATTACAGTAAAATAGTATTTGGCCAGGGTAGGCGAACCAATGGCACGCGACACAATATTTTGGGCACGTCGCAGAATTAGGTATTTTATGACGATCGATGTGTTTTCATCTACCTATGCCTGCGGGTCATTATTTTCAGAGATGAATAACATTAAAAACTCGGTTAGAAACCGTTTGGCAGGTGAATCTAGTTCATGCATTTTGCTAAAAGTAACATCTTACAACCCTAACATAAATTATTTGTCATCTAACCTGCAGCAACAGAAGTCATACTAATTTTACTGAAATTTAATTTATGCGTTTAATAAAAACATACCAATATGTACCTCTTTTGCTTAATTTATTTAATAAAGAGTTTTGATAGTATTTATAATTATTATTTTCCAAATAATCAGAAAGTCTTTTTCTTTCTTTCTTTTATGGCTTCGCACGGTTTGTGCATTTAGCCAATGTCACGTAATGAATTATTCATGTCGAAAAAGACGGCGTGATCCGTCTTACGATGGAGGTTTGAGACAAAGTCATGATGTGGCCACTATGCTGCGATATTTCACTGTTCTTTATGAATTAATTACTGAATGCACTTTTTACTACATAAATCACGCACTTTTATTTAGTAAACAACACTATAAATAATTTTAAAAGTCCGATGAAAAAATGAGCGTGACACTCAGCTTGACTTTCCCGCCAAAAAAACAATCGGAAAATCAAAATTATTTGATGGCACGCGAATGACCCCATTAAACTTTTTTTTTAGAAAAATGGCACGTTGATGCATAAAGGTTCGCCTACCCTGACCTATACCTATCTGTCGCCAAATATTTTACTACATGATACCATAGACACAAATTCTTTGAAATATAATAAGTACTGTAATGAACACCTGTCTCTCCCCAAATATTTTTACTATAAGTTACCATAGACACAAAGTCTTTGAAATATTTATTTTGAACTTGAACACTACTTTATTATAATAAACACCTAGATCTGTCGCCATTTTTTTTTTTTCTTCTATAGACCATGATTGATAATTATAATTTAAATTTAAATAGTAATGAGATTACACCTTTTCACATCCCAAATATACTTTAAAGTAACATACAAGAACATATAAAAAATAAAGCTATTTTTTGTAGTAAAACAAAAGAGGTCACACTCAAGCCAATTTCAAAATGGCTAGTGAAATATAAAGAATGAAACATGAAATATAAAGTTGTCAAAAGAGACAAGTATGCTACCTAATTGCAAAAACTTTTTAACCAACGTTTTGCATAATGTTTACAATATCTTGATTTGATTCAATGTTTGCCCACTAGGTACTGTTGTTTTTAAAGTAGCTTCAAAGCAATATGTTGTTTTTAAAGCAGTGAGGTGAAATTTTCTTCCTTCCCGCATGAAGAACGTTTTACGTACTTAATTATTTAAGGCTGCCACAACGCAGCTCATCTACAAGATATACTTCGAAAAATAGCATGTATTTTATACCACAACTTTGAGCATAAAATAACTTTTTTATCACAAAATTAACTCCCAACATCCTCATATCATTCTTAAAACTAAATCATCACCGACATTTCACGGCCATAAGATACAGTCATTCGCCAACTGAAAGTTAGCAAGGTGTGATGCTCAATCACAAACAATACTCCATTCTATTCTGCCTTCCATTCCCAAAAATGTGCAGCACCGTACAATGGTGTGGCAATGTTTTCAGTCAACATAATTGAAAAACTGAGTTTTAACTTAAAATCTATAACTAGAGCACACTTTTTTTAAAATTTAAAAGTATATACAATCTGTTTCAGAAATATGAAATAATACTTTCAGGATATAAAATATATGTATGTTGTATATCTATGGCACCGGTGTGAGGTACCTAAGTGCATGGGTTTTTTAATTATTTTGCATTGAAGTTTAGTGCGAAAACTTCGCAGTGATGACCCTAGAAATAACTTTAAAATTCAATTTTAAAGATTATAAAACAGAGTCGACTAATTTGTATCGGTACATTTAATGCCTTTCGTCTTATTCATCTAATCAGTGTTATAAAAAACATAGTTTTTGTAATGTGAAGTAAATTCAATGAAATCTTCTTGCATCTACCCCTATTAATGGTACTATTAACTCTGTTGTTTTCAATAATTAATTACGATCTTTTAATTTTCATGCTCAGATCAGTCGTGGATAGCTTCTCAGAAGCAAGAAAACACTTCAATGTCGTGTCTATTTTACATCGTATTTTTAATCTCTTTAGTCAACGTGGATTGTCGGTATTTAATAAAGAATTATTGACCAATAAAAGGCCAAGCGGCGAGTAACCAGCGGTGCCTTTGACACGCCCACTAATAAAAGCATCACTAAAAAGTGGTTCCGTATAAAATATAATTTTAATAACTGACTTCTTTCATATTGTTTTAATTTCATATTATTTAATTATTTCAATGTGGGGTCCTGGCCCTGTTTTAGCAAAAAATATGCCCATTTAATTACAATAGGCCTTCGCTTGTACTTGACACCTTAACTTATGCAAGGAATGGGTATAATCACCTCTCGTTAGAAAATTACAAACGTAATAAGTTTTGACTTACCGTATTTAGATTCAAAATTGGTTAAGAATATTTATTGTTTTTATTTAAGAGTTAAAAATCTTAATTAATTGCATAGGTGTGTCTGTAGATAAGAATATCAGACACAATTGGTTTTTCGGTAAAGGGAACCCTAAAATGTACGTAGGTTTAGGCAACTACCTATTCTTGATTTTTTATTAATTTTTTGCAAGTCCCGAGCTCCCGAATTGACGTTGACTTATTATATTGACTAGTTGCATACTAATCGTCCCGGGGTGAAGTCGCTGTTTTGCAATTGCTCTGTTCCGCGTTACGTGTTGTCAACGGTTTTCAAAATGCCTCGTCGTGGTGAAGAATATTCAAACAGTGAATACTATGATTTTCTGTGTTGGTGCTGCTGGAGGTAGCATCTATGGAGCATTAAATTTATACCGGCAACGGTTTGTTGACGGGAAACCCGCTGCTGATCAGCGACGCTTGCCGTCGTATACGTGCTTCAGGAACATGTGTCTACGGGTGCAAACCGATACAAGGTTTCCAACAAAGGTGCTGTGGACGGACGAGGCTTCCTTTACTAGAAATGGTATAATAAATACGCACAACGAGCACACGAGGGCTCTCACCAATCCGCATGCCGCCACTACCAGCAATTTTCAGCATCAGTGGCGTATCAACGTCTGGGCTGGTATCCTCGGTGACCAATTTATCGGACCAATTTGGTTGCCACAACGTCTCAACGCCGAGGAATACTTGAATGTACTTGCAAGAGTTGTGGAACAGACCCTCGAAAACTCACCTGTGGCTACCTACTGTCAAATTGTGTTTCAACATGATGGTGCACCAGCTCATTACGCGCGGCCTGTTCGAGAATACTTAAATGACCAATTTACCAAGTGGATTGGCAGAGGAGGACCCTTATCCTGGCCTCGTCGTTCCCCGGACCTTACACCAATGGACTTCTTTTTGTGGGTTTGCGTAAAAAATTGTGTTTATTCTCAAGTGTGCTGCAGTGTTCATCAGCCGAGATGAAATCTAAAATTGAAACTGCGTTTGCTTCGGTGACCCCGGACATGTTAAGGAACACTCGGTCGTCCTTGTTACGTAGAAGATCTTTGTGTGTAGTAAATGGAGGTGGTAATTTTGAAGCCTTTTCATAAACGACGACGACCCAAAGTTTGTGACTCATAAAATCATACCAAGATCTTTTTGTGATATTAAATTTCTAATACATTATCTTAAGTGACTTCATAGACCTACTAGCTTACACGGAGGTATACAATTTCAGTGTGTGTAATGCATGATCAAGCGCGGTAATTTGGTTCAAAAATGTAAAAACACGGTAAGATACCTTAGGGCTTACATAACTATCATCAAATCATAAAACACTTCTTTGCAAAGAAATGAATGAGTGAGTGTTCAAAATGTTATCTACCTAACAAATTATCCTGTAATAATGTACTGGGCAGGGTTAATCGTTGCGCTAGGAGGAGTACCTACTAATCTTTGTTTTTATTTTAACACATAACATAATCATCGTCAGGCTTACTCTAGCCGAACGTGTTGGCAGAGGTTTACAGAGTAGGTACATTTACTGTTTCCCAAAGACCTAACATTAGACTTTATTTTATTTTTTGTACAGACGACAGCACGTCAAGCTACTACAATCTGTCAGATTTCTTTATTGGATTTTCAACTTTATCTCTTAAGTATTAACGCTCAGGTTGATTGGAAATATTTGACAGTTTCGGGTAGCTTGACCTGCTGTCGTCTGTACGATGCTGCGTAAAAGTAAAATTGATTTACTTGCATTGAAAATTATATTGCTGTATTTATTTATGGGATTATTTGTGATGTGCGTTATTATTAGCGTAGGTATGTACCTATGTTATTGTGTGTCATAATACGTAATGTAATATTAAAAGTTTGACTATTAATAGTTTTTTTTTTTTGTTTTTTGTTATCTTTTTTCTTCCCTTATTGGTTTGTATTTCATTTAATTGGCTGATCACGTTTTTGAGTTTTACCTGAATAAGAATTTCCGACGTGACTGCCTGGTAGGAAAAACAAGACTGATTTTTAAGGACAAATAAGTGAGTAGGTACATATTTACGTAAGTGAACGCGAACCAGTAGGTACAATTATGCCGGTAGGTATTTAGCAGACGGCGCGGCTAGTCGGCGCGTAGTCAGCTGTAGCGTAGGCTTAGGGTTGTCGACAAAATGTTTAATAAATATTTTTATTTATTTTGTAGGAAAAAAAAATCTTAGTATTTCAAATTTATGACTAGGTCAAGTTGGAGTTTATAAGGTATACTTCAATATCTGAAAGTATTGTTTCACCTTTCTGAACCACGTTGTATAAGCTTCTTTTTAAACGCACATAGAAAAATCAACCTCTTTCAAGTAAAACAGTTAAAATTCCTGTATACCGTATACACACTAATAAATCGAATCAAATCTTCTTTTTGAAGAAGTAACAATATAATAAATTCTTTTTTTAAGCAGGTGGGAACCAACATTTTGGTTTTTCTTAAAGACAATTTTAATAATTTATTTGGGATGCTCATGAAATATATGTTGTCAATGATAGACAAAACTTAATAGGAGCATCACGAGGCTCTTAAGCCTGCCCAAAGGTCATCACGAGGCTCTTAAGCCTGCCCAAAGGTCTAACCGTGGGTATCATAAATTGATAGAATTTTTGACAGTTAAAAGTCACATGTACTTTTTGATTAGTTAATTTGTTATCTTTAGCAACATCAGACTGTCATAGAGAAAAATACTTGTTTTTATAACTACAATAGCCAAATTCGATCGAAAATAACGAGACAACTAAATTGTAACAGATTACATGAGATCACAAAACAAACGACCTTTATTTTCCGAAGCTTTCCCATTAGCTAGTGCTACAGCCTGATTAGGTGTAGCAGCTTCTTGCACAACAGGCTCGGGTACATTGGAAGGCAGTACCAAGGTCTTAGTTATACCAGATATCGACACTGGCCTCAGCCTTTTAGCAAACGAAATAGGGCAACTCGCAGCCGCAGATCCCCTCCGAGACATCAAATGATAAGGGATAGTGTTCACGCGGTAAACTTTCTTCGCTGGAATCTGGTACATAGGTGGTGTGGCATGGGTAGATGTGGATTTATTTACTGTTTGTGGTTTCGGAATGTATGGCTCTTCGTCATTCCTGTAACGAATGTCGTAGAACAACTGATTTATCTCTATCATCATGCAATCCCTTTCTTCATCGCTGAGTGTCCGAAGTTTCTTGGCTGTCAGTTTTCCGAAGATTTCCGCTTCATCTTCCTCGTGGCTTGCCGGAGCCGCTCTATTCCGGGGTTCTTGCGGTATAATATTATGAAGAGAGTTCTCGTCTGTTGAATCCCCGTCAAGAAGGTGTCCGTACCTGCACTGTAAACAAAATGAGGATATGATTTTAACGGAATGTAAAAGAAGGGGAGTGATTAATTTTGTGTGTTAGTGTGAGGCGGGTAGTTCAAACCAATGACAGTTACAGGAGCAGGTTCACACGAAAAGAACGTTTTTTGTCATGGGCTAGTATTTTTCCCTAACTCTAATAAACTAAAAAATACTAGTCCATCTCTTGTTCTTTCTCTCTCTATTTTATGTGGAAGCTAGAGGTAGTAATAATACTATTATTCTGTCCGGTGCCTGCATATCTTTAATTAATGGCATTTAGTTAACTATTGTGTTCACTCTGTAGTGAAAGTGTTTGTATGTAGGCACAATATTATGAACGTAAATTTCACCATTGAAACTGAATCTGACCAATCGGGTTAAGATGACATGTTAAAACCATCTTTGTTCCAGACAAAGATGGAGAGATACAGGAATGCATAGCGCTATCTCTTTTTCACATTGGCACAATGATAGTGTTAGCACAGAACACATCCACACAAAACTCCTCTCAAGATCTGTCAGTGTCATTATTGAAAGTTCTTGAATGGAGTTTCGATCGCGTTCAAAGTCATTGGTGAAATTCACTGACGTAAAGTATTCAGGTTAACATAAATAGGAACAGGCTACATTACATACTAAGTACAGCTGCCAATACCTTCAATCACTCGCCAAGCATGGTGATTATGACAATACCATATTGGAGCAATCTATGACGACTTGTGCTCAATAGGGCTTATTATCAAGTGTCGCGTATAATAAGCTCTACAGAGTATTAAAAAAAAAACTTTTATGCTTTTTTTTTAAATATTTTATAGAATCAAGTCCTAATTGAACTGACAGCTGTGATGCTGGGAGTTGGTTGCGCCTCTTCTTCTCATTTAAAGCACTAGAAACTGGAGTAGGACAAATTGGGGAGAATATCTTATTTAATTTTGAAGTTCAAAAAGTCCTGATTCTCAGCCTAGTTTGAAAAAATGAATTCTGATTTTAAAAGAACTTATAAGCAGCATGAGCAATAACTAAATGAGAAGAAAAATGGTAGTTAAGTTATATGGGAGTAAAGCTCTAGATTCTAGCAAGATCAGGCAAGAATAAATAAGGTTTTTGGTTATACAGTATGTTAAGAAAACCCTGTCCGACCCGTGAAGGTGTTGTTAGGTATCGATAACTGATTCTACTAATGCATACAAAACCGGGCTAAACTTAAAAAAAAATCCCCCTAAAAAAAAAATATATTATTTCGCAAAAGGAGGTAACTTAATAAATGTGCGTTGACCACCCTTCGCCTGCCGCCCGCGGGGGGCGGGCGGCAGGACACGCGGCACGTGGTCGCATCTCTATTCGCTCATAATAATACCGGTGTTGTCACTTTTTTAAAAATTACCAAATTTCGGGGAAATTGGAATTAATTCGCGGGAAAAAAAGATTATTTCAAAATTCATTTGTATTGGTACTATGATGAATACGTAAAATTTTATATTATATTTGGTCATGTGTTTACCTAACCTTTATTATCCTTATGGGTCGGACAGGGTTTTCTTAACATACTGTATAAGTAAAAAGCTAATGAGAAGGATTATGAATGCAGTGTATAAATGATAAAAATAAATGCGAGTTAATTGATGAATGATTAAATAAACAAACAAAAGAGTAAAATTTGATTTCAATTACATACCTCGGGGAGATCGTGAACATTTAAAAATCCCTTTAAGTTGCACTGCACCATTGATTCTGCTGAAATTGTTCACTTGAAATAGGGCAAGATTGATGGATTTAGCCCTGTTGGATCTCAGGAAAGTGCATTCGCAAACGCGATCGTGTTGTCAATAAATAAAATTAAATTGTATATAAATAATTTAATATAAATTCTGAACTAACTTGTAATTCTAATTTTTATTTTGAAAAATCAATTACTTTTGTTGATTATATAAATATAGTAGTAGTTGAACCCAGAACCTACAATCATACATTGTATGACAGGAGTAATTCATAATGAAATAAATAAGAACATTGTTTTGTCTTTAGAAGACTAAAAACAATGTTCTTATTTATTACAGAATTTACAAGACTGGACCGTTACAATTACTGCTACTCAAAAAATATTCTTCAAGTAGTTACTTTTAACCTGTCAAACAATCGCTTACTAGAAGAGGTTCCAGCCAGTAATAGGGACATTAATGCACAACCTGATATCTATAGATTCAGTAGATATAAAAAAAAATATATTTGAATAAATCATATGCTGAATTCAGTTTGAGTTTGCGTGTTGTTCTGTCCAATTTATAAGATATTCTAAGACTGAAAAATTACCCTAGGGATAGTTTGGATAGCAGTTGTACCTTTGCTTCAATATGTCATAGTCTATCAGGCATAACCATAGGTCCCTAAATATGGTAATGCCATAATCACGCGTTGTTTTGTGGTTGTCCACTAAAAAAAATCATTTGACTAGACATAACTTGGCCAGTCATAAAAATGAAATTTATTAAATTTATAATTCTTTGCAATTTATTATAATTGCATGTACTTGTTAAATAAAGGTACAGAATAGCAGAAGAGATAAGTAGTCTGCTTAATCACTAAAATTCTTTCTTCTTGCAATGCATATTTATGAAGAAATATGGGTTAACAGAGAAAAGAGCAGCAACAAGAATAAAAAAATGTCTGTATAATGTCTTAAGGTACATAACATTTTAATTTCTGTCCTGCATATATATCTCTTTTACTAACTGTACTACTAACATCCAAAAGATCAACTCACCCCCCAATCACTGTCATTGCTATCATCATGCTCATCATCGTCTTCGTCTTCATCTTGCTTTTTCGATGCCTTTGCTTTCTTAGGAGCCACCTTCACTGGTGCTTCTTCTTCAGCAGAATCCTCATCCTCAGAGTCCATGTTGTTGACATACTCCATCACCAGTTGGTCAATCATTTTTCTCTTGTCCGTCAAATCCACTCCCAATTTACTCTCCAGCGTTTGGATAACTTTCTTGGTTGAAGTAGTGTCGAGACTAGCATTATCGAGGATATCTGGTAGGGCAAGATACATGACTTTGTAAATAATAATATTAGACAAGATAACTGTTATGATTGAACCTTGCTGATTGTTTTCATTTGTTAGTGTTGTATCTTTTAATAACAATACAATGGTTATGTACAGATGGCAGCAGGTGAACCTACACTAAAGTGTAATTCTAATCATCCTTAATGCTTTTTTTCTCGACTTTAGAAGCATTAGGCCGTATCTATAGCTTGACGTTAGAAGCTAAAAGCATTAGGTCGTATCTATAGCTTAACGTTAGAAGCAAGAAGCATTAGGTTGTATCTATAGCTTGATGACTCCCTAAGGCACATATTAAAAAGTTACAAACTTGAAAATTCCATGGATAGGAGTATGATGGGAAAGACTATCCGATAGAATAAGGACGACATCATAAGAAAGCACACCAAAACAAACGATCTCACAACAACAATAAAAAAGTTAAAATGGAAATGGGCAAGCCATACAAATGAGGGATATACAAGGGAGAAAAGGTCGAAATCTATAATGGACTGGTTCACAAGCTTTAAGAAAAGGAATAAAGGAAGGCCACCTAGATGGGTGGATGATATAAAAGCCATAGCAGGAGGGACATGGACCAGAACTGCCATAGCAGGAGGGACATGGACCAGAACTGCTAAAGACAGAAAAGACTGGAAAAGGTTGGAGGAGGCCTTTCCAATAAGTGCCATACAGACAGAGCTGTCGATTTAACAACTAGTTTTTCTGAGTGAATAGGCTCTTAATAAACTAGCGCGCTTTACCATCAACAATCGCATCACTGCTTATCATCAAGCGGGATTGTGGTAAAGCGGTAGTTTATAATTAAAAAAATATATACTAAAATAGAAACAATTAATGTTAGATTGAATTAAGATTATGTTAGAAAAAGAAAACAAGATAATGTAATGAAATACTGTCTGAAATAAAGGCTATTATTATATATAGCATGATGTTAGAAGCATTAAGTCATATGTATAGGTCTGACGACCCACACTTCCAACCTATTGCTTCTAATGTTGATCTATAGATAAGACCTAATGCTTCTAAAGTCGAGATTTATCAATGAAGTTGAAAATATAGTAAAGCAATTTGACCGATTGTTGTAACTTAATGTGCTGTCATCTGTATGATGATAATAATAGGCTGTGATGAAGCAAACAGATGTGAGAGTGGTATATATGTATAACATATAATCTGCATTAGATGTCATTTAAACCAAATAAATTAAATTACAAGTATAAACCGTATGAACTTTGGCCAACTAGTTACAGGTTATTGAGACTTCGGGTCATATTATAGAACCTTATTTATTTAATACTTGTACTTTATTATTGCATAAGCTCTGCTCCGCGGTTTTACCTCCACAAATAACATAGGATCCTTTTATCCCGTGGGAATAAACTGAATCATAACATATGTATGTGTTATTGCTGATTATAAACTATCTACGTGCAAAATTTCATTAGGCTTTAAAGAGTAACAAATATTCATTCATTGTCACAAACTTTCATTTAACCATATTTTGACAATAAGCTTTCTCATGAGGAAAATATAAAAAAAAAAAAATCCACCAATATTAAATACTCCTATATTGAATTCTCAATATTCCGGGCAGTTTTTCTGTCATGGCCAATAACTATAGAATATATAGTATTTTAAAAAGCGTAAATAATCCTATCTTGCCTAGTTAAGATATAGGGAGTAATTTAAGTAGGCATTTATGAATTAAGTATACTTAAAACAAACTATGTTTTTGTTTACTCTTATTTGCATTCATAACAAAGTTAGATTTTGTTGTGCCTTCTTTTAAATTTTGATGTAGTGAGTTAAGATATCTTGATGGTTAACCATCAATTTAGAATAATTTGTAGTATTACACAAGAAAATAACATGTCTGTAGCATGAATACTTTTACATAAATACCTAAATTGATTTTCCATGTTTATTTCAAAAATATATACAGTTTTTTATGTAAAAGCTCCAGTTTTTACTTTTCTCCTGCAAATTCAAGACTATACCTGTATGCTGTACCAAACAATAAATTCAACATCAGAGTACCCATATTAGTAAACAACAGAAGAAAAAAGTCAAGCAATAAAAACAGCCAACAGGTCAATTTTGTTTTTCTTTGATATAGAAGAATATGTTTACATACTTTTGACTAGTTTCAACCTACCAAATGCCTTTAACAAGCAGTCCTGTGTTCCAGGGTGTAAGGAGAACATTACACCCTGGAAAACAGCACTGCCGGTCCAAAGACAGATGAACTTCATCCACAACAGCATTTTGTTTGAGAGAGTAGAGAGTCAGGTTCTGTAATATGGTCCCTAAGACTTCTTATTTTTTTTTTATATTATTATATTTATAAGCAAAGGTTGTGAAAATGTTTTTCTAATGAAAGTATTAAATCGTAATACTATCAAACCTAAAAACATATAACAAATTAAGGTACATAGTGTAGGTAGATACTAGCCCTAGTTAACCTAGTTTTGTGCCCGTGACGCAAGCATTATAACAATCGATCAATACTCTGCAAGGCTGCATTGCATGTAACCTACCTCCCCACCCGCACGCGCCCTTTCATTGAACAAGTAAATAAAATGCATCATTCGCTGTGATTTATTACCAAAATACTGAAGTATTTTCGTATTACGAAAAAAACTAGCAAATCAAATGAGATTAGCGCCGCTCATCACCCATCCATTCCACACAATTTCAATACAACACAATGTTACACGAACCAATTCGCTAGGTTGTTTAAAAATAAACCAACAAACTACATTTTATAGCGCGAAAAACGATTCTAATTGCAACGTCACCTTAAATAAATGCGAAATTGAATAGCTTAATACCTAAACTTCGGACTATTGGCAATAAATATAGTAATTATTGAGATATTTTGACAAAAAAATATGATAAATTGAATTTTATGTCCATTTCGGCTTTGGTGGCCATTTTACCTACCCAGGCAGATCACCGAATTTCAGCAATAAAATCATAGATACTCAAAATCTAAAAAGTGTACTAACCTGCGATTTCTTTTTGCAGTTGTTCCGTGGTAATTTCTTTCGTCGAATCAGCCATTATTATGGGATATTTTCTTTCTTCAGTGCCTGAGAGAAACTCCACCTGCAAATATCGCTAGCTAATACTAGCCACTGCCAGTCCCAGTCCCACTGAGCAAGTAATCACTACGTTTGCCTTTCCCAGTTTTAGTAGTAGCTACCAAATCAAGCTACACAATAAAATAACATAAAATCATATCATATCCTACGCGGTGCGCATTAAGCTGCGCGCGTCACAGAGCAAGTAACAATTTTTTTTTTTTATAAATTTAATTCTTGACCATGGATACAAGTCCTTCAGTCGCATACTTAAATAGATTTTAATTTAGTAACTTATCCTTACTTAACTTAACCTAACCTATCTCTTATCCTAACTTAACCTAACGTAATCCTATCTCCTTTCGTTTCCCGCGTGAACGGACACTTGGAGGAAGATTTGGGACAAAGCCATGATGTGGCCACTATGCTATAATATTTCACTGTTCTTTATGAATTATTTACTGAATGCACTTTTTACTACATAAATCACGCATTTTTATTTAGTAAACGGCACTATAAATAATTTAAAAGTCCAATGAAAAATGAGCGTGGCACTCATCTTAGCCTTCCCGCCAAAAACTCCCACAAGTACCAAAGAGTATATAGTAAGTAATGTAAGTATGCAAGTAACAAGTAAGTAATCACTGCGCATGCGCTAGACGTGGTTGTTATTTCACGTTACCAGTTACAATAACCAGCGACGTGATGTGGAACTGAATAACTGGTTTCGAGTCAAATTAAAAAGTAGTTATTTTTGTAAATGCGATATTTCATACACACGTTATCCCGTACCGGGTAGCCGTATCGTGCATCAGACCGGCGGCGCGTGTAACTAGTTACGTGAAATAAGGACCACGTCTAGTTTCGTTTCGTGTGTAACTGTTTAATTGGTGGTTATATTTAACAATCCCAGCAGCTGAATTAAAATAACTAGCTACAAAAATAACTTGCTTTGCAACAGGTTACGCCGATCAAGTAACCGGTGTGGTCGATGAGGGGTCTTCTTCTTCAGCAGATCTCAGGGGGTGGAATAGGGGTTTCAATAACGCCACGGGTTTCAGCACACAAACAATATATTGACCAGGTTAGGTCGTACAATTAACCTAGACGTACAATAATCAGTTCGGCGACCGTACAAACTATGCCTTAATTAAAAAAACTCTTAACAAACAACAATAATTATGAAATCGTGGGCGCGTGCGTCGCGGCTCATCGCGGACTGGCCAGCTTCGTGCGCCCTCGGCGCCGTTCGGAGGCATTCGGTCGCGCGGCTGGCGAACGCCCGAATGCTACCCGATGTTTTGACAAAATGTCGCGCGCTACACCCTCCCCCTCTAACCTAGAAATGGCGCCCTCGCTTCTGGGTTAGTGGAGAAAACGCTTAGGCCTACCACGCTTGCGTTTCTCGTTGACCGGTGTCGGAGCTATATCGCCAATGAATGGGGTCAGCTGAGAGACGTGATACCTTCCTAGAACCTGTCCATCGCTGAGTTTCTCCAGCACGTAAGTAGTCGCACTAGCCGCTTCCTTAATACGATAGGGCCCATCGCGACGCGGAATGAATTTGGGCGTCTGGCCGTGAGTCGCGTCGTTACTGCCTTGTGTCTTCAAAAGTACGAGGTCTCCCGGGGTATACTCGGGTGCAGGGCGACGACCTTCGTGGGCGCAGCGTTTCTGCTTGGCTTGCGCCCTCTCATGCACATCTCGAGTATCGAGTAACACGGATGACATGCGCTGCAGGTACGGGGTTAAGGTTGTGACGGCATTGTCGCTCTCCACGATGGCACGCATGTCAGCCAGCGCGTCAGCTGGGGCGCGAATCTCGCGTCCGAACGTCAAGTACGCGGGTGAGTATCCGGTGCTGCTGGTTACGGCCGAATTCATTGCGAAACGTATCGCGGGTAAATGTATATCCCACGTGTCGTGGTCCTTCCCAACTAGAATGGAAAGTTGAGGCTTGAGGTCACGGTTTTTCCTCTCTACCGGATTGGCTTGAGGGTGATATACCGGCGTCAGCGACTGCGTAATACCTAACACGTGACAAACTTGCTGCATCACCTCGCTGATAAACTGAACACCGTTGTCACTCAAGATGCGTCTAGGCACGCCGTATCTGAGGAACACCTCTGCAATAAGGGTCTTCGCGCAGTCGGAGCTGGTTGCATTTTGTAACGCGAACAATTCCACCCATCTGGTGCATGTATCTTCTAGGATTAGGATCCATTTGTTCTTGTTAACGGTTTCCGGTAGTGGGCCAAATAGATCTATTGCGACAACTTCAAAGCGGCGATTCGTTGCAGGGGTCTGCAGTAATCCGGCTGGTTTCCTATTGTCGGCCTTATACCTTTGGCATTCCACACACTTCTTAAGGTATGCGCTAACGGACTGGCGCATTCCGGGCCAATAGTACTTAGACTTCAACCGATCTAACGTCCGCTCCACTCCAAAGTGGCCAGCAGTCGGCGCACTATGGTAATACTCCAGAACCTTCTCCCGTTCGTGTTCCGGCACAACTAGGCACGCTGACTCCTCGTCAGCATCATCAGGTCCATACCTGTACAATACACCGTCGGACATGACATATCCCTTGTCGGACCATCTCCTCCCCCTGAAGGGATCGTCGGCTGACTCCAGGTCTTCTACGATTTTACGCAGCTCTGGGTCCTTAAGCTGGTTCTCACGGGCATCCTTGGGGCTCCTTGATGGAAAATCCACCTGAGCATAAGCCAGGTCACAGTCCGGTTCATCGGTGCGGGGTGGCCGAGATAACGTATCAGCCACGACATTCGCCTTTCCAGGCGTATATTCGATGCGCAGGTTATATTCTTGCAGAGTGAGGGCCCATCGAGCCAAGCGTCCGCTTGGTGACTTCACGGTCATAAGCCACCGCAGAGGTTGGTGATCACTTTTTATCACAACCTCTGATCCTTCGATGTATCCGCGGAATTTAGAAACGGCCCACACCACCGCCAAGGCTTCCCTCTCCGTGGTGTTGTAATTTCTTTCTGCGCTGTTCAGCAAGCGGCTCGCGTACTCGACAGGGCGTTCTTCCGGGCCCTCCCCCTGCATCAGCACTGCTCCGAGGCAACAGCCGCTACTGTCAGTTCTCAACGTGAACGGTAACGTTTCGTCGGCTTGACGTAGTATCGGAGCGGACGCCAGCAACTGCTTGATGCTGTCAAACGCGGTTTGCTGTCTGGAGGTCCATATCCACTTGCTGTCCTTTTTCAGGAGATCTGTCAATGGTCTGGCAACTTCAGCGTAATTGGGTATAAATCGCCGGAACCAGCTGGATGTCTGCAGAAAGGTCTTCATGTGTCTTACGTTCATCGGAGGCGGCATGTTGACGATGGCCGTAGTCTTATCGGGATCAACCTTTACCCCACCCGGTACGATCACGTGACCTAAGAATTTAACCGACTCGCGAGCGAAGCAACTCTTTTCGCGGTTCACACGTAAGTTATACATAGTAAGTCTATCAAATACTGTGTTCAAGTCTTCTAGGTGTTTTGAGAATGATTCTGACAGGATGATGACGTCATCGAGGTATGCGAACAGCTGTACTTCTGCCAGATCCCTTCCAGACTTAAACCGGTCCATAAGTCTCTGAAAAGTCGCTCCAGAGTTACGCAAACCCATGGGCATCCTTTTAAAACGAAAACAACCTAGCGGAGTCACGAACGCAGTCTTGTCTCGGTCGTCAGGTTCGACGCTTACCTGAAAATAACCAGATCGGAGATCGCAGGTCGTCATGTAGTTGCTATTCTTGGCCGCGTGGAGGACATCTTCGATCCGCGGGAGTGGGTAACGGTCAGGCTCGGTGACGGCATTCAGCTTCCTGTAATCTATACAAAGCCGAACTCCTCCGTCCTTCTTTGTCACGAGCACCACGTTTGCTGCCCACGGAGAGTCGCATTCCTCTATAACGTCCGCGTCCAGAAGCTTCTGTAATTCCTTTTCCAATAAAGCCTTTTTTCCGGGCGCCATCCTGTACGGCGGTGAAGCAATGGGCTCCTGGTGGGGATCGAACTTCAGTCGGTGAGTAGCAAAGTCTGTAGGGGGGCCCTCTTCAGCGAACCGGTTGATGAAATATTGAAGGAAACAGCTAAAAAAACTTGGAAACATTTATTTAGATATCGTCACGGACAGAACAATTACAAGAAGACAGACATGACATTGTAGAGTCAACGTAAAGAAAAATAAGTTCAAATTCTTTACATGTAAGGAGTATGTATGTACTATAAAATCACAAACTCAATATTTTAACACACTTCCTTGATTTTATAGTACTTAATGAACAATTAACATTATAATAATAACATAACAATCACCTATAAAATCTTCTAACTCTCTAAACAAACACAAGTTGTCAATCATATTTCTATTTGACACAAATTAGTGCTCTTAACTTTTCAAAACGAATTCTACCTAAAGACTTTGTAAAAATGTCAGCTAACTGATCTTCAGTGTTTATTTTACAGACATTTATAACACCCTGTTTTTCATAATCGCATACAAA
This sequence comes from Sesamia inferens, assembly GCA_037179545.1. Taxonomy (NCBI): domain Eukaryota; kingdom Metazoa; phylum Arthropoda; class Insecta; order Lepidoptera; family Noctuidae; genus Sesamia; species Sesamia inferens. Next base: position 2,003,995 of record CM073943.1, read on the forward strand.
ATGATAACTAACATCAATGTGCTTTGAATTTTTACAAAACTTTCCATTTTTAGAGAGAGATATGGCTCCCGTATTGTCTTCATAAATTTTAATAGGTTTATCTAATCTAATTCCTAATTCAAATAATATACCTCTTATTGGTAACACTTCCTCAACACAATCTGCCAATGCATAGTATTCAGAATGAGTAGAAGCCCTTGATACAATCTTTTGTTTTTGAGATTTCCAATAAATAGGATTATCAAACAATCTAATAATTATACCCGTTGTACTCTTTCTATCAGTTATATCCGCTGCAAAATCAGCATCAACATATGCATCCATATATTCATTAAAATATTTATTGTATTGTAATTTCATCTCTTTTGTTCCATACAAGTATTTCAATACTCTGAGTGCATATTTATAATGAGTTTCACAATAGCTGTTTTGAAAACGGCTTAAATAATTAACACTATACGCTACATCTGGTCTTGTTCCACTAGCGACATATAGTAGTGCACCTATCAAACTTCGGTACTTTGTATCTGAATTTACACTTTTAATGGACTCTAATTTCAAGTTTTGCTCCATTGGTGTTTTATATTTACATTCCTGTATTTTATACCTTTCTGCCAGCTGCTCAATATACTTTTTTTGACTTAGTGACATTTTTCTTTTCGACCAGTCATATTCTATGTCAATCCCAAGATATTCTTTAACAGTTCCCATATCTTTCATTATGAACTGTATATTCAACAATCTTTTTACTTCATTTATCGAATTTATATCCTCTGACGTGATCAAAATATCATCAACATAAAGATATACATAAATATCAAAGCCTTTGACACTTCCTGTGTATAAGCAATAATCATAATTCGACCTTTTGAAATTAATTTTTAACATATACTCATTAAAACAATCGTACCAATCTCTAGGGCTTTCTCTTAACCCATATAAAGCTTTTTGAAGCTTGCACACTTTATTCTTTCCAATCTCATAGCCATCCGGCGGATAAATATATACTTCTGATTTTATGGATCCATTTAGAAAAGCTGTTTCTACATCCATCTGATGTATTTGCCATCCTCTAACACAAGCAATAGATAAAAGTGCTTTCGTAGTAGTTAATCTCGCCACCGGTGAATAAGTATCTTCATTTTCATCATACCACTGCTGAAATCCTCTAGCCACAACTCTAGCTTTGTATTTTCCGTTTGACTTAATCCTGTAGATCCATTTTACATCAATTATTTGTTTATTTTTCGGTTCTTTAACTATTTCCCAAGTTTCGTTCTTTTCTAAACAATTTATTTCATCCTCCATAGCACTTTTCCACTTCCTTGCTTCTGGACAATTTATTGCTTCGTTATATGTAGCTGGTACTACTGCATTGTTAACATATACTACGTGATCTTTAAACCTTTTTGGCAATTTCACTTCTCTTCTAGGGCGATTTTCAGCAATACTCTCTACACAGGTATCTTCAGTTTTATCATCCTGTTTATCCTCACTTTCATCTGTCCCTTCTGTGACGTCAAAGAACTCTTCGTCTTCTTCATTTGTTATTCCTTCATCACAAGTTTTAAATCTAATAATGTTTTCTTCTTGAATATCATTTTCTATAAATCTTACATGTCTTGAAATTATAACCTTTCCATCTATCAAGATTTTGTAACCCGTGTCTGTATAACCTACCAAAAATCCTTGTTGACTTTTTGGATTTAGCTTCGATGTTCTTACTTCTTCGGGAACACGTACAAAACATTTACTGCCATACAGTTTTAAATTTCTAACATTTGGTTTTCTACCAGTAAACAATTCATATGGCGTCTTCTTTTCTAACGTATTCGTTAAAAGTCTATCACCTAAATATGCTGCTGTCATGACAAACTCAGGCCAATACTTTTTTTCTAGCTTCGATTCAGACATCAGACATCTCGCTCTGTCCATAATTGATCTATTGTAGCGTTCCGCCACGCCGTTCAATTCGTGTGTATTCGCTGGCGCGGGCTTGATAAAGAATCCTTTTTCTTTTGCAAAATCAAAAAACCTTCTATTAATGTACTCACCACCGTTGTCACACCTCACTTCCTTAATACGATTACCAGTCTGTGTCTGCGCTAATTCTACATATGTCTTAAAACATTCAAAAACATCACTTTTATTTTTTATTACACAAATATACGCATGTCGGCTATAATCATCTACAAAAGAAACAAAATATCTCTGTCCCTTATATCCCGTTGTCCTCATTGGCCCGTTTACATCAGTATGAATAATCTCACACGGTTGCGTAGCACGTGTTCTATTATTAGAGAAAGGTAAATTTGTCATTTTATTTCTCAAACAAATTTCACAATGCATATACCCTGCATCTAAATTTTCTGGCAGACCATCTAAAACGTTATGCCTACACATCTCTTTTAATTTATAAAAATTTGGATGTCCTAACATACGGTGCCATTTCTCTTTCATTGAAATTACTTTACCACCCTGATAAGCAATATTTTTCTTATTATAAAAAATCTTACCTGATAACTCAAACAATTTATTTTCCTTCTTCGCTATAGCTATCAACCTTCTTTGACAATTATATATTTTTGTATTATTGCGATCAAACTTTACCATATTACCTTTATTTACAATACTTGAGACACTAAGTAAATTCTTTTTCATATTTGGTACAAGGTATACATTATCTATGTCAATTTTAATCGATTTGAAACCTACTTTACAAATCATACTCACTTTTCCAATCTTTTCAGCTTTAAGGCAAAATCCATCTCCTACCTTTATATTTATAGGGTTCTCAAGCGTTTCGTACTGGGAAAAATATTTGATGTCATTGACAATGTTATCGGTGCATCCGCTATCTAATAGCCACTCTATGGTATCTGTTTCTTGTGTTCCAGCTGTCATTACCTCTACATTAAATGCATTTCCACCTCTATGTTTCCGTCCTCTTCCTCGATTACCACGTCTATTAAATCCACCTCTATTTCTTAGTTTCGGGCAGTCCTTCTTGAAATGACCTCTTTGGTTACATGCATAGCAGTTATCATTACGACTGTTATCACTAGTACTGTCAAAGCTTTGTTCAGTTTCTACTTTACTTCCACCTTCATTCTTCTTGTAGTCTAAAATAATTTTTGACTTGACATACTCTACTGTTTGTTTCTCTTTCGGCATCGCATCAACAATGTTAACTAGATATTCGTACTTCTGTGGTAGTGTTAGCAATAAGTAATTTAATTTATCCTCTTCACTCACCAGCTCTCCTGCACTCTTTAAGTCATTAATCTGCTTTTCAAAAATTTGGAAAAATTCTAAAGGATCTCCGTCACTATATTTTAATTCGAGTATCTTTGTCTTTAACAACAACTTGTTTGCACATCCCCTTACTATATATAAATCATCCAATTTCTTTATCATTTGAAAGGCATTTTTTTCAGAAATCACGATATCTATCTGCGAGTTTCCAATACTATTCACAATATAGTTTTGTGCTTTTAAATCCATTTTTCTCCATTCATTTTCTGCTATTTCTTTATCTCTTTATTCCTGTTCTATAACTTTCTTACAGTTTTTTAATTCTAGTAATAATTTCAATCTAAACTTCCACTTCTCGTAATCAGTGCCATCGAAAAATGGTATTTTAAATTCTTCCTTACCTTCCATCATCATCCAAGTTCAGCTCGTCAATTGTTTCCTACTCCAAATATTTTTTTTTTTTTGTGGAATAACTGTTTCTTCAGTTTTACATTCTCCACGCTTCAGCAGTATTTACATTTCTTTCCTAACCACGCTCTGCTACCATGATGAAATATTGAAGGAAACAGCTAAAAAAACTTGGAAACATTTATTTAGATATCGTCACGGACAGAACAATTACAAGAAGACAGACATGACATTGTAGAGTCAACGTAAAGAAAAATAAGTTCAAATTCTTTACATGTAAGGAGTATGTATGTACTATAAAATCACAAACTCAATATTTTAACACCGGTGAGCTCTTTTTAACAGGAACGCATTCAGTTGTGACCTTTGAGGGGGGGTCAACCTCGTCCCCTCATCATCCCTAAGTCCCAGACCAGCAGCATCCGCCTTCATAAGCTCCATTTCCTCGCTGGATAGTAATGTAAAACTGGTGATGAACGGATACCATTTCAATGGCTCGTCGTTGAATCGCCAGCTGCACTGCGGTAGGTCCAACAGGAGTCCAGCACTTTTGATAAAATCTCTGCCGAGCAGTGTTCTGGTGTGCGCGTCGGGCAACACCATGAAGTTCGTAAGTATTTCACGATCGTGTAACGTAACCGTCACTTGGCACTCGAGTATTCTGCAGACTTGATGCGACCCATCAGCCAGGGTTAAGTCGCGCGCTGACTGGTTAAATTGCACACCAGCGTCCACCATTAAATCGTAGAGCATCTGACCCGCCATTGAGTGTGTAGCACCAGTGTCAAGAATAGCGACTCCCTTATGGCCTACAACCTCTATTTCAATAATCGGCCGCGTATCGTCGCTATCTGTATAATGGGTCGAGCAAAAATCCGATTTACTAGAGTTATCCGCGGGCTTACATTTGTCACACTTAGAGCGCACGACCCCCAGCTGACCACACCCATAACAGCGTAGTCGGGTAGTCGCGTTATTATTTACTGTACTACTACTACTACCTACTTTACTAGTTTTATTTAAATTATTTGCTTTATTGCGACATTCATCTACCGTGTGTCCAAAAAGTTTACAAAAAGTGCATTTAGGGCGAATGCGCTTTTGCCCCTCAGTATTGGTATCGGAACTACTAACATTCGGCACGCGCGGGTTAACACTCGGGGTCTTCCCCGAACGACCGTGCGCAGCGGAAGGGTTATTATTATTAATTGCGCTTACCTCCGCCAGCGATTCCTCCACTAACCTAGCTTTTGTTATTAGTTTGTCCAGCCCGTCTACGGAGTCACGAGGCACACGCTTTCTTATTTTACGACTTAACAGTCCATAAACAATATCGACACGCATTTCCTCGGTGATGTCGTAAAGTAACTTCGATAATAACGCGCGCACTTTACTTATAAACACATCACATCTTTCATCACACTGTTCTTTAGCGAATACGTCGCGGAATATTTTATACGCGGGTCGCGGCACTCCAAACATGCCCCGTAGTCGCGTGAGCGCGTCGTCCCACGACGTGACCGATGACTTCACCCCTTGCCACCAGACGGCGGCTTCGCCGACCAACAGCATAGGTAGGCCGCGCAGAGCATGCTCGCAGCTGATGTTGGCGCACTCGCGGAACACTTGTATAGCGTCGATGAAGACCTCCAATTCGTCGGCGCTCTTTGACTTGCCGTCGAATCGTGCGGTACATTTCGTAAAATTACTGGAATGCGTAAACGTTTGACTTGGCGTTTCAGCCCGTAGTGAAGAAATATGTTGCTGATTGCTGGCTATGATACTTTCGATGAGAATTTTGTTCGCTTCTACCTGACTCCTGGTAAAGTTGGAGAACAGGTTTTGCAGCATCTCTTCAGTCATGGTGACGTTCGGTGTGGACGCCACCATTGTTCTGTCAGTCTTCACGTCTGTGTCCGATTCTGACCCTTGGGTGTCATCTCTTCCGCTTTTCTTTTTCGGCGGCATCGTAACAGGGTAAACGTACTCTTCTGTTTCACGCACGAAGCAAAGCACGGGTGACGACTGGGATGCAGATGGTAATTATTATCACTTCGTGTAAACAATCCACGGAGATAATATAGGTATTCGTTAGCAGACGGGTTTCGTTGAGTCGGCGCCAGCGGCGGCGGCGCGTCGCACGAAAAATAATGGACCCGCCCACGAAGCGCGTTGCGAATGACTTCGCCCACTGTTTTTATTGTTTGTAGGTATTGATAATAACGTATTGTTCGTTGTGTTGTGCACTATTGTCCGTGGCCCACAAGTTGGGCGTCACTTGTGGTCGATGAGGGGTCTTCTTCTTCAGCAGATCTCAGGGGGTGGAATAGGGGTTTCAATAACGCCACGGGTTTCAGCACACAAACAATATATTGACCAGGTTAGGTCGTACAATTAACCTAGACGTACAATAATCAGTTCGGCGACCGTACAAACTATGCCTTAATTAAAAAAACTCTTAACAAACAACAATAATTATGAAATCGTGGGCGCGTGCGTCGCGGCTCATCGCGGACTGGCCAGCTTCGTGCGCCCTCGGCGCCGTTCGGAGGCATTCGGTCGCGCGGCTGGCGAACGCCCGAATGCTACCCGATGTTTTGACAAAATGTCGCGCGCTACACCGGTTAAATTACGTTTCTTGAATTTTCAAGAAACGTAAAAAACTCTGTCAATACACGCACGCTAGGTGTGGGTCGTAACGCCATTTGGCGTTACGACCCACACCTAGCGTGCGTGTATTGACAGAGTTTTTTTTTACCTTGACCTTGAGAGGTCGTGACTACTTAACCGGACTATCCTGTGGCTGCCTTAAATGAATTTAAAGCCTCCAGCCAAGGCGACTAAAAATTAAGCGACTACACGACTACCCCCTGTGGGGCACGAACCTCGGCTTAGGGTGTCACTGGAGAGAACAGCAAGGGACGGCTGGATCGAATTTTTGTTTTAATTCGGTTTGACGACCGCGGCGTTTCCTAGTACTAGCTCTGAGAAGAAACGTCCGAAACAAACTCAGAGGTTATAGTTGGGAATTTATATTTACTAGCTCAGATGCGGCGCGGGCTGGCCTTCATCAGACAAAACCTAATCACAGAGCAAGTAATCACTACTTTTTAACCTATTCGTTGCAACCAACGCACCATATGCGTTTAGCGAGATTCTAAACTTTCGGACTCGTTGGTGGCAAGACGCCGAAACTAGAAGTGGGTCGGTACGTGTTTTTGCAATACCGAAACTATGTATTGGTTTTAAACGCGATAACTGGTATTGAAACTATTTATTTTAGTAACTATTTATTGGCGATACCGAGGCCGGTGGCTCATTTACAAGTTGGCACGTTCTAGGGTCAAAGCGGTACAGGATATATCCAAGTGCCGCTGCGTAAAAGACCCTGTTGGCAACCTACTATGCGAAGACCTTGCGGCGAAGGAGAGATGGCGCTCGTACTTCCACGAGCTGCTGAATAAGCAGCACCAAGAGGTGCAGACACCGGAACTCCCTCCAAATCTTGGATTAGTGCCCCCGATAACGCCTGAGGAAGTCCATACGGATCTTCGTCGCATGGCAAATCGGAAAGCTGTCGGAGCTGATGGAGTTCCCATTGAGGCCTGGAAGGCGATGGGTCCCCGCGGTGTGGGCGTGTTAACTAGCTTTTTGAACCACGTGCTCCTGACCGGCAAAATCCCGTGCCAATGGAGACTGAGTATTATTACTCCAGTCTTCAAAGGCAAGGGCTCGGTACAGGAGTGTTACAACTATCGTGGTATAAAGGTCATGTCCCACACCATAAAGATCCTTGAGAGGATTATGGACTCCCGGATCCGGTGGGAGTGTGCTGTCTCGGAGTGTCAATATGGGTTTCGTCCAGGGTACGGAACAATGGATCCTATCTTCGCACTAAGGATCGCCATGGAGAGATACAGATCGAAGAACACGCCTCTGCATTTGCTGTTTCTTGATATGCAGAAGGCCTTCGACTGTGTCCCTCGGGGGGTGATCTGGTGGGCACTGAGGTCCAAAGGGGTACCAGAGGCCTATGTTGACATAATTCGAGACATGTACCTCATTTCCGATTCCGTTGTTAGGACCGCTGTTGGTGACACTAAACCCTTCCCCGTCACCGTCGGAGTCCACCAGGGTTCCGTTCTTAGTCCGTTTCTGTTCAGCGTGATATTAGACGCCTTGTCGGATAGCATCAGGGATTCACATGAGCAACCTCCTTGGTTGCTTATGTATGCTGACGATATCGCGCTGGCGGACGCGGACAGGGATCGGTTGGTGCGGCGTGTGAATGTGTGGAAGGACTCGCTCGAGAACGGAGGTCTGAAACTCAATGTGGCGAAGACCGTGTATATGGCAAGCAACACGACAGACCCCATGTCCGTGCGCATAGGCGGTGACATGGTCGAGTGCACAGACTAGTTTAAATACTTGGGGTCTGTACTCCACGCGTCCGGCGACATTGATTGCGACGTCAGGGCACGCATTTCCGCAGCTTGGGCAAAATGGCGTGAGGTGTCAGGTGTCATTTGTGACACTAAAATGCCGGTTAAGCTTAAGGGGCAGGTCTATAAGACCATCATTAGACCTGTTCTCCTGTATGGCAGCGAGGCGTGGCCTGTGCTTGAGCGACACAAGCAGGAGCTGCGTGTCACGGAGATGAACATGCTGCGGTGGATGTGTGGAGTTACGCGGAAGGACCGCATCAGGAACTCCCGCATCCGTGGCAGTCTTCATGTCCGTGACATAGCGGAAAAGCTGCAGGAGGGTCGCCTACGTTGGTACGGTCACGTCTCACGAAAACCGGCATGTTACGTGGGTCACAAATGTCTTGCCATGGCGCCTCCGCCGGGCCGGAACAAGCGGGGTAGACCAAAGAGGTGCTGGCTTGACGTTGTGAGAGATGACAGCGTGCCAACAATCTCACACCACAGGATGCTAAAGATCGCGCGAAATGGAGGAAATTAAGTTGGAAAGCGGACCCCGGGCTAAAACGCGAAAGCCACGGATGCAACCGGGATAAACGCTGAGATGATGATGATGACCGAGGCCGGTGGTGGTGTGTTTACCTTTGGCGGGTATTGAAATTACTCGTTTCGTGGATAACTGGTGTAACTAAGTTTTCAGAATTTTTCGGTATTAGTTTTGAATGAATTTTAGAAATCATAAAATAATATTTGTGAAAATATTTAGTTATATAACATATAACTACATATTCATAAGTATAACTTAGGTTTGTCTATATTTACACACCTAAGTTATACTATAAAAGCAATAAGAAAAAGACATAATAATAAAAGAAATAACACAAATAATAAAAAAAGTATCGCACGCACGTAGAAAGTTTTGCATTACAACATGAACACAAAACTTACACGACTAAAATAAAAATAGATAGGTAAAATTTGCAATCTACTTTTCACCCAAACAAGTGCCCCTTTCTGTGAACCTGAAAGTCAACTTTAAACCGTGACCTAAATACATTTTTTCGATAATTGCATTTATGTATACGGATCCTTCTTCCTTTTTTCCTTAGGACTCGTTCATCGTAAATCGTAATCGCCATTCGTCGTGCGCTGTCAGAATATTTCGGTTCGGTATCGGGTACGTCCACAATCTACATCAAGGTGACGAGACTCGCAGTAGGTGCGACGAGTAAAGCGTATATCGTGTATTCGCAAAATAGTTTTTCCACATAAATAGTTATTAGGTGGTACATAGTTATTACAGAACCGAGTAACCGAGTAAGAATATCATAGTACTGACGGACGCGACTCGCAGTGTAGGTGCGGCCAGTAAAACGTTTTCGCCAATAAATAGTTTTTCTAAATAAATAGTTATTGTAGAATCGAATACCGTATTTTAGGTATTGAACCAATACATAGTTATTGAAACTATTTATGGTTTGAAACGACCATCTCTATCCGAAACGTCAAAACCACGCATGTTATTTATCTGTCAATGTCAAACTCCTAACCTCTTAGAAGTAAGTTTGTAAGGTTTACGCACAGAGTACATTTTTATATAGGGTAGGGTTTACGTCTTTCTATTTTATCAATTGCACGATTGAATATTACAATAATGGCAAAAGTAAAGAATAAGAGAAACTCAGGCCTTGCTGACAAGGTACACAGCAAGAGGAAAACGGAAATCAACAAGAAAAAGATGAATCCGTTCGAAGTACACATCAACCGAGAAAAAATCAAAGTTTTGGGTAAGAAGTCGAAGCATGACAGAGGATTACCAGGTGTTTCTCGAGCTAAAGCTATACAGAAGGTAATGACCACTTTGTTACAGATTTGAGATAAGTATCAATGTTTATATGTTTATACTTCGGTCTTCAGCTATTATACTAAGGTATAGATTATGTTAGAAGTTAAATCATTAAAAAATCAATTAACAATCCTCAAAAATTCATAAACATGTATAAACATTGATATTTTGTAATAGAAAACTGAGATTTTATTAAATTATTGTAGTCTGAAATCGCCAACACACATTGAGCAAGCATGGTGATTACGCTCAATCCTTCTCTGTATGAGAAAAGACCAGTGCCCAGCAGTGGGATGATAAAAAGGTTGATAATGATTAAAGCATTTAATATTTTCTTGCTCTTTTCATCTTAATATTATCTTGAACTTTGTTTATTACACAGAGAAAAGAAACACTAGGAATGGAAATGAAGTTAATGAACAAGACCAATGCATTCATTGACCGTCGTATCGGAGAGAAGAACAACCAAATATCAGCTGAAGACCGCATGGTGGCCCGTTTTGCAGCAGAGCGAGCTAAGCAACACACGAAGAAGAATATTTATAACTTGGCTGATGATGAGGTTCTGACACATAGGTTTGTAAACAAGAAAAAAACATTATTTAGGTTATTTAAATGAGTGAGCAGTGCTGAGTTGCTGGTTGTGGGTTCAAACCCCGTCAGGTACTTTACTCTGTGTAAATTATTTCATCATCCATGCTTTCAAGACGGTGAAGGAAAACATTGTGAGGCAACTTGCATCCCTTACGGAAACTCTAAGACATGTGACATCTACTAAATAGGACTGGGCTTGTGAGGTGGATTATGTCCCATTTCCTGGCACAGAGAGGTGGCCTTTGTTGCCTTTTGAGGCACAGCCCTCAACAAAACATAATGTATTCTAAAAGTAACAAAGGTGATTTAATGACTGAAGGTGTATTATATTTGCAACTATCTTTTTACAGAGGTCAAACACTGGAGCAGATAGAAAAGTTTGATGACCCCAGATCTGAGGATGAAGACGATGAAGATGGACGGAAGTTTGGTGGTTTAGGTGGTAAGCAATTTAATTAAATTACCTACAAAATAAACAAGTACATAATTATAACTTTCTTACCTAACTAGTTTCTACCTACGAGTTAGTGCATGAAAATTTTTTGCTCTGTGGACCTACCCCATTATTTTATCTGTCTGCACTATTACTACATTTCCGCTTAAAATACTCATTTTTTTTGTTAAGCATGGCTTCATGTTGAAAAGCTAATAGCCTACCACAGGTATTGGGCTAACAAATGCAAAATAATTATTCAAATCTGACCAGTAGTTTCAGAGATTATGTGTTCAAATAAACAAGCTTTTCTGATTTATTGTTTTTCACTATAAACTAACATTATTCTGCCATACCTCAGATGATTTTGTAGCAGAAGGACATTTTGGTGGAGGAATGCTATCTAAAACTGATTCAAAAGATGGTGCGAAATCCCACAAAGACCTCATAGAACAACTCATAGCTGAATCCAAAAAGAGAAAAGCAGAAAAACAGAAAGAAAAAGAACAAACTCTAGATTTAACAGAGAAGTTGGATACAGAATGGAAAGATCTCCAACCAGTAGTTTTTAAGAAGATGAAAAAAGAAGAGAAAGAGCCTTCTGCCATAGAGAAGCTATTGAGTCAAGGTGAGAAGAATATGGATTATGATAAGATGATGAGGGAACTGAAGTTTGAGAAGAGAGGCACAGTAAGTAGAAGAAACTATTAATAATACTATACATAAACTTACATGTTTTTTTTTGGCAGAAATTACAAATATGATACAATTCTTAACCCTTTGAACATCTCATCTAGATTGATACGACAAATAAAATAAAGAAAAGTAAAACGAAGGGTGGATATTTTGGGGGACCGTCTTATGTACTATTGACTGACCATTGATGCTCAATGGAACTGAGGTCGGGACTTCGAGCTGGCCAATCCAAACGACGACTGCCGACCTCTTGCACATACGCCTCAACATCGCGAGATCGGTGGGCGCGAGATCGGCGGGCGCGAGATCGGTGGGCGCGAGATCGGTGGGCGCGAGCATTGTCGTCCGTAAAAATCGTGTCTTCACCTAGAGCGGCCAATATGGGTTGTGCATGAGGTATTAGAACTTCAGTTGTGTGTCGATGCCCAGTCAGGGATCTGTTTTCAAAGAAGACAAACTCTGTACGATCCATTTAATATATTCCTGTCCTAAACATAATAGCGCCCCCACCATAAGGTGTGATTTCTTGGAAACATGTCTCTGCAAAGCGTTCTCCTTGTCTTCTTAGTATTCGCCGACGTCGATCTTTACCGAACAGAGACATCCTGGTTTTTGTCAGAGAACAAAACCCTATTCCAGTCTTCTTGAGTCCATGATTCACAATTTCTAGCAAACCTAAGCCTGTGAACCCGGCGCTCACAGAGTAATTTGGGGCTGCGGGCCGAGCGGGGACTGCGTATATTGGCAACGAGAAGCATCCTCCTGACCGTCCATAGACTAATATGCACATTTCTTACTTCTTGGAGATTGTTCTTAAGATCCCATACAAAGATTTGCGATTTCTCAATTCGCGACTCACAAGAAAACGAACATCTCGTGGTTGGGTACATGGTTTTCTTCCAGAACCAGGCTTTCTCTTGAGGGAACTAGTCTCCTGATATCGCTGCCAGGTCCTTTGGACCGTCGACCGACTAACATTTAGCCTCCTAGCCACGAAGCATTGGCTGCAACCCTCTTAAAGCAGCGCGATAATTGTGGTAGATTTTAACACTTTATCTACCATTTTTGATACAGCCAAAGAGCAATAAATAAAGCTTTGACACTCAAGGATATGGAATTAATCGATAAAAGTTGAATAAAAGTTATGAAAGTCGATGTTAACTTCTGGAACTTCACGCCAAAAATGAAGGATAAAAAGGGGGTTTTCTATAAAAATTTGCATCAAATTAAAATTTGAATTCAGAACGTACTTTTTTTTAAATACCACGGCGTTTTTAAAATCGGCCAGTAACGTGTACATATGATTGAAACCTTTTTTGTATTGTATCTTTTTAAAGATGAATAACAATCAATTTTTTATTTTTGCAAATGAGTGTATATTGACTAATATCTTTCTCTCTAATTTAACACAAGAAGTCTAACTGCACTTTAAAATGCCAATAATAACTGCCACCTCCTAACAAGAATTAAATTTCACAAAAAAAAAAATGCTATTTTTGTCTAAAAATATTGTTGATCCTGCACATAAAAATAAAAATAAACAAATGTCTACTAAGGTATCTTTTTACTCTAGCCTTCAGATGGTCTGATAAATAATGAGAAACAACAAAAGGAAGAGACAGCGAGATTGGAACAGTTAGAGAAGGAAAGAGAAATGAGAATGATGGGAGATGAAGAAAAGATTGCAGTCAAAGTAAAACCAACCGCAAGGAAACATAGGTATGGATGTTTAAATTAATTAAATAACTAAATAGCATGAACTGTAGACATTTATGCATGGGTAAAGGTAGATAGACTATTTATTATTAATGAAATATGTTAAAGTCAGTAACAACAGTCATTTAATAATCAAATAAAAAATAAACATAATCTGAATGTTCTCAATGAAATCATTTCACAATAATATGCATGAGATGCTAAAACGAGTATGTATCAATGAGAACAAATCACATTGTGTCAATTTAGAATTTATTTAAAACTTCCAGGCCAAGTTTGCGATTGCTAAACAGCATTACTTTACTTGTACTTGAAATTTCAATTTATTTTCATTATTTCAGATCGGCAGAAGATTTAGATGATAATTTCGAGTTGGACGATGAACATGATTTCATGCTGGCCTATGATAATGAAGGGAAACCATTAGTACCTGAACATGTACTCAAAGACTTTTCTGGTATGAATTAATTTTGTTTTAAGAACATTTTTACTCAATCATGTAATCATGAAAACTTTTGTTGCAAAGATTATGTACTGTATGTGTACATTTCGTATCATATTATTGTTTCTTCTATGACTCAACTAAACATGATTTTATAATTTTAGTTCCAAATGCAAAACCCAAGTTTGAAGATGGAATATCAGATACATCTGACGAGGAAGACGAAGAAGACGACGACGACAGTGACAATAAACAGAATGAAGACCAATCAAATGACGATAGTGATGAAAGTATTAAAGAAACAATATCGAAAGAAAATGGCAAAATCAAACTGGTTTCGAATAAAAAAGATGAGGTCTCTGATTCTGATGAAAGTGAAGCAAGTCTTAAAGATATTAAAACAAAAGAAAAAGGAAAAATTAAATTAATTTCAAACAAAAAAGTCTATAGCTCTGATTCTGACGAATCTAGTGATGACGACAGCGATAATATTCAACCAGTTGTAAAAATTAAACTAAAGGAAAAACCTAAACCATTAGACAAAACAAATAAAAACGAAGAAAAGAAAGTAGCAAAGGAATTAGAAATAGAAAATTCTATTCTGTTCCAAAACTCTAAAGCTGAAGAATCTAGTGCAGATGATGAAGGCAGTGAAGAAGAGAATGAAAGTGAAGGTGATGATGATGAAAATGGGAGGGAAATAAACTTAAATGACTTAAACGATTTGAAAGAGTCTGATGTTGAAAGTGATGAGGAAGAAGTACCAGAGGATGTGGAGAAAATCGGATCTTTCTTTGATCTCAAAGCTGGAGAGGGTGATAAATTAAAGGTATGTTAAAACAATCAACATTTCCCACATATCTTATTCTTTCTTTTTAACCTTGATATTACTGATACATTTGGGCCTATAGTATTAGGAATGGCCTCAAAGTAGACCCTTGAAGCACACCCATTTGAATTTAAAAAAGCTGTTAGATACAGAGACTTTTTTGTACTGACACATGTCACTGTCCCATGGAAAAGATAAAGGATATAAGCAAAACTATAAAACAGTTAGAAAAATTGTACTTTGGTATATAACTCTATCACACGCTTTTGACAGATCCATGTGGTTGTCTATTCTATTCTATTCTATTCTTTATTATGGCAACTAAAATCGATGGATAAATGTGGTTGTCAAACAGACAGTCATTGCCATTGTTTTATCAACATAAACAAGAGTAAAGCTAATTGCTTTTTGTCCTCGGGAATATGTTTCGAGTTTTAATGGAGAATATAGTATTTACAACTTTATTCCTCACAGTTTTTTTCTTCTTTGTTTCCTTACAGGAATTATTAACCGGCAAGACACCAGCACAACAGTCCAGTGCCTTACAAAGCCTTATTAAAAGCTACGATCCAAGTCTCGCGGAGAATAACAAAGATAAATTAAGCAAAATATTTGCATATATGTTGCAATATATTAACGATGTATTTTCCGACTTGAAAGAAGAAAGCGATGTAATGAAATCATTTCTTATCTTCGACAGAATAGCTCCTCATTTCTATGATTTAGCTCAAATAAATAAAGTTTCAACAAAGAAATATATTGTAGAATTACTGAAAGAAAAGTATGAACATTTTAAAAAGAGGCAAAGGCGTGTACCTGATTTGGATACTTTGATATTTTTCAAATTAATTTCTCTTATATATCCAACGTCTGATTTCAGACATCCGGTCACAACGCCAGCAATGATTTTTATGTCGGAAATATTAACTTACTGTAGATTTAATGACGCCTATTCTTTATCAAGAGGTTTATTTGTGACTACCCTCATTTTAGAATATACAATTTTATCTAAACGATTAGTGCCTTCCGCTATTAATTTTCTAAGAGGTATTTTATATTTAAGCGCAAATACCACAATTTTAAATCCCATACAAGTTGTCCCGCCATTTAGGCTACATAAAGACTCCAAAATTTTGAATTTAGAAGAAGATTGTTCTAAAAGAGACGTCGGAAGCAAGATGGCCGCTAGAGATTTGACTCTAACAGAATTAAACGATGATTTCAAAATCCGTTGTTTGTCATCTGTCATGGGTATGATGAAAGAGTTTTTCGACTATTTCAACGATATTGAAGCCCAGGTGTATTTATTTGAGCCTCATTTGAAGTTGATAGGTAGGATTGAGTTGGATATGTACCCTCCAAAGGTAGCTAATAAAGTGAAACAGATTGTTAATTACATGAAGGCTGGTTTGGAGGTGAAGACGTTTACCCCTCTATGTAGAGAAAAAAAGAGGCCGAAAGCTTTAAGGCTGTATGAACCGGATATACAGGATGTGTAAGTATAAATGTTTTGTTTTTTTTTTTGCCTGTTGCCAGTTCGTTTTGATATGGGGCCTAGTCGAAGGTCACGTTAAATGTGATATCGGTAGCGTACTTCGTAGGTTTAATAGGTTACTGGACACGAGCATTAATGTTTCGCTTGGCCTGATCAGATACTGCATTCACTCTAATTATTTTTTTCATTACTTGTTCAAAGCGATTTTAAAATCCCAGAGTCATGCCGGATTTTCTTCAAGGTGCAAATTTCCGTTGTATAAAAGATTTTTGCATCTAGCATATCAAAATAAATATTGCAAAGGTCCCAAGGTTTAAACACTAGTGAAGGCAGTACAAAACAGAGCGCAGATACCGTGAACATAAGAAACACTGTATAATGCTTGCTATCTCATTTTCTCCCGTGTAAAATCTTATGATTTCTGTGTCTGTCTCTTTTTACTAGCGCACGTATTTACTTCAAAAACTCAAATTTCTTTTATTTTTCATTTTACAGGTTCACAGGCAGCAAGAGTTCGAAACTGTCCCGCGAGCAGGCAGAGTCGCAGCGACTGAAGAGCAAATATAAGAAGGAGATGAAGGGAGCGCTCAGAGAGATCAGGAGAGACAAGTCTTACATTGGATCTGTCAAGATCAGGCAGAAGATTCAGAGGTGTGTGGACATTATTATTTCAACAAGCTACATGCCCGATGAGAATTCTCATTGCCTAGATTTACGACCTTTCATTATCTAATAGATTATTTAAAATAATTTTAAACTAATGGTTCACTGCAATCTCGCCTAATGGTAAGCAATGATGCAATCGTTGATGGCAAAGTGCGCTTAATTATTAAGCCTATTCACTTAAAAACTTAGTGGATAGGAAAGAAGACGGCAGTTAAGCGAGGTAATGCAATGTTAAACCCAACAACACAATCAACGATACTGCGCCAGAGGGACATTGATCTGGAGACCCTCCACGACCGAACTCCAGACACAACAACATTTGGCGCATCGTACTCGGCACACATCGCAACACAACTGCTCAGACCCGTCCTCCGTACGAAATAAAATGCTTTTTTCGCGCCATTATTATTATTGTTTAGTACCGCATGATGCGGCGGTCATTAACCTGTAAGCCCTTCCTTATCAACATGTACATCATTTAGAAAATGTGAAAAATGAATAATAATTTCCTGTAACTAAACTAATGGACATATTTATATGATTTTTATGGATAAACTGAGAATGTGTTGAGGTACACGATGTTTAATTTATTGTCATATTGTCAGCACCACTCTGTATAAGGAACCTTGTTTTTCATGAATTCCCTCCGCGTCCTAAGGCAAAACTTAAGTTTCTTTGCAACCTCACCATTTTAAAAACATCTATTCTCATATTCTCTATCTCTTTCCAGCGACAACATTCGAAGAGATAAAGTGAAACAGATCTACAAGGATGCTTCGATACAACAAGGAGAATTGAACAAAATGAAACGCACGAAGTGATACCAGATGTATATTTGTTTTGTTAACAGAAATAAACTTGTATAATACTAGTTGCATTTGACTTTTAACTTGCACCTACGTGTTACGTATTGCTGAAAGAGATGCTCGATTTTTTTGTAACTGGCAACACCTGACGACATCATAGATAAGCGATGAAAATTAAACATTTAAACCAGTTTAACATCGCCAGTCTCTTTCTTCATTTTCTGTTAGAAAAAGATGGCATTATTATGTTAAATAACATTGCATTAATTGGTAATATCAGCATTGATCCATAAATATATCTAGTACCCAATTCTGTCACCTTACAGTATTTCTCATTCTTTAATCAGCATTACTGAAAAAAGCTTTTTTTATCTACTGTTAACCCGATAACAAACATTAAAAAATAATGTATTCCTCCTTAAAATTAATGATCACGATCCAACTTATCACCATCAATTTTCTTCTCGTTCACAGACTTGTTAAGATTCCATATGGAGTAGTTAAGACAAGTCGCGAACGCAAGCCAACCGAGGTAGGGTATCATGAAGTATCCGGTCGTTGATGAGACCTGGTAAAAACTGACTGTGCAAGCCACTGCTGCCGCGTCTAGGGCCAGCATGTGGAGGAGGCCCTGAAAACAGAGAAGAGTTCGTTTATGAATATGGTACAATATTGAAACCATGTCTTGCTCACATATTAGCAGTGTTGTAGTTTTTGCTGGCTCTTGAGACGAAAAGGTCTTTCTATTATTTGACCCGGATAACGCCACCGCGCGAGGATTAAAGGTCATAGCAGACTTAAACGAAGACGACTGCTCGTAGTCCACACGGTGACAAGTTGCATGCACCCAGCAGTCCACGCGGAGACTGCTAGCAGACGGCCCTGTCCACCCGTTTCGATTCGCGATCAGTTTCTATTGAAGCAACTCATCTTTTTTACAATTTCTCGATTCATAATGCGTGAAAGATCGAGCGAGATTACTTGGTAGATAAGGTGCCGACTGCTTGGCTACAAGGAGCGGCCAGCAAGGTGTCAACTACCGAGCAGTCTCGACGGCGGTGAGCTCGCTGACAACGAGCATCTGCTAATTTATGATGCCAATGTAAAATATATCTAAAGTGCAATATTTAAAGCCCATTTTTGCATTATATTCTTTTTGCCG
This sequence comes from Sesamia inferens, assembly GCA_037179545.1. NCBI lineage: Eukaryota > Metazoa > Arthropoda > Insecta > Lepidoptera > Noctuidae > Sesamia > Sesamia inferens. Next base: position 2,022,767 of record CM073943.1, read on the forward strand.
GGTGGGAGCAGAGTCGTTTAAGTGTGCTATGACCTTAATACTCAGGACTACTCGATTGCGACTCTCCAATAACTCAATATAACAAGTTAACTTGTCCTTAACAAGTTAGCTTCAATGACTGGACCCCATTGAGTTGGCATCTAGGATTCGACCCCAACGAGTTGGTTTCAGCAATTCGACTCCATCGAGTTGGTTTCGACGACTCGATGGGGAACAGGTTAACATCCGTGAATGTCAGTAGTCGATAACTTTTTGTAAGCTCCAGAGTAAATGTCGCCATTAAAAGGTTTTTATTTGTTGCGTAAAATATTCGAAAATTACAAGACATTTACCAGTCCAATTCTATGCAGTCCAAAGAAGACTGGTGTCCACGTCCAGTTGAGGACAAGCTGACCTCCGTATAGTGCCAGTGGTAACACTGAGGCATCTGAAAATAACATGATAAGGTAAGTACTCATTCGCTAGCCTCTAAGGCTCGTCGTGAGTTTTGACGATGGCCTGGGTTTTGGATCATCCTCCATTGAAATAAGCTATAGGTTCTTTTTGCCCAGGAAATTTATGGGTAACACTGAATTAAAGAGTGAAGATCAAAGAAATGACCTTGAAAATTGTCAATGACGCGCTATCTCTTTCTTACTCTTTCATAGTAATAGTTTCACGATGTCAACGTGTACGGTGTAGGGTGTGTAAGAAAGAGAGAGGTGGTCAACGTCGACCGTAAAAAGTTACTCCTATATTCCTGCATGAAAATTAAGGTTCACATCAAACGTGCAGTTTCTTTTTACGACAGATTTTTTTGACAGCTTGTGGCTGTAGGTACCGTACGTTGTCTAATGAACACCAAATCGTGTGCTAGACGTGCGGAATTTAACTCACCTCACTCTCCTCCACTCATCTCACTCTCAGCATAACTCTAATAAATGTGACAGATAAGAAAAAATTAGAAATTACCTGTAAATCCTCCACTCTCCCTATAAACGACAAACGATGCGTATCCCATCCCACTGTAGAGGATAGTCCATGCGGGCCCGAACAACCAAGGAGGTGGCGTCCAGGAAGGCTTCTTCAGCAACTGGTACCAGGCCGTGCCATCTGGTTTTTTGACCTGGCCCCTCATCGTTAAAGTGCTGACCCATCCGCCCATGTTGGGCGCCAGGACAGCTCCAATTAATCCCCAGTTTACCATTGTGTCTAAGGATAAGACATTATTTTTAAACTTTTACACGTTTTAATACGAATTTCGTAACTTAAGCTTTTTCAGATGTCTTAGGAAAAGGGTTTTAGTTAAGGGTTACTTAAATTTCTTGATGAAGGGAAATGATGATCTATTCAGCCAAGATCGTTTGATCCGATCCATCTCCATCGTTGGATTACTTATTTTATTTCTTACCCTAGGTACTAGTAATGGCGCCGACTTTGTTGTTCACAAACTGAACTAATTTTAAGTTATGTGTATCTTTTTCTTTACATTTCGTGCGTTTCATCTAAGAATTCCTTTGACGTCATGTTGGCACTAATGCAAATTAGTGTGAGAGAGAAAGAGACGCAGAGTGCGTTTACCTTGTTTACGATAGTGACAAAAAATGAATGCCAACATGACGGCAAAGGCACTCTTAGATGAAACGCACTATAATATCTTTCCAATATTATAATGCGCAAGTTTATGAAGATAGATGGATGGATCTTTCACGAAGAAACTACTGAATGGATTTGGATGAAAGGACATCCTTAAAGTCTCGAACATTTTGTACCCAAAAATGAAAGTGCCGGCCAGATTTGGAACACAAATAGTTTATAACTAGGATTAAAATAATATACATTTTGGGGAGTGTGCGAGGGAATTGCACGATTTAATTCCCCCATCTCCGTTCCACCATCGGACGACCCGTCGTACGACGAGTTTTCACCCTTATGTTGTTAACACCTCTACGATCCGGACGAAGCGTTTCGCCTCCTCCTTTATACCGCGTACATCGAGGGACTGGAATAATCTGCCGGCGGCGGTGTTTCCGTTGGACTACAATTTGAACGTCTTCAAGGCTAGAGTGAATAGGCTCTTAATAAACTAGTGCGCTTTATCATCAACGATTGCGTCACTGCTTACCATCAGGCGGGATTGCGGTCAAGCGCTGGTTTATATTTTAATAAATAAATAAATAATTATGTTAATAGATATCATAGGATTTTTATCCCGATATTCTCATCATCAATCTTTTTATCGTATATCGTCCCACTGCAGTTGGGCACAGGTCTCCTTTCATACAGAGAAAGATTGAGTTTGAGCGTAATCACCACGCTTGTTCAATGCGGGTTGGCGATTTCAGATTTCAAGTCCAGGTTTCTTCAAGATATTTTCCTTCACCTTGTAGCCAGTCATTGGCGTCCAAGATATACTTAGAAAGTACATATAACTTAGAAAAGTTACATTGGTACTTGCCTGACCTGGAATCGAACCCGCACACTCATACTTAGGAGGCAGGTGTTTTAACACCTTGGCCACCACTACTATCGTCGAACTTACGCGTATGAGGCGCAGCTAGTGATCAATAAACCAAAGGACAGTACAAAGTGCCATAACCTGGACGTTTGTTGAATAAAAAGGTAAGTAGCGAGAAAGCCTGACCCTATCCTATGTAAACAAAACCAATAAATGTGTATGTGTGTATGTTGGCGGTACGTTCAATATATCTTTGGAACCCACCACACGCTGGCCTGCTAGTTCAATTCAAAAGTCCCATGCAAAGAGTATAAAACTATAATAGTTTAGTCTCCCATAATATAATTCTAATGCAGATGGAACTATACGTTCCGTTTATTTTAAGACAATTTAATTTTAGCGGTATTATTTGGAGAAGAATTTCCTTTTTCCATAGTATTTACTTTCTTTTTGCAAAAATAATGATCTATTAAAACTGGAAGTTAGAAAAATACATACTTTTGAAATGATTATTGGTTTTTATAAAACATTTAGGAATACACAAAAGAAATCTCAGTTGTATGTTTGGATGTTGGAACGGAACGATGCTATCATCTGATATTAGTAGTGACATTACGTCACTCAATCTATTGTTCTACATAATTTAAAAGTACGAAAATTTCATTGGATTCTTATACATTTACATTACTCTTTTATTTGGTGCTATAATACTTGTTCTGGGAAACAGATTTCACTTGCAATTTTTTATTTTCTTTCACATTTACAAGACAATTTCTGCGCCTAACAGCAGATTTTCGAAACAGCTTGATCAAGTAAGTATTTAAGTAACCAAGTTTAACTTACATTATATTAGTCACTTTTCTAGAAGTTTACCGGTGTTTTGTAATGTAAATAAATTGCGTAATGTGGCCGGGACGCTCACCCACGAATAACTTAACTGTACATCAGAATTTTAGCTCAATCATCGTTGATAATAGTGCGTAAGTTACGTCACACGTAATTAATTGCCCGAATAATACTGCCGGTAAGTTTTTCAATATCTAATCGGAAGACACGCGACCTTTAATTGATATCGGTTTTAATTTTTTTTATCATTAATCTTAAAACCGGCGTAACGGTGTAAACGACATTAGCGTTTCTTATTTATCAAGTGTGGATTGAAAAGAATTAAATACCTATTTAAATAAAAAATGGAACTTGAAAGGTATGATAGTTTCAAATTATTCATGGTAGGTACTTAATCGAGTGGGAAAGTGGTTGATTAGCCATAAATTTTATCCAGTCGGATAAAATTTATTTGAAATTGATCAAATTCATGACATCATGTGATTATTGAGGATGTTCTAGAAACCTTGTTACTATGGTGTTTTTTCAGTTAAACTGCTATTTTTTGCATTAGTTTTATATTGTCACACTCAACAGCATGAGAAATCAGAACTATTGTAGATAAAAAAAAAATGATTTAAAGAAAAATCATTATTTTTGGTTCTCTGCAGAGACTTTCTCACCTGTTTTATAACGGGTGGTTTTGTGACAGTTTGTCATTTGTGCATTGGTACTATAATTTTGCTATAGTAATGAATGTTATAGTGATCATCAATATATGAATACCATGACATGTCTGGACAACAGCAGGTCAACGTACCTGTAACTGTCAAAAATTCCCAACCAACCTTGAGCCTTAATTAGTGCTTTATAGATAAAGTTGAAAATCTAATGGAGAATTCTGACAGATGTAGTAGTCGGATGTGCTGACGTCTGTATCTAGAAGACTACTCAAACATCAACCAAATTGCTGCCTATTTATTTGAATACAAGATTTTGCAAGAGCAATTTGGTTGATGTTATTTGATTGTAATTTATATGTTGATATGTTATTAGATTGTAATTTATATGTTGTTGTATGGTCTAAATGTTACAGTTAATAATAGGAGGTAGTTATTTAATTAGTATGTACTAGAAGGTCCCCAAAATGATCAATTGTTTAATTACAATCAGTAGCTATTCTAGTAACATTGGCAATTGCTTCAATTTCATTTGGTTGACAATCAATTTGTGCATCAACATTTATTTATTAAGACTAAGGGGTCTTGAATTCTAATCTGATTAATTATAATAGGAGTCTGAAAGTTTATCAAGAAATAACCTTCATAGAATGAAAAATATAAAGCTAAAACAAATTGTGTCAAACTACAACAAATATTTATTTGTCAAAATCTTAGCTGTCAACTAATTACGTTTTACGCTCTCTTTCAGCGTCAACGAATTCGTCATGGCAAACTTGTCAGCTATTGGTTCCATCATCCTACCCAATTTGGGAGGCTGGGCTAGTGGTGTCTACTTTGCAGGACAAATCCGAAAGGAACCAGGACAGAAGTCCTGGTATGATGACCTCAAGAAGCCTTGTTGGAACCCCCCCAAGTGGGTGTTTGGACCCGCATGGACCGTTCTGTACAGCAGCATGGGTTATGCCTCATATATTATTTATGAAGAGTGCGGTGGATTCCAAGGTAGTTATTTTTTTTTGTAATATTTAAATTTTATCTTAAAGTATGTTGTGGCATAGAGACTCAAGCCCAATAATACCCTTTTCTTACACTCCATCTACAGTTATTTTACCACAAACAGCAGCTACCTTATTATTATTTCTGGTACTGAGCTGATGACTACTTTTCGGCCCCTCTCAGTAGTACATACAACGAAATTAACCACTAAACATTGTTTTTTTTTTAAATATTTGTAGCTTTAAAGACAAAACATGTTTTATTTTATCATGATATTTTTAATATGTTATTAATAATTGTTACTCAACTATTAAACAAATAAAACACTATTTAGTGTAGATGACAGAACATCAAGCTACTCAATCTGTCAGATTTCCTTATCAGATTTTCAACATTATCTCTAAAGCATTAAGGCTCAAGGTTGATTTGGAATATATTAATTATTCGGATCATATTCATGCATACAAATATTAGCACTGTGCGGGGATCGAAACCGCGTCTCCCTGCGCAGCGGCCGCGTTAGCTACCGCTACGCCACGGAGGCTGTCTGTTCGAATATATGAAGTAATGGATTAAAAATAGATTGTAATATGATTCAAACTTAGATTGATTATGTGTTAAGTAAATACTGGTAGACGAAGCCACTTGTGTTTGTAAAAACATCTGCATTGCCTACAAATCAGCTGATTTCCTTTTCTTTTTGTACAAATCGTAAGTTTATATTCTGATTAGTCCCATCATATGGAAGATGTGTGTAATATGTCTAGAATCAAATCAAATTTATTACATAAAGGCTGGAAATATGACTTGCAGGGATAATCTTTTATTTGAGTACTGATAATGTATCTTTGCAGAGAGTTGAGTAAGATATATCACTTGTTATCAAGTGATAATAACATGCATATTTAGACGTGTCTATTTCATAATACTTGGTGTCCGTCATCATTCATCATCACTATTTTTATCGTCCCACTGCTGGGCACAGGTCTCTTCTCATACAGAGAAGGATTGTGCGTAATCACGCTTACTCAATGTGGGTTGGCGATTTCAGACGTAAAGTCCAGGTGTCCTCAAGATGTTTTCCTTCAACATGTAATCAGTCATTGGTGTCCAAGATATACTTAGAAAGCACATATGTATAACTTAGAAAAGTTACATTGGTACTTGTCTGACTTGGAATCGAACCCGCACACTCATACTTGAGAGACTGGTGTATATTAGGTGTTAATTTAGCTTAATACGGCTAAACTACGCAATCATATTTTTTAAAGCAAAAACTAGTGGAATGTTTGAAAATTTACGGCAAGAATGTACAACATGCTGACCTTCATTAACAACTTCAAAATACTACATAAGATGCTAAATACAACATATTAGTGACAGAGAATAAACATTACTTTGATGATGTGTGAAATAAATTCTCAGTAACCATTACAATATTTCGGTGTATATTCTTATTGCTAAAAGTAAATAAAATTTGGTTACTACTGATGTATTGTATCTGTTATCTCAATGCTAATTAAGTTTTCCAGCAGAAAACAGAAATTACTAACATATTTGAAGCTTATCGAGGATTAACGACTTTTTGTAACCTATGGCCAAATTACTACCACCATACGATTATATTATGCTATTATAAAAATCAAAAGTAATTTCTTCAAACTAGGCTGAGAATCAGCACTTTTTGAACGTCAATATTACATAAGACAGTCCCCCCAAAACGCCTATCTAACGCCACTTCTTAGTGCTTACGCTGGGAAGAAGTGGCGGAACAAACTCCCCAGCAGCACAGCTGTTTGTTCATTAAAAAAAAAAGACTATACAATACTATGTATAGTAATGAACACAACATATAATGAAGTTACTTACCATATGCTAGCTAGCCACGGTAAAATACCAGGAAAGGAAAAAAAAAATCATTAAAGTGGAAATATAAATATCAATCACCAATGTCACCTGCTTAGCCTTTTCCCAACCTTTTGCCTTTTTTTTCAGACTAACTGGATTCAGTTGAATACCAATATTTTTACATGGTGCATACTGCCTATATGACCTACCCAACCCATTTACCGAGTAATTCAAGTGGAATAATTTTATGTTAAACTTTGTAGAATTTGATGTTAAACTGTGAAAGTAATATTTCTATTTTGTTTATTTCCAGAAGAAGCAGTATTGCCTCTGACTCTATATGGAGGTCAGTTGCTCCTCAACTGGGCATGGACACCCATCTTCTTCGGTTTGAAGGACTTTAAACTGGTTAGTGTATCATGCGGATTCTATCATTGTTTATTTATTATACTTTACGCAACATAAAGAAATTTAATCTCATTACCAATGTAACAATATGTAAAGAAAATCCTGTCCGATCCGTGAAGGTCTTGTTAGGTATCGATAACTGATTCCAATAATGCCTACAAAGCAGGACTAAACTTAAAAAACATCCTCATAAAAAAAAATATTTCGAAAAGGCGAGGAGGGAGCAACCTTTATACATGTGCGGTAGGCAACACGATAGGCATACATGCACGGCAGGGGCGTGCACAGAGATTTCGGGTAGGGTATGCATACATACACTTCAACTTGACAAACCACCGGATGATCCGAAGTCATATCGTCCTATCACACTTCTACCATCTTTGGGTAAACTTCTTGAGCGCCTCATCGTTCCACGTTTACTACCGAACGGTCCAAAATTCCATAATAATCAATATGGCTTCACCATAGGTAAATCTACAGTCGACGCGGCGCTTTCTGTCAGAAGAACCGTTAACCAATCTGAAAACAAGTACGTAATTGGGATCTTCCTGGATATTTCTGGGGCTTTTGATAACGCCTGGTGGCCTATGCTGTTGTTAAAATTAAAAACCCGCGGTTGCTATAGAAACATATATAATCTCGTTTACTCTTACTTTATAAACGGTTCCGCGGTACTTAAGCTCGGTCATTTTTCTAGTACTAAAACAGTAACCATGGGATGTCCTCAGGGTTCAGTTGTCGGTCCTTATTTATGGAATTTGGGTTTTGATGACTTCCTCGCGATCCCGCTTCCTTGCGGCTGTTCACTTACTGGTTACGCTGACGATGGCCTACTGCTCATTCAGTCAAGTACCCGAGCTGGACTTGAGAACTTGGCCAATACTTGCCTAAATTTAATATCTCAGTGGGGTGATCGTAACCGCCTAGCGTTTGCGCCACATAAAACCTATCAACTTCTACTAAAAGGTAATCTTAAATCATTGCCTACTATTAAATTTAACAACGTTCCCATTAAAAAACAGCAATCCGTATGCTACCTTGGTATGATCTTAGAAAGGAATTTTTCATGTATAGAACATATAAAAATAGTTGGTGAAAAAGCTAAAAGGAACTTTTATGCCCTAACTAGAATATCCAAAGCAACTTGGGGTCTAACATTCCTAACTTTAAAAACTATATATGGAGCTACCTACTTAGGATGTATGTGCTACGGTGCACCTGTTTGGGCCGATAGGGGCGGCACGACGTAAACTGCTTCAAAGCCAACGTTTGGCATTGATATTTTTATGCAAGGCGTATAGAACGGTCAGTACTGAAGCCTTACCGGTACTGGCAGGTGTACTTCCAGTCGACCTTGAGGTACAGCGACGTGCTTCAATGTACTACTCCGCGAGGGGGGAGGCCATGGACACTAATTTTGTTACACAACGCGACTTTAATAAAATCTCTAGATTATTTAAACCTCAGACTGAAGTCTGGCAGGACCTCTTATCCGAATGGCAAAGTAGGTGGGATAATTCCATCAAGGGCTCCATCTATTCTTTCCATCCGTTGGCGATCGGCGGGCTAAGACATGGCTGGAGGTTGACCACTGCGTTGCCCAATTTCTCACAGGTCATGGCAACTTTAAAAGTAAACTGTATTCTTTTAAACTTGTTCCTTCCCCTTTGTGTCAGTGTTCTACATCGAACTGTGAATTTGAACAGTCCGCACATCACATCTTGTGGGAGTGTGTTCTTTGGCAGAATGAACGCAATATTATGTTGGATAGTGTACAAGTTACATCCGGAGTCGTTTATTATACGGACCTTGTAGAAACTAGAACCAGTTTCCGTGCGTTCAGGCGCTTTTGCCATACCTATTATTGGAATCAATTATAACAGCTAATACCTACTTAGGACCCATTAACTTAATCAAATTTTATTCCGTGGTGTTTGGCAATCTGGGCTTCTCCCAGTTGCAATAATGTCCCTTTGTGCCGATTGGCCTAGTTCTGTTCTGTCTCCTGCTTGTTATGGAGGGAAGTGGAAAAAATATCTTTTTTCTTACTCCTCCGCTATTCTTTTCTGATTAATTTCGTTGCGGGACCCAAGACAGTTGAATCGTTACTCCGGGACTCGTCGAGCTTCATTGCTCGGCGTTTTTCTGGCGGTCGCCACTGTTGATTCTGGCTTTCAGGAGTTGCAGTGGTTGAAAAGTGTGGCGGGTTTTGTCCCAAAAAAAAAAAAAATACATACACTTCCGAAATCTCTGTGCTTATATACAGGGGCGTGCACAGAGATTTTTTTGAGGGTATGCATAGATCATCATCATCATCACTATCAATCTTTTTACCGTCCCACTGCTGGGCACAGATCTCCTCTCATACAGAGAAGGATTGAGCGTAATCACCACGCTTGCTCAATGGGGGTTGGCGATTTCAGACTTAAAGTCCAGGTTTCCTCAAGATGTTTTCCTTCACCTTCAGTCATTGGTGTCCCAGATATACTTAAAAAGTACATATAACTTTAGAAAAGTGTATGCATACATACACAACCAAATCTCTGTGTTTATACAACGTTATTTTTTCTTTATACGAAACCTAATCGTTTCTAATCTTTTTACACTATGTATTTATTTATTTATTTTATTATTTATGTACACACAATAAAATACAAATAGATACAACAAAATGAAGATCTGAGTACAAAGGTACTGCTTATTTCTTAAGAAATTTCTTCCAGCAGACCTGCGAAAGGAGAAGTAAAACAGAAATGTAGACAATAGTGTGTAAGAACAAGGAGGAAATAAAATATGAATATGATAACTATTAAAGTAATAATATTAAATATACCTAAACATATAAACCTAAAATAATTATATATGCCAAACCAATAAAACCAAAAATAAGTATACTACTTAAATAAATACATAATCCTAAAATATATAAATATGTATAAATAATAAACAAATTCTCACAATATAGAGGAAAGGTAATGCTCTTTTAATCGACGCTTAAAATTAGAAATAGTGTTTAAATCACGAATGTTAGGCGGGAGTGAGTTCCACAATCTTACAGCATGTACAGAGAAGGAATAGGAATAGTAAATCGTTTTATGAGGATGAGATTTAAGGATGGATCTTAGGTGTGATCTACAGGGTGCGTCGCTAGAGCGCGCGTAAAAAAAACGCTCACGCAGGTAGGAAGGATAAGACGGGTTGTGTAAGATGTTGAAAAGGAGACATAAAATCCTAGTATTCCTGCGAAGGCGAATTGGGAGCCACTTGAGTTCCTTGCGAAGGTGAGAAACATGGTCATACTTACGAAGACCGAAAACAAAGCGAATGCACAGGTTTTGCAAGCGCTCAAGCTTGTTTAACAGCTCCTCAGTAGCATCCAGGTAACTGGCATCGGCATAATCTCGGCTGAATAAGGGTTTGTGCTAAAGAAATTTTAGTCTTCAAGGGCAGAAGACCCTGAAGGCATTTCAGTGAATGAAAAGAAAAATGTACCTTTCGACTGACCTCACTGACCTGAGCACGCCACGATAGATTGGAGTCTATAACTACACCCAGATCTTTGGCAGTTTCAGAAAATTCAATTCGTACACCATCAAGATATAAAGGCAGGAGGGATGTAATATTGGCTATTGTATATTGCTTATTGGTTATTGTATGTTATATTTTTTCACAAATACATTTAGCCATTGTTGCATCGTGGCAACAGCTGACGGAATTCAACGCCCCGCGGGCCCATCGTCTGAGCGTGGACCATATTTTTCGTTTATTAAGCGATTCGTCGAGACCACGTCATCTATTCTACCTTTTCCAAAAATTTGGTACTTTAAATAAGAATCTAAATGTTTTTCCGAAGAATCGTATTTAGAGGGGGCTTTGTGAAAATTATGTAAATCTGAATATCAAAAACCCCAAACATTTTTACTGTCATGTTTTGAAAATAATATACACAGGAAACAAAATAATTTGTGTGTACACAGCCTGCTAACCAGTTATAATTATCATAATACTTTTTATTAAAACAACGTGTGATATTACCTTTTTTTGAGTTACATCCAAATTGGGAACACAACGCTCTTTAATTTATATTTTTGCTCAAAACTTTACGTTGAACAACAACTAAACCAACAAATCTCACAGGTATAATTTTGCATATTTTAGAAAGAAATACGTATTAAAGTAAATAAACTTAATTCAATTCATTTGCACTTAAAACGAAAACAAACATCACAAATCAAAACAACAAAAACATGGAGTAATTTAACATTGCAAAGCTGGTAAAATAAATAGGTATTTTAACGAAAAACAATTATGCTATTTGTCATAGCCTCTAAACTTGGTCGGTTTGCCAAATAGGCACTGCCTTTCCGGGCTTAAATCTGAATGAAATTCTGCGGGCACACTAGAGAAAATTACTCACACCAACAAATAATTTTATATAAATACACGGCCATTCTCGCTAAAAAATAAGCAAATTTAGTTCGTGCCTACGTCGCTCTCCGCTCCGTAGCGCTAGTGACGCGTACGCACGCATATGTAATGTGTGTTAGCTAGTTTCCGCTAGCCCCAAAAGATGGCGGTATTACTGTTTTAGTGTAGTGTTTTATCAAAATGTATTGTAGTACAAAAAATATATTATAATACGATTAGGGTGTTCCGAATTGGAAAATTATTAGGGTATGCAGTGCTTAAATGCATCTATGGAGCGCACGCGCCTGCTTATATAACGTTATTTTTTGTTTATGCGAAACCTGAATATAGTTTGTTCAGAATAGAAAACAGCAACTGAATCGATTCCAATCCTTTTTACACTATGTTATATTTTTTCACAAATACATTTAGGCATTGTTGCACCATGATTACCTAGCGCGCATGGTAGAACATAGTATTGCATAGTATATAACAGCTGACGCCGGAGGTCAAAGCCCCGCGCGCCCGCCTGATCGAAGCTGTCCGGTCTGTGACCGCGTTTCGGATAACAAGCTCATAGCTGTGTGGTTTTTCATGATATCTTTTTGAAATTTTGTACATAGATTGTTTACATAAAAATACTGGACACGTGTTTCAGGTTTCGCATAAACAAAAAATATGGCAAAAAATATGATTAAGTTGAATTGAAACTGGTCCAATTACCACCAGTAATACTTACCAGTACTTACCAGTTCCAATTCAGCTTAATTGCGTACTTTTCCGCATGTCAACATTGAATTGATGTCTGTGCGAGGCCACAATGAACATCTAAATATGTGATTGATGGTAAGAACAAATCTCACGGCCTTGTAGTTCCACTAAAAGGCCGTGAGATGTTAAGTATTTTTTGCGCAAATGAATAAAAAGAAATGTTATTACTCACGAAACTGTTAATAAGTAATAATTTATTTTACAAACAGAAAAAATATTATTTTGCTGTCTATAATTAAATCAACGCACTTATCTTTTTTTAAATAACTCGTCCTAACAATTAGAAGATCGTTTTAAAATCAACACTTTATTTTTTTAACTTTAAACTAGAATCTAAATGTTTTTCCGACGAATCGTGTTTAGAGGCGGCTTTGTGAAAATTATTTAAATCTGAATATCCATTACTCCAAACACTGTTATTATCATGTTTTGAAAATAATATACACGGGAAACAAAATAATTTATGGTATGTACACAGCCTGCTAACCAGTTATAATTATCATAATACTTTTTATTAAAACAACGTGTAACATTACCTTTCCTTTGAGTTAAGTTCAAGTCGCGAACACAAGGCCCTATAACAACTACTTATTTTATATTTTTGCTCAAAACTTAACGTTGAAAAAGACAACGTTTTAAGTTTATCTAAATACACATCACCAGAACAGAGCTTACAAGAATAATTTTCCATATTTTAGAAAGAAATACTTAAATCTAAAGTAAATAAACGAATTCAATTCAGTTGTACTCAAAACGATACTAAACATCAATATTCAATATGGCCACAAAAAATTGGGTTAATTTATTATTGTGAGTCTGGTAAAATAAAAATGTATCTTAACCAAACATAATTATGCTATTTGTAACAGCTTTTTATATTGGCCGGCGTATAATAGGGACTGCTTATATCGGCTTATAAAGTCAATGAAATTGCACAGTCACACACGAGAAGCTTACGCACACAATCAAACAATTTCATTCAAAATACGATCACACGTTACAACAGAGGCATTTTAGTTCGTGGTTACGTCGCTCTACGCTCCGTGGCACTAGAGTGACGAAGCCACGTTCCGCGTACATTCTAAATTGTAACGAGTGTTAGCTAGTTCGCGCTAGCCCCAAAAGATGGCAGTGTTACTGTTTTAGTGTAGGGTTTTAATAAAATATCACTGTAGTACAAAAAATATATTTTAATACGATTCGGGTGTTCCGAATTAGAAAATTATAAGGGTATGCAGTGCTTATATGCCTCTATGGAACTTACGCGCCTGATGCGCGGGCGAAGGGGGGCAGGGCACGTGGCACGTGGTCGCATCATGAATATAATAATAAAATGGTGTTGTCACTTCTTTAAAATTACCAAATTTTGGGGAAGTTGGAATTATTTCTCGGAAAAAAGTTTATTTCAAAATTCATTAGTATTGTTACTAGGTATGATAGTAATGTAAAATTTCATATTTTATTTGATCATGTGTATACTTAACCTTTATTATCCTTTTCGGTTGGACGGGGTTTTCTTTACATATTGTATATACCTTAATTATCAATAGATTTTATTGCCTGATAAATAAAAAGTATTTTTTCAAATCATAAGTATGATTAACTACTGCTGCAATAGAGTAATATTGAATTTATAGACGTCCTTGAAATTAAAACCTTTATTTTATTACCATTCGTGAGTTATTGTTGTCCGTCTCTTTAGAGCATTCACTAACTCGTTTGCTTGCTGTTTCTCAACATTGTGTGTGTGTGCTATCTTTAGCAAGACAATGGCCACGAATCCCTTGTTCACAAGCTAAACTAAATTGAGTTCAGTGCATGCTTTTCTTTATATTTCTTTTAAGAAATGGACAGAACATAATATGCCAGTTTAGACCTGTCAAATTAGTCCGCGCTTGACGTAAATTGATTTATTTTTGTCGCCATGTTTATAATCGCGTCTTAACTGTCTATGGAATATCTTCATTTAACAGGTTTAAACTAAAATGATATCTTCTGTCCTTTTAGAATATAATAGAATAGAATACTCTTTATTATGTACACCTTGTAGATTACAGAACATAAATAAAAAGATTTTACAAAGGGTGACACAATGGGCAGTTTTATCGCTAAGAGCGATCTTTTACAGACAACCTTTGGACGGAATACTAAGGGGAAGGAGAGGGAATAATTTAGGTAGTCTACAGTGTACTATTTACATAGATTATACAATGAATGTATATGATAAATGTATCGTACTCGTTTAAATATATACATCTAATTAATAAATGTCATACAAGAGCAAATTAAATATAATAATATGTTTACATAGAGAGGAAGTGCTTCTTTATCATAATTTTAAAAGTAGACAGTGTTTGAGCAGGCCTTACGGACACAGGCAAGTCATTCCATAGCCGAACTGCTTGTACAGTAAAGGATTTATCATAGAAACTAATGGAATGCATCGGCATCTCTAATATAAGGTTTTCCGATGACCTCAGATATCTATTATGTGTGTCATGAAGGAACTTGAAACCCTCTTTAAGATAGGAGGGGGTCAATTTCTTATGGAAATATAAAGAAAAAGATTCAGTGAACTTAAAGTTAGTTTGGTTTGTGAACTAGGATATCGGCGCCAATGATCTATATTATACATGCTTATAACATATTATGATTTGAATACACCAAAATTTTTTATCTGAACCTTTTTTTGCTTAAGGCTTTCATCGAGATCTCTGTGCTATCTGGCGCAGCTTTGGCCACGACAGTGTCGTTCTTCTCCGTCAGCAATAAGGCTGGGTTCCTCATGCTCCCATATCTGGCATGGCTGGGCTATGCCAGCTCCCTATCGTACTACATCTGGAAGAACAACCCGAAACCAGACGGACCCATAGTTAAGGAGATCAAGGACGAGAAGAGCCAGTGAGGGTTTGTATTTTTTTATAGATACATTTTTTATTATTGATAAACTAAAATAGTGAGTCGTGGTGACCAGCCACTCAAGTATGACTATGCGGATTTTATTCCATGTCAAGCAAGTACCAATGTAACTTTTCTAAGTTATATGTACTTTCTAAGTATGTTTTGGACACCAATGACTGATTACAAGGTGAAGCTAAATATATCTTGAGGAAACCTGGACTTTAATTCTGAAATCGTCAACCTTCATAGAGAAAGCGTGGTGATTAAACTAAAATAAAAGGGTTGATGATGAAACTAAAATAAACAGAAAAGTCTTGTTTGTAAGTTTTAATTATTGTAATGTATAAGTGGCGGTCATTAAATTAAGTCATCTTATGCCTCATCGCATACGCAGCGTGGGTAGGTCTCCGACAAGGTGGACCGATGGCCTGGTGAAGGTCGCGGGAAACCGCTGGATGCGGGAGGCGCAGGTCCGGTCGTCGTGTAGATCCTTGGGAGAGGCCTATGTCTAGCAGTGGACGTCTTTCTACTGAAATGATGGTGATGTTTAGCACCATCGCTTTGTTTAGAAAGATTTTTTATATATCGTCGCTTAAGTTCTAACACCGCGGAACTCAAAAAAATTGTCAAAATGTTTTATGCATGTCATTGGATAAAGAATCGAAAGACGCGTCATTTGACCAATCGCAAATAAGCGATTAAACCAATGATGGCGCGTTATTTCGAAAACAAAAAACAAACAGAAAAAAAAATTATTATTATTACACAGACATTACATATTCATATTTTATAAAAATATTATTATTATTACATTAACTTAGACAGTTTTTGTAGTCTCCTGAAAAGTTCATTATTTTGAGTTACGCGGTGTTAGAACTTAAGCGACGATATCTTGCCCCCATAATCCACATTATTATTGTTATTTATTAAAACTTTTTTGTAAATATACTCAATGAATCCTTTTCTTTTTCAGATAATAATCAACAATAAAAACACTTAATAACTTAACTATTTTCTTAGGTCTTCGAACAATTATGTGTTCTTAGTTTTAGAAGCATATTTCACACAATAAGTGCAATTTCTATAAACTTATATTTTAAGTAATAACTAGGGTGATAGCTTGTTGCTATTGGTAAGGTCAAGGGTAGCAGGTGAGATAGTGAATTTGATATATCCCTTAGAATATGTTGGGGTTTAATGCCGCATATCCTTGCTTAATACGAACTTTTCGGGACTTACGAGCTTAATTTGACCCATCGGGGCTAATTTTGACATTTTGGGGATTATTTTGGCCTTTCGGGGCTTATTTTGGCTTTTCGGGGCTTATTTTGGCCTTTCGGGGCTTAATGTGGCCTTTATTGGCGACGTGACTTGGGTACTACGACCATGTCGAATTGAGGGCGGCACGTCATAAAATATTATTATTTGACGCGCAAAACATATTTATTAGCGCAAAAATAAGCTCGTAAAAACATCAATATACATTTTATTTGAGAAAACCCTTTTGTAAAGGTCGATTTTTCATAATTCACTGTCTCGTCTATGTACTAAACTGTTGTATAACATCCTATACTAATACACACAACTTTGTGAATTTAATATTGTAGTCTCCTATATACTTAATTACAGTATTTGAATCGCATTTATCTATCAGTATAAAATATTCTATTAGAAATGGTAATTCTTATAATCGATCGTCTTTGTGTCCTGTAAAAACAAGAATGAAATTAATGTTTTAAAGAAATATGTGCAATTATTAGAAATACATTTTACTAACACATTAATTCATAGAACTTTTATAAGGATTTTTTTTTTGTGGGTAGTATTGCATTTATTGAATCAGTGTTAGAAGTGTGTGCCTTCATTGGTCTAGCGCTAGCGAACACAGTTTTGGGTTAAGATTTAAATCGTTAGATTTGCCCTCACCATCGATACTGAAGAGTGTACCACTGCTTTGCGCTGCATTGTGTGCAGTAGTGCAACAGTGGTACCGGTTTGAAAATGGCCGCGACTTGTAATTCAGGTTGTGTGTAGTTTTTGACGCGGTAGGGCGATCGACGATTGAATTGATTGTCGTTATTCTATGATCAATTCTGAACGAAACGTACCGCAAATATCAAGACAATAAAGTTACGAATACCCGCAAAAATTGTTGTATTCTTGTTCATTTACCCTCAAATACCAAAGTTGTTTTTATTTATCTGTATTTAGGTGTAAGTGGAAAGTGTCCTTCGAAGCACAAATTGCATTATTTTTAAGCATTCCTGGATTGCATTTACTGTCGTATATTTTTTCAAATCAGATTGATCAGATTGTAGTAGATTATTCAAAAAGTGTATTTGAGTTAATTGTAGATTTGTCGAATATTTATTTTAGTTCATGTTTATCAATAAATAACTGAAATATTATGGTCTTGTGTTCATTTTATGTCCAAGTGAAAACTATTTTTAAAGCCGCCCCTTCCCTTTCATGTTACGCGAGCCCGCGCAATGACGACACTGTGGGACCTTCAAAGATTGAAAATGTGGTCTACCACTGTTTCTTGAGTGTAGATTACATATTGCGTATACAATACGCTTGTTTTGTACGATATACCCCCTTATTCATAAACTTTGCTTAAAGATAACAAGTGATTAGCGATTATTTAACCATACACTTTGAAGTTTTAGCGGACCCCGGGCTCCAACGCGAAAGCCGCGGACGCAACCAGGACAAACACAGATGATGATGATGATGATATTTTTAAGTTTCCACGTCACTTAAGGGGTTATATAAAAACGATGATTAAAGTGACATGCAAACTTCAAAAATGATTATGAATAAGGGGGTTTATTTAGTAATTTTTTGTTTGAAGACAGGTACCCTAGTTAACGACTGTATCTTAGAACTGATTCATTCACGTAGCTATAAGCACAGCGTCGCGACTTACAAACTTGGACAGGTTATGAAGAGTGAAAGCAAAACTGAAGTATTTTTCACCAAATTTTCTCAACATGCGGCCTATTTATTCCCAATCCTAAAAACTATGCAGTATCCATTTTCCAATTTCAACATTTAATTTTTTTGTTCCAACTCTCGGAAGAAACGGCTAGACCGGATCGTCATTTCTTTGATTTGGACTGCATGTAGTCCTAAGCGGCCCTGTATTCCGATATATAATACACTGGCCAATTCGCCGAAGTAGCATTAAGAAGTTACAGTGACCCAACCTTATCGCCTTTTAAAACATTTCCAAAAAGACGGATTACCGCCTTATCCCTTACCAAACGTTTTTCATGCAAAAACACATCCACGTAAAACCCTTGAAACTATTATCGGACATTTAAAACTAATGGCTCTATAAATACGTCTTATCATTTCGATTGTGACTCTTAAGTTGTTGAGATAAAGTCTGTTTTTGCACAAAAACTCGTCACAGAAGGATTAGCTGCTTAGATCTGACGTCCCGCGATTCGTAACTTTGATTTATTTGGGCCGTACTATTGGTGCGATGTGTTAGTTTCGCTAAGTAGGATCGGGGACCACGCCAAGAGGGATCTTATGTCTGTTCAAACTGTGTGTGGAGGTACAGTCGAGCTGTAGACCGATACTTTTAAAAGGGCTCTTCTGCATCTATTAAAAAAGAAATACAATTTAGTGCTTAACTGTGATTCCAGTACTATATCGGTGTGTAGCAACGTTGCTGGTGGTACAAATAATGGTGCGGTTATTAAATAAAAAATATAATACCTGCCAAGTGCCACTCGAACACGCGCACGAAGTACCTGTTCCGTATCTATATAAAAACGCATAGTTTTTAGTATTTGTTGTTTTAGCGCGCCTAGCGACAGCTACATCATCTGTGAAAATTTAAAACTTTATCACGGTTCATGAGATATATCGTTTTGTCACAGACAGACAAGACCGATAGTCAGCCGTTAGTCCCGGTTGCTATACGAACATCTAATGGCAGTCGATACGGGTTGTTGGAGCCCTCAAAAGTCCTTCGGGTTGTGGAGGTCAGACGGCAGTCGTTTCACGGAAAATGTCAGAGTTTAGCCAAATCAGCAGTTAGACTGGTAAAGCGGACCCCAGACTCCAAAGCTGAAAAAAATGCTTCGGATTAACGCTGAGATGATGATGATGATGAGACAAGACGGACAGTGGAGGCTTAGTAATAGGGCCCTGTTTTTACTCTTTGGGTATAAATACTACTCGTATGTACGAAAGATTCTAGGTGTGATTCTCCTCTTGCCCTCTTGAGCAGTGTTGTTGGGTTTTTTCCTTTCCATTTGGAATTCTTCAGCAGATAGTTATACCTTTTTTTAATAATAATAAACTAGTGCTTGACCGCATTCCCGCCTGATGGTAAGTAAACAGTGAAGCAATCGTTGATGATAAAGCGCGCTAGATTATTAAGTGGCTATTCACTCAAAAAACTGAGTTAATAGGAAGGAAGACGGCTGTTGAGCAAGGTGATGCAATGATAAATCCAGAGGGAGGACCCTCCACGACCAAACTCCCGACACAACAACATTTGGCGCATCGTACCCGGCACACATCGCAATACGACTGCTCAGACTCGTCCTTCTTACGGCTTCACCAGACATCATGCTGGAACACGACAAATCGCTTGGCGGCAAGACTTTGTCTGGTGGGTGAAAACTTTTCCCGGCAGCCGATGTTATGGCCTACCACCACCGAGTAATACCTCTACCCCATCCTGCAGAACAAGCGTCGTGATCTTAAAATACATAATCATACATTATATGGATATGTAGCAGGCGCTACACAAGGGTCGACTATAAATCACACCAGATCACACCGAGGAGCGCGGAAGTCATGGCGCGCGTCGCTGCGACCCTGACTCCTGCAGCGAGGGTTCCCATAAATCTCACCCCGGAAGACATCTGCTAACTAACGGTCAATGTCCGTGGGAACCATAGCGAGTCGTTTAGCACGTGACTGAATTGGCGCGCTTTCTACAGTAACCAATCAAACGCCGCGGCCTGCCTCGATCAACGAATCAACATCACGAACGCACGCAACATCGCGTCGACATCCGCAGGACCGCAAGCTGATTTCCTATTGGTTACCCCACTATTATTTAGAGATAGTTAGTATTTAAGTGAGTGCATAGCTTGTAAGAGACACTCTATTATTATATTCTACTCTATTATTATATTCTATTCTAACTTGTGAGTTTTGTTCCTGTAAATGAAAATCGTTTAGGACAATTTAAAAATAATTTAATTGAAAAGCTACCGGGCTTGCCTCATCACACCAACCCGGATCATGCATATAGTATACTATTTAACTTGATTAATTGTGAATTTATGAAAGTTTTCACAAAAAAAACATTGCCTGTTAGCGACCGCATTATATTTAGTGACTGGGCAACCCCAGGTATTTATAAAAGCAGGGAAAAAATGTATGAATTGTATCAGGAAAAAACATATAACCATGATGTAGCTTTTCAAGAATTCGTTAAAAATATTCAAAAACTTTTAAGAGAGCCTGTTCCTCAGCAAAAGCCATACATATTAAAAATAAAATAAAATCTTCTAGAAATAAAATCAAAACAACTTGGCAAATTATAAATTCTGAAACTGGAAGAACCAAAGTACAAAATCGCGATTTCCATCTTAAAATTAACGATGAAGATATAAAGGTGGACTTGGAGGTAGCAACTGAGTTTGAGAATTTTTTTACTAGTATTCCAATAATAACAACAAAAACTTTGTCTTCTTCCTCCACTTCTGCCTACGCCATACTAAAAGAATGTGTTCCAGAATGTGAAGGACACTTTGAGTTTGCGTTTGCGACTGCTAAAGACATTATAGAATCTTTTAAGGATCTTGATGTAAAAAAAACTGCCGATCATTGGGGTTTATCAGTATATACTGTAGCTTCAATAATAGATGTTATCGCACCTTTCTTAGCAATTGTTTTTAATTCTTGTGTCACATCTGGTATATTTCCTAATTTGATGAAACTTAGCAATGTAATTCCACTGTTCAAATCTGGTAGTACAACTGATCCCACGAATTTTCGGCCAATTTCTATATTACCAACTTTGAGCAAAATTTTTGAAAAATTAATTTTGAAACAGTTGTTGAGACACTTCAACTTATATAATTTATTGCACGTGAAACAATTTGGTTTTACAAAGGGTCGTTCAACTACCGATGCGGGCGTGGCGTTGCTAAAGAACATATTTGGGGCCTGGGAGGAATCGCAAGATGCTCTTGGTATTTTTTGTGATTTGTCCAAGGCCTTTGATTGCGTACATCATGATACTCTTATTAGGAAACTGTACCATTATGGTTTAAGGGACAGAGCTCTCGACCTTCTGACTTCTTATCTGAATAATCGAATTCAGAGGGTTGATGTTAATGGCAACAAATCGGCAGGATCTGAGGTCACCATGGGCGTTCCGCAGGGCTCAATTCTAGGTCCTTTCTTGTTTTTAATTTATGTTAATGACTTACCTCATCACGTGAGGGATAATCACAACATAGTATTGTTCGCGGATGACACTTCTCTTATTTTTAAAGTCAAGCGTCAGCTAGCAAATTTTGACGAAGTTAACAATGCACTTTCGAAAGTTGTCCATTGGTTTAATGTAAATAACCTTCTTTTGAATGAAAAAAAAACTAAATTCATTAAATTTTCTACGCCAAATGTCAGGCAGTTAAGTACCAATGTTCAACTGAATGGAGTAGAGTTGATCCCTGTCGAGTCGACAGTTTTTCTTGGATTGACTATTGACTCCAAGTTACAATGGGGTCCTCACATTGAGAAGCTGTCGGGTAGACTCAGTTCTGCCGCTTATGCTGTTAAGAAAATTAGACAGATAACTGATGTGAATACAGCCAGAATTGTTTATTTTAGTTATTTTCATAGTCTTATGACTTATGGGATTCTTCTCTGGGGAACTTGTGCGGATATCAATACCATCTTTGTTTTACAGAAAAGGGCTGTTCGAGCCATTTACAACCTTGGTCCTAGAGATTCTCTTAGAGAAAAATTCAGAGAGGTGAACATTCTGACTGTAGCTTCGCAATATATATTTGAAAATCTTATGTATGTATATAAAAATATATCTAATTTTAAGAAAGTAAGCGATATTCATAATATAAATACCAGGAACAAACACAATCTTGCTGTACATCACACTCGTCTCCACAGAGTAGGCAACTCGTTCATGGGTCAATGTATACACTTTTACAACAAGCTTCCCATGGACATTCGAAACTTACCCATTAAACGATATAAAACCTATATAAAGGCCAAACTTTGCAAAAAGGGGTATTATAAAATCTCAGATTATTTAGAGGATAGAGAGGCTTGGGACTGAGCTGCTCGCTCTGTTAAGCATTGTTATTAAGCAATATGCGTAATTATAACGTGGATTATTGTAAACATTTTCATTTTTAATGTCTGGACTTTAAAAAAGACGATGATCCCTGAGTTTGTTTCGGCTATTTCTTCTCAGAGGTAGTCAGTTAGGAAATGCCGGTTTCATCTAGTTAAAAAAAAAAGAATAAAAAAAAACATATGACGTGTAAAAGTGATCGGTGATCCTACTTGCTTAATAAACGATTTCAGTTCATTTCATTTCATTTCTATAAAACTCTATTGCATTACAGTCCATTCCTGTTCACACTTTTGTATCACGTCATGTTACACGTCAAATACATTGTACCCTTTTACATTCGTGCAATACACAAAGTTCGATTTATCTGAGTTTTAATTACGCGACACGACCTACGCGCTACAGATATAGTAATTTCTGAGATGAAACCCTGTTACTAGGGACTTCATTGGATTAGAAAAGATTTTGTTCTGATTAATTGTATTGTTTAGGTTTACAGTCATCTGATAGCTTGATGAAAGTTTTAAATACTTTGACTTTGAAAGTTTTGACAGTTTTTCATACAAAACAAAACATGCGTGCAATTCACACGTGGTACAAGTTAAACCGAAAAAAGTGAGTGCGTGGATAAGCAACACTGTATAATTCTTCCTATCTAATTTTCTCGTTCGTTAAATCTTATGATTTTATGGGTCTCTCTCTTTTTCGTTTCATCGATTTTCAAGTCACAACGATCATAAAGAAGTTTTCATTTCAAAATTCAAACGAGCGCTTCAGGACATCAAACGTAAGAGTAGCCAGCCTTTCGGTCTTCTATAAGATGCATTCTGGTGAGTGTGCGAGGGAATTGCATGATTTAGTCCATCCCCCATCTCCGTTCCACCATCGGACGACCCGTCGTACGGCGACTTTCCACCCTTACATTGTTGACACCACTACGATCCGGACGAAGCGTTTCGCTTCGTCTTTTATACCACGTACATCGAGGGACTGGAACAATTTGCCGGCGGTGGTGTTTTCATCACACTACAATTTGAGTGTCTCTAAGGCGAGAGTGAATAGGCTCTTAATAAACTAGCGCGCTTTACCATCAACGATCGCATCACTGCCATCAGGCGGGATTGCGGTCAAGCGCTGGTTTATAATTTATTTAAAAAAAAACTGCAATTTCAATTCTCAAATCAAAAGTTATCTGGAAATATATCAAGTTACATAGACGAAAACCTAAAAGGGGTATTTCGGTGTGGTTACACTCAGTTTTAAATCGAGATCTTTTGATAAAATAGTAGGGGTAAAGATAAGAGGAATGACTTGTTGAGGGAAGGATTACGGCCATTTCTCAGTTTGACAGGGGCTAAGTTTTTAGTGCCTTCCATAGCTATTAGTATTCACATTTAATCCTAGTTTTGTCTGTTTAATTTTAATCGTGAAATTGCAATTCGTCGCCGTAGAGTGAAAACTTCGTAAGTGCAAAAATAGTAACTTTTCAGGAGGAAGAAAAAACTGCGTGCTGTAAAATTTTTGTACGGCGACTTTTATATATATATATATATTTTAATTAATATGGAGATTTAACCCGCTTTCATACCCAAATCGGTTCAGTACTATAAGATTGCCCAAAATGAAAATGAAGATAAAATGAAACTACACGTTCGTTGCTAGGTACCTATTCACACGAAACTGACAGCTGCGCGTGTTTACGAGGTTCTCATTTAGTGTCATAGATGTCGCTATGAATATCGAATGAAGAAATGAGTCAGATCAGGATGTGCGTAGTGAGGTTATCTTCCCAGAAACGCAATAAAATAAATTTGAGCAAAAATGCATTCCCGAGGTTTTCACTAGTGACGAATTATATGAAATTGGTCTCCTGTCGAACTTTGATCACACGTCACTTTGATCTTAAATGTCCATTCTATTCTATTTTTATTTATGGCAAGTGAAGCCGATGTCGACTATTCAGCCAATGTCAAAAGTGGATTGGAGAAGCAAGAGTGTAGGTACATAAACAATGATCTTAAATATCGTAATTTTCAGAACATTCAGAGACTGTTTCAATTTGTCAAAAATACCAGCAATTTCCCTACATTTGAAGTTCTATAAAGGAGCTTGCGTTAGGATAAAATTTAAAAAATCACATACAAATGCAACTTTATAACATCTCTAATGATTAACATGCAAGTAATAGTACTTAAAGAGAGTCAGCGAGAGGGAGCTAGTTTTCACTATTATCGAAGATGCTGTTCGAAGCCAATAATAAGGTTATTTTTATTAAAATTTTAATCCCATTAAAAAAATATAAAGAAATCTTGGGACAACCCAAGATGGTTGTGAATAATCTTTATATTTAACTTTCTTATAAATCTCGCTATAATAAAAAAATGATTTTTCTCAAAATGATACACATGGTTACTTTTTACTATTTGTAACTTATTATGTTTAGAATTTTTGAATAACAAAAAACGTTTTTGGACATGTGCTTTTCACACTCGTTCCTCCGGAGGTTCCGAACCCCACACATTTTTTGTCTCAGTCAACTAAGTTGATTGTATAAAGCTTTTACTCCGGAAAGTACGTTAAACCGTCGTACCGATTGTCATTCATGTACATACCTATCTTTGACAGTGGTTAGGTATGGGTAGCCAGTGTGGCTACCATGAGTTATCACTATGAAGACTCGATCATCAATAGGTATCAACCGCATTCGACTCATCGATTCCCGCAGAACTCTCAACCAATGCGACCGCCAAACGCGGCCGATGCGTCGATCGAGTCTCGTAATGAAAACTCATGTTACCCACACAGAAGCGGGAAAGCCTGACAGACAGTATATATAGTCTACAGGCCCATGTCCAAAAATGGATGGGTCATATGAACCACCAGGTGACGTATATAGGACGATATAAAAGCATAAAATAAAAAGACGTGTGGCACTCGGGGACTGCCGCGGTAAAGCTATTGCATAGCATTTTGTATCAATTTATGCAATTATAATTATTTATTTATTTTATTTATGCAGTATTTCTTTTTCTTTGATATTAATTCAAGTTACACTTTTTGGTTATTCAGGAATATTTATCATTGAAACTATAGGTTTATGATTACTGAAATAAGAAACATAAGTTTGCGACTTAATATCCTCTAAATACCTAGAAAATACCGCGTCAATGGTGGTCCCATATTTTGTTGTGGACTCTTGTGGATCATTATTCATTTTCAAATTCAATGTTTTTGATAGAAAAGTTGTCAACCGCTCTGATTTTTTATCAGCGAAGTTAATGTTGAAATCGCCAGCCAAGACAAGTGGAAATTTATTACCATTTGTACCAAGTATTTTCGAGCCTTCTTCAGTGTACTCCAGTAAAGTGCGATGAATAAAATGCTCTACCTCGTCCAATTTTTGATTCGGAGAAATGTAAATTGCTACCATAACTATTTGTAGGCCATTTCTAAGTTTGCATAAGCACGCACAAATATCTCCAACAACTGAGCGTCTAACATTAACATCGCTAACGTGTGCAATATTTATTTCAATATTTATTATAATATCATTTTTATTTTGGTAAATAGCTACCCCACCTTTTGAAACAGTATCTCGTTTGAACTGAACAATACAATTAAAATTAGGTATTTCAATTGGATTATCATGCGTCATGCAAGTCCAACTGAGTGCTGGTGAGAATTCAAAAGTGCAGGTAGAGTGAGTACCTTTTGGGTCATATATTTTTGTACGGCATTGCGGAATAATGGATTAGAAGCTATATTGAAACAGAATGAAACTGATGCCGTACAGAGTAAAATGACCAAATTTACCCTGGAAATTGTTAGAAAATCAAAAAAAATTACCGACTTTGTGGCGCATCATTTTTTACGGCACTGCGCGCTTTCTTATTATTTTTCATGGATTTACCGATAGTAAAAATGCCGTAAAAAATATATGACCCAAAAGGTACTCACTCTACATGCGCTTTTGAATTCTCACCAGCACTCAGTTGGACAGCTTACAAGTGACGGCATAGAGCTGAATCTTTTATGCTCTTATATCGTCCTATATACGTCACCTGGTGGTTCATATGACCCATCCATTTTTGGACATGGGCCTGTAGTGTAATACCAAGAGGTAGCGTATTATTCAGTAACTGGGTTATGGGGGTCAAATAGGTAGTCCCTCCATGTGAGACGCTGGTATTCAGCTGTACGCGGTTAGACTAGTGACTACATTTTTTTTAGTGCTTGACTGCAATCCAGCCTGATGGTAAGCAACGATGCAATCGTTGATGATAAAGCGCGCTAGTTTATTAAGAGCCTGTTCAGTTAAAAAACTTAGTGAGTAGCAAGGAAGACGGCAGTTGAGCGAGGTGATGCAATGTTAAATCCAATAACACGACCAACGATACTGTGCGAGAGGGAGATTGATCTGGAGACCCTCAACGCAGTGGCGTAGCGTGGATTTTCGCCGCCCGGGGCCGTCCGGAAATCCGCCACCCTTTATTTTAATTATAAATAGTTTAAAGTTTTAATATTATATTGAATGTACTTCATGTCCATTATTCACCTTATTTGTTGCAAGTCAAAATAAACTACCATGCACTGCTTCAGAAGGAAAATAAAGGGGTTTTCAATAGGGACGCTCGAACTTTGACAGCTCATAGCGGCCATCTTGGTAATACGATAGCTGTCAAATTTGGCATGAATACATATTTAGTGTTAGTCGCGACATTTCACCGTGGAACACTACATGCTTCAACAACGCGTAGAAATTATTAAAATGTATTATTAAAATCAGTGCTCTATTCGCCTAACGTTCCAATTTATGGCGTTTATGGCCGTCCTGCAGAGTCCACAATCAGTCGTTTGGTAAAAAAAATTGAGACAACCGGGTCGGTGATCGATGAAACAGTTCCTGTACGTTAAAGAAAAGCAAGATCGTTGGAGAATATTGTTGCCATACGAGACAGTGTGCGAGAAAACCTCAGACAGTCCATTCCGCGTCGTGCGCAAGAACTGGGTCTTTCTGCGACATTAACATGGCGAATTTTGCGCCGAGATTTGGGTTTTTATCCATATAAAGTCCAATTAACTCAAGAGCTAAAACCCAATGACCACAGGCAGCGCCGTGTATTCGCTGGTTGGGCGTTAGAGCATCTGGCAGCTGATCCTGCTTTTGCAAAAAAAAAAAAATCATCTTCACTGATGAGGCTCATTTCTAGTTAAGCGGCTTTGTTAATAAACAAAATTGCCGGATTTGGTGCGATGTAAATCCGCGGGAGACTCATCAGGTGCCTGTACATTCCGAAAAAGTAGCTGTTTGGTGTGGATTTTGGTCCGGCGGTATTATCGGCCCTTATTTCTTCGAAGATGCGCAAGGAGCCGAACTCACTGTCAATGGCGACCGATACCGGACGATGATAAGAAATTTTTTGTGGCCTAAGGTAGATGGTATAGATCTCACAGACATGTGGTTCCAACAGGACGGCGCCACTTGCCATACAGCACTGGAAACATTAAATTTATTGAAAGAGAAGTTCGAGGGCTTCGTCATCTCGCGTGGTGGCGACATCAACTGGCCCCCGAGATCGTGTGAGTTAACACCGCTTGATTATTTTCTGTGGGGCTACTTGAAATGTCTAGTATACAGGGTGTTAGGAGAACGCTTCCGAAGCCAGAACGTAGATTATATACAACCTAAATGCAAACGGATACCAATAACCTTTCGCTTTAAATTGATTATTTTCAAGACTTCATATTTCGTAAACAAGCATTGGATAGCGTACGAAACGTGAGGTCACTGACACGCAAGGTGACGTCGCACTACCGCGCCCGCGCTTAAAAGAGCCGCCGCCGAAAAGAGCCGATTTATACGCAATTTACAAACATCACTTTCAAAATCGCAATTGTAGTCCATTGTAAAAAGCTGACAGAGGCATTTTACGTACCTGTCTAAATCCTTTGCGACCTTATGAGGTTTGGCTCGAACTGAGTTCCATTCATTTCAATACAAAGCCGGGCCCGTCGCTGTGTCGATCCGTGAACACATTCTTCACGTAGTTTATTAAAAACACTCACTATTCTGCCCCGCATTTCATCAGCACTGTCACATTCCCGATCAAACACTCTTTCTTTCCATACCCCCATAAAAAGAAGTCCAACGGCCTTCCGATCCAGCAGTCATTAAAAAGCTCAGTGAGACGCTCGCGGACGGGACGCGTAACATGCGGTGGAGTGCCATCGTGCTGGAACCATGCTCGAAGAAATTCAGCCACAGACACATTGTCTAGCATATCAGTTAAATGTCCATTTATAAAATTAAGATATGCTGATCCATTGAGGCGCGGCGGTAGAAACACTGGTCCTAGAATTCGTCCATTAAAAATACCAGCCCATACGTTGACGGACCATATTCACGAGCACTGTACACGTATGCCTCAGGCATTGTTTAAAACAACAAAAAGTTATAACTAAAAAGAATAAAACAGCACTAAAAACGTAACAATACCTAATAACTAAACACAAATTTAAAACTAACAAAACAATAATTAAATAATTTGTTAAAAACGTAACGCACAAGCTCACGAACCGAGTCGCAAGGAACACTATTATTAACTAAAGAGGTACTATGAAGATCAAACGCTTTGGGGGAGTCCCGCGGTCAAAGCGGTGTGTTTACAGAGGCGAAAATGCTAAAAGAATAATTACGAGATCAGAAATCAATTCATTTTAATTGTTAGGAAATTGTACTTATGCTTTATTACAAATTGTTTTCATTTTCTAACTTTTAAATAAGATTTAACTGGTTTCTTAGATTCAATTAATTTAATTATTCACTTTAAATTGATTAGGTTTACTTACTAAATGAAGGATCCAGTTCTTGCAATAAACGAGCACGCATCGTGTGACTTTAATTACATTGTTATAAAGTTCAAATTCAAAAACTGTACATACGATGAAAATTTTTTAGTCAATTACAGCTGATGTCAGCGATCTTTTACTTTATTTAATTTACTATCGATTATCGACATAATACAAAACTGTTATTAAATTCACGACAGTGCATCAATTTAAAACTATTGCCACGCTGCCGGCTGTAGGTATCTAAGTACCTTCGATATGGACCTCAAGGTTAAGCGCGTCAAGGTCAAGACCGTAGCGTGTCGCGATGTCGGTGACCGCACGCGAACTTTGAACCCGAGTTTATACGAGCATGTCAGCTGATAAGTATTTACGAATACATAGCTTGTTAGAGTTGTAAACAAAAAAAAAATGTTTAATCGCAAATAATGGTTTCATTTAACTCATTTAACTGTTGCCACAGCATAGTGTACGAAAAATGCTTAAGTAAAATTGTAAAAAAAAATCTTCATTTTTTGATGGTATCGTATCGAGAATCACTAGCCTTATCACCTGTCTTCGTTTTCGGAAGCGTTTCCCTGACACCCTGTATGCAGATAAACCACAGTCAATTGCTGCCCTAAAGGCCAACATAACTCGCGTTCTTCGTGAAATTGAGCCCCATTTATGCGAAGACGTTCTTCAAAATTGGTCCACCAGAATACACCATCTGCAGCGGAGTCGCGGTGGCCATTTGGCTGATATTATTTTCCACACATAATGTCATTGAATATCCTTTAAAATGTAATAAAAATTGTGGTAATATCACTTAAACAGATTGTTTTATTTAATTTCAATGTTCTAGTGCTCTTAATTAAAAATCCTCTACATCTAAGAGAAGCAATTGCGCAAGAAACCCACAGGAAGTTTGATTTTCTTAAACGGCTCAGCTATTATTATGCTCAGCTTTATTATGTAACGCTAACGTTACATAATAAAGCTGAGCATAAAAATAACAAGTATTAAAGTATTTATTTGTCAATTGAGTAAATAATATCTTAAATTATACATAGTGATCATTGAACTTAAAAGGAATAAAATATGTGCCTAATATTATTAAGGGTTGTATCCTAGCTAACCAGCGCCACCATATTTTTTTCTTGATTACTCTTGTTATAGACCGAAATTAAAAAAGTGGTTTGAAAAATGTATAAGATGTATGGAAGATATTTTTCGAAATGATTTGTTTGAATTCATTTGATGTTTGCAGCTAGTTACAGATTTAATATCTGCTAAAAGTTGTCGTTTTTAGCTAATTTTGAATTTCGAACTTGCTGAATATAATATATACACTGTTTCAAAAGTAGCTTAGTTATGGCTTTAACTATTTTCAAACCACTTTTTTTTACTTCGGTCTGTAACAAGAGAAATCACGAAAGATTATCTGTGGCACTAGTTTTAGAGGGGTAAGTAAGCACCTTAAATATTTTTGTTACTATTACTTTAAAAAAATAGATTAAAAATGTACTCTTCGTGCTTTTTTCAAAGCAAAATCTTTTACACAATCGTCAATATCAAATTGTATCTCATTTTAAATTGCCAGTATAGCTAGATTTGTTAGCCTCAACGTAGACATAGTCGACCTAAGGTATTTTTTTATCAGCTTTAGTTCAGAAAAGCTTCTCTCACAACTGGCATTGCTGACGGCAGACGTTAAAAAAATTCTCAACATAATTGCAATGTTTGGCAAGCCATCTTCAAGTTTGAAGTCAATAATATATATTATTAGTCCCAGAGAGCAAGGAAAAAAGTGCTTATGCTCTTTTTTCCAGTCTGGATTCGATGTGATTTGGAATAACTTTATTTTTGCTTGTTCATGCAATGTTTTTTTCCTTATCCGCCGCCCCCTTTCATATGCCGCCCGGGGCCATGGCCCCCCCTGCCCCCCCCAAGCTACGCCACTGCCTCAACGACCAAACTCCCGACATAACAACATTTGGCGCATCGTAACACAACTGTTCAGACCCGTCCTCCGTACGGTTATGGCGGGAAAAAAGGCTAGGCGGACTGAGTACACATGATACATTTATGGAACAGCAGTGCGATACTTTGGTTATCTCAACGCAAAAACTTAAGCGAGCGTGGAATGAGCGTGTGCGTTCGCGCAGCGGAATGTTGTTGAATTTAAAGATTTTAAATATGCAGATATTTAGTGTATGACGTCGTATAATTGTGTATGGTAAAAAAAATTGTGCACGCAGCCATTGTGGAGAAATTCACAAAAAACTGATTCCGCTGGGCGAACGTTGTCCTGGCGGAACTTTTTTTAATCCATTGACTTTAGAAAAAAGAGATGTGTCGTGAGAAATAAATCGCTACAAAACCGGCTTCACGTAGTCTTGTCTACCCTACCCCTAGGTGTAATCTAAACCCGCGAAGACGCGGAGGGGCGAGGCGGCCCGCGAGTTGAGGAGCAGGTGGGCGTAAAACCATCTGCGACCATTAGCTCGGGTGGGACCGCCGGAGACCCACAGCGCCGGAGCTGTGACAGAAGCCATGCCTGCTGCATGTTTGTATGCTGCATGCCTGCTGCATGTGTTATGCTTGCTGCATGTTGCATGCTTGCTGCATGTTGAATGCTTGCATGTTTGCTGCATGCTTGCTCCATGCTTCCTGCATGCTTAGGTACTGCATTATCTTACTGGTAGGGAATAAAAACCACACAATTATGCTTAAAGTAAACTGTTTTATTGAGTGATAAATAATCAAAATTAGACTTATCTTAAATTAGCTAAATAAATAAAAAACTGTTTAATTCTCACCACAAGCCAAAAACAAAACAAGTATAAAAAATTGTTACACACAAGAAATAGCTTTTTTTTTTTTTTTTGGTTGTGGATCGCTGGTGCCTGTGGTAGGTAGTAACACCTGTAATACAGGTCACCAGGTTCCCACCTGTTCATGATTACATATTACTAGTAACAAAAAATCGAAACAATTAGTGAGCTTAAGATTATAATAAAAATAATAGTGTGCGTTTGCGTGTGTGTGTGTGTGTGTGTGCGTGCGTGCGCGTGTGTGTGTTTGTGTGTGTGCGTGTATGCGTGCGTGCGTGCGTGCGTGCGTGTGTGTGTGCGTGTGTGCGCGTGTGTGTGTGTACATAGCGCATTGGTCTGATTAGGCTAAAACGTTAAAAAGAGCTTCTGTGGCAGCATATGATTGGCTTTGCAGCCAGGCTTGCACTGTGATTTTAAAATTATATTTGTTCAAAGAGTGCAGGGAAAGAATACGGTTTAATTTATTGTAAAGATAGGGTCCAAGGAAAATAAAGAATCTATGACTGAAAGAGGTTCTGAGAGGAGCAGCTGAGGCAACTATATGGTTTCGGCGATAGGTTTGCTGCGAATAGTTGGAAATAGCATGTTGTTTAATAGCAGTGGCCAAAACAAACAGCTGCCTAACCGTAAGAACTTGACAATATTCGTAGAGCTTGACGGTGGGAAAAAGTCTTGGCTTAAAACAGCACACTTTAAGAACCGCTCTCTGCGCACGTTCTATCTGAATATAGTGAGATTTCGCTGCCCCGCCCCAAGACGAAATACAATAAACCAGTATTGACTGACACATAGCCAGATATGTCATTTTCATGACTACGCTATCTGCTGATTGGCGTAGTTGCTTAAAAATGTACATTAATTTGCGCACTCTGTTTGATAGATGTATTATATACTCTTTGAACGTAAGGTTGGAATCAATCACTATGCCAAGATACCTTATTGACTTGACCCTTTCGATGTTGCAGTGATCATAATTATCTCTG
Source organism: Sesamia inferens (assembly GCA_037179545.1). Lineage (NCBI taxonomy): Eukaryota > Metazoa > Arthropoda > Insecta > Lepidoptera > Noctuidae > Sesamia > Sesamia inferens. The sequence continues at coordinate 2,056,048 of CM073943.1, forward strand.
CCGCCGCTGCCATCATATGACTGTGTCAACTGGGCAACAACGTTTAGTGAGTTTATAATTGACACTTTAGTATTTCGAATCGCAAAATTCATAATTTTCGTTTTCGATATGTTTAGGGTAAGCAAGTTGTTTTGAAGCCATTTACTGATTGCATCGAAACCCCCCTGAGCAAAGCGATATGCCTCTTCCCAGTCGCCATTGCTTTCAGATAGCCAGTTTCAGTATAATCTGACTGATTATCTTTATTTATATAAATCTGCTGTACGTGTGTAGGTATGTTATTGAACTCCTTCTAAACGGCTTGACCGATATACCTAAATAACTTTTTCTGTATGTGTTTGAGTGGCGCCCTGGATGGTTTAGATTCACAAATCAGCCCGGCAGATGGCGCTGATTCCTTGAAAAAGCATGTGGTCTTGGAAACGTTGTTTCGACTTTTCAAACAGTTTTGTGCTACGCTGGTACCTTGCACCTCTACAAACTAGGCACAATGAAAGTTCTTCCCGTAACCGGTAACCGTATTTTCATATTTTATTTTATTTTATAAAAAAATCAATATGAAAACTTGGATGGACTTTGATTATTCCCCATAATAACGAAAATAATTGTAAATTTATTAGACGTGTGAACCGCATTAAGGTTTTGATGCAAAAATAAAAAAATAATAATAAATATTGGGGGCTCCCCATACTTAGAACTGAAACTCAAAATTGTTTTTTTCATCAAACACATACGTGTGGAGTATGGATAGGTCTTCAAAAATGATATCGAGGTTTCTAAAAGATTTTTTTTCTAAACCGAATAGTTTGCTTGACAGACGCTTCCAAAGTGGAAAAATGTTGGTCCCCCCTACCTCTAACTTCTACAATAAGAAAATGAAAAATCTAAAAAAAAACATATGATGTACAAGTACATACATTGCTATAAAAACTACAAACGAAAATTGTTTTGAACGAGATCTAGTAAGTAGTTTTTTTATAATACCTCGTAAATCATAAACCGCTTATTACCGCGTAATCTTTCATACAAATAACTTTAATCCTTTAATTTCATAAATCAATGGTACAGAACCCTTTGTACGTGAGTCCGACATGCACTTGGCCGATTTATTTTTATTAAAATTACTGTTTTACACAGATGTTACAGACCTATTTTTAATGGTCGCAAAATACTTGCAATTATTTTTCTGGTTTGTAGAAACTAATAGAAAACCGAAGAAAATTCATGAAACGGAAGTTGACGACTTAACGGAATGTCAAGACGACAAACTATTTCAAAATTCAGATTCAGACTTGAACAACTTGCAATTCAGGGCGCACTGCGGACTCTCCGTCCGCTTACCGGCCCATTGTGCTGCTCGACGAGGTGGGCAAACTCTTCGAAAGAGTCATTGCAGACCGCCTCGTCGGGCAACTCAGGCGAGCGGGCCCGGATTTGGCGGAGAGCCAGCTTGGCTTCCGCAGGGGGCGCTATACGGTGGACGCCATCATGCGCGAGCGAGACAGGTGATGCTGTGGCCCGGGGTGGGGTAGTCTTGGCGGTGTCTCTAGACATCGCCAACGCCTTCAACACCCTGCCCTGGAGTTGCATCAGGGAGGCATTCCGGTGGGGTGCGTGGCAGAAAACCTCCCCGAGTGCTCAGTGGCTGCTCGTCCTCTTGCTGTTTCTTTGAGGACGAGCAGACGCTGGGCCGGTGCACCCTGGGCGTGGGCAACAATCTCTTCGTGACTATTGTGCAGGAAGAGATTGTTGTCCGCGGCAAATTTCTGCCGGAGCGGAGGAGGCTCCTGAGGGCTCTCTATCTGCGCTCTGCAGTTCTGCAGCGGAGCGCAAGAATAGGGAGCGAGCCGGGGAAGACCGCGGGCCGTTTTTTACAGTCCGCGGTCTACGGGTCACGACGCGTGACCGAGGTGGAGAAGACCGTGGGTTTCTCCTCAACCTGCGGTCTACGGGCACCCGTGGCGGTGGAGGTTTTATACCCACGGTGCCGGGTGGTGGGTAGGTTAGGTTAGGTTTAGGATAGTTTTGGGGTGCGTGGCAGAAAACCTCCCCGAGTGCTCAGTGCCTGCTGGTCCTCTGGTTTTTAGACCCGAGGACGAGCAGACGCTGGGCCGGTGCACCCTGGGCGTGGGCAGCAATCTCTTCGTGACTACTGTGCAGGAGGAGATTGTTGTCCATGGCGAATTTCTGCCGGAGCGGAGGAGGCGCTCCCGAGGGCTCCCTATCTGCGCTCTGCATCTCTGTAGCGGAGCGCACGAATAGGGAGTGAGGTGGTGTGGACCGCGGGCCGTCTTGACAGTCCACGGTCTAGGGGTCACGTCGCGTGACCGAGTTGGAGAAGACCGTGGGTTTCTCCTCAACCTGCGGTCTACGGGCATCAGTGGCCATTGGAGGTTTACGGCCACGGTGCCGGGTGGTGGGTAGGTTAGGTTAGGTTTAGGTTAGTTTTAGGTTTAGAGTTAGGTTTAGGTTTACTTCTTTTATTTTATTAAAGGGGAAAAAAAAAAAAAAAAAAAAAAAAAAAAAAAAAAAAAAAAAAAATAGTTTTAGTTACTTAGGTTTAGATACCGAATAGCGGGCGGTATATCCTGCACCGGAGGCATCCGCGGGCCTCGGGAGGATTAATACCCTCCCAAAAAGAGCGGCCGCATCGCCTTGGGGAAGCGATGTGCGTATCACCCAATTCGTAATGGAAATGTCGAATATGAATGTTGTTTTGTCTTGCGATCCGGCTGACGCCCGGCGTTCGCAGGTGTCCGGGCCTGCGAATGTTAAATTGGTTTCCGAAGAACGCGCAGGGGTAGGCGACCAGGCCCCTGCTGTCGTTAATATTACTGGCAGCGACGATGAGAGAAGAGATGTGGACGAACGGCCGCGTGGACCGGCTTCCGTAAGGAAGCGACTACGCGGCCATGCTCAGAAGGGAAGTGGGTCGGCGGAGCTGACCTCTGGGGAGGAGGGCCTGCCGGCCCCGAAGGTGCCGACCGCGAGGAGAGGTCGGCAAAACCCCAGGGGAGTTACTGCTTCGCGGCAGCGGAGGGACGCCAAGGGGAGGTTCATGCGTGCTCCGGCGGCCAGCGAAGCGGAAAGTGACATGGGGGTCACTACCGAGGACCCTGGCGACGCTGGTAGGCTAATGATGGCGCTTGGTTCCGCCGGTGCCACCGGACGACTGTCGGTGGTAGCGGTGGAATCAAGCGAGGGGGCTCGCGACACGCACTCTGCCGAAGGTGGTTCCGTGAGGGGAAGTAGGAGGGCCTCACGGGAGCACTGGACAGAGAGCGGGTCGGAAGGTGAGGAGGCTGGATCCGGAACCCCGGAAAGACCGGCCTCCAAGACCCTGAAGACGGGAGCTGGCAGGGGCGGGTCCCACCATTCGGTGGGGCTCTCCCAGGCCAGGAGGTTTTTGCGGGATGGTCCGTCGGACTCGGAGTCCACCTTGACAGACTCCGAGACGGTATCCCGCAAAAATAAAGGAAAGGGCAAAGGGACTGCCTCCTCGGTGGCTGCACCTCAAGACCTTCGGGCGAAGGCTGAGGAGGGGGCAGCGGCCATTGAGGGGGTTCTTAAAAAGTCCCGGAACCTGAAGGGGACCTGCATCCGGGAGATCAGGGAGGCATCGAGCAAAATGCTCGAAGCGGTCAACTCCCTGGCCTCCCGGAAGGAGGACGAGGTAGTAGCAAGGCTGCGGGCGGACAACAAACGCCTGCAAGGGCAGCTCGCAGCCTTGCAGAAAGAGGTGGCGGCGCTGCGCAGGGCTTTCTCCGAAGGGGGAAGCCCGCGCAGCAAAACGAAACGGCCCAAGGAGTCGGTCCCGGCGCCGGTCCCGCAGCCCCTCCCTGTAGGGGGCATAACGCGGGACGATTTTGCCCGGGGCATGGAGGTCCTCCAGCGCGAGCTGATGAACTACGCTGGTAGCGTCATCACAGCGCGGCTGGAGGGCCTCGATAAGGATGGTCGGCTCCTGCCGGCCAAGTCCCATCGCCCCGCGCTGGCGGCCGAGAGGCGAGCGAGCCAGCCCCAAGAGAGGGAGCGGCGGGAGACTGAGCCGGCGACTTTGATGCCGCCCGCCAACATGCCTAAAAAGGCTAGGCCGGCGGCAAAAAAGAAGCCGAAGGGTCCGAGCGGGCGCGGAGGGGCAGAAGCCCCTGCCCCTGAGCAGAAACGGGCCCAGGAGCAGATCGCCGGAGGCTCCGCTCAGGTGCAGCCTCTGGTGCTGGAGGGGCGGGAGACGTGGGCGACAGTGGTCCGTAAGAAGAAGAAGGCCACTACTGCCACGGCTCCCGCTCCGGCGCAGAAGCCTAAGGGGCCCAAATCGGCGGCCCCGAAAAAGGCAGCCAAGAGGGCACCTAGGGCGCCGAAGAGGCCCGCCGTACTGATGGCCCTCAAGCCCGCGGCCGTGAAGGAGGGCGCCACGTACGTGGACGTCCTCCGGAAGGCGCGGGCGGCCATCAGCCTCGCGGAGATCGGGGTTGGGCCGGGTAAGGCGAGGAGGTCCATGACGGGAGCTTGGCTTATCGAGCTCCCAAAAGAGACCTCCCCCTCCCAGGCCGACGCCTTGGCCAAGAAATTGGCTGAGGTGGTCGGGGAGGTGGCCGACATTACCCGGCCCACGAAAATTGCCGAGATCCGCGTGGCGGGCCTCGATGAGTCCCTCACTCAGGAGGAGGTGAGGGGGGCCCTGGCGGAGGCGGTCAAGTGCCCGCCCGACAAACTTCGGGTGGGCACTATAGCCCTGGGGGCGCGGGGCACGGGCTCGGTCCGGGTCTCGTGCCCCATAGAGGCCGCGAAGGGGCTGGCGGAGCGGGGCAAGGTGGTGGTGGGCTGGAGTGTGGCCACCATCCACCTTTTGGAGCAGCGCCCCATGCGCTGCCGCAGGTGCCTAGCGAGGGGGCACACTGCGGCGCTCTGCCCCCCCTCTGCCAAGGACCGGAGCCGGCTTTGCTTCCGGTGCGGCAAGGAGGGCCACATGGCTGCGGCCTGTAAGGCCCCTGTTAAATGCGCGCTATGCGCAGACAGGGGCCTGCCCAGCGGCCACAGAATGGCCGGCGCCGCATGCGGAGCCCCTCCGGTCCGAGGCCGCCCTGTAGTGGGACCGCCAGCGGGACCACCAGCGGCCGGCTCTGCGACCACCGCAACGGAAGGGACGCCGATGGACACTGCTAATGCCCAGTAGGTCCAACGGTGCCATTCTACAGGTTAATGTCAACCACTCCGCCACGTCACAGGACCTCTTGTGTCAGGACATGGCGGAGTGGGGAGCAGACCTGGCGGTGGTGGCAGAGCCATACTTTGTTCCGAACTCGGTCAATTGGTTAGGGTCGTCGGACGGCCTGGCTGCGATCACGCGACCCGCCGCGAGCACCGGCCCCCCTCTCGTTCTTAGGGAGAGGGGTCCGGGGTTCGTCGCGGTTCAGTGGGGGGGAGTGGTGGTCATTTCGACCTACTTCTCCCCCAATCGCAGCCGGGCCGAATTCGAGCGCCTCCTGGCGGCCGTCGAGGGGACGGTCAGGAGGGCGGCTCCACGCCCCGTGTTGGTGGCGGGAGACTTCAACGCCAAGCATGGCGCGTGGGGGTCTCCCGTCACGAACGTCTTCGGTGAGGACCTGGTGGAGTGGGCCCACTGCTTGGGTCTCCAGGTCCTCAACCGGGGCAACACCCCGACGTGTGTGAGGTGGCAGGGTGAATCAATAGTGGATGTCACCCTGGCCACCTCGACCCTAGCCGACCGAGTTCGGAACTGGCGGGTAGAGACGGCGGTGGAGATCTCGGACCATAGGTACGTCCGCTTCGAGATCTCCACTGCGGGGCCTGCGGCCCCGCTCCACCTGGGCCCAGCGGCAGGCGCCTCCTCGTTCCCGAGGTGGGCGCTTGCACATCTCCGGAGGGACGTTGCCGAGGAGGTGGCGACGTTCCGAGCGTGGGCCGAACCACCGGCCCACCTCATTGGAGACGCGGACGGCATGGCGGACCTACTCGCTGAGGACCTGGAAGTGGTCTGCAGCGCCGCCATGCCGAGGGCCCAGGGACCCCGCCGAAAAAAGCAGACATACTGGTGGACGCAGGAACTCGCTCACCTGCGTGCCGCCAGTATGGCCGCACGGCGCGCCTACCAGAGGTGCTGGAGGCGCGCCGTAAGGGCGCCCGGCGAAGAGGACGGTCTTCGCCGGGCATACAGGGAGGCTCATCGAGCCCTGCGTACCGCCATATGCAGGGCAAAGGTCGCTGCCGCTGAGGAGTTCCTCGCACTCCTCGACAGCGACCCCTGGGGAAGGCCCTACAGGGTGGTGAGGGGGAAGCTGCAGGGAGCGGCACCCCCCACATCCTGTATGGAGCCGGGCCTATTGAGAAGGGTCCTGGAAACTCTGTTTCCGAACCCGGGACCCTTCACGCCCCCCAGGATGCCCGCCTCCAGTTCATCCACTCTGGAGGTGTGGACCGATGGGCCTCCCGTATCCGACGGTGAGTTGGACTCCGTCAGGGAGAGGCTCCGAGCCAAAAACAAGGCTCCGGGCCCGGACGGCGTCCCTGCGAAGGTGATGGCAATTGCCATAGAGCCCCTGGGGGACCGGTTCCGCGCGGTTATGGACACATGCATCGCGACGGGCCGCTTCCCCAGGAGGTGGAGGGTGGGCAGGCTCTGCCTCCTTCGCAAGGACGGACGTCCTGCCGACTCACCGTCGGGTTATAGGCCGGTCGTGCTCCTGGATGAGAGCGGAAAATGCTTTGAGAGAATCATCGCCTCTCGCATCCAGGAGCACCTGGAAAGCCGTGGGCCGCAGTTGGCGGACTGCCAGTACGGCTTTCGGACCGGCCGGTCCACGATGGACGCGGTGGCTCGCCTCAAGAGGTGGACTGAGGCGGCCACAGCGAGGGGTGAGGGTGTAGTCGCGGTGTCGTTAGACATCGCGAACGCGTTCAACACCCTCCCCCACGAATGCATAGAGGCGGCACTGAAGTACCATGAAGTGCCCCTCTACCTCTGCGCCCTCGTGCGGGACTACCTCCGTGAGAGGAGGGTGCTGTACGAGGACGCAGAGGGTCGCGTCCAGTCGTGGGCCGTATCAGTAGGAGTACCCCAGGGATCGGTGCTTGGTCCCCTGCTCTGGAACCTGGGGTACAACTGGGTTCTGCGTGGCGCGCTCTTGCCGCGTATGGACGTCGTCTGCTTTGCGGACGACACCCTAGTCGCGGCCAGGGCGCGTGACTGGGAGGAGGCGGTTCACCTTGCGTCGGTCGGCACCTCATTGGTCGTCCGGCGCATCCGCCTCCTGGGGCTGGAAGTGGCTCTCGAGAAGACGAGGGCCATGACCTTCCACGCCCCACGACGCAGAACCCCACCGGGTCTCCGTATCCGAGTGGAGGGGGTCCGGGTTCCCGTCGAGGTGCATATAAAGTACCTCGGCCTGATCCTGGATCCCCGCTGGAGTTTCGAGGAGCACTTTAGGCTCCTCGCACCGCGGCTGTGCTCATTCGCAGCCGCACTCGGACGGCTCCTCCCCAATCTTGGGGGGCCGAATTCGGCGTGCCGTCGGCTGTACCAGGGAGTGGTACGGTCGATGGCGCTCTACGGAGCCCCGGTGTGGGCGGAGCGCCTTTCCCGGGCAACAGTGGCCCTGCTGCGGAGGCCGCAGAGGGTCATCGCGACACGGACCGTGCGGGCATACCGCACGGTAAGTCATGGGGCGGCCTGCGTGCTCGCGGGCACGCCCCCGTGGGAGGTCGATGCCCTGGTTCTGTCCCAGGTGCATCGACACCGTGTCGCGGCCCGGGAACGGGGGGAACGACCCGCCTTCGAGGAAGTAAGGCGGGTCAGATTAGCGGCTCAGGGGGAGGCCCTGAGCCGGTGGAGGGAGGCGCTCCGCTCCCCAGCTGCCGGCCACCGGACGATTGGAGCGATTCGTCCGGTGTTGGAGGGATGGGTTGGGCGCCGGCATGGCAGCCTTACCTTCCGCCTAGTGCAGGTACTGACCGGACATGGGTGCTTCGGTCACTACCTGCACCGAGTCGCCCGTCGGGAGGAGTCACCGCGGTGTCATCACTGCGACTCCCCCGACGACACGGCCGAGCACACCCTAGTGGAGTGCCCGGCCTGGCGGAACGAGCGCCGCGATGTTGTTGCGGCGCTCGGAGGCGGACGCCTCTCACTGGCAACCATGGTACGAGCCATGGTTGAAAGTGAGACGGCATGGGAGGCTGCCGCCTCCTTCTGCGAGACCGTCCTCTTGCAGAAGGAGGCTGCGGAGAGGGAGCGGGAAGAGGACGTACTTGCCGCTCCCCTCCGGCGTAGACGGGTGGGGCGAAGAAGGCGGGGGACGAACCCCCGTCTCCTTTAGCCCCAGGGTGTGACCAGCGCGTGCGGGTAGCTCCCGCACGTGCATTGCACAACGGTCACCACGTCTGGGGATTATTCCGTTACCGGGTAATCCCCCTTTGGCGCGGAAACCGGCCCTACAGGGGAGGGCCGGCAAGCCCTGAGGGTGTCACGGAGTACTTGGCCTTCGGGTCGGCCCCGTGACACTCTCAACACAGGGCCCGACGGTAACCGGGTGGTTTTAGTGGGTATTCCCGGCTACGGCCGGGCGAGTCCCACACACGCTCGTCGCCTAGCTAGCGACGGGTATGGTGCGTAAAGGCATTTCCACTCGAGAAAAAAAAAAAAAAAAAAAAAAAAAAAAAAAAAAAAAAAAAAAAAAAAAAAAAAAAAAAAAAAAAGGTTTAGGATAGTTTTAGATTTATTCAATTAAGGGGAAAAAAAAAAAAAAAAAAAAAAAAAAAGTATTAAAAATATCAAAACCATATTTAGCTAGTTTTTAGATACCGAACAGCGGGCGGTATAACCTGCACCGGGGCATCCGCGGGCCTCGGGAGGAATAATACCCTCCCTAAAAGAGCGGCCGCATCGCCTTGGGGAAGCGATGTGCGTAATACCTATCGTAAAAATGAGAATGTCAAATAATGAGATATGCGATTTGTCATGCGATCCGGCTGACGCCCGGCGCTCGCAGGTATCCGGGCCTGCGAGTGATAAATTGGTTACCGATGAACGCGCAGGGGTAGGCGACCAGGCCCCTGCTGTCGTTATTGCTACTGGAAGCGATGCGATCACAGATAAGGAAGGTGCCTGTCCCGATGGGGACCTAGGATTGCGAGGGTGCACTTCCAAATTCTGGAGGAAGCGCCTGAGAAACAACAACTTGGGGTCGGGCCTCTCCTCCAGCGAGGAAAATCTGCCAGCTCCCAAAGTGCCAACGGCACAAAGAGGGCGGACACGCACGGGGGCGGGGAAAGCCCCCGCTCGATTACCGGGCCGTGACCGAGCGAGTCAGATTGTGGCGTCATCTCAGCCCGCTACACCAGCTTCCACAGAACGTCCAGCGGGGAGCGTGGAGAGCGATCCCGGACCTCCTACAATGGACCTGAGTGAGGACTCTTCTTCCTCGATGTCGTCCTTGCTAAGGTCAAACAAGGCGGAGACGAACGCCGCAAAGCGGGCGCAACGGAAGGCGGTGGCGGCTGACGAGGTCAGCGAGATGGCACGACTGGCCCGAGAACGACGCTCTGCTCAGGCGGCCTCTGGAGAGAGCCCATCGGCGGTGGAGCTCAGTCGCCAAGCTTTGAACGGTGTGGACATCATCCATAAGGTTGCCACCAAATCGGGCAACCTGAAGGGCACATTCGCGCGCGCTCTAAAGGAGGCGGCTGACGACATCAAGGAGGCGGTTGGAGTCCTCATTAATCGTACAAGCTCGGAGGAGACGGCGAAGCTGTGGGAGGAGAATAGCCGTCTCAGATCTGAGCTCGAGGACCTCAAACGAGAGCTTGCCGCGCAGAGAGCGGAATGGCAGCAGAGGCGTCCTCCTGCCATTGTGCCCGCTCCCATTGTGACCCCGCCACCATCGGCTTCGTCACCGGCCCCTGCCCCTACCCTGTCTGCGGATGCGGATATTCAGGGAATCGTCCGCAGCATAAATGCCCGCCTGCAGGCCTTGGAGACAAGGCTCCTCCCAGCAGAAAATCTCCGCCCGCCACTCGCTGCAGACAGGCATAGAATGCAGGATGCTAAGTCGGTCCCGGCATCCGCAGCCGGTAAATCTAAAGGAGCTAAAAAGTCTCTGGGGAGACCCAAAAAACTTGCGCAGAACGCGTCAACTTCCCAGACGACCGCTCCTCCGGCGACCGCACTCACGGAGACGTGGACAACCGTCGTCAAGAAGGGCCGCCGCAAGAAAGCAACGGCACCCAAGAAGGCACAGGGACCGCCTAGGGTCAAAGCGCCTCGCTCCTCGGCTGTAGTCATTACACTGCAGCCCGAAGCCATTAAAAAGGGCTTGACTTACAAGGGGGTCCTGATGGAGGCTAGATCGAAAGTCGCGCTCCCAGATCTTGGTACACAGGCCGGCCTTAAAATGAGGCCGACAATGACGGGGGCGCGGTTACTCGAGGTATCGGGTGCCTCTAGCGCCGAGAAGGCGGACATCCTGGCCACCAGATTGAGGGAGGTCTTCAACGCGGAGGACGTTCGGGTATCCAGGCCGAAGAAGACCGCTGATTTGCGGATAGACGGACTGGACGATGCAACGACTCGAGAAGAGGTTGTGGCGGCCGTTGCCAGAGTTGGTGGATGTCCGCCCGAGGACGTGCAGACGGGCGAGGTCCGCGCCGATGCTTCCGGACTCGGCGCGATCTGGGTGCGATGTCCGGTGGCGGTGGCCAACAGAATCGCCGACACTAAGCGTCTGTTGATAGGGTGGGTTGCAGCGAGAGTGAAGCTGCTGCAACCCAGGGCCTTGCGGTGCTACCGTTGCCTTGATATTGGACATATCAGGGTACGGTGCACCGCTGAAGTAGACCGCAGCGAACTGTGTTATCGCTGCGGCCAGGCCGGCCACAAGGCGGCCCAGTGCTCCGCGGCACCAAACTGCAGCCTCTGTACAGCTGCAGGGAGGCCTGCTGGGCACAGAATGGGCGGGAATGCATGTGGCGCACCCACCCAAAAATCGAAGAGAAGGGTCGTCAAGGCTGCCGGGGGCTCTTTACACCCCCCGCATCCTGGCAACCCCTCGGCCGACTCCCGGCCTAAGAATGGTGCGGAGGGAATGGATTGCGCATAACGGCGCTCTACCATTTCCTCCAGGGCAATATCAACCACTGTGCCAGAGCTCAGGATCTTTTACTTCAGAGCATGGCAGAGTGGTCGATTCACGTGGCTGTGGTCGCTGAACCGTATTTCATCCCACCCAGGGATAATTGGGTGGGAGATCTGGACGGTTTGGTGGCCATCATTGGCGGGGCTCTTGTCAACCTGTCCCGAGGTCACGGCTGGGTGGCCGCCCTCGCGGACGGTATTGGTACGGTTGGGGCGTATTTCTCGCCCAACAAGAGTCTCGCCGACTTTGAGACGTTCCTTGTCGAGCTGGGTGCCGTTGTGGCCCAACTCCACCCTCACCCGGTGCTGTTGCTGGGGGATCTCAACGCCAAGTCTGCGGCGTGGGGGTCCCCTGTGACCGACAATAGAGGCGAGGTACTGGAGGAGTGGGTGGTCACTACTGGCTTGACCATCCTAAATCGGGGCACAGTACACACGTGCGTGCGACAGCGGGGTGGGTCTATAGTGGACGTCTCGTTTGCTAGCCCCGCTCTCGCAAGCCGTGTCCGCGACTGGCATGTCGCCGCGGAGGTGGAGACATTGTCGGATCATCGATACATCCGTTTCGACGTCTCCGCCCAGACCGCTGGCGGCCGCGGATCATCACTCCCGCGAGCAGACGGCCCGCGCTGGGCGCGTAAGCGCATCGACAGGGAGCTTCTCAAGGAGGCCGCTATTGTCCAGGCCTGGATCCGGGAGTCGGCATCCTACGGACCCGTCGACGTCGAACAGGAGGCGCTGTGGTTTCGCGGGGCGATGACGCAAATATGCGATGCGTCCATGCCCCGGATCCATGTGCGCTCAGCAAGACGCCAGGTGTACTGGTGGACAGCCGAGATCGCGCAGCTACGTGTTGAGTGCGTGGCGGTTCGACGCCGGTACACCCGATACCGGAGGAGACGTCGTCGGGTCCCTAACGAAGAAGCCGCGCTGTATGAGGTGTACCGCGCGGCGAAGAAGGCTCTGTGGCTGGCCATCTGCGAAGCGAAGACGCGAGCCAGGGAGGAGATGTTGGAGACTCTAAATAGGGATCCGTGGGGGCGTCCATATCGCGCGGTCCGAGGGAAACTTCGAGCCGCGGCGCCCCCTCTTACGGAGAGCCTTCAACCCGAGCTGCTGGAGGAGGTGGTCGCAGCCCTCTTCCCAGCAAGAGCGGAGCATACGCCACCGTCGATGGCTCTGTCCACAGCCACAGAGTCTGCAGAGGAGAACGCCATCAGCGTCCCAGAGGTGACACAGGCAGAGATGAGGGCAGCTGTGATGCGGCTCCGGGCCAAGAATGTGGCTCCGGGGCCCGACGGGATCCACGGCTGCGTGTTAGCCCTCGCTCTGCAGGAACTCGAGCCCCAACTTAGAGGGCTCTATACAGCGTGTCTTGAGCGGAGCCAGTTTCCCACTTTGTGGAAATCTGGTCGTCTGGTCCTACTTAGGAAGGCCGGGCGCTCTGCGGATTCGTCGTCCGCGTACCGGCCCATAGTGCTACTAGACGAGGTGGGTAAGTTGTTTGAACGAATCATTGCAGCCCGCCTCGTCGGCCACTTGTGCAGAGAGGGGCCGGACTTGGACGACAGTCAGTTCGGGTTTCGGCATGGGCGCTCCACCATACATGCTGTGATGCGCGTGAGAGCCCTGGCGGAGGAAGCGGTGTCCCGGGGTGGGGTGATGTTGGCGGTGTCCTTGGATATCTCCAACGCTTTTAATACCCTACCCTGGAATTGTATTCGGGAGGCACTGCGGTACCATCAAGTGCCTCCCTACCTCCGTCAAATAGTTGGGGCTTATCTGTCCGAGAGATGTGTCACTTACATGGGACGTGATGGCGAACACCAGCGCCGCATGTCGTGCGGTGTTCCACAGGGCTCGGTCCTAGGCCCGCTCCTGTGGAACATCGGTTACGACTGGGTGCTGAGAGGCGAGCTCAGACCGGGGGTAGACCTGACGTGTTATGCGGACGACACGCTGGTCACCGCCCGGGGGAGCTCGCATAGGGAAGCAACGTTGTTGGCGACGGCTGCGGCATCACAGGTGGTGGGCCGTATACGTCGCCTAGGCCTGGAGGTGGCCCCCAGCAAGTCGGAAGCCATGGTGTTTCATGGTCCCCGGCGGGCGCCGCCACCCGGCTCACACATCGTGGTCGGGGGGGTTCAGATCGCTGTCGAGTCCACCATGAAATACCTAGGATTGGTGCTCGACAGCCGGTGGGAGTTCGGCCCCCACTTCCGGCGGCTGGCGCCCAAGTTGTTGGGGGCGGCTGGGGCACTTTCAACGTTGCTTCCCAACCTGGGGGGGCCGAGCGCCGCTTGTAGGCGGCTCTACATGGGAATCGTGCGATCGATGGCCCTGTATGGGGCCCCGGTGTGGGCCTCTGACTTGACGGCCGGCAGCATCGCTATATTGCGGAAACCGCAGAGAGTGATGGCCGTCAGAGTCATACATGGGTATCGCACGATCTCCTATGAGGCGGCCTGCCTACTGGCTGGATCCCCGCCATGGGACCTGGAGGCGAAGGTCCTCGCGTCCCTGTACCGGTGGCGTGAGCAGGCGCGAGAACGGGGCGAACGGCCGATGCAGCGTCAGATTGAGCAGCGTCGGTCGCAGCTCAGCGAGGTCCTGGTGGCGGAATGGCGGGGACAGGCTTTCACGCCCTACCGCCGGCCTCACCACCATCGAGGCCATCCGGCCGGTACTGGCGGACTGGCTCGGGAGAAGGCATGGCTCCCTGACGTTTCGGGTGACACAGGTGCTCTCAGGGCATGGTTGCTTCGGAAAGTACCTGTGTCGCATAAACAGGGAGCCGGACGCCCGGTGTCACCACTGCGTCGACTGCCGGGAGGACACGGCGCAGCATACGCTGGCAGAGTGTGCCGCTTGGGAGGAGCTGCGCCGTGCCCTCATCTCTGAAGTAGGCAGTGACTTATCGCTGCCGGTCGTAATCAGGTCGATGGTCGGCAGCGAAGAGTCCTGGGATGCGGTGGTTTCTTTCTGCGAAACAGTTGTCTCGCAGAAGGAGGCTGCGGAAAGGGAGAGGGAGATCTCGTCCTCTCACCCAGCCCGCAGCAGGCGTACCGGGCGTCGCCGGAGGGCGGATAATGCCCTCTTCCAGCCCCCCTAAATGGGTCCAGGGGCGATAGACTCGGGGAAATCTGTCGCTCCCCAAACATCAGGACCCGAGGTGGCGGCGCGAAGTGTTCCACGCGCGCTACTCATAGACGTCACGGGAGGAGTTCTACACCTCACTCCCCCCCCTGACCCGAGGAGGCCCCACGGCTGCGGGCCAGCACCAATCGGGGGTCGCGGAAGCAGTATTAGTTCTCGCAGCCCCCGGTGTAGGTGTGAGACGGAACACCCGGGTGGTTTTTAGTCAGTAGGAGTCTGACAGACCCCGTCGCCCACCCCAGGGCGGCGGACATCCATGAGGATTTTCCACCCGGAAAGAAAAAAAAAAAAAAAAAAAGGGAGGCATTCCGGTATCACCGGATGCCGACCTATCTTTGTCGAGTGGTCGAGGCTTATCTGACGGACAGGGCTGTAATCTACCCCGGTCACCAAGGAGTGTGGAACCTACGAGAGATGTCGTGCGGTGTTCCGCAGGGATCGGTCTTGGGACCGCATTTGTGGAACATCGGTTACGACTGGGTGCTGCGTGCCGACCTCCCTATCGGCGTCAGCGTAGTTTGTTACGCTGACGACACGCTGCCCTGAGGCGCTCCTCTCCAATCTAGGGGGACCAAACGCCTCCTGCCGGAGGCTCTACGCGGGGGGCGTGCGGTCCATTGCCCTTTACGAGGCACCGTTTCGGGCGCGGTCGCTAAGGAAGCGACCAGCCCGATGCCTAACCGCGGCCCAGAGGGTCATGACCGTTCGGCTGATCCGGGGATACCGCACGGTCTCCGCTGAGGCGGCGAGCCTCCTTGCCGGATTGCCGCCATGGGATCTGGAGGCCAAAGCCCTCGCCCACACGTGGGAGTGGCGAGAGGAAGCAAGACGCCGGGGCATAACTCCGCTGCCGCGAGAAATCGCGGTATGGCGGACAGAGCTCCAGCGGGATCTCATGGCGACATGGAGAGTGCGATTGTCGCAACCCAGTGCTGGGCACGCCACAATAGCGGCGGTAAGTCCCCTCTTTGAGGAGTAGCTAGAGAGGCGCCACGGCGCCCTCACCTTCCGCCGGACGCAGGTCCTCACCGGACACGGTTGTTTCGGGAGGTTCCTGTTTCGTATTAGGCGGGAGGAAACCCCATTGTGTGGATCGCCCTGAGGACACGGTGGAGCATACGGTGGAGGTCTGCCCGGCTTGGGTAGAGCACCGCCTTGTCCTCGTAGCGGCGATCGGCGGCGATCTCTCGCGTCCGACCCTGGTCCAGGCCATGGTCCGGAGCGAGAGTGCATGGCAGGCCGTCACCTCCTTCTGCGAAGCAGTGATGCTGGCAAAGGAGGAGGCGGAGCGCGTAAGGCAACGGGAATCCCAGCACCCTCACGCTACTAGCCGCACTAACCTAACTCCCAGCCACCGTAGGCGCGGGCCTGCGAGCGGTGAGCAGTGGGCAGCTCGCCGCCCGGTATGGACCAGGCCCGAGTCAACGGCGCGTCATGTTTCACGCGCGCCTCAAAGAGATGTCAGCACATCTTGACGGGGTACACAAAGACCGATGCCTCCTGGGTCAGGGTTGAGGTTAAAAAAGAAACCGTGGCCCTGGCTGCCGTACAGGCAAGTGAAGAAACACGGATGGGTTTTAGCCAGTAAAAGTCTGACACATCCTTCCGCTCCGCCCAGAGCGGGAGAAGTCATTTGATGATTTCCCATTAGGGTGGAGCGAAATTTTTTTTATCTCGTAATCATTTTGGAATACCTGTAAAAAGTTGCCCTTCTTACTTACAAATATACACATAACATTTTATTTGACATTTAATAATATATAGAGGTGCCCCCAACCTCATTAATATTAGAGAAATTCGCGAAAATTAGTCAAAAAATACATTCATCATAAGTCCGCTAAGTTATATTCTGAACGCCTGTCCTGTTATTTTCTGATAGAAAAATGTGAACTTGAGATGGTTCGTCGGTGCACGGTACACGTGGTACGCGGGGGAGGTTATTTTACTATTCTAATCAAACGTTGTTTGAACGCCATTTAGTGAATACACGCGTGCGGTTCATAATAATTTTATTTGTGAGACGATTTGGTTTTAACGGCTGAGATCAAGGAATACAACTCATGTAAGTAGTATTAATAATTTAATGTTGTCAGTTAATGTAATCTAGATCGAAATAAAGTACTTTCGATTTGAATTTATACCTATTTTTTTTGTTCTTTACAGTAAAATGTCTCTAGGCAAAACTCGACAAACGACGTCTTGTCCCGTGTTTAGTTTGCCAGAGAAGTTACTAATATCTCGATTGCCTACTTATAATGATGATATGAAATATTATTTATTCATTAAATATGAACTAAAGACAGACAAAACAACAAAAGAGCCGACGGTCCATGACATATTCGAAATATTGACTCAAGAAGTATTAGATATTTGGCAAAAAGCTTCGCTGCCAACAGTTAGCCGTTAGAGAGTACTACAACTGATTCGTGCCTATCATGACAAATATGGAAGTTTAATGAAACCTTATCACGGCCGTCAAACCAAGAAAAACTACCAACAGAAAATTAATACATTCAGAGCTGATTCTTATAGATTATTTGATATTTGCAGTTGTAAATGCAAACTTATCTCAAACTGTTATTGTTCGAAAGACAGTCGTGTTCCTAAAGAAGAAATAAATTTTCTACTCGATCAAAGAACAACGAGAAAATGATGATGATAGGTGGGGTAGATCTAGCTGCAACTATAAAAAATTCAATGGCAGGAAGGAGGAAATGGCACTCGTGTACAAATGGAGCTAAGCAACCACCTATGACAAACTATTCGACTGAGTCGCGAGTTGAACCCAGATTTGAAGAAGATCGTTGACAACGTAATTCAACAGAATGGATATTTTGGTCATCCAGAGAATTTTCTTGTCGCTATGCTTGGAGACGACACAGAAAGCATACGGGAGTTAGCATATCAACTATTTTCGAAAGCAAGATCAAAGAATGCTCCAGGTCTTCGAACATTTAAAGTGCCTGCTTTTAATTTCGACGCCAAAGATTATACAAAAACTATTACGTGGTAAGACTTTGAAATAACTGAGCCACCGCTGACTTCACATATATAGGATGAAGCCTTGATATCGATTGTCAAAATGGTTTGGGTACAATTCAAAATATTAAAAAATTTTCATGCCACACACAAGCCGTAGAGCGCTGCATCAAATTAGTGACAGAAGCTTCAAGTGCTGTTTGCGGAGAACATAAACGAGACGGTTTCATTAGGTCAAGACTGTTTTCACGTCAACAAATGCCTCATTTCAATACAAACAAGCAATTTCATGTTTAATTAAAACTGCACTTACGCATTACTTAAATAAGTTACAGCTCTTTTAGATATCGTATTTCCAAGTAATTATCCTGATATTCATTTAACAATAGCCCTAAAATTAAAAAAAAACTTTCTCTGAATGAAATCTAAAAAGTAGTTATATTTACCGATTTTCAAATGCGTTGGGGCACCTCAAGATATTAAAGTAGATTAACAAGATTTCGTAGGTTTAGTTTTCTCATACCAAGGCAACTTTATATCGCTATGCCGTTCAAAAAACAAAAAACACTTTTTTTTTTTTCATACATGATCACTCCACCCTATTTCCCATTCTAACAAAAAAACATAACTCGCAATAATTCGTCATATTTACCGTCACATTTGTTTTTGTAAAAACAGGTGCGTCAACTTAAGATGTAAACTTGCACTACACTAAAATGCGAAACTAAATAAATGAAATAATACACTACACTAAATGTTATGACCACTATGACCTTGAAACCTGTCCGCTTATGACGCCACAGATTTACTTCTATACACTTGGTGGCCTGTGCGGAGTGACAAATAACTAACTTTGTAGGGATGGGTTTTTCAAACGGTGTTTCACTATCGACAATGATTAGAAAACATATTTATTCTTGATTAAGGTGAATAAAACCCAGTTACAATTTTACAATATTTATATATTAAACAAATAATATTATAAAATATTATTTATTCACGTCATTTTCTTGCAATACCTAATTGTATTTATGATAATTTCGACGAGATGAAATATAGCGAGGTCATCGTGTCCCATCACTGGCTTACTTGATATCAAGTAATTGGCGCTGGGGGCATTAAAATATTTTTTGGCGTTTTTGTTTCTATTGAAAATAAAACAAATAAGAAATTATTATGTGTGAAAAAATTTAAAATATGGTTTATAACAGGGCAATTTTCCATAAAAACAAAATTAAAGGTCTTGTAAAAGTCGTAAATTTGTTTTATACTGTGATTACTTCTAATCAAGTAGTGGCGCCGAGGGCACGAAAATCTCGAACTTGTATAGAAGTGATTGGCGTTCAAAAGGTTAATAAACTAGCGCGCTTTAACATCAACGATAGCATCATTGCTTACCATCAGGCTGGTTTGCGGTCTAGCACTATTTAGTACCTAAACAATTATAAAATGAAGTTGTAAAAAATTGTTTACCCACAACGTAAACTACGCATTGAATGTTCGTTGAAGTGTCAAAATGAAACCCATTGCTACTGATAGTTTGTTGCGCCTGGATCATGTTTTAACCAAGCTTGAGAAAATATATCGCATTAGTTAATCTCTCTGTACACACAAGCTGTAACAACAAGATATTTGAACGGCGTATGTTTAGGTATGCAGTGTCACGACTCACGACATACGAGCGCCAAAGAGCTTAGATCGCTCGCAGCGCTCCGAGTGCTCCGAGCGCTCAGCTTACATAGTTACCAGTTTAGTTTGATCGCGTTGTGTTTGAATGTCAAATTTCTACTCTTTAGTAGGTACTAATCTCAGAACAATAACTAAAGCTGAAAATAGATTGAGTAATAATAATGTAGTATCGGAATTAGGCCCCACAACTAAATCTAATGACTTTTTCGTTTTTAAAGAAATAAATATTTTACACCAAAATGTAAATGGCCTCAAGAACGAATCTGACTTATTATTATTATCGTTAGACCTACTAGAAGAGGGGAAATCTGTGGATATTCTTTGTGTTATAGGACATAATATGATGCGTAATTGATTCTCAATTCATTGATATTCCTAACTTCACAATAGGATCGTGTTTTTCTTGTAAATGCCGTCGAGGCCGTGCATGTATTCTTATCAGTAATATTTTTCTATTCAGTAATAGTTATATATAAATACAAAAAAAAAAAGACGTGTGGCACTCGGGGACTGCCGCGGTAAAGCTATTGCATAGCATTTTGTATCAATTTATGCAATTATAATCATTTATTTATTTTATTTATGCAGTATTTCTTTTTCTTTGATATTAATTCAAGTTACACTTTTTGAGCGTGGTGACCGATAAGAAAACAAATTTTTCTTTTATTAAATAAATAAAAACTTAATATTATTTAAAATATTTTTATTATTTTACAATACATGTGGGTTTTATTACCTTACAGTAGCTGTTGGTTATTCAGGAATATTTATCATTGAAACTATAGGTTAACATCTGACCGTAGAATTAATAAATCCTTCATCAACTTCTTTACGTACGTTCTACGTAGTCAAAGCAAACTGGTGGCAAGTTGTGAAGGTCATATGCCACAAAAACTGGGATTGTTCGGGATCCGTGATTTTAAACACCGTAATCGTATATTTTAGGTCTTTCTCCTTTTTGTTCTTACGCCTCGATACATGTTTTTGTCTTGTCTTCGTAGAAACAAACAATAACTTTTTTGCCTCATCAATGTCTTCCTCAGAAAAAGCCGACGAGCATATTTTTATTAAACTTGTTGTTTCGTTTCGGAGATAACAATATTACAACTCGTACACTTAAATGTACTCGTATTAACATTGTTCACCGACATCTTTCTGTAATATTTTATTTAATAAAAACTTCAACTTCAACTCTTGATCTGGTCCCTGTGGATAGATACCACAATTTTGCCAATAACACGTGTAACAAATTATAGAAATTCTTTAAAAAAATATTTCACAATAATGGCGGATATCGCCAATCACAGTTGAAAAAACGGCCGCGTGAGCACTTTTTACTCTATAAAATCCCGCGCTTTTATTTAGTAAACAACACTATAAATAATTTAAAAGTCAAATGAAAAATTAGCGTGACATTCATCTTAGCTTTTCCGTTAAAAAAAAAGCTATTTTATAAAAACACTACTAAATTAATTTGAATAAAAGTACTTAATAATTAATAATATGAAAAGTTTTTAAGGTAGCCATGACAACGTCGATGACGTCTATGACATATCTCTATAGAAGACCTATTTCAGAGAGAAAATTAATCGCAAGTTTAGCACATCGTGACTATCAGTAACATGGCAAGTGTGTAGAACCGAGTTCGCGCCCTGCAATATGCATGCTCTTTTTGAAAATCTATAAATTGTTTTCAAAAGATGTAGTCGCACGCACACAAACATACCGTGCCGAAGACTGCCGAACTGATACGACGTTAGACGATGTACGGCCTTCAAGCCACACCTCCGTGCCCGTTGGAGTGGGGAGCGTGAGGTTTTCATTTATATAACAAACCCATATACAAACTGGCATGGTCATTCTTCTTCTTCTTCAGCCTATGGATGTCCACTGCTGGACAAAGGCCTCCCCCAAGGCTTTCCACGCTGACCGGTCTTGTGCTGCTCGCATCCATCGGCTTCCCGCGACCTTCACCAGGTCATCGGTCCACCTTGTTGGGGGCCTCCCTACGCTGCGTCTTCCAGTACGTGGCCGCTACTCCAGAACCTTACTGACCCTTCGGCCATCGGTTCTACGAGCAATGTGCCCTGCACACTGCCACTTAAGTTTAGCGACTCGAAGAGCTATATCGGTGACTTTGGTTCTTCTGTGGATCTCCTCATTTCTGATTCGACCACGCAGAGGAACTCCGAGCATAGCTCTTTCCATTGCCCTTTGTGTGACTCTGAGCCTTCGTATGAGGCCTACCGTGAGCGACGACGTTTCAGTTCCGTAAGTCATTACTGGCAACATAGAATGTGTGCGTTCGCGCAGCGGAATGTTGTTGAATTTAAAGATTTTAGATATGCAGATATTTAGTGTATGACGTCGTATAATTGTGTATGGTAAAAAAAAATTTGTGCACGCAGCCATTGTGGAGAAATTCACAAAATACTGATTCCGCTGGGCGAACGTTGTCCTGGCGGAACTTTTTTTAATCCTTTGACTTTAGAAAAAAGAGATGTGTCCAAAAATTAGTGTGTATTTGTGTGTAATTGTGTATGTATGAATAAAATTTGTGCATGCATAAACTTCGGAGATATTCAAGTTTCCGCTGCGTGAACGTTTGGCCATTAGCTAGTTTTCATATAAAGCGCTTACATAGAGAGCTGTAGATTTTTACATACTTTGTTTTGAATTTGTGTATATTTGTTTAAAAAACAGATTTAGAAAAAAACGTAAGGCTTAAAAGATAAAAATATAAACGTAAAATACGCTTATTTGGTCTTAGTTCTTAAAGTATGCACTTTGGGGTCTAGATTTTCACGTTTATACAAACCTTGTAAGTGTCTGCAATATATTGCCAAGTATCAATGATGTTACTTTAGTAATTAAAGAGTTATAAGACAATTTACCATGACATAATCACTGTTTACAAAGCAGTCAAATATCACGACATTCTAAAGGAATTGTATGGTAAAATGTATGCCAATAATTAGTGTATTCATTCAACTATTCACATGCAAAATTTCATGTCATTAAATTCAGTAATTAAAGAAATACAATTATAAAACTGACGAAGCATCGAAAACCTACATAACCCGACCAAGTTCGGATAGCTATAAAAAAGCGGCCGTGCAATATATTTAGGTAACATCCCAAAATTTACAGTATAATACCGGTATGAATTGGTATAGGTGATAACACAATTGTTTCGATATAATATAAAGGTCATTTATTTTTGTACACCTATTTTTTTAAATGTATTTGACTATGACCAAGTAGGTACTATTTACGTAGTTATTTTATTTAAGTATGCGCTTGAGACTTGAGATATAATCTAGATATATTAATTTAGGCAAATAAAATTGATACAGCTAATTTCTATTGAAGATTTCACGCATCAGGATTCTTACTATAGACCCCCCAGGGATATAAAATAATTATCACAAGTAAGTACTACTGTTTAGGTAAATATTTATCATATTGTAGCTTATAACACTTCTTAACCAATGCACTAGACGAGCGTTCCCCTTTGCAAATTTAGTGGATCAAACAATCTAATAACTTAAAAAAAACTACTTCTTCAATCGATTTTTTAATTGATGGTCTATACTGTTGTACTGGTTGTGACTTATTTAAGTGAGCGTGTTCCCCCGCACCCCACCAAAATATGCAGAATTATTTTGATTGAAGCGGTACGCTTAAGGCTAGTCTTTTGGTTAAATAGTATAAGGTCCGTATTACAGAACGTTACTCAAAACTCAAGCTTTATTTACTAGTTTTAAGTAATACTTGAGCATTACTTAAAACTAGTTTTAACCTATCAAAAGGCTTCAAACGAGACTTAAGTAAAGCTGGAGTTTTGAGTGACGTTCTGTAATGGACCTTACTATTGTAGTTATGAATTGATCAAAAATATTCTAGTGTGAAACAATAGACAACGCGCTGCGCGCAACGAGCGGTAGGCGGCTTCCCGCTTGAAACAGTACTTCCATCCTTGAAGAAAAGAGAGGGCAATATGTTTTCATTAGCCGCGGCCCGCGCGTATTAATTTGCTGTTGTATTTGAACCTGATTAATATATCTAGATTATATCTCAAGTCTCAAGCGCATACTTAAATAAAATAACTACGTAAATAGCACCTACTTTGTCATAGTCAAATACATTTAAAAAAATAGGTGTACAAAAATAAATGACCTTTATATTATATCGAAACAATTGTGTTATCACCTATACCAATTCAATACCGGTATTATACTGTAAATTTTGGGATGTTACCTAAATATATTGCACGGCCGCTTTTTTATAGCTATCCGAACTTGGTCGGGTTATGTAGGTTTTCGATGCTTTGTCAGTTTTATAATTGTATTTCTTTAATTACTGAATTTAATGACATGAAATTTTGCATGTGAATAGTTGAATGAATACACTAATTATTGGCATACATTTTACCATACAATTCCTTTAGAATGTCGTGATATTTGACTGCTTTGTAAACAGTGATTATGTCATGGTAAATTGTCCTATAACTCTTTAATTACTAAAGGAACATCATTGATACTTGGCAATATATTGCAGACACTTACAAGGTTTGTATAAACGTGAAAATCTAGACCCCAAAGTGCATACTTTAAGAACTAAGACCAAATAAGCGTATTTTACGTTTATATTTTTATCTTTTAAGCCTTACGTTTTTTTCTAAATCTGTTTTTTAAACAAATATACACAAATTCAAAACAAAGTATGTAAAAATCTACAGCTCTCTATGTAAGCGCTTTATATGAAAACTAGCTAATGGCCAAACGTTCGCGCAGCGGAAACTTGAATATCTCCGAAGTTTATGCATGCACAAATTTTATTCATACATACACAATTACACACAAATACACACTAATTTTTGGACACATCTCTTTTTACTAAAGTCAAAGGATTAAAAAAAGTTCCGCCAGGACAACGTTCGCCCAGCGGAATCAGTATTTTGTGAATTTCTCCACAATGGCTGCGTGCACAAATTTTTTTTTACCATACACAATTATACGACGTCATACACTAAATATCTGCATATCTAAAATCTTTAAATTCAACAACATTCCGCTGCGCGAACGCACACACATAGAATGGCCAAACACTTTAGTCTTGAGACACTGTGGTATCTTGGACGACGAGAAGATGTAGCGTAGCTTCCCGAACGCTGCCCAGCCGAGTTGGATTCGACGAGATACCTCTCTCGAAGTTGGACTGATTGTCCCAGGTATATATATAACTCAGGAAGGAGGGGCGCCCCTCGGACTCACCGTCCCTGTATCGGCCCATAGTGCTGCTTGACGAGGCGGGTAAACTGTTCGAGCGGATTATCGTAGATCGCCTCGTCAGCCACTTGTGCAGTGAAGGGCCGAACCTGGATGACAACCAGTTCGGTTTTCGTCAGGGGCGCTCCACCATAGACGCAATCATGCGCGTGAGAGCCCTGGCGGATGGGGTGGTGTTGGCGGTGTCTTTAGACATTTGCCGTTGCCATTTGCCATTTGGCGTTGGAAATGTCCCTGGAGCTGTATTAGGGAGGCTCTGAAATACCAACGGGTGCCTCCCTACCCCCGCCGCATAGTAGGGGCTTATCTGGAGGACAGATGCGTCATCTATCGGGGACGTGACGGTGCCGGTCGGCACCAAATGTCGTGCGGTGTTCCACAGGGATCGGTCTTGGTTCCGCTCCTGTGGAACATCGGCTACGACTGGATGCTGAGAGGCGAGCTCTCGTCGAGCGCCGACTTGACGTGTTATGCAGACGACACGCTTGTCACTGCCCGGGGAAGCTCGCACAGGGAAGCGACGTTGATAGCCACGACTGCGGTGGTTGACGGACTGGTTCACCAACTGTGAGTTGGTGAACCACATCCGGCGCATGGGCCTGGAGGTGGCCCTTGACAAGGCGGAGGCCATGGAAAACCATGGCCTCCGCCTTGTGCCGGCGTGCGCCGGCGCCGAGATCACATATCGTGGTCAGTGGGGCCCGGATAGCTGTGGAGTCTACCATGAAGTATTTGGGATTGGTGCTCGACAGCCGATGGGAATTCGGGCCCCACTCCCGCGGCTGGCGCCCAAGCTGATGGGTGCAGCAGGCGCGCTGTCAACGTTGCTTTCCAACATGGGGGGCCCGAGCGCCGCCTGTACGCGGTTGTACGTAGGAAACGTGCGGTCCATGGCCCTTTACCACCAGTCTTGTGCGGCGCGTCGTACGGTGCGAACGATAACAATGGCTGATGTGAACGGGTCAACGACCTCGAAAATATTAAAATGCGCGAACTGTAACATAGTTATAAATGAAGTTCTGTCCTTTATTCAGAACAAATGTGATGTGATGGACGAGGATTCAATGATCAGACTGTGTATCACGGCGTTTAAAACGGATGAAAAATCTTCTATTTTCCTCAGTCAAGACAAAGGGAAGAAAAATCAACCGAAAGAGAGAGGGTAAGTCACAAAGAGAAATAGAAGACATAATTACACTAATAAAACAGAAAGATCCTGAAGAAATGCCGATTTTTGTCGCCCGTGACCTACAAAAACTACCCCCGGTCACTTTTGATCATTTAGATACAACGCGAATTTTGAAGGATCTTATTATTCTCAAACAAGAGATAGTGACTATTAAGGAGACATATGCGCAGATGGATCAGTTTACGAGACTGCAAAATGAAGTCATTAATCTACAGCGAATTTCGATAGTTAATAATTTCGAACGGGATAATTTTGTCAACAAAAAACGAGGTACAAATCGCTTGTTAGATAGCTCAGAATATAATTGTGAAAGTGGCCCCTCAGGTATTATTCATATTACACATGAGCCGGTGAGCGATATCAGTCATCCCGCCAGAATTTATAAGGAGGTAGATGACAGTACTCTCGCGCAGCATTCTCTGTCCCTGTCAAACGCGCGCGCGCGGCCGCTGCCTGGCGGCGACGATCTCTCTGTCGCACACAGCTCAGATGTTTCGCGCGCTGCGGTGCTCACCGAAAAACAAATGCAAAGTGCCTCGACTGGCGCGGTGACTAATACTACTGAGAAAACGGTATGGGTACGCGCAACAAACAATCAGCTGATTCCAACGCCTCATTCACAAGGGCGACTTAATTACGCAAAACGCAGACGACGAGTGGCAGGTAGTACAGAGGAAAAAGTACAAGAATAGATTTATAGATAAAAAGGGAACGTGCACCGAAATAGATGGTTTTAAGGCTGCAAACATCAATGTCCCTCTGTTTATAAATAATGTGCATAAGGAAACCTGCGAAAAACATATAGTTGACTACATAAAGAACAAAACGAACGTTGAAATCACATTACAGAAGATCGAACCCAAGCAACAAAAACAATACAACTCATATAAAATGTTCGTTCCAAGGGAAAAACTAAGTTTGTTTTTGGATTGTAGTTTGTGGCCTGATGGTATAACCTTCCGCCGTTTCGTGGATTTTCACAGACGAGATTTAAAAAGAAGTGAAAAATCTGAAACCAGTACAAAAATAAATCTAAATGGGTAGTATAACTAACAATGACAGTTTAAAACTCATCAGTTTCAATTGTAAGTCTATTAAAAGATCTACTGAGTGTGTAAGACGGCTTTGCCGATCTGCTGATATTATTGCACTGCAGGAGACCTGGCTCTTGCCACATGAGATACCCGAACTTGGTATAATAAGCAACGACTTTGGATTCTGCGGTAAGTCTGCATTGGACCTAACAAGCGGCATACTGCGCGGGCGACCTTACGGCGGCGTAGCACTTCTATGGAGAAACAGTAAGTGTCATTATGTGTCTGTGATTCCATGTAAAAGTGACCGAATAAGTGCGATTAAAGCTCGTGTAATGGAACGATTAATACTCGTTTTTTCTGTATACATGCCTACTGACTCTTCTGACAATCTTGTAGAATGTGTACAATGTTTAGGTGAAATAACGTCAATAGTTGAGAGTAACAATATCGAAAATGTATTTATCTTAGGGGATTTTAACGCTCATCCGGGGGAATTGTTTGGCAATGAACTCCAAAATTTTTGTAATGAACAAAACTGGACATGTATCGATCAAGAGATGTTGGGCTTGCAATCAAATACCTACACTTTTGTGAGTGAAGCTCATGGTAGCCACAGGTGGTTGGATCACTGTGTAGTTACCGACGCTGCATTAAGATCGGTTTGTTCCGTTAAAATATGTTACGACATCTTCTGGTCTGATCACTTTCCAGTGGAAATTCAATGTAGTTTAAAATCAGTTTGTAAAACCATTAAGCCACCGTTCAAATAAATAAAGTACTATGGGGAGACAGGGACTTAAGTCAAATGGAAAGGTACACTAAATGTTGTAATGAGAAACTACGGGAAATAGGGTTCCCCCTTGAATTTCAGCTTTGTGGGGATAGCATGTGTGATAACAGAGGCAGAGATCACTTGTCAGCGATAGACACACTTTATGGTAACATTGTAAAAACGTTACGAGAGGCGGCTGTTGACAGCTATAAAGGTCACGAGAGTTGCGGTCGACATCGCGGTCGGCATATTGTTGGCTGGAATAAGTATGTTCGTGACGCTCACAGGGATGCTAGGCAGAAGTTCTTAACTTGGGTGAGTCATGTTCGACCTAACAGTGGTAACTATTACAGTGAAATGTATGATTCTAGAAAAAAATTCAAAAGCAAATTACAATATTGTCAGCATAATCAAGAAGAAATAAAGATGAATATATTAGCTACTAAACATAAAAATAAAGATTTTAAAGGATTTTGGCAACAAACAAAAAAGTTAAACCCTAAGCCCAGTATCCCTGTGAGTATCAACGGTAGGTATCTGTGAACCGAAGGACATTGCAAATTTATTTAAATGTCACTTTCAAGTGGAGTCTCCGCTGAGGGGTGAGCAGATCAGGGATGTGGGGGTTGTCGTGTCAGGGGTACCTGAACGTGTCACAGCAAAGCAAGTTGCGCTAATAGTAAAAGGCATGACACGAGGGAAGTCCCCTGGGCACGACGGCCTGAGCATTGAACATTTTCAGCATGCGGGGCCACACCTATTGAACATTTTCAGCATGCGGGGCCACACCTCCCAAGGCTCCTGGGACTGTTATTTACTTTGTGCATTAGGCATTTCTACCTGCCAAATCAGCTGATGAAGACGGTGGTAGTGCCTATAATTAAAAACAAGACCGGAGATAGTTCCGATAAGTGCAACTACCGCCCGATATCATTAGCTACAACCGCAGCTAAGGTGCTTGATGGTCTTCTTGAGAGACAACTTAAAGAACACCTGAATTTAAATGACGCGCAGTTCGGTTTTAGACCTGGACTTTCGACAGAATGTGCGATTATGTCTCTCAAGCAGACTATCAGGGTGTGCGTTCGCGCAGCGGAATGTTGTTGAATTTAAAGATTTTAGATATGCAGATATTTAGTGTATGACGTCGTATAATTGTGTATGGTAAAAAAAAATTTGTGCACGCAGCCATTGTGGAGAAATTCACAAAATACTGATTCCGCTGGGCGAACGTTGTCCTGGCGGAACTTTTTTTAATCCTTTGACTTTAGAAAAAAGAGATGTGTCCAAAAATTAGTGTGTATTTGTGTGTAATTGTGTATGTATGAATAAAATTTGTGCATGCATAAACTTCGGAGATATTCAAGTTTCCGCTGCGCGAACGTTTGGCCATTAGCTAGTTTTCATATAAAGCGCTTACATAGAGAGCTGTAGATTTTTACATACTTTGTTTTGAATTTGTGTATATTTGTTTAAAAAACAGATTTAGAAAAAATCGTAAGACTTAAAAGATAAAAATATAAACGTAAAATACGCTTATTTGGTCTTAGTTCTTAAAGTATGCACTTTGGGGTCTAGATTTTCACGTTTATACAAACCTTGTAAGTCTCTGCAATATATTGCCAAGTATCAATGATGTTCCTTTAGTAATTAAAAAGTTATAGGACAATTTACCATGACATAATCACTGTTTACAAAGCAGTCAAATATCACGACATTCTAAAGGAATTGTATGCTAAAATGTATGCCAATAATTAGTGTATTCATTCAACTATTCACATGCAAAATTTCATGTCATTAAATTGAGTAATTAAAGAAATACAATTATAAAACTGACGAAGCATCGAAAACCTATATAACCCGACCAAGTTCGGATAGCTATAAAAAAGCGGCCGTGCAATATATTTAGGTAACATCCCAAAATTTACAGTATAATACCGGTATCGAATTGGTATAGGTGATAACACAATTGTTTCGATATAATATAAAGGTCATTTATTTTTGTACACCTATTTTTTTAAATGTATTTGACTATGACAAAGTAGGTACTATTTACGTAGTTATTTTATTTAAGTATGCGCTTGAGACTTAAGACATAATCTAGATATATTAATCAGGTTCAAATACAACAGCAAATTAATACGCGGCGGGCCGCGGCTAATGAAAACATATTGCCCTCTCTTTTCTTCAAGGATGGAAGTACTGTTTCAAGCGGGAAGCCGCCTAACGCTCGCTGCGCGCAGCGCGTTGTCTATTGTTTCACACTAGAATATTTTTGATCAATTCATAACTACAATAGTAAGGTCCGTATTACAGAACGTCACTCAAAACTCCAGCTTTACTTAAGTCTCGTTTGAAGCCTTTTGATAGGTTAAAACTAGTTTTAAGTAATGCTCAAGTATTACTTAAAACTAGTAAATAAAGCTTGAGTTACTCAAAAGTAACGTTCTGTAATACGGACCTTAGACTATTTAACCAAAAGACTAGCCTTAAGCGTACCGCTTCAATCAAAATAATTCTGCATATTTGGTAGGGTGCGGGGGAACACGCTCACTGAATTAAGTCGCAACCCGTACAACAGTATAGACCATCAATTAAAAAATCGATTGAAGAAGTAGTTTTTTTTTTTAAGTTATTATATTGTTTGATCCAGTAAATTTGCAAAGGGGAACGCTCGTCTAGTGCATTGGTTAAAAAGTGTTATAAGCTACAATATGATAAATATTTACCTAAACAGTAGTACTTACTTGTGATAATTATTTAATATCCCTGGGGAGTCTATAGTAAGAATCCTGATACGTGAAATCTTCAATAGAAATTAGCTGTATCAATTTTATTTACCTAAATTAATATATCTAGATTATATCTCAAGTCTCAAGCGCATACTTAAATAAAAAAACTACGTAAATAGTACCTACTTTGTCATAGTCAAATACATTTAAAAAAATAGGTGTACAAAAATAAATGACCTTTATATTATATCGAAACAATTGTGTTATCACCTATACCAATTCGATACCGGTATTATACTGTAAATTTTGGGATGTTACCTAAATATATTGCACGGCCGCTTTTTTATAGCTATCCGAACTTGGTCGGGTTATGTAGGTTTTCGATGCTTCGTCAGTTTTATAATTGTATTTCTTTAATTACTCAATTTAATGACATGAAATTTTGCATGTGAATAGTTGAATGAATACACTAATTATTGGCATACATTTTACCATACAATTCCTTTAGAATGTCGTGATATTTGACTGCTTTGTAAACAGTGATTATGTCATGGTAAATTATCCTATAACTCTTTAATTACTAAAGGAACATCATTGATACTTGGCAATATATTGCAGAGACTTACAAGGTTTGTATAAACGTGAAAATCTAGACCCCAAAGTGCATACTTTAAGAACTAAGACCAAATAAGCGTATTTTACATTTATATTTTTATCTTTTAAGCCTTACGATTTTTTCTAAATCTGTTTTTTAAACAAATATACACAAATTCAAAACAAAGTATGTAAAAATCTACAGCTCTCTATGTAAGCGCTTTATATGAAAACTAGCTAATGGCCAAACGTTCGCGCAGCGGAAACTTGAATATCTCCGAAATTTATGCATGCACAAATTTTATTCATACATACACAATTACACACAAATACACACTAATTTTTGGACACATCTCTTTTTTCTAAAGTCAAAGGATTAAAAAAAGTTCCGCCAGGACAACGTTCGCCCAGCGGAATCAGTATTTTGTGAATTTCTCCACAATGGCTGCGTGCACAAATTTTTTTTTACCATACACAATTATACGACGTCATACACTAAATATCTGCATATCTAAAATCTTTAAATTCAACAACATTCCGCTGCGCGAACGCACACGTCGCCGCAAGCGCTCCCCGCGCCCCGCTCTGTTCGATCGTCCGAGAGCCCGCTCGCACGTCGCCACAGGCGCCCCCTGCGCCCCGCTGTCCCCGTGCTCGCCGTTCTTTATGAGTAAACAAGCCGGTCGGTCGTAGACAATTTGTTTACTCGACCGCTTGTTTACTAAATAATTAACAACAGCCTTTTTCAAGACTATCCTGTTTCTTCAACAGATAACCGCGTTTGTTTAGAGTCACTAGGCCCCTTCAGGGTTAAATCCACAATTTCGTGGTCCTCGGCTGAAACCTAACGGTGTTGACAAAACCGAGTGGGGTGTTGACCCAATACACCCGCCGAACCCCTTCAGGGCTAGGCAGTCAATTGGACGGGTCCCAGACCTCCGGCCTTGGGGGATCTCCTAGTCGGAACTGGTGAACAGTCTTCCCTTTCAGCTACACACCTAGCGTCTTTAGGGTGTGTCTACACCCTTCGCGCTAGACCAGTCAGGGCCCCGTTGCACATTATGAATGCATTATGAATGTGACGGACACTTTGAGTTTGCGTTTGCGACTGCTGAAGACATTATAGAATCTTTTAAGGATCTTGATGTAAAAAAAACTGCCGATCATTGGGGTTTATCAGTATATACTGTAGCTTCAATAATAGATGTTATCGCACCTTTCTTAGCAATTGTTTTTAATTCTTGTGTCACATCTGGTATATTTCCTAATTTGATGAAACTTAGCAAAGTAATTCCACTGTTCAAATCTGGTAGTACAACTGATCCCACGAATTTTCGGCCAATTTCTATATTACCAACTTTGAGCAAAATTTTTGAAAAATTAATTTTGAAACAGTTGTTGAGACACTTCAACTTATATAATTTATTGCACGTGAAACAATTTGGTTTTACAAAGGGTCGTTCAACTACCGATGCGGGCGTGGCGTTGCTAAAGAACATATTTGGGGCCTGGGAGGAATCGCAAGATGCTCTTGGTATTTTTTGTGATTTGTCCAAGGCCTTTGATTGCGTACATCATGATACTCTTATTAGGAAATTGTACCATTATGGTTTAAGGGACAGAGCTCTCGACCTTCTGACTTCTTATCTGAATAATCGAATTCAGAGGGTTGATGTTAATGGCAACAAATCGGCAGGATCTGAGGTCACCATGGGCGTTCCGCAGGGCTCAATTCTAGGTCCTTTCTTGTTTTTAATTTATATTAATGACTTACCTCATCACGTGAGGGATAATCACAACATAGTATTGTTCGCGGATACACTTCTCTTATTTTTAAAGTCAAGCGTCAGCTAGCAAATTTTGACGAAGTTAACAATGCACTTTCGAAAGTTGTCCATTGGTTTAATGTAAATAACCTTCTTTTGAATGAAAAAAAAACTAAATTCATTAAATTTTCTACGCCAAATGTCAGGCAGTTAAGTACCAATGTTCAACTGAATGGAGTAGAGTTGATCCCTGTCGAGTCGACAGTTTTTCTTGGATTGACTATTGACTCCAAGTTACAATGGGGTCCTCACATTGAGAAGCTGTCGGGTAGACTCAGTTCTGCCGCTTATGCTGTTAAGAAAATTAGACAGATAACTGATGTGAATACAGCCAGAATTGTTTATTTTAGTTATTTTCATAGTCTTATGACTTATGGGATTCTTCTCTGGGGAACTTGTGCGGACATCAATACCATCTTTGTTTTACAGAAAAGGGCTGTTCGAGCCATTTACAACCTTGGTCCTAGAGATTCTCTTAGAGAAAAATTCAGAGAGGTGAACATTCTGACTGTAGCTTCGCAATATATATTTGAAAATCTTATGTATGTACATAAAAATATATCTAATTTTAAGAAAGTAAGCGATATTCATAATATAAATACCAGGAACAAACACAATCTTGCTGTACATCACACTCGTCTCCACAGAGTAGGCAACTCGTTCATGGGTCAATGTATACACTTTTACAACAAGCTTCCCATGGACATTCGAAACTTACCCATTAAACGATATAAAACCTATATAAAGGCCAAACTTTGCAAAAAGGGGTATTATAAAATCTCAGATTATTTAGAGGATAGAGAGGCTTGGGACTGAGCTGCTCGCTCTGTTAAGCATTGTTATTAAGCAATATGTGTAATTATAACGTGGATTATTGTAAACATTTTCATTTTTAATGTCTGGACTTTAAAAAAGACGATGATCCCTGAGTTTGTTTCGGCTATTTCTTCTCAGAGGTAGTCAGTTAGGAAATGCCGGCTTCATCTAGTTAAAAAAAAAAAAAGAATAAAAAAAAAACATATGACGTGTAAAAGTGATCGGTGATCCTACTTGCTTAATAAACGATTTCATTTCATTTCATTGAGACTGGCAACGGAATACAAGCTTAGGGCTCACCCTTAGGCACTCACCTCCCTGTCTATACCAGGCAGGGTGGGTACACACCCCCGGGCCAATCCACCCGGGTGGGATAGGTTCCCCCTTTATTATAGGAAAAACTTCTACTACTTCGGTCCACCATGGACGAAGTAGTCTACCTTTTTTCAAGGTCATTATGAATGACCCCCTTTTCATCGCCAAGTACGGCGAAAAGGTCGCTGCTTTGCAGCACCCCCCCTCCCCTCCCGAAGCTGACCTAACCCCTCCGGCGTCTATGGACGCGGAGGAAGCTTCATCAAAGAGAAGAGCCCAGGAGTCGCCCGCGGAGATATCCTTCTCAGACTCAGCGGCCTCCCCCCCCCTCAGACGATGACAGCTTCACAGTCGCCGCCGGAAAAGGCGCCGACTGAAAAAAAAGAAGCAGCCACCACCCCCGCCGGCGGACCCTCTCCTCCCCCCGCACGGACTCCCCCGTCCCAGCCTCAAGCTCCCCCCCAACCGCGACAACCCCCTGTCGCAAAAATCCCGGCACCCTCCTCTTCCTTGAGGAAAGTCCCCCCCCTCCCCCGCCTATTTTCATTCAGGACAAGGGGAAATGGACTCAGATTTCAGCTTGGTGCACCGAACTGAAAATCGGGTTCACCAGCGCCCGAACCACCCAGGCAGGGAGAAAGGTCTCCCTCCCTACCTCCAGAGACTACAGGGAGATCACCCGGCTCCTCCGGCAGAGAGGTGTGGCTTTCCACACCTACTCACTCCCGGAGGATCGCCTCACTCGAGTGGTGATCCGAAGGATCCCCAAAGAGATCCCCACTTCCGATGTAAGAGCCGACCTGGAAGCTCAAAACATCCCCGTTAAAGAGGTGCACAGAATGCACAAGGCCAGAGGCAACGTGGCCTATGACATGGTGCTGGTGGTATGTCCTCCAGTCGAAGGAGCCACCCTCCACCCCATCTTTCAGGTGAAGAGCATATGCTCCCTCACCGGGATCCAACTTGAAAAAACCGCACAAGAGCGGCGTCGTCGGCCAATGCCACAGATGGCAGCTCTATGGGCACTCCCAGGCCCATTGCCACGCCAAACCCAGGTGCGTCAAGTGCCTGGGCGATCACGGCACAGCAGAGTGCCCACGGCCCAAGGACCGCACGCTCAGCACCGAGCCGCCAAGCTGCGTCCTCTGCGGCACGACCGGCCACACGGCCAATTATCGGGGGTGCCCCAAGTCAACCTCCGCGAAGCTGACGAAGCGTGCAAATGCTCGCCAGCAGCGCGAGTCCCCCCAGTCCTCTCAGTCCCAGGGCCCAGTGAAACTGAGCCCCCAAAGACCCAGCCCATGGTCTCAGCTGAACCACCAGCAGGCTTTCCAAGCCCTCGTGGCATCAGCTCCCCAACCCCCACCCCTCCACCCACTGCCGCCTGGAAGGATCCCCGCATCCGCCCCGGCACGGCAAAAAAAGTGGTACCACCCCCACCCCCAAGGCCACCCCAGTGGTCCAAATGCCTCCCCCACCCCCAAGGCCACCCCAGTGGTCCAAATGCCTCTCCCGCCCCCCATGACAGCTGGCAACATTGATCCCTTCAATGTTATCTCCAGCACTTTCCTCATCTTCCTCACCCCCCGGGCCAAGAAAATGGCCGAGGAGCTAGTTGCCGCCAGAAGAGCGTGCGACTTGTAACGCATTCAGGCGATATATAACGCTGACCCAGAGGTGCTAACAGCCCTCCACTCCTTCGTCACCTCTAGCCCCCATTAATGGATAGTAGGAAAATCGAACGAACCAAGCCCCGAGCCCTCAAGCTGGCATACTTCAATGCCAACGGCATCAGAGACCAGAAGCCTGAGATCTCTGTCTTCCTCCGGGACCACCAAATTGACATTCTTCTCGTTCAAGAGACCTTCCTTAAGCCCAATCATCGAGACCCCTGCATTGCGAACTACCGTCTAGTACGTATTGACAGGTCAAGATGTCACAAGGGCGGCACCCTAATTTACTACAACAAGGCCCTATACTGCATCCCTATGGACCCACCCCTCTTTCACGCCTCGAAGTGTCAGCTTGCCGAATCGGCATGTCAGGTCACCAGCCGATCACCATAGTGTCGGTTTACCTGCCCCCCACCAGTTCTGCAGAAAACTATGCGCTTCTGGCAGACGACATCTCCCTTCTCCTTGGTATGAGCGACTTCGTTATCATAGCGGTCGACCTCAATGCCATGCACACTGCCTGGAATAGCACCAGGACCAACACCAGGGGCAGACACCTATTTGACCTCTCCTCCCAGTTCAACTTCGACGTTGTGGGCCCTCTGACCCCAACTCACTTCCCCGCTGTCCCCGGACAAACCCCCGACGTCCTCGACGTGGCACTTCTGAAGAATGTCAACCTACGGTTAGACTCTATAGAAGTGTCCCACAAGCTTAACTCAGACCGCCGACCAGTCATTATCCGACTGGCTCCCCGCGTTGGCCTAAATGACCCCGACCAACGTCCCACGACTAAAGTGGTAACGGACTGGAGGAAAGTAGGCGAATGTCTGAAATCCACCAGATCCCCCCACTTAGACTCCATTCCCGCTGTTTTGGACTCAGTCGCGAGCACGACGGCCGCAGTCGACTCGTTCACGGAACACGTACAGTCAGTCTTGAACGACTGTTCTAGGGAGATCTCGGCGACGGACGACCGCCGCGGAAAGCTCCCTGACGACATACGTGAACTACTGAATGAGAAGAATGCAGCAGTCCGGGGCTACAGCAACTTCCCCTGCGAAGCAAACAAAGCCCATATGCGCCATTTGCAGCGAACTGCAAAGAAACGCATATCGGAGTGGCGTGAAGCCAGCTGGGACAAGTTGCTGAGCGAACTAGAGCCAAACCACCAAGCCTTCTGGAATCTTCAAAGGATTCTTAAATCCAGAGAAGAAGTCACCATTCCCCCCCTAACCCGACCGGATAAAACCATCGCCCTTGACGATGATGACAAGGCTGAATGTCTAGCCATCAGCCTTGAAGCCCAATGCTCCCCCAGCGCTCAACCAGTAGACCCAGCTCACCTTCTGAAGGTTGACGCGGAGGTCGAACGCAGAGCTTCCCTCCCACCCGTCGAAGACCCTGAAGATCCTCTGCCTCCCGTCACTCCAGACGAAGTGCAGGATATTATCAGAGGTCTCAAACCTAAAAAAGCTCCCGGTTCTGACGGCATCACCAATTAAGTGATCCGACTCCTCCCTGCCCACCTTATTATCTTACTGGCCTTATTATCTTCAATGGAGCCATGGGCAACAATATCTTCCCACAAACGTGGAAGGAAGCGACCGTAATAGGCATTCCTAAGCCCGGCAAGCCAAAATCAGAGCCTTCGAGCTACCGTCCTATCAGCTTGCTAAAAGTTCTCGGTAAAGTCTATGAAAGGCTTATTTACAAGCGTCTCAGGGCGTTTGCCCAGAACAAGGGTCTCATCCCCGACGAACAATTCGGGTTCCGTTCTCGACACTCCAGTATCCAACAAATCCTCCGTATCACCGAGCACATCTACGCAGGATTCCTACGTGGTAGGCTGACAGGTGTTATTTACTTCGACACAGCGAAAGCCTTTGACAAAGTCTGGCACAACGGCTTAATATATAAGCTGTAACAACTCGGCGTGCCTGACCGTCTCGTGCTCATCCTGCGAGACTTTCTGTCAAACCGCACTTTCCGCTACAAAACCGAAGGAGCTATCTCCCCCCCCCCCCCCCCACCTTATCCGGGCTGGAGTCCCCCAGGGCTCCGTACTGGCCCCTTTGATCTTCACGCTGTACAGCAGCGACATCCCCAAAAGTAAAAAGGCCCACCTCGCTCTCTTCGCAGACGACACAGCCATGTACTGTTCAGGAACCAGCCCCAATCAAATTAAACTAAATCTCCAAACCGCTGTCAACGCACTTGCTGTCCATGATGTCTGGTGAAGCCGTTTGGAGGGCGGGTCTGAGCAGTTGTGTTGCGATGTATGCCGGGTACGATGCGCCAATTGTTGTCGTGTCGGGAGTTTGGTCGTGGAGGGTAGCGGGATCCGAAGCACGGTTTTCCGCTGGCCGACCGCAGGTAGTTGGGGGCCCAAGTAGTGTGCCAGCCACATATGAAAGGCTGCTCCGCCAACTGCGAAAAATCCCAGGGTGGCCCCATCGTGCCGGTTGGCGACCGGACGAGAGGACCCGATGGCGATCCCTGGGGGGGTTCGGGCGTCCCCGCAGTCTCCAGATCAATCTCCCTCTGGCCCGGCATCGTTGGTCGCATTGTTGGGATTAACATTGCATCACCTCACTCAACTGCCGTCTTCCTTCCTATTCACTCATTTTTAAGCTATTGCATAGCTTCTATCGCGGGCCTTGAGCGCGGGGACCGAATCCAGAAATTCCGTAACGAAAAAACCTCACGCTCCCCATCGTCTAACGTCGTTTCAGTTCGGCAGTCTTCGGCACGGTATGTTTGTGTGCGTGCGACTACATCTTTTGAAAACAATTTATAGATTTTCAAAAAGAGCATGCATATTGCTGGGCGCGAACTCAGTTCTACACACTTACACACTTGCCATGTTACTGATAGTCGCGATGTGCTAAACTTGCGATTAATTTTCTCTCTGAAATAGGTCTTCTATAGAGATATGTCATAGACGTCATCGACGTTGTCATGGTTACCTTAAAAACTTTTCATATAATTAATTATTAAGTACTTTTATTCAAATTAATTTAGTAGTGTTTTTATAAAATAGCTTTTTTTTAACGGAAAAGCTAAGATGAATGTCACGCTAATTTTTCATTGGA
Source organism: Sesamia inferens (assembly GCA_037179545.1). Taxonomy (NCBI): domain Eukaryota; kingdom Metazoa; phylum Arthropoda; class Insecta; order Lepidoptera; family Noctuidae; genus Sesamia; species Sesamia inferens. Next base: position 2,094,361 of record CM073943.1, read on the forward strand.
CTTTTAAATTATTTATAGTGTTGTTTACTAAACAAAAGCGCGTGATTTTATAGAGTAAAAAGTGCTCACGCGGCCGTTTTTTCAATTGTTGCAAGAATTCAAAAGACTGTCTTTAAATAGTGTTCAGACGATTGCTCAAAGTGTATTAGATTTCATTAGTAATAGAAATAGCATTTCAATAATGACTTTCAACTGCCAAAGTCTAAATAGTCATAAATACGATTTACAAGATTCAGTTACGAGATAAACAAATATGTTACTTCTTACCGAAACTTGCATGACGCATGATAATCCAATTGAAATACCTAATTTTAATTGTATTGTTCAGTTCAAACGAGATACTGTTTCAAAAGGTGGGGTAGCTATTTACCAAAATAAAAATGATATTATGACTCCGAATATTGAAATAAATATTGCACACGTTAGCGATGTTAATGTTAGGCGCTCAGTTGTTGGAGATATTTGTGCGTGCTTATGCAAACTTAGAAATGGCCTACAAATAGTTATGGTAGCAATTTACATTTCTCCGAATCCAAAATTGGATGAGGTAGAGCATTTTATTCATCGCACTTTACTGGAGTACACTGAAGAAGGCTCGAAAATACTTGGTACAAATGGTAATAAATTTCCACTTATCTTGGCTGGCGATTTCAACATTAACTTCGCTGATAAAAAATCAGAGCGGTTGACAACTTTTCTATCAAAAACATTGAATTTGAAAATGAATAATGATCCACAAGAGTCTACAACAAAATATGGGACCACCATTGACGCGGTATTTTCTAGGTATTTAGAGGATATTAAGTCGCAAACTTATGTTTCTTATTTCAGTTATCATAAACCTATAGTTTCAATGATAAATATTCCTGAATAACCAACAGCTACTGTAAGGTAATAAAACCCACATGTATTGTAAAATAATAAAAATATTTTAAATAATATTAACTCTTTATTTATTTAATAAAAGAAAAATTTGTTTTCTTATCGGTCACCACGCTCAAAAAGTGTAACTTGAATTAATATCAAAGAAAAAGAAATACTGCATAAATAAATAATTATAATTGCATAAATTGATACAAAATGCTATGCAATAGCTTTACCGCGGCAGTCCCCGAGTGCCACACGTCTTTTTTTTTTTTTTTCAAATGAAAATTCAAATAAGAAAAGTAGGTGTGTACAGCGGGCGCACGTCCTCTCTTTCAAAGTGCACCTCTCTAATATTCGAGGTCTGCACTCCAATCTCATTGCAGTACATCACCACCTTGAGACTGAGAAGCCCCATCTACTTTTCTTGACGGAGACCCAGATCAGATGTCCGTCTGATGCGGCATACCTCAACTACCCGGGATACGCATTGGAGCACCATTTCCTGCAGCGTGCCGGGGTCTGTGTGTATGTCCGCAATGACATTTGTTGCCGGCGCCTCCGTCACCTCGAAGACCCTCATTTCTCGTCCCTATGGCTGTTGGTTGACACTGGTGTGGACAAAATTGTTTACACTTGTGTCTACCGATCGCACAGCGGTGATCAGGAGACAACTCGTTTATTTGACCACCTCAGTGAGGCTGCTGACAATGCACTGCAGCGGCACCCTGACGCACACTTCGTCGCTCTGGGGGACTTCAGTGCCTGCCATCAGGACTGACTTTTCCCGTACCAGAGGACCGACCACGCTGGGAGAGAAGCGCGAAACTTCGCGCTTTCAATGGGCCTTTCCCAGCTGGTAAAGCAAGCGACTAGGGTGCCTGATGTAGTTGGTCATACTGCCAATTGTCTGGACCTTCTGCTGACCACTGATCCGGACAGGTGTGTTGTAACAGTTTCCTCACCGTTGGGAACTTCAGACCACTGTCTGGTGAAGTCTGTATCGACCTTCTCCCCACCAGATCACGACTCTCGTGGTGAACGGCGAATGTGGCGATACAGGTCAGCAGACTGGGATGAGATGCGCCATTTCTTTGCGTCTTATCCTTGGCAGCAGGTCTGCTTCTCTTCTAGCAATCCGTCGAGCTGTGCGGATGCTATAGCCGATGTGGTGCGTCGAGCTATGGAATATTTTATTCCCTATAATGACGTGCCCGTCGGTGGCTCGGCTCGCCCATGGTTCAATGCCGATTGTGCCCAAGCCGAACAGCGTAAGCACACGGCATTTCTCACCTGGGTTGACGCTCGTGACCGCGGAGCTCCGGATCTAAGCTCAAAGAAGAGAGCCTTTAACCGTGCTGCCAAGTCCTACAAAAAGGCACTAAAGAAGGCTCGCTTCGACCGTATTACCCATATTGGCAACAAGTTATCTGCGCAGGCTTCCGGTAGCAGATCTTTTTGGTCCCTTGCCAAATCGGTCGAGGCGAACTTCTGTCGGCCCGGCCGCTGGTTAGGCCTGATGGAACACTGGCTCATACGGCGAGAGAGAAAGCAGGTCTCTTTGCATCTCTCTTTGCCCATAATTCGCGTCTTGATACTGGCAGTGCTACTCCACCTATTTTACCCCATTGCGGTACTTCAATGCCTGAGGTTCGCATTCGGAACAAGGAGGTTCTGAGAGCACTGTGTCGTCTGGACGTGAATAAGGCTAGTGGTCCGGATGGTATACCAGCGATTGTTCTAAAAGCATGTGCGCCCGAGTTGTCTCCTGTATTGACACGCTTGTACCGCCTCTCATTTGGGACTGGTATAGTGCCCAAGTCCTGGAAGCTTGCCAACATGCAGCCCGTGCCCAAAAAGGGTAGTCGTGCCGATCCTACCAACTATCGGCCGATTTCGATCACCTCTATACTTTGCAAAATTATGGAGCGTGTATTGAACTCGCGCCTCTTGGCATACCTGGAAGGTAACGATCTCCTCAGTGACCGACAGTACGGGTTTCGCCGCAATCGGTCAACTGGGGACCTACTAGTGTATGCCACTCACTTGTGGGGCGAGGCCCTCGAGAGAAATGGGGAAGCGATTGCTGTCTCCCTTGATGTCTCGAAGGCCTTCGACCGGGTATGGCACGCTGGCCTTTTGAGTAAGCTTCCAGCGTTCGGCATTTCCCCTAGCCTGACTGGCTGGGTAAAAGACTTCCTGACTGAACGGTCCCTCCGAGTTGTTGTCGACGGATGCTAATCTGAGCCCATGTCGACTAATGCCGGTGTTCCTCAGGGGTCTGTTCTCTCTGCAACTCTGTTTCTGCTGCATATTAACGATCTGCTGATGCCCGGTATCTATGGGTATGCAGATGACAGCACAGTTGTGGAGAGATACCTGCCGGATGCTCGGGCTAGTAGGGAATCAATCCGGTCCGAAAGAGAGGCCATGGTAGAGCGAACGAGTGTTGCACTTCAGGCAGTCTCCGAATGGGGCAATGCCAATCTTGTAGCATTCAATGCCGCCAAAACGCAGGCGTGTCTCTTCACCGCCAAAAGGAGCCCGTTCACCTTGGCTCCTACTTTTCGGAATGTATCCTTGGAGTGTACCGACCGCCTTCAGCTTTTGGGTGTTAAGATTTCCTCGAACCTAAACTTTGGGCGGTTCATTGAGTCCAAGGCCAAGGTGGCTGCCAGAAAACTTGGTGTAATCGCAAAGGTCCGGCAGTACTTCACACCAGGGCAGCTTCTAATGTTGTACAAAGCACAGGTCCGTTCGTGTGTGGAGTACTGCAGCCACATTTGGGCTGGTGCTGCTAAGTGTCACCTGGCCACTTTGGATTCAGTGGATAGGCGTGCGAAGAGGCTGATTGGTGACCCTGATTTAACTGGAGTTGGTCTCCAAAGCCTAGAGCACAGGCGTAGAGTAGCCAGCCTTTCGGTGTTCTATAGGATACATTCTGGGGAGTGTGCGAGGGAATTGCACGATTTAATTCCCCCATCTCCGTTCCACCATCGGACGACCCGTCGTACGGCGAGTTTCCACCCTTATGTTGTTAACACCTCAACGATCCGGACGAAGCGTTTCGCCTCGTCCTTTATACCGCGTACATCGAGGGACTGGAACAATCTGCCGGCGGCGGTGTTTCCGTCGGACTACAATTTGAGTGTCTTCAAGGCTAGAGTGAATAGGCTCTTAATAAACTAGTGCGCTTTACCATCAACGATTGCGTCACTGCTTACCATCAGGCGGGATTGCGGTCAAGCGCTGGTTTATATTTTAATAATAAAAAAAAAAAAGCCAAACGGTCCTCCACTCCAAACCGCGCAGCAAACCCACCCTCCCCCGACCAATCACCATGTCTGGCAAGCCGATCCCTTGGGAAAAGCGAGCCAAATACCTAGGAGTCATCCTAGACGAACACCTCACCTTCGGAGAGCACATAAGGACGGTACGCTCGCGCGCCGCCTACGCACTCTATCAACTCCACTCTCTCCTCAACCCACGCAGTAAGCTGTCCCTCAGGTGCAAAATGCGCCTGTACACAGCCTGCATACGCCTCATCATGACATACGTCTGTGTAGTCTTCGCACACACCGAGCCCAGTAATATCCATAGGATGCAGACACTCCAAAACCGCTTTCTTCGTAGAGCAACAAACGCCCCTTGGTTCGTCCGAAATGAGATCCTCCATCTAGATCTCAAAATCCCCACTATCCAGCAGTACATGAAACGCCTTTCCAAGCGTTTCTCTGAAACAGCCGCTAAACATCACAACCCTCTGGTTGTCGCGGCAGCAAAGTACACCCCCTCCAAAATAAGTAAGCTTCGCCGACCTAGGCACGCTCTCACAGACCCTGATGACCCCATAACCCACCTCCAAGAGGCCAATAGGGCCACTAGCACAAAATACAAAAAACCGACCTACCGACCTCGCCGCCGAGGTCCAGCGCGACGCGTTCAACGTAGTAATCGCCCTCCCCGTCCCTTGTCCGATGAAGGCCAGCCCGCGCCGCAGCTGAGCCAGTAAATATAAACTCCCGACTATGACCTCCGAGTTTGTTTCGGCCGTTTCTTCTCAGAGCTAGTACTAGGAAACGCCGTGGTCATCAAATCAAAATAAAAATAAAATAATGAATGAACATTTGCATGCCCTTGTGACGGTAAAATATGGAGAACTATTTGTAAGAAAATCACCTATGTGCTATACCCATGTTTGCAAAGAAATAAATACTTTACGGTGCCCCCAATATTTTTCACCCGGGGCGACCGCGTGACGTCGGCTCCGTGTAACTTCAAAGCTGGCGGGAGTGACGCTGATTCTGTGACCATCGCCTGTGTCTTACCCACGTTTACCAACAAAATAGTTTAAAAAGCAATTTTAGAATAGAATAATTTATTTTAGACCGGAGTCCATAAGGTTAGTAACAATCTTACTTAACTTCTAGTGTTAGTAGGTTACAGACACAGATATACATACATAAAATTAACTTAAAACATAGCGTGGAGCTGCATCCACCTCTGCCACGTGGGAGAATCCCAGCGATCCGCGAACACACTGAGAATACTGTTGTTACTGCGGCGAACACGCGTCATCAGGGATGCGTATCTACTCCTAATAATGGCAGTAAAACCATTAATATTATTATCCGCAAACGTCCCTTACGCACTACAACGTCACGGCAGCCCAAAAAGCACCCTCGGTGCGTTATTATATTGAACACGTTGGTCACTGCACGCCCGCTGTGTGAAGTTAACCTACAGGCTGCACGTGTAGAAGGATTGACAGTAAGTTTTAAAAAGCATAACTTTAACTGGTTTCGTACATCGCGCGAACCTGCGGGCCAACATGTTACAATGGACAGCCAGCGACCTACGTTCCCTTTCAATGTCACGATTGTATTTTAGATCTTAGGTGACCCAGTGGCCCAGATACTTAAATTTGTCCACCCTTCGCAGGGGTTCACCATACAGTGCGACACGAGGAGTACACGAATATGTCAACCACCTGCTTTAAAAACCACTAATTCACTCTTTACAACGTTATATCTGAGCCCACGAGTCACCGCATATTGTTCGCATATAGCGATCAGTCTTCTCAGAGCATCGATAGATGGACTCAGCAACACCATATCATCAGCATAACTAATATTGTTTATGCATATCCCGTTAATATGACATCAGACTCTGGTGCTGCTGAGCTCAATGGTCAGCTGGTTTAGATAAAGGTTGAAGAGCCTGGATGAGCTGAGCTCCCTCATCCCACATGACAGCCGATACAGGTCCGAGTACGAGTCTACCCACTGCACGCTATTGCATTGACTGGTATACCAGTATCTAAATATCGACGATAAACTAACTTTTCGACTTAAACTACGTTGAGAAATATCACACTGATAAGGTTTTTAAACAGTGTGTGTACCCATATGCACTGTTAAAGTCCTCTCTCGAGTAAAACTACGTTGACAAATATGACACTGATAGGGTTTTTCACCAGTGTGTGTACGCATATGCAATTTTAAATCACCCCTTCGGATAAAATTATTATGACAAATATCACACTGATAAGATTTTTCACCAGTGTGTGTACGCATATGCAATTTTAAATAATCCTTTCGGATAAAACTACGTAAACAAATCTCACACTGATAAGGTTTTTCACCAGTGTGTGTACGCATATGCAATTTTAAATAATCCTTTCGGATAAAACTACGTTGACAAATATCACACTGATAAGGTTTTTCACCAGTGTGTGTACTCCTATGCACTATTAATTTCGCCTTTTCACTGAAACTACGTTGACAAATATCACACTGATAAGGTTTTGCCCCAGTGTGTGTACGCTTATGCACTGTTAAACTCCCCTTTCCACTGAAACTACGTTGACAAATATCACAGTGATAAGGTTTTTCACCTGTGTGTGTACGCATATGCAGTTTTAAATCATTCCTTCGGATAAAATTATTTTGACAAATATCACACTGATAAGGTCTTTCACCAGTGTGTGTACGCCTATGCACTGTTAAACTCCCCTTTCCACTGAAACTATGTTGACAAATATCACACTGATAAGGTTTTTCACCAGTGTGTCTACGCATATGCACTTTTAAATACCAATTTCGATAAAAACTACGTTGACAAATATCACACTGATAAGGTTTTTCACCAGTGTGTGTACGCATATGGTCTTTTAAAAACCACTTTCGATTATAACTACGTAAACAAATCGCACACTGATAAGGTTTTTCACCAGTGTGTGTACGCATATGCAATTTTAAAGCCTCCCTTCGCATAAAATTATTTTGACAAATATCACACTGATAAGATTTTTCACCAGTGTGTGTATGCATATGCAGGTTTAAAGCACGCCTTCGGATAAAAGTATTTTGACAAATATAACACTGATAAGGTTTTTCACAAGTGTGTTTACGCATATGCACTGTTAAATAGCCCTTTTCTCTATATTTACGTTTACAAATATCACACTGATAAGGTTTTCCACTAGTGTGTGTACGCCTATGCACTGTTAAACTCGCCTTTCCTCTGAAACTACGTTGACAAATATCACACTGATAAGGTTTTTCACCAGTGTGTGTACGCATATGCAATTTTAAATCATCCCTTCGGATAAAATTATTTTGACAAATATCACACTGATAAGGGTTTTCACCAGTGTGTGTACGCATATGCACTGTTAAACACCAATTTTGACTAAAACTACGTAGACAAACATCACACTGATAAGATTTTTCACCAGTGTGTCTACGCATATGCACTGTTAAATACGATTTTCGACTAAAACTACGTTGACAAATATCACACTGATAAGGTTTTTCACCAGTGTGTGTACGCATATGCTCTGTTAAAAACCACTTTCGATTAAAACTACGTAGACAAACATCACACTGATAAGATTTTTCACCAGTGTGTCTACGCATATGCACTATTAAATACGATTTTCGACTAAAACTACGTTGACAAATATCACACTGATAAGGTTTTTCACCAGTGTGTGTACGCATATGCTCTGTTAAAAACCACTTTCGATTAAAACTACGTAAACAAATCTCACACTGATAAGTTTTTACATTTGTTGAACTACTCCGATTACATACGTAAGGCTCTTTGAAATATGTGCCAGGCTTGGACGTCCATTTCTGAGTTGTCCTGGTAACTGAGGAGTCTGATTTGTTTTTTGTAGTTTGATCGGTTGTTATTGAATCTTTTTCTTTTGTTCTTCGTGTGTCCTGTTTTGGTTCCCTCACAACGGTCCTCTCTGTAAGTTAATTTAGTAACTACATATGGGAAGAATATTGATATGTAGAGGAATCAAAATAATTTACACAGGCACTATGTACATTTAGGATCAAAAATATTACTGACGAACAATAAACGCCACAGCCAGCAGCGACTTAGGCAGACAACTGGTGTTGAGACTCACCTAGAGCACCAAGACTCTCGATATTGAGTGTTAACATATTTTTTTATTATTAGTTCATACTTACAATATAAATGTAATGGACTATTGGTTTTTATAGGCGTGTACGACTATGGTTGTAAGGTTGTTGTTGGTTATTATTTCAAAATTAGTTGTAGATTTTCAATTCCAACTCGCTATCGGTTTTCGTACCCTCAAAGCTTAGAAAATGACATTCAAGGCGAAAAATATATCTTGCCGGGACTGCGGGTTGTTAGAAAGACATACCATAGCCACGGCGCACATGCAGGCGAAGGAACACGGGTGGGCTTTGGTCAGTAAAAGTCTGACACGCCTTCCTTGCCACCCATAGCGGGAGATGTCATTTGATGATTTCTTATCCACAAAAAAGAAGGCAAAAATGTATAATTTGTGTAGCAGCTATCTTGGATTTTCTTTTTGACTTCACTATTATCGTTAAAATACTGGAAAATCGAAAGGAAACATGACGGAAAATCGCTACCGACTTATTACCGGATTTATATTTTAACCGATTAAAGACAGAAGGGGCCTAACATTTGTATGAACGCATTTCGCGTGACGATCTCTTTCAGTCTAGGGAAGTTCCGACACCATCAAAATATCGATACCTACTAGATACATTTCGATAGTGCTCAATTCTTTTTTCGATACTAATTAAACAATTACTTTTTTTTATTCTGAGGTAACTAATGTAAAAACAATGAACGTTGAAGGGCAATAATTCAATCAAAATGGAGAAGGAATTAAAATCTTTTATTAAAAACTAGCGACCTGCCCCGGCTCACACGAGTGCAATGCTGATACTAAATACACTACAGACAGTCACGCGCGAGCGGTTGAGTTGGACGCACACGCCTAGCTACATCGCAATTTTATCGCGTGATTTTTACTTCTACCCACATAATAATTATGATATTAAATTATCGTATGTTATTATTAAATGGCTGATATAAACACTAACGAGGATAGTTGTGCTTCGAGTGGTAGTGATAACATAGTGAAGGTGTTAGTACCTCAAAGAGAACAACAAGTGAATCCTATTTTTACCGAAGAGATGGATATGAACGAAAAGAGTGAGCAACGACTTGCAAAAAGAGGGCGACAGGAAGAGGAAGAAATAGTGGAAGAAGATGGGTTTGTGGCAGTCACTAGAAGACCTAAGCGAGCAAATAGGAAAGATTCTTTATGTGACAACCTAATGGAAGAAAGTAGCGGAAATTCTTCTGAAGAAAACTACATGTGTATTTGTGTGACAGGAAAAGACCCGCTACCAAAAAAATTTGGTATGGCAAAGCTTTTGAGATCATTAAAAATAGAAAATATAGTGAAGATGGTATACAAAAGTGCGTATAGGGCCCTAATATATTTTGAAACCAAAGAAAGTGCTTTCAAATTATTAAATTGTGAAAGTTTTGTTAACGCAGGATACAGAGTTCAACGGACTGACGAGACTAGCCTATGTTATGGGATTTTAAGGCAGATAGATTTAGGAACAGAAGAAACAGAAATTCTTGAAAATCTGTCATGTGACCGTGAAATAATATCAATAAGACGTCTAAAGAGAATGTCTGATAGCGGGGAATGGATAGATTCAGAGACAATACGAATTTGTTTCAAGAGCGCCACTTTACCGCCGTATGTTTTTGGGTACGGTTGCAGGTTCAAAGTGGAGCCTTATACTTTTCCAGTTTCCCAATGCTCAGGATGCTGGAAGTTTGGTCATCTTTCCAGAACATGTCCGAATAAGAAAACTACCTGTCCTAAATGTGGTGGTAATCACTCAAACTGTGAAACAAATAACTACGTATGTGTGAATTGTAAAGGGCCACATATGGCCATGTACAAGAAGTGCCCAATCTTTTTAAAAGAAAAAGAAATCAGATGTATCATGACCAAGCATAACTACACCTACAGAAAAGCATTAGATCTATATTTAAAAGAAAACAGAAGTCAAGAAACAAGTAGTAATAACAGGGAAATTGAAAAGAATAGAAATGATATCAACACAAAACATAAACAAAATACTCAGGAAACATATAGAGACATACTTATAACAGGACGAATGGTTAATAGCAGTAGAAGTGATGATATGATACTTAATAATGTCGCTAAGGAAAGAAACTCAAGAAAAAGTATTCAACAACAAGAACATGAACATGTATCAAAAAGAAAGATGATGGAGACTAGAGTATCGGAAAGATGCAGCAGTCTGGTTGAAGATAATCTACCATCACCCACCTATGAACCTCCATCTCCACCTGAAGATAAAGACTCTGAAAATAACTTCAATAGCTTCGATTTTATCAGTATCTTCAAGAAATTTAAAGATATATGTACATCTAACAACGACTGGGACACCAAACTAAAACATCTTGGTAGATTTGTAATGGAAATATTAGGTCAACTGATTCTGAAAGCTTTAAAAAAAGACGATATTTGTACTAAATTTTTATCTATTTTTAATAATGGCTAACAATACAATAAGAACGTCCTCTCTATGTATTGTACAGTGGAATGCACGAAGTTTACGACTTAAACGTAATGAGTTTGAGTTGCTAATGGCCCAAGAAAAAGCGCACATAGCTTTAATATCCGAAACGTGGCTGGAACCTGAATCTTATTTCAACGTAAGTGGGTATAATATTTTTAGAAAAGATAGAACAGATGGTTATGGGGGGGTAGCGATTATTATTTGCAAGTCGATAAAGGTAGAACAATGTGTTATTTCTGTTAGAAATTCAGGTATTGAAGTTATTTCAATCAAGCTTTTAAACTGTAATGCAATTAAATATATAGTACTGTTATATTGCCCTTCATCGGTTTCCACAAGTGTTGCTGACTGGGAACAAATTTTTTCACTATATCCCAAAAAATGCATAATAGCTGGGGATTTTAATGGTCACCATGTAATCTGGTCCTCTAAAACCGATGGTAGAGGAATTCAGATATATGACACGGCTTTAGATGCTGGATTTATTCCTCTTAACGATGGAAGTGCCACTAGAGTTACTTTAGTAGATAGTATTGTTCAGAAGACATCTCCTGATGTGACATTTGTTTCGACCGATCTGTCCATTTCACTGAGCTGGGGTGTAATGAACGAAAACATAGGAAGTGATCATCTGTTTGTTAAAATTACATATAAATTTAGTAATAATGTGAACGCTACATGTATAAATAAAAAGCAAAATTTTAAGTTAGCAAAGTGGACAGAGTATAGCAAATCTTTAGAAAATTATTTCTTACCACCTGTAGATATAGTTAATGTGCAATTCTTCTATGATAATTTTATCAAACAGGTAAATAAAGCTGCCGATGAACACATACCTTGGATTAGGAACTGTGACCATACAAAAAATAACTTTCGACCTAAACCTTATTGGAACATGACATTATCACATTTAGTAGCGCAACGAAGGTTGGCTCTGAAAAAATTCAGAAGTAATCCTACACCATGTAATTTAACCGAACTTGAACGCAAAACAAAAGCTGCAAAAGATTCTATCTGTCAAGCGAGGACAAAAGATTGGCAAAGCTACTGTAGTAGCATTGATGGTAAAACGTCAAGTTCTGATATGTGGAAGCGGATGGGCTGGATCAAAGGAGTCAGTTCGTCCAGATTCCGCGTTTCGAATGATCAGAAGATTGAACTTCTTTCGAACCTCGCTCCAGACTATGTCCAATCAAGACTCCAACAGTTAAACTCAAATAATATGTTACTCGAGGCCAATTTCACCTTACAAGAATTGTGTAATTACTTCAAACGAAAAGATACAGCACCCGGTATTGACGGGATTACATATTCACTCATATATCACTTACCTTCGGCAGGCAAACTATACTTACTAAAGTTATACAATTACATTTTAAATACCGGTGATATTCCAAAACAATGGCGTGATATATTAGTGGCACCAATACCAAAACCTGCACCTAACGGTGGTACCAAAATCCGACCCATCTCTTTAATCTCTTGTGTTTGCAAAATCTTTCATACAATGTTAACAAAAAGACTGGAGTGGTATATAGAGAAAAATAAATTTTTATCCCCGTTCACCTCGGGTTTCAGGAGAGGACAGTCATGTCAAGACTGCTTAGTCAAATTAGTTAGTCAAATTTACTTAAGTTTTTCGCTTAAAAACTTTACTGTTGCGTATTTTTGGATATAACTAATGCATATAATAATGTTATAATAGATGTATTGATTAAAATTTTAGACGAAATAGGTGTTGGTAAAAAAATATGTCAGTATCTGTGGATGTTTTTAAGTGAACGGCACCTTATTATAAAAGATGATTCCGATCAAAATAATTATTTTATAAGATATACAAATCGTGGTTTAGCACAAGGTGACCCGATTTCACCTATTTTATTTAACATAATTACAACTAAATGTTTTGATAAAATTACAAACGTCACGATGTGTCAATACGCAGATGATTTTGTCCTATATTCTCCTTCCAGAAACATGACAGAAAGTCAAATAGAATTTCAAACAGCGTTAAATGCATTTTGCCTCATTATGGATGAATTGGGGTTAGAGCTATCAGCCCAAAAATCGAAGGTTTGTATTTTTAGTAGAGGTTTTAGAAGATTACAAATAGACCTTAAATTAGACAAGGGCAATTTAGAAGTAGTAGACAGTTATAAATATCTGGGTGATAGAGAAATACTGGGTGACCCGTTAGGTGCAGGTTTTGGTATTGGTGCCACTAATATATCACGCCATTGTTTTGGAATATCACCGGTATTTAAAATGTAATTGTATAACTTTAGTAAGTATAGTTTGCCTGCCGAAGGTAAGTGATATATGAGTGAATATGTAATCCCGTCAATACCGGGTGCTGTATCTTTTCGTTTGAAGTAATTACACAATTCTTGTAAGGTGAAATTGGCCTCGAGTAACATATTATTTGAGTTTAACTGTTGGAGTCTTGATTGGACATAGTCTGGAGCGAGGTTCGAAAGAAGTTCAATCTTCTGATCATTCGAAACGCGGAATCTGGACGAACTGACTCCTTTGATCCAGCCCATCCGCTTCCACATATCAGAACTTGACGTTTTACCATCAATGCTACTACAGTAGCTTTGCCAATCTTTTGTCCTCGCTTGACAGATAGAATCTTTTGCAGCTTTTGTTTTGCGTTCAAGTTCGGTTAAATTACATGGTGTAGGATTACTTCTGAATTTTTTCAGAGCCAACCTTCGTTGCGCTACTAAATGTGATAATGTCATGTTCCAATAAGGTTTAGGTCGAAAGTTATTTTTTGTATGGTCACAGTTCCTAATCCAAGGTATGTGTTCATCGGCAGCTTTATTTACCTGTTTGATAAAATTATCATAGAAGAATTGCACATTAACTATATCTACAGGTGGTAAGAAATAATTTTCTAAAGATTTGCTATACTCTGTCCACTTTGCTAACTTAAAATTTCGCTTTTTATTTATACATGTAGCGTTCACATTATTACTAAATTTATATGTAATTTTAACAAACAGATGATCACTTCCTATGTTTTCGTTCATTACACCCCAGCTCAGTGAAATGGACAGATCGGTCGAAACAAATGTCACATCAGGAGATGTCTTCTGAACAATACTATCTACTAAAGTAACTCTAGTGGCACTTCCATCGTTAAGAGGAATAAATCCAGCATCTAAAGCCGTGTCATATATCTGAATTCCTCTACCATCGGTTTTAGAGGACCAGATTACATGGTGACCATTAAAATCCCCAGCTATTATGCATTTTTTGGGATATAGTGAAAAAATTTGTTCCCAGTCAGCAACACTTGTGGAAACCGATGAAGGGCAATATAACAGTACTATATATTTAATTGCATTACAGTTTAAAAGCTTGATTGAAATAACTTCAATACCTGAATTTCTAACAGAAATAACACATTGTTCTACCTTTATCGACTTGCAAATAATAATCGCTACCCCCCCATAACCATCTGTTCTATCTTTTCTAAAAATATTATACCCACTTACGTTGAAATAAGATTCAGGTTCCAGCCACGTTTCGGATATTAAAGCTATGTGCGCTTTTTCTTGGGCCATTAGCAACTCAAACTCATTACGTTTAAGTCGTAAACTTCGTGCATTCCACTGTACAATACATAGAGAGGACGTTCTTATTGTATTGTTAGCCATTATTAAAAATAGATAAAAATTTAGTACAAATATCGTCTTTTTTTAAAGCTTTCAGAATCAGTTGACCTAATATTTCCATTACAAATCTACCAAGATGTTTTAGTTTGGTGTCTCAGTCGTTGTTAGATGTACATATATCTTTAAATTTCTTGAAGATACTGATAAAATCGAAGCTATTGAAGTTATTTTCAGAGTCTTTATCTTCAGGTGGAGATGGAGGTTCATAGGTGGGTGATGGTAGATTATCTTCAACCAGACTGCTGCATCTTTCCGATACTCTAGTCTCCATCATCTTTCTTTTTGATACATGTTCATGTTCTTGTTGTTGAATACTTTTTCTTGAGTTTCTTTCCTTAGCGACATTATTAAGTATCATATCATCACTTCTACTGCTATTAACCATTCGTCCTGTTATAAGTATGTCTCTATATGTTTCCTGAGTATTTTGTTTATGTTTTGTGTTGATATCATTTCTATTCTTTTCAATTTCCCTGTTATTACTACTTGTTTCTTGACTTCTGTTTTCTTTTAAATATAGATCTAATGCTTTTCTGTAGGTGTAGTTATGCTTGGTCATGATACATCTGATTTCTTTTTCTTTTAAAAAGATTGGGCACTTCTTGTACATGGCCATATGTGGCCCTTTACAATTCACACATACGTAGTTATTTGTTTCACAGTTTGAGTGATTACCACCACATTTAGGACAGGTAGTTTTCTTATTCGGACATGTTCTGGAAAGATGACCAAACTTCCAGCATCCTGAGCATTGGGAAACTGGAAAAGTATAAGGCTCCACTTTGAACCTGCAACCGTACCCAAAAACATACGGCGGTAAAGTGGCGCTCTTGAAACAAATTCGTATTGTCTCTGAATCTATCCATTCCCCGCTATCAGACATTCTCTTTAGACGTCTTATTGATATTATTTCACGGTCACATGACAGATTTTCAAGAATTTCTGTTTCTTCTGTTCCTAAATCTATCTGCCTTAAAATCCCATAACATAGGCTAGTCTCGTCAGTCCGTTGAACTCTGTATCCTGCGTTAACAAAACTTTCACAATTTAATAATTTGAAAGCACTTTCTTTGGTTTCAAAATATATTAGGGCCCTATACGCACTTTTGTATACCATCTTCACTATATTTTCTATTTTTAATGATCTCAAAAGCTTTGCCATACCAAATTTTTTTGGTAGCGGGTCTTTTCCTGTCACACAAATACACATGTAGTTTTCTTCAGAAGAATTTCCGCTACTTTCTTCCATTAGGTTGTCACATAAAGAATCTTTCCTATTTGCTCGCTTAGGTCTTCTAGTGACTGCCACAAACCCATCTTCTTCCACTATTTCTTCCTCTTCCTGTCGCCCTCTTTTTGCAAGTCGTTGCTCACTCTTTTCGTTCATATCCATCTCTTCGGTAAAAATAGGATTCACTTGTTGTTCTCTTTGAGGTACTAACACCTTCACTATGTTATCACTACCACTCGAAGCACAACTATCCTCGTTAGTGTTTATATCAGCCATTTAATAATAACATACGATAATTTAATATCATAATTATTATGTGGGTAGAAGTAAAAATCACGCGATAAAATTGCGATGTAGCTAGGCGTGTGCGTCCAACTCAACCGCTCGCGCGTGACTGTCTGTAGTGTATTTAGTATCAGCATTGCACTCGTGTGAGCCGGGGCAGGTCGCTAGTTTTTAATAAAAGATTTTAATTCCTTCTCCATTTTGATTGAATTATTGCCCTTCAACGTTCATTGTTTTTACATTAGTTACCTCAGAATAAAAAAAAGTAATTGTTTTTACATTAGTTACCTCAGAATAAAAAAAAGTAATTGTTTAATTAGTATCGAAAAAAGAATTGAGCACTATCGAAATGTATCTAGTAGGTATCGATATTTTGATGGTGTCGGAACTTCCCTAGACTGAAAGAGATCGTCACGCGAAATGCGTTCATACAAATGTTAGGCCCCTTCTGTCTTTAAATTAAATCAGCAATATATTTAAGGTATTCAATTGGATAAGGATTAAAGCTGTATTGGTTAATATCGCTTCGAAAATTAGCCGGTATTTGTCGTAAAAAGTAAATGACAAAAAAATGTTATTGTGGGATATCCATAAGAGATAAACATTTATACAATAGTGTTGCGGTTCATCGCGTCATGTGTTCGGCAGTTCATGTGGTTTAGCGACATCTAGTCTTTGACATGTAAACTAAACGCTCTAATATCAATGTGTTAAAATAATAAAAGTTAGTCTGCAGTGAATAACCAAACGTGTTTTACTTTAGAGGTTATGGGCCTCCACATTTTGTGAAAATGTAGCGTCTTATCATATATTTTTGGACACGGTTGTGTTGTGCAAGATGTCAACAAACTATTTAAGTTTAGGCACACTACGCCTAAACTTAAAGGCAGGGAGAACTACGTTGTGTGGACATTCGCAGTTGAAAATGTGCTCGTATTGGAAGGCATGTTACATTGTATACGGCCGCTGGTTGGAAAAGGAATAAAACCCGAAGTTGATGCGAAATCGCGGACCAAATTATTCCTAACTATCGACACAGCCTTGTATGTACATATCAAGAGAACGACGACTTCGAAAGAGTTGTGGGATAAGCTCAAATCTCTGTTTGACGACTCAGGTTTTTGGAGGAAGATATCGTAATTGCGCCATTTGATATCAATACGTGACTCAAGTCGTGGAAACATCGCAACGGTTGTGTGGAACCGGTTTTGAAATAACCGATCCGTGGATTGGATCAGTGATGCTTGAAGGTTTACCTGAAAAATATTCCGCTTGGGCTTCATGGACCCACCAAACATAGCCACCAGTGGGTCCCTGAAGACTGATATGTCTCTAAAGGCCCACTAGTGGGTCCTCTGAAATTTTATTATCTTCGAAGACCCACCCTATTGAAATATTTTCTTTTGAGATGCTTAATTATTTTTATTTTGTCTCCTAATACCTAAGTTCAATGTAAGAAAAAACAATAGCAAAATAACAAATCAGTCCTTTACTTATTAACTATATTCATCCTTAATTATACCTATAATTATTTTTGAATGGTGCGAATAGAAAAAAAAAAAACCGGTGATTTTTCACCGTTTTTTTTTTTGTGGTTCCGCTATGTTACGCAATTAGTTTTAAACTCAATATCCTACCTGTATCGTTATTGAGCCGGTACATATATATACGGTAATAGTACTTTGCCACCCCTTCTGTTCAAAAATGGTATGACTGGATTGGATAACTGATGAAGAGCAGCTCTCAATTACATTGCAACGCAGTGCTTTACTCTTATTAAATACATCACGTATTTATAATATAATGTTTTACGGATGACATATATGTATCTACATGACAATGGCAAACAGGATAAAACTTGACTTAAAAGATTATTTCAATATTATTAATACTAATTTAAGGTTTACTAAACTTTTCAGTAGCACTACTAGTCTAATAACTAATTGCACTTATTTTTTAAACATTTATATTTTGTAGTCTTAGAATAATATTTTAAGTTTATTTTTTTCACCGTTTTTTTTTTCTATTCGCGCCATTCTAAAATAATTGTAGGTATAATTAAGGATGTTTATAGTTAATAAGTAAAGGACTGATTTATTTTATTTTGTATCCGGTGTACTCGCAGCAACTGAGTTATATTCCGGAGTTTTGACTTCTCTCGCCACTCTCATATATGGATAAATACTTAGGCCTCCAGATCCCATCGCGGCAATCCGGCAAGGAAGCTCGCCGCTTCAGTAGATACCGTGCGAATTCCCCGGACTAGCTGGACAGCTATTGCCTTTTGGGACGCGATCAATTAGAGGATTCTTCGCCGACATATTCGGTCATCGACTACACGACTCCGCGTAGATCCTCCAGCAAGAGGCATTTGGACCCCTTAGAATGAGGCGGAGTAGCCTAAAGGTAGCTCCAGTCTAGAGCCAAACGTCGGAATTGCTCCTCAAAGTCCGAGCACACTTTCCACAAAGTGCCCACGGACTTGTACAAGATCACTTCCAAGTCCTAATTTTCGGATCCTCCTCTCCTGTGCCAGGATCAGCGTGTGGTCAGTGTAACAAACTAATTACACTGAGGCCAACATCCCTGGTAGGCGCACAGTACCCAGTCGTACCCGATAAACCCACAGATGCGACCCTAGAACTGATGCCTGTAGGACATCGCTATAGTTAACCTTAGGCGTCATGTGGTTTTAGATTTTATAATATGGAGTGGTAATGGCTGGTATCTTGCTTTATTGATTTCAAGTAAACTAAAGTATTGGAATACCCCGCGAATCTAGTATAAAAAATAGTTTCACCGTGCTATTTAGTTAGCTCTTTAGGTCTGTTTACGCTAGCCACATCCTATTAGGTGATCCATTGGCCTGTTTGCTTAGCTATATAACTAACGAATACTTACTTATAGTTTCAGTAGCTTTTGTTTTTTTCGTTGATATTTCATCGTCTTCCACTTCAAATTTACAGATCATTAAAGGGACATCATCTTCTAAGTCTGAATCAGAACAGTGTGGTGGTATATCTGCTACATCTAAACTACTACTGGCTAAAGTTTCAGGTTCTAGTTCTGTAAGAAAACAAAACAATGAAGTTCTTATTTGTTTTATCTTACGACACAATTCGTGTAAAACTTAACACTGGCAAAGGTTTGAAATAACAAAACATTGTCTAATGAATATAAAATTAAGTGAAGAAATTATATTTTTGTTTAAGATATTATTTGATAGCAATATTATTTCAGTTTTTAAAACATACCATCAGTATTGTGTTCCTTCTTTGGCTCAATAACATCATCTGGTCCCTCACAAACTGCTGATAATTGCTCTCCGACAGCAATGCAACCAACAATATTTACCTGTTCTATTGGAGATTTAATAAGCCCTCCAAATTCCTCAAAGTGTTTTTCACTTACTAAAGGTTTGGGCTGTAAGATGATTACACCATATGATACTAATAGTAATTACTAATATAATAATTATTAGGAAAGTATGCTGCTGATCACTGTCAGGAGCACAAATTTCATATGTTATTAAAATCACTTAAAAGATCCCAAGTCAGGACACTACCAGTATAGTAGTTCCAATGTATCCTGGCAAGTTAATTGTGCTACCAATTTAACTGACCACTGCAGTAGCTAATGTAACATAGAGTAACAGGTAATAATTGTATGTGTAACAATGTTATGCTTATATCTGACTAAAGCTTTTATATTGCTATGCAACATGCAATAGTTAAAAATTCAAACACTATAGGTATGAGATTGAGAGGAATCACTTTCACATTATGCTGAAATTAGAAATTATAAGAATAAAGGCTATTAAAGAATATCTTACCTCATATTTGTCACTCATATTTTGAGCGAAAAGCTCGTCGGCTTTCAGACATTGTCGCAGTAATAGGTAGCTTTGCTTTAACTTAGTAAAGCAGAAGACACAAGCAAGCAGCGGTCTACTATCTTCAGTCACAAACTGCAACAACATTTGTCATGTATTTACTGTATTGATTTTATTATTTATTTATCTATACTATTCTATTACATAGCTGTAGAGTTTGTTTGAACGCGTTAATGTCAGGTATGACTGATCCGATTTGAAAAATTCTTTTTGTGTTGGATAGCACATTAATCTAGGAAGGCTTTAGGCTATGTAACATCACGCTGCGACCAAAAGGACCGAAGCATATAAAAAAAAAAACATATCGAAACCTACGCGGGTGAAACCGAGACGCACAGCTAGTCATACAAAAGAATAAGGATTATTCATATTAAGCAGCTACCAAATATCAATAAGGTATAAACTTGTGCTATCATGAGTCTATCTAAATATCCAACTATACAGTGGAGCATTTTATATGTATAGTACATATATGTATAGTACTTATAAAATGCTGTTGTAGATACAATTAATAACCTCTTTAGGTTTAAAAGAGATTACTCACTTAACACTATATTTTTACAACTGCGCCCCGCAGTTTCACCCGCGTAGGTTTCGATATGCTCCGCCCCTATTGGTCGCAGCGTGATGTTATATAGCCTAAAGCCTTCCTGGATTAATAGGCCATACAATGCAAAAATAATTTTTCAAATCCGGCCAGTAGTTCCTGAGATTAGCGCGTTCAAACAAACAAACTCTTCAGCTTTATACAGAGTGGTGCTGACAGTACGACAATATATTAAACATCGTGTACCTCAACACAATCTCAGTCGACCCATAAAAAACCATATAAATATGTCCATTACATTAGTCACAGGAAATTATTTTTCATTTTACACATTTTCTACATGATGTACTATGTTGATGAGGAAACGCAGCTTACAGGTTAATGACCGCCGCAACCAGCGGTCATCATCATCATCATCATCAACCTTTTTTTTAATCGTCCCACTGCTGGTCAGGTCTCCTCTCATACAGAGAAGGACATCCTGCGGTACCAAACTTTAATAATAATGGCGCGAAAAAAGCAAGTCGATACAAGATCGCGCTGTGGCCGATCGGATGTCAGTGAACCAATATTTTTAAAGGATGTTCTATTCCGTTTACAATTTATGCGATTTAGTTTGTTTGAAATTTTCATTTTTTTATTTTTGATGCTAGGTTTTTTTCTATGGTTTAGGATTATTCCTATGAACCAGCATTGTTCTTGTTTTCATTTATTGTGGTATTGTCAGCACCACTCTGTATATTAGTATAGATAGACTAGCTGCGCCCCGCGGTTTCCCGTATATTTTGACATGTTTTTTTTATATGCTCTGCACCTAATGGTCGTAGCGTGATGTTATACATATAGTCTAAAGCCTTCCCGGATTATTGGGCTATCCAACACAAAAGGAATTTTTCAAATCGGTCCAGTAGTTTCTGAGATTAGGGCGATTTGTTTGACAAACAAACTCTTCAGCTTTATATATTAGTAATAGACGTGGAATATACAGTATGTTAAGAAAACCCTGTCCAACCCATAAGGATAATACAGGTTAGGTAAACACATGACCAAATATGATATAAAATTTTTTGAAATAATCTTTTTTTCCCGTGAATTTATTTCAACTTCTCCGAAATTTGGTAATTTTTCTAAAAAGGTGGCAACACCACTATTATTATGAGCGAATAGCGATGCGACCACGTGCCGCGTGCCCTGCCGCCCGCCGACCACGGAAGCGTGCTTAACGCACATTTATTAAGTTACCTCTTTTTGCGATAATATTTATTTTTTTAAGGGGATTTTTTTTCAAAGTTTAGCCCGGTTTTGTATCCATTAGTAGAATCAGTTATTGATACCTAACAATACCTTCACGGGTCGGACAGGGTTTTCTTTACATATTGTATAAGGTAGACATTTAATGTAACCAGTAGTTTGCTCAACATTCTTGTTGTTGGTATACTGTGTATGAGGACTATTCATAGTAACTGGCAGTTTCGAAATTAAATAAATTTTGTAGTAAACTAAAGCTAAAGAAAACCATATGACTCAGTTAATGGACACATTTAATACAAGTCTCCCCCATATAATTTGTTACTAATGTTGCTAAGTTTAATATATAACATTTATTTCTCAAAAACAGAACACAGTGGAGCCTGGTAATCCGGCCCCTGGCTAATCCAGCACCCCCTGTAATTCGACATCATCTATTACATAAATGTATACGCTAATTGATGAATATTTTCATGCGTCATAAATTGATTGATTCATAGTTTGATTATTATAGTACATATGTACACAATTATTTCTTAATGTAAAGTTATTGCATATTTTTTTGGAAATTCTATAGCATTAATGACATTACTATTATAATAAAACATAAGATTTTTATTGTGTTGTTTAATTTACTAAATTTTACATATGTAACAAAGCATGATTTGGAATGTTATCATTCAATCTATAATTTGTCAGATTACAAGGTATATTGTAAAAAAAATGGACTATATCAGATATAGACGGTCTTAGGCACTGCCCTGCAAAATGCTTGTCTGACTAAAGAGGACTCACTGTACAATTATTCACATAAAATTTGAAACAAATGAGAATCTTTTGAATTAAGACAACTCAGTTTATCTAAAGGCTTAGTGGCGGTTGTTCACTGCATACCACAGGTGGGAATTGAACCCATACAGAACAAATTTGTATGACAGATAGTTGTTTCGGGTCTGTCTGTTTGAGCATGTGAGTTTAAAGTTTGTAATGGCACCCACAGTAGAGTAGCCAACATTAAAAAGAAAATGAAGAGTACAAGTAAAACTGTAATAGACTAAGTCATGTAGCTTTTTGCTTAACTTTAGTTTATTATCAAAACAAATGATGTCATTAAAAGGAGATCAAGTTAACTATCCAAGAAAAAGACTGTGCTAGATCTGTCAAAGTTAATACACTGGTGCAAAACTATCAACATTATTGGTCCCCTAGAACATAATAACTCTATAAATAACAACTTACTGGAATATTAGTCAGCGTCTCATATAGTTTGTGCAGGTTTCTGTTGGCCACTACACACAGGCGGACTTTCTCCGCTAAACATATCCTACACATTGGTAGACTATCCATCATTTAGTTCAAAGAGTAGGTATCAGATACGGATTTTTCTCTTCTTTGACAACTCAGCCGACGTCGATTACTCTGCCAGCGTCTTGTAAGCGTTATTAGATCAACTAAGTAGTTATAAGAGAAACACTACTGTTTTGAAATAAAGAGGAAATAAAAATCGTTTCTTACTAATAACGCCCGGCTTGTGTTTTATTTTATTAACGTTTGGAACGTAGCAGATGGAGTCGACCGTCAAGTAGTATCTATCTACAATCCTAGGAAGAAGGCCTAAGTTTATGAGTAGGGTTTAATTTATTAATTACCGTACAGCACAAAAAAGCAAGAAATTATATACCACTGAGCAAGTAATCACATTGTTATATACGATTAAGATTAAGATTAAGACAAAGGCACAAAGCCAATCACAGAGCAAGTAATCAGGCTGGCGCAACTTGAACGAAAAAATAAAATTATGAAACGAAACAAATAACAATAACCCATTGAAATTTTAATGGCGAGAGTACCCGTCAAAGTCAAACTTAAGTTTTTTTTTTTGAAATTTTATGACCTGGTAACCAGGACCTTTAGGTCAAGTCTTATTTAATTAAACTGAAAGTTTATCACTACACTTCACTTTTAAATTGTTTTAATAGTATTTTTAATGTATTTATAAATAGGTTTGTAAGTGTTTTTGTCTTTTAGTAACTGTTCAAGTGGCGGCGGGCGGGAGGAAGAATCACACTTAATTTTCACATCAATGAGTTCACTAGCCAACAATAATCTGTCAAGCAAGAAGTTTTGACAGTCATTGTTTGTATCTTTGGTAACTTTTCCTCAAACTCTACACAAAATGATCTAATCGTAACTTGAACATGTTTTAAATTTTTTTACTTAAGCAAGATGATAAAGAAATAGGTCGGCATGATAATGGATTATTTGCATCTTTGTTTGGTTTTAATATACGTATTACACATTGGGCTTTCCAAAATTCTGGTATAGTGAAAGTATTCCATAGTTTATTATACAGTATGTTAAGAAAACCCTGTCCGACCCATAAGGATAATAAAGGTTAGGTAAACACACGACCCGAATCCAACTCGGCTGGGCTGCTTTCGGGAAGCTACGTAGAATCTTCTCGTCCGAAATACCGCAGTGTCTCAAGACAAAAGTCTTCGACCAGTGTGTGTTGCCAGTGATGACTTATGGAATTGAGACGTGGTCGCTAACAATGGGCCTCATCAAAGTCGCTCAAAAGGCAATGGAGAGGGCTATGCTTGGGGTTTCACTGCGCGATCGAATCAGGAATGAGGAGATCCGCAGAAGAACGAGAGTAACCGACATAGCCCGATGAATTGCAACACTGAAGTGGCAATGGGCTGGACACATTGCCCGTAGGACCGATGCTCGATGGGGCCGACGGGTTCTCGAGTGGCGACCACGCACCGGAAGACGTAGCGTGGGTAGGCCCCCGACAAGGTGGACCGACGACCTGGTGAAGGTCGCGGGAAACCGCTGGATGCGGGAGGCGCAGGACCGGTCGTCGTGGAGAACCTTGGGGGAGGCCTATGTCCAGCAGTGGACGTCTTTCGGCTGAAATGATGATGATGATGAAACACAGGACCAAATATAATACAAAATTTTACGTAATCATCATAGTACCAATACAAATGAATTTTGAAATAATCTTTTTTTCCCGCGAATTATTATTATTAATATTTTTTTTTATTAATATATAAACCAGCGCTTGACCGCAATCCCGCCTGATGGTAAGCAGTGACGCAATCGTTGATGGTAAAGCGCACTAGTTTATTAAGAGCCTATTCACTCTAGCCTTGAAGACACTCAAATTGTAGTCCGACGGAAACACTGCCGCCGGCAGATTGTTCCAGTCCCTCGATGTACGCGGTATAAAGGACGAGGCGAAACGCTTCGTCCGGATCGTAGAGGTGTTAACAACATAAGGGTGGAAACTCGCCGTACGACGGGTCGTCCGATGGTGGAACGGAGATGGGGGAATTAAATCGTGCAATTCCCTCGCACACTCCCCAAAATGTATCCTATAGAACACCGAAAGGCTGGCTACTCTACGCCTGTGCTCTAGGCTTTGGAGACCAACTCGAGTTAAATCAGGGTCACCAATCAGCCTCTTCGCACGCCTCTCCACTGAATCCAAAGTGGCCAGGTGACACTTAGCAGCACCAGCCCAAATGTGGCTGCAGTACTCCACACACGAACGGACCTGTGCTTTGTACAACTTTAGAAGCTGCCCTGGTGTGAAGTACTGCCGGACCTTTGCGATTACACCAAGTTTTCTGACAGCCACCTTGGCCTTGGACTCAATGAACCGCCCAAAGTTTAGGTTCGAGGAAATCTCAATACCCAAAAGCTGAAGGCGGTCGGTACACTCCAAGGATACATTCCGAAAAGTAGGAGCCAAGGTGAACGGGCTCCTTTTGGCGGTGAAAAGACACGCCTGCGTTTTGGCGGCATTGAATGCTACATGATTGGCATTGCCCCATTCGGAGACTGCCTGAAGTGCAACACTCGTTCGCTCTACTATGGCCTCTCTTTCGGACCGGATTGATTCCCTACTAGCCCGTGCATCCGGCAGGTATCTCTCCACAACTGTGCTGTCATCTGCATATGGGTATGCAGATGACAGCACAGTTGATGCATCAGATGATACAGCAGATGGCGAATAGCGATGCGACCAAGTGCCAGTAGCGCACATTTATTAAGTTACCTCTTTTTGCAAAATAATATTTATTTTTTTAGGGGGATTTTTTTTTTAAGTTTAGCCCGGTTTTGTATGCATTAGTAGAATCAGTTATCGATACCTAACAACACCTTCACGGGTCGGACAGGGTTTTCTTAACATACTGTATATACTTAATAATATATCTTGAGCATTGGTATGTAATTTTTTTATTAATATGTATGGTATTGTGTCCAAACCAAGAAACTTATATCTAAAGTGGAGCCCTTGCATAAGTCCCTTTTTTAAAAGAAGACTCTATTGCAAGAACAATAAGGTCTATCGAAAATAAAATCTTATTTGAAGAGAACACGGTCCGAGGGAGAAAGCGTTCCGGTAGCCCTCTGTCTCTTTCTAAATGATACCCGTATAAAATATAATTCAGGATATTAAATTTAATTGATGTGAGCATAAAAAAATAATAAGTCATATATATTCATTTATGGATAGATATTTTTATATTGTTTTTATATTGCTCATATAATAATCTAGTAAACATAAGTTTTTTTTTGGGACAAAACCCGCCTCACTTTTTCCCACCCACTGCAACTGCTGAAGCCAGAATCAACAGTGGAGACTAGGGATGGTACGGAGCTTCGGTTCCGGTTCCGTTAAGTCGGAACTTCCGATTACTATTATACTGTTACGAATGCACCTTATGTCGAGGGCATAAGGTTCAATATCGCTTGACATGCAGTGTGTAACTTTTAAGATCTATAACTCGAGATCTAGACATCGTATAGGTGTAATATAAAAACGCATTCCTAGACTTAAGGTGGCCTATCGAATGGTACAGGTTTTATCAATTTTGTCAACTAAGTGACGACATCGAAATTTCTAGAAACCTGTTTCCGGGAATTACCGTAGGTACCTACTGAATGTACTCGAAGTTATGCGCTATTATTATTACGTCTAGACGATTCTGGAATGTTCGATCAGCTGGCCTATATATAGCGCCGTGACGCCGGCACCGAGTCAGTCTACACTTGACTACCGAGACGAAACAGCGACATTTAAGAAGCGATCTTTGAGAATACCTACTGTGACAACTGTAACGAGAACATTGAGTACTACGTGAAGAAACATCTGTAGTGTTGTTGTGTGTTTACAACACGGACTTCGTGGACGTAAGTGAAGACTTCGGTGCAACGTCAGCAACATTCTACTTGTCTTTGGCTACAATCGACTGTACCTTCGTTGCCAATAAACTTCGTAACCCTTAACCGGTATTTTAGTACCCCTAGCCCGTAACAATTGGTGTCAGAAGCGGAATGCCGGTCACGCCAAGGGAAGACTAAAGAGTTCGCACGCGACGACAAGCAGCGATGGATTTGGCGCGTCAAGAGGAAGAATCGCTTAGTGTCCCTGCACCCATAGACGATGCGGCCGTCGTAACACCGACGAATGTGAGTGCGCCTAGTACCACCACTATTCCCGGAACCAGCGGATGCGATTTATCGGCATTACTGGCTCACTTGACGGCGCAAATAAGGCTGAGCATAGCAGAATCCCAGGCAGAAACCCAGGCACAGATAAAACAATCCCAGGCAGAAACCCAGGCAAAAATAGATAAATCCCAGGCAGAAACCCAGGCACAAATCATTAAAAGTGTAGCAGAATCCCAGGCAAAATCCCAGCAATTAGTATTAGAACTTAATGAAAAGTGGGAAACAACCAAAGAAGAGGTCAACGAGCTTAAAATAAAAACAGCACAACAAGATGCCCGCATGGACCAGCAAGAAGCTCGTATAGAGAAATTAGACAATACGATCATGGAGTTTGGGAAAGAAATAGAAAGAGTACAAAAAGGAGGTATTAGAGGTGTGATACCTGTACCTAGTGCTTTGCCGACATTCCAAGTACCTCACTTTGACGGAACAACGTCATGGGTGGCCTTCCGCCTTCAATTCGAAAAGGTCGCGAAAGGCAACAACTGGGACGACGATCAAGCGGTAACCGCTCTTACGCTTGCTCTGCGTGGTGATGCGGTACAAATCCTCGAAAACATTTCCGGCGATTGTAATACCCTAGCCTGTTTGTCGGAAGCGTTAGAGTCTAGATACGGGGAGAAACACCTCGAACATGTCTACAGGGCTCAACTCCGCGACCGCACACAGAAGAGCAATGAAGGTTTGCAACAATGGGCTACGGAAATAGAGCGCATCGTTCGAAGGGCGTATGCATCAACACCGGGACTAATTGATACTACTACGGTACAAGCGTTTACTGATGGGATTCGAGATGCAGAAGTCAGGGCTGCAGTTCGTCTGGGTCACCACCAGACTCTGAAGGCAGCCTTGACACACGCTTTAGAGGTGGAAGCTGTACGTCAAGATGGCCGACAACATCATCGTATCCGTGAGGTAACCGCACCAATAAAAAGCCGACAAGGACCAACCTGCTATGAGTGCGGCGAAAAGGGGCATATTCGTATCAATTGTCCGAGGAAGTCTAAGGGAAGAAGTACTTCTGGGACACAGGTGGAACCCGAGGATTTAAATTAAGAACAGCCAGGGCTAAGGGGCGAGTACTGGCTGGTCGACGTGAAGCCCCCATTATAACAGTATCACAAGTGGGTGACGGAAACAGTCTTATTATAGAAGGAGAACTGAATGGTAAGTCATGCAGTTTCACATTGGATACTGGTGCATCAAGAACTATTGCACGACCGGATCTATTTCCTCGGACCATAGCATGGAAAAGAGGGTCTTCACAATGCCGATTACAAACCGCCACCGGCCAACCAGTGCTCGTCCTTGGTGAAACGAATGTGACCTTGAAAATGGGTGATAAGACATTCACGCACCCTGTTTTAGTAGCGAATATTACAGATGATTGCATAATAGGACTGGACTTTTTGAAGAAACAGCAGTGCGTCCTGAATGCGGCAAAAGGGGTATTGAGTTTTCCAGAACAAGAAGTATTTCTTCAAGGTGGAAAACAAGGACCTGTGTACTGTTTAAGGAGAACGATATTACCACCAAGATCAGAAACCTTAGTTGATATTAGACTATCACCAATAGGATGCCGTAAACGTTGCATTATAATAGAAGATTCTGAAAATCACCCAGACTGGATAACAGCAAGGACACTGATGATGATTTCCGATAAACCAAAAGTACGCATCATCAATGTTAGTAACAAAGAAATAATTCTTGAAAAGAATTGCATGGTGGGTGTGTGCGATCACGTAGCATCTTTGAGAAAAACAGAGGTGCACGAAAAGGAACGTGATAAGAAGTGGCAGGAACACGTATCGACACTACTCGAAAATTGTAAGGGCAATTTAAACAAGTTCGAAACTCACAAAGTTAAACAACTGTTACATAACTTCCATGACATCTTCTCGAAGACCGACGGTGACGTGGGAAGGACCGGGCTAGTCAAACACCATATAGATACGGGTGATACACAGCCGATAAGACAGAGACCACGTCGTATCCCCTTTGCAAGAGAACAGGAAGTCACGGAAATGTTAAGAGATATGGAGAAAAATCGGATTATCGAAGCATCTACCAGCCCTTGGTCATCTCCAGTTGTCCTAGTCAAGAAAAAGGATGGCAGTACAAGGTTTTGCGTTGACTACAGGATGTTGAACGATGCCACGAAAAAGGACAGTTATCCTCTGCCACGTATAGATGACACTTTGGACTTGCTAAGTGGCATGAAATGGTTCTCCACAGTTGACCTCAAAAGTGGATACTGGCAGGTGGAAATCTGTCAGCAGGATAAAGAAAAGACCGCTTTCTCCACTGGTCCTGGGAACGGTCTCTGGCAATTCAATGTTATGCCTTTTGGACTGTGCAATGCTCCAGCTACATTCGAGCGCCTAATGGAGCGCATTTTGGTGGGGTTGCTTGGTGATGCATGCCTGGTCTATTTGGATGACATCATCATTATGGGACGAAGCTTCGAAGAGCACCTACGGAATTTGGAGAAAGTATTCCAAAAACTGCGTGAAGCAAATTTAAAACTCAGTCCTAGTAAGTGTACTCTATTCCAGAAAGAGGTTGGATACTTAGGACACATTATTTCGGCGCAAGGAATTCGAAAGACCCTGAAAAAATAAAAGCCGTGTCGAAGTGGCCTACCCCTCGTAACAAAACTGAGGTACGCTCTTTCTTGGGTCTGTGTGCATATTACCGTCGGTTTGTGAAGAATTTCTCCGAGTTAGCGAAACCATTGCATCGTTTAACAGAGGAAAAGTGTCAATTTCAATGGAACTCTGACTGCGAACAGGCATTTGCGGTACTGAAAACTCACTTGTGTGAGGCTCCTGTATTAGGTTACCCTAGTAGGGAAGGCCGATTTTTGATAGACACAGATGCCAGCAATGTTGGTATTGGAGGAGTTCTCTCTCAAACACAAGGAGATCGGCAGGTCGTTATTGCATATTTCAGCAAATGTCTTTCCAAGCCAGAAAGAAATTACTGTGTTACCCGCCGAGAACTTCTAGCCGTTGTTAAGACCTTACAACACTTCAAGAAATATTTGATTGGGAGACAGTTTACACTTCGCACCGATCACGCTGCCTTACAGTGGTTGCTTCAGTTCAAAGACCCAGAAGGACAAGTAGCAAGGTGGATAGAGCAGCTGCAAGAATTTGACTTTGTCACTGAACATCGAAAAGGCAAGTCACACAATAATGCTGATGCTTTATCTAGACGGCCTTGCGAAGAATCTTGCCGACATTGTGCCAAACAGGAAAATAAAGAGAACGTAAGGATTATCCAGGTGAACGCTTTGGATGAAGACTGGGATAATCGATCATTGGAAGAGGCACAAAAGGAAGATAGTGACTTGAAGACAGTAATCGAATGGAAGAAACGTGGGCAGAGGCCCGCTTGGAGTGAAATATCAGCGCTTAGCCCAACAGCAAAAAGTTACTGGGCTCAATGGGACAGCCTGATAATTGATAATGGAGTTCTGAAGAGAAAATGGGAATCACCTAGTGGACAGGAGGTCGCCTTACAGATAGTTGTCCCCTGTGATAAAGTCGCATCAGTGCTAAAGCAGGTGCACGACGGAGTATCCGGAGGACATCTAGGAGTGAAGAAAACCTTGGAGAAGGTGAGAAAAAGATTCTATTGGGTGCATTGCCGCGAAGACGTAGAGGACTGGTGTAGGAAATGTGTAGCCTGCTCCTCAGTAAAGGGACCGCAAACAAGAGCCAGAGGTCGGCTGAAAGTGTACAATGTTGGTGCACCATGGGAAAGAGTTGCTGTCGATATAGCTGGGCCATTCCCTATCACTGAAGAAGGGAATAGGTATATCATCGTCATGCAAGACTATTTCAGCAAATGGCCAGAAGCTTTTGCAGTACCCAACCAAGAAGCTCATACCGTCGCCAAAAAGCTAGTTCACGAGGTGTTCTGTCGATTTGGCGTTCCCTTGGAGTTACACTCTGACCAGGGTAGAAACTTCGAGTCTTCGCTATTTCAAGAGGTTTGCCAACTACTCGGGATACATAAGACTCGTACAACACCATATCACCCTCAGTCAGATGGAATGGTCGAAAGATTTAACCAGACGCTAGAGAATCATTTGGCCAAAGTAGTGGAAGAACACCAGAGGGACTGGGACCAATACATTCCACTCTTCTTAATGTCATACCGCTCTGCAACACATGATAGCACAAATTGTACACCGGCGAAAGTCAACTTCGGCCGAGAAATTAGACTACCCATAGATGCACTAACCGGAACACCCCCCGATACCCCTATCCTAGCTGTCGACTATGTGGCCGACCTGCGGCGTAAGCTCGATAGAATACATGAGCTAGTGAGAGCGAGCGGTCTGAAAACCAGCGAGAAAATGAAGATCCGATACGACCGCAAAGCTAACGTGCCCGGATTTGAAGAGGGAACTTTGGTATGGTTACATAATCCCATTAGGAGAAAAGGAAAGAGTCCGAAGTTCCAAGCCAAATGGGAGGGTCCGTACACGATAGTAACCAGGATAAACGATGTCACCTACCGCATAAAGAAAGGACCTAGAGGGAAGCTGAAGATCGTACACGTAGACCGCCTAGCTCGCTATTACGGATCAAATCATGCTCGGGACGAGCACGACTAAGAAGGGGGCAATGTTACGAATGCACCTTATGTCGAGGGCATAAGGTTCAATATCGCTTGACATGCAGTGTGTAACTTTTAAGATCTATAACTCGAGATCTAGACATCGTATAGGTGTAATATAAAAACGCATTCCTAGACTTAAGGTGGCCTATCGAATGGTACAGGTTTTATCAATTTTGTCAACTAAGTGACGACATCGAAATTTCTAGAAACCTGTTTCCGGGAATTACCGTAGGTACCTACTGAATGTACTCGAAGTTATGCGCTATTATTATTACGTCTAGACGATTCTGGAATGTTCGATCAGCTGGCCTATATATAGCGCCGTGACGCCGGCACCGAGTCAGTCTACACTTGACTACCGAGACGAAACAGCGACATTTAAGAAGCGATCTTTGAGAATACCTACTGCGACAACTGTAACGAGAACATTGAGTACTACGTGAAGAAACATCTGTAGTGTTGTTGTGTGTTTACAACACGGACTTCGTGGACGTAAGTGAAGACTTCGGTGCAACGTCAGCAACATTCTACTTGTCATTGGCTACAATCGACTGTACCTTCGTTGCCAATAAACTTCGTAACCCTTAACCGGTATTTTAGTACCCCTAGCCTGTAACAATACTTTCGGTTCCGACTCCGGCTCCGACATTTTTTAATCGGAGGTGTGAATCGGAGGTCGAAGCATAGATAGCGGGCGAGTGCGGCGGCGTGTGCCGACCGACTACCCTATTATAGGGTAGTCGGTCGTCCCTATTATAGACAGAGTACATTATACTATAGGGTCCCTATAGTATAATGTACTCTGTGCGACCGACTGTTATGATTCGACAATCGACAGGTTCATACGCGTCGCGCGGGGAATCGCCCCTCCCCCGAGTCCGCGCACTCTATTGTCAATTATTTTTTCACTTGTTAACGCACACGACAGCACGACACGTTCATTGGTTAAATAGATATTTGTTTTGATTTTTGCGGCTTATTATCAATAAAATAATAATAATAAAAGTGATCTGTTTTTGTGTTGGACAATGAAACCTAAATCAAGTTGTATTTGGAACTACTTCATTCAAGTTAATTCGGATTCGGCAAAGTGTAAACTGTGTATGAAGACGTATTCAAGAAAGGGAAGTACGACAACGTCTTTAAAAAGCCATTTGAAGTCTGTCCATGCCACTGAATATGAAGAATTAATAAAGTTAGAAATTTAATTACTAATTGATGATTAGTATATGCTACTTCGGGTTTAAATTCATTCTATTTAAACTTGTTGTTTATATGCCAATTTTGTTCATTTTTTATATTTTATCATAAAACATAAAACTTTTATGTTACTGCTTCCGATTCCGATTCCGACTCCGGTTCCGATTCCGATAAAGCAAATTTAAAAACTCCGATTCCGGCTTCGGTTCCGATAAAACTGCTTCCGTTACATCCCTGGTGGAGACCGCCAGAAAAACGCCGAGCAATGAAGCTCGACGAGTCCCGGAGAAACGATTCAACTGTCTTGGATCCCGCAACGAAATTAATCAGAAAAGAATAGCGGAGGAGTAAGAAAAACATAGGTTCTTGATAACTGCGTATTTATGTACTCCATAGATAAAATTTATAACGATTAGTAGTAATTGGCGCCTTCTTCTCGCAAGATTCCAACTACCCGATCGAGGTTCTGGTCAATGTTAACATCGACTGTGGTTTACAAGGCTGCGAATCGGATTTCCAGTTTTAGCTAGAATGCTTCAGATCGAGCAATGGTTCGGTTCAGGTTGGGTCGGAGCGTGGAGCTCATCAGACGGAGACGTTCAAGGTTGCAGTTGATATTCAGAGTGCTTCGAACTAATCGGTGATCATTTCCGGTTTTAAACATGTTGATCACGGAGACATCTCTGAATATCCGCCTTTTGTCCGTCATGATGAAGTAGATCTCATTTTTCGTCATAGCGTCGGGCTCTGCCACGTCCACTATCGCTGGGGCCGTTTCTTGAACAACGAATTCATCAATAAAAGACCCTCTTTTTCAAGAAAGTCGACGAGCATTTGCCCCCTACGATTTCTGATACAGAAACCATGTGATGCTACTACCGATTTATCGACGATATGGTGTTTGTTTGTAGGGTGACCATAAATTTATTTTATTTATTTAAAGGTACATGGATTTTGTACAGAAAATATTACACGTCTTAGACGTATTACACGTCTCAGACGTGTAAGATTTTCTTGCAGACTACCTAGTAATAAGCGAGGAAGAAAGAGTGGCATGAAGTTATACAAGTAGAACTACCAAACTGTTGTTTGCAGTGTCCATTTTAGACCAGAAAATATCGTTAAGTAAACATGTTCCTACTTCATAACTTAAAAAATTGCCATCCCGTCAGTATTCCCTGGGGTAAATTAGTATTATGCTTAATACTAACGGACGCAATGTCAAACATTATAAGTTAACTAGCTTCTTTCCGCGACTTCGTCCGCGTTTAAATCCTAACTTTTAAACCTCGGGTTAACCCCTTAGGGGATGAATTTCCAAAAATTATTTCATATTGAGTTTGTAAGTATGGAGCAGTGGGCACAAAATGTAGGTCGTAGGTTCGAACCCCACCAGGCGCTCTACTTTTGTGTAAATTATTTTATCACTGCTGCTCTCAAAATGGTGAAGGAAAACACCGTGAGGAAACCAGCACGTTCTAGAAGCAAACCTTCGAAGACATGTGACATCTACCAACCCACACTGGGCCCGCGTGGTTGATTATGGCCTCCCTTTCACCTAGAGGAGGCCTGTATCCGAGAAGTGTGAAATTTGGTTTCAGAGAAGTATTTAATTACTATCGCCAACACTTTGATTGTGGTGACATCTGTACTTTCATCGATTACAATCGAATATACTTACTGGTTTGCCTGACGGAGATACAATACGAAGTATATCTTCAATCATACCTTTTTCAAATTCGGGTCCTAAAACGTTATAGGTAATAGTTGCTGCTTTGGTTCTCTTGCAGGAAAATTCTTTTGCAATTTCAGAGTCAGGTAAACATTTCTCTAGAACATCACTAGGATGGTCCATAGCTCTAAAAGGGATGTTGTGTTCTGAAAGAAAACCGCATAAACGCAGCTCCGCTTCCTTGACTTCGTTTTTCAGTGGTGCCATTTTGAAAAATGTGTCAACCTGGAAACAAGTAAAAACAAAATTATACAATGGCAATTATACAAATTAAACAAAACACAGGCGTATCTTTGCGCCGCCAAAAGGAGCCCTTTCACCTAGACTCCTGTTTTCGAAATGTATCCTTGGCTTTTGGGAGTTGAGATTTCCTCGAACCTAAACTTTGGGCGGTTCATTGTGTCCAAGGCCAAGGTGCCTGCCAGGAAACTTGGCGTTATCGCAAAGAACCGGCAGTACTTCACACCACGGCAGCTTCTAACGTTGTACAAAGCATAGGTCCGTTCATGTGCTGCAGCCACATTTGAGCTGGTGCTGCTAAGTGTCATCTGCCCCCCTTAGATTCAGTGGAGAGGCGTGCGAAGAGGCTGATTGGTGACCCTGATTTAATTCGAGAGGGTCTCCAAAGCCTATAGTAAAGGCCTAGAGTATTCAGCCTTTCGGTGTTCTATAGGATGCATTTTGGGGAGTGTGCGAGGGAATTGCATGATTTATTTCCCCCATTTCCGTTCCACCATCGGACGACCCGTCGTGCGGTGACTTTTCAACCTTACGTTATTAACACCACTACGATCCGGACGAAGCGTTTCGCTTCCTCCTTTATACCGCGTATATCGAGGGACTGGAATAATTTGCCAACGGCGGTGTTTCCGTCGGACTACAATTTGAGTGTCTTGGCTAGAGTGAATAGGCTCTTAATAAACTAGTGCGCTTTACCATCAACGATTGCCTCACTACTTACCATCAGGCGGGATTGCGGTCAAGAGCTAGTTTATAATTTATAAAAAAAATACGCCTCCCGCATCCAACGGTTTCCCGGAACCTTCATCAGGTTTCGGTCTACCTTGTCGGGGACCTACCAACGCTGCGTCTTCCAGTGCGAGAACTCGTCGCCACTCGAGAACTCGTCGGTCCCATCGGGCATCGGTCCTACGGGCAATGTGCCCGTTCCACTGCCACTTTGGCGTTGCAATCTTCGGGCTATGTCGGTTACTCTCGTTCCTCCTCATTCCTGAGTCGATCACGCAGCGAAAACTGAAGCACAGCCCTCTCCATTGCACTTTGAGTGACCTTGAGCCTTCTTATAAGGCCCATTGTTAGCGACGACGTCTCAATTCCAATTTGATATTCGCTTTTAAGTATTTTTGATATGAAATTATATTAAACAGCAATTTTTTTTTTAATCGATACTGGAACCGTTCACGAACCCGTACATTACCCGTGTTTCGCAATTACAACTAAACCCATAGGTAACAAAGATAATTTACCAAAATTACAACAACTAAGCCACACCTGTAAACAGATCCCGTTTATAGTCTGTTCTATTGGCTACCTCTGGGAGCATTTTGTTACACAAAATGGCTGCAACGTTTGCACATTTAGACAATATTGGTTGCAAATGGCTGGTGGTATGTTTGTGCAGTGCACACTACAGCGGATTTCATATGGTTTACTAATTGCTTGCGCGGCTTCATTGTTTACCATGATGCTCCTAAACAGTTCAAGAAATCCTTGTTTAACTGTCTATTTACACATACACACATATACATATACAGGGTCGCAGAGTGACATCGATAACAAAACTGTCACTATGATCTCAGAGGATGATATTTTTTTTTATTTAAACATTTCTTTTTTTTAGAGATTCTAGAATACTAGAGGCAATATGTTTATAATTTAAAAATATGTCAAGTGCAAGTCGAACTCACAAGTATGAAGGTATGAAGGTTTCCGTAGGTACATACAGCTCCGCAGAAATCTCACCCCCTACGATGTTTACGTGCGCGCCATCTCTGAGACATCAATAAAAGTACTAAGATATTCCAACTAGAAACAAAATACTGACGGTGCTTGCGCTCATGCAAGCGACCGCTAGGTAATTTCCATCGCATCTTGGTATTTACGTCGTGCACCCTACCTATAGATATTTTTAAACTTCTAAACTTGTTCCGCAAATATTATATTTTTTTTTAGATATTTCTAAAAACTCACAATAGAATTTTAAAATTTAATAAAATTTATCACCTGAAGAAAGAATCGAACCTGGTTACTTATACCCAGAAGCCAAACTGCTATACCGCTGCGCCATTCAGTTGCTTAACAAAGTGGTGCGATACATTGTTATGTTTATAAATAATCCATCATGAGCCATCCCATCATTCATGTCGACCGTGTCGATGTCGACCTCCTGAGGTCCCCCACATATATATAATATGTGGGGACGTCAGGAGGCGGGGCCGAAGTTCCGGATAGTTGAGTTTACGCCGTTACATCCATCCTACGACTTCACACGCCCTTGGGTGAACAATCTGTGGACAATCATAAAAGTGCCCACTTCCCGCTCGGTCGTCCTAATCGCTTTAAATCGAACTCCATCACAGTCGTCTACAACCACGCAATCTAGTGGTACGGACGACAGCAGGCTACCCGAATCAGTAAAAAAATCCTAATCTCCCTTGAGCCTTAATACTTAATTGATAAAGTTGAAATCTGACAGACTGTAGTAGCTTGATGTGCTGTCGTCTGTTCATCGATTGTTGCCACACAGGCTTATGCCACACAGGCTACCGCCACACGGGCTATTGCCACATACGCTAGTGCCACAAAGGCTATTGCCATTCTGACTCTATTGTGGGTATTTCCAGGAACACGTTAGGGTCAGAATAACATAGCGTTTAATTACAATGACTATTAGAAAACAAAACAATTTTAATCAAGTTAACAACTCAAATACAAAAGGTTCCTCCAAGCCTCATAATTATCAAATCATATTCATAATTATCAAAAAGAAAACACAGAATGACCCGGCAGTAGCTAGTGACAATTAATTATTGATACCCATATCGTCATCACCTCAGGTAATAAGACCAAATCTAGAGTCCGCGACTCCCAGATCAATACATGACCGTACAACCAATACTTAGTCGCTCGCTATGGCAAACACAACTCCAGACGGTGTTACCATAAGTTTCATGGTGTAACCCGCTCTTAATCTTGCTTCCTGAACGGCTGTCTGAAATGTCACCACTTCCCCGAAGTCTGGAAGGAAGCGACTGTGATCGTTCTTAAGAAGCCAGGAAGGGACGATTAGAGCACCCCAAAGGCGTACAGACCAATCGGCCTCTTGCCAATACTCGGCAAAATTTACGAGAAGATGATAGTGGCCCGCCTCAAGTACCATCTGATCCCAAGGATGAGTACTCGACAGTATGGATTCATGCTGCAGAGGAGCACGGAGGACTCCCTCTATACGCTAGTGAAACATATACGCAGTAAGCTGGAGCTTAAGAAAGTAATAGTCGTGGTTTCATTGGATATAGAGGGAGCCTTCGACAGCACATGGTGGCCAGTCATAAGAGTCCGTCTGTCTGAGGAAAAATGTAAAATCGGCTTGAGGAGGGTCATTGTCAGCTATCTTCAAAACAGGAGAGTCAAGGTCAAATACGCGGGTGAAGAGTTCTGCAAAGCCACAAGTAAGGGGTGTGTCCAGGGATCCATAGGGGGATCAATATTATGTAACCTTTTGCTGGATCCACTTCTAAAGAGCTTAAACCAATGCAATGGTTATAACCCGCAAACTAAAATTTGATACACCACACCTGAGCATGGGCGGGATCGGCATTGCCATGTCCAAAGAGATCAAAATCCTGGGTCACCATCGATGAAAAGCTAACATTTAATACACACGTCGCCAGCATATGCAGAAAGGCAATAGGAATCCACAAGCAGTTAACCAAGGCCGCAAAAACGAGCTGGGGACTTTATCCTGAAATCATAAGCCATATGTGGCCGCCGTGGAACCAATCATCCTGTACGCAGCCAGCATATGGGCTCCGGCCGCTAGAAAGCTGGAAGTCATAAAGCAGTTGGGAACAGTTCAGCGCGGTATTGCACTGAAGCTGTATAAGGCATACCGGACGGTCTCTTTAAATTCTGCGCTGGTGCTGGCTGGTATACTACCCCTTGCGATGCTGCCTCGTGAACCCGGAGGGGGTTTACGAGGCAGCATCGTTATATGAAGCCAGGAGGGGGGTGCCTGAGCCGGAACTCGGTGGTAGACTGGTCGAGCTGACTGCTTCGGCAATGGAGGCCCCACACCCCGCTGAGCCCAGCAACTTGATGCCCAGAACGAATTTGAGATTCGTATCTTTACGGACGGGAGCAGGATTGGGGACAAGGTTGGTGCGGCGCTCGCCATATGGAGTAATGACGTCGAAACCGAAGTCCTCAAACCGGCTCTCCCATATTACTCCACCGTTTACCAGGCTGAGCTTCTGGTGATATGCGTTGCAACTAGGGAAATTCTGAAACATAGCATCCGTTCAAACCATTCAAAACTACGACCGACACCATCCGCTGGCAGTAGAGGCAAGGGCAAACTTGAGATCATTGTCCATCCAAAACAGGGCCATTACCTTGTTTTGGATCAAAGCTCACGCAGGGTTGGCAGGGAATGAAAGGGCCGACGAATTAGTCAAGAGAGCCGCCGAAGGTTCCAGGCGAAAGCTCGACTAAGACTTGTGTCCGGTTTCATACGCCAAGAGATGCAGAGAAGAAACGGTGCCACATATATTGTTCGACTGTTCCGTCATTGACAGAGAGAGACTAGAGGCCGAGCACTTACTAAATACCACACTTGATGTCGAAAATATTTGTAAAATAATAGCGGGCAAAAATAGAGGAATCCTATTAGAATACTGCGTAAAAATATGCGAGAGAGTTATAAAATAAAAATATAAATGGATAAGCAAAAAATGTTTACACAATAGTATGTATAATATTCATGATAAGCATTTAAATAGTAGAATCTAAAATTTTAATGGAACCAATATTAAATAAGAAATAAATATTGAGTGGCCCGAACAAAAAGCAGTTATTAGAATAAGACTTAGAAACAGTAAGTAGTAGGCGTAGGAATGTATATTTAACTATAACTAGAAATAGATATGTAGGTAGTTTGATAAACTGTTAAACATACAGATAACAGAAGTAGTAGTAAACAAATCAAATCGACTAAAAACCCGCCACACTTTTCCCAACCACTGCAACTCCTGAAAGCCAGAATCAACAGTGGAGACCGACAGAAAAACGCCGAGCAATGAAGCTCGACGAGTCAATCAAATCGACTAGTTGTAAAATAGATATAAGGATAGAATAAGTTGATATGTAAAAGGAAAAATATATTAAAAATTCTTGTTCTATTTATTGTGTACACCCAGAATTTACAAATAAAAATAAATAATTAAAAGTAGAAAGCAGACAGACATCGTAGCTGGGAATCCCAAACAGTATGGACGAGAATGAGGAGGAATGATAGAAAGACTAAGAATGAGGCATGAAAGTACGAGAGGCATAAATGCAAGAACTGGAATGAAGGTGAAGCTTAGCATAGGCTCCGATTGTGTTGGAGGTAGCAGAATTAAAAAAAAGCCCGCTCATAATAAAATTTATAATTTATCCGAATACCAATCGATCAATCGACTTCAAAAATAGTACAGTAATTTACGGACAATTTATACTGATATAAAACAGATCATAGTATTCAAAATTAACCAGTCACGCAGCGTTATATTGATGGGGCCTACATTAGCGGTCGAAGATTCGTATCGCATTGGCGCGCAAAATATCCGTTGGTGGTGCGGCCGAGACGATGGATGAAGCAATGGCTTTGCATTATATGTCAGTAAATTATTATTTTAGACTAATATATTAATTATTAAGGAATCAGTCACAATAATCACAGATCAGTGTTTAGTTTAAACTTAGAGTTTATTATTCTTAGTTAATTCGAGCAGTAATCACAAATATACACACCGGATTCATAACGACCACAACCACCGTGAACCCATAATTCGCAAACCGCCATAGGGAGCGTTGTTGAAGTAGCTTGACAGTTTTGATCCTCTTCAAAATTTGCAGCAGCGCCCGTTTAATCAGCTTGATTTGATTTCATTTCATTTCATCATCATCATTTCAGTTGAACTATATATGCCACCAACTCTGAAATCATTAGCTGCAATTTCTCCCGTTTGGCTCTTGATGTAATCTTTTCCGAATAGCTCAACAATATCATATGGTGTTAAGGGTCTATTAGTTTCTTTGAAAAACAGACTAACTTCCTCATTATAGTAGGATTTTAAGGGTCCCATTAAAGTGCATTAAATTTGGAATATTCCAAATTAGGTATGTTCATTCTCGGTACTTCAAATTTACAACACACCATCCTAATCTAAAACTCTATGTCATATTTTTAATTCTAGAAATATTCAGAAATCATCGTAATATCTTAAAGTAACAAGGTCGCCCATCAGTTTAAATAATTACGACAAAGATTTAAAGTATAATAGGAAATAATTACCACTGATTACATTCTTACCGATAAAGTTTTCAAAGCAGACGTCGCGTTCCCTTGGGGCTGGTAGCTGAAATGTGAAAATGGCTTGTTTTTAGTACTCTATGGCATCGTATGTCGCATGACGTTATGTTTACGAAAAAAAAAACCTAGTTGGCGTGTATATGAATTTAGATATCGAAGTATTCCAAGTTACCTGCAGTATTCCGAATATACAGCACTAGGTATTAATTATAAATTACTAGCTTTCCGCCCGCGGCTTCGCCCGCGTTAACTTCGGTTATATTGCGCTTTTTAGATTTCTACCGGGAATATCAAATTTTTTCGGGATAAAAAGTACCCTATTATTTAATCCGGACTTCTAACTTTATGTCTGCAAAATTTGAAAGTAATCGGTTCAGGAGTTGCGGCGTGAAAGTGGTACAAACAAACTCACAATCCGATGTATAATATTAGTAAGGATATATTTGGTGTACACATATAAATATTCCAGTAATCTCCCTGTTTGTGTGATGTTTTTTTAGGACCAAAAGTAGCCTATGTTACTCTCCATCTTTTCAATTAACTGTATGCCAAAAATCAGGTTGATTGAATGCTTAGCTACGGCGTGAAGGAAGGACAAACAAACAAACAAACACACTTTCACATTTATAATATTAGTATGGATTATACAATTGTTAGTTACATGCGGGATTCTAACCCGCGACACGCAGCGCAACAGTTAATAGCTTAACCACTGCGCTAACCGTGCAGTCACTTATGTTACCATGAATTCAGAAAATGTTGTTTCTTACTTATAAGCGCACAACCAGAAAATTTAAACAAAGTCAAGCCCCTGGCTGGATGCCAGGAAACCCACAGAACAATACTTAATTTCATATTTAAAACAAAGTTCTTCAAACGTTTTTTGTGACATATTTTCTACAAATTTATACTAAAATCATATTACCATCAACGGCAGCCATCTTGGTTTAACCAGTAATTCAAAATGGCGGAGCGTGTAGAGCTGAATCTGAGTTTATAATAAATTTTATAACGTAGTTAAAACGTACGGACCGGGGTATTCGAGTTTACAAAGTAGTATGTATGATTTTGATTCAGTTTCTGTGTTAATATAATTTAAAAGTTATAAACATTCATGAGGATTTACCTTCTTCTTCTTCTTTTTCTTCTTCAGTCTATAGATGTCAGCTGCTGGACAAAGGCCTCCCCCAAGGCTTTCTACATCGGCTTCCCGCGACCTTCACCAGGTTATCGGTCTACCTTGTTGAGGGCCTCCCTACGCTGTGTCTTCCAGTACGTGGCCGCCACTCCAGAACCTTATTGCCTCATTGGTCAACGGTTCTAACTAATACTTTTTGGAAGTTTTAAGATACATCTACATTTCTCCAGTTATGTTATCAAATCAAATCCGAATGAATCATTTTGATTTCAAATTTACAACATTAATTTTTGTTTATGCGAAACCCGAAACACGTGTTTAAATTTCAAAAAGATATAATGAAAAACCACAAAGTTATGAGCTTGTTATTCTGCTTGGTTATCCCAACAAAAAAATGGTCAAAGCTCCGCTCGTGCGGGCGAGCGCGGTGCGTTGACCTCTGGCGTCAGCTGTGTTGCGCACGTAAGTACCACTCTGCAACATTTTGTAAATGTATTTGGCAAAAAAATTAAA
Organism: Sesamia inferens; assembly: GCA_037179545.1. Lineage (NCBI taxonomy): Eukaryota > Metazoa > Arthropoda > Insecta > Lepidoptera > Noctuidae > Sesamia > Sesamia inferens. Next base: position 2,137,382 of record CM073943.1, read on the forward strand.
CATGGTGTAAAAAATATTGAAATCTATTCAGTTGCTTATTCTGAACAAACTACATTCAGATTCCGTTTAAACAAAAAATAACGTTGTAGATACGCCATAAAATTAATGTAAACATATTAATCTTAAATAATAACAATCAAAATCAAAATCAATTTTATTTGTATAACATAGGTAGTGAATACAGTTCTTAAATTTAATAAACAATAATATAATATTATTCTATTATTGTTATTATTTAAGATTATATTATTATATTAATATTATATAATAATAATAATCTTGCTTCAGGCGTTACCGTCAACTAACATAGGGACTTTGCTTCATGAAGCCACTTTCCGGCTCGCTACTTGTATCTTGGCATCTTGGAACGCCCCTTGTGTGACACCGCATCACTGTCAATGCGGTGAAGGTGTTGACTGCCTCGGCTATCGCTTATCCTGCAGTAAAAGCCCAGGCCGGATAGCATGGCACGCTATTAATGATATCATCCGCCGTGCTCTTGTCACCAGCCATTGCCAGCTCTTGTGCCAGCTGTTTTAGAAACTAATGACTTGATAAGCGACGAAGGTAGGCCTTTGGTGTGGGACGCAGCGTGTGTCGATACCCTTGCACCATCTCATCTTCCAAATACAGTGAGCTGTGCTGCAGCGGCTGCTGCAAGTGCAGAAAACCTGAAACGGCGCTAAGACTCCAATCTCATTGGAACTTATATGTTTGAGCCGTTTGGGGTTGAAACACCGAGTGCACACCTACTATTTCGAGATATCACGAAGCGATTAGTCGACTCTTCACGTTACCAGAGGGCTAGGTAATTTTTTGGTCAAAGAATCAGCATCGCCATACAACGTGACAATGCTGCCAGCCTTTTGGGCACTTTTCTTCCTGCTGACAGCGATGCAAATCCCTCTTTTATTCCCTTTCTACTTTATAGACTTGTAGACACATAATATTTGGTATTTTTAAACTTCTGATTCTATATAAGTATTAGATATTAATAGTCTTTATAATAATAATACACAATTTATTCAACATAAAAAGTCTTCATCTTCATCATTTCAGCTGAAAGACGTCCACAAGGCCCCTGAAAATCTCCAGGACCACTGGTCCTGAGCCTCCGGCATCCAGCGGTTTCCTGCACCCTTCACCAGGTCTTCGGTCCACCTTGTGGGGAGCCTACCCACGCTGCGTCTTCTGGTGAGTGGTTGGTACTCAAGAACCCATCGCCCCCATCGGGCGTCAATCTTAAATTAAGTATTACAAAACAACAAAAAGTAGTAGATAATTTATTTTAGTTGGAATATTGATGCCACACTTCCTGTACAAATTCAGACTGAATCTAAATTTCTTTAGGGTTTCTTCGTAGAGCTGGCCAGTAGAAACAATACAACCGATCACCCACTGATTTGAATGTCTATAGAGTGAATCAGTACACAAAGTCCAAACAATGGTGTTGTTAGGACAAACTTTTTAACTAGGAACGTGGGGTGGCGCTCATTTGAATAATCCAGCGCTTCGGTGATCTGTTAGAGTCTATTAACGTCACTCATTTAGGATGTAACCGTTGGCCGGTCACGCGAGCTTGACTTATGATGTTTTGTTATGAATTATGAAGAATATTTTTGAAGAATAATTTTGAAGAATCATCATCATCATTATCAACCTTTTATCGTCCCACTGCTGGGCACAGGTCCACTCATACAGAGATGGATTGAGCGTAATGGCCACGCTTGCTTGAATAATAATTATGAAGAATAATTTTGACGGCACGGTTGGCGCAGTGGCTTAGTAATAGACTGCTGCGCTACATATCGAAGGTTCGATTCCCGTACGGAACAAATATTTGCATCACAAGAAGTTGTTCCACGTCAGACCGTTTGTATATGTGAGTACACCCACGATACAGGAGACAGTAGTCTAGAGAACTGATTTTTTAATTACATAAAATACGCGTGTTCCTGGGTCCGAAGGTTTCGGTAGAGGTGTAAGTTACTAGATACCAGTAAATAACAAGCTATTGCCCCCATGTCACACGTCAAACGATTGTTAAGAGGGAACTCTCGTGGTCTTTCTCTATACAAACGTATTCCGCTGTTTTCTTTCCGTGAATAATGCTTTTAGAGCAATTTTTTGTTTCTACAATTTTACACCGTGATTATACGTGCCCCTATTGTGTTGATTTTTTTCTAAAACTAAATTAATAAAAGAAATGCGATACTTCAAAATCGCGAAAAATAACTTATATTTACCGTGATGTTCAGATGACTATAACAAACGTTTAAATAAGTTTTTGACAAAAAAGAAAATAATAGAAGCATAGGTATACTTTTCCTCTAAATTTTGATATAAAAATAATTGAGATCTGTTGTGTTTTGAAAAAAAAAAAAAAAAAACAGTGGAATAGAAACGTCTTTTGGTCAACGTTTTTGGAGGTAAAATCAGCCTGAGTTGCAACTGTCCTTTTCGCACTTTACCGGGGGAGGTTGGAAGCAGCGTGACGGAATAGTTTTTTCAAATATCTATTTTCCAAATTCCTCGACACTAGAGTCCCCTCTTAAATCAAGAGTTACCTCTTAAAGATTTCAATTGAGGTAGATATATTATGGGCTAAGTTATTAGTCGGGCATTATTCAGCTAATGCTCGGTCTATCTAACTAAGTATTCATTTGTAGTATATTATTTATTATTATCAATTATCGGGTAGAGTAATAATCAAACAATAGTAATAATAAAAAATCAAGTATTTATTATTAAAATTTAAATAATCAGACTTCAGTTTTACTTAGATCAATTTACGGAAGGCTAAATTTAGAAACTATAGTCTATAGTAGTTTTAATGCAGTTTGGAAGTATTTCGCACTCGCTTTCACTCACATGTAAGTAGATATTGCGAGTAAGCGCGAGAAATGAGAATTTAATACTTCTCGGCGTGAGTAAGTTAAATAATAAAACTAACAATTTAAATGGAACTAAATAGAAATCACATCTCCGATTATTCAACTTAACATTTACTCTAAAGTTAAAAGAGTGTTAGTAATCAGTGTCATAGGTAATAGTTATTGTAAAAAATAGATTATTTATCCAATAAAGCTCTCAATCTTTGGACTTAATAAACAAAACATAATGTTGAAAACAAAAAAAAAAAACAAAGAACTACCTGTGTGTAATTTAGTACCTAACAAATTTAAAACTCAGTAGTTTTCACTAAGTACTCAAGTACTTAGTGTCTTAATAAAATCAAGTAAGCATAAAAAATTAAGTTAACAATTTCAAATAAAAAAAAAACTAACGAAATCGAATTTAAGTCACAGCTGTGGTCTCTACTTAAAATAAACTCAAAAATATTAACTCAGTAATCAAATCAGTCCCACTATCTGAATTTAAAACAAAATACTTGCTAATTTTTAGCAGGTACCTCAAACTTAACAATCAAAATCAAAAGTCATTTATTCAAATTAGGTTGAGAATCAGCACTTTTTGAACGTCAATATTACATAAGACAGTCCCCCAAAACGCCCACCCGTCGACACTTCCTAGTGCTTTCGCTGGGAAGAAGAAATGGCGGAAGAAACTGCCCAGCAGCACAGCTGTCTGTTCATTTAAAAAACACATGACTTTATACAATACTACGTATAGTGATGAACACGATAAAATACAACACCAATGAAATTATTTACCATATGTCGGCTACCACGCCAAAATACCAGCGAAGCAAAACAATATATACATATCTTCCCCTCGGACCGCGAAAGCGTTTAGACGTGCAATCCGTATAAGTTTATTTTTTAAATTTTTATTTATAATTAAATAGTTATTTTAAAATTAAAATTAATAGAAGTTGCAAAGGTACCAGGCGCGCATAAAGTTTGAAGAGTACGCAAAACGAAACTTGTCAGCTGCCCAACCTACGAGCGATAGCGATTAGCGAGTAACTTATTTATTGTTTACTTTGCTTTGTTTTGATTATTATTCGGATTAGACAAACTAATATGTCTAAAACGCCTCCAAATCAATACTCATCGCGTTCGGAATCTGATATCCTGAAGCTGCATGCAGACCAAGACCCAGTGGGAAATATAACCCAGAGAGCCAAACGCAAATGCCTTTCAGACGAAGTCAGTGGTGACGACCTGGATATGTTTAAATACGACATCAAGAAGATGATCAATGAAATGATTTGTAACCAGAACACCCGTTTGGACAAATTGGAAGATCATATAAAGCAAATAAAAAATCACTATGCGGATATTAAGGTCACAAATACTGATCTCGAAAAGGCAATGACAGTCGTCTCCGATCAACTACAGTCCCTTGAAATTAAAATCACGGGACTAGAAAAGCAACGTGGCTCCATGGCAATCCAGTTGGATAAGCTAGAAAACAAGTTGGAAATTCTTGACTATAACTTCATCAAAACCTCTATAGAATTACGTAATTTACCAAAAAGGCAGAATGAGACCAAGATAATGCTGTATGATACAATATCGCACCTCTCAAGACACCTAGGACTTGATGTGGAATCCTCTAGCATCCGTGATGTTACACGGCTACCCACAAAAAAGGAAAACGTAGCGTCTAGTTTATCAGTTGAGTTTTGCAATACCCTGCTGAAAACGAAATTTCTGGCTGCTGTTAAAGACTACAATAAACACAATCCCACAAACAAGATAAAATCAACCCACCTAAACTTAAAAAATGCACCGGAAACACCTATCTACATTACAGAGCTTCTAACTGCCAATACTAAAAGATTATTTTACCTTACTCGAAACTACGGTAAGATACACCAGTATAACTATTGCTGGACGTCAAACGGAAGAGTTATGCTTAAAAAGAATTCTGATAGCCAGACTATTGTAGTAAGGAGCGAAGAACAACTGAAGCAGCTGGCGGTAATCGTAAAACCATGACTACCTGCATTTAAGTATACCCAGCTATATTTTCTTATGTATCATTTGATTACTTTTGCGATTTCTTCTAATTGTTATGTTAAAACACTAAATACAAGCACCATCAACACTCACACACATAACTTTTCTCATCAAAACAGCATACCCTCAACACACATTGCTAACTCAACACCAACATATAACCCATTTACTATGTCATTACATCTCTTTACATCTAAATGCGTTCATACCCATCAACCTTTACCTAGCTACTTCAATATAATTAAAAGAATATTTTTAAACTTAGTGCCCCTAACCACTAGCCTTCCATACGTTCTTAAAATATATATCATCCTATTTACTCGCACCCGACTAACTATTCTTACCTTGCCAGTAAAATGACTACTAACATAAACAATCTAATTAACAGTATCGACGATCTGTCTATATCAACTACCTATACTTGCACACCTGAGGAAACTCTCTCCATCGTGAAATATCCTAATAATTTTATTAAAATCCTTTCACAAAACATTCGTTCCATAAATCATAATTTTTTAAACTTCCAAACACTTCTGCACCAAATTTCTTTTGATTGCGATCTTCTTGTTTTGACTGAATGTTGGCTGCCGTGTTCTAGCAATATTGTTATTCCGATTCTCAACAATTACTCGTCATTCATGACCACCAAACACCTCAATCAGAGTGATGGTGTAGTGGTGTACTCGAGATCGGACCTGTCTGTTACTTGTGAAGAGCCAGATTTTCTTCAATCCGCCTCTGGTCTTATTATAAAAATTAACTCAGACTTGGCGATAATCTGTATTTATCGGTCACCATCAATAGTTCATATAAATAACTTTCTCACAGCCCTTAACAGTATACTCACCTCGCTGCATTCATTTAAATCGGTAGTTCTAACAGGCGATTTAAACGTGGACATTAAACCTACCACATCGGACACGCGCTCCCAAGAATACCTAAATTGCCTCGCTTTTCACGGTTATCTCCCTGCTCATACCCTTCCAACCAAGGACGAAAACTGTTTGGATCATATCTTTCTCAAAACAACTTCACCCACGCAAACCTTTGTTTTAAGTTCCACAATAACCGATCACTCCTCTTCCTTACTTTGCATCTATAATAAACCTATACGTTCAGTCACAAACCACTCTATAACAAAAATTGACTATGATGGCCTTGACAAATCAATGTCACAACTGGATTTCACCCCTATACGTTTACGCAAAAGATCCAAATATGGCTACCGATAGCTTACTGAATTTATTGAAAGTATCAATTTCTGGAAATACCACAATTAAAAAAGTTTCTTCAAAAAAGAGAATCCTAAAACCATGGATCACATCTGGTTTGTTACGGTGCATAAGAAATAGGGACGCGCTACATAAGAAAGTTAAAAAATTCCCAGGAAATGAAGTTCTAAAAATTACGTATCTTCGATACAGAAACTACTGTATCCGTATTTTAAAGAAGGCTAAAAGAATCTATGATAAAGAGGCACTAGAAAAAGCTAGTAAAAACCCTAAAACACTATGGGACACTATTAAACGAGTAACTAACACTACTAAAACCAAAAGTACATCTGAACAATTACTTACCTTGTCACTCACACCTATTGAATCTTGTAACTCTGTAAATTCATTCTTTGTTAATATTGGCGAGAGCCTTGCGAATAATATTCGATCCAGTTCTACGCAACCTTTGACAGCCACTTTACCCACTTCTGAAATCTCTCCAACTTCGTCGTTCGTCCTTGAACCTATTGATATTGATGAAATTGCAGCAGTTATTCACTCATTGCGCTCTGATGCTGCAACTGGCTGGGATGGCATATCACCCTATATTCTGAAGAGATATTCAACGATCCTGGCACCTATACTATGCCATATTTTTAACCTCTGCTTCGATACTGCAATCTTTCCCTCTTCTTTTAAAAAGGCAATCATTTATCCAATCTACAAGGGAGGCGACGGGAACATGCCGAATAATTATCGACCTATAGCAATTCTAACTGCCTTATCCAAGATACTAGAACGTCTTATTAACAAAAGACTTGTAACCTACTTAGAACATCATAAACTAATATCAACACAACAATTTGGATTTCGCAAAAACAAGTCGACCTATGACGCAGTCCAGGAATTAACCAATAATATTGTGAAAAACTTAAACTCAAATAAAAAAGTCCTTACAATATTCTTGGACCTTGCAAAGGCCTTCGATACCGTCCCCGTTCGTTCTCTCTTATTGAAACTTGAAAGGATGGGTGTTAGGGGATCGCAACTTAATCTCTTTCAAAGCTACCTCACAAATCGCTCTCAGGTAGTAAAAATACGTCAGCATTGTAGCAATGAACTCCCCATCAAATGTGGTGTTCCACAAGGAAGTATTTTGGGTCCCACCTTATTTCTAGTTTTTATAAACGACTTATGCAATTTAGATATACCAAATGCTAAGGTAACATCATATGCAGACGACACTGCTATTACTTTTGTCGCGAATACATGGTCTGAACTCGAGGACAAGGCACAGCGTGGCTTTAATGTAGCGGTGTCCTGGCTTAATCTCCACAAGCTTACGCTTAATACTTCCAAAACAAAGTTGATTACATTCTCGGTCAGCACTACTACTCAACCAAGCCAAAGAATATCGGTTAGAGTTCACACCTGTAATTCGCAAACTCAAGTGTCTTGCCAATGTATACCCATATCTGCTACAGACGAAATCAAATACCTAGGCATAATCATAGATAGGAATCTTAAATTTAAATCTTATATTAACCTCCTCACTGGCAGAGTTCGTAAACTTATATATATTTTTAAAACACTTAGAGGCATTGCTAACCCTACTATCATACGTAATGTCTATTTTGCCTTATGTCTATCTATTATTACTTATTGTATTCCATGTTGGGGTGGTGCTGGAAAAACTATCCTTAAACCATTGGAAGTAGCGCATCGGGCTATTCTAAAAGTGGCTACCTTCCGTCCACTAATCTATCCTACTAATCAATTATACACAAATTGCAATGTCCTCAACGTCCGGCAACATTTTATTTTACAAACAATTTTACTGCAACACCGCATAACCCCCTATATTGAAATTACCAAACGCCGAAAAGATATAATATGCACCACATCAAAAACTCGCCTCACGTTTACTAAAAGATTTTTTTATTATTTAGGTCCGTACCTTTACAATGTAATTAACAAAACATGTCCAATTTATAGACTCTCCTATCATAATTGTAAAAAGGCTCTCCGCACATTCCTCCAAAGTAAAACATATGACGAAACAGAAAAATATTTAAATTAAAATGTAATGTTGTGGTATGACAAGTTTGTTACTTGTACCACACCCTTAAACATAGACACACACTAATCAAACCCACTCACACTATTACACAGCCACGCATGCTTTCGCAGCAGCTTGCTTACGCACACTTACTCATTCATACACTTATACATTCACCATACACGTCACACGCACACTCACACACATATAAACACACAAACAATATCTATTGTACAAAAATAATAATATTTGTTAAGCATTTTACGTAAGTTTAAGTTTTTTTTTTTTTTTTTTCTTTTTAAATAAAATTGTTACTATCCAACTCGAGGGGATAGGCACTGTTACTTCTTAATACAGGCTATTTCATAGCCTAGCAAGGAGAACAGTACGTCACCCATTTGATTGTCAGAAATGTAAAACTACCCACTATGTAAAAAATGTAAAATGTACTACAATCTGTTTTTCTATATAAATAAAGATTATTATTATTATTATATATATATTTAAATGAAAATGTAATTAACTAAAAACTTATTACTTAAATAATCAAACAATCAAATAAAACTTACCGCGTTTCGGTCTCCGATTGGTTAGCGCGCCTCACGTATTTGTTTCCGGCCTCGTTTTCATAATGCCCGGCAATAAATAGGTGAGTTTAGATTGCAGTTAATCACTGGGCCCAATATGGCTGGGCATTATTCATACTGCTCGGGCATTATGAATACTGCCCGCACTAATCACTTGGCCCATAACAGATATGTTTCAAAGCAGCCTGATTAAGTTCACAAGATAGAGTAGCGTAAAAGTGCACTGAAAATATTGAGTATTTGTAATTTTATTGTTTTAATTTGTTTGTAATTTTAATTGTAATCATAACGGTATTTTTGATTGACAGACTTTTACTGACTAAACGCACCCACGTTCTTTCATTTGCCTGTGCACCAGGGCCACGGTTTCTTTTTAACTAACCCACAGCCCTGGTCCAGGAGGCATCGGTTCTCATGGATCCTGTCACGGTGTGCTGACATCTATTTGAGGCGCGCGTGAAACACAACACGCCGTCGACCCGGGCCTGGTTTCAACATGAATGTTGTAATTATATAATTTGTAACAAAAATGATTTTTAAAGAGTGTGCGTGGCGATTCTTACTTGTTCTTCTTCAGAGAGATCTATGATTTGGAATGGGCGAATAGCTTCATTTTACTAACCAACCCTTTGATAATTCAGAAGTATCTGTGATTGGTTTATTTAAAATGAATGCTTTGATTTGATTTGATAAATCTAGTACAAACCACTAATTTAGTTTACACCGGGACAGTTCCTAATGTTACAAAGCACAGTTCCGATTGTGTGCTGCAAAATCATCATCATTATCATCTCAGCCACTTGAAGTACACTGCTGGACATAGGCCTCTCTCAAGGATTTCCAAAAAGAACGGTTGGACGCGGCCTGTATCCAGGGCTTCTCTGCGATTTTGTTCAGGTCATCCGACCACCTAGTCGGTGGGCATCCGACACTGCGCTTGCTGGTACGTGGTCGCCATTCAAGAGCCTTTCTGCCCCATCGGCCATCGGCTCTACGAGCTATGTGCTCCGCCCACTGTCACTTCAGAGAGCTAATCCGCAGGGCTATGTCGGCGATTTTAGTTCTTCTACGGATCTCCACATTCCTAATTCGATCACGTAAAGAAACACCTAGCTTAGCCCTCTCCATAGCTCTCTGTGCGACCTTGAGCTTTCTTATGAGGCACATAGTGAGGGACCACGTTTCTGATCCATATGTCATCACCGGTAAAACACATTGGTTTAAGACTTTTGTCTTTAGGCACTGAGGTATTTTGGATGAGAAGACACTACGAAAACTGCTGCAAAATGCCACCTGGCGACTTTGGATTCGGTGGAGTGGAGTGCGAAGAGCCTGATTGGCAACCCAGATTTGATTAAAAACGTTCTCTAAAGCCTGGAGCACAGGCGTAGAGTAGCCAGCCTGTAGGTATTCTATAGGATGAATTTTGAAGAGTTTGCGGGGAAATTTCGTGACTTAATTCCGCCATCTCCATTTCATCATGGAACGACCCATAGTACGGTGAGTATGCACCCTTACGTTGTTGACACAGGTACGATCCGGACGAAGCGTTTCGCCTCGTCTTTTATATTTGCGTACATCGAAGAACTGGAATATTTTGCCTGTTTTGCGGTCTTTCTATTTGACTACAATTTAGGTGTCTTCAAGGCTATGGAGTATAAATAGGCTCTTAATAAAGTGGCGCACTTTGCCATCAACGATTACATCATTACTTCCCATAGTCGGGATCGGGGCCAAGTACTAGTTTGTAATGTTAAAAAAAAATGTACTAAAATCTAAGGAAGGCCATAAGTATTAGTAAAGAATAAGAAGAAAGCTCTTCTTATTCTTTACTAATAGCTATGGCCTTTCCTTTTCAACCTGTAGAGATCCAGAGCAGAATAAAGGCCTCCCCCAAGGCTTTGCACAATGACCGGTCTTGTGCTGCCCGCATCCACCACCACCAGATCATCGGTCCACACCAGTTCCGTATGTCATCACTGCAAATACTCACTGGTCTAAGATTTTAGTCTTGAGACACTGTGATATCTTGGACGACGAGAATATGTGGCGTAGCTTCCCGTACGCTGCCCAGCCGAGCTGGATTCGACTAGACACCTCTTTCTCGAAGTTGGACCTACCTAGTTGGACTGTTTGTCTCGAAGAAGAAGACCTTATAATCACAGAAATAGTAATTGAAGAGATAGATTCTAAATATAGCAAAGGAAATTTCCTCCAATAATTACATTTTCTTGGCTAAAACTTAAGAACGCAACAAGTTACATCCTACCCTAACAGAAGTGTAGCGTAATTGACTTAAAACTCTTCTCAAGTAACTTTTCTCGGCGAGAGGCAAATTAAGATGGGTAATGGCCGGGAACCGATAGACTCCTATATATTCTGGTCGGGTATACCATCAGCATTGTAGCAACTCTTACACATCCACTCGATGACGAACCATCTCCTCCTAGGACCTTGCTACTTTCCAACCATGCAGACCTCGTACATATCAATAAATAGCATAGGCACTGTTTTTTCTTTACAAGGTTGATGTAGAAGTTTGTGAAGCTAAGAAATGGTAGCGACATGTGACAGGTTTAATCAGGTTTGATTTTTTGTTATTCTGTTTATTATTTTATGTTTTAGTTTAGAGGTATGGATGGTATGTTAACACTGTAGACATTGTAAAAAACAATTATTTCTAAAAGCGTAACCGTGTAATTTCTGCAGGGTAATTGCGTAAAACACTGTTAGTAGCAATAGGTTTCATTTTGTCTGTTCAACAATATTCATTGAGTTATTTACGTTGTTGAGCCAACAGATTTTTCGAACATTTGGAGCAATGGATTAGTAGTATGCTTCAAAATGATACCGAATGCTAGTAACACTACGTTTCGTAATTGGGGTGCAGGTCGATTCTTTTCCATAGAACACGAGGTATTGGAACCGTTCTCCTGACTTTTGACTTTTCATAAGTGCATTTTGATGTAGAATGTGCTTTTGATAATGTTACTAGTTATAAATAAAGTGTTTTTTTATATCCTCTAACTCAAGGGTATCTACATGAGCTATATATATGAGACTATATCAAAGTATCAACTGGCATATGACTTACTTTACAATTATCGTATTTTAAGTTTTATTTTTCATACAATTTAATTCGATCAAGTCATGATTATTAATATAATAATGCTGCATTAAGCTGTGAATATGAATTTAGTTTGATGATTGATTTGTATGATAATGAATAAGGTAGGTGCTCGTACCTACTTATCAATGAAACTCAGATACCTACACACATATTATATCTTCGAAGCTATGTATTTTTGGTCCAAATATTCAAGGACTTATGTATATGTATATATGGAATGGAAATTCCTTTTTTGTTTGAAAAGGTAAACTTTCTAAGTGGTCCCATTGTCACCAAGTCAGAATCTGATGATGGAAGACTAGAGAAATCAAGGGGAACTTCCAGATATCGTATGAAAGTAAGAGCAATACTAGACATGACATGATTACTGTTAGAGCAATAAAGTTCAAAAGTGGTAATGTCCTTTGACCCTTACTGTACATCGAGGGACTGGAACAATTTGCCAGCGACGGTGTTTCCATCACACTACGATTTGAGTGTCTTCAAGGCTAGAGTGAATAGGCTCTTAATAAACTAGCGCGTTTTACCATCAACGATCGCATCACTGCTTACCGTCAGGTGGGATTGCGGTCAAGCGCTAGTTTATAATTTATATATAAAAAAAAAACGTTACGCTATTCGCAATACGTGCTTTTACGCATTTTTTTAAAATGTTTTGTAGAATTGTAGACTTATAAAGTTTTGCGGTTTGGGACCCAGGAGTCACCAAACAGTGGACCGCGGTCCGGGTTTTGACCAACGACCTGGTTTATGCGGGTCCTATGTAAACCGCGTTAACGTTAATATAGTGTGACTTAGATGTAACACTATACGAATAAATTACTTTGTTATTTTTGTTTATTTATAATATTTGTTTGATTCTTAGTAATCGTTTTAGAGATGTCACATCTCTTAGATATTTTTTTTGGCTCTAGGACATGCCGGTTTCCTCACGAAGTTTTCCTTCATCGTTTTGAGAGCAGTGGTGATGAAATAATTTACACAAAGTAAAGCGCCTGATGGGGTTCGAACCCACGACTTACAACTTGTAAGTCGTGGCCGATACCACTAAACCACTGCTGCTCTTAGAATTAGTATGACAGGAACAATGGGGTTGTATCCTAAAAAATAATTTAATAGCCATCAGATAGATTTATAAAAAATATTGAACACGTATTTTTATTTTTTTCTTTCATTCAAATACTTAGGAAGGTACTCGTATATTGATTTGAAATGTCAATGTCACGCCGTGGTACAAAATATACCACGGCGTGACGTAATTAGCCCCACTCCGTAACTTTAATACGCTGTATCTCAGTAGGTTTTGGTAATTTAAACAAAATAAAAAATACGGGTCTTAATTTCTTTTATTATCTATAAGACGGAGTAATTATTTTTTTGATTTTCATACCTTTGATACATCCCTATTAGGTAAAATGGATATGACATAAAAATAGTAACCGTTTTACTGGGGAGAAACAGGAAAAGTGGTCTAAATTAAAAACTGCCCCCTAATCGGCAAACACATTTTTATCAAATGATTGCGACTAGTTGGTATCAGTTGGGATCGTTCGGCCCACCCATTGGTCCATTCGGTCCAAACCATCCCAATTAGTCGCAATCATTTGATAAAAATGTGTTCGTTGATTAGGGGGCAGATTGGTATCCCAATTACAATCCAATTCATTTATTAGTGTGATTTTTGGTAAGTACATTTTACAATGTAATCTTAATATCTAATAAATCAGTTCCTCAAAAAATCTACCATAAAGGCATACACTCTTTAACAGCACTTAAAATCATAATAAAAATACACTTTAAAATTTAACAAATGCCAATTGCCTATATGTGCGTTGTTCTAGAGATTCGTTTTTCTTTCTCTCTTGTGTATGTATTCTGTCGGTATTTTGCCTATGTGTGCGTTGTTCTAACGATTCGTTTTCTCTATGTTTAGCAGTAGCTAAACTTATTTTTTCTAAGCGTTGCCGCTTGTGGACATCGCTTTCATTAGCAATCTTCTCCTGTCTCTTCAATTTCGCCTTCTCTAAACGTCGTTTTCTTTGAGTAGTTGTTTCTGTTTTCTTCATGTTATTCCTACGAGTTTAGGACAAATAACGGTCCATCCCCCCAGAGGTCCATTGTGGAGGGATAAGGGCTACAATACAACAGGGTTCGCCCTGGTACCCTGAGGCGCAACATTAGCGGCATGACATGTTTACACACCCTCATACCATTCAGCCCTCAGCACTTGCTCACCTTGGCATTGGGTCATCCATCCAATCAATCATATATAATTAATATGGGACGAAAGCAAGACACTCGTCAAGACGAATCAAACGAGACCAAACTCGATGGGGTTGCGTCGTTTAATTACAGAGTTCCTGTGGCCACCTTCCGGCCCCAACATCAGACCCTGGTTACCATATAGTATCAAAGTACTCGTCAAGACTAATCCAATGAGCCCAAACTCGATGGGATTGCGTCGTTTAATTACGGAGTTCCTATGGCCACCTTCCAACTCCAACATCAGACCCTGGTTCCATATAGTATCAAAATACTCGTCAAGACTAATAAAATGAGCTCAAACTCTATAGGGTTGCATCGTTTAATTACGGAGTTCCTATGGCCACCTTCCGGCTCCATCATCAGACCCTAGTTACCATATATCAAAGTACTTGTCAAGACGAATCTAATAAGCTCAAACTCGATAGGGTTGCATCATTTAATTACGGAGTTCCTATGGCCACCTTCCAGCTCCATCATCAGATCGGCTCTATGTCACAATAACATTGCATTGTCATCCGATTTATACATGCATTCTAAATTTCAGCTCAATCGGAAACCGGGAAGTGGATCAAATTTAAGTTGCAAGATTTGATTACAGAACGACAGACAACGGGACAGGTGAAACTAAATAAAAGACTTTTTAGTTTTCACCTGATAAGTTCCTAAGTCTGTTCATCTCATTCAACGTATCACTATTGCAAGGTCGTTTGCCAGTTAATTTCTTACAGTCCAGCTCTTCAATGAGGAGCCCTTCTAATGATTTCACCCTACTTAAGGCCACATATGCTTGACCAGCGGCAAAGACGTCACATTATTTTTCGAGTTATTCTCAGCAAGCTCTTTCATTTGATACCCATATTGTAGGAACGAATAAAAGAAAATTATCCGCCATTTTTAGTGTTCCGCCGTATTGGATTAAGAGTGACGTAACATTATTTTTTTCTAGTTATTCTTGGCAAGCCCTTTTATTTGATACCCATATTGTAGGAGTGCATTAAAAATAATTGGTCCGCCATATTGGATACGCCGCCATGTTGGATTTAGAATGACGTCACATTATGTTTTTCTAGTTATTCTTGGCAAGCCCTTTTATTTGATACCCATATTGTAGGAGTGCATTAAAAATAATTGGTCCGCCATATTGGATACGCCGCCATGTTGGATTTAGAATGACGTCACATTATTTTTATAGTTATTCTTGGCAAGCCCTTTTATTTGATACCCATATTGTAGGAGTGCATTAAAAATAATTGGTCCGCCATATTGGATACGCCGCCATGTTGGATTTAGAATGACGTCACATTATGTTTTTCTAGTTATTCTTGGCAAGCCCTTTTATTTGATACCCATATTGTAGGAGTGCATTAAAAATAATTGGTCCGCCATATTGGATACGCCGCCATGTTGGATTTAGAATGACGTCACATTATGTTTTTCTAGTTATTCTTGGCAAGCCCTTTTATTTGATACCAATATTGTAGGAGTGCATTAAAAATAATTGATCCGCCATATTGGATACGCCGCCATGTTGGATTTAGAATGACGTCACATTATTTTTCTAGTTATTCTTGGCAAGCCCTTTTATTTGATACCCATATTGTAGGAGTGCATTAAAAATAATTGGTCCGCCATATTGGATACGCCGCCATGTTGGATTTAGAATGATGTCACATTATTTTTCTAGTTATTCTTGGCAAGCCCTTTTATTTGATACCCATATTGTAGGAGTGCATTAAAAATAATTGGTCCGCCATATTGGATACGGCGCCATGTTGGATTTAGAATGACGTCACATTATTTTTCTAGTTATTCTTGGCAAGCCCTTTTATTTGATACCCATATTGTAGGAGTGCATTAAAAATAATTGGTCCGCCATATTGGATACGCCGCCATGTTGGATTTAGAATGACGTCACACAGTTAATCATGCATTGTCATCCGAACTAAACGTGTGTACCAAATTTCAGCTCAATCGGAAACCGGGAAGTGGATCAAATTTAAGTTGCAAGATTTGATTACAGAACGACAGACAACGGGACAAGTGAAAGTAAATAAAAGCTTGTAAAAAGGATTATCAATATATTAAAATGATGAATAATGTAATGAATTTGGAATATAATGCTATGTCAAATTTTTATAAATATTAATGTCAAATAACTAACATTGTTAAAATACAGTACAATGTCAAAATTAAATGAGTATCAATGTCAAATAATTTACAATTTATCATTAAGGAATTCCTGAATTGTATAATAGCATTTCTTCAATAATAGATGTCTTAATTTGTTTGTAAATTGAATAATATTTTTTAGGTCCTTAATCCCATTTGGTAATTTATTAAATATTATTATCCCAGAAGTAGTAAACGGAAACGAGGAAAACAAGAAAGGGATAGGTCCTAAGACAAAATTTACAGTGGTCTCTGACCGGAGTAGAGTGGATCGTGATAGAAATCTATGGAAACAACTAGAGGAGAATTTTGCCAAGAGGTTTGCTGAATCGAGAGAGTTCCTAGATTAAATACAAGAAGCTTACTGATAATTGGTTTATTTTCAGTAAGTAGTATGTGCAATCATTTTTACATGTCAGGCATATTTTAGTAAATGTTCTGCGTTTTCTTTCTGACTATTCTAAGAAGAAAGGCTGAAACAAACTCAGAGGTTCTCTTTTAAAGTCATAATCTTGCTCAGAGATCTGAGCATAAAGTCCATGTAGAATCGATGTCTAAAGTGGTATTTTGGAGAAAGAATTACATAGATTGAGAGAACCACTCTCGTTAGTGCACGCATTTATTAAAAATAAATCAGCAGCTTAATTCAAAACTTGTCTTAGGGAGCTCAACGATTCATCGAACAATACCATTTGGGTAGACTGCATGAATTGCTGAAATTGCACGTTACATATTAGAACTTACTTCATTTCATCATCATCATCAACCTTTTTATCGTCCCACTGCTACTGGACTGTACTGCCCACTGGTCTCCTCTCACACAGAGAAGGATTGAGCGCAATCACGTCGCTTGTTCAATACAGGTTGTTGATTTCAGACTTAAAGTCCAGATTTCGTCAAGATTGTTTCCTTCACGTTATAAGCAGTCATTGGTTGCCAAGATATACTTAGAAATTACATATAACTTTAGAAAACATATATTTTTTTTATTTTTTTATTTCATACTAATTAAAATAATAAACAGTACTTGAAAAGTAAGCAACTGTCAGGTTAAATAATGTCTTTGAAAACAGCTTCGACAAAACTTTTGAGGAATAACAGTACGTAGGCATACAGCTAGATTGGAACGAGAAAGACAATGGTTTCTTTGTGTCTCAAGTGTCTAAGGTTCCTTCAGTGGCTCGATACAATTGAGAGGAGGTAGGTACCCGCAAACATTGTCTTCAAAACAAAAGAAATCTCATTACCCTCTAAAGTTTTTTAATCGTAAACATTGAATGACAAAGACAATTAAAGCGATACTTGAAATGCTTGAAGTTAAAACTTGAAGGTAAAATGGCTGAACTTCCACAGTCCAAGGTCTGTGAAGTCCCCGACTTCGTAAATTTGTTTAATAAAACTGTCATTAAAAATTATTAAATGGTTGTTTGTTCAAGCGGTTGGTGGGGATGGTGGATAGGCATTGTTACAGTGCTTTTGTTTTCTTAAAAAATATTACGTTAGCGACATTTTCATTTAGACTTGATGGATCTTAACTCAGTGTAACGTCAAAGTCCATATAATGATGGCGCCGAATCTCTTGTCCACACACTAAACTACTAAATTTTAAGTTAAGTTCATCTATTTCTATCTACTTTTTAAGAAAAGGATTTTTTTTTAATCATTATATACTAGTGCTTGACTGCAATCCCGCCTGATGGTAAGTAGTAATGCAATCGTTGATGGTAAAGCGCGCTAGTTAATTAAGCCTATTCAATTAAAATACTTAGTGAATAGGAAGGAAGACGGCAGTTGAGCGAGGCGATGCAATGTTAACCCCAACAGCACGACCAACGATGCTGCGCCAGAGGGAGACTGATCTGGAGACCCTCCACGACCAGACTCCCGACACAATAACATTTGGTGCATCGTACCCGGCACACATCGCAACACAATTGCTCAGACCCGTCCTCCATACGGCTTCACCAGACATTATGCCGGAACACGACGAATCGCTTGGCGGCAAGACTTTGTCTGATGGGTGGTAACTTCTGCCGGTGGCCGAATAAAAAATATATTCCATACTGTCTATGGAATATCTTAGTTTGACAGGATTGAACTAAAATGTTATCTTGTATCCTTTAGACACGATTATAAACATGGCTACCAAAAATACATCAATTCGTCTTGCGCGGATTAGTTTGACAGGTCTAAACTAACATATTATCTTCTGTCCTTTTCTAATGAAAGAGAAAGAAATAGATCCACTGAACTCAAATTTAGTTTAATCTGGTTACAAGTGAATCGGGACCAAAGGTGTTTAGCCTAAAATAATAACTGATAATCACTTTGTTTGTGGTAGTAAGGTCATCATAGGTTTCCTTTATGATGGTGCTGGGGCTCCCCTGGTACTGCAGCGCATCGGCCATTTTGCACACGCCCGTACAGAAGGGTTATGCGTAGGCTGAGGGGGAGCACCAACACTATTCTATCGGTCATTGCTGACAAGCCAGACTGCCCCATTCAGCGACGTTGGGTACGATCGCATGTGCTTGTTCCAGGTGCCCCAGACGGTGGCAGGTTCATGAATTAGGTTATAATAATCTATTTTGTATTACTTGTTTTACTATAATTAGATACTAACATAGTTGTATAAGTCATAATGTTACTAATGTATGTTACTATCATCATCATCAATTTTTTATCGTCCCACTGCTGGGCATAGGTCTCCTCTCATACAGAGAAGGATTGAGTGTTATCACCACGCTTGCTCAATGCGGGTTGGAGATTTCAGACTTAAAGTCCAGGTTTCCTCAAGATGTTTTCCTTCACCTTCAGTCATTGGTGTCCAAGATATACTTAGAAAGTACATATAAGTTTAGAAAAGTTACATTGGTACTTGCCTGACCTGGAATCGAACCCGCGCACTCATACTTTAGAGGGTGGTGTTTTAACCCCTAGGCCACCACGACATTATTACACACTAGTATGTTACTAACAAAATATATGAAATAAACAATTTTTTTTTATTTCATTCTGAAGGTAAAAACATATTCTGACAAACATGGGTTTCCCAAGGATAGTTGACCTATTAAATGCCGGAAAATGCCGAATTAGAAAATGAATTAGAAAATGCCGGAATGCTGGGGCATTCCGGCATTTTCAGTCACAGGCCTCCTCACATTTAGAAGTTGATTTAGTGCTGGTTGGCAGATGTCACATGTCTTTCTATTTTTGGTTCTAGAACTTGTCACGTTTCACAACGCTTTCCTTCGCCATTTTGAGAGCATCTCGTTGGTAGGCTATATATAACACCGGCCGCCGGCAGAAGTTACCACTCACCAGACAAAGCCTTGCCGCCAAGCGATTTGTCGTGTTCCGGCATGATGTCTGGTGAAGCCGTACGGAGGACGGGTCTGAGCAGTGGTGTTGCGATGTGTGCCGGGTACGATGCGCCAAATGTTATTGTGTCGGGAGTTTGGTCGTGGAGGGTCTCCAGATCAGTCTTCCTCTGGCGCAGCATCGTTGGTCGTGCTGTTGGGGTTAACATTGCATCACCTCGCTCAACTGCGGTCTTCCTTCCTAATCGCTCAATCTGAGTGAATAGGTTCTTATTAAACTAGCGCGCTTTACCATCAACGATCGCATCACTGCTTACCATCAGGCGGGATTGTGGTCAAGCGCTAGTTTATAATTATTAAAAATAAAAAAAAATAAAAATTCTGATAAAATAATGTATACAGAATAAAGCGCTCGTCAGGGCTTAGTCTACTACCTTTAACTTGTCTTGTGAGTCAGGTCTGTTAGCAATGGATAACTAGATAAAAGATATACTTAACTCAAAATTGTGGACGTACTTCCGATCGACATTCATAGGTAGGTTTGCACGACAAATGAAGTTACATTTTTCCAGTTTTACCTGAATCCGCATTGTGTGGCATTTTTCGTATAACAAGAAGTCAGCTTACGCTGGAAATGTATAGTTTGATATGTTACCGGTCGTATCTAAAATCGAAAACAATCTTTCGATTCATAATACTAGGTTCATTTCATAAAAACGTCGTACAATTTCCCATAAGAAAAGTCCAATTTCCTCTCTTTTAAAATTAAGTAGTTCACACAATCTCCTGAATAAATTAATTATTCTCCATCTAACATTCCCACAGTTCCTCTAAGCAAAGACTTCCCCCAATAGGCCTTTCAATCGACGAGATGAGGAAGATAGAATACATTTCCAATCATCATCAATTCTCAATAATGTCTAACATTCAATTAAAGTCGGCTCTCAAAGGCTAAATTGTAATCATGCGCTGTGTAACGAAGATGTAGAGAGCGATATGGATGGGTCTTCATTAAGTTACATAACTATACTTTACTGTTCACCTCAAAAGTACACAACAGAAATAAAGAAACGGCCAAATGCGAATTGTTCTCGCGCACGAAGAGTTCCATACGAAGTTATTTTTACTTTGTACGAAACCTATATATACATAGTTTGTTCAGAATAAGCAACTGAATCAATTCTAATAATTTTTACACCATGTTATATTTTTTCCCAAATACATTTAGAAATTGTTGTAGTGTGGTTACCGAGCGCACAACACATGTGACGTTAGATCATAGTGAGACAGGCACCCCCCGCGCCGCGCCGCTGTGGGCGCGGGCGGGCTAGCGGTGCGTTGACCATATTTTTGTTGGGACAACTAAGTCACATAACAAGATCATAACTTTGTGGTTTTTCATTATATAATTTTGTACATAGATGCTTTAGTTAAAAATACTGGACACTTGTTTCGGGGGTCAATAAACAAAAAATTATGTTGTATATACCAAATGACAAAAAAGGCAGCCGTGGGACTGATAGAAGTGAAAACTGAAGTCATTATTATGCATATTTTTTCCAGTAATACACATTTTTCAACAAATTGTCTTGCTTTTAAATTATATTTTCAGCAAACTGTTTATTATAAAATAAATATTAAAAATATGATGTATGAAAAAAAGCTCTGAAATGTTATAGCGGTGAGATAATCTATAGGTACCACTGTATTCATTATACATACACAGTACACATATGTATATCTCGCTGTAGTGATCACGGTGTTTAGTTAATGAAACAATGCTTATTCCCCATTAAATATATAAAAAGTTTTTACTTCAAAAACTGTTTAGTGTCTATTTGTTTTTTATAGCGGCAATAAAAGTACGTCATCTGTGAACATTTCAAGTGATTTTTTTTTTATAATTGTAAGCTAGTGTTTGACCGCAATCCCGCCTGATGGTAAGCAGTGATGCAATCGTTGATGGTAAAGGGCGCTAGTTTATTAAGAGCGAAGTCACTGAAAAAAAAAAACTGAATGAACAGGAAAGAAGACGGCAGTTGAGCGAGGTGATGCAATGTTAAAACCAACACGACCAACGATGCTGCTCCAGAGAGAGATTGATTTGGAGACCCTCCACGACCAAACCCCGACCCAACAACATTTGGCATCGTATCCAGCACACATCGCAACACAACTGCTCAGACCCGTCCTCCGTACGACTTTCGACTCATGAAGTACATCTTGGTGACAGACAGTCAGCCAGATAAACGTATAGTGAACTCTTAGTTATAGAGTCCCGTTTTTATACTTAGGGTAGGGTGGTTCGATAGCACGTTGTGTTTCACGTGCGCCTCAAAGAGATGTCAGCACATCGTAACCGGGTCCGCGAAGACGGTCCCAGAACCGAAAATTCAAAAGCTACGTTCGCAAATCTGCACTAGGCCATCTGTGTGCTGTGTGAACCAAAAACATATATACATTCGAACTTTCCCGTTCATAATATTAAGTTGGATTTGGCACTCAAATAAAGCCACAGACACACTAGGGGACAAATGTGCCACGACAATTATCGGCGACATGTCAAGCGGAGCCGGCCAATTTCGTATGACAAATATGACGACAACGCCCAACTTATATCCACAGTGACGCCAGATGAAGTCGTGCGAATTCGCGAAACTTCGCCTGCCATATCTGGGGACATTGCGCGACTTATTTCCGTAGCAACATAGTAGTAAATGTAGTTAGCAACACATGTCGCGCGATGTTACCAGACATGTCGAGCGAAGTCGAGCAACGTCGCGCTACCTCATCTGACGTCGCTGGCGATGCGTGTCACGCGATGTTGCCAGACATATCGACAGGAATCCTGCAACGTCGTGCTACTGCACCCATCGTCGCTGGCGACACGTGTTGCACGACATTTGTCCCCTAGTGTGTAATATATTTTATTTACTCTCATATTAAAAAATTCAAAATATAAAACTAAAAAGGAGTTTATATTGACGTACTTTACCCATAGTATATCGAAAGGAAATTAAAAAATTAAATTATAACATTATTTCTCTAACAAAATAATGTTATAATATTTTTTTTTTCATTACCGTACAGATTACAAACAATAGATAGCACTATTTCATTTTTTTATCTGTGGCTGCGCGCGCTTTGGCGCGTGCGCGTTGATGCAGGGTGTAGAATTTTGGCGCCAAATACGTTTCTTTGCATTGCGAGTCGTTGTTGAGTTTCGCTGGACACATAATTGATTATTATTGTTTCTTAAAATGTATGAGATTAGATAAAGTAGTGTACGAAACTGTACATAATTAGGTATTACACACTCGTGTGATACTATTAGAAAACTCGCTTCGCTCGTTTTTTAAACTCACACTCGTGCATAATATCCCTCATTATGTAACAGTTTCATAAACTACTATACTAACACTGCCCGTCTTGGTAAATATTTGTCTGATATGTCATTTGAAGGGTAATCAAAAATCAAGATGGCCGCGTTGGTTCCGGTTTTACCATACACCTTGTAGCACTATCTATCCTATGCACACGCATTGTACGAGTATGGGAGCAAATGGACAGCACAGCTAACGTAGACACATTTTAAACTTTGGACGGTTCATTGAGTCCAAGGCCAAGGTGCCTGCCAGGAAAATTGGCGTTATCGCAAAGGTCCGGCAGTACTTCACACACCAGGCCAGCTTCTTACGTTATACAAAGCACAGGTCCGTTCGTGTATGGAGTACTGCAGCCACATTTGGACTGGTGCTGCTAAGTGTCACCCGGCCACTTTGGATCCACTGACCCTGGACCCTGATTTAACTCGAGAGGGTCTCCAAAGCCTAGAGCACAGGCGTAGAGTATCCAGCCTTTCGGTGTTCTATAGCATGCATTTTGGGGAGTGTGCGAGAGAATTGCATAATTTAATTCCCTCATCTCCGTTCCACCATCGGACGACCCGTCGTACGGCAAGTTTCCACCCTTATGTTGTTAACACCAATACGATCCGGACGAAGCGCTTCGGGAGGGACTGGAAAAATTGGCGGGATTGCGGTCAAACGCTAGTTTATAATTTATAAAAAAAGACCTACCCATTCATATCCTATTTACCTACCTAGTAATGGATGGTCGATTTACAACTTCTTGGCGATGTATGAACTGGTAACAATATCCGTAATTAAAAATGTTCAGAATGTAGTCACAGCTCCATGTACAAATGTGAAAAACTTATCAAAATGTAGGGAAACTATTGTTATTTATTAGATAATAATCAGCATCTTTAGCTGCCTGTCTGCCTAAAGTCTTCTCTGAAGATTTTAGATATCTTTTTAATGTAGAAAGTTAACTTTACAGCGTATAATTATGACATGGTTGACGCAGTGGCTGATGTGACTTGACTGCTGTGCTGCGTGTCGCGTGTTCGATTCCCGCGCGGTAGAAATATTTTTATGGCACATAAATATGGCACATACAGGTTTAAATGTCTGTAAGCGCACCCATGATACAGGGGAAATTCCTATGACAATGTTTTGTTTTTAAAAACAAAAACAAATCGAAACTAGTAACGAATTTTATACATTACGTTTTGCAGAACCTCATTCCGAGTGACGACTCTTCTTGTTTTTAAGTTATAATCCGTCTTCATCTAGATCTATGTTCAAGCGAAGATCCCCAATCTTCCAACGGTAAGGTAAAAATCAATAATGGAGAATTCAGTTCGGTAACTTTAATTGTTTCCGAGAAAGTCTCACTTACATTACAATATCTATTTTAACTTTAACCCCAAGTTTCTGATAGCGCTGTGTTGTGTCTGATAGTTAAAAGATTTTTTAAGATTAAAAATGAAGTCAGCAGTTACCGGCCTTGTTCTTGTTGTTAAACAGAGGTTGAGATGGAGATGATGATGGAGATTCGGGGAGTGAGGTCTGTGTATGTGGGAATTTTACCTCTCTAAAGTATCTCGGTCATCACCACAGTCAGTAGATTGTCATATCGATTCCTCGCGATCATAATCAGGATCGGTGATAGGCCATAACGTCGGTTGCCGCCACAAGTTACCATCCACAATACAAAGTCTTGCCGCCAAGCGATTCGTCGTGTTCCGCATGATGTCTGGTGAAGCCGTACGGAGGACGTGTCTGAGCAGTTGTGTTGCGATGTGTGCCGGGTACGATGCGCCAAATGTGTGTCGGACAAATCGTTTGGCGGCAAGGCTTTGTCTGGTGGGTGATAACTTCTGCCGGCGGCCGATGTTATGGCCTACCACCGAGAAAATTATAAAATATTTATTAAAATATTTATAATATTTTTTTTTTATTCATTATAAAATACGTTTCCTTTTTTACGCCAGCACGCTATGACTATCGTAATGACACTGAGCACCTCATACGATACGCTGCAATACCGCTTCGTGTGAGAACTTCTTTGAACCTGTACATGTTCATATTGCTCTCGTACGACGCGCGTTCCATGATACCATTACGATACAACGCCATGTGCCACGGGCCTTAGGCGACACGGTTGGTACAGTGGCTGTGCGATCGACGGTTCGAACGTGTCGCGGGTTCAATTTCCGCACGGAACAAATATTTGTATGGCTTACAGGTAGTTGTTCCGTGTCTGGCTGTTTGTGTATTGGAGTTCACCCACGGTATAGGAGTGATTCCAAGTGCGGGGAAACGTTTTTTTTAATAAAAAAAATGCCAGTCTGAGAATCAAACCCACGACACCATTCGTGTGTTGGTTGCACATTCAAACTGTTGATTTGTTGTTATAGGTCAGTAGATATAGAGAGTTCTTGTTTATTACTATATTCGATTTGTTTAGGTAATAAACTAAAGGTAAAACAACGTGAGTCTTTTAGTGGACTAAACACTAATATCAGTTCTGTTCAGGTCTCATGCTACGTAAGCAGTGACGCAATCGTTGATGGTAAAGCGCACTAGTTTATTAAGAGCCTATTTACTCTAGCCTTGAAGACACTCAAAGTGTAGTCCGACGGAAACACCGCCGCTGGCAAATTGTTCCAGTCTCTCGATGTACGCGGTATAAAGGAGGAGGCGTAACGCTTCGTCCACATCGTAGTGCTGTTAACAACGTAAGGGTGGAAACTCGCCGTACGACGGGTCGTCCGATGGTGGAACGGAAGTGGGGGAATTAAATCATGCAATTAACTCGCACACTCACCAAAATGCATCCTATAGAACACCGAAAGGCTGGCTACCCAATGCATGTGCTCTATGCTTTGGAGAACCGAATTATCGTTATAGGAGTCCTGAAAAGTCCAACAATTGGTCTAACTACAATGTTTCGATATTGCCTTCGCATTGTGGATGTCAGACGGCAGTCGCTTCACGGAAAATATCGAAGTTTAGCCAAAATGAGCAGTTAGACTGGTAAAGCGGACCCCAGACTCCAAAGTTGAAAGGCTTCGGATACGACTGGGATTAACGATTAACGCTGAGATGAAGAAGAAGATTGTGCCAAAATCACATCACAAATTGAACATGAGTTAACTTCGATGCCTTTTTATATACATTATGGTTAGCAAAAAATATAGAAAAGAAAGCTTTTTTTTTTTTTAATAGTTATAAACTAGCCCTTGACCGCATTCCCGCCTGATGGTAAGCAGTGATGCGATTGTTGATGGTAAAGCGCGCTAGTTTATTAAGAGCCTATTCACTCAGAATAACTGAGCGAATAGGAAGGAAGACGGCAGTTGAGCGAGGTGATGCAATGTTAAACCCAACAACACGACCAACGATGCTGCGCCAAAGGGAGATTGATCTGAAGACCCTCCACGACCAAACTCCCAACACAACAACATTAGGCGCATCGTACCCGGCACACATCGCAACACAACTGCTCAGACCCGTCCTCCGAACGGCTTCTACTATTCTATTATTCTATTTATAAAACTAAATTAATTAATTAGTTTTACTCCATAACAACGACTTTCACGTAAAACGGTTTTGAGACGGCCCTGTATGTGGCTTTCCCAAAGTGCGTCGGTCCACCTTGTCGGGGGCTTACCCACGCTGCATCTTCCAGTGCGTGGTCGCCACTCGAGAACCGTTGGCTCCATCGGGTATCGGTTCTACGGGCAATGTTCCCGGCCCATTGCCACTTAAGTGTTGTATATTTAGCTTATTCATTAGTAATAATAAAAAGACCCTTATTTAATTTACTGAAGTAAATTACATACAACCAATTTTAATTCAAAATCTACATTTAAATAACTTAGGCATTTCAAACGAATATATATGTACGTAAAACTTATTAAATAATAACTTGAAAGTTTAAAGTCCAATAATAACGTTCCAGTCTTTCAGTGCCGAGAGAGAATCGCTTCACTCCATTTATTTAATGTACTTTAAAATTACTCAGTCGGAGTTCTATTAAATGGAGGATCTTTAATAAATGTTATTTCATCCATACTTCATTGGTTTGGGTAGCTAACTGAAGGTAAACAAAAAACCACGTGACTTCTTTCAAAATCAAAAAACCAAACTTAATTTTATTTGTGTAACCAAGGTAGTGAATGCAGTTTTTAAATTGATGTTTATAAGGTCGCTATGTTTTTTTTTTTTTTTTTTTAATAATTATAAACTAGCGCTTGACCGCAATCCCGCCTGATGGTAAGCAGTGATGCGATCGTTGATGGTAAAGCGCGCTAGTTTATTAAGAGCCTATTCACCCAGAAAAACTAAGCGAATAGGAATGAAAACGGCAGTTAAGCGAGGTGATGCAATGTTAAACCCAACAACACGACCAACGATGCTGCGCCAAATGGAGATTGATCTGAAGACCTTCCACGACCAAACTCCCAACACAACAACATTTGGCGCATCGTACCCGGCACACATCGCAACACAACTGCTCAGACCCGTCCTCCGTACGGCTTTACCAGACATGCCAAGATGCGTACAAATATACATACTTGCATGCAAAACATAAAAAATCTTGGTCAATCATGACAATGGTAAACACAAATTAGTAATTACTAGCGGCCGTCAGCGACATCGTTCGCGTTTCGGTTATATAATCCGCTTTCATTGGTCGCAGCGTGATGTTAAATAACCTAAAGCCTTTCTGAATCAATTGGCTATTGAACGCAAGAAGAATTTTTCAAATCAGACCAGTAGTTCCTGAGATTAGTACGTTCAAACAAACAAACAAACTCTTCAGCTTTATACAAGGTGGTCAAAAAGTCGTGAATTAAACGAAACAGGGAGATAAAGGAGGTAATTTCCATCTCAAACTTGCATCTTGATATGAAAGAATGACCGTAAAATCAAAACTAGATGTCAGAGAGTAAAGTGTTGTACCTCATTTGAATCAGCATTAAATTAGCAAGGATTTTTAATACAGGGTAATTTTTCCGTAATACATTTTTTTTTCAAACTGTGCTCTTAAAGCGAGAAGTAATTTTTTGTAACACTCCAAAATTTGGTACATATTTACAATACGCTTTTTTTTGGTTTTGATACATTATCGAATCATAATACAAAACCTTTTGATTTATTGTTTTCAATCAATAAAATTTTTTACTGATAAAATTGTAAAATACCTTTATAGTTTCATTAAAATAATAAAAACATAATAATTCATAACTTTTCCTGCAATGAAGTTATGGCGATGCTTTAGAAAGATTTTTTGTAGGAAATTACCTTCTTTATCTCCCTGTTTCGTTTGATCCACCACCTTTTTTCCACCCTGTATATTAAAATTAAAAAGAATAATTAAAATAAAATTAATATTAAAGGGGCCCCATACAAAAAACGTGACATTTTTGCCGTTTTGTGCTCCATATTAATAACGGAAATAGAAACATGTTTTTTCATTTTTCTTTTTAAAGATAATGGTACGGAAACCCTTCGTGCGCGAGTCCGACTCGCACTTGGCCGGTTTTTATTTAAATAACTGAACCAATAGAGTGTTCACAGTGAAGGCGAGATTGGGTAAAGGCATCGATCCCTTATACACTAGATTCACAATCAGCGTAAAAAATGGTTCAACTGAATAAGCGCACGACGCAACACTTGGGTGCTTCTTTCATTTAGTACTTACTTTAATAATTCTGACTTTAATGCATACGTGTAAGGTTGAATTTGGTTTGATGTCAGACTCGGTCGTAAAAAATAATGGCTTTTGTACTGCTTTGTGATAAGAACTTTATATACTGCACTTAAAGCTGAGTTTAAATTAATGCATATTTATTTTGACTACTTATGTCGTATTTTGATTAGAGTTTTGTTCGAGACTGTGTACCTATTGTATAAGTGATCTATGGGTTAAGGCAGAAATTCAAGAATACCGACTTCTGTGGTAGGAGCATCGGTGACTTAGTGGTATCCGCGAGGAGGTTCGAACTCCATCAGGCGCTTTACTTTGTGTCAACTACGCCACTGGTCTCAGAACGGTGACGGAAAACATGAAAACATCACGAGGAGACCAGCATGTCCTAGAGGCAAAACTTCAAAGACATGTGATGTCTAACAACCGGTACTGGGCCAGCGTGGCAGATTACGGCCCACCCCCTCTCACCGAGGGGAGCCCCGTGTCCCAGGAATGGGGACATAATAGGCTGGTTACGACTTCGGCGGGATGAATAAAAATAGTCCTCCAGGCTGTATTTCGGCATTGACAATCTCAAGGAAGTTTGCCTTGTGCTTATGTTGCTTGTGAGATATAAGAGTGTACAAGTGTGTACGGAGTCACAAGTGTACTCCTTCCCTTACTCTCTCACAGTCCAATGGGACGGCAATCCGACACGATCGGAGAGAAATCAGGCATAGGACCGACGGCTTTACGTGTATTTCGGGGCACGGGGGTGTCACACACACTTCTTCTTCTTCTTCAGCCTATAGATGTCCACTGCTGGACAAAGGCCTCCCCCAAGGCTTTCCACGATGATGTTTCCCGCGACCTTCATCAGGTCATCGGTCTACCTTGTTGGGGTCTCCCTACGCTGCGTCTTTCGGTACGTGGCCGCCACTCCAGAACCTTACTGCCCCATCGGCCATCGGTTCTACACACACTACTTCGCGAGAAAAACCTAATATCACTTTATCCGAACTGGGAAACGGACCCAGGATCCCAGGAGACCAACAGGCTACCCGTTGGTCACCCGTGTTCCTTCCTCTACCCGTGCTAGGTGTATCTTACTAACTAACATAAAATATCCAGCCTATGATTTTTTCGCTGCACAGGCCTCAGGTCTCCTCAAGAGAGAGTGAGCCGTAATCTACTTTGCCGGCTCAGTGCAGGGTGAGAGATGTCACATGTCTTAGTACTAGTTTATAATGTGGTTTGTCGTCGCCCGTGGCGCAGCGGGAAACACGCCTACCTGCGTGGTGGAGGTCCCGGGTTCGACCTCCAGTCAGGTCACGATGGAAAACGATCTTTTCCTGATTGGTCTGGATCTTGGATGTGTATCTATATATGTATCTATTATAAATATAATATCGTTGAGTTAGTATCCCATAACACAAGTCGCGAACTTACTTTGGGGCTAGCTCAATCTGTGTGATTTGTCTGTATAAAAATAAATTGTTGAAAAAGAAAGTAAAGCGTGAGTTCGGTTCCACGACCGAATCCACTGGGCTCTGGGCGTATGCTAAGAGATGGAAGAAAAAGAAATTTCACGTCAGTAAAACCGCAGCCAGAAACTAGTGTATTTAATAAAGGACATCTTGTCTCGACCTTTGTGCAGTACATTTCCACTCAACACCTCAATGTCAGGTGGTCTAGGTTAAAACTGTTAGTTTTACAAAGTGCACGCTATATTGAGTTTAGTGGCGTAATTTAGTGGCGGTGGTTACTTCAAGGCTAGGTTAAGGTCTTGTCTGTGAAGTATGTATTCTGTGGATGTACTTATTGGCTTTGTGACGATTTTAAGTGGAAGGACGTTGCATTTAGCCCTGTGGAACAGCGACGAGGAAGCGACTAGCTATTCACAATGTTTTCTCCCAAGAGTGATCAATTATTTTTTAAATGTTTTCTTTTTCTATGCCGCCTGCTTGCTTTGTCAGGGCTCCGGTGATTAGAAACAAATACTAGAGCCCTGGCACAGCTAACAGATGTCGTGGCAAACCTCGATGGCAGGTAGGGCTAGAAAAAATAAACTACTTTAGCCCTGAAAGAGATAGCAAATCATAGGGAGAGGCCTTTTTTTTGGGATGGGAAATCATCAAATGTCTTCTCCCACTCTGGGCGGCGTGGAAGGGTGTGTCAGAGTTTTACTGACTAAAACTCACCCGTGTTTCTTCACTTACCTGTGCGACGGCCATCGCCACGGTTTCTTGTTTAACCAACCTGCAACCCTGACCCAGGAGGCATCGGTCTTCGTGGACCCCGTCACGATGTGTTGACATCTCTTTAAGGCGCGCGTGAAACACGACGCGCCGTCGACTCGGGCCTGGTACCAAGCGGCAAGCTGCCCACTGCTCACCGCTCGCAGCCCCGCGCCTACGGTGGCTGGGAGTTTGGGGTCGTTTTCCGACCAGAGCGTCTGCTGCTGCGGCTAGTGGCGTGAGGGCGCTGGGATTCCCGTTGCCTCACGCGCTCCGCCTCCTACTTTGCCAGGATCACTGCTTCGCAGAAGGGATGACGGCCTGCCATGCACTCTCGTTCCAGACCTTGGCCTGGACCAGGGTTGGACGCGAGAAATCGCCGCTGAGCGCCAATACGAGGTTCACGCCGCTTATACGGAACAGGAACCTCCTGAAACAACCTGCATCAGGCGGAAGATGAGGGCACCGTGGCGTTTCTCTAACCACTCCTCTAAGAGGGGACTTACCACCGCTACTGTAGCGTACCCAATAGGGAGAGGCTTCCGTTCAGCACTGGGCTGATACAGGCTAACATAAGTAGGTATGTAAAACAAAACACAAACGTTTTTGCGTCATGTTGGTCGCATAAAAACTTTTTTTCTTTCATTCTTTAATATTTTTCTCATTTATCATATTTGCGACGAAATAAATAAAACTCGAACTTTATTAAACGAATAAATCTTCAATCACCTGTTGAGAAATTATCGAAACGCGAGTGCGCGAAATTCACAAAACACAGCTAGTATACAGTACATTAATAAAGTAAATTAATATTTTTGTTTCAGATT
This sequence comes from Sesamia inferens, assembly GCA_037179545.1. Classification (NCBI taxonomy): domain Eukaryota; kingdom Metazoa; phylum Arthropoda; class Insecta; order Lepidoptera; family Noctuidae; genus Sesamia; species Sesamia inferens. The sequence goes on from CM073943.1 coordinate 2,169,163, forward strand.
AATGGTTGTAATTTAATGGCAAACTAATGGAATTAAAGAATGAAATGTTTATTTATTATATTTTATCTCCCAAAGTCAACTTTATTAATAAATTCTTGACCACTTTTCTGACATGAAACTCTTTGTTACATTTTAAAAATTACGGTTCGATTTTAGACAGAGTATCTTGATAAACCGTGCGTTTTACATTACAATAACGTACAAGTGCGTAATGAGATACAATACGATATTGATATTGGTGAATAGTAGATCTTTTAGACGTAAATCATCATCATCTCAGCGTTAATTCCAGTCGCATCCGAAGTTTTTTCAGCTATGGAGTCTGAAGTCCGCTTTACCAGTCTAAGTGCTGATTTTTGGCTAAGCTTCGATATTTTCGGCTCCAACAACCCGTAACGATTGCCACTAGATATTCGTATGGCAACCGGGACCAACGGCTTAACGTGCTTTCCGAGACACGACAGACCAACGCAAATATTCATATTCATTCATACAAATATTTGCACTGCGCGGGGATCGACCCCGCGCCTCCTTGCGCAGCGGCCGCGTTCGCTACCGCTACGCCACGGAGGCTGTCAACAGTTTGTATGTTCTCGAGTCAAATATAGTGAACTTATTGTATACATCACCATATTGTAATGAAACCTACATTTACGAATACATTTGACTGAAGAGAATTCTGGCAATTTTAAGAACATTTGCAGTTTAGTGTCAGAACTATTCGATCTAATTAGTAAAATTAAGTGAATTTTAATTTTATTACATTGAATTTTTGTGGTTAATGAAATGATATTGTGACCGATTTTGAACGTTTACAAGGACGGAGATTGGTCTTCAGTTATGTATGTAATAGTTCAATCAAAACATAAAAGCAAGAATTAAAAATTAAAATAGAAAACGTATTTGCAGTATGCACTTTGCAAATATCCTGCAGCGGGTAGATAGAAATAAAAAAATATACTCACACCGGAAGTAGAGCCGGTACTTTCAGTGCGGCCGGAAGTGAGTCAGAACCGCAGCTTTGCCGCTAAGTTTTTTCTAAAATAGTTGTCCCTTATACTATTATAAGTTTTAAGGGTAGGCAGAATTCTAAGCTACTTATTGGATTTATTTCTTTTATAATCTGGAAGCGGAGGCTGTAATATTTTGTCATAATAAGACATCGAGGATGTATTTTTTTTACATAAATTATAAACTAGCGCTTAACCGCAATCCCGCCTGATGGTAAGCAGTGACGCAATCGTTGATGGTAAAGCGCACTAGTTTATTAAGAGCCTATTCACTCTAGCCTTGAAGACACTCAAATTGTAGTCGAAGGAGGCGAAACGCTTCGTCCGGATCGTAGTGGTGTCAACAACGTAAGGGTGGAAACTCGTCGTACGACGGGTCGTCCGATGGTGGAACGGAGATGGGGAATTAAATCATGCAATTCCCTCGCACACTCTCCAAAATGCATCCTATAGAACACCGAAAGTCTGGCTATTCTACGCCTGTGCATTCATGAATGGATATTTAAACTGTTTTTGGCAACACTGTTACAAGAAAACGACTGCTGCGCTGCGTGTCGCGGGTTCGATTCCCGCACGGAAAAAATATTTGTATGATCTACAAGTAGTTGTTCCGGGTCTGGCTGTTTGTGTATATGAACTCTAATGTTTGTAAACGCCCCCACGATACAGGAGCAATTCCTAGTGTGGGGCAACGTTTAAAAAATAAAAACATTTGTATGGCCTACAAGTACTTGTTCTGGCAGTCGAGGCAGTGGTGACACCGGGCGTCCGGCTCCCTGTTTATGCGACACAGGTACTGTCCGAAGCAACCGTGCCCCGAAAGTAACTGTGTCATGCGAAACGTCAGAGAGCTGTGCCGACTCCCGAGCCAGTACCGGCCGGATCGCCTCGATGGTGGTGAGGCTGGTAGTACCTGGCAGGACCTCGCGGAGCTGCGACCGACGCTGCTCGGGCTGATGCAGCATCGGCCGTTCACCCTGCCCGCCCCCGCTTCCAGGACTCAAGGCGGGGATCTATACACTGATTGTTCTTTGATTTTTCCTCTTATAGTGTTAATTTGTAATTCTTTATGTTTTTTTTTACTCAAAGCCAGTATACACTATGTAGCCAAGCAAATTGTACGTTACGGAATTGCATCGCTGACAGGGGTGTTCGGCACTGGTACAGCTACACAGGAGCTTAACTTAGTATTCGGGAACACTGTTGGAGCTGCTGAACCTTGGACAAAACTATTTTTGCATTGTGTAGATTCAATTTCTTAATATTGTATAAATGCATGGCAAACGTGTGAGCGCAATGTACTTGCTGTAAAGCATCTATTTCTTGGGTTAGTCTTTTTTTATTGATTTCTGAATTGTTGTTATTTTTTTGTGTGTTTTCCATAATGGACGCTTTTAGCGTACAATATATTTCTGCATCGTTCTCACATGGTTGATTTCAACATGAATGATGTAATCAAATATTTGTATCAATAGCTTGATAATTTAAAAGAGTCTCCATGGAGTTTCTTGCCCGTTCTTCTCCATAGGTACCTACTCTTTGGAATGGGCGACTAGCTTCACCTTACTGACTGACCGACCTTCTGACAATTCAAAAGTGCCTGTAACTGGTTTATTTGAATTAAATGCTTTGATTTTGATTTAAGAAAAAAAAATAGCATGCCAATCTGCGGACACTATTTGTGCTGTATCTAAACAAGATAAAACAAAAAACATATAGATATGATGATCTTTTTGTCTATCGAAGATAGTATGGCAAAAAAAAGGTTTTCTAAATGATATTACAAATATCATTTAGAAAACCTTTTTTTTGAACTTTACAGATGTTTTTCTCACGGTGGTAGGCCATAAGAAAGTCATTCATTCCGACGGTAGACAGCAAATCGGCCGGACGCATAACACTTCGCGTGTGATTAATTGTCGATTCTCAAATTTTTCTTAACAAGTTACACAAAATGTTTAAATGCAAGCGTTGCCAACTGGAAAGCAGGGATGGAGCGAAATGCGTGGGATGCCTGGAACAGTTCGACTTTCCCTGCGCTGGCATAACGGAAGGAGGATGGAGGAAACTGGGGGATCGCAGGAATACATGGAAGTGCAGTAATTGCAAATCCCCAGCAGTATCCAGTCCTCGCCCTACGACTACGCCTGTAACAGCTGACATGGACGCAATAATGTCTGAACTAAAGGCTCTCTCAGCCCGGATGGACAGCTTACCCACTATAATGGAGAATATTAGAGCTATTCAATCGGAACTTGCGGAGCTTAAGTCGATCAGGACGGAGTACTCCAGCCTTAACAGCTGTTGAGTTTCTGGACCATTCGGTGGAGACATTGGCCAACAAGGTGTCGGGATTGGAGAGTGAAGTGGACTGTCTTAAAAAAACTAAGGAGGAGATGGCAGCATTACACGAACGTTGCTCCAAAATTGAAGATCTTCATCGTGAAACGGAGCAAAGATCAAGAATGAACAACTTGGAAATTAAGGGTGTTCCGTCAACCAACTCAGAAAATCTGTTCGCGATTATTGGCAAGATTGGTGATATCATAGGATGCAGTATCACTAAGGAGCAGATAAACTTCATTGCGAGAGTACCGACACGAAATAACGAACAGAACAAAAATATTATATGCTCGGTTCATAATAGATACCTCAAAAACGATTTCGTGGCCGCCGCTAAAAAGCTTAAAGGATCTATAACTGCAGGCAAGTTGGGCTTACAGTCCGACAGTGTCATCTACGTCAATGATCATCTAACTCTTGAAAACAAAATGCTGCTTAATAAAACGAAAAAACTCGCTAAAGAACGAGGTTTTTTATACACTTGGGTAGTTGGTTGCAAAATTCTTATAAAGAAAAACACTACCTCTCCTCACATACCATATAAAAACGGAACGGGATTTAAAGAAGTTTCTAAGTATACTCACAAGTACATCGCTATCACTTTGAGGGACACTGGTGGCATGTTTTTATGTAAATTCCTTGTTTGCTTCCCTTTTGTTCAGTTATCGCTCGGTGTTAACTATAGCTATTTTTCTATTGAATCCTATTCGCATGGATCTAAGGTTGTGATTGTCTTGATCGTATGTATACTGTACCGTCATTTGTTTTATTTTTTTTTTTGCTCTAATCTGAATGTACCTCTCATTTCAATTATTATTGTAGTGCTATTCATTCGTATTCTTTCTGTTTGCGATGTCACCTATTAGTGTTTATTACCAAAATGTTCGAGGATTGCGTACGAAAACGTTAACATTCTATCGCAATGTGTGTGTCAATTCTTACGATATCATTTGCTTAACAGAGTCTTGGCTTATTGAAGGTATTAAAGACAGTGAATTGTTTGATGACCGTTACATAGTGTGGCGACGCGATAGAAATTATTCTAGCACAAAACAAACATTGGGGGGTGGCGTGCTTATCGCAGTTCGACGTGAACTTATTAGTGATCTCCGCAGTGAATGGTTCTCCTCTGCTGAAGACTTATGGGTTACTCTCACCCTACATCGGAAGCGGCCACGAGTATCGTATAAAATGCATATTTGTGTGGTGTACATCTGCAACCAAAATCTTGGGCACTCTCAAGCAGGTCAGTTAACAAATTTTTCTAATAACCTAGCCGATATTGTTCAGAAGCATCCGTCTGATAAATTTCTACTTCTTGGCGATTTTAACCTACCAAACATAAGCTGGGAACTAGATGATGATGGTCAGTCCTTTTGCCCTAGTAATATTCAAGGTAATGTTCAGGCTAACTTGTTTGATAACTTTGCAATCTGCAATATCTCACAATATAATCAGCAAGTAAATATTAACAACAAAATACTAGATCTAGTTTTATCCAATAGTGAGGTCTCAGTAGCAAGTTGCGCTGATCCTCTGGTGCCGGAAGATCCACATCATAAAGCTCTCTGTGTGTCTGCTGATTTCGTAGAACTTCATACTCTTCCGGCACGTCCTCGTACTAAATTTTTATATCATTCGGCCGACTATACAGCTATTAATCATCGCTGGAGCCAAATCGATTGGCGCAACGCAGTGAGCTCTAGGACATTGGAGGATGCTGTATCATTTTTCTATGACACAATCAGTGAACTACGGGATTCTTTTGTACCAATTAGGACGGTAGTTCCAAGTAGCAGATACCCTCTTTGGTTCAAACAACCTCTGATAAAAATTTTAAAAGAAAAATCTAAGTACCACGCAAAGTTCAAGAAATACGGAAACCTGTCTGATCACGAGTCTTTTGTCTTGCTTCCACAGCGTGCCAGGGAAGTTGAAAGTGAAATGTTTAACTCCTATATTGCAAAAATTGAGGCAGACATTTCTAAGACACCCAGAGCGTTTTGGTCATATGTTAAATCAAGAAATCAAATCAATGCTTACCCTTCCTTGCTTAAATATAGAAATAGCACCTCAAGTGTCGGAGAGGACATCTGTAACATGTTTAGCGACTATTTCTACTCTAATTTTCTTGGTTCTGCTGCTAGTATTAATGACGACGATTTTTCCATTGACCACGTGCGGGGGCCTAGCATGTATTTGAGCGATACTGTCTCGGACATACATTCGGTCGAAGTTAATGAATTAGAAGTATTCAATCTACTTAAAGGAGTTGACTTATCCAAATCTGCAGGACCAGACAATATTCCACCAGTTTTTATACTCAACTGTGCCAAAAGTCTGACTCTTCCTCTTTTACTCCTGTTCAGGCGGTCCCTAAATTTGGGAGAGGTACCTGCAGTTTGGAAGTCGGCAATAATCACTCCGATCCATAAAAAAGGGCCCAGAAACCTTGTAGAAAATTACAGACCCATATCCAAATTATGTATTTTCGCTAAAATCTTGGAAAAAATTATATACAAACAGCTTTACACCTGTCTTAAATCAAGCATTAACGACCGCCAACATGGTTTCCTGCGAGGTCGGTCCACAACCACCAACCTAATTCTTTGTAGCGACTACTTGACTGAATGTATGGCCCGCCACTCACAAGTAGATGTAATTTACACAGATTACAGCAAGTGTTTTGATCGTTTGGATCATGCTATACTTTTGCGCAAACTACTGGCTATGGGTATCAGTGGAAATCTTTTTAGGTGGTTCTCATCTTATGTGGCCAACAGGTGTCAAACTGTTGTCCTTAATGGATATACATCAAGAACTATGACGGCCTCCTCAGGAATTCCGCAGGGATCGCTTTTAGGACCCTTGTTATTCAACATCTTCATAAATGATGTGTCTTCATGTTTCTCGAATTCAACAGTCCTTTTATTTGCGGACGACATGAAGATTCTAAGTGAGATCGGGACTCATGAAGATGCTGAACGCCTCCAACACGATCTGGACAGGTTCGTAGGGTACTGCACGGCTAACCGGTTAGATCTAAATGTCTCGAAATGCTGCACGTGTACATTCACTCGTAAACTAAAGCGCGTTATTTATGACTACAAATTAGTCAATACTTCAATAGCCAGAGTTAACACGATTACAGACTTGGGAGTCACTTTTGACTCGAAACTTCTCTTTGACACACACATTGATAAAATTATTAAAAAAGCTACTAAAGCCCTTGGTTTTATCTTGAGGATATCAGTGGATTTTAAAAACATTATATGACATGATACTCGCGAACGCACCGCGGGTAGCGTACGTATCGCTCCTAAGAATTAATTCTGAAGTGTATGTATTTAAAACTATTTCGTTATAAAAATGTATTTACTTTGGACCTTGTACGTTAATGTAATAGTGAAAAGTTCAGAACAATAAGAACTCAGTGTTATTTGTGAAAATACAAAGTTAAAAATTGTGATTGAGCAAACTTTGATAAAAGCAAATTGCGGGTGGCGCATTAGACCTAGCGGTACATTGCGCTCGCTCACTCTCGCGCAGTTTCAATAACTTTGTCTCGTTCGGACTCTGTTGTGTTCATAACTGGAACATTATTTTTGCAAAAGAAGATGAATTGTGCCTCTTGTAGCAAAAAGGTCGATGCTGGAGACCTTATTAAGTGTACAGGTTGTAAATCAGCTTACCATTACAAGTGCCTCAACATTACCAAGAGTGCACTGTTAGACACGAAGCGCAATTTTAAATGTGAAACCTGTTGTAATATAACATTACGTGTTCGAGTAACGGATGATACCCCAGTCAGGGGTACTCGCGTGGATGTAGCTGAAATGGAGACCAATAACCAGTCTCCAGAGGTAACTGGACAGCGATCCCTAACATCGGGTGAGTCTGATTGTGTCAAGGCCCTAATGGAACAAGTTCATGGGGTCATCATGACTAAATTGAGTTTACTTGAAACAAAAATACTAGAGGAAATAAAGGCTTCTGTTACCTTACTGATAGTCGAGAACAATAATCTAAGGCAGGAATTACAGGAAAGTAATAGAAAATGTATAGCATATGAGGAGGAAATTAATACATTAAAATCGGATAACCAAAAAAGGATGCAAAACGTCAAAAATACTACGAAAATTGTTTGTAATAATCTGCAACAATCAGCTGATGCGTCTGGTATAAAAAATGGTTCAACCACTACAAGGCCGGTATCATTAACGGACGGTGGCAGCGTTGATGTTGTCGCCAGCAGCAACCGCGTACAAAGGAGGGAGGCACAATTGCAAGTATCGACTTATGCGGCGGTGACTAGTAAAACAGCGAAACCGGATATTACCACGGTTGATCATGATAATTGGACTGAGGTTAAAAGTGTAAGGAGGAAGAAACCAATTATAAGAGGTGGTAATACTACAATTTCAGCATTAAAAGCAGTTGAGAGGAAGAAATATCTTCATGTATGGAGGTTGGACAAAAGTACCAGCGAAAAAACTTTGCAGGATCACATTATAACCATACTCGGTACGGACTCGGATATAATAATAGAAAAAATAAATCCAAAAACGGAGAGAGACTATGCATCTTTTAAAATTGGTGTAACAGAAAGTGACTTCGTAAAACTTAGCGACACATCTGTGTGGCCGTTGAATGTGGAGTTTAGCGAGTGGGTCTGGTTTCGTCGCTCAACCAAACCGACACAACAGGAAACCACGTAGAAATATTAACATCTTGTATCAGAACGTGAGAGGACTTCGAACTAAGATTAATCAATTAACATCATTATTGCAGTCATCTGCAAAGGAATTATTCGCATTCACGGAAACAGGTTTAAATGATGGCATTCAAAATGCGGAATTTATGCTCCCTGGATATCAAATATTAAGATGTGATCGCGCAGACGGGCGTAAGCATGGTGGCGTGCTTTTAATATCTACACCGCGCTTTGAGCTGCGGCAAGTGTCGATGCCGGACGATATTGATATAAACAATCATAGGTTTGAGTTACTTTGTGCTACGGTTTATATGAATAAGCGATTAGTACTGGTATGTTGTGTAGTGTATATTCCACCTCAAACTGATGAGTCTGAATACATGATACTATTCAATATATTGGAAAAACTATGTGTCCAATATTGTCATAAATTAGTTATCTTAGGAGATCTTAATTTATGTTCATGTAATAAAAATATTTCTAATTATTATGATTATTTCATGGCCTTTTGTGAATTCACTCAATATAACGGTATACCAAATTGTAACGGAAGACAGTTGGACATGGTGTTGAGCGCGCGTTGTGGCGTGTCAGTGATCGCAGCGGACGAATGCATGGAGCCTGTGGATGTGTACCATCCACCGCTCGCTGTTCAGGTTAGCATTGGCGCGTCGCAGTCGGCACCGCCGTCTCCCCACGCGTATGCGTCACCCCCATCAATGGCGCGGTCTTACGAGCGCGCGCCACACACTAGTCACTCGTGGAATTTTCGCAAAGGTAATTTAATTGATTTATATGACAAATTGAGTAAAATAGACTTCACTGAAATGTTTTCTTTGAAAGACTCTAATTTAATGTTAAATGTATTTTATAACAACATTTATAAAGTGTTTGATGCTTGTATACCAAAAAGAATTAAAACATCTAGCCCTAGCAAGTATAGTTACCCAGTTTGGTATACTTCAGATATTATAAGAAATCTAAAACTTAAACATATATTACATAAAAAATATAAATCCAGTAAATTACACAGTGATTATATATTGTTCGCACAGTGCAGGGCGAGAATAAAAACTGACATATCTCGTGCACATAACCAGTATCGAGATCGCTTACAAACGCAAATGAAAAGTGATCCCCGAGCATTTTGGAATTACATGAGATCAAGGAGGGTAAGTTTGAATAAACCTAAGTTGATAATTGACGGACGAGTTTTGCCAGATGAGGAATGCGCCAATGAGTTTGCTAGATTCTTTCACTCTGTCTACAATGTGAAGCCGGCTGTGTTAGATGTGGCGGCAGCAAGCGCGACAGCGTCACCAAATTTTTGGACTCACCTGGCTCCTCTGGGATCTGCCGATGTTCTGCGTGCTCTGACTCGTTTGCTGCCGAAGTACTCCGTAGGGCCGGACGGTATTCCATCTTTTGTATTCAGGGACTGTCGCATGGTTTTGGTTAAACCTTTACTATGCATATTTAATACCTGCATTGAGACGGCTACGTTTCCAGATTGCTGGAAACTCACACGAGTGGTACCAGTACCGAAGGGTACTGGTGGTTCAGGACCAAGCGACTATAGACCCGTGGCGGTACTAAGTACTCCGGCTAAGGTGTTTGAGGCGGCCATTCACAGTTCGATATACCCTCAGATAAGCGCCCAGTTGTCCGAAGCACAGTACGGCTTCCGCCCTGGGCGGGGGACAACAGGCAATTTATTGAATCTGATGACAAATCTGGTACCCGCGGTAGATGCTGGCCTGCAGGTGGATGTCATCTACTTTGATTACAGAAAAGCATTTGACACTGTTGATAATGACATCCTCCTGAGGAAGCTAGCTGACGTGGGTTGCACGCCGCATACTCTGGCATTCTTTGCGAGTTATTTACGGGATAGGTGCCAGTATGTGGACTGTGGGGGAAGATTTTCCGAGCCATATTTTACTTGGTCAGGCGTGAGCCAGGGCAGTAATTTGGGGCCGTTGCTTTTCATATTAATGATTAATGACCTGCCAGGCGTAGTCACTAAGTCAACGCCATTGTTATTTGCTGATGACATGAAATTAATCAGAGTGGTTGAGCGGGACGACGATCATGAAACACTGCAGCGAGATATTGATGGTGTTGTGAAATGGAGTCATGATAATAAACTGTATTTTAATGTATCGAAATGTTCCGTACTTACTTTCAGTCGCTCACGTAGTCCACAACAACACGATTACCATATGGAAGGGATGCCGTTGCGACGCGTAACTGATGTTAGAGACTTGGGGGTTCAGTTTACTGCCGACTTGACCTTTCGTAAGCATATCACAAATGTTTGTAAAAAAGCATTTCGTAACCTCGGTTTTTTATTGCGGCAAGCATCGGATTTTACAAACATTTTAGCCTTAAAAGCCCTGTACGGGGCTCTCGTGCGAACTCATCTAGAACACAATGCAGCAATATGGTCACCGCATGAGTATAAATATAAGTTAATGTTGGAACGTATCCAAAACAAATTTCTTAGATTTATGTACCTTAGGCAATATAGGGTATATCCGGGATACCCACTTCTCTATCCTACATCATTTGTGTTGGGTATGGTGGGCTATGAAAGTTTGGAGGCTAGAAGAGAAGTGACCCTGGCCCTATATGTATTTAAAATCCTTCGAGGCATGGTTCATGATCAGGCCGTTTTGTCGGTGGTAAATTTGTGTGTCCCGGACGAATACATAGGGCGACGGAGACGGCCGCCACTCCTGGTGGTGCCGCATGCGCGCACCAACTTGTTGCAACTTGCGCCACTGACGCGTACGCTGCGTGTGCTCAACACGGTGTCCACTCGAGTCGATATATTTTCATGCTCAGTTAGTGTGTTCACAAAGGCCATGCATTCTGTTGTGTTTGAATTGCATTAATTAAGTGAGTGATCATGTGTTGCATACACATGATCACTTACTAATTTATTTTTATTTTTTGATGGGTATGTGCATATTGTAATGTATTGTATTGTATTGTATGTGTATAGTTAGATGTAAATATATTTAAATGGTACAACCATTGCATTAGGTTAAGTTTACCTGTAATGATGGCTGTATATGTTAATAAATAAATAAATAAATAAATAAATAAATAAAACACTCAAAATTCTGTACTGTGCTTTTGTGCGCAGTCATCTCGAATACTGCTCACCAGTATGGAATCCTATCTACGACACTTACGTCAATCGCATCGAAAGTATCCAAAGGAAATTTTTGAGGTGCATTCAGTTTAGATCCAGAACTTATTTGCCTAATTACAACAACCGTTGCAGAAAGTTTCACGTTCTTCCACTGATTGAGCGGAGAAAAATTGCCGACATGGTATTTCTGTTCAATATAGCTAATGGCTCAATCGACTGTTCTGAATTGTTGAGCAAAATTGGTCTGCGTGTTCCATCCTTCACTTTAAGGAATCATCAGCCTCTGTATGTTCCCTCTGTGCGATGCGTATACCGACAAAACTCTTATATGATAAGAGCTAGCAGAGCATATAATTTGTTGTGTCGGAGAGTTAATGATCTCGATTTGTTCTCCACCAGTGTTCCTAAACTAAAAAAAATACTTTGTGATAGCTTCTTTGTTAATTACTAAAATATTTAAGTTTTACTAAATACTCTCAGAGTGCTTATTTGTTCTTAATTTCACTTTCATGTCCTGTGCTGTAGTACCTGTTACTGTCTCTTGTGCTAACCTGATGTTATCTGTGGAAACTTTTAATTGGCCTTCTTTCACTAATTATATTCTATCTGTATATATGCTAGCTGTAAGTTTCCTTAAAATGTAAAAATAAAATAATAAATAAATAAAATAAAATAACATTGGCTGCCGGTAGAAGGTACCACCTACCAGACAAAGTCTTGCCGCCAAGCGATTCGTCGTGTTCGTTGTGTCTGGTGAGCCCTACCGAGGACGGGTCTGAGCAGTTTTGTTGCGATGTGTGCCGGGTACGATGCACCAAATATTGTTGTGTCCGGAGTTTGGTTGTGGAGGGTCTCCAGATCAATCCCCCTCTGGCGCAACATCGTTGGTCGTATTGTTGGGTTTAACATTGCATCACCTCGCTCAACTGCCGTATTCCTTCCTATTCATTCAATTTTTTTTGAGTGAATAGGCTCTTAGTAAACTAGCTTTTTTATATAATAGTTGCGATCCTTAGTGCGCGGATTCAGCTCGCACTAGGTTAATTATTATTTCTATTTCATTATTTTTATATATGGTTACCTGTCCCATCTGTAGAGTTTAGCTAGCTAATTGAATTTGTTGCAGCGATAAATAAGTAAAATCCAGTACAAACATTTCTCAATATATTTCGAAACTATGTAGGTCGGCTTTCAGTTTATACTACATACTTCTCAATGGTTCATATATCTCTTGGCGAGCAAAGCTCTGCTTCTGGGGATGTTACATTCGGCGATGGTGTGCACTCTGTCACTCCTCAAGTACGCAGGATCTTCTGATAGTTCTTTTAGGGCTGTGAGGGTCATGCTCAGGTCGAATGGAGATTCAGGGCCTTCGCAGATACGAGAGAGCCAGCGTGCTTCGACGCAGCTGGAAGATGACGAAAAGAAGGATTTAAAAGTCTTTTTAGAAAGAAAGAAAGGAAAAATATATTTTTTGCGTTAATAAAAAATAATAAATGGTTGAAATTTTAGTGATGGAGTATTATTTTAATTTTTAATGAATTATATTATTTGAAATTCCTATATTTTTTTACCTACATGCGTGGCCTAATGGCAAATTATTGGCTGTTAACTTTAGCAACACTCTAAATGTTGTTTCATACATAGAAAATAGAACCTATGGCTGAACCCTCGAAAAACAGGTCCAGGCCACTCGTATGTTCTCCCGTGTGCTTGCCTTTTGTGACTTTCCACATATATTTTCACAAGTTACAAAATCGGAACACCGCCATTTTGATTTATCAAAATTCCCCTATAAATCTTCTCATCATCTCAGCGTTAATCCCAATCGCATCCGAAGCTTTTTCAGCTTTGGAGTCTGGGGTCCGCTTCACCAGTCTAACTGCTGATTTTGGCTAAACTTCGATGTTTTCTGTGAAGGAACTGCGACCTGACCTCCAAAACCCGAAGGTGATATCGAAGCATTGCAGTTCAACATGTATTTTTAAGTGTCAAGTAAATATTTGACATTTTCTTTTCCAAATTAAGTTAAAATAATAATAATACAATAGAACGGACACACTTTACAGAAAAGAAATGAGACAAAAGATTTTTGCTTTCCGATCAAAATTGTCATGACATTCTCAAACTCACGAGTATGCCAGTGAGTGAGAGGACATATAAAAAAAATTATAATGGGTTAGTATTATCAGCACCAAACGTAACACACTGTAATATTAATCTCTATCTGAATTTTTTTAATGCAAATTCTAAATAAAATCCATTGCTTCAGATGACAATATAAAAAACGCAATGAGTGTTTGTTGAACTTCCAAAATCCTTTGCTACTGATTATGTTTTATGTATTTTACCCTGTGATGAAATCAACTAAGTCTTATTATTATCAAAATGGCCTGTGTACATCACTTTATCAAATAAACTAACATCACCATAATAAAAATAAATAGTAGATTTTCGATCGTTTTCCGTCGTGGTGACCAATTTCAACGTAGATATTATAGTGCAGGAATGTGTGCATTAACAGCCTACATAGTCCGACAGATTGGCAAACCGACACGACCAGGGAACATAAGGGGAAGGACCAGCAGCTTCGCGTGCTTTCCGAAGCACGGTGCTACGAACTTCCTCATAGGAAATTAAATACGTCTGCACGGTTAGCGCAATGGTTAAGCTACTGATTGCTGTGCTGCGTATCGCGGGTTCTATTCCCGCACGGATCAAATATGTGTATGACCTACAAGTAGTTGTTCCGGGTCTGTTTGTTTGTGTATGTGAGTTTAAATGTTTGGAAACCAGGAGAAATTACAAGTGTGGGATTGCAGTGAAGTCTAGTTTATATAACGGAAAAACAAATAAAACCTTAGGAAAATGTAGCGAGAAAAAGTCTGTGTACTTACGAAGGACATGGATCTGAAGACACTAATAAGCCGACGGGCATCGGCTTGAACGCCTCGAGAGATTCCGTCTGTACGGTGTACTTCTTCAGTAGAGAGGTGCTTGTCTTGCCACTCTTCTTGAGGCAGTGTTCCTGTTACAGCAGAGATATTAGTGGGCTTTATAAAGCATAGAAAAAAATAATAATTATGTGGTTAAAATATTGTAAAGTTAATGTACATGTCAAAGATAATGGACGATAGCAGGCCAAGCTACCCGAAACTGCCAAACATTTCCGATCAACCTTGAGCCTTAATGCTTCAGAGATAAAGTTGACAATCTAATTAAGAAATCTAACGGATTGTAGTAGGTTGATGTGCTGTCGTCTGTTCAGATTTTCTTTCACCGACACCGACGTGTGAGGTCCTTATCTGCTTAACAGGGAACAACTCGATGAATAGACATACGAAACGGCTTTCTTTCTTGGTTCTACGGACTCTACGGTGGACATGTTACCCACTTTGGAGTTTAATTAATGTAGAAGAGCGGGCAACAACAGCCTTTATGAAAATTATGGCACCGAGGTTTGGCTTTATGATGTGCAAAAACGCTTTCCACGCACATCAACTTACTATACAGGTAAAATTATTAACGCTTCCATCATATTTCAAGCTAAGCATATCAACTTTATCTTAATGACAATTAAGTTGACTTCAGCGTCATCAACACTATTGAAACAGTTATAAGAATGTTTGAAGTTGTAGCAAAAACTGAATTTTATTGTGTATAATTTTTTTAACTTAAATTACAACAAAAGTAATTTAATACAAATTAAATTACTTTTGTTGTAAAGTCTTACAAAATAGTAAATATTCTCCCTATACTCCTTGATCTTGTCACTGATGAGAAGTAGCGATAGTTTGAGCTGGTAGATCGAGGGTTGCTTGTCTCCGAGGAGGTTCTGGAAAGGCTCCTGACTGCAGTCTAGCATTCTGGAAACATGTTAATAAAATATTATAAATAGCTTTGCGTGACGTTTATGGACGCTAGTCGTCCAAAAACTTCACATATTGGAAATCCCTGCCGGAGTCGTGAGTTTGAAGATCATCATCATTTTCTTAATCTGTCTCCAATTTGTTTGGGGTCAGCTTACAGTCTTACTCTATGCAACTGAATACCAATACTTCACATGAAGCAACAGGTCAGATAGGCATCTGATCTCTACCACCCAGCTACTGATTAATACAATGGTAATTAAATTTGAAAAGTCATGGTGGCCTAGTAAAGTCGTTGTGGCCTAGAAAGTCATGGTGGCCTAGTGGTTAAAACACGAGCCTCTCAAGTATGAGTGTGCACCTGCGGGTTCGATTCCATGTCAGGCAAGTACCAATGTAACTTTTCTAAGTTATGTGTACTTTCTAAGTATATCTTGGACACCAATGATTGATTAAAAAGGTGAAGGAAACATCTTGAGGAAATTTGGACTTTAAGTCTGAAATCGCCAACCCACAATAAGAAAGCGTGGTGATTACGCTCAATCATTCTCTGTATGAGAGACGACCTGTGTCCAGCAGTGAGACGATAAAAAGGTTAATGATGATGATGATGATGAAACAAAGTTTAAAGACTATACGGTTAGCGCACTTGTAGGTCATACAAATATTTGTGCCGTGCGGGGATCGAACCCGCGACACGCAGCGTAGCAGTCAATAGCTTAACCACTGTGCTAACCATGCAGTTATTATACTAACATAAATAGAAAAGCGCCTTTCTGGGTTCAAACCTACGCCGCACAACTGGTAAGTCGCGCCCGTTGCCCTTGGGGCTGGCACTGCTACAGATTATTAGTACTACATTCATTTAGAAATATAACCCCCTTCAATATAATCAACAACAAGTATATATATAGATGTATATATCTCAACACTATCCATTACTAAGCGGCAGTGTCAAGCTAATCCAATTAAATTGAGCTGCACTGCCGCCGACCACAATCAATATAACGGGGTTGCCTAATGAACCAGTGTCATTGAATGTTGGCCTAGAGGAGCTATTATCAGTGGCTTAGGAGTTCATAATTGACCCTTGCCCAGTTAAGGTCGTAGGCCAGTTTGAGTGTGCATAAAATATAGGATATAAACAAGCTCCACCATATCAAACTCACTCGCAAAGTTCACTTTGAGCAAAAATGGGAAACAGCTCTTAATTTGGCATATTTTTATTCTTAGTTCAATGCAACTCGCGCCAAAGATTGCTGGCAGGATAAAAAATTTAAAAATTTTTGTACAATAAAAGTGAAAAAAAACCGGCCTAGTCCGAACGCTCGGTCGGGTTTCATACCAGTCGGTCTCCGTGGCGCAGCGGTCAAGACGCCTGACTGCAACGTGGAGGCCCCGGGTTCGATCCCCGGCCAGGTCATGATGGGAAACGATCTTTTCCTGATTGGCCTGGGTCTTGGATGTTTATCTATATATGTATCTATTATAAAATATAGTATCGTTGAGTTAGTATCCCATAACACAAGTCTCGAACTTACTTTGGGGCTAGCTCAATCGGTGTGATTTGTCCGTATATATTTATTTATTATTTATTTATTTATTTATTCAGTAAAAAAAAAAACTATTTTTATTTTTAATAGCCGTTCCAGCATCGGACGACACTACGATTCGGACGAAGCGTTTCGCCTCCTCTTTTTACCAGCGGCGGTGTTTCCGTCGGACTACAATTTGAGTGTCTTCAAGGCTAGAATGAATAGGCTCTTAATAAACTATCGCGATTTACCATTAACGATTGCACCACTGCTTACCATCAGGCGGGACAGCGTTAGTGCTTGACCGCAATCATCAAAATTGATAATTAAAAAAAACACATCTGAAAATTTCAACTGTCTAGCTATTACGGTTCATGAGATACATCCTGGTGACAGGCTAACAGATAAATAAATAAAGTCTTAGTTCCCATATATTAAGTATTTTTTGTCTTGTATTAATGTTCATCCTATCAAGGAGGTTGTATTCAATGAGTTTCTTCGAAACGTTATTGCGCCAAGTTACATTACCCTCTCCTCTAAGACCTTGTTAGGTACTTCTCCCTGCTACAATGGCGCCGACCAGCTAACAGCTAAGCAATCGATCCAACTTGTGCCGCTTATAAAATTGAGCACGACTACCACTTTGTTATTAAGAAGTACGGTCCCAGCTTCAACTTACTGCTAGATTTATAGGTACGAATGTTACGGGCGAGTATTTGGTACGTGCCGGCTATGTTTTAGTCTTGTTGGTGCTGCATCATCATCAACCTTTTTATCGTCCTACTGCTCGGCACAGGTCTCCTCTCATACAGAGAACTTAAAGTTCAGGTTTCATCAAGATGGTTTCCTTCACCTTGTAATCAGTCATTGGTGTCCAAGATTTACTACTGCCGGATACTCATACTTGAGAGGCTGGTGTTTTAACCACTAGGCCACCACGACACTGCTGCGGATGTTAGTTAGTATGATGGCATCAAAGGGTGGTTACCGCAAGGACCGTGAAGCTTGTCGCCCAGTGGCCCAGAGGCAATCTTATTAACTGTATTTTACGCTGTTTTGGGCGTATTTTTAATGTGTTTGAATAGTAGAAGATGGTAAGTTAAAGGATTTTATTTATTTATATTTAAGCGCAGCGTCAGATACCCACCGACTAGGTGGTCGGATGAGCTGACCAAAATCGAAGGGAAGCACTGGATGCAGGCCGCGTCCAACCGTTCTTTTTGGATATCCTTGGGGGAGGCCTATGTCCAGCAGTGGACTTCATGTGTCTGAGATGATGATGATGATACTTTGAAGAAATGTATAGAGGAGGACTTAATGCCTTAGGCACTCTCATGGGTACTTTTATTTCATTTAATTATTAAAATTTTAAATTCTCTGTTTTCCAAGAATATTCTTCGCCAAAAAGAATAATTTGTCTTAATACTACGGTCTCGTTCCCTGTGTAGTAAATATGCTAAAAAACATACCTAAATAACGGAGCCATAATCGCCTAACACATTATTACTATCAATTGGAATAATTTTGAAGCATAGTGGTAATTCGTTGCTCTATATGTTTGATAAACGTGTCTACTGAACTGTCAAAATTAAACAAATTCCTACTGATGGTAAGTTACGCAATTACACTACAGGCTTAATTAAAAACAAATATGTTTTACTCGGTGGTTGGAAGTTACCACCTACGAGACAAGGTCTTGCCGCCAAGCGATTCGTCGTGTTCCGGCATGATGTCTGGTGAAGCCGGAAGGCGATATCGAAGCATTGCAATTAACGCTTAACGTGCTTTCCGAGGCACGACCAGACCACTGCAAATATTCATATTCATGCATACAAATATTTGCACTGCGCGGGGATTGCGCAGCGGCCACGTTCGCTACCGCTACGCCACGGAGGCTGTCATGAAATGAGTATGTAGTATTAAACTTTACGAATGATTTATGTATCTCAGTTGACAATTTCGTTTTTTTTTTTTTTTATAATAATAAACAAGCGCTTGACCGCAATCCTGCCTGATGGTAAGCAGTAATGCGACCGTTGATGGTAAAGCGCGCTAGTTTATTAAGAGCCTGTTCACACAGAAAAACTGAGCGAATAGGAAGGAAGACGGCAGTTGAGCGAGGTGATGCAATGTTAAACCCAACAACACGACATGTGACATGTTTGCGCCAAATAAAAATGTACTCTGTTTCAAAGTGTCCGTTTCAAATCATGTTCGTTATATTTAGTCAAAACCGTCTATACAGTTAAGGGGCTACCTACAAAGTTAGTACAATTGAATGTGACAGCTACATTTTTAACTAAAATATTCGCCCTGTATGGTTTCAGTACCATTTCTCATATCGAATATTAGAAGTTTATATGTTGTATAATTCAACATTTATTCTGCTGAATTAAAATGTGCTACGCATTACAATCCTTACAAATTCATACATTTTCTTCACTAATGTCTGCAGGATCTGCTATAAATTTAATTTAATTTTATATTTTTATTTCTTAAGAAACTAGGATACACACAGTTGATAGTTAGTGAAAGAAGGACAATTAAAAGTTTTAACTGACAATATTAGGGTAGCACAAGAAACTGTAGGCGAAATAAAGACTAAGTTAGTACACGGAGAGAAAGTAAGAACATGTTTTTAATATGTAATTTATAATTTGATAGGCCAAAGAATGTTTTATCGTCTACATTCAGCTCATTAAAACCTCAAAAAAAGAAGGTAAACTTTCTTTGAAAATCATTAAAACCTGTTTTTAGTAGCTTTTTCGATAAAGGCGTAGAGTAACCAGCGTGTCGGTGTTCTATAATATGATGTATTTAGGAGAGTGTGTGCGAAAATTACATGACTTAATTCCTCCATCTTCGTTCCTTCATCGGACGAGCCGACGCGCGTCGTAGCCTTTACGTTGTTGACAATATTACGATCCGGACGAAGCGTTTCGTTTCGTCTTTTATACCGCGTATATCGAAGGACTGGAAAAATTTGCCAGCGGCGGTCTTTCCGTCTGACTATTATTTAAGTATCTTCAAGGCTAGAGTGAATAGGTTCTTAATAAACTTACGTCAATGGTAAAGCGCGCTTTACCATCAACGATTGCATCACTACTTACCACTTTTTTTTTGGTTTGGATAGGAAATCATCAAGCAACCTTTATAATATAATAAACCTCTCCCGCTCTGGGTGGAGCGGACGAGCGTGTCAGACTTTTACTGAGTAATAGATCCGGATAGATCGCCGATCGCCGCTACGAAGACACGGCGGTGCTCTACCGTAGCCGGGCAGACCTCCACCGTATGCTTCACCGTGTCCTTAAGACAATCTATATCCAAGTGACATCCTCGCGTTTCCTCCCGCCTTATACGGAAGAGAAACCTCCCGAAACAGCTGTGTCCGATGAGGACCTGCGTCAGGCGGAAGGTGAGGGCGCCGTGGCGCCTCTCTAGCTACTCCTCAATGAGGGGACTTACCGCCGCTATTGTGGCGTACCCTATCACTGTTTACCATTAGTTTATAATATTAAAAAAAGAAGAAATGCATTGCAAGTAAGTGTTAGTAAGTCAGTATCGTTGAGACGTGAATATCTATGGTTTAGGTTTTTGTATTGTATCTTAATTCACACAACAAGGCGTATAAAAGTGTGTCGGGACAGGAAATACCTGCCTAAAACTCTTAAGAATAGACTTTTAGTTAGAGGGAGAGGGAGTCTGTTTAGCTATCTCTGTTCATGGGATACCCTGTTTGTATGCATCTTGTAGGTGTAACCTGACCAGCCTCACTTCCGTCTCATGAGAAGGTTACAGATACGATGATAAAAGAGATGCTTTCATGCGGTGGTGAGAATTGCTGGGGAGTTTGTTCCGCAACATATTCTTCCCAGCAAAAGTACTAGGTAGTGGAGAAGGGCTGGGGTTTCATGGGACTGTTTTTTGTAATTTTGACACCAGAAATATGCTAGTTAGGAAAAAGGGTTTTTGATTTTGAAATAGAATATCAGTCAGGTTGTATGCCCAGAGCGTCAAACGTTTGAATTTGAATATATTATGATGATTAGATTAGGTGCAAAATGTTGATTTAAATTTTGTACACAAACAAAGTCATAGCTAAATCCTATACATATATCTCATACATACATATATAATTAGACTTCGTTATAACGCTGTATAATTAATTCTGTAGTAATCATAGTGTTGTCAGTAGCGGGCGGCGCGGGTTAACGTCGATTTGATGGTAATGACGACGTCACACGTCAGTGGTAACGTGTGACGTGCTCGGAACAGGCTGTAATGTACATGTTTACGTAACGAATATCTATGGAAAATTCGCTATGTGACATATGCATAACTAATGACTCATTCTCCTTATTAAAAGCGTTCGAAATCCAGAAGTTATCTCATATCAGGCTATGCAGCTATATCAAAAACTTTTCAAAAGCGAAATTAGAGGCACTTTTAACAGATCAGGTTTATGATCGGACTTTTTTTTAAGTCCGATCTCGGTGAAGGCCATAAAACCAGCTGCCGGTAGAAGTTACCACCCACTAAAGACTTGCCGCCGACCGATTCGTGTTGTGTGTTGTCTGGTGAAGCCGTACGGAAAACGGGTCCGAGCAGTTGTCTAGCGATGCGTGCCGGGTACGATGCGCCAAATGTTGTTGTGTCGGGAGTTTGGTCGTGGAGGGTCTCCAGATCAATCTCCCTCTGGCACAGCATCGTTGGTAGAGTTGTTTGCTTAAAAACTGCATCACCTCACTCAACTGCCGTCTTTCTTCATATTCACTAATTTTTTTTTGTGAATAGGCTCTTAATAAACTAGCGCGCTTTACCATTAACGATTGCAGCACTGCTTATCATCAGGCGGGATTGCAGTCAAGCAATAGATTATAATTATAAAACAAAAGAAACGATTTCTCGGTGGTAGGACATAACATCGGCTGCCGGCAGAAGTTACCACCCACCAGACAAAGCCTTGCCGCCAAGCGATTTGTCGTGTTCCGGCATGATGTCTGGTGAAGCCGTACGGAGGACGGGTCTGAGCAGTTGTGTTGCGATGTGTGCCGAGTACGATGCGGCTAATGTTGTTGTGTTGGGAGTTTGGTCGTGGAGGGTCTTCAGATCAATCTCCCTTTGGCGCAGCATCGTTGGTCGTGTTGTTGGGTTTAACATTGCATCACGTCGCTCAACTGCCGTCTTCCTTCCTATTCGTTCAGTGTTTCTGAGTGAATAGGCTCTTAATAAACTAGCGCGCTTTACCATCAACGATCGCAGCACTGCTTACCATCAGGCGGGATTGCGGTCAAGCGCTAGTTTATAATTATTAAAAAAAAATAGTATAGAAGAAAGGTAATGCTAGATGTGTCGAACATCTTCCAGTACGCGGTCGTCACTCCAGAACGATCTGTTCTGATAGCAATTTGTTCGGCCCGCTTCTAAAGTCTATGTAGATTACCTTGTTCTCTTAACTTTCTTAACTCTCAGTTTAATTCTTTATTTACTATGTTTTTATGTCAATTCAAGTACATGCAGTAAAGATTTCGCTTTATGTAACAGGAATACACGGGAGAATACAGAACTGACAGAATCATAGATTTGTCCCATCTTTCTTATAGACAAACAAAACTTATTTTTTTAAACTAATATCATAGGGGCTAGCGCGCAAGGATATATCTATGACGATCATAACGCAGGAAATATAAATTAAAGAAAATTAGGTATTTTACTTTACATATATATATAAAATATGTAAATAGATGTCCGAACTCACGTGAACATGTCACTGATCTTATTCATAATGTCTTGCATGCGCTGTGCCTGCTCCTCGTTCCTCCTCCTCATGTCTTCAGTCTTGGCGGCCTGTTCTGATAATTGATCCCGTAAGGTTGTCAAATTTGTCTGTCTTCTGTCCTCGTTCATCTCGTTCCAGTCTCTGCGGTCACCTGAAGGAGAATTGAAAAGGTTGGTATATAATTTTTACTATTATTAGTCAAAGTACTGGCTTAGTAAACAATCAAACACGTGTTCTACATTACTATTCAGACGGCACATAATGCAGACCTAAACTGTAAGGCTGTCCTGACGTATGTTTATGCCAGATATATTGTGTCTTTTAAGTCTGTGCTGTTTTTTTTTATAATTGTAAACTAGTGCTTTACCGTGATCTCGCCTGATGTTAAGCAATGATGCAATCGTTGATGATAAAGTGCAGTTTATTATGAACCTATATTCACTCAAAAGTATAAAATAACTGAGGGAATAGAAAGGAAGAGGGCAGTTGAGTGTGGTGATGCAATGTTAAACTCAACAACACGACAGCTTGCTTCTGTTCAGCAATATTTTTTGATATATACAATAACACTCCGAGTATTCCGTCTACGAGACTTTTAGAAGTAAGTTATTTATTAAGCAATTTAATATTTCAGTCGTCACTCTCGAGACGAGATGTTTTTAAAAGGCAAACAGACATCTTGTAGTAGGTACTGTCTTACATGTCTCGTCCGCCCCTCTCTGACTTTGACATGAAACATCTTTTTACCTTGTCTGAAATGAAATGACAAAACAAATATTAAATTTTGGATGTGTTGTCTCATGAACTCTCTTGTCAAACTGATGAGTTATTATACAATATGTAAAGAAAACCCTGTCCGATCCATGATGGTATTGTTAGGTAACGACAACTGATTCTAATAATGCCTACAAAGCTGGACTAAACTTAAAAAAAGTTCCCCCTAAAAAAATAAATATTATTTCGAAAAGGTAACTTAATACATGTGCGGTAGGCAACACGGTAGGGATAAAAATGAATGAATAGGAAGGAAGACAGCAGTTGAGCGAGGTGATGCAATGTTAAACCCAACAACACGACCAATGATGCTGCACCAGAGGGAGATTGATCTGGAGACCCTTCACAACGAAACTCCCGACTCAACAACATTTGGCGCATCGTACCCGGCACACATCGCAACACAACTGCTCAGACCCGTCCTCCATACGGCTTCACCAAACATCATGCCACAACACGACGAATCGCTCGACGGCAAGACTTTCTCTGGTGGGTGGTAACTTCTACCGGCAGCCGATGTTATAGTCAATCACCGAGGAAAAATGTAGGGAAATTAGAAATCCGCCGTCTTTCTTGCTATTCATTCATTATTTTTTTGTTTGAGTGAATTGGCTGTTAATAAACTAGCGCGCTTTAGCATTTGCATCACTGCTTACCATTAGGCGGGATTGCGGTCAAGCACAGGTTTATACTTGTGGTGGATGGCGGTGTCATTTCGATGGGAGTTGCTCATTTGACTTCTGTGGTAGTGGGGCAAACGCTGTGACGTAATTTTGTAATGGCAGCACATGGAGAGAGTCGTTTTGAAAACTGGGGACTGTAGAACGGTCACTTCGTATTGAGACGGGAACCAGGACGATTCTCCAGTGCGAAACTGTCGGTTTGCCTATCTAAATTGTGTTTTTCAAGATTGGAGGGTATGTTTATACGCCGTGCTTTACATTCAAAACTCCACCTACGAAATGGACCCTTACCATCACACCAAGATGCTGACGACCCTATCTCTCCGCCGTCTCTGACTTAGACAGACTTATTTAAAAAAAATCCCCAATTGCCCCCCAGTATCCACAGACCAACCACGGCAAGCGTAGATTAACATGCTTAATCGATTCGTGCGACAGTTTTTATTTAACCATGCGGTCGTTCCTTCCTTGATAATTAAATACAACTAGTATTGAATTATTAGACAGCCTCCGTGGCGTTGCGGTAGCGAACGCGGTCGCTGCGCAAGGAGGCGCAGCAAATATTTGTATGCATGAATATGAATATTTGCACTGGTCTGGTCGTGCCTCGGAAAGCACGTTAAGCCGTTGGTCCCGGTTGTCATACGAACATCTAATGGCAACAATCAGTGACGACACTGGTTGTTGGACCCCTCATAAGTCCTACAATTACTACTTTCAGGTTGTGGAGGTCAGACGGCAGTCGCTTCATGGAAAATATCGAAGCTTAGCCAAAATGAGCAGTTAGACTGGTAAAGCGGACCCTAGACTCCAAAGCTGAAAAGCTTCGGATACGACTGGGATTAACGCTGAGATGATGAAGAAGAGTATTGAATTATTAAAATTTTAAATTCTCTGTTTTTCAAGAATATTCTTCGCCAAAAAGAATAATTTGTCTTAATACTACGGTCTCGTTGCCTGTGTAGTAAATGTGCTAAAAAGCATACGTAAATAACGGAACCATAATCGCCTAACACATTATTACTATCAATTGAATAATTATGAAGCATATTGGTAATTCGTTGCTCTATATGTTCGATAAACGTGTCTGCTCATGTGTCAAAATTAAACCCATCACTACTGATGGTAAGTTACGCAATTACACTACAGGCTTAATTAAAAAGCCAATCTCCCTCTGGCGCAGCATCGTCGGTCGTGTTGTTGGGTTTAACATTGCATCACCCGGCTCAACTGCCGTCTTCCTTCCTATTCACTAAGTTTTTTAAGTTAAGCCGCTTAGTAAGCTGGCGCGCTTTACCATCAGCGATTGCATCACTGCTTACCATCAGGCGGGATTGCAGTCAAGCTCTAGTTTGTAAATATTAAAAAAAAGGTTATCTCACTAGCAGCTTGCCGTATTGTCTTCAGCTCTCGTGTTAGCATGTCGTTCTCAGCGCACAAGTCTGTCACCATCTGGTACACCGAGAAGTTTTCCTGCTCTTTCTTTAGGAACAAATCTATAATTCTGTCAGTTCTGTATTCTCCCGTGTATTCCTGTTAGATAAAGCGAAATCTTTACTGCATGTACTTGAATTGACATAAAAACATAGTAAATAAAAATTAAACTGAGAGTTAAGAAAGTTAAGAGAACAAGGTAATCTACATAGACTTAATTGGAAGCGGGCCGAACAAATTGCTATCAGAACAGATCGTTCTGGAGTGGCGACCGCGTACTGGAAGATGTTCGACACATCTAGCATTACCTTTCTTCTATACTTTGAGAATTTGTTTATTACATATAGTATTTACTTAAGTATGCTTATGTGACAGCCTCCGTGGCGTAGCGGTTGGGTACGCGGCCGCTGCGCAAGCAGGCGCGGTGTCGATCCCCGCACAGTGCAAATTTTGTATGCATGAATATGAGTATTTGCACCGGTCTGGTCGTGCCTCGGGAAGCACGTTAAGCCGTTGGTCCCGATCGCCGTACGAACATCTAATGGCCGTCGTTACGGGTTGTTGGAGACTTCAAAAGTCCAAGAATTGGTCTAACTGCAATGCTTCGATGTCGCCTTAGGGTTGTGGAGGTCAGACGGCAGTCGCTTCACGGAAAATATCGAAGTTTAGCCAAAATCAGCAGTTAGACTGGTAAAGCGGACCCCAGACTCCAAAGCTGAAAAGGCTTCGGATGAAACTGGGATTAACGCTGAGATGATGATGATGACTTAATTCACACTCATTATTTTTCTCCTTGTTCTTACACAGTATTGTCTACATTTCTATTTTATTTGTCCTTTCGCAGGTCTGTTGGAAGAAATTTCTTAAGAAATAAGCAGCACCTATGTACTCAGATTTTGTATAATCTTTAGGCATTTTATTGTGTGTACAAAAATAATAAAATAAATAAATTAATGTAGCGTTAATAGTCCATAGTTGGTTCATTGCCTTAGGAAGGCCACAAAACCCCGTTGGATATGAGTAGCAAATATCCGTTCAACGTGGAGGCGGAGATATGACAGTAACGAGCCTCCTACATCATCTAAAAAGCATTTCGTTCGGTAGTTAGAGTAATCATTTAATGTAAGAAGAATAAGAATAAATTTATTTTCTTAAATTAACATTTAAGATTGAATTCCTGGACCTGAAACTAGAATTCCCTTTGTTGTTAAGTCCCGGCACATACAGGTACATTTAAAAACTGAAAATAGGCACGACGAGAATATAATGTAGACATGGTAGTGTAATTTGTGTCAGTAATGTGTTGTAACATAGTGTCTGTATGTTATTGGTATATAAGCGAATGTGAAGTGAGTGAAGTGATTATGCACTACGAAATGTAAAGAAAAATTTAATACCGAAATATCATGCAACAAACTGAGATGATATTGATGCTGTTTTTTGTTGTTCTCTTCTTCCATCCTCTTCAGTAGTTCCTCGCGCTTCTCCTGCTTCCTGTTGACCCTAGCCATGCCTTTGGTGGCCAGGAACTGGTAGATCTTCATCTCGTGGTCGAAACCTTTTAATAAGTCACGCATTTCCTATAATCAGAATAAAGTAAGCTATTAGTATCTCCATTGATAGCAATAGATTAGTGAGTTTATTTAAAGACTAGAAGGTTTATTTTACTAGTTTGGCTATCCCTCTGTGTGTGATATGTGTAGTGATAATGTTACCATTAAATATTTCATCATCTGCTTCTGTAAATACTTACATACAGCTGACATATTGAATTATGTCAGTTTCTATATTGGGTTGTATAAAAAATAATTTAATATTAATGTCCTAAAAAATAATTTAATGTCCATCAGATAGATTTATAAAAATAATTAATACGTATTTTTATTTTTTTCTCTCATTCTAAATATTTAGGAAGATATATTGATTTTAAATGTCGCATGACGTCACGCTGTGGTACAAAATATATATATGTAATGCTCCCACTCCGTAACTTTAATACGCTATCTCTCAGTAGTTTTTGGTAATTTCGACAAACTAAAATATACGGGTTTTAATTTGTTTTTTTATCTTTAAGACGGACTAATTATTTTTTTGATTTTCTTACCTTGGATACATCCCTATTATTTATTTTATTTATTTAGGACAACCAACAAATCTTATACTAGTTACATGTTGAGTGCAAACTTAATTATAGGTTGCCACAGCATGCATCATTTAGTGGTCGGATTTTTATTTATTTATATAATATTAAAAGAAAAAAACAACAAGCATGTAATTTATAAACAGAACATAGAATTAAACGAATTATATTATTATCGATTGCAAGGGAAAACAAACCCATGATATTCTTTTTTTGTCAGAACATCAGTAAAATTCTGTCACCTCTATCCGTTTGCGCCAGTAAGACTCTTACTGCCTTATACATAAAAGTCTTTAAAGAAAAGTTATTTTAGTGTATTGCTGTGGGGAGGCATCAGGAACAGGGAGTGAAGTTCAGTCATCCTCCATAGAAAAGGAAAGATCCTCCAACCAGACGAGTGTTATGTCTGGCGGAATTTTCTTCGTTCTATGTACACTAACTGTTAAAAGGTACCAGAAGGGTAATTGCGTAACAGACTATCAGTAGCAATAGGTTTCATTTTGACAGTACAACAACATTCATTGCGGTATTTGCGTTATTGAGCAGATACGTTTTCGAACATATAAAGCAATGGATTAGCAAGATACTTCGAAATGATTCCGATTAATTGTAATACTGTATTACGCAATTAGGATGCAGAACTTGGGTAAAATAAAACGAGGAGAATGTGGAATTATGAACAATGGTCACTGGCGAGTTTCAGATACATTTTAGGAAAAATATGACAAGCCAGTTTTTATAACTATTTATAAATCAGAAAAGGGCGTATCGATGCTCGCAAGTCCATCAAGCGTTCCAATACAAACTAGGCTGAATTTCAGTATTTTAACAACATAAAAAAAGATAGTATTTTGTCGTCCTCCGTGGGCGCAGCGGTTAACACGCCTGCCTGCGACATGGAGGCCCCGGGTTCGATCCCCGGCCAGGTCATGATGGAAAACGATCTTTTCCTGATTGGCCTGGGTCTTGGATGTTTATCTATACATGTATCTATTATAAATATAGTATCGTTGAGTTAGTATCCCATAATACAAGTCTCGAACTTACTTTGGGGCTAGCTCAATCTGTGTGATTTGTCCGTATA
The DNA here is from genome assembly GCA_037179545.1 of Sesamia inferens. NCBI lineage: Eukaryota > Metazoa > Arthropoda > Insecta > Lepidoptera > Noctuidae > Sesamia > Sesamia inferens. Next base: position 2,197,691 of record CM073943.1, read on the forward strand.
TATTTATTTATTTATAGTCCTTCTAAATCTCTGCACTTTACAAGGTTGTAGTGCTTTATCTAGGGAAAAGAAGTGGTGCAACAAACTCCCCAGCAGCAAATCCGTCTGTTTAGTTAGAAGAATTTAACTAATCAAAAGCAAATTTACGGGGAAATGCCAAAAATTTAAACTTACAAATTATGGTATCAATCTGCCCAACATTTTTTCAATGTTGGAGTCGGTTTCCAATCCAACCTACCAATTTTTTACAAGTCACTGTCTGACCTTCACAAATTGTTTGTTTTACCTATTTCAAGTCACTGGAATGTATCGGTACGAGTGCTCAGTAAATAAGTTTAGCTTAGTACTCCTAGGCTCCCTTTCCTTTACCTTCGGCGGAGCTTCTTTTATTCGATGGTAGGCCATAACATGGGCTGCCGGCAGATGTTACCACCCACCAGACAAAGTCTTGTGAAGCCTTACGGAGGACGGGTCTGAGCACTTGTGTTGCGACATGTGCCGGGTACGATGCGTCAAATGTTGGTGTGTCGAGAGTTTAGCCGTGGAGAGTCTCCACATCAATCTTCCTCTGGCGCAGCAACGTCGGTCGTGTTGTTTGGTTTAACATTGCATCACCTCGCTCAACTGCAGTCTTCCTTCCTATTCACCCAGTTTTTGAGTGAATAGGCCCTTAATAAACAAGTGCGCTTTACCATTAACGATTGCATCACTGCTTACCATCATACGGGATCAATCACTAGTTTATAGTTATTAAAAAAGGAGTTCTAGTAGGTAAGACTCGTTGTCAGACTTCTGGGCTTCTGACTACTCGGAACTACTGTCAATGATCGAAAAATGCCGGGAATAACATTATAAAGTGCTTTCCAAGACACAGCCGGGTCTCGGTATATGAATATGATCACCCATCTAGCTTTCATTCCATTTGGGGCATAATCCCCACGCTTGGCAAGCGGGTTGGGGATCACAGTAATTTGTTATTCCACAGGAGAAGCAGATGCTGCCCGCTTCCCTGTCTAGAGTTCCCTTAGTCGCCTCTTACGACACCCACGGGAGGATATGGGTTGGTACAATTCTAACCCTGGGGTACCATTACTTAGTGTCGAGCCCTTATCTTCGCTTTTGGTATATACACACAAAACCCACTTTGGACGACTGACCCATCAAAGTAACCGGCCCAAACAGTTCTCCAGAGTGTCAACACCATGACGAATTGAGTACATTTCAAGTGTTACCAACTTGAAAGTTTAAATGGTGCAACCGTGCCGCTTTACCCATGATTTAGCTGAAGTTAGCTCATAAGTACCGTTAAGAGGCTTTTAGCTGTTAAGTTATAGGTGGGGCAGTCAACTGTTATTGTTCAACTTGATAAATTAAGTAGGGTACACTTTATATACCTTATGAGTGTTGGTCTTCGTCACTAATTTGGGTGTCTAAATAAGTCTGAAAATGACCATCAACTGCGATAAACAACATATTTGTAGATTGATGAATATGAACAGTTTAGAACATTACCATTTTTTTCTCATTATTTTAAACTAGAGCTTGACCGCAATCCCGAGTGATGGTAAAAAAAAACCGAGGGAATAGGAAGGTGATGCAATGTTAAACTAAACAACACGACCAACAATGCTGTGTAAGAGGGAGATTGATCTGGAGACGCTCCACGACCAAACTCCCGACACAACAACATTTGGGGCATCGTACCCGGCACACATCGCAACACAACTGCTCAGACCTCTCCTCCGTAACGCTTCACACGATATCATGTCGGAACGCGACGAATCTCTTGGCGAGAAGACTTTGTCTGGTGGGTGGTAACTTCTGCCGGTAGCCGATGTTGTGGCCTACCACCGAAAAAACAGTGAATGAATCAATTATGTATGCAACACCAAGTATGGACTGGGCCCGCGTGGTGATAGATTAAGCTTACCTGAACTTGCAACATTTGGTCAATCTTCCCCTTCTCCTGCATGGTTTTCAACTTGGTGCACCACTCATCCCTCTGATCGTAGGCCAGAGTTGAGGACTCGAACAAATCGTAGAGAAACTTCTTGCCCTTACATAGGGCTGACAGCATCTTCTCCCAGGCTTGGTTGAAAAGGTTTCTGTGGATTTAATTTTTTGAAGTTCAAAAGTAGTTTAGATAGGTAATACCGAACTCGGGATGAGTTAATTCCTTATTACAATACAAAACAAGGACTTTGTTTCAGGCTTCAAACCACCTAGAATTATGACACTTTTAAGCTTAGTTCTGTACAAAGTTGTCATTTTAGTATTAAGAACTTTGCATATCCTCTCGTAGTTTAAATTTGCAATTGTTTGTTTGTTTGTTTTTTCTTAACTCAAAGCCAGTACACACTATGTAGCCAGGCATATTGTACGTTACGGAATTGCATCGCTGACAGGGGTATTCGGCACTGGTGCAGCTGCACAGGAGCTAAACTTAGCATTCGGGAACACCGTTGGAGCTGCTGAACCTTGGACAAAACTGTCTTTGCATTGTGTAGATTCAATTTCTTAGTATTGTATAATTGCATGGAACACGTGTGAGCACGATCTATTTGCTGTAAAGCATCTATTTGTTGGGTTAGTCGTTTATTGACTTGATAGTGCTATGGCTGTTGAGAGTATGTCATGCTCACTCAAATGTCTCGCTGGTGGTGGCGTGTGTGTTGGGTCATTAGGTTCCCTTCAATATGGTTGAGCTGAATGATGCTGATCCATACGTCATGTTCGTGAACGGACGCCGTCAGAGGGGACTGGTCATCTCTTAGCTGCTACGGCGTATTTTAATTTCTGAATTGTTGTTTTTTTTTTCCATAATGGACGCTCTCAGCGTACAATATATTTCTGCATCGTTCTCACACGATTTATTTCAAAATGAATGATGTAATCAAATATTTGTATCAATAGCTTGATATTTTAAAAGAGTGTCCATGGAGTTTCTTGCCCGTTCTTCTCCATAGGTACCTACTTTTTGGAATGGGCGACTAGCTTCACCTTACTGACTGACCGAACTTCTGACAATTCAAAAGTGCCTGTAACTGGTTTATTTGAAATAAATGCTTTGATTTGATTTGATTTGATTTATCAATATAAAGTTCGAAATACAAATTTTGACTCAAAGGTTAATGTTAACTAAAGTTAAACTTCGTTTTGGAATAAGACGGATCTAGTTTCAATTAAATTGAATTAAATAAGTTACCCTATTTTAATAATTTAACCTATCTTGTAACAGCCGCTACGGACAGCCTCCGTGGCGTAGCGGTAGCGAAAGCGGCCGCAGCGCAAGGAGGCGCGGTTTCGGTCCCCGCGCAGTGCATATATTTGTATGCATGAATATGAATATTTGCACTGGTCTGGTCGTGCTTCGGAAAGCACGTTAAGCCGTTGATCTCGGTTGCCATACGAACATCTAATGGCAGTCGTTACGGGTTGTAGGAGCCCTCAAAAGTCCAACAATTTTATTGGTCTAACTGCAATGCTTCGATATCGCCTTCGGGTTGTAGATGTCAGATGGCAGTCGCTTCATGGAAAATATCGAAGTTTAACCAAAATCAGCAGTTAGACTGGTAAAGCGGAACCCAGACTTCAAAGCTGAGAAAAAGCTTCGGATGCGACTAGGATTAATGCTGAGCTGATGATGATGAATTTACCTATCTTGTAACATGTGGTCGATTTCTTCTCTAATCTTCTTGTTCTCGAACTGAATCGCATTGAACCTGAGCGTGGCCGTCTCCAGCTTGTTCTCAGCTGACACGAGCCGGTTTTCACTTTGCCAACGACGTTCCTCAAGCTGTTATAGTTAATAAACAAAACATTTACTTAAATACTTTTTTAGTTATCGTAGTTTTTGATTTCGTTTTAATTTTGTTTTCCACCTTCATCGATCAATTTTTATTCAAGAATAAAAACAAAAAAAAAAAATATAATAAAGTTTATCGCAAAGTCTTTTTTTTTTACGTATTTTTTTTGAACTGGTGCTTGACTGCTATCCCGCCTGATAGTGAGCTGTGAGCTTTTACAATCAATCTTACAGGGGATCCTCCTTTAAAAGTTGTGTACCAACAGAAAATTTTACTATAGGATGCATTCTGGTGAGTGTGCAAGGGAATTGCATGATTTAATTCCCCCATCTCCGTTCCATCATCGGACGACCCGCCGTACGACGAGATTCCACCGTTACGTTGTTGACACCACAGCGATCCGGACGAAGCGTTTTGCTTCCTCCTTTATAACGCTTACATCGAGGGACTGGAACAATTTGCCAGCGTCGATGTTTCCGTCACAATACAATTTGAGTGTCTTCAAGGCTAGAGTGAATAGGCTCTTAATAAACTTCTCGTCTTCGTCGAGAATTCGCCGAATCCGTGAAGGTATTGTTAGGTATCGATAACTGATTCTACTAATGCCTAAAAAGCCAGGCTAAACTTAAAAAAATCCCCATAAAAAAATAAATATTATTTCGCAAAAAGTGCTAACTTAATAGAGTTCCAAATAGTTGGAATTAATTGGCGTAAAAAAAAAAAAACTTTAAAATTCATTAGTATTGTTACTATGATAATTATGTAAAATTTCATATTTTATTTTGTCATGTGTAACTAACATAACCTTTATAATCCGTATGGGTCGGACTGGGTTTTCTTTACATATTGCATGTTGATATTATCAACCTACCTGTCCCTGAGTTGCGCTCGCCAGTTTCCTTAGCTCCAAAGTCTCTTTATAGTTTTTCTGTATTAAGCCATTGATTTGATCCATCGTCGCTACATCAGCTAAAAATAGTAAAATTTACATTTGTTACTTTTTATAATTGCTTTTGTGTATGTAATCTCCTCTATTTCAAGTTAAGCAAATATCAAATTTATTTCATTGGCTATTAGGTTGATTTCAGAGTGAGTAGCACTATTGTAAGGTTTCAAAAGTATTTGAAGTTGTAGGGAAAATTGAACTTTATTAAGTAGGAATGAAAGTTATTTTCGTATTAATTTATATTCACAGTTTTCGTGAATATTTCGCAATATTACGTTGTGTATGTATGACTGCCTCATTGGTCCAGTGATTTGTTCCATGCGGGTTAGATTCTGAGAATCTTTGTTATTAATCTTTTTTATTGATTAACTAATTTTAGATAAGGAAAAAAAACATGTTATTTAATAAAAAAAACAAACTGCAAATTTTCTTTTGTCGACGTCGTCGACGTGTGTCTTGTGTGACGTCAGCTACGACGTCGGTGTGTAGAAGCTATGATGCCAAGTACGACGTAGCTATGTCATAATTGTGATGACAGCTACGAAGTAGCTATGTGGTAGTTGTGATGTCAGCTACGACGTAGCTATGTCGTAGCGAGTTAACGCAGCTATGCATGATATGATAATAAATATTATATTCTCACAAAAGGGTTGCATACTAAAAATGTTTAATATATTGTAATTTAGTAGCAAACGATACGACGACTCCAATAAGTAATTCCTTTAGAAATAATAGTGTAATTAAGGTACTACTTTTGGAATATTTTTTCTGCTGATGATGATTGTATATTATATTACCTTCAACTTCCTGCTCAGTCTTAACTCTGTGCAACAAGGAGGTCTTTAGTTCCTTTTTCATTCTCTTATCCTTCTTCTTATGAGCCCCTGATCTTGCTATCTATGGAGAAAATAAGAACTCGACTTCTTTATCTGATCTGACAATTTTTTTTATAAATTATAAACCAGCACTTGACCGCATTCCCGCCTGATGGTAAGCAGTGTTGCGATCGTTGATGGTAAAGCGCGTTAGTTTATTAAGAGACTATTCACTCTAGCCTTGAAGACACTCAAATTGTAGTGTGACGGAAACACTGTCACTGGCAAATTGTTCCAGTCCCTCGATGTACGCGATATAAAAGAGGAAACAGAACGCTTCGTCCGGATTGCAGTGGTGTCAACAACGTAAGGGTGGAAAGTCGCCGTACGACGGGTCGTCCGAAGATGGAACGGAGACGGGGGAATTAAATCATGCAATTCCTTCGCACACTCACCAGAATGCATCCTATAGAAGACCGAAATGCTGGCTACTCTACGCCTGTGCTCCAGGCTTTGGAGACCGTTTCGAGTTAAGTCTGGGTCGCATGATGACATGACAAAAATACACTGTTACGTTATGGATCGTGACCGTATATCATCATCAACCTTTTATCGTTTCACTGCTGGGCACAGGTGGCCTCTCATACAGAGAAGGATTGAGCGTAATCACCACGCTTGCTCAATGCGGGTTCGCAATTTCAGACTTAAAGTCCAGGTTTCCTTAAAATGTTTTCCTTCACCTTTTAATCAGTCATTGGTGTCCAAGCTATACTTCTAACTGAAAGTACATATAACTTTAGAAATGTTACATTGGTACATGCTTGACCTGGAATAAAACCCGCGCACTCATAGTTGAGAGGCTGGTGTTTCAAAAATTCAGTGTGTTATAATTATAATATGTACAAACACCGATTTTTATTTAACATGTATCTATATACATTGTTATTTATTAAATTAGTTATTGAAAGTCTTCGAGAACGAAGACCTTAACGTTCTTAGAATAAGGTTTTTTTCTTTATTTTGTATTGAATGATTTAATTTGTATGAATATAAGTAAAACTGCGATTTTAAAAGTTTGTACAAACAACATGGTTAGTGTGTCAATAATTTCCCTAGTTTTAATTATGTTTGGGATAAAAAATTAACCCATATTAAAAATGATATAAACTGATTCAGTAACCGATTCTAAACAAACTGTTTTCAGGACGTGCGTTAGTTAATTTACCTGTTGTATATATTTAATGTTCTAACTAATTGCAACATTTTAAAATTATTAAACTCATGCATGTCATCTGCTAACTATTGTTTTAAATATATCGTTGTTTTATACTTGTTATTTAACTTTTTATTTTTACCTTATTTTTATCTCACCCCTAGTGATTATTGTTTTACTTTTTATACTATTACTTGCGGCCGCCAGCGACTTCGTTAGTTATGCTCCGCCCCTATTCGTCGCAGCGTGATGTTATATAGCCTAAAACCTTCCTGGATTAATGGACTATCAAACGCAAAAAGAATTCTTTCGGATTCTAATCGGATCAGTAGTTCCTGAGTTTAGCGCGTTAAAACAAACAAACAAACTCTTCAGCTTTACATATTAGTATAGATTTAGTACTAGCTGCGCAATGCGGTTTCACCCGCGTAGGTTTCAATATGCTCCGCTTGTATTAGTCACATCGTGATGTATAGCCTACAGCCTTCCTGGATTAATGGGCTATCCAACGCAAAAAGAATTTTTTCTAATCGGATTAGTAGTTCCTGAGATTAGCGTGTTCAAACAAACAAACAAACAAACTCTTCAGCTTTATATATTAGTATAGATTATATATTAGTATAGACAGGGGCGTGCACAGAGATTTTGTTGAGGGTATGCATAGATCATCATCATCCTGATTATCAACCTTTTTATCGTTCCACTGCTGGGCACAGGTCTCCTCACATACAGAGAAGGATTGAGCGTTATTACCAGTGTAGTGTTTTAACAGAATGTATTGTAGTACAAAAATTATATTATAATACGATTCGGGTGTTCCGAATTAGAAAATTATTAGGGTATGCAGTGCTTATATGCCTCTATGGAGCGCACGCGCCTGAGTATAGATGATAAACCGAGACAAGTTTTGTGGGTCAAATTATTAGCAAAAAGAAAATATGTTTGTACTAGTTTGAAGTATTTTTTTTTTAAATTTAACTGTTTGCTGTTTCTCTTCAGAAAAATAAAAATATCATAAGTATTTCTTACAACCGCGAAGCATATTTATATCAAAAAAACAATCCAACCTGGGAACTAAACATATGACCGGCGACAGCCGCGCTGTGGAGGTCTGTGCAAACACACTTTTATATTTTTTTAAAATGCGTTTCCTTTTTTTGACTTTTTTTCATTTGACTGCTTTGAGAAACAAAGCCGAAATAAATTCGGAGGTCAGTCCGTTTTAAAGTCCAGTCATATGTAATCTTGGTCAGATCTTGTGAAGACCAGAGCCTTACGTATTGAGCAGATTGATCCAGCTCAACTCTGAACTTGAGGATTTCAACAATTCGACGAAAAATACCAAAGAAAGGACATTTGGGTAGGCGGTGTAACGATAATGGAATATCAGCACAATACAACATCAACCGATATATCTTCTTCAGCCTATGGTTGCTGGACAAAGGCCTCCCCCAAGGCTTTCCACGCTGACCGGTCTTGTGCTGCCCGCATCCATCGGCTTCCCGCGACCTTCACCAGGTCATCGGTCCACCTTGTTCGGGGCCTCCCTACGCTGCGTCTTCCAGTACGTGGCCGCCACTCCAGAACCTTACTGCCCCATCGGCCATCGGTTCTACGAGCAATGTGCCCTGCCCACTGCCACTTCAGTTTAGCGACTCGCAGAGCTATGTCGGTGACTTTGGTTCTTCTGCGGAATTCCTCATTTCTGATTCGATCACGCAGAGAAACACCGAGCATAGCTCTTTCCATTGCCCTTTGCGTGACTCTGAGCCTTCGTATGAGGCCCATTGTGAGCGACCACGTTTCAGTTCCGTAAGTCATCACTGACAACACACACTGGTCAAAGACTTTAGTCTTGAGACACTGTGGTATCTTGGACGGTTATATAACGGACAATATCTCACTACAAAAACTTACGAGTAAGGAAAGTTTTGTTGATTTGCGAACAACGCATAATACTGACGCCTCCCTGTTCTATGGAGGATGAGTAAGCTTTACACGCTGCTCCTCACACTTGCACACTGGGTTCGTGGTGACCAATTAGGGAATACGTCGAGATCACCAGTGTGGAGGGAGGTATGAGGAGCAATTCATTTTATTTTTAATAATTATAAACTAGCGCTTGACCGCAATCCCGCCTGATGGTAAGCAGTGATACGATCGTTGATGGTAAAGCGCGCTAGTTTATTAAGAACCTATTCATTCAGATTGAGCGAATAGGAAGGAAGACGGCAGTTGAGCGAGTTGATGCAATGTTAAACCCAACAACACGACCAACGATGCTGCGCCAAAGGGAGATTGATCTGAAGACCCTCCAAACTCCCAACACAACAACATTTGGCGCATCGTATCCGGCACATATCGCAACACAACTGCTCAGACCCGTCCTCCGTACGGCTTCACCAGACATCATGCCGGATTACGAAAGGTGTAAAGCTCATTTATCCTCCGTATAAAAGGGAGGATCCTACGAGCAGACTGGTTGTCTGGCGGGCATTTGCACGGCGGTTGATGTCGTGAACTTGTATGCATGCCAGTTGCACAGTAAGCTCTCATTGCGAGATGCAGAATTCGTGTGATGTCAGTATGACGCGTTGTTCGCATGTTGCGTTGTAGTCACCCCTACAAAACTATTGACGTTTTTTACTGAATACATCAACTGCAGCTTTAGTAAAAGAATCAGCAGATCATGAATGCTAACTTAGGTACAAGTTTTTTATACGAGAATAAATAGTAACAAATATGAATCTGTGTTCGTTACGCTAGACTTGCCATGCCAGCCTGACTGTATAAGTTAGTGCAATGTTTATTTACTCTCTTAGTTATCTAATCGTTCAATGAACAGTAATGATTGGTAACGCGTATCCTTACTTAGTGTACTAGCTGTTCTTCGCTGTGTCACCCGCCTCAATACAACTATTGAGATAAAAAGTTTCCTCCAGGCCAGCGTTTCCCAAACTTTGTTTTACCGTAATCCGGTAAATTTTATACTCCTCCTTCCTGACCCACTTAAGTTTTTGGACCCAACTAAAATCGATATTAGGTAAAAAAATACACAAATATTGCTAATATGTAAGTATTATAATACGATAATCCCGACCCCCGCGCGTGCCATAGAATATGTACAATTACAATACCTATAATCCGCCCTACGAGTGATCATCATAGTCTCGTTAGTCAAGTAATAAAATCGACCATCTCCTAGTATTTATTTAAAGTCGCAGCATTGCCTATGCAACCCGGCTATATAATGCTGCGACCCGGAATTTTTTATAGGCGACCTGGTGACGGATCGTGCCCCACCTGATGGGAAACACTGCTCCAGGCCATGGTTTACCAATGTGACAAAATTTTGTAACTACATTGGTAACTTGTTGTAAAACCGGATGCTCTTTATTAGAAACTAGCTGCGTTTCGCGGTTTCATCCGCGTAGGTTAGATTTTTTTTTTTTTTATATGCTCCGCTCCTATTGGTCGCAGCGTGATGCTATATAGCCTAAAGCCTTCCGGGATTAATAGGCTATACGCAAAAAGAATTTTCCAAATCAGAACAGTAGTTCGTGACATTAGCGCATTCAAACAAACAAACAAACAAACTCTTCAACTTTATATATCAGTATAGAAAAGAAGTAAAAAAAAGAATATAGTGCTGGTTTTAGTTCTAAATTATGCAAATTAATTCTTGTTTAGAAAGGTTAAGAACATTTATATTTCCTTCCCCTTGGTATTCCAATCAAAGGTTGTCTGTAAAATTTCGCTTTTAGGGATAATATCGCCCAATGTATCACCTTTTGCATTTTTTTTTAACATTATACATTACTGCTTGACCGCAATCCCACTTGATGGTAAGCAGTGATGCAATCGTTGATGGTAAAGCGTAAAAAATCTTTATATTTATTTATGTTCTGTATTTTATATGATATACGAATTGTTATAATATAAAACAAATATGTTATATTCTAACAAACTAACCGAAAAAAATGTGCCGAACACAGCGGCAGCACACATGCATATTTTTTAATCGGCCTACATTTCAGTACATTGGTACAGTGTGAGTGAGATGGGGCGCAATCTAAAGCATATAGAAGAAAAAGATGGCTAGTGTTTGTCATCATTCATCATCATCATTATCAACCTTTTTTCGTCCCACTGCTGGGCACAGGTCTCCTCTCATACAGATAAGGATTGAGCGGAATACGCTCAATCCTTATCTGTATGAGAGGAGACCTGTGCTTTGAGCAAGCGTGGTGAATACCACGCTTGCTCAAAGCGGGTTGGCGATTTGATTTGTTGGCGGTTTGTCGTTTACGCTTAAATGGAAATAGCGCACCAATCATGATAAGTTTGCCAAAGAATAACAAAAATGCAGACAGGAAATACATATAACAGGGTTGGTCAATTAGGTGTATATATTTTTGTAATGAACAGTTTTACACTTTAATCAAGTATTACAAAACTTCAATGTTTGTCATTGAAGTTTTGTAATACTTGATTAAAGTGTATTTAATATTTTGTGTCTATTATTACAGGTATTACTTAGCAACGCAAAATAAACGTGTAATTTTATCAATGTTTTACTTAAATATTACAATAAGATGTTCATAAATTGTAACTTAGGACACAGGCGCGAAAATAAAGTGAAACATAACTATAATTGTAGGCATTAAAGTCACCATCAACATTATCGCTTCTGTGCAACTAATCTATGTCTAATGCGTTCGCGTCCTTGTCACACTGTGCACTGGCAAGAAATCCAATTGGCTCTCTCTTTTTTCTACTTACAAAATAATTGAAACTATATTAATTATCTAAATATTTTGGAATACTTTCTTTTGATATGTGATTTCATAACTTTTGTTGGCTTTTCTAAAATAATTCGTGCATTTACGCATTACACAAAACGGCATTTTAAATGCGGAAAAGTTTTTTTTAGCCACCAGGATACACGCGCGTACGGAACGAAAGTACCGAGAGTGACTAAAGCAAGAGACTTGAATTACAATCTTTTATACGCTTCATGTTCAATGCGCTAGTGACTTATCTACCTTAGTTTAATATTATATTAATCGATGTACATAATAAAGAGTATTCTATTCTATCACCATAAGATCCTTGCAGAGATTGACGTACTCCTTCTTCAGCTGCCTCATCAGCTTGTCTTGTCTTCTGAACTGAGGATGGACGCCCATCGTGCGATGCTGGCGGTCCACTTGGATCGTTCGGAACTGGTGGAGGAAAATCGATAAATGGTTCACCGGTCTACCATCGGAATTGGTTCTCATTCTCCTGTATCACTTCGAAATGTAGTTATAGGTACAAGAACATAGTTTGTGTGGTCAAGAAATGAACATCAACGTCATATAAGACTGTATGGTAATAACGTTATCTACCTAAAACTCTTTTTGTAAATTTTATTTAAAATTAAATGGTTAAAACTAAAAAGTACAATGGGCACTACAAATTCTTGCATTCCCGGCCAAAGGTAGAGGTGGAATGCCGAGATTGTTTTATCTAGTAAGAATCCAACATATCCCTCTGTCACTATCTCTAACATCCCCCAAGATCGATGGAGTCTATGACTATTTTCATTGCGAAACCAAAAAAGCAAGTTCGAGGTCAAAATGATTTTAATCATTTTGAAGGATATTGCTTTTCCACTGTTCCAGCTGTTCCAAATATATGTCTGGTCAGAAATGTGAATAAATTAATGAATGTTGTTGTACTATCAAAATGTAAAGTTTTGCTAGTAGCTCACAGTAGTAATCTGACGATGATTTGAAGTCGCAGTCGCTACCATCGGGCTACAGCTGCTAAGTTAATCTCTCTCCCAATTAGTAAATTGTAGACGAAACTAAAAATACAATTTTATACTAAAACAATATATGTATATGTACCTGTCTCTGAAGACGTAAATGTTCGTCCTCCATTTTTCTCAGGACCTCAATGTCAGAGGACTGAATGTCAGCAGGCTGTCCGTCCATTTTAATTAATAAAACAATAATATTTCTCTTTGTGTAACGTAAATTGTGTAAAAATTAAATTTGATTATGAAACACTGGCATTTGTCTCGGCTCACTGGATTTAGAGTTTTTTTCGTAATTAAATTATTATTTTTTTCGTGGCCTGTTGAAATACTTGTCTTTTAAACTAGTGCTTGACCGTAATCCCACCTGATGGTAAGCGGTGATGCAATCATTGATGGTAAAGCGTAATTTTATTAAGTGCCTATTCAATTTAAATGTCTTCAAGGCGTCTAGCTTTGAAGACATTTAAATTGAAAACTCGCCACAGGCATATTGTTCCAGTCCCTCGATGTACGCAGTATAAAAGAGGAGTCGAAACGTTTCGTCCGGATAGTAGTGGTGTCAACAACGTAAGGGTGGATACTCGCAGTACGACGGGTTTTGCATGATTTTAATAAAAGAGTCTCATAACATGTCTGATATTTCTCTTAGCGTACAAAAAAATTTCAATTATACACATCGAAAAAGACTATTAATCAGTTATTATACATATACAATATGTAACAAAAACCCTGTTGTTCCTTCAACCTACGATTTAAGAATCGGCATATGAACGTAATAGAATTTTAATGTGAGTTATGAATGTAGCATGCTTAATACTATACTACCTACACCTCATAAACTGATGACAAAAGAAAAAAGGTAAATAGAAATGAAAATCTGTAACAGCTGGGCATCGAATCTAGACGCTAAATGCTCCAGCATCTGCACAGCAGCAGACATTAAGATGACAGATCCTGTGTTCATTCACACGCCGCGCGCCGGCCGTTTTCATTGACACTGCGCTGCCCCCACTCACACCGACGCGTAATGTTAATGACCATAAAAATTAAAAGTCATTTATGTAAAACCGGCTGCGCGAATTGGAAGTTTTTGAATGTCAATATAACGTAAGATACTCTCTCAAAACTAGCGCCCCTCACCACTCCCAAGCTGGGGTAAACTAATGAAGAGTATAATGTTATTGTCTTAAATAATGGCATAAAACAGCGATCCAATGTTTTAAGCAGTGGTGGTCTAATGGTATCAGCCGCAACTTACAAATTGCAGGTCGTAGGTTCGAACCCCGTCAGACACTTTATTTTGCGTAAATTATTTCATCACCACTGCATCAAAATTAGCATGTCCTAGAACCAAAACTTCGACGACATCTAGCGTGGTAGATTATGGCCTACTCCAGGTGAGAACCTGGAGGAGGCCTATGTCCTAGGAGCAGGTACATTATAGGCTGTTTATGTATGTAATGGTTGTGTATGATAATAAAATATTTCTATGTTCTCACTCTCAGGGTGATTTTCCACCAAAAATAAAAATTATACGTATTGGATCACCCATCCACGAACCGGCCGCGGCAAGCGTAGTACCTACGATTAATCGGTGCGGCTGTTTATATTCAGGTAGGCACGTGCTCTTCCATAGTGGGACAATTAAAAAAAACTTTATAAAAATAAGCGACAGCATTTAATAATGATTTCAGTTCGGTGTGACGGGCGGCGTCGCCGGCCTCTTTGTAAAATCTGCTCTTTAATGTTGCCGCCACTGCCTTTGAATTCACCGCTCTATGCAACTATCATTTTCTTTTTCAGCTATTGGTTTTTAAATGCTTTGCGAGATGGCTTTTCGTAATTAGCTCGGCTTTTCGCGATTTTGGTGATTAATGCAGATTATAGTAGTAGTTCCTCTTTTATACCGCGTACGTCACGCGGTATAAAAAAGGAAGCAAAACGCTTCGTCTGGATCACAGTGGTGTCAACAACGTAAGGGTGGAAAAAATCTGAAATCAATTTTAAGTTTGAAATCGCCAACACGCATTGAGCAAGCGTGATTTACGCTTATTACGCTCAATTCTTCTCTGTATGAGAGGATGATGTGCCCAGCAGTGGGACGATAAAGAGGTTGATGATGATGCGGATTATGAAATAAATTGGAGTAAAAGTTAGGTGATGGTGATGATGTTGGAATACTAGATGGTGATCTACTCTGTAAACAATCTCATCGTGGAGTAAGGTCAGGTATTTCCACTTGATGCTAGTGATGAACACTATTGAGAGCCTAATTCACATATATAAAAAAATATATTAGAAATATTTATTTTATTCTTTTTAATAATTATAAACTAGCGCTTGACTGCAATCCCGCCTGATGGTAAGCAGTGATGCAATCATTGATGGTAAAGCGCGCTAGTTTATTAAACCCATTCACTTAAAAAACTTAGTGAATAGGAAGAAAGACGGCAGTTGAGCGAGGTGATGTAAATTTATAAACCCAACAATATGCCCAATGATGCTACGCCAGAGGGAAATTGATATGGATGGACCATGATCAAACTCCCGACACAACATCATTTGGCGCATCGTACCCGGCAAGCTTCACAACACAACTGCTCAGTAGTTTGTAGTATTCATTGTTAAAGGGGCAAAAAAAGTATGTCACCTGTCTATATATTAACTATATAGTTATCATGGCTCTTAAGATACAGCCTGGTGATAGACAGACAGACAGATAGTGCAGTAATAGGATCGTGTTTTTAACCTTTGGTTGCGGAAACCGTAAAGGTTTCTTCATAAACTTTACGGTAGGTAGAAATGTTTTAGGCCATGTTGTGTTTTTTCAACAAAGGTTGTTTATTTATTTATTTATTTTTTGGAGTAATGTATCTATGAATTGTTTCTATTTCAGTCCAAGATTTTGAAAATATATTATGATTATATGTATCAAAAATCTTTTAACTTTGTGCTCCTCGCAAATAAAAACTGATTTGTTAATGACTGCGTCCCGCAGATTCACCTGCATAAGTTTAGAACCCTTGGGAAAGTCAAGACAAAAACAATCCTTTGTCCTAATCCAGAACATGTTCTACCCATGTAACAAATTTTACCCAAATCCGTTCAGCCGTTTTAACGTGGAAGCGTAACAAATCCGTTTCATAACGACGACCCGACATACGGCAAGTATTCACCCTTCCGTTTTTGACACCGGACGAAGCGTTACGCCTCGTCTTTTATACCACGTACATCAAAGAACTGGAACAATTTGAATGCCGCGGTTTTCGTTTGACTTTAATTTATAAAACTAGTGCGCTTTACCATCAACGATTGCATCACTACTTACCAATAGACGGAATAGGACCATTAGCGATCAAGCACTAGTTTATAACGATTAAAAAAAGTTATACACAAAAAAAAAGGTTTCCTGTGAATAAGAAGACAAAGTCTTGCCGCCAAGCGATTCTTCGTGTTCCGATGATGTCTGGTGAAGCCGTAAGGAGGACGGGTCTGAGCAGTTGTGTTGCGATATGTGCCGGGTACGATGCACCAAATGTTGTTGTGTCGGGAGTTCGGTCGTGGAGGGTCTCCAGATCAATCTCCCTCTGGCGCAGCATCGTCGGTCGTGTTGTTGGGCTTAACATTGCATCACCTTGTTCAACTGTCGTCTTCCTTTCTATACAGTTAGGTTTTTTGAGTGATAATTAATAAACTGGCGGGCTTTACCATCAACGATTGTATCACTGCTTGCCATCAGGCAATCCCGCCTGTCAATCAAGCACTAGTTTATATTTATAAAAATAAATAAATAATAAATCCGTACACCAAAACTACCATCGCAGTCAATTAATCTCTCAATCTAAATCAACATTCTGTATTTAAACCAAATACGTATTTAAGCCAGTAAAATTTGTACCACACAAGTCATTACCGTTCCTAAAGAATTGCAAGCTCAGAAATGTAACAAAGTGCACAAACATTTAGGAAAATAAAAACAAACGCAATCTCTCATAACGAACGGATTTTTGCTTTAGTATTTGGAAAACCTATAATGCTGGACGAGCGACAGACAACAATGTAGGATTTATGACTGCGACCACGAATCTAGGTTTTTGGTGCTATAACTACGAGGTTATTTTTTCTATATACGAAACCTGAATATAATTTACAAATAAACCGATTCCAATAATTTTTACACCATGTTACATTTACCCAAATATATTGAAAAACTGTAGCAGTGTGGTTGTCCTAGGTCTTTGTGATTTTTCATATTTCATTTTATATGTAGTCCCTATTGCCGTATAGCATATGGGAATAACAATAGTCGATGCCAACCTTCAGGTCACATATATCAAGCAGGAAGGCTCAGTCAGAAAAGTAAGACGATACGCTGACGTTGATACAGCTCATCATCATCATCAACCTTTTTATCGTCCCGCTGCTGGGCACAGGTCTCCTGTCATATAGAGGATTGTAATTTAATTTAAAACTTCAGCCACAACCCGTGTGGTACCGGGCTTAGAATAGTACCAACCCATATCCTCCCGTGGGTGTCGTAAGAGGCGACTAAGGGAACTCTCACCAGGGAAGAAGGCAGCAGCGCTTCTCCTGTGGAATATCAAATTACTGCAAATTCCCCTCAAAGCAATTAAAGCCTTGGGGGACGATTTTGTCCAGCAGTGGACTTTTATAGGTTGAAGAAGAAGAAGAAGCTTTGGACTCAGTGGAGTGCGAAGAGATTAATATTGGTGATCCAGATTAGTACAGGCGTAGTACTCTATGCCTGTACTCTAAGCTTTGTAGAGTAAACGCATTCCATAGAATACCGATAGGTTTTCTACTGAAAACCAAAACAAAATTTTTCTACTGAAAACCTATCGGTACTGTATTCTAAAACTGGAATCTGTATGGAATGCGTTTTGACGAGAATCAAATCAATCAAGAATCAACCTTTTTGTCGTTCCACTGCTGGGCACAGGTCTCCTCTCATACAGAGAAGGATTGAGTGTAAACACCACGCTTGCTCAATGCGGGTTGGCGATTGCAGACTTAAAGTCCAGGTTTCCTCGAGATATTTTCCTTCACCTTATATTCAGTCATTGGTGTCCAAGATATACTTAGAAAATATATGACTTAGAAAAGTTACATTGGTACTTGCCTGACCTGGAACCGAACCCGCACACTCATATTTGAGAGGCTGGTGATTTCACCACTTGGCCACTACGACTTGATACAGCTCGATTAGTCTATTTTAGTTATTTCCACAGCGTTATGTTCAACGGTACTCTACTGTGGGGCAAGGCCGCTCTCATACAAAATATATTTGTCCATCAAAAATGAAATGTTCGAGCAATATATCAGCCGGTACTCGAGTTTTCTCTAAGAGATTTCTTTAAAGTTCTTAGTATTCTCACGATTGCTACACGATTCATCTTCGCCAACATCTTATGTATTAGACAAAATATTCACTTGCACACTAAAAACACATTGTTAATACATACCAGAAATAAGAACAAACTACGAGCTCCCATTCACCGACTTCATAATAGTCATAACTCTTTTGTTGGGCTTGGTACCTTTACAACAAGATACCCCCTTCTTCTCTAGACGTGCCTTTAAAATGCATTTAAAGCACAAGGAAAATCCAAACCCTGTTTAAGGAGATATTATTCCATCAAGAACTGATTAAACGGTAAGAATAATTTGTCGTCCTCATTGACTCAGGACAATCTTTTTTTTTTTTTTGTTTTTAATAATTTTAAACTAGCGCTTGACCGCAATCCCGCCTGATGGTAAGCAGTGATGTGATCGTTGATGGTAAAGCGCACTAGTTTATTAAGAACCTATTCAAAGAACCTAGAAAGGAAGACGGCAGTTGAGCGAGGTGATGCAATGTTAAACCCAACAACACGACCAACAATGCTGCGCCAAAGGGAGATTAATCTGAAGACCCTCCACGACCAAACTCCCAACACAACAACATTTGGCGCATCGTACCCGGCACACATCGCAACACAACTGCTCAGACCCGTCCTCTGTACGGCTTCACCAGACATCATGCCGGAACACGACAAATCGCTTGGCGGCAAGGCTTTATCTGGTGGGTGGTAACTTCTGCCGGCGGCCGGTTTTATGGCTTTCTCCAAAATTAGTTTACTAACCGCTTATGTCAGTAAAGTTAGTTGTTTATTTTTTCGAAACTAGCATTGCATAAATAGGTATGTAAACTGTCTCGTTTTTTATATCTGGAGGGTTTTATTTAGGTAATGAGTTTTTACTTTCATTTTTAATATTAATGTACTTTTAGCTTCTTCTTCATTTCTAGCTGACATATGTTAAATATGTAATTTAATTTAAAACTTCAGCCACAACCTGTGTGGTACTGGGCTTAGTACCAACCCATATCCTCCCGTGGGTGTCGTAAGAGGCGACTAAGGGAACTCTCACCAGGGAAGAAGGCAGCAGCGCTTCTCTTGTGGAATATCAAAATACTGCGATCCCTAACCCGCCGCCAAGCGTGCGGATTATGGCAAATGCCCCTCAAAGCAATTAAAGCCTTGGGGGAGGATTTTGTCCAGCAGTGGACCTATATAGGTAGAAGAAGAAGAAGAAGAAGCTTTGGACTCAGTGGAGTGCGAAGAGATTGATTGGTGATCCAGATTTGGATAAGGCTCTACAAAGCCTAGAGTACAGGTGTAGAGTAGAAAACCTATCGGTATTCTATGGAATGCATTTTGAAGAGAATCAAATCAATCAAGAATCAACATTTTTTGTCGTCCCACTGCTGGGCACAGGTCTCCTCTCATACAGAGAAGAGAGATTGAGAGAGATTGGATTGAGCGTAATCACCACGCTTGCTCTATGCGGGTTGGCCATATCAGACTTAAAGCACAGGCTTCTTCAAGATGTTTTCCTTCACCTTTTATAATCAGTCATTGGTGTCCAAGATATACTTAGAAAGTACATATAACTTAGAAAAGTTACATTAGTACTTGCCTGAGCTGGAATCGAATCTGCATACTGATACTTGAGACGCTGGTATTTTAACCACTAGGCCACTAGGACCGTTTTTTGAAGAGTGTGCGCGTGAATTACATGAGTTGCCACCATCACAGTTCCATTATTGAACAGCCTGTCATATGGCGATTATTCTCCTTTACGTTGTTAAGTCCACCATAATCCAAGCGAAACGTTCCACCTCTATGATTATACCACGTATATCAAGAGATTGGGATAATTTACGTGCAGCGGTTTCCCGTCTGATTATAATTTATAATAAGTGTTCCGCAGAAGAACGAGAGTAACCGACATAGCCCGAAGAATTGCAACACTTAAGTGGCAGTGGGCCAGGCACATTGCCCGTAGGACCTATGCCCGATGGGGCCGACGGTTTCTCGAGTGTCGACCACGCACCGGAGGACGCAGCGTGGGTAGGCCCCCGACAAGGTGGACTGTCGACCTAGGTCGCGGAAAACCGCTGGATACGGAAGGCGCCGGACCGGTCGTCGTGGAAATCCTTGGGGAGGTCTATGTCCAGCAGTGGACGTCTTTTGGCTGAATTGATGATGATGATGAAGTATCTACAAGCCTAGAGTGAATAGGCTTATAATAAACTAGTGCGCTTTACTATCACATATTGTATCATTACTTACCATCAATTCGGATCGCAGTCAAGGACTAAATTATAATATTATAAAAAAAAAAAATGTTACTGCATCTACTATTCTGATTTGTTACAGTTTTTCGTTTAATTCTATATACCTAACAGACATTTCAGCAGAACTTGTCTTTTTTCCTTTGTAGATATATATTTCTGTGTCAAAATAAACTTGTTTTATTTTTCTTTCTGGAAAATTTGCCTACTAATAATAAAAGTGTGATGTTATGACGTGTTATTACTTTTGAATTAGACTTTAGCCTATTGACACTCAATTTGTACAATGGAGGAAAACACTTTATATTTCTTCATTAAATTTTCTCATGCTCAAAGTTTTTCAAAATTTCTTGTAAATATTGAATAACATTTCTTTAATTTTCGAAGACATTATTTATAAACATTGTTATAAGATATAGAGTCAAAATTAAAAATTAAACACTGCCAAAAGCCCGCAAATAAAAATTAAATTAAAGTAATTCTAAATTAATACCAATATAACTATATTTTCGTAAGTTCCCACGATGCATGCCTAATTCATCACTTCGATTGGCGCTAAGTTTTCGTGAAGGGGGTGCAGAGCGGAGGCGCGCGGGGGCGGGGTCCACGCAGGCGCCACTTCCCGCCATTTTCTCAGGGTGGGGATACCAGCTGTGACGGAATTTGCAAGAATAAGGGAGGATTTAGGGTTTATATGAATTACCAATTAATCTGATAGATGTTTTTCTATATCGAACCATTCAAACAAAGATAGGGCGACCAGTTTTTCTGATTTTGAGAATTTTCAGGAAAACCTTTTAATTTTTCGATTTGGTCCAGCCGTTCTGATGTGACGTGACCATCTTCTGTTCTTATTTATCTAGATTTTTGTTCGGTATTAGATGAGAACATTCTTTGTCGCCTTTAATATTGATTTATAAAGACAAAATTATACTCCCCTGTCCTCCCTGAAATTAAAGGACGGACCTTGACCTATAATGCTCGTAATTGATAAAATAGTTAAGTTACTTGTATGATTATTAGATCCAGATTTATAATATAAATATTATATCCATACATAGCCAATTTTTTTTTGAACAAAATGCACGTTTTTGTTGATGCTTAATCAATATTAATGTAATCATAGGCTAATGAGATGTTCGCATTGTTTATAGACAACGAATCTTAAATCGAATCGTAAATGACCTTGGCATACAAAATTCTCGGCTAGGAAATCACCCCATATTTTTCCCATTCACCCCAATTTTCCCCGGCGCTTTTCCTCCCGCACGCTGGCAATCCAACGATCCCGAATGGTCAGTCGTTTTGGCGCCGTCGTCGGAAGCGGCCGACGCTCGCAGCGCTATCATTCCAACGTCGTATCTAAATAAGAAAATAAATAAAAAATGGTGTAAAGTTGTGTGTGAAGTGTTAAGTGCCAGTGTTTTATTGTGTTATGAGTTCTTCGAATATAAACTGTGAGTACATTTATATTTTATGTAAGATATGCATTTTCGTGTATTACATAGGATACGACGACCTTCAGATTCTTCTGGCCCAAAGGTTCCTCGTAGCAGTATCGTAAATAATTCTGGATTGGGCCCAGAAACTTTAGGTTCTTATAAAATAAAGGTTTTCTTATTTGTGGACGTGAAATTAATTTTGAGCATTTCATGTCAATTTATGTTTTTAATAATATTCAAATGTTATTGCCAAATATTTTGGTTTTCCAAGAAGGGTTTTAAAAAAAATGTGAGTCATTAAAAACTCTATCTTTTTTTCCCTATCAAATCAAAACATTACCTATATAAAATATGCATCCATTTATATACCTAGATATTATTATGTGCAAAATAGATAATTAGCTATAATTTACGATGACAAGAATAATGACATTACGATGAAATCACATTTAAATAGTAATGATGAAAACGCCATAAAAACGTACAATTACATGACAAGCAATGTTTTTTTCTTCAATACCTCCTTCTATTTCATCTTCAATAACTTCATCTATTTTACTGGAAGAATGTAAAATTCACGTTTGACAGATCTTGATTTGAATTTCAAAATCATTTTTCAAATTGTGTCATACGATTGAAAAGTCATCCAAGTTCAGAATTTCAGATAGCAACTTAGTTATATAAAATCAACAAGGACATTTAATAACCTTTTGAAAAAATAAACTCAAATGATTTATTCCTCACCATCTATTTTATTTAGCTCTTCAACAAAGCGTAATAAAATTGCGTACTACTTATTTAGAAAAAAAAAAGAGAAATGGTTCGTTCTCTTTGGAATTTCAGCCAGTAATTTGATGTGTTATTTACTTTATTACAATCCCGAAATGTCTTTATGACATTTCCTTTTTCAGAAAGTATAAGCAGAGCTAGGTTACGAGGTTTTTAATGTTTGACATAGTAATCTATATTGTAGTTTAGGGAGCATTGGGTCAAGTGTTTGCAGTTTGTAGGGAAGGATGGCTAGATATGTTTAGCCCTGTCTCCTTATGCGATACATATTATTGAGCTTAAGAAAGTGAAAATTATATTATTAGATAACAGTGTTATCTACAATTAAAAGTTAAAGAAATCGACTAGATATGAGAAAAAAATGTTCGATTGAAAAATAAAGATAACAGACTTTTTGGTTTATAAAAAAGTTTTATAATAGAATAGAAAATTAAATGGTAAAATTAAAAGAATTGTCCTGTAATCAGCTGCCTGCATCAACTGTAATTTAATAAAACAAATACCAAAACTGCAATTTCAAACATACATATTATTTGATTTTATATTATTTATGAATAGTTATTCAATATCATTTAATTTTAATTATTGAGTTTAATTGTAATATATATGTTTTGTTGAATGGAATTGTTAATAATTAAGATCTCTTATTGTGAATGTTGTGCATGCCTATAAGTGATGTATTTACATAAAATTGAAGACCTGTGATTGCTTTATATACTGCTATTATTGTAAATATGTCGTTGGTGTGCCATAATAAATAAAATAATAAATAGAAAGTTTTAAATTCAGAGAGGAGTCCATAAGGTTATATGTTACTTCATTTCTTGTGTTAGTAGGTTACAGGCACAGATATATACATACATAAAATTTATACTTAGCGTGGAGCTGCATCCCCCTCTGCAGCATGGAGAATCCCAACGATCCGCGAACACACTGAGAACGCTGTTGTTTTATGAACGATTAAAAAATAACAAAATTTATAGTAAGTATTTTCTTTCTTTAAACATTATGATTAATGATGATCGGCTAAAAACAAGGAAATTGTCTAAACTTGATTAATATTTTCGTGCGATGAATTTTGGAGTTTTGCATAGTCATCACTTCCTTGCGATGTTGGCTGTACATTAATCACGTCTTAAATGTGTCGTAATCGTCATGTATGCGGACGGGGATCTTTTCACTTGAATGGAGATTAAAATACAACAAAATATACGGACCCATATATTTCTGTCACTTCTAAAGGAATTCCGATGATTAGTTCTGCTCTACTCATTTTAATTTTCTATTTAGATTTTTTTTTGTAAATGGTCATAATAAGGCTCATACTAATTATACCATTGTTATGTACACACAATAAAATACATAAGGATAATACAAAATTAAGATCTGAGTACAAAGATGCTGCTTATTTCTTAAGAAATTTCTTCCAGCAGACCTGCGAAAGGGGAGGTAAAACTGAAATGTAGACAACAGTGTGTAAGAACAAGGAGGAAATAATATATGAATATGATAAGTACCTATTTGAAGTCATGGTGGCCTGGTCGTTAAAACACCAGCCTCTCAAGTATAAGTGTGCGGGTTCGTTTCCAGGTCAGGCATGTACCAATGTAACTTTTCTAAGTTATATGTACTTTCTAAGTATATCTTGGACAACAATGACTGATTAAAAAGGTGAAGGAAAACATCTTGAAGAAACCTGGACTTTAAGTCTGAAATCGCCAACCCGCATTGAGCAAGCGTGGTGATTACGTTTAATCCTTCTCTGTATGAGAGGAGACCTGCTGGGCGCACCAGCAGTGGGACGACAATTATGATGATGACAAATATAAAATTAACAATATTAAATATAAGTAACTAAACATATAATCCAAAAATATTGCTAGAAAATTTTGCGTAATTTTCGACAGATGATCAGAATTATGAACATTCATAAAAAGTCCAGAATTTCCCGTTTATAATACAAAGTTGATTGTAACATAAAGCTACGATAGTATATGTGATTGTTAGTTTGATCGAATCTTATGACTACACGATTGGTGTAGTGGCTGAGTGATCGACTGCTGCGCAACGTGTCGTGGTTTCGAATTCCGCACGGAACAAATATTTGTATGGCCTACAGGTAGTTGTTTCGGGTCCGGTTGTAATTGTATGTGACTTTAAATGTTTGTGAAACGCACCCACGATACAGGAGTAATTCCTAGTGTTGGGCTTTATATATTACTAGCAGCCGCCAGCGACTTCGTTCGCGTGGAGTTAGTTATGCTCCGCTCCTATTCGTCGTAGCGTGAAGTTATATAACCTAAAGCCTTTCTGAATTAATGTGCTATCCAACGCAAAAAGAATTTTTCAAATCGGACCAGTAGTCCCTGAAATTAGCGCGTTCAAACAAACAGACTCCTCAGCTTTATATATTAGTATAGATATAGATTAAAATCCTAAGATGTTTTACTCCCGAGTAATTTCTATCTTATTCTTTTTCCTCTTATCGCTGTTTCTACAGATGTGTAATACAGGACAAATCTATTGCATAAAATGAAAAAATAAAACATTATTATAAACGAATAATCAACATCTCAGAGTTAATCCCAGTCGCATCCGAAGCTTTTTCAGCTTTGGAGTCTGGGGTCCGCTTTATCAGTCTAACTGCTGATTTTGGCTAAACTTCAATATTTATTAGTTATTAAAGACGAATATAAATATAAAATAATCATAAAGTTACTCTAATTATAATAGATGATAGAACTTATTTTAAATTATTAATTGAAAAAAGCCATTACCGGGCGTAAAGAAGTTGGTTAAGATCGTCAAATATACACTTCTGGACACATCTATTGGCCCACCTTAGAGTTTAGGTTTCGATGCCCCATATCGAAATATGATTGCTAGATTGAATAAAAACTATTGATGCAGTTTTAAACCTTATACACTTTACTATCTTTTTTGATCGTATTGTTTTAAATTTGAATTCAGAATACTATACGACATGGAGCTACGCCTAACAAATCGGATATGTGCCTTGTTAAAGGCAATTGATTTTTGAATAAAAAACATGTTTTATCAAATAAGGGTTTAATTTAATAACGCGTGTTGTCTCCATGGGCATCTACCACAGCTCTCATACGATTAGGCATACAGTTTATCAACCGCTCTATGAAATTTTGAGGGATCATCTCCCATTCCTCTTCTATGGCAGTTTTCAACTCCTACATCGTCTGGGCAACTGGCTGACGAGCCCTAACACGTCTTTTTAGCTCTTCCTACATGTGCTCAATGGGGTTCATGTCTGGACTTCTGGCTGGCCAGTCCATAACTGTGATGTTCACATTCCGAAGATATTCCCTGACGATGCCGGCCGTAAGGGCTCTTGCATTATCATGCATAAAAAGAAAATTTTTGCCCACATAGTCCGCGTATGGTATCACGTGAGGTTCTAAGCACTCACGAATGTACCTTTCAGTATTGAATGTTGCCAGCCGTGGTCATGTAACAACCTCAAGTAGAGTTTTGCCGTTCACGGATTTACCGCCCCAGACAGTCCACGAGCCACCGCCATAAACAATTCTCTCTTCAAAGAAGTCTTCTCTAGGTACCTCCGATAAGAATTTCGGACCGCAGATCGACTTAAATTAAGTTGAGCATTCACATTTCTTTGGCTGTGTCCGGCCTGAAAAGTGTCACAGCTTGGGCGGCGACTTCAGGTGAAGTATCCATAGATTATTGATAGAACAATCACCTTAATTTTAAGAATAAGTAATGTTTGTTGCAAAACCAAAGATATCAATCACTTTTTCAAGAATTAAATCCAAGTAAACCAATAAAATCAAGTTTTCTTAGTATTCGATTGTTTTATATCAACAAACAGACTCTAAATTATCTTTTGTTTCTTTAAGTTCTGTGTCCAAAATTCAAAAAAAGACTATTGAATGAAGTTGTGAATGTGCCAGGTTCAAAACTGCATAAAAACTTTTTGCTCGACCTAATATAAAATTTTAGTTAGGACCAAACGAAACTGAAAATGTAAGGTGGGCCAATAGATGTGTCAAAAAGTGTAGGTTTCCTAATCTAATTCTGTAATGTTTAAAAAATCTTTGTACTCATAAATGACATAAGTAGCGACATCTAATGGCTAAAGGGTATTAATTATAATTAGTGTCATGTAAGTTCAAATAGATGGCATTGCTTATTAAGGAAATAGGACAATTTCCTCGTAACAATTATATAAACGCAAATAAAAGTTTTTAATTCTTTCCTTCTTCTGATTCGTGCAATCTCAATGACAAACAAAACTTGTCAGAAATATAAGGAAATTAGGAGTATTTTTGACAAGTAGAGATTGAGATCACACTGTAAAAGATCTCAAAATTACAAGAATTGGCTTGTATCCTAAAAAATAATTTAATGTCCGTCAGATAGCTTTATAAAAAATATTGAACACGTATTTTTTATTTTTTCTTTTATTCAAATACTTAGGAAGATATATTGATTTGAAATGTCGCATGACGTCACGCCATGGTGCAAAATATAGAACGGCGTGACGTAATTAGCCCCCACTCTGTAACTTTAATACCCTATATCTCAGTAATTTTTGGTAATTACGACAAAATAAAAAATACGGGTCTTAATTTTTTTTATTATCTGTAACACGGACTAATTATTTTTTTGATTTTCATACCTTGGATACATCCCTATTGCCGCCTGTAAATGACCAACACACTTTCTAAATACATTACTGATTCCAGTTGCTACCAGATGTTACCCTTTCTCCGAGCATAATCCCAAAACTTAGTAGCCGGTTACCAGTCAGCACAATACAAATAATTGGCTAAGGAAAAGATCCATTAAATGTGTCACTGTGACTGACTTGCAGGGTAATTGCGTAACACACTACCAGTAGCAATGTGTTTCATTCTGACAGTTCAACAACATTCATTGCGTTATTTACGTTGTTGAGCAGACAAACTAGCCTGTCTCTATAAGGAGTTGCGGGGTAACACACTACCAGTAGCAATGTGTTTCATTTTGACAGTTCAACAACATTCATTGCGTTATTGACGTTGTTGAGCAGACAAACTAGCCTGTCTCTATAAGGAGTTGCGGGGTAACACACTACCAGTAGCAATGAGTTTCATTTTGACAGTTCAACAACATTCATTGCGTTATTGACGTTGTTGAGCAGACAAACTAGCCTGTCTCTATAAGGAGTTGCGGGGTAACACACTACCAGTAGCAATGTGTTTCATTTTGACAGTTCAGCAACATTCATTGCGTTATTTACGTTGTTGAGCAGACAAACTAGCCTGTCTCTATAAGGAGTTGCGGGGTAACACACTACCAGTAGCAATGTGTTTCATTCTGACAGTTCAACAACATTCATTGCGTTATTTACGTTGTTGAGCAGACAAACTAGCCTGTCTCTATAAGGAGTTGCGGGGTAACACACTACCAGTAGCAATGTGTTTCATTTTGACAGTTCAACAACATTCATTGCGTTATTGACGTTGTTGAGCAGACAAACTAGCCTGTCTCTATAAGGAGTTGCGGGGTAACACACTACCAGTAGCAATGAGTTTCATTTTGACAGTTCAACAACATTCATTGCGTTATTGACGTTGTTGAGCAGACAAACTAGCCTGTCTCTATAAGGAGTTGCGGGGTAACACACTACCAGTAGCAATGTGTTTCATTTTGACAGTTCAGCAACATTCATTGCGTTATTTACGTTGTTGAGCAGACAAACTAGCCTGTCTCTATAAGGAGTTGCGGGGTAACACACTACCAGTAGCAATGTGTTTCATTCTGACAGTTCAACAACATTCATTGCGTTATTTACGTTGTTGAGCAGACAAACTAGCCTGTCTCTATAAGGAGTTGCGGGGTAACACACTACCAGTAGCAATGTGTTTCATTTTGACAGTTCAACAACATTCATTGCGTTATTGACGTTGTTGAGCAGACAAACTAGCCTGTCTCTATAAGGAGTTGCGGGGTAACACACTACCAGTAGCAATGAGTTTCATTTTGACAGTTCAACAACATTCATTGCGTTATTGACGTTGTTGAGCAGACAAACTAGCCTGTCTCTATAAGGAGTTGCGGGGTAACACACTACCAGTAGCAATGTGTTTCATTTTGACAGTTCAGCAACATTCATTGCGTTATTTACGTTGTTGAGCAGACAAACTAGCCTGTCTCTATAAGGAGTTGCGGGGTAACACACTACCAGTAGCAATGTGTTTCATTTTGACAGTTCAACAACATTCATTGCGTTATTGACGTTGTTGAGCAGACAAACTAGCCTGTCTCTATAAGGAGTTGCGGGGTAACACACTACCAGTAGCAATGAGTTTCATTTTGACAGTTCAACAACATTCATTGCGTTATTGACGTTGTTGAGCAGACAAACTAGCCTGTCTCTATAAGGAGTTGCGGGGTAACACACTACCAGTAGCAATGTGTTTCATTTTGACAGTTCAGCAACATTCATTGCGTTATTTACGTTGTTGAGCAGACAAACTAGCCTGTCTCTATAAGGAGTTGCGGGGTAACACACTACCAGTAGCAATGTGTTTCATTCTGACAGTTCAACAACATTCATTGCGTTATTTACGTTGTTGAGCAGACAAACTAGCCTGTCTCTATAAGGAGTTGCGGGGTAACACACTACCAGTAGCAATGTGTTTCATTTTGACAGTTCAACAACATTCATTGCGTTATTGACGTTGTTGAGCAGACAAACTAGCCTGTCTCTATAAGGAGTTGCGGGGTAACACACTACCAGTAGCAATGAGTTTCATTTTGACAGTTCAACAACATTCATTGCGTTATTGACGTTGTTGAGCAGACAAACTAGCCTGTCTCTATAAGGAGTTGCGGGGTAACACACTACCAGTAGCAATGTGTTTCATTTTGACAGTTCAGCAACATTCATTGCGTTATTTACGTTGTTGAGCAGACAAACTAGCCTGTCTCTATAAGGAGTTGCGGGGTAACACACTACCAGTAGCAATGTGTTTCATTTTGACAGTTCAACAACATTCATTGCGTTATTTACGTTGTTGAGCAGACAAACTAGCCTGTCTCTATAAGGAGTTGCGGGGTAACACACTACCAGTAGCAATGTGTTTCATTTTGACAGTTCAACAACATTCATTGCGTTATTTACGTTGTTGAGCAGACAAACTAGCCTGTCTCTATAAGGAGTTGCGGGGTAACACACTACCAGTAGCAATGAGTTTCATTTTGACAGTTCAACAACATTCATTGCGTTATTTACGTTGTTGAGCAGACAAACTAGCCTGTCTCTATAAGGAGTTGCGGGGTAACACACTACCAGTAGCAATGTGTTTCATTTTGACAGTTCAACAACATTTATTGCGTTATTTACGTTGTTGAGCTGACAAATTTTTCGAACATATGGAGCAATGGATTAGCAATTGGTTCAAAATTGATCTGATTAATAGTAACAGTGTGATAATCAATTAGGATGCATATGCCGTAAGTATGTGTGCTACCAGATGTTACCCTTTCTCCGAGCATAATCCCAAAACTTAGTAGCCGGTTACCAGTCAGCACAATACAAATAATTGGCTAAGGAAAAGATCCATTAAATGTGTCACTGTGACTGACTTGCAGGGTAATTGCGTAACACACTACCAGTAGCAATGTGTTTCATTCTGACAGTTCAACAACATTCATTGCGTTATTTACGTTGTTGAGCAGACAAACTAGCCTGTCTCTATAAGGAGTTGCGGGGTAACACACTACCAGTAGCAATGAGTTTCATTTTGACAGTTCAACAACATTCATTGCGTTATTGACGTTGTTGAGCAGACAAACTAGCCTGTCTCTATAAGGAGTTGCGGGGTAACACACTACCAGTAGCAATGTGTTTCATTTTGACAGTTCAGCAACATTCATTGCGTTATTTACGTTGTTGAGCAGACAAACTAGCCTGTCTCTATAAGGAGTTGCGGGGTAACACACTACCAGTAGCAATGTGTTTCATTCTGACAGTTCAACAACATTCATTGCGTTATTTACGTTGTTGAGCAGACAAACTAGCCTGTCTCTATAAGGAGTTGCGGGGTAACACACTACCAGTAGCAATGTGTTTCATTTTGACAGTTCAACAACATTCATTGCGTTATTGACGTTGTTGAGCAGACAAACTAGCCTGTCTCTATAAGGAGTTGCGGGGTAACACACTACCAGTAGCAATGTGTTTCATTTTGACAGTTCAACAACATTCATTGCGTTATTGACGTTGTTGAGCAGACAAACTAGCCTGTCTCTATAAGGAGTTGCGGGGTAACACACTACCAGTAGCAATGTGTTTCATTTTGACAGTTCAGCAACATTCATTGCGTTATTTACGTTGTTGAGCAGACAAACTAGCCTGTCTCTATAAGGAGTTGCGGGGTAACACACTACCAGTAGCAATGTGTTTCATTTTGACAGTTCAACAACATTCATTGCGTTATTTACGTTGTTGAGCAGACAAACTAGCCTGTCTCTATAAGGAGTTGCGGGGTAACACACTACCAGTAGCAATGTGTTTCATTTTGACAGTTCAACAACATTCATTGCGTTATTTACGTTGTTGAGCAGACAAACTAGCCTGTCTCTATAAGGAGTTGCGGGGTAACACACTACCAGTAGCAATGAGTTTCATTTTGACAGTTCAACAACATTCATTGCGTTATTTACGTTGTTGAGCAGACAAACTAGCCTGTCTCTATAAGGAGTTGCGGGGTAACACACTACCAGTAGCAATGTGTTTCATTTTGACAGTTCAACAACATTCATTGCGTTATTTACGTTGTTGAGCTGACAAATTTTTCGAACATATGGAGCAATGGATTAGCAATTGGTTCAAAATTGATCTGATTAATAGTAACAGTGTGATAATCAATTAGGATGCATATGCCGTAAGTATGTGTGCTACCAGATGTTACCCTTTCTCCGAGCATAATCCCAAAACTTAGTAGCCGGTTACCAGTCAGCACAATACAAATAATTGGCTAAGGAAAAGATCCATTAAATGTGTCACTGTGACTGACTTGCAGGGTAATTGCGTAACACACTACCAGTAGCAATGTGTTTCATTCTGACAGTTCAACAACATTCATTGCGTTATTTACGTTGTTGAGCAGACAAACTAGCCTGTCTCTATAAGGAGTTGCGGGGTAACACACTACCAGTAGCAATGTGTTTCATTTTGACAGTTCAGCAACATTCATTGCGTTATTTACGTTGTTGAGCAGACAAACTAGCCTGTCTCTATAAGGAGTTGCGGGGTAACACACTACCAGTAGCAATGTGTTTCATTTTGACAGTTCAACAACATTCATTGCGTTATTTACGTTGTTGAGCAGACAAACTAGCCTGTCTCTATAAGGAGTTGCGGGGTAACACACTACCAGTAGCAATGTGTTTCATTTTGACAGTTCAACAACATTCATTGCGTTATTTACGTTGTTGAGCAGATAAACTAGCCTGTCTCTATAAGGAGTTGCGGGGTAACACACTACCAGTAGCAATGAGTTTCATTTTGACAGTTCAACAACATTCATTGCGTTATTTACGTTGTTGAGCAGACAAACTAGCCTGTCTCTATAAGGAGTTGCGGGGTAACACACTACCAGTAGCAATGTGTTTCATTTTGACAGTTCAACAACATTCATTGCGTTATTTACGTTGTTGAGCTGACAAATTTTTCGAACATATGGAGCAATGGATTAGCAATTGGTTCAAAATTGATCTGATTAATAGTAACAGTGTGATAATCAATTAGGATGCATATGCCGTAAGTATGTGTACAAATGTTTTAGTATGGAAAGTATTTCGAACTACTACATTTATTTATACCTACATGTTTTGCGTACATGGGGGAACAGGAACAATTTGCCACCTGCGGTGTTTCCGCCTGACTACAATTTAAGTGTTTTCAAGGCTAGAGTGAATAGGCTCTTAATAAACTAGCGCGCTTTACCATCAGGCGGGATTGCGGTTAAGCACACTGCGTTACCTTATGAAAAAAAATGTTAATTCGATTACACTGTCTGCTTAAAATTTTCACTAAATAGACAATGACATAATATAACTTTCATATTGCATTTAGAATTTTGGCGTTGAAAGTTGAAATTTCGTGTACTGTATTTTGCAAAATAATAACGTTTTAGGAGGTCTTTGTCCCATGTAGGTTGATAATGCAAAGTACAACATATACGATAAGGAACCTCGTTACAAAAGAAAAAAAAAATAGAATATTAGCAAGGTTTTTACTGCATGCCAAAGATGTGTACCTTAATGTCGTTCAAAAGCGAATGTCAATAATTTGATAGGTTGTTGCTTTTGGACGAATCACAATTGCTAATGTGAGATTTGAAATTCGAATCAAACATTGATTTATGCACGGCTTCTCTAAGTAGGTAATAAAACGGATCGATGCACTTATTAGTCGCCAGTTTGAATTCGTTAATTGAAAAGTGAAAGAGATTGGTACCGTGCGTGTATGACCTGCTGTTAGTTTTATGACATAATAGCTATTGCAATGGCTTTCATTTTGACAGTTTAACAATATTCGTTGCTTTCTTTACATTGCTGGCTAGACGATTTTTAAGAACATATGAATCAATGGGTCAGCAATATTTTTTTTTTAATAATTATAAACTAGCGCTTGACCGCAATCCCGTCTGATGGTAAGCAGTGATGCGATCGTTGATGGTAAAGCGCGCTAGTTTATTAAGAGCCCATTCGCTCAGTTTTCCGTTGCTGCCGTTGAGCGAGGTAATGCAATGTTAAACCCAACAACACGACCAACGATGCTGCGCCAAAGGGAGAATGATCTGAAGACCCTCCACGACCAAACTCCCAACACAACAACATTAGGCGCATCGTACCCGGCACACATCGCAACACAACTGCTCAGACCCGTCCTCCGTACGACTTCACCAGACATCATGCCGGAACACGACAAATCGCTTGGCGGCAAGGCTTTGTCTGGTGGGTGGTAACTTCTGCCGACGAATATAAATATCCTTCAAAACGATTTAGAATGAGATTCATAGTTTGTTACGTAATTGGGGTGCAAATGATATGTACGTTAACAAAGGAAAAGGGATGAAACAGGTGGCGATCTAGTTTCTAGCTAACCCAATGTTCAGAAGGCGTGAGTATGTAGATTAGTAATTGTTCTCACTTTTTAGCAAGAACAGTACGCTATATACAGCCCAATGTAGATTAGGGCTCGAGGAACTGCTTTTACTAATTATACCGCTTTGTTGTGCACTAAAATATCGAGATTTGCAATATTAACATTGAATATCGTGTTGTAGTGTGTGTATTGTAGTGGTTAAAACCCTAGCCTCTCAAGCATGAGTGCGCGGGTTCGATTCCAAGTCAGGCAAGTACCAATGTAAGAGTCTGAAATCGCCAACCCGCATTGAGCAAGCGTGGTGATTACGCTAAATCCTTCTCTGTATGAGAGGAGACCTGTGACCAGCAGTGGGACGATAAAAAGGTTGATAATTATGGTGTTGTAACAGTCTTAGGTAAATCATTTCAAAAGTCTTGTCATGTAAAAAGTTGCACCTTCGTAGCAGTTGAAACCTTCAACTGTTTTTTTTACATTACAAGATTTATTTTTAAGCATTCCTCCACACTAGGAATTTACTCTGTATCGTGAGTGCGTTTTCAAACATATAACTCACATATAAAAACAGTCACACCCGGAACAACTACTTGTAGGTCATACAAATATTTGTTCCATATGGAAATCCAACCCGTGACACGCAACCCAGCTGTCAAACAGTTAACCTCTACGTCAACCGTGCTGTCACTTATAAACACAATATTAACATAATATAAAAACACAATAATAAATAGGTTCAAGTAATATAAAAAAGGGGGAAAACAATCAAAGGGCATCAATAAATTTTTCTGCATCGTTGTCTATAGGAAATGTGCCCAAAAGGCTGGCAGCATTGTCATGTTTCTGCTAACACTGCGTTTCATCATAACCATCATCAACTTTTTATCTTCCCAAGTCTGTGCCCCTCAAAGCAATTAAAGCCTTGGGGGAAGACTTTGGATAAGACCCTACCAAGCCTAAAGTACAGGCGTAGAATAGAAAAGTTATCGGTATTCTATGGAACGCTTTTTGAATAGAATTAAATCAATCAAGAATCAACATTTTTTGTCGTTCCACTGCTGGGTACAGGTCTCCTCTCATACAGAGAAGGATTGAGTGTAATCACCACGCTTGCTCAATGCCGGTTAGCCATTTCAGACTTAAAGTCCAGGTTTCCTCAAGATATTTTCTTTCACCTTGTAAGCAATCATCGGTGTCCATGATATACTTAGAAATTACATATACCTTAGAAAGGTTACATTGGTACTTGCCTGACCTGGAGTCGAACCCGCGCACTCATACTTGAGAGGCTGGTGTTTTAACTTTTTTTTTTATAAATTATAAACCAGCGCTTGACCGCAATCCCGCCTGATGGTAAGCAGTGATGCGATCGTTGATGGTAAAGCGCGCTAGTTTATTAATAGCCTATTCACTATAGCCTTGAAGACACTCAAATTGTAGTGTGACGGAAACACCGACGCTGGCAAATTGTTCCAGTCCCTCGATGTACGCGGTATAAAAGAGGAAGCAAAACGTTTCGTCCGAATCGCAGTGGTGTCAACAACGTAAGGGTGGAAACTCGCCGTACGAGGGGTCGTTCGATGATGGAACGGAGATGGGGAAATTAAATCATGCAATTGCATGGAGAGTGTGCAAGGGCACACTCACCAGAATGCATCCTATAGAAGACCGAAAGGCTGGCTACTCTACGCCTGTGCTCCAGGCTTTAGAGACCGTTTCGAGTTAAGTCTGGGTCGCCAATTAGCCTCTTCGCACGCCTCTCTACTAGGCCACCACGACTTACACTGCGTTTAGTTGAGTTTTAAGACCTCCCTGTATGGATCACAAAAAATATTTTTTTAATAAAAAATAGGCCAACCCTCTGGTCACGTGAAAATATGTAAATATGTAATTAAGTTCAACTTTAATATAAACATATCATCATATCACACTTGTAATTTCCCCGAGGATTAGGTAGAGGTGTAGCTTTGCATGTACGAGCAATAGTATATTATATATAGGTACCCAGCTTTATTCAAAGGCAGTTTGCTCATTTTTTTTTATGAATTTTTATGTTGTTACTAATAAATTATAAGTACATTTTCGAACCCATATGTAATAGGTCATATTTCAACTTTGTATTTGTTATTTCACGAATAAATCTTAATTGAATGTTGCCAAGTGTTAATTTGTGCTTTTGACTTTATACATTTCACCCGGTTGTGTTTAAAAGTCTTGTGTAACAGGGGGCGGGTCTAGTCAACAATCGGGTACAAATCTAGTGTTAGGGCTTACTGACGAATTTCCGGTGAAAAAACTTCCCCGCAATTACACTTAGCTCGAAGCTCGGTTCCGAACCTAGCATCTAGGTTGCCACTGAGACTGAGGAATTCCTGATAGAAAAACGACATATAATAATAATAACAACAGTTTATTTCCCTCACTAAGGAACAATGATAAATTTGTGTGTAGATACAATTTTGCCGTATGCTCGAACCTTTGTGAGAGCTGGAGTCTGAACTAGGTTCGGAACCTACATATATCATTTGTAACGGCATCAAAAATAATTTTGTACATACATATCTCATTATTAAGTCATGCAATTGCCTTGCACGCTCCAAATCTCAGTTAAAATCTCAATTAGGTATCTTATAATACTAATATAAGATATGTCCCACAGTTCTAACCCAAATAATTTGATCGAGATACCCTGGCTTTTTACCTGCGATCAATTCGTAGCGTGGGTAGGCCCCCGACAAGGTGGACCGACTACCTGGTGAAGATCGCGGGAAACCGCTGGATGCGGGAGGCGCAGGACCGCTCGTCGTGGAGAACCTTGGGGGAGGCCTATGTCCAGCAGTGGACTTTCGGCTGAAATGATGATGATGATGATGATATCTCATTTTTAGAAAAAACATTTTAACAGAGAGGTAAAACTATAAACGAACAAAAAGGTGCAATCGAGAAGTGAGATGATGTAAAGGCAAGTGTATTTAGTATATGAAGTTATATGTCACAAAGAATTGTTTTAATTACTCGTCCAGTTAACCGCCTAGTATTTTAACTAGACAACGACCATTCAACTAACAGCCTGAATGATATTCAATAAGTTATAGTGTTGGTTGGGACTCTAACCAATCACGTACAAGTCGAATTGGTCGCAGGTAAAAAGCCAGAGTATCTCGACCAAATGATTTGGGTTAGAACTGTGGTACATATCTTATATTAGTATTATAAGATACCTAATTGAGATTTTAACTGAGATTTGGAGTGTGAGAGGGAATTGCATGACTTAAATCCCTCATCTCCGTTTCATCATCTGACGACCCGTTGTACCCGTTTTCCTGCGGTGGTTTTTCCATTTGACTACAATTTAAGTGTCTACAAGACTAGAGTGGATAGGCTCTTAATAAACTATTGAGGCGGTAAGGTTCTGGAGTGGCGGCCACGTACCAGAAGACGCAGCGTAGGGAGGAACCCAACAAGGTGGACCGATGACCTGGTAAAGGTCGCGGGAAGCCGATGGAAGTGGGTAGCACAAGACCGGTCATCGTGAAAGCCTTGGGGGAGGCCTTTGTCCAGCAGTGGACCTCTATAGCCTGAAGAAGAAGAAGAAGAAGAAACTAGTGCGCTTTACCATCAACGATTGCATCACTGCATACCATCAGGTGGGATTGTGGTCAAGCAGTAGTTTATAATTATAAAAAAAAAGCTGGTTTCTTAGAGTTCTGAATGTGTGTAATCTGAGAGAGTGAAGCGAGGCGAACTTTCAAAGGCCAAGCGATTAACTAAACGGCTATTTTAACTAGTTGGCTGCGACAGATATATACGACAACGGAAATGTATACATATCATTGAAATTCTCCCGGTGTTCATTTAAACACTCCTAGGTTGATTTTCAAAAGGAAACGCTAGAATATCATCGCAAAAACATTTTTCTCCCACCTCGTCCTAGGTATGAAGGTAAGAACAAACTCAGGCAGAAATAGCACAAAACTTAGACACACACTAGAGTTTAAGGCAACGTTTTACGAGTTCAGTTTCAGCGCTAGAGTTTATTCCTACCAATATTCTGATTTCCAGAGGGAAATCTTTTTGTTATACGCCAAGCTGAGTTCATAACACTTGTGAAATGAACTCTTTCTTGTATGTTCATTTAGATGTTCTAAGCTAGAGGGGTCTGTCTTTGATTTGACAGGCACAGGTGGGATGTGTATCTCGATTGGTCGAAGGCTTTATAGAACTTGATTTGTTGAAGGTTTATTTAACAAAGTCATGTCTTCTAAACAAGAACTGGTCCTTAGCAGCATTAAACTTACTGGAGAGACTGCTACAAAAATTGCGAGTAATAGGAAAAACAAATTAATCCCAGAAAAAATTAAACCAAAATGGGTCTCCTCAAATTAATTCTAACAAAACAAATCTATGCCTCATAATGTTTGTACCAAACAGGGGTTAAATGGGGTGCAAAACATTTTTCATCCCATATTTTCTATAAACATTGTGTAAATGAAATTCTATTTTAACCAAACGCGGACCTTTCAAAACAGCTTTATGAATATTTACAAATTTTTCAGGAATGTAACTCTGAAAGTGAGTGTGATAAATTATTAAAATATGCATTTATACTGAATTAATTTGATGAAGCATTTGTCTGTGGTAATTTTTTATCTAACTAGGATAATGCCAGGACTTTAAAAAAGACCGTGACCTTAGTTACGGTATTGTTTTTCAAAGCATTCATATGGGAAACATCGATCATAACTAAACTATTTTCTTTTAATAATTTAGGGTTATATATATTATTTTTTGGCATATAGACCTGCTCTCTATGACAGGGATCCGCAACAATTTCCCACGCGAGCCTAGTGTGGGTAGAGATATATAATACATCTTCGAGTTTTTGGTCTACAGAAACTGAAGCGTTTGTGTGTCCCTAAGACCTACAAATCGTAAGTCGTTGCCGTTATTGCTAGGATACAACATTTCCTGCTCCTCAGGAGAGGGCAAGAGGAAGGACCAGAAAATTACGTACAAAGTTAATGCTTATTTCTAAAGAAACTTCTATCAGCATTCCTGTGATAGAAATGTAGGTATGGATCTAGACACCATGTGTTAGGGTCGAAGAGAAATCCAAATACATTAAAATATAAACTTTGGATAGTAAAAGTAAAGAAAAACAAATAAAATACGTTTTTTTTGCCGAAAAAATGACGCGAACAAAGAACACTTGCATAGAAAATAACTAATTGTGGAAAAATATACATCTCATCCACGCAAAACAATTATCGAGAAATGGAGTCTTGAATTTCATCATGTTAATTTACATTATAAAATCATTTGTTATTTATTCTCGTGCATTTACAGTTTATTATAGGAACGCTTGCACTTCATTAGGCAGCCAATTATAACTTATCGATTAAATTACGTTGTCCGGAGCTTATTATTTTATTCACATGATTCATTTTGTACTACAGTTTTACCCAACTTAACGTTTTTATAGTTCTTGTGAGAATGAATACGTACTAGCTTAGAACAGTCCACTGCTGGACTTAGGCCTATCCATTTACATCCCATTCAGCACGATACCGTATTAAAGGAAATCGTAATAATTTACTTATTGTTTTTTTTTTTAAATAATTATAAACCGCAATCCCGCCTGATGGTAAGCAGTGATGCGATCGTTGATGGTTAAGCGCGCTAGTTTATTAAGAACCTATTCACTCAGATTGAGCGAATAGGAAGGAAGACGGCAGTTGAGTGAGGTGATGCAATGTTAAACCCAACAACACGACCAACGATGCTGCGCCAAAGGGAGATTGAATTGAAAACCCTCCACGACCAAACTCACAACACAACAACATTTGGCGCATCGTACCCGGCTCACATCGCAACACAACTGCTCAGACCCGTCCTCCGTACGGCTACACCAGACATCATGCCGGAACACGACAAATCGCTTGGCGGCAAGGCTTTGTCTGGTGGGTGGTAACTTCTGCCGGCGGCCGGTGTTATGGCCTACCACCGAGAGCAGATTTTATAAATAAAATTAATTATTAGCGATAAGGCCGCCCATTGTATGTTTTGTGTTCAATGTATTTTGTTCGATGGTTGATTGGTGTACAAAAAAGAATAAATAAATAATAAATAAATAACATGAATTTAAGCATAACACAATACTAATATTCTTATTCATACCGAATGAAGCTGATTTAGGCTGAACAGTATTTTTGGCACAAAAAATCGCTGACAAATGATTGGTATATAATTATGCAATAACAAACCGTGGGCCAAGTGGGATTTCCCATCTTTAAAAACGATAAACAAAGAATCCCGTTTCTAATTTTTATAATTGAAAAAAAAAAACAATAATGTCCTAAATCTATAAAACACTTGAACATTTTCAATAAAATCATCATAATCATGATAGTCTCAGCGGTAATCCACCCGGAGCTTTTTCAGCTTTGGAATCTGGGGTCCGCTGTACCGGTCTAACTGATGATTTTTTTTCCTAAACTTCGATATTTTGCGTGAAGCGACTACCGTCTGACCTCCACAACCCGAAGGCGATATCGAAGGATTGCAGTTAGATCAGTTGTTGGCCTTTAGAGGGCCTCGACAACCCGTAACGACAGCCATAGGACTTAGGTCGGGTTTAGTTTGGTTAGGGTTGACATAGGTTCCAAATACAGAGAGTATTATACGATAAAAGAATATTTATGCGAAATATAAAATATTGTAAGTACATCATCTTCTAAATATTTGTTTTATAATTTTTTACTTGTTTGTTTTTGTATAAAATATAAAAAAAAAACAAAAGTCATTTATTCAAATTAGGCTGAGAGTCAGCACTTTTTGAACGTACTTTTATAGTTTACATATGTAGACATGTATTTGTAGCGGCCAATATTTGTACGACTTGCAAGTCAACAGTCATAGTGTACAACATACATATTTTCACAAATAACTAAATTTAAATCCATTTCGCCATAATGGGTAGTAGGAACATTGACACGCAAATTGTAATCAGATGTTAATCACATAATTCTAGACCCTAGAGTAGAGGAAAAATAAAAGAAAATTCGCAGGTCCAAAAGAAAAGTCGCTTGTTCCATCGATTTTTTTTTATAAATTTTAAACTAGTGCTTGACTGCTATCCCGCCTGATGGTAAGCAGTGATGCAGTCGTTGATGGTAAAATGCGCCAAGTTGTAGCGTAAACTAAACTATATTATATAGAAGGTAAAGTATTTTTAAATTTATTTATTTATGTACAAACAATACAATACATAAAAATAATACATAATTAAGATCTGAGTACAAAGGTGTTGCTTATTTCTTAAGAAATTTCTTCCAGCAGACCTGCGAAAGGAGAAATAAAATAGAAATGTAGACAATAAGAAAGAAGAACAAGGAGGAAATAAAATATGAATATGATAAATATAAAAGTAATAATATTAAATACACCTAAATACATAATTGACTGCCACCCCGCCTGATGGTAAGCAGTGATGCAATCAAGTCTGACGGAAACACCGCCGCTGACAAATTGTTCCAGTCCCTCGAAAGATCGCTGGCGAATCGTATATTTTTCCATAACCTTATATATTCCTTTACATATATGGCAAATAAGTCGCCATTGTAGATTAGACGCAATGGTTTTGGCTTGGCGTTGTCTATCACTGAATTCATTTAGAATTTTCATTTAGTGGATGATTAAAACAATTGGAACCAATATCTACATATCCTTCGCCTCATATTACCCAATTCCTTGCTTCATCGAACATCAGGAAACTATAGGTTAGTTTCCTAACGGTATCTCATCACAAATAGATCCGTATTTCGTATCTTGAACCAGTACTTAATTAAAACGAAATAGCTAACTCTGATACGTGGGGTAAGTCTGTTCTCAGCTGAAACGGAACGGATTAGTGAGGGGACGGATCATTCCGGATTTGATTTCGTAGAGTAGGGGAAACAGAGGGACAATTGAACGATTACAGAACTAATGATGTCTTGAAGTCAATACATGCTCTGGATTTAGTTAGTCTGTGGTTTTGAATATAAATTGTATCAATTTTGGAGAGATTTTGGGTCAGTTGGGTCAGTACCGCGCTTGCTAAACTGTTTTGTGAGATTTATAGGTTCTAGTCAACCGGTTTGAAGAATTAAAGTTACTGAAAAATTACAAGTATTTTAACTTTTTTCTGTTCTATGCCTATCTCGCAAGCTAGTTTAACGAAAGAAGTATACCTAAATATTTGTGTGTAATAATGAAAAAGTTATTAAAACAGCGAACGATGTAAGTCCTCGAAACTGACGATATCTTTAAATAGTCTCGTACTAAGCATTGTTTTTAGGCTCGCAAAATATGACAAAAGCTGCTAAGCTCTGTTTACGGATTTATGTTGAATAGGAATAATTTTTGTGTTAAATAAGATATTCTTTTAAGCGGAAACTGAGTGCATGGCTAAGTTAACATGTCTTTTATAATCCAATATAGTTTTTTTTTTAACACAAAATGTTAGTTAAATATTTTCTTTTCTGTTTTAATTTGCATGCTGAGCCCGACAAAATATTTAGTGCTATTTTTAACTCAAAGACCTGCTACATCACTTTTTGAGCCAATAAATATATTATTTTTATTAATGTGTAATATATATTTTATAAAGGCGGAATTCGAACAACTTTGTCGCCCTTGGGTGATAGAGCGACGACATCAAAAAGGTGGCTGGTAGTGGCTGGCGGAGAACTGCTCAAGATCGAGCTTATTGGCGTGCCATGGAAGTCTGGGCCTATATCCAGCTGTGGACGAGTAGAGGGTGATGATGATATATTTTATGTATAAATAAATATTTGCAAAAATCGAATAAAACTTACAAGTTGGTAGAGTTATAAATAAATAACACAATGACACTATAGGTTAAAAAACCGGCCAAGTGTGAGTCGGATTCACTCGCGAAGAGTTCTGTACATATTCCCTTTTGATCATAAACCAATCGTTTTGGCGTTTGCACGTCATTTAACTTTGATATTCGTTTATGAATAAATGCCTATGCCTAACACTATGGTGTTATAGTTAAGTGACGTGCAAACGTCAAAATTGTATGGTTAAACATTCGCTAATCACAAGTTAATTTTAAGCAACGTTTATGAATAAAGGGGTTAGTTTTTAGTACGAATTGTTGTTATGGCAACAGAAATAAATCATTAATGTAAATTTCAACTGTCTAGCTACCACGGTACATGAGCTTGTAATAGGGACCAGTTTTTTACTCTTTATAAGGTAAAAGTGGATCAAAGCACACTTCTGTCCTATAAGAAAATTTCGCCAATTACCCCCTCGTAGTTCCACTGCTAGTAATTACTCTGTGGCATACTACCGCCTGTTGCGCTTTAGACGGGCGGTCAATTACCAGTACTTAATACTGCACAATGTACTGCTGTAATGACAAGCAGCAAGCATCATTACTGTAGTTGTCAAGATCTAAATGGTCTAGGCATTTTAATTTGGACCGGACTGGCCCAAACTGGAACATTTCGTAAATAGTATATGTTGTAAAATCTTTTGATGTGTCCATTGCACTTTATTCCATTTTGTGTTCATCTCAGCCTTTGGTAAAACATAGGGTTTGACGCGGTCAATAACAAGTATCTATCTTTTGTTTTAATAACATTGCCGCACACGTCGTGGTGGCCTAGTGGTTAAAAGACCAGTCTCTCAAGTATGAGTGCGCGGGTTCGATTCCAGGTCAGGCAAGTACCAATGTAATTTTTCTAAAGTTATATGTACTTTCTAAGTATATCTTGGACACCAATGACTGAAGGTGAAGGAAAACATCTTGAGGAAACCTGGACTTTAAGTCTGAAATCGCCAACCCGCAATGAGCAAGCGTGATGATTACGCTCAATCCTTCTCTGTATGAGAGGAGACCTGTGCCCAGCAGTGGGACGATTAAAAAGTTGATGATGATGATGATGATGATTGCCCCACACTAGGATTTACTCCTGTACGTGTGTGCGATTACAAACATATAAACTCACATTCACAAACAGCCAGACCCGGAACAACTACTTGTAGGTCATACAAATATTAGTTCCGGGTGGGAATCGAACCCGCGACACGGAGCGCAGCAGTCAATAGCTTAACCACTGCGTTGTTTACCCTACAGTAACCGAATGCCACAGGAAGAAAATAACTTGAGTTTTCAAATTAATACTCGTATAATATTGTGCAGTATGATGTGTAATCTAATAATATACTAATTCAATAATTATGTTGGTAATAATTTGTATTTGACAAAAGATATACCTAATATCTAATATATAAAATTCTCGTGTCACGGTGTT
The DNA here is from genome assembly GCA_037179545.1 of Sesamia inferens. Lineage (NCBI taxonomy): Eukaryota > Metazoa > Arthropoda > Insecta > Lepidoptera > Noctuidae > Sesamia > Sesamia inferens. The sequence continues at coordinate 2,241,624 of CM073943.1, forward strand.
CGAACTTAAACTCCTCCGAAACGGCTCGACCGATTTTGATGAAATTTTTTGTGCTTATCCGGTATCTATGAGAATCGGCCAACATCTATTTTTCATTCCCCTAAATGTTAGGGGTAGTCCACCCCTAAATTTTTTTTATTATTTATATGGCAAAACAACGTTTGCCGGGTCAGCTAGTTGTACTATAATATTTTACGGTACTTTATCTTTAATTATAAACTAGTGCTTGACCGCAATTCCACCTGATGTTAAGCAGTGATACAGTCGTTGATGATAAAGCGCGCTAGTTTATTAAAAGCCCTTTCACTCAAAAAAAAAAAAACTGTGTGAAATGAAAGGAAGACTGCAGTTGAGCGTGGTGATGCAATTTTAAACTCAACAACACGGCAGCTTGCTTCTGTTCAACAATACAAGATGTTCTTGAACTGGGTGTTCTAATATTTTTTGAAGTAAGTTTAGAAGTAAGTTATTTATTAAACAATTTAATATTTCATTCGTCACCCTCGAGACGAGATGTTTTTAAAAGGCAAACAGACATCTTGTAGTAGGTACTGTCTTACATATCTCGTCCGCCCCTCTCTGACTTTGACATGAAACATCTTTTTACCTTGTCTGAAATGAAATGACAAAACAAATATTAAATTTTGGATGTGTTGTCTCATGAACTGTCTTGTCAAACTGATGAGGTATTATACAATATGCAAAGAAAACCTTGTCCGATCCATGATGCTATTGTTAGGTAACGACAACTGAACATAATAATGGCTACAAAGCCGGACTAAACTTAAAAAAGTTCCCCCTAAAAAAATAAATATTATTTCGAAAAGGTAACTTAAAACATGTGCGGTAGGCAATACGGTGGGCATACATGCGCGGGTGAGGCTGGGCACGCGGCATGTGGTCGCATCACTCATAATAATACTGCCTAATAAAGTGTTGTTACTTTTAAAAAAAATACCGAATTTTGGGGAAGTTGGAATTAATTCGCGGAAAAAAAATTATTTCAAAATTTATTATCTTATTCATTATTTTTATTTGGTTATGTGTTTACATAATCTTTATTATCCTTTTGGGACAGACGGGGTTTTCTTTACATATTGTATATATCAGGTAAGATGGAAAAAGGGATAAACTTTTAATTGGTCTTACCACTTAGTGTGAAAGTGTGCAGTGCTGCACATCGCCACCCTATTTCAAGTTAAACGAATATAGACTTTATTTAAATGACAATTAAGTTGATTTCAAAGTCATCATCATCATCTCAGCGTTAATCCCAGTCGCATCCGAAGTTGTTTCAGCTTTGGAGTCTGGGATCCGCTTTACCAGTCTAACTGCTGATTTTGGCTAAATTTGATATTTTCCGTGAAGTGACTGCTGTCTGAACTCCACAACCCGAAGGCGATATCGAAGCATTGCAGTTAGACCAATTGTTGGACTCTTGAGGGCTCCAATAACCCGTAACGACTGCCATTAGATGTACGTACGGCAACCGGGACCATCGGCATAACGTGCTTTCAGAGGCACGACCGAAATCAAAGTAACTATTGCTAACTAAAGCAATGCTATAAAAATAATAATGACATAATGTTGCCATGGTATAAAAGTATTTTTGAACACAATGTAACACCTATACTATTATTAAATAAAATACTTATTGAAAAAGTTACAAAAAACATTTGAAGTTGTAGGGTAAACTTTATTATTTATTTATTTATTAAAACTTCATGCACAAAGAAAAACATTGTACAATGGCGGACTTAATGCCTTAGGCATTTCTATCAGTCTACCTTAAGGTGATGCAGAGACAAAACATGGTATGTGCAAAGATATGAAAGAGAAGTTAAAAGAGAAACACGAAATATATATATATATTATAATAAATATGTAGCGGTACCTACAAACGCCACATGGAACAACGCGTCATACTGACGTTACACGAATTCTACATCTCGCAATCAGAGTTTACCGTGCAATTAGCATACATACAACTTGCCAATTTCAACCATCGGGCAAGTGCCCGCCAGACATAACACCCGTCTGGTTGGAGGATCCTCCCTTTTCTATGGAGGATGAGTGAGATTTACTCCCTGTTCCTCATGCCTCCACAAATACATAAATACATACATACAAAATATAAACAGTAGAGAGAGAGAGAGAGATAATAAAATATGGATAGATAAAAAGAATAAATTATATGTTTGATGAATCTGCCAATTTCTTGCGTAAGTATTCCCGAGCAATTAAATATATGTTATATTTGTTTAAATATTTGCCAAATATGTCTGGATTGTAGATTAGCACATACAGAAAATCACGCCGTCTTCGCATGGGGGCAGACAGAAACTACAAAATGTCTTCTGTCAATACATCTGCCACACGCATCTCGGTTGCAAGTACTAAACATCTGACAGTTTTAGCACATTAATAAGGTGTCTATGGGTTGTTAAAGGACTTCCCAGCACAACACAAAAAGAAGGAAGTAGTGTTTATTTTTCAAAGCGGAATCGGTGTTTATTTCTGACGAAGGTCCACAAGAAAGATGTGATGTCCGCATCTCAACCACGCGTCAACGAGTTTGAATGTTTGGCTCTTCCATAAATATGCCATATAGACTTAACAATTACATAATATGATACTTTATACCCATGTAGGTATGTACTGTCGGTGTATGCAATCGTTATCCATCACCATTTTGTTTTATATAAAACTACATGGCAATTTATGAAATCTCATACAACTAGAAGCATAGTTCTTATAGTAGTTGTAGTCGTGGTTAAAATACCAACCTCTCAAGTATGAGTGTGCCAGTTCGATTCTAGGTCAGGCAAGTCCCAAAGTTACTTTATTAAGTTATATGTACTAGTATATCTTGGGCACCAATCATCATCATCATCCGTAGCTTTTCAGCTTTGGAGTCTGGGGTCCGCTTTAAAAAATTAGTATGCATGAATATGAATATTTGCACTGGTCTGGTCGTGCCTCGGAAAACACGTTTTAAGCCGTTAGTCCCAGTTGCCATACGAACATCTAATGGCAGTCGTCACGGGTTGTTGGAGCCCTCAAAAGTCCTGCAATTGGTCTAACTGCAATGATTCGATATCGCCTTCGGGCTGTGGAGGTCAGACGGCAGTCGCTTCATGCAAAATATCGAAGCTTAGCCAAACTTAGCAGTTACACTGCTAAAGCGGACCCCAGACTCCAAAGCTGAAAAGCAATCTTATTGTATTTTAATTTTAAGTATGTATTTAAAAAAAATCTTTATCAAAACAGATGACATGATTTTCATTACAAACACTTGCAGCGTTATTTATGCGAAAAATACCTATTTTTGGTGTTGTTGTTATACTAACAACAGAAATACAGCACCTGATCAAATTAAACGTTTATAACTATCACGGTTTATGTAATACAGTCTGGTGACAGACTGACACAAACAGTGAAGTCAATTAGTCAAAGAATCTCGTTTTTAAGTTCTGGGTAGGAAAACTTTAGAAGCTACCAATGAAGAGTTGAAATTAAATGTCTAAACTTTAGAGGACTATTTATTTAGATCCATGTACAGTAAAGGCTTCTTAATTTCGACAAGTTGATAAGAATTGTGACTAAAAAACTATTGCTTGCTTCCAATTACAAGAGTTTACACATTATTTTCTTACAATTTATGTAGTAACTGTAATCTTCTTAAATGGAAAATGTTCAAAAGAATATTAATTTTATATCAAAACATACAACACGAAAAGCCTTGAAAGGAATCGAAAAAGAATTACAGAAGAAATTAATAATAACAGGCAACAAAATGCCATAGAAGTATATAAAAATAAACAACGTCATTAGGGAGCAGTTAATTGATGCTCACACAATTTTGCCAGTAATGAGGTACCAGGAAAGTGACGATAACGCGCGAGTGACATAATAACACAAATTATAAAGAACGTTATATAAATTGACAAGTTTCTATAAAATGTCAACGTCTTTCGTTGGTTTCGTTCTCCTCAGGAAATTTCTGAAACTAACTGGCAGTACCTAGATTCAAATAAAATCGATGCTTCAAAGAATAATGGACAAGCAAGCACGGTAGCCAATCCAGTGTACCGTGGGGAACTAAATAGGCTGCCCGAGCTGATTTAATGCCGACTACTTAATGCAGCCATGGGCAGTTTAGTTGTTCAGTATGGATCATAAGTAAGATATAAAAGCATACTTATAAGCTGACAAATTATCTCGAGTATCGATTAATCTCCTAAGTAATAATTTAGTAGGGAATTACAACTTTAAACTGCATTGTTGTCTAAATATAAAAGTAAAAAAATATATAAAGGTATTTGATACACCTTTTGTGAAAACTAATCTCGGTTTACAATCCCCAGTTATACGAATGAGTAACGAATACAATAATGCTGTTATAAACACTCCAGACCTTGATTTATTCAGTGACAAGCTACCAGTATTAAAAAAAAAAAATCACATTGTCCTTGCCAACTTACTTTTAAATTTTTTTTTCTTCAATATAGTTTGTTTTATACATTATTATTTTTAATTTAAATTTGTGTATTTTATATGTTCTTAACTTTATTCTAAATACTTGTCACTCTCTGATTCACTATAGGCTGTCTTGTTTGTATTTTTCGAGGCAGTAAAATGTATAAATCAATGCTATGTACACCGTAATTGTTATGTACATTAGTTCTTTAGTTATTAAGATTACTCTAGCATAAGTTTAACGTCAGTGATGTGGCTGTGCTTTAAATAAATAAAAAAAAAAATAATTTCAGGGTGTTTTGTGACATTGTGATGTGGTAAAAGTATCGATTCTCAGCCTGGTATTAATAAATGACCTTTGTTTTTAATGAGTTATAAATAAAAATAGTCAGCATATTTAATTTACTTATTTTTTTTTTAAAGATACAACAAACGATCAGTGGTCCACTTAACTTCTGGAAGGAATAAGCTACAAGTCACAGGAAGAGGGAATTACAAAGCCTTTCGGTGTTTTCGGCGTTCCTTCTGGAGAGAGTGCGCGGGAATTACATGAGATAATTATGTCATCACCGTTTCATCATCGGACGAGTATCTACCCTTACGCTAAGATCTGGACGAAGCGCTTTGCCTTGTCTTTTATCCCACGTACATTGAGGGACTGGAACAATTTGCCTGCGGCTGTCTTCCCGTCTGATTACAATTTAAGTATCTTCAAGACTAAAGTAAATAGTCTCTTAATAAACTAGAGCGCTTTACCATCAACGCTTGCATCACTGTTTACCATCAGGCGGTATCGCAGTCAAGCACTAATTTTAAATAACGTTTAAAAAAACCAACAGTGGAATAATGGAATCGCTAGCAGTAATTTAAATGGCGATATTTAATGGAAAGCAGTAGTTTAGAGTTTTTGACATAAATTATAGATTAGGCTACCCGCATAACCCATTTTATGATGGCGTGCTTGTTGCTATGATACAGAATGTTATCTGTTAATTAAACTTAGATTAGGAAGACCTACACGTGTTACATAACTTTTATTCCTATTTAATGAAATAAGCAGTCCTCTATATTACCAAACCAAAAAATGTTATTTTGAATAAGTAGACACCTGGAGTACCGGTGGCCTAATGGTATCGGCTGCAACTTCCAGGTCTTAAGATCAAACCCTATCAGGCGCTTTCATAATCATCATCATCATTTTAGCCGAAAGACGTCCACTGTTGGACATAGGCCTACCCCAAGGTTCTCCACGACGACCGGTCCTGCGCCTACCAGATCCAGCGGTTTCCCGCGATCTTCATCAGCTCGTCGGTCCACCTTGTCGGGGGCCTACCCACGCTTCGTCTTCCGGTGCATGGTCGCCACTCGAAAACCCGTCGGCCTCATTGGGCATCGGTCCCTTTTAGTGATGCAATTCTTCGGGCTATATCGGTTACTCTCGCTCTTCTGATCGCGCAGTGAATCCCAAAGCATACTTAGCCCACATAAGTTATTTCATTACCACTGTTATCACAACGATGTAACCGGAAAGCATCGTATGGAAACCGGCGTGTCCTAGAGACGAAAATTCGAAGAGATGTGACATTTATCAACCCGTCCTGGGTCCGTATGGTAGATTACGGCCCACTACTAATAAGCCTATAGTGTTCCAGGAGTAGGAACACTATTGGCTTATTATGTTGTAGAGTTACATCCTGTATGTGACTTTAAAAAGTCACATTGGTAGGTGGTATACAGTAAGATTTTTTATTCAACGTCCAAAGTTTTTCTAGGCATTAGGTATCATTCACTAACACCATTTTTGAAAAAAAAATCGATTTATCATTTTCTCGAAAGAATTATCCGCTCTGCGTGGTTACTGAATACTATATACTAAATACTACACTGCCGCGCAAACTTACGAACTTCGGTGGCGGGCGGGGGGCTCGCACAGTTACCGAGTGCATACGCACGGCGCGATGTCAACAAACATCAACTTTTTTATAGAAAACTTTGTGATGTGATATCTCAATATTTTTGTATTGAGTGATGCTAAAAGAAAAAACACGTACTCAATAATTATCGCCAAAGATTAATACATTGAAATTTGGACGGTGACTAAAAATTCGCTTTGTGTATAGTCTCTTAAACAAACCAGGGGCCCTAGTCTGTTATTACAATAGTGTCAGAATGATCCTGGTGTCAATTCAAAATCAGAATAATCAATTTAGACCAGGTACGTAATCTACTGTCATAATGGCGTCATTATCACTTTCTAGTGGTCAACCACTGGCACTCCACTCCATATTAATAAATGTTCAAATCGAGTAGTAGATTTTAGAAAAACATTTATACTTATGGGTTTAATAATAGTTGTAATACGGCAATGACATTCTATCACCATTCCAATACGAGACGACTGATCGATCATTATGAATTTAGTAGATTACGAACATTTAGCATAATGATAATGGAGTCGGGTTGGAATGACACAGTTATAAAAATAGCAAAATAGGGCCGCGGTAATGATGCCTGCTATCCTTAAAACCGTACCCAAGATCAGACACATTTCGGAATCGGACAACACGAAATCAATCGTGAATATTATATCACAAAGCCTTGTACAAATCGATGGAAATCTCATTTGTCACACTGGTTTTTTGTGTCAATATGTATGGAGTTTACATAATTCATAACCTCTTTTTTGGTTTGTCCGGTCGGGTCACTTTTGCCATGTTTGTCTGTTAATGTCTACTGTTGAACAAGGCCATATATTGTTTTTTATCTGTAATTGTCAATTGAAATTATTATTTTATTTGTTAAAAATATATGTAGATATTTTTTAGGAGAATGTTACCATTATCCTGTGTATTTTATAAGTCAGCATAATATACTGGCAGTGGCATCTACAAATGGCAAAAACAAACAACACGTTATATTGATGTCACACAAATTCTGCATCTGGCAAGGAGAGTTTAGCATGTATACAATTGTCCAACATCGACCATTGGGCAAGTGCCTGCCAGGCACAACACCCGTCTCAGAGTTCTCTCCATTCCCGGCGGCCCCCCGCCATCGCAGGGCCGAGGCCGACCTCCTGCCTCCATGATAATGGCTGACAGGCGAAGAGCCCGGGGAGTCCAACTTCCGTCACATCATCACATGGCCGAGATCTCGCACGATATGAGACTCATCGAACTCGTGACGACGGTTCAAGGCCTGCCGAGGGTACCGTAGAATTGGAAGGACCCGTTACCCAGAGAGGCAGATGACGAACGCTTAGGTGGTTTTTTAGCCGGTAAGAATCCAGCACACCCCTCCGTGTCCCCGAGCGGAAGATAGTCCATGAGGATTTTTCCACCTTCGGAAATGAAAAAGGCACAACACCCGTGGGGTCGGAGGATCCTCCCATTCCTGTGGAGGATGAATCTTGATGATCTTTCCACCCTGTTCCTTATGCCTCTTTAGTGCTGCCATAATACCACGCGTCGCTTTTTTTACAAGTATCTACCTAAATTTAACCTAGTTACCTCGGTCCTTCCTTAAAACTTTTATTTGATTATCTCGTTAATTATTGTATGTACTATACTGAAAATTTACACGTACAAAACTGGACTAAATAGCTAATTAGTGTTACAAAATTTAGTTTACTCATCCACATACAGGACTGTCGGTGGCCAAATAAGTTCGTGTGCATTCTAACCATGAACGTGGAGAACTAAATATAATTTGTTAATAACTTTCAGAATACTAATGAAACTTCAGATGTATTTGAAAACAGTTACAAGCTACAAAATGACGTTTGATATAAGTCTCTAGAGATATGCTTTAGAGTGTTAGGACCGATTGACGCGTTTTTTTTTAATATTATAAACTAGTCCTTGACCGCAATCCCGCCTGATGGTAAGCAGTGGTGCGATCGTTGATGGTAAAGCGCACTAGTTTATTAAGAGCCTATTCACTCTAGCCTTGAAGATACTCAAATTGTAGTCTGACGGAAATACCGCTGCTGGCAAACTGTTCTAGTCCCTCGATGTAAGTGGTATAAAAGAGGAAGCAAAACTCTTCGTCCGGAATCGTAGTGGTGTTAACAACAAGTGTGGAAACTCGCCGTACGAAAGGCTGGCTACTCTACGCCTGTACTCCAAGCTTTTGAGACCGTTTCTATATTTAGTTGATTAACTTTTAAATCATACATTATTTGTATTTTTTAATAAACAACGAATTCAAACTAATGTCTAATGTATAAAAAATGATAAGAATCCTTCAAACCATTTCAGAGATACAAGAAAACCACAAACATCACTTCGGAAATAAATGCATAACTTCGCAACCGAAGAAAGTACAAATACAAAATCTTATAGTGTAACATTTAACTCGTTAAGACGTTAACCTTTATATAAAAATTTTAATCAAATTAATTGTGTCTAATGTCAAGATCTGTTTTATAAATAACTAAATAAAAATTCAAGCAGCGAGTTCAAAAAGGGACGCAATAGTCATAGAAAAGGTAACCTAAAAGATTTAAATGTAAATTTTCGTCAAAATCTGGCTGGGGCAATGCACATGCCGAAAGGACAGCTATGATTTTTATTTTAGATTTTAGAGCAGTTATAAATCAGCTTGTATCATTTCCCACAGCTGGGACACAAGCCACTTCAGTGTGATGGGGAGTGGACTGTCATCTGTGGTATACACACACACACATGTGTGGTGTGTGATGTGACTAGTATGATATATTTTATAAGTAATTCATGCACTGGTAGACTACCTACACTATTTCTCTCTCCTTCCCCTTAGTATTCCATCCAAAGGTTGCCTGTTAAAGATCGCTCTTAGCGATAAGACCGCAAATTGTGTCACCCTTTGTAAAATCTTTACATTTATCTTTACGTTCTGTAATCTATATGGTGTACATAATAAAGAGTATTCTATTCTATTCTATCCACGACGCCGAAGCAGCGCGAGTTGCTAGCTCTCACATTTCTTCGAATGTTTGGTTCGAGGCCATCCCGTTTTTTCCATATTTTTTCCTGCTAAATGTACCAGCTGTTGACCTTGACCACGCCTGATGGAAAGCGATGATGGATGACGTCTATGATGGAACGAGCTTCCTAAGTTTTCTTTCACTATTCAATTTGTTTAACATTCATTTCCTTCGACTACGTCCAGTGTCCTTGACATTCAGCCCTTTACCGTCTTCTTGACTAAGCAATATTTTGTCCACGTACTGCTGTCCTCATATTTTATGCCGAATCACTAGAAAAGGACTGCGCCTTTCTCTGTTACATAAGTCCGCTTCGTCATAAGATCGTTAATAATTGTTCGTCCCCTCTATTTGCGAAATGTTTCATAAAATTTTCGGGCAATCTCCATGCATACTGCCAGAATAATGGACGTAATGGATAAAGTGCACATATTACAGCGTTTGTCCAGTATTGAGTTGGGTAAGAGAAAAGTGCGTGACATCGCATACATTAAGAGGAGAATTAAATTTAATGCTTAGGGGATTCTTGCTAGTTTTTACTGAGGATTATGTTCTTTAGACCAAATGGGCTATACATATCTGTTTGTCTTTTCAAGAATACTACGCAATTAAAAAGGGATTTATAAATGGAGGGCTTTAATTTGTAGAGCAAAAATGTGTTAGCTTAAAGGATTATTTCAGAAGTAAAACAGTCGACCTAGCTCACAGACTAAGTAAATAGAAGCGGCGACGGCCAGGCCATATTAGTCGTAGAACCGACGACTGTTGGGAAAAACTAGGTGGGGTGACCATGTTCTTAGGGTGGCTGGTGGCAGTTGGATGAGAGGAACTGATTATCGAGCTGAATTGCGTATAATTTTACAGGCTTATCTATGTTCTGTAGTGGGCAGATAATAATGTATATCTTAATGTATATTAGGTAATGTTTTATCCTGGATTCAGGCAAGAATAAAGGTTACAGCCAGTGGCGGTAAATGCAAAGTTAGACTCGTTCAGTATCAAATGGAACATGACTGGCGAAGTATTCGTGCGACAATTTTTATTTAACCACGCGGTCCTTCCGCACGGTTAAATAAAAACTGTCGCACGAATCGATTAAGCATGTTAATCTACGCTTGCCGCGGTTGGTCTGTGGATACAGGTGACCAGTATCCCATCGAACCCGCGCCCCATTTTGCGGAGCGGCCACGTTCGCTACCCTTACGCCACGGAGGCTGTCAACTGGTACACTTCGTGTATTTAGGTGTAATTGACCGACACGCTATGCAGTATGAACTTTTGATCCTAACTGTACAAGTGTATCGCCGAGTACATAGATAGGTCAATATAGATTGTACACAATAGAGGTATGTTGTGCTATTTGGGTATAAGAATGATTTAATATGTGATTAATCAAAACGGCCTCCAAAGCCTGGAGCACAGACGAAGAGTAGCCAGCCTGGCGGTGTTCTATAGGATGCATTTTCGTAAGTATGCGAGGGAATTGCATGATTTAATCCCCCCCATCTCCGTTCCATCATCGAACGAGCTGGATCGGCGAGCTTCCACCCTTACTTCGTTGACACCACAACAATCTGAACGAAGCATTTCACCTCGTCAATTATACCGCGAACATCTAGATACTGGAACAACTTGCCAGCGGTGGTAAAACCAATCACGGTGAAGCTTTGCTATTACGTAGCGTATGGTGTCGTTCTCTGCCACGAGATGCCGTCTCGCCGTCGATTTGTGTGAACTTTGTAGTATGAGTTCTCAACAATGATGAATATAGATCGATATAAATAAAAGTAATTTCTAACACAAACTACAACTTTATAATTCAATTAAATCAGTTGCAACTCAGAAAGCCAAACTATTCACCAAAATAATAACCAATTTATCAATGTAAATTCTGTATCTCGAAACAGAGCAATGTTCTATATTCCGTTTATACGTAGTAATAATAAGTTCGGAAAACCCCGTACCAACTACAGACGCACAGCAGACAGCCAGCCTGCATTTCCAGTTAGTCCTATTTCCAGGAATTAAAGTCAGGTTACGGAAAAAAGATAAGTTTATTCTGACTACGACGAGTTCTCGTTATAACGTCACTTCGAACTTGTATGTACAGTAAATAAAATAATTATCCTTGTAGGAAAGCATATTATTTTTTGAACTATATTGCCGATTTTCGTTTTTATGGTAGGAACGTTTTAGTTTTACTTATAACTTTCCTTTTTAATATGTAGAAAATGTGATGACTTTTACATTTAGGTACAGATTAAAATTTTCTATAATATTGTAATGTGTTGCACTTTATTTTCCCAAATAAATAAATACTTTAAAAAACCTTTTCTTGTTGCCCATGTGGTCTGTTTTTCTGTTTGTCACTGATTTATTACCTTTATAACCTTCACAGGTAACTAGTAGAATTTTTCACAGAATACGTGATCTTTCATTATTAATGGTCTAAAAAGAGAGTTTAGTATTATAGTTCTTATGGTGAAGAAACATTATTGCGACACTTGCGTTGTTTTTTTAAGCGTAATTTTTTTTTGCACAATCATCACACCGATTAAAAGTCATGACTAGACATACAGCGTAACTAAACAACGAAATTCCTGCTCAAAACAAATAGCTGCCGAATGCATTACCGTAACCTTTTATTGAAGTCGGTAAAAAGTACATAACCTGTACACTCAGCTCTTTGTTTGACTGTACTGCTATTACAGTGAAGTTGTAAATACTTAAATACAAATTAAATACTTCGAGTTTTACATGCTTGTTGTTCTAGGGAAAGTAGACGTAAAAGGATAAACTTAGGCAAGTTTTCCTGTAATGCTAATATTAGCGTTATTGTCTGTTTAATTAGCGAAGAGCTTTCGAAGGTTAAGCTACACCATTCATAATATTGTGCCTTGTGCCTTGGAAACTGTTATGCTCGGCTATCATCCCTAGATCTTTCACAGTTGTAACCGGTAGTCAGACGAAACCCAGAAGCTGGGTTGTGGAAGCCAGACACAGTCAGACTATGTGGAATACTGGTATTCAACTACAATCTTGTAAGATTGCAAGCAGACCCCATCATGTTGGGAATAGGGTATTCAGATTGATTGATTGTGTGTCTGTTTTGTAGTGTAAGTAATGCAAAACTAATGAACAAATGTTGATGGAATTCGGCAGAGAAGCAGCTTACTTTCGGAAGAACAATGTAATAATTTTCGCCTCAATTCTCGGCTTCCCGTTCTGTTATCGTAGGCAATTTTGATATAATAGATATGTTGTATTTTCTGGAGTCAGGTGTATTTAATGAGAAACTGGATTATGAAAAATCCGTTACTCATTTTCTGATAGCGGAGCTTGAAGAAACCAATATTAATCCCGGCACTGTATTCTTTAGCTCCACTAATCCTGTTTTTTTAGTAGTTTGCCGGAGAATTATTTAGCTCGGCTAGCTTATTTACATAATTAACAGAAATTTGCCTAACTATATAGGTAAATAAAGCGTGCTTTGGCAATGGGACAGGAGTTTAAAACTACCAAACAACACTACAAATAATATTATTTATGAGTTTAATAATAACGAACAAACCGTAAAAATTGTTACGTTCGGATCCATTTTTAGTCCCGAAACCGTCAGTTTTGGTGACATCACAGTTACCAATTTTTCATCGTAGTCAAATGTCATTTTTTTATTTCAATTAGGCGATTACATAGAATAAATATTTCGGGATACCGCCAAGTTAATGGTTGCGTCTTTACGTAACTAGATGGCTGGCCTATTTGAAGCCCAAAGAATAAGCATTGCCATCCAACGTGGTAATGCTGTAATGCCAGCCTTTTTTTTATGTCAGGATGGGAAATTATCAAATGAATTTTCCCTGGGCGGAGTGGCAAAGGCGTGTCAGACTTTTACTGACTAAAACCCACCCGTGTTCCTTCACTTGCTAGTGTGCCAGGACCACGGTTTCTTTTTTAACCAACTCGCTACCCTGACCCAGGAGGCTCCGAGGATCGAGGCCAGGTGTTTCATGTTGTCTCCCGACTAGGGTGTTTCCTGCGAGAGCTAGAGGCGTGAGGGCGCTGGGATGCCTATTCCCTCATGCATTCCGCCTCCTCCTTTGCCAGCATCACTGCTTCGCAGTAGGAGGTGACGGCCTGCAATGTACTCTCGCTCCGACCATGGCCTAGAAGAGGGCCGAACGGGAGTGATCGCCGCTGACGGCCGCCATGAGGACACGGCGGTGCTCTAAGCAAGCTGGGCAACCCTGCTCCTTATCCTCCACTGTGTCCTCAGAGAATGCTGCCAGCTTTGGCCACTTGACAGCGATTCATGAATTTTTTCATGACCAATGAGCGTCTGCCTTTTTCTTTATTTTAATTTAATTATATAATTATACAGCGCGTCCCGTAATTAATGTATGGCAATAAAAATGTATTCATAATGATGAGAATGAAGAGTACAATACTCATCATTGTGAACAATATGGGAACAAACCTGAAATCGAGGGGTGGAATTTAGGAATATCATTTATTTTTTTGGCGTTTTTAATTTTCGTGCCGTATATGGGTAACTACGGACCCCAGACCCAGACCCCAAAACTGAAAAGGCTTAGCACTGAGATGATGATATGGGTAACTACGGAACCCTACAAATATTACTGCTTACTGTCAGAGTAATTTATTCATTATTTTACAGTGATTATAATTCCTTACTATTCAAACATAACGTTAATGTTAAAACCAAATTACCTGTTGTTTTTCCTGTGATTAATCACAAAATTTATTATAATTTTTAATGACAATAGCAGCTATTGTGTTTAAACGATTGGAATGCTGATAAGAGAGTTATCATGATGGTTAGCAGCCTAATAAAATATAAATAAAGAATCAGAACGTGATGGTACTATCTATATCTGTGGCTATGTTGAGCTGAGGGCAGTTTGTTCAATATTAAAAACACAATATGGTGTTGGTATTTGTATTTATTCCAATAATATTCATGAACTCTGTCAATGTATTTGTGTGCTTGAAGTATTAAATATTCTGTGTATTGCTTTTTCATTTTAATCGATTAAAATAATTACAAACATTATTATTCGTTATTATAATTCGTTAATAGCGTTGCATAATTTAAGAGCACAACTACGTTGACGTTATTAAGCCTATTCACTTAAATATCTTAGTGAATAGGAAGGAAGACGGTAGTTAAGCGAGGTGATGCAATATTAAACCCAACAACACGACCAACGATGCTGCTCCAGAGGGAGATTGATATAGAAACCCTCCACGATCAAACTCCCGAGACAACAACATTTGGTGCATCGTACCCGGCACACATCGCAACACAACTGCTCAGACCCGTCCTCCGTCCTCCGTACGGCTGCACCAGACATCATGCCGGAACAAAGACGAATTTGTCTGGTGGGTGGTTACTTCTGCCGGCAGCCGATGTTATGACCTACCACTTTATTTATGGATCTGTTGAATAGGTTTAAGTGCTTTTCTGCTAGGGCATCGGCTTGTTCGAAAGCTGTGGCTCTGGCACAGCCAAGTGAAGGAACACGAGTGAGTTTTAGTCAGTAATAGTCTGACACGCAAAAAAAACCCCTTCCTGGGTACGAACCCACGACGAGCTGATAGACATTCAACATTATTATCTCGACAACTAATCGCGTCACTCCTGACAAGGCAATGAATATCATTGAACTATTAAAATGAGACCTATTTCTATTGAGCGTACATTACGCAATAATGTTACCGCGTGCCATTCCTATAAATAAAATGAAATAATTACATATCTAGAGGTTATTTATAACCGAGTGAGGAATTGAACTGAGCCTCACAGTACACACGACAGCATACCAAGCTACTACAATCTGTCAGGTATCTTTATCAGATTTTCAACTTTATCTCTAAAGTATTTAGGCTCAAGGTTGATTGGGAATATTTGACAGTTTTGGGTAGATGATAATATTAGAAAACTATTTGAGTTAGATATTGGTGCTGATTCTCTAATTCACAAACTTAATTAATCGAAGCATCTCTTACTTTTATTTCATTAAGAAAAGGATGTATAAGATAACATTTTAGTTCAATCCTGTCAAATTAAGATTTCTCGGTGGTAGGCCATAACATTAGCTGCCGGCAGAAGTTACCACCCACCAGACAAAGTCTTGCCGCCCAGCGATTCGTCGTGTTCCGGCATGATGTCTGGTCTG
Source organism: Sesamia inferens (assembly GCA_037179545.1). Classification (NCBI taxonomy): domain Eukaryota; kingdom Metazoa; phylum Arthropoda; class Insecta; order Lepidoptera; family Noctuidae; genus Sesamia; species Sesamia inferens. Next base: position 2,257,269 of record CM073943.1, read on the forward strand.
AGCAGTTGTGTTGCGATGTGTGCCGGGTACGATGCGGCAAATGTTGTTGTGTCGGGAGTTTGGTCGTGGAGGGTCTCCAGATCAATCTCCCTCTAGGTTTCGCACAACTGCCGTCTCCTTATTCACTCAGTTTTCTGAGTGAATGGGCTTATTAAACTAGCGCGACCATCAACGATTGCATCACTGCTTACCATCAGGCGGTATTGCGATCAAGCACTAGTTTATAAATAATTTAAAAAATTAACTCGCAAAGACAGTTTAGACGCGATTATACCTAAACATGGCGACCAAAAATACTCCAATTTACGACAGGAGCGAACTAATTTGACAGGTCTTAACTGACATTTTATCTTCTGTCCTTTTCTTAATGAAATAGAAAAAAAAAAGATGCAACGAAATTAATTTTAATTTATTTTTTGAACCTAGGAATCAGGGCCATTGTCTGTCAAACACCATTATTGGAGTATCTTATTTATTTATTTTTTGGCTTCGCACGGTTTGTGCATTTAGCCAATGTCACGTAATTATGAATTATTCATGTCGAAAAAGACGGCAGCGTGACCCGTCTTACGAGTGAGGATTGGGGTAAACTCATGATGTGGCCACTATGCTGCGAAATTTCACTGTTCTTTATGAAAAAAAAAAACGAGCGTGACACTCAGCTTGACTTTCCCGCCAAAACCTCCATTGGAGTATCTTGACTTAAACTGAAATAATATTTAGACAATGCCTCTTTTGTTTTCTTCATGTCAACTTCAACTGTGTTTTAACATCAGCAGTGCGGTTCTATCTCGTTTAATCTGACATCGCGACTTTTTTTGCACGAATTTTTTTATTTAACCTTTGCCCCAACGATCGTTGTCAAACGAAAAACATACAACAACATAATTATTATAAAACGTGTACTTTTTTCAACGTGTACTTTTTTCTTAACTTCCTTGCATACAATAGGGATGTATCCAAGGTATGAAAATCAAAAAAATAATTAGTCCGTCTTATAGATAATAAAAAAAATTAAGACCCGTATTTTTCATTTTGTCGAAATTACTAAAAACTACTGAGATATAGCGTATTAAAGTTACGGAGTGGGGGCTAATTACGTCACGCCGTGGTATATTTTGTAGCACGGTGTGACGTCATGCGATATTTCAAATCAATTTATCTTCCTAAGTATTTGAATGAGAGAAAAAATAAAAAATACGTGTTCAATATTTTTTGTAAATCTATTTGATACAACCCAATTCAGTCAATAATTTTTTTTTTAATCGTTGCCCCACACGAGTAATTTCTCCTGTATCGTGGGTGCATTTACAAACATATAAACTCACATACACAAACAGCCTGACCCGGAACAATTACTTGTAGGTCATATAAATATTTGTTTCGTGCGGGAATCGAACCCGTGGCACGCAGCACAGCAGTCAATAGCTTAACCACTGCACTAACCGTGTAGTCTGGTCATTCAATGCAATGATTCGATTTCTCTAATGCACCCCTAAGACAACAACACGTTTCTTTCCTATATGTATGGCTACAAATTAGAAACCTACCCATACATGTAACATGCTAGGTAGGTAGATAAATTTCATAATACTCTCAGTTATGTGCACTATATAAATGTGTATATTTGTGTATATCTATGCTGTGTTCATTATAACTAATTACTTTATTTTATGGCTATAATAAATTACTAATTGTTATTTATTTTCCTCTGTTAACAGGAAAGTTTAAAGTGAAATGAGTTTTGTTACTTTTCTACTTTTTAATAATTAGCTGTTCCGAGTTCCCGGCTCCTGGACTTGCCTTTTGTTGTGTTTCAACATAATTATTCCTTTTTCCTACAGTTTTCCTATAAGTATCTAGATAAAGTTTGTGAGGTTCTGCCATGGTCTATGTATATACCTAAAGAATTTTGATAGTTATTTCACCAAAGAGTGTCATAAACTATATTATATTAATCTAAAAAAAACAACTTGGGGTCTATCATTCCTAACTTTAAAAACTATATATGGAGCTACCCCTACTTAGGACGTATGTGCTATGGTGCACCTATTTGGGCCGATAGGGCCAGCATAGGGGCGGCACGACGTAACCTGCTTCAAAGTTTGATATTTTTATACAAGGCGTATAGAACAGTCAGTACTGAAGCCTTACCGGTACTGGCAGGTGTACTTCCAGCTGATCTTGAAGTACAGCGTTGTGCTTCAATGTACTACTCCGCGAGGGGGGAGGCCATGGACACTAATTTTGTTACACAACGCGACTCTGATAGAATTTCTAGATTATTTAAACCTCAGACTGAAGTCTGGGAGGACCTCTTATCCGAATGGCAAAGTAGGTGGGATAATTCCATCAAGGGCACCTCCATCTATTCTTTCCATCCGTTGGCGATTGGCTGGTTAAGATATGACTGGAGGTTGACCACTGCGTTGCCCAATTTCTCACCGGTCATGACAACTTTAAAAGTAAACTGTATTCTTTTAAACTTGTCCCTTCGCCTTTGTGTCAATGTTCTACATCAAACTGTGAACTTGAACAGTCCGCACATCACATCTTGTGGGAGTGTATTCTTTGGCAGAATGAACGCAATATTATGTTGGATAGTGTACAAGTTACATCCGTAGTCGTTTATTATACGGACCTTGTAGAAACTAGAACCAATTGCCGTGCGTTCAGGCGCTTTTGCCATATCTATTATTGGAATCAATTGTAACAGCACATACTTAGGACCCATTAACTTAATCTTTTCTGATTAATTTCGTTACTCGAGCTTCATTGCTCGGCGTTTTTCTGGCGGTCTCCACAGTTGATTCTGGCTTTCAGGAGTTGCAGTAGGTGGGAAAATGTGTGGCGGGTTTTGTAATCTGAAAAAAATGAAAAGTCATTTTCATTGTAGTCGGTATTAAAATCAGATGACGTCACGCTGTGGCACAAAATATACCACGGCGTGACGTAATTAGCTCCCACTCCGTAACTTTAATACGCTGTATCTCAGTTGTTTTTGGTAATTTTGATAAATAAAAAATGCGGGTCTTAATTTTTTTTATTATCTATAAGAAGGACTAATTTTTTTTTTATTTTCATACCTTGGATACATCCCTATTGTCTATGGTTCCCACTGTTAGATGTAAAAGACAAAGCTTATATTCGGTGATTGCATAACACACTATATTAACTAATTAACTATATATAATTTTTTGTTTACGCGAAACCCGAAACCCGTGTCCAGTATTTTTAAGTAAAGAATCTATGTACAAAATTTCAAAAAGATATCATGTAAAACCACAAAGTTATGACCTTGTAATTGCTCTGGGGTAATTGTTGTATGAGAAAACAGGTCTTTAAGGCTCAGAAACGCTGCATAAGAGCTATGTGTAGTCTTAAAATGGCAGACAGTTGTGTGCCTGGGTTTGTCTCTGAAAATTTTAACTTTTACATCACTATACACATTTTGGAATTAGCTGTTTTTGTAAAACTGAATAAGCATGAGTTTGTAACAGTGTCAGAAACTAGGATAGACCTATAAGAAGCAAATATAAGAATTTGTTAAGAATTGACGGATGTAATACTGCATTGTTTAAAAAAAGTATTTTTGGCATGGCTCCAATTGTTTTTAACAAGATTCCCAATGAAATTAAAAATCTCTTTTATTAGACATACGAGTATGTTATTACTCTGTAAACGATTTTTAAATGACTCCTCTTTTCCTAAATAAATATAAAATGTTAATAATAATAATAGACAATGTAATAATTTAATGATTCATTTTAATGTAAGTATTCAAAATTTTCATGCCTAATTTAAGGTAGATAGTATTAGGGTCTGATATTATGTAAACATCATTATTTTGTATACCTCCTTTCTGTGCAAATAAATATACTCGTAATTGGATTGAATTGAATTGTAAATCTTACTTGGTTCATCATCATCATCATCAAACTTTTATCGACCCACTTCTGGGCACAGGTCTCTTTTCATACAGAGAAGGATTGAGCGTAATCACCACGTTTGTTCAATGCGGATTGGCGATTTCAGACTTATAAAGTCCAGGCTTCCGCAAGATGTTTGCCTTCACTTTCAGTCATTAGTCAAGTAATTAAGGTACTGATTTTATTCTACTCTGTGTGAATTACAAACGTGATTATTAGCCTGTGTTCTACTAAACACGTATTTCTCCACTATCGCCTGTAAACTGTGTTATTATAAATACACATCTGTTATAACTGGATCCAGTTTCATACAAGTAAACAGGGCACCATAACGCACTCAGTGTCGTTTTACATTGGATTTAGAATAACATGTGCAGTGTTTTCTTTTTTAATTGTACAGATGTGGTCTTTTAAAGAGAATAAATAGATTCGATGCTAAAGCTTTAGCAGTACCAAGTAAACATAATATTATGAAAGTTATTTTGACATACTGACACAACATCGGCTGCCGGCAGAAGTTACCAAGTTACCACCCACCAGACAAAGTCTTGCCGCCATGCGATTCGTCGTGTTTTCGGCATGAAGTCTGGAGAAGCTGTACGGAGGACGGGTTTAAGCAGTTGTTTTGCGATGTGTGCCTGGTACGATGCGCCAAATTTTGCTGTCGGGAGTTTGGTCGTGGAGGGTCACTAGATCAATCTCCCTCTGGCGCAGCATCGTTGCTCGTGTTGTTGGGTTTAATATTGTATCACCTCGCTCAACTGCCGTCTTCCTTCCTATTCGCTCTGTTTTTCTGAGTGAATAGGCTCTTAATAAACTAGCGCGCTTTACCATCAACGATCGCATCACTGCTTACCATCAGGCAGGATTGTGACCAAGCGCCAGTTTATAATTATTACAAAAAAAAATAACGACATAAATCACTATCATAATTATTTTTATAGTGGCATGCTGTCTAGCCTTTTCGCGAAGTTTGCATTACGATGTCAGATACATCCTGTATACATAACATACTAGGTGTTTCTCTACGTGATCGAATCAGGAATGAGGAGATCCGTAGAAGAACTAAAGTCGTCGACATAGCCCAACGGAGCACATAGCTCGTAGTGCCGATGGCTGATGAGGTAGAAAGGCTCCTGAATGGCGACCACGGACCGGCAAGCGCAGCGTCGGACGCCCACCGACTAGGTGGTCGGATGACCTGACCAAAATCGCAGGAAAGCGCTGAATGCAGGCCGGGTCCAACCGTTCTTTTTGGAAATTGGAAATGCTTATGGGAGACCTATGTCCAGCAGTAGACTTTATGCAGCTGAGATGATGATGATACATAATCAGACTTTCCTACTGTTGGATGCAGGCTTTCAATGAGAGGGAGTGAGCAGTAATCTACCGCGCCAGTCCACTGCGGGTTGGTAGATGTTGTCTTCGAAGTTTTTGGCTCTAGGACATGCCGGTTTCCTCATGATGTTTTCATTCACCGTTTTGAGAGCAGTGGTGATGAAATAATTTACACAAAGTAATGCGCCTGACGGGGTTCGAACCTACAACTTGTAAGTCACAACAGATACCACTAGGCCACTGATCTCTGATCTCCATAGTCCTGTTATTGGGGACAATAATCATTGAAAAAATTGGTTGGCAGACTGTCGGGCTTCCGAAGACACGTAACGATTGTCAAAGAATGATAAATAACATTCGAGACTACCGGTTATCCAAGGCATGGAGGTGTCTTACTAAGCAAAGACGGTCACCCATCCACAGACCATCCGCGGTAAGCGTATCTTAACCCGATCGATCGAATTATTTCTTAGCCCCAGATAAAAATCACATGGCAGAACGAAACATACATGTCTATCCAACCCTTTGAGGTATAGATATGATGTTATGATATGCGTATTTGACAGCAAAACTGTTTGGGTATTGCCATAAAATTCGGCCATAAACGGTATGATTAATTGATTAGATGTCAATGTCAAATTCTTGTTTTAATGTAGAGGATAAAATGCAAACAGTGCTTAATGGCTCAATAAATTATTCAGCTATAAAATAACTCCTGTTGTTGTCCTTTATGAACTGTGTGTTTAAAATAGAATAGCACTTTGGTATGCACCGGCACGAGCGCCAATATGTCAACTTTCAATTGTATTTCTTTTTGTGGAATGATTAATGCAACGTGCAAATACGACATCATCATCATCATCATGTCAGTCACATAAAGTCCACCGCTGGACAAAGGACTCCTCCAAGGATTTCCAAAAAAAACGATTGGACGTGGCCTACATCCAACGCTTCCCTGTGATTTTGGTAGTCGGTGTCCGACGCTGCTTGCCGGTACGTGGTCGCCATTCAAGAGACTTTCTGCCTCATCGGCCATCGGCTCTACGTGCTATGTGCCCAGCCCACTGCCACTTCAAAGAGCGGGCCTAAGTCGGCGACTTTCGTTCTTCTACGAATCTCCTCATTAAATACGACACTTTAGGCAAAATTATATCCAAAAATAAAAGAGTAAATCGCTTTTGGATAAAGTCGAGTGTATACATAGTACATAAATCTTCTCGTGGATATAAACCATCTTATATTACAGACATAAATATAGGAATCTCAAAAATTTCTTGCAAATTGCGTAAACACGTAACAAAATTTAAATTTGGTGGTCACCCTGACGTTTTCGCCGGTGAAGCTGTGATAACCAAGTTTACCACTAATCACAGTTAGAGCTCCACGATTTAACCGATACGATTTAACCAAAATCTTAATTTGAAGCACATAAATTAAGCCATTGATACACGATGCTCATTGATCTCCAGTGATTCCCTAAGCCTGCTGCCGACCCCACAATTTGTTACTGATTCGGGCCGCGTCCCTTAAACTAGGTCAGCTGAGCTAATTGTACTTTAGGGACGGTTTCACCAAGTTTTTTAAACTATATTGGGTTATGTAGACGGGTAAGGGAGTTTTTTTGGCTAGTATTAAGACCAAAAGTGTTCCAAATGCTGGGGCACGGGCTTCCTTTGGGAGCGGGCATCCGCTACGTGATCCCAGTGCCAATAAAATTTTTGATTCTAGGACATGCAGGTTTCCCCCCCGATATTTTCGTTATTGTTTGAAGAGCACTGATGTTGAATTAATTTACATAAAGTTAAGCAGAGCCACCAAAGAAGATAAATAACCAGCGTCCTCGAATACAAATAGTTGAAGTTCAGTAAAAACCGATGTATATTTGTGAATTAAACTTTTTGCTTTTTAATTTAATTATATAAATGATTCATTTTATTTATACGTAATCCAGCTGGTTTTTTTTTTTTTGAAAAACGCTACCCCGCACTTGGAATTTTTCCTGTATCGTGGGTGCGTTTACAAACATATAAAACTCACATATACAAACAGCCAGACCCGGGACAACTAGTTGTATGTCATAAAAATATTTGTTCCAAGCAATTTAAGTCTCCTTTGCTGTTGTTGTTACACATCTCCTTTAGTGACCGTGCCACGATCTAAAACTAAACAAAACTACAAAGCTCCGCTGTTTCAGCCGAATTTCTAATGGAATGACGAAATATGAAGAACTTTGATCGATCCTGGGGATTGAACTTGGGACCACACGTTTAGCAATCGCACCTTACTACTTTTGTTTGGGCTTTTTGTTTTATAAACTATAAAATAGTGCTTGACCGCAATCGTGGCTGATGTTAAGCAGTGATGCAATCGTTGATGGTAAAGCGCGCTAGTTTATTAAGAGCCTATGTACTCAAAAAAACTGACTGAATAAGAGAGAAGACAGCAGTTGAGCGAGGTGATACAATGTTAAACCCAACAACACGACCAACGATGATGCGCCATGATTGATCTGGAGACTCTCCACAACCAAACCCCCGGCTCAACAACATTTGGCGCATCGTACCCGGCACACATAGCAACACAATTGCCCAGACACGACCTCCGTACGGCTTCACAAGACATCATGCCGGAACACGACGAAACGCTTGGCGGGCAAGATTTTGTCTGGTGGGTGGTAACTTCTGCCGGCCGCCGATGTTATGGCCTACTACTGACTTACGAAACTACATCTGGAGGTCAATTACCGTAATAAAATAGGTTCAAAATCCGGTCGCAGTCTTTTTTAACAACCAATGGCAAAAACTTGTCAAAAATGTACAGAAATTAGCCTTCTCAGCACATTATGACTAAGACTGAAGAAATTAAAATTGAGCAACAGTGGCCCAGTGGTATCTATCGGCCGCGACTTACAAGATGTAGGTCGTAGGTTAGAACCCTGTCAGGCGCTTTGCTTTGTGTAAATTATTTCTTCACCACTGCTTTCAAAACGGTGAAACCGGCATGTCCTAGAGGCATGTCCCTCTTACAGAGAGGAGTCCGGTGTCCCAGCAGTGGGGACATCATAGGCTGAATATACAGTATGTTAAGAAAACCCTGTCCGACCCATAAGGATAATAAAGGTTAGGTATACACATGATCAAATATAATATAAAATTTTACGTTATCATCATAGTACCAATACAAATGAATTTTGAAATAATCTTTTTCTCCCGCGAATTAATTCCAACTTCCCCGAAATTTGGTAATTTTTAAAAAAGTGACAACACCGGTATTATTATGAGCGAATAGCGATGCGACCACGTGCCGCGTGCCCTGCCGCCCGCTCCCCGCGGAAGGGTGCATATCGCACATTGATTAAGTTACCTCTTTTTGCGAAAGAATATTTACTTTTTTAGGGGGATTTTTTTTTAAGTTTTGCCCGGTTTTGTATGCATTAGTAGAATCAGTTATCGATACCTAACAACACCTTCACGGGTCGGACAGGGTTTTCTTAACATACTGTATAAGACTAAGAATAGACTGAAGTGAACATTCTTATATTAAGAGAATAAGGGTGTATCCAAGGTATGAGAATCAAAAAATAGATTAGTCCGTCCTAAATAATAAAAAAAAATTAAGACCAGTATTTTTTATTTTGGTCGAAATGACCAAAAACTACTGAGATCATCATCATCATCTCAGCGTTAATCCCAGTCACATCCGTAGCTTTTCAGCTTTGGAGTCTGGGGTCCGCTTTACCAGTCTAACTGCTGATTTTGGCTAAACTTCGATGTTTTCTGTGAAGCGACTGCTGTCTGACCTCCACAACCCGAAGGCGATATCTAAGTATTGCAGTTAGACCAATTGTTAGACTTTTGAGGGCTCCAACAACCCGTAACGACTGCCACTAGATGTTCGTATGGCAACCGGGACCAACGGTTTAACGTGCTTTCCGAGGCACGACCAGACCAGTGGAAATATTCATATTCATGCATACAAATATTTTCACTGTACCGGGATCGAACCCGCGCCTCCTTGCGCAGCGGCCGCGTTCGCTACCGCTACGCCACGGAGGCTAGCCAAAAACTATTGAGATATAGCGTATTAAAGTTACGGAGTGGGGGCTAATTACGTCACGCCGTGATATATTTTGTACCACGGCGTAACGTCATGAGACATAAAAAATACGTGTTCAATATTTTTTATATATCTATCTGATGGACACTAAATTATTTTTTAAGGTACAACCCAATTGCTTCAGTGGTAAAGTGCTGAGAAGTTGGCTTAATGCAGTCAAAGTTTGCTTCAAAGTACTATTATCATATGCCCCTCTCAGCATACCTATATTCCAGCTCACACAATGTAAGTGTACGCAAATGAGGCTTTTAAAACTTTGTCGGAAGTTCTGCATCGCATCGGCGATCTCACAAGTGTTAAAAGTATTATTTATATTAAGGTGTGTATTTATATTGCCGATCAACGTTCGTGTCAGGTGTCTTAACGGAGATATAGACCTGTTACCACAGTTTAAAGACAAACAACTCAAATATACATACATACTAATTTGTTGTGTCTCTTTAGTGGTGTATTTTCTCTCTAACTTGAATTTTCTATTAAGTGTAACAGGTGTCTCATATATTATTTCTTCCAAATATCAATCTTGTTTAAATGGTATTTAAGACGATTTTAGAGAGCAGCGCTATTTAAAAAGTTATACTATTAGTACCGTAATACGTCTATAAACTAAATATTTGTTTGCTTTTTTGTGGAATATATCGCAAAATTATTTTATCACTCAGCGCTTGCGGCCACTAACTCACTACTAACTACTTCATTAGTAGTCGCAAGCACTAAGGAAATATTCCCTAAGTTAAAAAGTCTCGACCTCCAAGTTTTTGCCGTATATACAGCCACATAACCGATGACCGTGGGTGATGTAATCGATTTGAAGTCAGCAGCGTATGGATCTTCCTATCCATACTGTCGTTCGATTTGTGTCCATTTGAGTATGCCGAGAGTGTACATCAAAGCCGGCATGATCCAACCGTTAAAGGCGCGCACATTGTTTCCGCCTGATAGAAGACTATTAAGAATTTTTTTTAGGCGGCAAAGAAGCGTTCCTTCAACGATTGCTTCATGTCAGTAACATTTATGCCCAAGGCTAATTATTTTTATTTATTCTTAGTGTAAGCAAATTTATTTAGTTTTAAATTTGAAAATTATCGGTTTTAATGTCTGAAATAAACGATTATTATTATTTACCAACGTGTAGACATCATCAACCTTTTTATCGTCCCACTGCTGGGCACATGTCTCCTCTCATAAGAGTGAAGGATTGAGCGTAATTATTACGCTTCCTTAATGGGGTTTGGCGATTTCCGACTTTAAGTCCAGGTTTCCTCAAAATGATTTCCTTCACCTTATTACTGGTGTCCAAAATATACTAAGAAAGTACATATAACTTGGAAAAGTTACATTGGTACTTACCTGACCTGGAATCGAACCCCCACTTGAGGGGCCGGTGTTTTAAGCACTAGGCTATCACGACCAACGAGTAGTAATATTTACCAACTCGTGTCTTGAAGACTATTCTCATTGTCGAATGAGACGTTTGTTACATTCAGCCTCATTATGTAAAACTGGTAATTATAACCTCTTCCATTTGCCCATTCAGAAGTCTTAATGTCGCCACCTTGAAAACAAACAAAATTTACCAGGAAAATTCTCTAAATTACACTTATAATCCACGCCTTGCTCCAAGTGTTCCCTTAGATAATGTCTGGTACAGTCAACTTCAAAAATATATGCTGCGGTTATTATACATGTGTGGTTTAAAGGTCAGGTCATCAAACTGAATAACATTCTTCGATCAACATCTTAATTTAGATAAAACCGGCCAAGTACGACTCGGTTCACGCACGAAGAGTTCCGTACTGTTATACATATCCAATGTACCTTTTCGGGCTTACCTGGTAGCTTATGCTGCATTTCCGTCAGAGTGTTGACACACCATTCCTCAACTCCTCATACACCCATCCCATACTCATTCAGCCAGTCGACTTCCATCCTTCATATCGTGCACTTGTGTACTGCACTCGCAATCATTGTAAAAGTAATTGTTAAAATTAAATAAAGTGTTATAATTCTTTTTAGCCAAAAGTGTTTGCTTTTTAGGGTTCCGTGGTCAAATGGCAAAAAACGGAACCCTTACAGATTCGTCATGTCGGTCTGTCCGTCTGTCCTTTCGTATGTCACAGCCATTTTTTTTTCGAAACTATAAGAGCTATACTGTTGAAACTTGGTAGGTAGATGTATTCTGTGAAACGCATTAAGATTTTGATGCAAAAAAAAAATATTGGGGGCTCCCCATACTTAGAACTGAAACTCAAACATTTTTTTTTTTCATCAAACACATATGTGTGGGGTATCTATGGATAGGTCTTCAAAAATGATGTCGAGGTTTCTAAAATATTTTTTTTTTCTAAAACAAATAGTTTGCGTGACAGACGTTTCCAAAGTGGAAAAAAAAGTTGGTCTCCCCCCCCCCCTCCCCCCCTCTATCTTCTAAAATAAGATAATGAAAAATCTATAAAAACATATGATGTACTTTACTATTAAAACTACCAACGAAAATTGTTTTGAACGAGATCTAGTAAGTGGCTTTTTTTAATACCTCGTAAATCACTTATTACCGCGTAATCTTTTATACAAATAACTTAAATCCTTTAATTTCATAAACCGATGGTACGGAACCCTTTGTGCGTGAGTCCGACACGCACTTGGCCGGTTTTTTAAAAAGAGTCCTAGACCAGTTTATAACAGTACCATTAACTATATAAAAAAGGTTTTTAGTATTTGTAGAAGTAGTTGTAACCCGGTTCTGTCCGAAGAACCTCTGACCGTGCCGCAGTAAATTTACTTAAGAAATAGGTGGTAAGATAGGAGCACTAAATCGGTTTTTCTCGGTGGTAGGCCATAACAACGGCCGCCGGCAGAAGTTACCACCCACCAGACAAAGGCTTGCCGCCAAGCGATTTGTCGTGTTCCAGCATGATGTCTGGTGAAGCCGTATGGAGGACGGGTCTGAGCAGTTGTGTTGCGATGTGTGCCGGGTACGATACGCCAAATGTTGTTGTTTTGGGAGTTTGGTCGTGTAGGGTCTTCACTACATCTGGCATCTTCCTTCCTATTCGCTCAGTTTTTTTGAGTCAATAGGCTCTTAATAAACTAGCGCGCTTAACCATCAACGATCGCATCACTGCTTACCATCAGGCGGGATTGCGGTCAAGCGCTAGTTTATAATTATAAAAAAAAAAAACTAAATAAAACAATAAATGGATGTTATTATAAGTTTATTTTTCAAGTACCCTGTGTCATAAGTAACAAACTATATGACAAAAAAAAAACTCCTACTTAACCTGTCAATTCTCTGACTCACTCCGTCTACGTACCAAAGTGTGGCAGGGAATCTACATGAGACATTTCACTTGTAGAAGGATTCGTGAGGTGAACCGTTGTGACCACAGCTCAATCGTTACAAAAGTTATCTTAGGTTGTGCTCAATATAGAAATTAATAAAACTTGATTAAGTATAGCCTATTTAGACGCAACCTGTTAAAAACTCACTCTATCTCACTAGATACATCCATACATACAACAATAACCATACAGGCAGACTAACGTTTCTGATTTGCCTTCCTGACTAACGCTTCTGATTTACGGTACAAAGTCCCTTGGCATCACTAACTGACGGGTGTCAGTTAACACACGTGGAACGCGGCCTGCGGGAATAGGCAATTTCAGGAACAACCGCAACAAAGAAATGATGACAGTTTATACCTGTCGTGAGTAATCGTCGAAAGAGAATTGGGTGTGTCGTACCACCAGCGCACTTTCACTCCACAAGCCTGATCCGGTCGGGATCAAGGCCACCTAAGGCAAGCCAGGATGCGACGCCTCCACACGGGTTCCTGAAACTAGGCCCGCCAAAAATAGCCAAATCTAGAACAATATTGACCTAAGTCAGAACTCGGAACTAGAAAATCACGGGAAGAAATATTCTGGGTACAGAAATAAATAGGTCACAGAAATTTCAGCCAAATCACTCGTCGATTAATCACATAGGGTCCATGGCACAATCACGCCAACCTCGCGCGCCAGCACCGCGAGCAGACCAAAAGAATCTTCTAGCAAAAACGACCAACCTCCTAAATGATTTTTTTTTCTTGACCATAGACCAGGCGTTCCACGAATTTAATTTTAATTTTAAGACTCTTGAATTGGTTTTTATTTTAAATGCGACAATATTACCTATTTTCTTCTCATTTTATTTTATTTATCCAGGTAATCATTTATTTAAATTCCGTTATTTAATTATCGATCGAGTTATCGCGAGACGCCATGTCTCGGCTCGATAGCTCAACTCTAGTGTCGTTTCCATATTATTTTTCTTTTCTTTTACTTTTCCGTATTTTGCTATATGACATAGTAGAAAAATATAATCAGTGAAAATTTCAACTGTATAGTTTTCACCGTTCATGAGATACAGCCTGGTATTGAATATTTCCTCTGATTTGGTATTTATCGGCGGTGGACGTTGCCGAAAACTTAAAACCAATACCACCGTGCTTCTGCGTATCCGAACGGCGGAGCGGGGATATTGCCACGTCATGGCCACGTTCTGTTAACGGACACTAAATTTAGGTATTTAAATTAATTAATTAGGCCTCAAACTCTTAATTAATAAAATCAGTGAAAGTGAATTAAGTCGACGTTAGTCTTCTCCTGATCTGGTCCGGTGGTCTAAGACATCCGCATCTGAAGGTTGGAGGTAACTGGTTGCCGCCTTTAGTACCTTAATCAGAGAGATTTCCGAAGACGTAATTCTATCAGATATTGGCTTATGATGTAATATGTCTATATTCTAAATACAGTCCACTTGAAATTATACGAATTCTTTCGTGGCAGGCCATAACATCGGCCGCCGGCAGAAATTACCACCCACCAGATAAAGTCTTGACACCAAGCGATTTGTCGTGTTCCGGCATGATGTCTGGTGAAGCCGTATGGAGGACGGGTCTGAGCAGTTATGTTGCGATGTGTGCCGGGTACGATACGCCAATTGTTGTTGTGTTGGGAGTTTGGTCGTGTAGGGTCTTCAGATCAATCAACTACCGTCTTCCTTCCTATTCGCTCAGTTTTTCTGAGTGAATAGGCTCTTAATAAACTAGCGCGCTTTACCATCAACGATGGCATCACTGCTTATCATCAGGCGGGATTGCGGTCAAGCGCTAGTTTATAATTATTAAAAAAAAGGCCCGTTGCCGCCACACCTGATGATAGACAGACAGACGTACAGTTGATCCTATCTAAAAGGGTTCTATTTTTACCCTTTGGGTACCACACCCTAAAATAGTTATGACCCAATTATAGTTTACTTTTTATATTTATGTTTTACTAAGATGTGTGGTCATAGCTAAATTATAACTTGTTATTTTCTTTAGCGGTAGTATCAATATTTTATTGTCATACACATCATTTTCCAAGCAAATTGGATCGCCATTATGTGCCATTATTTAAGACAATACCATTATATTCTTTATTTCTATGAGATGAGCCTGTGGGGAGTTTGTTTGCTCCACTTATTTTGTACCCCAAAAACTATCAACCTTCGTACATTAGAGTCGAGGAGATATTCAAGTTTTGTATATAAGTGTTTGGATGCTGTAAGTAATAGCGATGTGTTTAGAATTAATTTTGTTCCATAAAATACCAATGCATACCTGCGATTAATTACGTTACATGTTTTATTATTTTATCTGGTTGTCTCAACAGAAATATGGTTAACACACCGCTCGCCCACCCGAGCTTGCAGCGGCGCGGCGCGGCTGGGCGGTGCGTTGACCTGTCTCACGCTCGGTATTACTAGGATCTCAGCCGTGTGCTCCACCAGCTGTGTTGCGCGTTTGCTAACCATACTACAACAATTTCTAAATGTAATTGGGAAAAAATATAAAATGGTGTAAAAATGATTGGAATCGATTCAGTTGCTTATTCTGAACAAACTATATTCAGGTTTCGTATAGAGAAAAAATAATTTTCTGTAGGAATTTCTCCTGTATCGTAGGTGCGTTTACAGACATAATTATAAACTCACATACACAAACATCCAGACCCAGAACAACTACTTGCAGGCCATACAATTGTTTATGTTTGTTAGTCTTCACTCCTACACGCAAAAACTACTGAACGGATTCGGATGAAATTTGGCACAAAGAAGGTCTATAAACAGGAATAATATATAGGACAGTTTTTAATTCCAATATTCTCACAGGGTCAAAACTTGTTAAATAAAGGAAGTTTTTTTTTATAATTATAAACTAAGCGCCGACCGCAATCCCGTCTAATGGTAAGCAGTGATGCAATCGTTGATGGTAAAGCGAGCTAGTTTAATTACAGCCTATTCACTCTACTCTTGAAGACACGTAAATTGAAGTGAGACGGAAATAGCGCCTCTGGCAAAATGTTCCAATCTCTCGATGTACGCGAATGTCAATTAATTAAAGTTAAATTTTCAAGTATCCTGTGACATTTTTGATTTTCGAGGCTGAGTGTACATGGAAGCGAGACTGAACACTTAGTAGTCAAGTAATTAGGTATATGTAATCCAGCCACAGTTGAAAGTTTTGTAACGAGATTCAAGTTAAATTATTGTCTTTATTATTATTAATCCCTGGGTTTTGGGTGAATGTACACAGTGTGACAGATTAGCGAGAGTTTGAATTGGCAACTTTAATGCCAATTTTAAATCTAATGTCATTGTGACAGTTTGGTGGTAAAACGGCTACGCTTATCGGATTTTTAACTGAGGATTTTAGGTGATAAAAAAGCAATATTTATTAACTCCATGGCAATAAAGTAGAAAGTTACAGGATATATGTCTGTAGTCACAAAACTACCGCTTCGGTATGCTTGAGGCTACCGCATCGGCAGCATTGAGCATGCTTCGGTATACTTCGGGATCCTTCGGTACGCCGTGGTCCGCCGCGCCGCCGATGCTGAGGCAACATACAGGGTTAGCTCGTTCTACTTAAGAGGGGATTCTAGTGCAAAGGAAGTTGGAAAATAGGAATTTGAAAATACGTGATTATTTAGTCTTCTGGCTTTTGATCAAACTTAAGTGAATGTTAATAATAAAAGAATTAGAAATAAAAGTTCAGTGCATGATTTACTTTTCATTTAATTAAGAAAATGTCAGAAGACAAAAAATTAAGTTTATTCCTGTCAAACCACGCACCGCCACGCACCACCACGCACCGCGGCTCTCTAAGAGCCGCGGTGCTTACGTCTGATTACAATTTAAGTGTGTTCAAGGCTACAGTGAATAGGCTCTTAAGAGGGAACTCTGGTGCCGAGGAATTTGGAAAATAGGTATTTGAAGAAACTATTGCTGCCGCGCCATTTCCCACCTCTCCTCGTAATGTGTGAAAGGGACAGTTGCAGCTCAGGCTTATTTTACCTTCAAAAACTTTCACCAAAAGACGTTTCGTTTTCAGCCGTTTCCTTTTTCAAAACACGATATATCTCAATAATTTTCATATCAAAATTTAGAGGAAAAGTATTCCTATGCTGCTATGTTTTCTTTTTTTGGCAAAAACTTTAAACTTGTATAATTGTAGAAAAAAATGCTCTAAAAACGTTATCCACGAAGAAAACAGCGGAATATGTTTGTGTAGGGAAAGCATCTCTAGAGTCCCCTCTTAAAGACGCATCGTCATCTCTAAGAATGTTGCAGCATGCCGAGGCATAGTTTTTGGCAGTGTGCGGTTGCATGTAGGGATGCCGAAGGCCCTTTCTTTACCGATGCCCAATGAACTCTGAATCTAACGTGAATTTTGTATGCTTTGCGTCGAGAATGTAATAATGTATTCAGCGCATCAAAAAAGTTACCATTAGTTCGGTACGATAAAACAGAGTGCGCGATAAATAATCGCCCGTGTGTACGAGAGATAACGGATTGTGTTGTTCCGGCTTAATCAAGCTTTAATACATATTTCAGTGAAGGTACTGGACCCTTTTAAAATTTAAGGACATCGTTCCTATCCCGTCCCATCGTTTAAATCATGCATTCAAAAATTCCTTATTGTATACATGGTTAAAATAAAACATGTAATAGAAAATATAAAACCTAATACCTTTTTGTGTGCATGGGAAATCACCAAATGATTTCTCCCGCTCTGGGTGGAGCGGAAGGGCCATGACAGACTTTTACTGACTTAAACCCACCCGTGTTTCTTCACTTGCCTGTGCGCCAAGGCAACGGTTTCTTTTTTAACCAACCCGCAACCCTAACCTAGGAGGCATCAGTCTTCTTGGATCCCGTCACTATGTGCTGACATCTCTTTGAGTCGTGAAACTCAACCCGCCGTCGACGTCGGGCCCACTGCCCACTGCCCGCAAGCCCGCGCCTGAGGTGGCCGGGAGTTCGATGTTGTCTCCCCACTAGGGCGTCTCCTGCGGCTGCTAGAGGCGTGAAGGCGCTCGGATTCCTGTTTCCTCACGCGCTCCGGCTCCTTCTTTGCCAGCATCACTGCTTGCGACAATCACAATCTCCATATCGCCATGAGATCCCGCTGGAGCTCTGTCCGCAGTACTGCAATTTCATGCGGCAGCTGAGTTTTGCCTCGATGCGTTTTGCCTCCTCTCACCACTCCCACATGTGGGCGAGGGAATCTATAAATAAAACCACTCGGATCGACTTTTACACATCCATATGTTCTAGCGCCTCATTTTTCAATCTAATAACTTTATTCAAAGATTATTCTTTGAATAAAGTTATTAGATTGAAAAATTTTGAAATCTTGACAGTTGTTTCACAGAAAACTGACAAATGTCAATTTTAATGCTCGAATAAAAGTACTAGAGAGGGAAAAATAAACCTTATTTCTTTAAAATAAACAATTATCAAACAAACCCCTAATTTTGTATTCTAAAACACTAACCATCCCATCCCTTTCGCATCGCCTTGAAAACTACGCACTTTGTTAGACTATTAAAAAAGAGTTCCCAGGATAAGTATTATACATGTACGGTAATAATCCCGTTTCCGGGAATCGGTGCGGGTTCCCCGGGGATCGCTCCCCTGTTTTATTTTTACCGGCTGTCAATGTGTCGGTAACCTTATTTGAAGTTTTTAATCGGAAGTTTTTAGCCTTTAAATGTTATTTAATTTAAAGAGGTTACGTAGATTTTAAATTCTTTTAATTCACTTGAAAATTTTGTTTGGGTTACATCTGGGACTTAGGTGTTTATATATCTAGCTGCATTTAGTCGATTGTAAAAGGTGTTTAATGTAATTCTTAACCCTATCTGTGGCAACCTGGAGAATTTCTTTCTAAACACCGCTTTGAGTAAGGTTGAAAACCTATATTGTATTTATGTGGGTAACTTTTTTCAGTGTTGAAAAACATATAACATATAAACAGAAAAAATAATTTTATTTTTTCCTATTTATTTATTTTATTATTTATGTACACACAATAAAATACATAAAGATACAAGAAAATTAAGATCTGAGTACAAAGGTGCTGCTTGTTTCTTAAGAAATTTCTTCCAGCAGACCTGCGAAAGGAGAAGTAAAACAGAAATGTAGACAATAGTAATATTTTTTCCTAAACCAAATAGTTTGCGTGACAGAAGCTTCCAAAGTGAGAAAAAAGTTGCCCCCCCCCCCCCCCTCTAACTTCTAAAATAATAAAATGAAAAATCCGACATGCATTTGGCCGGTTTTTTTAAGTCGGTTAAAAACAAAACACGGTTTGCAATTGCAGAGTTATTTTCGCAACAATTAGGGTAAAGTCATTTCAACACCTCTTTCCCAAATTTTAGCTCTGTATGTATATATTACAAGTATATATTTTGGTACTAGTATGTATGTGTATATAGCTTATTTAAGTATTTATTACAATAGTGTTAAGAGTTTTTTTTTATTTATTTTTTTCAACTAAAGCACCTGCCATCTAATCTCTTCACCACCCGTGTTTGACTAGTAAAGAATGCCTAAGGCATTAAGTCCGCCTCTCTACAATTCATATGCAGAAGAATAAATAAATAAATAACACACAACAACAATTCTTACTTATTTACCTTTACAAATTGTAATTGTTGTGTCTTTGTGAATTAATAGTAACATCTCTCCTGAATTAAAAGAACTATACCAACAATAAGAACATACAAGGAAATATTGGAGAAACTCTCACAGATTAACATCAACAGTCCTCAGTACAATTGGTCTGTGTTGGTTAGTTGTTACAAATAGGTCATCGGCTCCGTGGCACAAAGACTACATAACAAGGATGTCTGACCCGGCGGACTAACTGCTTTGTTGTAGGCTGTGCCATTCATCTGATCGTAGTGTGGGACTATCTTGATTCCGTCGTAGGTATATCGATTTCCTGTCAGATTACAATTTAAGTATGTACCTTAAAAACTAGAGTGAATAGACTCTTAATAAATTAGTGCGCTTTACCTACAAAGATTGCATCACTGCCTACCATCAAACACAAGTTTATAGCAGTCGTGCTGGCCTAGTGGTTAAAACACCAGCCTCTCAAGTACGAGTGTGCGGGTTCGATTCCAGGTCGGGCAAGTACTAATTTAACTTTTCTAAGTTAATGTTCTTTCTAAGTATATCTTGGACACCAATGACTGATTAAAAGTTGAAGGGAAACCCGCATTGAGCAAGCGTAGTGATTACGCTCAATCCTTCTCTGTATGAGAAGAGACCTGTGCCCAGCAGTGGGGTCATAAAAATGTTGATGATGACTAGTTTATAGCACTTAAAAAAATCTGATAGATGTAGGAGTTGAATCTTACACTAACTACTTTAGTTAATAATAAATAGTGGTCGCTATTCAAGAGCCTTTCTGCCTCATCGGCCATCGGCTCTACGTTCTATGTGCCCCGCCCACTGCTACTTCAAGGAGCTAATCCGCGGGGCAATGTGCGGCATGATGTCTGGTGAAGCCGTACAGAGGACGGGTCTGAGCAGTTGTGTTGCGATGTGTGCCGGGTACGATGCGCCAAATGTTGTTGTGTTGGGAATTTGGTCGTGGAAGGTCTTCAGATCAATCTCCTTTTGGCGCAGCATCGTTGGTCGAGTTGTTGGGTTTAACATTACATCACCTCGCTCAACTACCGTCTTCCTTCCTATTCGCTCAGTTTTTCTGAGTGAATAGGCTGTTAATAAACTAGCGCGCATTACCATCAACGATCGCATCCCAGCTTACCATCAGGCGGGATCGCGGTCAAGCGCTAGTTTATAATATTAAAAAAAAAGGTCGGGGACTTTAATTCTTCTACGAATCTCCTCATTTCTAATAGGGTATTTAACTAAAAAAACCTTATTAGTCCGTCAGTCAGATTTCCAAAAAATACTAGACACGTATTTTTTGTTTTATCAAAACGATAAAAATTGACAAATATAAAAGGCATCAAAGATCAGGAGTGGTGGCTGGTGACGTCACTGGTCGCTAAAAAGTGTGCGTCACATGAGTTTTTAACGCACTGTCTCGTCTTCATTTTTTGTTTATATGAAAAAATAAAAAAAATACGTGTCTAGTATTTTTTGGAAATATACTAATTAGTTTTTTTTAGTCAAATACCCTATTCGATAAACACATACTCAAGCTTTTTTGCCTCATAGGCATAGACTTGTTGTGTTTGACTTCAATAGGCTCAGCAGATCGTCACCTTAAATTTTTAAGTACTCAATTTTGACATTATCATTTAAAAAAACAATAGCTGAATTATTCATACACTTTTGCGTACCGTTTAGAGTAATTTTTTACGAGAGTTACAGATGTTATGTTGCGTGAATTTTCATTTCGTAATCATAAAAACTGAAGCTGTAACTTCAGTCACGAGAGAAAACCGATATGAATCAATCAAACCCACACAAAAAAGTCGAAACGAACTGTTTCAAAACCACGGCTTAAACTCTTTCAACACTCAAATTCCCAAATCTTCTACAGCCAACATCCGAACTGTGAACAAAACCGAAAAATGGCAGGCATCACACAAATATTGTATTCTAATGAAAAAACTTCATGCACATTCAAAAGTTACAACAAAATAAAACGATTCGTCCAACTTCGGGTAATTTCGGTTAAGTTCGGAAAACTTCGGGCTTCTCCGGAAAGTTTCGGGTATCAACCGCTCAGGTGCCTAATAAATAAGTTAGTGTCTGCACCTTTTTCTAAACTTTGTGGTTTTTGTGAATTTTTTGATTGCTTTCCTGAGTGAGTTAGTAAATTATTGGTATGAGGTTTTCAATGATATATTGAGGAGCTCAATAGTATTAAATGAGGCGGGGTACCTAGTAGGGATGCTTCACTTTGGCACATCTGTGCTGTCTCTAACTTTTGCCATGAATATGGGATGAACCTTGTGCTGAAGTGGTGTGGAGAAGATGAAAGTTTCGAGGGTCTAAAAAAACTCACAGAAACCAGTTACAGAATAAAAGCGGTCAAGTGTGAGTCGGAGTCGCAGTTGAAAGGTTCTGTACCACTGAATAGTTTTTTTCTTATATCAGTTATAGGCACAGCTGTGGTAACGGCCCCGACTTACTAGGACGTGGGTTTGAATCCAGACAGGCGCTCTCGCCGTGAATTTTAAAAACATACTATATAGTATGTTATGAAAACCCTGTCCGACCCGTGAAGGTGTTGTTAGGTATCGATAACTGATTCTACTAATGCATACAAAACCGGGCTAAACTAAAAAAAAATCCCCCTAAAAAAATAAATATTATTTCGCAAAAAGAGGTAACTTAATAAATGTTCGTTAGGCACCTTCCGCGGGCGGCGGGCGGCAGGGCACGCGGCACGTGGTCGCATCGCTATTCGTTCATAAAAATACCGGTGTTGTCACTTTTTTAAAAATTACCAAATTTCGGGGAAGTTGGAATTAATTCGCGGGAAAAAAAGATTATTTCAAAATTCATTTGTACTATGATGATTACGTAAAATTTTATATTATATTTGGTCATGTGTTTACCTAACCTTTATTATCCTTACGGGTCGGACAGGGTTTTCTTAACATAGTGTATAATATATGTATATGTTGTTTTTTATTATTATTTTACTTCCCAGTTAATGCAAGCCGCTTAAATTTAATTAACATTGTTTGCATAGTAATTAATCATTTACTTTTTCCTGAATGTTACATACATACGGCTACATAAAAAGCTGACATTAAGCTGACTTTCAATTGTATGAAAAATCTGTACAATTTGTGGTCAGATAAAACTGGAAATATATGGCTTGATAATTATGTTGACGTGTGTATCAGTAATCTGCTAGTAATTTAATTAATATAAAATAATAGTTATTTACGTTTATGTGTACAACATTAGCAGACAAAGGTTATTAATTAAAAAACATTGGCAAAGGCGATAATAAATAGTCGAATTCAAATAATAGACGAAATACACACACACTGCCAATAATAGCGGCCAAGTACGAGTATATAGTTTTAGTGTATATTTTTATAGCACTATATATAGCACTGCATAAAATTAAAAAAAGGAAGAAATAAATAAAAGGTTCCCCTGTATTTTGTGACTTTATTTAAATTTTATAAAACATTTGTGTTTTTGCGTGGTGGCCTAGTGGTACAAACACCAGCCTCTCAACTATGAGTGCGCGGGTTCGATTCCAGGTCAGGCAAGTACCAATGTAACTTTTCTAAAGTTATATGTACTTTCTAAGTATATCTTGCACACCAATGACTGAAGGTGAAGGAAAAGATCTTGAGGAAACCTGGATTTTAAGTCTGAAATCGCCAACCCGCATTGAGCAAGCGTGGTGATTACGCTCAATCCTTCTCTGTATGAGAGTAGACTTGTGCTCAGCAGTGGGACGATAAAAAGGTTGATGATGATGATGATTTGTGTTTTAGAAGTCATTACCCAGTACATTTTATGTCTACTGCTGCAGCTCTGTGGCAGACAGACAGACACCGGACCCTGATATATATATATATTTTCATAATTATAAACTAGACTTTGACCGCAATCACGCCTGATAGCAAGCAGTGATACAATGGGTGATGGTAAAGTGCGCTAATCTATTAAGAGCCTATTCACTCATAAAAAACTGAGTCAATAGGAAGGAAGACGGTAGTTAAGCGAGGTGATTCAATGTTAAACCCAACAACACGACCAACGATGCTGCACCAGAGAGAGATTGATCTGGAGACCCTCGGCGACCAAAATCCCGACATAATAACATTAGGCGCATCATACCCGGCTCTCATATCGCAACACAACTGCTCAGACCCGTCCTCTGTACCTACGGCTTCACCAGACATCATGCCGGAACACGACGGATCGCTTGGCGGCAAGACTTTGTCTGGTGGGTGGTAACTTCTGCCGGCAGCCGATGTTGTGGCCTACCACCGAGGGTATAGGCGTAGAATATAATAGGGTTAAGTTGTTGTATTTTGGGTACAGAACGCTAAATTTTTAGGTAAATTTTTTTAATAGCATATTTTGATAGTGTAGCCGTTCTGCGGACGTAATTAGTTTAGTATCGGGGTATCAGATAATGGCGCCGATTCTGTTGTTCACAAACTAAACTAATTTTAAGTTATGGGCATCTTTTTCTTTCCATTTCTATAAGAAAAGGACAGAAGATAAAATGTCAGTTTAGACCTGTCAGATTAGTGCGCTCCAGACGTAAACTGGCGTATTTTTAGTCGTCATGTTTATAATCGCATCTAAACTGTCTATGGAATATCGTATTTTGACAGGATTAAATTAAAATGTTATCATCTATCCTTTTCTTAACGAAATTGAAAGAAAAGGATGCACATAACTTAAAATTAGTTTAGTTAGTGAACAACAGAATCGACGCCATTACGTTGAAAATCGAGGGATTCGAGTAAAAATGACACTGAAAATCATATAATTGAACAAAATGCTTTATAACACCTTTTTTAAAAATTGGGAGCAGTTTTTTTTTTTCATAAAATTATGAAACAAAAGTGCCAAATCATAAAAAGACATGTTTCTTTTTTTATTCTATTTGTTTTTTTTTAAACTTTGCCCCACACTAAGAATTACTCCTGTATCGTGGATGCGTTTACAAACATTTAAACTTTTAAACTCATATAATACACAAACAGCCAGACCCGGAACAACAACGTGCGGGGATCGAACCCGCGACACTCAACGCGGCAGCCGATAGCTCAGCCCCTACACCAATCGTGGAGTCAATATTAAATATAAATAATGCAATGACCGATGTTTTATATTATACTGTTACTGTCATCACTGTTAGTCCTGACATTATTACATGGCAAAGCCTGCCCCTAATTACGTAACAGACTATTAATCGGAATCTGCATAATTTTGAAGCAAATTTCTAAACCATTGCTTCATAAGTTCGAAAATTTTGGCTACACAACGCTCACATAACGCAACGAATGTCGTTAAACTGTCAATAAAATAATGTGTCACGTAATTGAACCGCCGGTGACACTCACCCGCTTAATAAACACTCCCACACAATAGGTATAAGGGACAGTCCCTTGTGCAGGGATTGCATGGAGGCTGATACTCTTACGCATGTGCACCCAAGCGTCACCCAGATCAGGTCAGGAACCCTCGGAACATTACTTACGCAGATGTTCTCAAATGCCAGGAGATTTAACAAACGTCTAGAGGGAGGTGGAATGATTGTATGTTCAAGTGGAACAATGCTCCACTTGAACGTACAAAAACGAAACCCATGACAGAGAATACTGTAGTATGTTAAGCGCTCTACACACCAAAGCCCGGCGGCATATGTTGGCAACATTTTGCTGGCGGGCTAGATTCGCGGCTTCAGTCATTACAAGTCGTAAACCTTCCATCTATTCAGCCGTTAAGATGTGAAAACCTAACAGGCAGACCGACAGACAGGGTAACTTTCACAATAACTTATTACAATTATATTTCTATGATTTTTTTCTTCCCAAGATAATCCCCAGCGCCACTTCCAAAAGTCCAAATCATCACGTAGACCAAATCATATATTTTAACTGAGCCAATTGGGGTCGGGGTGAAGTGCTAAAGTTATTAGTAGTAATTGTACGTCGGGGAGCTGAACCCCAGAGTTGATTGTTAAAACTTTTCCAACGTCAACTTTTTTCAACTTTTGAATTAAAAAAAAACCTCGGTACGACATGAAAGATACTCAACTTAGTACGATCGGAAAGATGCTCGTCTTTGCTCAGTTCGTTATAGTTGCCTCTTTGTTGCTTACCACTGGAGAATACAAAGTTTTAAAATATTTTCTATGATGCCGTTTGGCCGCGGGCCCTCGGAAAATGTTTTTAATTTGTGAAATTTTCTTCTGGCTCTCCTTTATCGAGTTTGGTTATTTAATTTAATATGAAATAGATTATTTTTATTGTGTTTGATATTTCAATTTCGTTTTCTATTTATTTTCTTTAAATGGCTTTTCAGTAACATTTTTTACTTGATAAGAATGTAATTGAAATTTTTTGTTAGCTAAGAATTTGTCACTGATTTTTCCCTTGGTGATCTGCCTACGAGATGATAGCAAGGGCCTCCAAGATAAGTATGATAACGAGTATCAGTGGTGTGATTGCATAACTAAATGTCAGCATCAATGCCTTACGTTATTTACAATGTTGAGTAAACACATTGTTCGAACACACGGAGCAATGGATTAGCCTAATACTTAAAAATTGTTCAAATTAAAAGGAATGTTGTATGTTGTTGTGTGTTGTGTGAAAAATTATTAAATATATAACATTTCATACGTATAAAATATCAGTTAGAAGTTAAACCGTAAGAAGAGAAGCGTAAACCGTAGTTTACGCTGCAAGTTCTAACATTTTTATAACCTTTTTAATACAACTCAAGACAATGTTTTAGTTCTTCCTCCAGAATTAGCTTACTGGCACCTTATATGAGTTCATATAACAGTCTTTTTTTACAATTATAAATATGTGAGCTGCCACAACCTTTATACCTGGGGCTTTTATTTAGATAATAAGTTTTTACTTATTTATATTTCCATTTTAATTTCTTTTTTTTTTTGCTTTGCGGGTATTTTGGCGTGGCTAGCTGACATATGGTAAATAATTTCATTGTTGTTGTGTTTATTACTATACATAGGAGGTATTGTATAAAGTCATGTGTTTTTTTTTTAAATGAAAAGACAGCTGTGCTGCTGGGGAGTTTGTTCCGCTAATTCTTCATCCCAGCGAAAGCACTAGAAAGTGGCCAAGGGCGGGCGTTTTGGGGACCTGTCTTATGTAATATTGACGTTGAAATGACTTGATTTTGATTTTGTATAATCCCAATCACACTAAAATGAATTTAATTGGTCATTGCAATAAAGTTTGTATTTGTTGAACTAGTAATAGAGTAGATGTGTGCAACACTGCGCACGATAACACTATACATAGATTGCTAAAAACCATTTCTGAAAACCGAAACCTTACCTCAAGGACTTTTTTGCATAGCTCCCAGCTTAATATAGGCTCGATGTCTCTTCTTCTATTATGTAAAAACCATATATTTACTCTTACGTCAGCAAAACTGTTTATCGTAAATATATTCCCTTCCGAATACCAAATAAAATATAGCTGATATCATCTTTGGTATAGTCTGCCCCCTGGCGTTTCTTACGTCCTTCAGGGAAAGGAATGTGTTATACATATTTTATATATTATGTATAAGAAAATGTCTCCTATCTTTGGTTGTGTTACAAAATATGCTGAGCTTCCTATTGTGATTTCCTTGTTTCTTTTTGTAGTTGTAATGTTATTAGACGTAGAGAAAGATGGATATGTCTCTTGATGATCGAAACTAAAAATTGCTTGTGGTTAAGTAATAATAGTGTCGGCTTGCAATAAAGTTGAGGATATGCAACATTTGTTGATGGACTGTACTAGGAATCAAATCAAAATTGTTTATTTCAAATTAACCATTGATTGGTGCTTTTGAATAGTCAATGTCGGCCAGTCCAAGAAAAGTGAAGATAAATTGCACGTTCCAAAGCGTAGATCTCTATGGAGAAGAACGTGTAAGAAACTCCATGGGCACTCTTTTAAAATCATAGTATGGGTCACATTTCTTCGTTAAATATTTCTGTTGCTTCTACAATAAGAATAAAGATGAACGGGAGCTATACATAAGCGAATTTTTCTGAAATAAATTAGATATGGGTTTAATATCATCGGATAAATGATCATCGGAGATGAAGAAAAAGTTCTGTCACTTCATTACGGTTCTAGATGACTAGCTCTGGTTATTTTTTATTATTATTTTGTTAATATTTATCCTTATTAGATTTTATACTCTGTTTAGTAAGTAAGAGCAGTGTAAAGGGTTCGATGGGGCTGGCATATCCCATAAAAACCCCAAAATATAATCAAAATTAAAAAAAAAAGTAATAATAGTCTTACCGCTCGATCAATTCGGTTCAGGACTAAAAAAATAAAAAATTAATAAATGTATTATTTTTTTATTTGTATAATTACACTAGCGACCCGCCCAGGCTTCGCACCTTCCTCGGCTTCCTCTTGAATCACTCTATCTATTTTAAAAAATCGCATCAGAATCCATAGGGATATAGCGACATAGATGTCGCCTGCAGTTCCGCCCGCCTGGATGTCGGCTACCGCTCCAAAACGCCTACCCAGGGAAGACACGGACAAAAGAAATAATTCCCAAGTCAATTCACAGACATCGACACTAACATCGACGACGCAGTCATTATTCGCAGGCTGCATAGATTGTCTTTATGAGGATGTTAAAGTTGTTAATGAAAAAAATATTTAAATGTATTTTTTTTTTTAAATTCAGTTTTCACTTCGGCCAGTCCCGGAGTGTGCAACCCGTTGTTTTAGGATAGATAATTAAAGCGATTATTGTGGAACTTCTTTATAAACAACATTTGACGTTAAATTATTTTCAGGTAACAAAATATACTGATGATCGTGAGCCCCGACCCGTGATAGGGCAACGTAAATTTCCCCATGCGTAAAACATTTTTTTCGTAAATCAATTCCTACTAATTTGAATGTTTGGCCTTCGGATTTGTTTATCGTTAGTGTGAAAGAAATTTTTACTGGAAATCGGAGCCCTTTGAAGGGTATAAGCAAATCAGTAGGAATCAATGGCATTCTTGTTATATGAGCTAATTCACTAGCTGTGGGGCCTGTGATAATCTTCGCTTCTATTAAATTATCTTTTAGTTCCTTTATAAGAAGTCTCCTGCCATTACACATGTTGGGAGGGCTTAAATTTCTGAGAAGCATTATCGGCGTGCCACTTTTAACGACAGTTTATGAGGGTTCAAAATTCCTGGGGGTAGTGCACTGCATCCCTTGGTAACGTTCACTTCGCAACGGGCCGTGCAGCACAAATCGTAATATTTTAATTTCACCATAACTTCAAAACCGAAAGTCCAATTTTAATCATTTACATACCAAATATAATCTACGTAAACTGTACTTAGTGATGAAAAAATATTTTAATAAGGGTTAGTAGCATGAGTAAAATAAATGCGTCAAAAAATGTCTTAAAAGCATATCATCTTTGTCTAATAGTCAATTGAACACCACGGTAAAAATGGGTTATATTTCGCGATTTTGAAGTCATCATCATCAACCTTTTTTATCGTCCCACTGCTGGTCACAGGTCTCCTCTCATACAGAGAAGGATTGAGCGTAATCACCACGCTTGCTCAATGCGGATTGGCGATTTCAGACTTTGGACTTTAGTCCAGGTTTCCTCAAGATGTTTTCCTTCACCTTCAGTCACGGGTGTCCAAGATATACTTAGAAAGTACATATAACTTTAGAAAAGTTACATTGGTACTTGCCTGACTTGGAATCGAACCCGCGCACTCATACTTGAGAGGCTGGTGTTTTAACCATTAGGCCACCACGACGATTTTGAAGTATTGTATTTCTTTTATTAATTAAGTTTCGGAAAAAATCAGATGATAGGGGCACGTTTAATCACGAAAAAAAATTGCTCTAAAAGCATTATCCACAAAGAAAACAGCGGAATAGGTTTGTATATAGAAAGCACCACTGGAGTGCCCCCTTAATGAATCAAATCAAATCAAATCAAAGCATTTATTTCAAATAAACCAGTTACAGGCACTTTTGAATTGTCAGAAGGTCGGTCAGTCAGTAAGGTGAAACTAGTCGCCCATTCCAAAGAAGAACCTATGGAGAAGAACGGGCAAGAAACTCCATGGACACTCTTATAAATTATCAAGCTATTGATACAAATATTTGTTTACATCATTCATTTTGAAATCAATCGTGTGAGAACGATGCAGAAATATATTGTACGCTGAGAGCGTCCATTATGGAAAAAAAAAAACAATTCAGAAATTAAAATACGCCGTAGCAGCTAAGAGATGACCAGTCCCCTCTGACGGCGTCCGTTCACGGACATGACGTATGGATCAGCATCATTCAGCTCAACCATATTGAAGGGAACCTAATGATCCAACACACACGCCACCACCAGCGAGACATTTGAGTGAGCATGATATACTCTCAACAGCCATAGCACTATCAAGTCAATAAAAGACTAACCCAACAAATAGATGCTTTACAGCAAGTAGATCGTGCTCATGCAATTATGCAATGCTGAGATGATGATGACTTCAGTACACATACTACGTCGTTGTACCTACTTTTAAAATTTTCAACGTTATAACTCACTAACAGTGTTGCAAAATAAAAGAGTAACATCTTTTAGAAACGTGATTTTTATCTGAACTTTTGTTCTACAACACTGCTTACTCCAGAAAATGACAACACTGACACATAACGCCTAACTTTCCATTAATTCATTTCACATTTTCTACTTGACCTATTCGAAGTTCAATCGCGCGTCAATAAAGAACGCGCCAAGTTTCGCCAAGTCGCGTAAACTCCCGCCAAGTGTGCCAAGCTGAAAATTTCAATGCAGTGCCCGCAAGTTGACGTTTATTAATTTAGTCTACATTTAGTCTGGCACTATTTAAACTTGACTTGTAAGTTAGACGTTGATTTAAAGGCCAATAAATTTTGTTTTCAAAAAACGGAGAAGGTTTTAAGTGTAGTTGTAATGAAATGGGGTTTTTTAAGTCTTTTGTTTGTGTAGGGGATTGTAACGTTGTGCTAGCCAGTGGGTTAAGTAAAGATTAGAGATAGGTTTTAGTCTTTAAGACTTATTAGGACTAATATTTTTTAGTCTTAACAAAGCTTAGAATTTTAAAGAGTTATGGTGTCTTTGAAGTTCTAATCTTTCGAATTGATATTCTAGAAGACAGGTAATGCTAGTAATTTGAAGAACGTTGACAATCTGAGTCGTGGTGGCTTACTGGTTAAAACACTAGCCTCACAAGTATGAGTGTGCGGGTTCGATCCCAGGTCAGGCAATACCGATACCAAATGATGGCGCTAGAAGGATCAGAAGGAGTCCTTGATGGTAGAAGTGGACTGTATTAAGATTTTTGGTTCAGTATATATTTAGAAAGTTCCAGAGTGACAGCGGGTGCCCAAAAAATTATTTCCCACTAAGAGTATGTCAGTGCAACTTACCTATGTCCTGGCGTCTCGGCAGTCCTAGGATGCACCAACAACCCGGTTTAGGAGCCTCCATTGAAGTCTTGAGGCAGGAGTTCGCGAGTGCGGAAATGTTTCCTTGTCCGGGTTCGGCGCGTAGAGCTACATCGTTGTAGCTCAATGTAACTTTTCTAAGTTATATGTACTTTCTGAGTATATCTTGGACACCAATGAATGATTACAAGGTAATGGAAAACATCTTGAGGAAACCTGGACTTTGAGTCTGAAATCGCCAACCCATATAGAGCAAGCGTGGTGATTACACTCAATCCTTTTCTGTATAAGAGGAGACTTGTGCCCAGCAGTGGGACGATAAAAAAGGTTGATAATGATAATGATGACAATCTGACCTCAGTGGTGATCTGTCAAAAATACCCTATTAATAATAATTACCCTAATAATTTCCTTATATTTTTCACATGATTTTGATATTGATTGAGAAGAGACTGTGATTTTTTTTAGCTTCATAAACTTTATTAATAAATAAATAAAAAAATTAAATAAAATATATTAACTGAAAACTGTATAAACATTATTAGTACATCATTGCGATCCCATCGATGGTAGCTGCATCGGTGGTATGTCATAGATAACAGTGATTTTTTTTTTATATTTTTAGTCATGGTAGTTTGTCTTTTGTTAGGTATTAGTGCAGTTTTGGTAAATTTTCAGGTAAGCTGTTTACAAAAAGTTGATATCACGTGTCTTGAAATTTTTGGTTCTTGGATATGCCGATCTCCGAACAAAGTTTTCCTTCACTGTTTTGACAGCTGTACTGTTGAAATATTTTTTACAAAGTAATGTACCTAGGTATCTGGCTGCGTTCGAGCCTATGATTTTCAACTAACAACCCGGGACCGTTATCTCTAGGCTACCACCGCTCCTTAATACTCTTAGAGGTACCTATTATATTGATTAGAAATTATATTGCAATATTCGCTTCGTGAAGAGCTTCATCTTTTTCTGGGCAAAAGCCGAGATCAACATATTTAGCCAAATAAGAATACTACGTATATAAAAACTTCTAAACAGACACAACAAAACTGCACAAAACGGTAATGTTGCACACAAAAACGACGTTCTACAATAAAAATATTTGGAGCTGGCAACACTACACTAAATTACCTAGAATCATACAGTGGCAACTCTGAACGGTTAGGAGAAAAAGTAAAAGAAAATTGTGTCCCAATTGAATTTGTTATACAAACTAGGAAAGTTAGCGCTAAATTGACTTTCCTTTATGTTGTGTGAGAGTTTCTTTGCTAATTCCGTGATACGAGGCCGCCTGGGACGCAGGGTTTGTATATAAAGCAAATTTGGTATGATATTGTGAAATAAACTTTGGCGATCAGTTTGATCATTAAAAACAAACTTTTTTATTATTCGCTTTTCACTTGTAGTTACCACCCAAACTAAATTATATTATATTTAAATCATTATTTTATTTTTATTATTCTTGTATACAGTTAAAATTTCAAGGTACAATTCATAATTTAAACAGTAAAATGAATAAGACTGAAAATATAAAATCTGATGATAATAGGGATTTATCCAATGTAATAAAAAAAAAATAATTAGTCCGTCTTATAGATAATAAAAAAAATTAAGACCCGTATTTTTTATTTTGTCGTAATTACCAAAAACTACCGAGATATAGCGTATTAAAGTTACGGAGTGGGAGCTAATTACGTCACGCCGTGGTATATTTCGTATCACGGCGTGACGTCATGCGACATTTCAAATCAATATATCTTCCTAAGTATTTGAATGAAAGAAAAAATAAAAAATACGTGTTCAATACTTTTTATAAATCTCTCTGATGAACATTAAATTTTATTTTTTAGGATACAAGCCAATTGTCAGTCAAGTCCTGACGAATCATATAATTATTCTTTTCCTCCTTGTTGAAGCAGGTTAAAACTTCAAAAGTATATCTTAATATTTCGTGTTTGTTACGTTTCATAGCTGAAAAATTTCGCTTCAAAATTTTTTTATATTGATCTGGTGGATCATAAATATAAACGAGATCATAAGCTGATTATAATATTCTCACTGACAGTACACATGCCTTCTCTTTGTGAGGGGGTCTAATCTGCCACGTAGACTCAGGCCGGACTGCTAGATTTCACATGTCCACGAGTTCTTGTTTCTATTATATGCCCATGATAAGATATTCTTCAAGATGTTTTCCTGAATAAAAATTGGGTATTTAATGTCATCACAACTGCTCTTAGTGGACACCGTAAATATAGTGGGTGATGAGATTAAATACACCCAAAAAATAAACTACGAAATCTACTCATAAATCTGGGATAATACTACTGGGCTATAGCAATCATTGCTCGTGAAATAAATGTTTCAGAAAGATATAAGTACCAATTTAAAGCCCACTTATGTATAGTTTTGTTGTAAACCATCTTGTTAAAGGATTTAATTCACCATAATCTACGTATAAATTCAAACCGCATCTACTAAACAATTTAACACGACCTGAATCTCTACCTACCCACAAACCACACACCACAACCAATTAAGATGTATACAGATAACATAATAGGTTCTATTGTACTCACGATCGAGATATACTCACTATTATTAAGGTTTCCCAAACAATAGTCCAATATATAATCCATAGGACAATAGTTATTATTGAGTTAGTTTTGCTTTAAATGGAATTAATCATAGCGTGCACGGGTGACGTTTGTGGCAGCCATTTTGGATTGGAATACACCATTAATGTCACATGTTAACAGAAACTATGGGATTAGTAACTATGTACAATAGATTAGAATACTATTTATTATGTACTACCATATAAATATAGTATCTGTATTAGTATATAGTATAGTCGCGGTGACCTAGTGGTTAAAACACCAGCCACACTTTCTAAGTATATCTTGGACACCAATGACTGATTACAAGGTGAAGGAAAACATCTTGAAGAAGCTTGGACTTTAAAGTCTGAAATCGCCAACCCGCATTGAGCAAGCGTGGCGATCAAGCTCAATCCTTCTCTGTTTGAGAGGAGACCTGTGCTCAGCAGTGGGACGATAAAAAAAGGTTGATGATGATGACCATATAAATTAAAAAACTTAAATGTTAGGATTTTACAAAGGGTGACACAATGGGCGGTCTTATCGCTAAGAGCGATCTTTTACATATGCATATATGAAGGGTAACTTTGGAGTTTCTTGCCGGCGCCATAGGGAACGACCAATTGGAAGTATGCACCTAACATCTAATATTTCTTAAGTGCCTTTGTCGACCTTTGTGAAATAAAATATTTTGGTTTGATGTCATTTATCTAGGGAGGTATTGTACAAGGTGGCAGTCGCTCAAACTGTAACCATGGAATCAGCATAGCTGCTATAGTGATGCTAGGCCCTTTATAGGAGCTCGCCTTACCATCACTGCTTACCATCAGACGCGATTGCAGTCAAGCACTAGTATATAATTTAAAGAAAAATGTCATGTACAACAACACATAACAGTAACAATAGAACTGTATACGTAATAAAGAATATTCTATTCTATGCATATAAACGTTTTTCAAGTTATGTTTAAGCCATTTAAATTAGCTTTTGAGCTGCAGGGTTTTGATGTCGATTCCAGTACCAAACATAAGTAGGTATTTGTAGTGCTCTACAGATGGCTGATCCGAATTGTAGTAGACTTGATAGCGTTAGGGAATCATTTTTATATTCTTCTTCTTGGCATGTCGATAGCGAACTGAAAGATAGTGTTCATCAGAACCCTGAACACTGTGTGTTAAGTCCGTCATCGTTAGTGGAACAGCACCATATTTACACCCCAAGGCTGAGTCATCTTATCTTGTCACCTGATCAGGTTTTCCTTGCTTCGGCGAACGTGGGTCCGGAGATTATTTATATTAGAACAATTATTATGATTTTTTCGCTACGTTGTCTCACTCCAGGGCTTACCATACACTTATCTGTAATAAGAAAACTTCATCATCATCATCAACCTTTTTATCGTCCCACTGCTGGGCACATGTCTCCTCTCATACAGAGAAGGATTGAGCGTAATCATCACGCTTGCTCAATGCGTTTCCTCAAGATGTTTTATTTCACCTTATAGTCAGTCATTGGTGTCCAAGATATACTTAGAAAGTACATATAAATTAGAAAAGTTACAATGGTACTTGCCTGACCTGGAATCCAACCCGCATACATGAGTGTGCGGGTTCGGTTCCAGGTCAGGCAAGTATGTATGAACTTGAGAGGCTGGTGTTTTAACCACTACGCCACCACGACTATCACTAGGCCACCATGACTATATAAGAAAAGTTACAGTATAACAAAAAAATAATTGCCAAAAAAACCGTCACGCACCAAATCATTGTCCTATCAATTATTTTACTGCGAAGGGAGCATTATTATATAGGCATTAATTAATAGATAATATAACTAACGCAGTAATCAGAAGGTCGCCGGTAATTCTGAGGTACGGCCTGGGGTCTCATTACTGCCCTAAATTAGGCACTACCCACGGATTAGTTACGTGATCGAAATTCGTAATAGTGTTGGTTTTTTAGTTGTTCGTACAGAGTGGAAAAAAACCGACGGGTTATTTCAAAAGTGTGTATAGGTAACTTAAATTATCTATGTGTTATACAATGTGTAAAGAAAACCCCGTCCGGCCCATAAGGATAGTAAAGGTTAGGTAAACTCATGACCAAATAAAATATGAAATTTTACATAATCATCATAGTAACAATAAATAAATAAATATATACGGACAAATCACACAAATTGAGCTAGCCCCAAAGTAAGTTCGAGACTTGTGTTGTGGGATACTAAATCAACGATACTATATTTATAATAGATACATATATAGATAAACATCCAAATCCCAGGCCAATCAGGAAAAGATCGTTTTCCATCCTTTCTTACCAAAATTTGGTAATTTTGTAATAGTGACAACACCATTTTTGACGGTAATATTATAAGCGATGCGAACACGTCCCGTATTGTTACCCCCTTAGCCCGCGCATGTATTGTCTACCGCATATGTGTGTTAAGTTACCTCCTTTTACGAAATAATAATTATTTCTTTAAGGGGAATTTTGTTTTATGTTCAGCCTGGCATTGTAGGCATTAGTAGAATCAGTTATCGATACCTAACAATACCTTCACGGATCGGTCAGGGTTTTCTTTACATCTTGTCATCATCATCATCATCATTTCAGCCGAAAGACGTCCACTGCTGGACATAGGCCTCCCCCAAGGTTCTCCACGACGACCGGTTCTGCGCCTCCCGCATCCAGCGGTTTCCCGCGACCTTCACCAGGTCGTCGGTCCACCTTGTCGGGGGCCTACCCACGCTACGTCTTCCGGTGCGTGGTCGCCACTCGAGAACCAGTCGGCCCCATCGGGCATCGGTTCTACGGGCAATGTGTCCAGCCCACTGCCACTTTAGTGTTGCAATTCTTCGGGCTATGTCGGTTACTCTCGTTCTTCTGCGGATATCCTCATTCCTGATTCCTGATTGACATCTTGTATATGTAAATAATTAAGTTACCTATACAACAACAACTTGAAGGGCAAGAAACGCCCTCAGGCGTAAATCAAAGTTAAATGGTCTATTCAAATATAATGAACAATGAAATAAAATTGATTCTACTCACCCCTTAAAAAATGAAAGAGATTCCTTTATATTGAATCTGTTATTGTATAAATTGAATGTGATTTAGGTGGTTTGTTGTGTCAAGCTCGGTAATGAGCAGATAATAAATTATAGATATTTCGACGTCTTCTATTAGTCCAAGGCCAAGGTGGCTGCCAGAAAACTTGGCGTTTTCGCAAAGGTCCGGCAGTACTTCACACCAGAGCAGCTTCTAATGTTGTACAAAGCACAGGTCCGTTCGTGTGTGGAGTACTGCAGCCACATTTGGGCTGGTGCTGCTAAGTATCACCTGGCCACTTTGGATTCAGTGGAGAGGCATGCGAAGAGGCTGATTGGTGACCTTGATTTAACTCGAGTTGGTCTCCAAAGCCTAGAGCACAGGCATAGAGTAGCCAGCCTTTCGATGTTCTATAGGATACATTTTGGGGAGTGTGCGAGGGAATTGCACGATTTAATTCCCCCATCTCCGTTTCACCATCGGACGACCCGTCGTACGGCGAGTTTCTACCCTTATGTTGTTAACACCTCTACGATCCGGACGAAGCGTTTCGCCTCCTCCTTTATACCGCATACATTGAGGGACTGGAATAATCTGTTTCCGTCGGACTACAATTTGAGTGTCTTCAAGGCTAGAGTGAATAGGCTCTTAATAAACTAGTGCGCTTTACCATCAACGATTGCGGCACTGCTTACCATCAGGCGGGATTGCGGTCAAGCGCTGGTTTATATTTTAATAAAAAAAAAACCCTTGTTTTTAAGTAAGAAAAACTAAGGAAAGAAAGAAACTTTACTCCCCTAGTCTAGACTAGATTGCGAGGAAGCCAACTACGAAGTTCATATCTTATTTTTCTTCAGCCTATAGAGGTCCACTCTTGGACAAAGGCGTCTCCAAGGCTTTCCACGATGAACGGGTTGTGCTGCCCGTATCCATCGGCTTCCCGCGACTTTCACCAGGTCATTGGTCCGCCTTGTTGGGGGCCTCCCTACGCTGCGTCTTCCGGTACGTGGCCGCCACTCTAGAACCTTACTGCCCCATCGGCCATCGGTTCTACGAGCAATGTGCCCCGCCCACTGCCACTTAATTTTAGGGACTCGATGAGCTATGTCGGTGACTTTGGTTCTTCTGTTTATCTCCTCATTTCTGATTCCATCGCGCAGATAAATATAAATATTCATAAAAAAAAAGCAGGGATTGTGTGAAACTATCGATAGCAATAACCGTTATTTTGCCAGTTGCGTTATTTGTTTAACAGACAAATTTTTCGAACATATGAAAAAGTTATTTAGACTCAGATTGTTTTATTCATTTATTTCATTATTTATGTACCTACCTACACACAATAAAATACATAAGGATAAGAGAAAATTAAGATCTGAGTACAAAGGTGCTGCTAATTTCTTAAGAAATTTCTTCCAGCAGACCTGCGAAAGGAGAAGTAAAACAGAAATGTAGACAATAGTGTGTAAGAACAAGGAGGAAATAAAATAAGAATGTGATAAGTATAAAAGTAATAATATACTTAAGCATAAAATCCAAAAATAATTACACAAGTATACTTAAATAATTACATAAAATTAAAGTATATAAATATGTATATATGCATTATATAATAAACAAATTCTCAAAGTATAGAAGAAAGGTAATGCTCTTTTATTCGACGATTTTTTGTTACTTTTTTATGCAATAGGCGTGCCGTATCTACTGAGTATTATTTGGTTGCCAAAAATTCTAAAATTGGTGTGTAAAAGAGTATGTACACAATTCCTAACGAATTGTCTTTAACAGAAAATGAGAAAATCAACTGTTCCAATGGGTAGGTAAGTGTGTACACGTCTTTATTGCAAATCGATTACCATAAAAAACCTTCCCCAATTGATACTAACTCATGTTAAAACCTTTAATTAAAGAATAAGTCCTTAATTAAAACCGTCGATAAGACTTAGACAGATCCGTGAGAAAGTCCATCAATTTAGGCCCAAAATAAACGTTGGCTCATTACTCTTGAGGCTCATTTATCTATGTCTAAAGGGGCTTTGTGGCTCAGAAATGGGACTTAAAAAATGTCTTTTTTTATAGCCTTCCAGGGGTTCGTAGTGAGGAATCGAAAAACACATTTTTCCCGCTATGATTTGTTTTTGTATAGCTTAGAGAAGGCTGATGAGGTTGCAAATTCCTACTAGTCACTTTTCACGTGCGGCCTAATGGTTAAAAAACCAGCCTCACAAGTGTAAGTGTATGGGTTTGATTTCAGGCCAGGCAAGCACCAATGTAACTTTTCTAAGTATAACTCAGAAAAGTTTGTTAGGATGCATCATCAACCCGGTTCAGGAGCCTGCATTGACGTCTTGAGGCAGGAGTTCGAGAGGGCGGAAATGTGGCCTTGTCCGGGTTCTGCGCGTAGAGCTACATAGTTGTAAATCAATGTAAGTTATATGTACTTTCTAACTATATCGTGGACGCCAATGACTGATTACAAGGTAAAGGAAAACCTCTTGAGGAAACCTGGAATTTAAATCTGAAATCGCCAACCCACATTGAGCAAGCGTGGTGATTATGCTCAATCCTTCTCTGTATGCGGAGGCCTGTGCCCAACAGTGGGATGATAAAAAGGTTGATGATGATGACTTCTCAATGTTTTGCACGTGGAAGTTGCTCAATGAAAAGGAAATCGCCTTAAAAATATATTTCTAAAGTACGTACAAAGTTACAAGTTCGAAACTGGCAGAAAGTTCAACAAGAGAAGAAACTACAATCGTCCTTGAGA
This sequence comes from Sesamia inferens, assembly GCA_037179545.1. Lineage (NCBI taxonomy): Eukaryota > Metazoa > Arthropoda > Insecta > Lepidoptera > Noctuidae > Sesamia > Sesamia inferens. The sequence goes on from CM073943.1 coordinate 2,296,576, forward strand.
AATCTCTTTTTATGACATCCACAGCAGCTAGTTAGTAAGTATAGATTTATCTAAAAATCACACAATATCTGTGTCACAAAAAAAAGACACAGCTATACGGAACCCATAATAACTTCGGGCTTTTTACTACATTTTCATCGACAGTTCCGGGTTAAATTAAAATATTTTCACATTACGTCATCAGAGTACCGATATTGATGTGTCAGCGTTGAACGGGTTAGCGGGTACCGAGTATTTTTATTAGAGGATTTTAATATCGAGAAATTGCTTCGGTACCTTTTTAATTTGACCTAATTTTATAGAGGGTGTTTTTATATCAAAGATTGGAATAAAATATCGGTGTTTTCAATTGAATAGAGTTTGTAATAACATTTTTTTTTATATTCTTATTTGCTTGAAAGTATTTGGAGGTATGTAAATCAATGAAACTGTCGTATAGGAGCTTAGGATTATGTTGAGCGATGGCCGTTTTGCGTGGATGTGAGGTATGTTTTCCTAAATCCTGTTTTTTTTTTTCATTTTATGGGTCACAATTAATTTCACCTATATTAATACTTATGTTTTATTTTAATTAAGTACGATTGTTATTATAAACGATTGTTATCTTTGTATGCTGTAGGTAATGGAAAACGATAGAACCTAATGTAATAAAAAATAAAAATTCTTATGTCATTTTTGCCACAAATAAAAAAATGTCCAAACCAACGAAAAAACAGAAGAAGTTCTCAATTGAAGGCGGTATTTTTTTATACATATAACCACTCATAACTCTTTTTCTTTCTTATGAAAAGGTTTATAATTTGGTACAAATAGAAAGAATGACATCGTAGCTAATTCTGTTTTTCACAAACGTGCATCATTTTCTTTCCATTTCTATAAGAAAAGGATAGAAGATAAGCTGTCAGTTTAGACCTATCAAATTACTGCGCTCCTGACATAAACTGGCGTATTTTTAGTCGCCATGTCTATAATTTCGTCTAAACTGTCTATGGAGCGAGTATCTTAATTTTACAGGATTAAATTAAAATGGTATCTTCTATCCTTTTCTTAATGAAATGGAAAGAAAAAGATGCACATAACATAAAATTAGTTTAGTTTGTGGTCAACAGAATCGGCGCCATTGTTATATCGAGTTACTGATACTGACTGAGTGGTATCCAAAGACTGTGAACGAATTCTTGTCCATCCGGCGGCGATGTGGGCGGACGACAGTGTTATCATTGCTGGTAAAACCTGGACGTAAATTTGTGGTACAAGAAACGTAACTCAGTCTGAGTTTTTAACAGAGAAAATATGTGATTATTTAGCCTTCTGGCTTTTGATCAAACTTAAGTGAATGTTAATAATAAAAGAATTAGAAATAAAAGTTCAGTGCATAATTTACTTTTTATTTAATTAAGAAAAGGTCAGAAGACAAAAAATTAAGTTTATTCCTGTCAAATTAGAGAGCTCATCGCGTAAATTTGCCAGCGGCGGTGTTTACGTCTGATTACAATTTAAGTGTGTTCAAGGCTACAGTGAATAGGCTCTTAAGAGGGAACTCTAGTGCCGAGGAATTTGGAAAATAGGTATTTGAAGAAACTATTACCGTTGCGCTGCTTTCAACCTCTCCCCGTAAAATGCGATAAGGACAGTTGCAGCTCAGGCTGATTTTATTTACAAAAACGTTGCCCAAAGGATGTTTCCTATTCCGCTGTTTCTTTATCAAAACACGACACATCTCATTTATTTTTATATCAAAATTTAGAGGAAAAGTATACCTATGATTCTATTATTTTCTTTTTTGTGAAAAATTTATAACGTTTGTCTAATAGCCATCTGAACATCACGGTAAAAATTGGTAATTTTTCGTGATGTGATTATGAAGTATCGTATTTCATTTATTAGTAAAGTTTCGGAAAATTCAAATGATAGAGGCACGTATAATCACGGTGTAAAATTGTAGAAAAAAAAAAAACAATTGCTCTAAAAGCATTATCCACGAAGAAAACAGCGGAATACGTTTGTATAAATAAAGGACCACTACAGTTCCCTCTTAATAAACTAGCGCGTTTTACCATCAACGCGCTTACTCGCAATATCTACCTACATGAGACTGAAATCGAGTGCGAAATACTTCCAAACTGCATTGAAAGAAGTCTGATTTTTAAATTTTAAATATAAATACTAAACTATAAAAATTGTTTTTATTATTTATTACTCTACCCGATAATTGATTTCATTACTTGTAATGCTTTGTCTTTATAAGTATTTATTTGAAAGTATTAAACATGTTTTACATGACTCTGCCCAATTGGCACTGGGCGTTATTCATAATGCCCGGGCAATGTGATAATTTATTTGGTTATATTCACATTGCCCGCTCTTATTGGGCATTATTCATATTGCCCGAGCAAAATGATTCTTCTTCTTCTTCTTCAGCCTATAGAGGTCCACTGCTGGACAAAGGCCTCCCCCAAGGCTTTCCACGATGACCGGTCTTGTGCAGCCCTCATCCATCGACTTCCCGCGACCTTCCCCAGGGCATCGCTCCACCTTGTTGGGGGCCACCCTACGCTGCGTCTTCCGGTACGTGGCTGCCACTCCAGAACCTTACTGCCCCATCGGTCATCGGTTCTACGAGCAATGTGCCCCGCCCACTGCCACTTAATTTTATCGACTCGAAGGGCTATGTCGGTGACTTTGGTTCTTCAGCGGATCTCCTCATGTCTGATTAATATGATTAATGCCCGATTAAAAAAATGATTTTATTATTAGTAATGCTTTGTCATAACATATACACTACAATTCTCCCTCCCTAGCTGCTACGGACCAGGGATGTAGCAAGGATCTGGTCGAGGTGACGGCGCCAGACATCGCCGTGATCGATGCGAACCTCGTAATGAACTCAGCCTAAACTTTTTGTAATGTTGTTAAGGGAATATAAAGCAAATCAATGTCCAAGCAACAAATGATAGGAGTCCGACAGTTCAGTCTAGCTGACGTGGTACAAATCCGTGACTACATAGGCCATACACAGCGCTGGCATATGTTATATTTGTCGGAGTCAGCGATGGCGGAGCGATAGGGTCGTTAGGATCTTGGTGAAGTTTGGAATTGAAGCACGAAGTGTAAATATACCCTCCAATCTTGGTAACAATGATTTAAATAGGTAAACCGAGAGTTTCGCCTCGAAGAAGTGCCCTGGTCCACGCCTCAAAGCGAAGTGACCGTTCGCCAGTTCCCACTTTACAAAACGACTCTATCCACGTGCCGCCATTACAAAATAACGTCACAGCGTTTGCCCCACTACTGCTTAGATCAACCTCCATCAAAATGATACCGACGATCCACGACATATTATATTCCAATACTTTTTGGTATATATACATTATAAAGGGAATCTGGGCTATGGTAAATGATACATGGCTGAGACTGAATGTATTTTAACACCTAAAATGTATACTTTCAAACTTAACGTAATAATAATAATAATATATTTATTTTGCTTAAAACACGGTATAAAAGTTCTTACATACAAAAATGAGATCACACATGTTTAGCTTAAAAATAAAGCATGCAAAATTGTTTAGCACAAGCAGGTGCAAGCGTTGCGTGTGCACGTTGTCAACGTTAGTGTTCTCATCATCATCATCATCATCATTTAAGCCGAAAGACGTCCACTGCTGGACATAGGCTTTCCCCAAGGTTCTCCACGACGACCGGTCCTGCGCCTCCCGTATCCAGTGGTTTCCCACGACCTTCACCAGGTCGTCGGTCCACCTTGTCGGGGGCCTACCCACGCTACGTCTTCCGGTGCGTGGTCGCCACTCGAGAACCCGTCGGCCCCATCGGGCATCGGTCTTACGGGCAATGTGCCCAGCCCACTGCCACTTTAGTGTTGCAATTCTTCGGGCTATGTCGGTTAGTATTCTAAATAGTCCTTAATACTATAGAAATTGTATTCATTCAACCACTTATGCAATTTAAATTTGCTATGCTATGCTAGAACTATCTAAGGAAAAGGTTTTTACCATAGAAACCAATTCAATTAATATCTAGGAGCAAACTACGATCCACATTGAAACGTGTCAGCCAAAAATAAACAACAATAGAAGTTTTCACAATTTTCTTTGCATCATTTCCCCCATTTATTTTCTCAGTCTAAGTAGAAGTCCGTCTTAATTTTCCCCTGTAAATACAAGATGATTTTTCACGTCGGTCGTATCAAACGGAAAGGGCAAGGGGCCCTGAATTAGATTTGAACACAAAAGACTGTATTAAGTAATGTTTGTTGTTCCTTACATCCATTGTTGGCAAAAATGTGTCCAACAAGAAAACGCTTTTTCGAGTTATACAACGTTTTTCTGTCATACTTTAGGTTAAGTGGTGATGGATTAATCGTTTCTAATGTTAGAGGTTAATATGGGGATAATAATGTAATAAGAATCGTCCAAAATCATGTTTATTAATCACTCATTAGTCGTGGTGGCTTAATGGGTAAAACACCAGGCTCTCAAGTATGAGTGTGCGGGTTCGATTCCAGATCAGGCAAGTACCAATGTAACTTTTGTAAGTTATATGTACTCTCTAAGTATATGTTTGACACCAATGACTGATTGCAAGGTGAAGGAAAACATTTTGTGCAAAATTTCTTCTAAATTTGTTCAGGAGTTGTTGCCTGTAAGAGGAACAAACATCAATTTCATCCATCCGTTTATCTATATATCCATTCGTGTATGCAATATTTAAGATTTATAGGACATAGTAGGACTAATATTTTACTTTTATTATTTTTTGTTATAGCAGCAAATAATAAAAGTGTGGTTATAGAAATACGCACTCCGTGAAAAGGGTATTATTGAAGATGTTTATAAGGCGCCTGGCATAACTACTTGTCCGCCATTTTTTTTTTCAAAATGCCTGCCCTACATGAAACCCTTACAACTGTCTATCTATTACGGTTCATGTGATACAACTTGCTGACAGTCGGACGGACGGAAGGACAGCCGAGGCTTAATAATCGGGTAACGTTGGCACCCCACAAACGATGATTTATTATACAATACAAAAACACCCTTTTTCTTAGCGAACAATGTAGACGCAAGGGACCATAGGTAATTGTTATTTCAGAAATTTCAATTATTCTGCCTTTACTCCAAAGATTTAGGTAGTTAAGTAAAGGCAAATAAAAAAAACACGAGTCTTAGTTACTACACACTGTGCATTAGCTGCTTACCCCCCCCCCCTTTTTTTTTTGGATGGGAAATCACCAAGTGACCTCTCCTACTCTGAGCGGAGCGGAAGCCACTTACCTGTGCGCCAGGACCACGGTTTCTTTTTTAACCAACCCGCAACCCTGACCCAGGAGGCATCGGTCTTCGTGGACCCGTCACGATGTGCTGACATCTCTTTGAGGCGCGCGTGAAACACAACGCGCCGTCGATTCGGGCCTCGTCCTTACCGGGCGGCGAGCTGCCCACCGCTCACCGCCCGCAAGCCCGCGCCTACGGTGGCCGGGAGTTCGATGTTGTTTCCCGACCAGGGCGTCTCTTGCGACGGCTAGAGGCCTAAGGGAGCTGGGATTCCCGCTCCCTCATGCGCTCTGCTTCCTCCTTCGCCAGCAGCACTGCTTCGGCCTGCCATGCACTCTCGCTCCGGACCATGGCCTGGACCAGGTTCGAACGCGAGATATCTCCGCCGATCGCCGCTACGAGGACACGACGGTGCTCTACCCAAGCCGGGCAGACCTCCACCGTATGTTCAACCGTGTCCTCAGGGCGATCCACATAATGGTTACACCCTGGCGTTTCCTCCCGCCTTATCTGGAACAGGGACCTCCCGAAACAACCGTGTCCGGTGAGGACCTGCGTCAGGAAGTTTATGTCGTAGCACGTTACCTTTTGCTAAGACTGGGTATTGATGTTACGGGGTTTTGAATAACAATAACGACTATCGAAGATTTGCGAATGATAGCAAACACCAACAGCTTAATGAGCTTTCTGAGGGATGATGAAAAGCAATAGATGTCTTTGTTGTGTCCTCTTATATCAATTTAAGTTGTGTACCATGGACTCTTCAATGAAACTCCCTAAACGCATAACTTTTTATATTTGAGACACATACAATCTGTACAGAAGTTATTGATCGACTGACTTTACAAATCTACCTATCTGTAATTGAGTAACGTGAGTCTTGTTATCTCATCATACTAAAAAGGAAATGTACTGCATGCACACCTTCAATAGCAGCTTTGATAGAAACCGCGTTTCGATACGCAGTAGGAACTCATAATCTTTACTTTTATAGGTTACCTACATCAATAAAAAAAGAAACTTATATATCTTCTAAATTCTCGACTCTAAACTTTTCAATCTCTTTTATCATAACCTACTTACCTTATTCTAGCATAATCATCATCAACCTTTTTATCATCCCACTGCTGGGTACAGGTCTCCTCTCATACAGAAAAGGATTGAGCGTAATCACCACGCTTGCTCAATGCGGGTTAGGGTTTTCTGACCTGAAAGTCCAGGTTTCCTCAAGATGTTTTCCTTAACCTTCAGTCATTTGTGTCCAAGATATACTTAGAAAGTACATATCACTTTAGAAAAGTTACACTGGTACTTGCCTGACCTGATGACTTCTTATTCTAGCATAATAATAAGTCAATAACCAACAATACTGTACAATGTACAAGCCTAACTTAGAAAATATGTCGTTTCGATTCTCGTTACAAGGAACGTTTACCTTTGTAACCAGTGTTTCTCATTGAAAGCGAATGATTGATTCAGTTTTTGCCGTTGTTATCATTTAGGCACGAATCCAGTCTAAAATCAACATTTACCATATACCTTGCCAGTCGTAATATAACCAGAGTAACCAGGTATGAATACCTACATTATAGACATTAAATGTCAATTACGGAGCATTTTATGTTCATGTATGTTTCTGGTTCTATTTTGTAACTGGCCTAGAAACTGGAAATGTCTGGCATTTACACCCTTTTTAATATAAGATGATGCCTGTCTGAAATAGCGCCCCATAGTTCCATCTGCATAAATTTCGTTCTTGTAAGAATATCGGCATAAAAAGTATCCTATGAGTTATCCATCTGGTATTAAACTTTTCGTGTGCCAATTTAACTTGAATTCACATCAATTTGTCGTGGTGGCCTAGTGGTTAAAACACCAGCCTCTCAAGTATGAGTGCGCGGGTTCGCTTCCAGGTCAGGCAAGTACCAATGTAACTTTTCTAAAGTTATATGTACTTTCTAAGTATAACTTGGACACTAATGACTGAAGGTGAAGGAAAACATCTTGAGGAAACCTGGACTTTAAGTCTGAAATTGCCAACCCGCATTGAGCAAGCGTGGTGATTACGCTCAATCCTTCTCTGTATGAGAGGAGACCTGTGCCCAGCAGTGGGACGATAAAAGGTTGATAATGATGAACATCAATTTGAAACATTTGGAATACACTTTACACTTATTGTGAAACTCTCGAGCCTGAACACGGCTGCATTAGCTCTTTGTTCTTTTTTTTTCAAGGTGAGATTCAACCTCATCTCTTGACCAATGGCTTCTGTGGAATAGATACCACAATTTTGCCAATAACACGTGTAACAAATTATAGAAATTCTTTGAAAATTTTATTTCACTATAATGGCGGATATCACCAATGACAGTTGAAAGAACGGCCGCGTGAGCCGTCTACGAGGGAGTTTTAATGCAAAGTCATGATGTGGCCACTATGCTGCGATATTTTAATGTTCTTTATGAATTATTCACTGAATGCACTTTTATTTAGTAAACGACACTGTAAATTATTTAAAAGTCCAATGAAAAATGAGCGTGACATTCATCTTAGCTTTCCCGTCAAAACTTCAGCATTAGCTCTTTACCCACTTTCAAACCTACATCAATCTGTGATTGACATTGACGTTTGTTTTTTTTTAAGTAGTTACGTTCCGTATCAACCAAAAATATTTCAAAAAATTTTCGGACTGAAAATATCAAGATCGCCCAGTGATTTGTATGCATTTTAGTCTGTGAATCGTTTGATGGAAATTTCCATCAACCTGCAATGAAGGGTTACGTATTTCCCCACTTGATGCAGCTGTCTGCACCAACTCTATGCAGCTATATGAGATAGCTCTAGTGAGAGAGTGGCGACACTATCTCTGGGTTAGTAGATGCAATTTGCAGATCCTTAGCACACATTTGCATATTCGACTTAGCGTAGCATGAGTTGCTTGGATAGTTGAACTTTAGGTGTGAATATACTTGTTATTAGAAAATAGATGTAGTCTTTGACGTTTAGAAATACTTAATGTATATCTCTTTAAGGTTCCGTGGCCAAAGTATAAAAAGCCTACTTGTCTGTCTATCACCAACTTGTATCTCATAAACCATGTTAGTAAGACTGTTGAATTTTTTACAGGTAGTGTATTTCTAAAAATTTGTGTTTGTTTTGGGGTCCATTGCTGGACTTGTGTTTCGACACCCACTACGTATACGTATGTATCTGCCTGATACACGAAACGGTTTTTATTGCATTTTTGGCATCTATGTACGTATCTTTACCACATAAATTTTTATTTTATTTTTTCAATTATTCCAACATACTTTTTTCTCAAACGTATAATTGTTTATCTACATTAGTTGACAAATAAACACAGCGTACAACAATTTAAGTACCAGTTACATACTTTGACGCGGGAGGAAAGGGCGCGCGGTGCGGGTAACTGCCGAACAGTCAGTTCTTCGGCGGGCAGACAATTGTGCGCGCGAGTGTTGCATTGTTTTTTACCATGTCGGGTAAACGTTTAAATTTTTTAACTACATTAAGGGAAGATGCAATTTAAAAGACCAAAAAATGCTGTGGAGCAAATAATAAGCGTAACATCCGACCAGATAGTCTCGCCATTAAGGCAAGGTAAGTGATATTAACTAAATATTTTATAATTATTAAAGTATATATTTTAAATGCACCCATAAATCGAGATGTCTTTCTATACTGTAAATATTTGAACACGTCGTAGAATGAAAATCTATCATCTTGACGACATTACTGCAATTTAATCATTCCCGATGCATAAGTATGTAACTACGAAGTTACATATTTTTACTTCGGAATTTAGTTTGAGCGAAAAATGTATCTAGCCACTTGCATGCTTATTCTACGGAATGATTTTAAAATAAATTCAGTTAACTAACACATACATTGTTTTACATTGGATTTTAACTTGATTATTAATATATATCTGCATACTTACATAGCTTTACTTATATGAAATGATATTGATTATCGTAGAAAATTTAGTGTTTTATTGTGGTTTGAATGTTTCAGATACTCCAGTACACTTCTCAAAATATTTCACTGATGAAGACTTGCAACAAATGACGTTTTCATAGAAGACAGTGACGAAGAAACAAGTACTGCACAAAACCATCTTAAACCAACAGAATGTTCCAGAACACATTCCCCAACAGTCACAAGTCATACAGCTCCTGTGATTTTGACGAGTAACTCTCATGACCCCACATTAGTAACAATAACGCCACAATCACCCATGATGACCAATGTTAGTGTAAGCATTCGAAATGATATTTCTATTGAGTTGCCAAATTTCTCGTCAGCCATAGCTTGAACAATTGCTCAGTTAGATTGTGATATATCGCCAGCTCCTACTCCAAAAGTTTTCATGCCAGTTAGCTCACCTATGCCAATATAAACCCCGATAACAGAAAACACTCTTTCTGACATTGAACCACGGCACAGGCTATCTACACGAAAAAAAGATAAAGCTAGATTACGAATGGTCCATCAAGACCAATGGTTGGATGTTATGCGTAAGAAAAATAAAAATTTAGAAAATGCGTACTAAAGTAGGAATGGTAAAATGAGGAACAAGAAAGAGACGGGGCGATGTTGTGGAGAGAAATGTAAGTTTAAATGTTCACAAAATGTTTACTCGGTGGTAGGCCATAACATCAGCCGCCGGCAGAAGTTACCACCCACCAGACAAAGTCTTGCCGCCAAGCGATTTGTCGTGTTCCGGCATGATGTCTGGTGAAGCCGTACGGAGGACGGGTCTGAGCAGTTGTGTTGCGATGTGTGCCGAGTACGATGCGCCTAATGTTGTTGTGTTGGGAGTTTGGTCGTGGAGGGTCTTCACATCAATCTCCCTTTGGCGCAGCATCGTTGGTCGTGTTGTTGGGTTTAACATTGCATCACCTCGCTCAACTGCCGTCTTCCTTCGTATTCGCTCGGTTTTTCTGAGTGAATAGGCTCTTAATAAACTAGCACGCTTTACCATCAACGATCGCATCACTGCTTACCATCAGGCGGGATTGCGGTCAAGCGCTAGTTTATAATTACTAAAAAAAAAAAAAAAAAACAAAAAATACTAATGTTGACAGAGATTTGCTTTTTGGGGCATTTTGGACAATAGGAGATATAGTTCGTCACTGGGGTTTTATCAATAAGTACTGTGATAAAATTCCAAAACGTAGGTTTACTACTGAAATTGCTTCTAGAAGAGAATTTACTTTGCGGTATTATTTACCAACAAAAATAGATAAAATACCAGATGAAAATGAAGTACAAAAGACTGATTCAGTGTCTCCAAAGACACAGATACCTAATGGAGATACAGGTATGTAATACCATGTTTTTGAACACTTTTGGGATCAAACAAGGCCTGGTATATTCTGCTTTGAAAAAATTTTCATTGCAAGGCACTGTTGTCCACGATAAAAGAGGCATCCACAGACTAAGAAAATTACTGAAGAGATGATTGCAAGTGTTTGTGATAATGTTAACAGTTTTGCTCCTGTGGAATCTCATTATGTTCGAAAACGTACGAATAAAGTATACTTAGATGGATCTCTTATATTTGCTCGAATGTTTCTGCTGTACCTATAAAGATTGGAATGATCCTCAAAATCAACCCAAGCTTACGAGGGGAAATTACCAATACCCGAGGCTAAACTTCAGGATTTGAAGTACTTATGCCGAAATAATATTATACCATCTGTTTATCATGACTTTTACACGAGTTTGATAGAGGGCAGCAATGAGAACCAACATGACAATGAAGATACAGAAGACGAAGAAGATGAATAGAGAAAACATCTTGTGATCCGATTTGAAAAAATATTTTTGCTTTGGATAGCCCATTAATCCAGAAAGGCTTTAGGCTATATAACATCATGCTGGGACCAATAGGAGCAGGGCTTATTAAAAAAAAGCGTGTGAAGCCGCGTGGCGCAACGTGCAATTTTATTACTCAATAAGTAAAATTATATAGAATGAAACCTTGTTATAATCATTATAAGTACACAATGATAGTTCGGTAATAAGTATCATATAAAATTTGATCTAAGTGCAAGAATGTCCAAATAACTTTTTGAAAGGACTGATTTATATTAATTGATAAGTACTAATTTTACATTTTCAATAAATATATTTAGAATTAACATTACGATATTTTAAGAATTTATTTTGAGACAAACCCCTTTTTACGAAATGAACAAAAACTGCCTTTAAGGCAGTTTTTTTATAAAGTTAAAGAATATTTTTATTTTTTCATTTTTATTTTTTTAGTTTAGTTTTATATAAGTGATTTCCAGTTCAATAAGAACTTATACCTAATTAAACAAAAGAGAATAGTCTGATTACCAGCAAGTAGGTAGATGCTATTTTTAATTAATGTTACATAAGATCTTCGGTGTCATAAACATACATAATGTTACTTTTTGACACTTGAAACGGTAGAAATTTGTATTTTTGTGTTTTGAAAATAAACATTAGATAATACAAATATATCCACTGCTTTTATTTCAAAATACCAACACACGTGATTATTTTTACATGTTTGGAATTCAGTTACACTTATATACACAACAAAATAATTACGGTGATAAATTATGTAAGTAACAGATACACAGGATATTACAATTGACTTTACCGATTATAAGTACGTATCTGACAGTTAAAGCAATAGGGTGCCTGAATATTCCAATGAAGAAATGTGTATGTGCCAGTTAGCATATTTTGATTGTTTTTTATAACGCAGTAAAAGTATGCATATGTGATAAAACAAAAACTTGAAGATTTAGACACAAAATATATTCTTAATTATAAATTTCACTTAAGTTTAAACCCGCTCACCAAATATTATATTTCAATTCCATAAAGGGGCTTAGCTATGGCGATTCAAAAAAATTGAAATCTTCAATTCGCTCTCCTATAAAATTTGCATTTTTCAGTTACTTAGTTGTACGTAGGAGGTGTCGGTTTCAACATATATACGCTAAAACACTCCCTCCTTTTCTCTGTTCCCCCTTCTCTCAAGATTATGGCTATAATTTGTAAGTTTGTAGTACGGTTTCAGTTGGTTATTTTTTAAGAAAAGTCGCACAAACTCTGCTTTCGCTCCTTATTTTATAAACTACAAGTTGGTATCTTCTGCCTAAATAGAAGTTTTAATAAATTGTAACTTTCTGAAAAAAGCCTCTGAATCGTCATAGAAAATAACTTGAAATAATATTTGAAACCGCAACTTCCTTACAAAGAGATTAGAATGAAAAAATAAAAGTTTTCTCCGTTTCACGACAGTTTTATCTGGGGGAATTCTAAAGTGTCAAGATTGTGTTATCTGCTTACACAGCCGACATACGAAGAGGCAACCGCTGTTTTTAAGCTATTGCATAGCTTCTATCGCGGGCCTTGAGCGCGGGGACCGAATCCAGAAATTCCGTAACGAAAAAACCTCACGCTCCCCATCGTCTAACGTCGTTTCAGTTCGGCAGTCTTCGGCACGGTATGTTTGTGTGCGTGCGACTACATCTTTTGAAAACAATTTATAGATTTTCAAAAAGAGCATGCATATTGCAGGGCGCGAACTCAGTTCTACACACTTGCCATGTTACTGATACTCGCAATGTGCTAAACTTGCGATTAATTTTCTCTCTGAAATAGGTCTTCTATAGAGATATGTCACAGACGTCATCGACGTTGTCATGGCTACCTTAAAAACTTTTCATATAATTAATTATTAAGTACTTTTATTCAAATTAATTTAGTAGTGTTTTTATAAAATAGCTTTTTTTTAACGGAAAAGCTAAGATGAATGTCACGCTAATTTTTCATTGGACTTTTAAATTATTTATAGTGTTGTTTACTAAATAAAAGCGCGTGATTTTATAGAGTAAAAAGTGCTCACGCGGCCGTTTTTTCAATTGTTGCAAGACTGTCTTTAAATAGTGTTCAGACGATTGCTCAAAGTGTATTAGATTTCATTAGTAATAGAAATGGCATTTCAATAATGACTTTCAACTGCCAAAGTCTAAATAGTCATAAATACGATTTACAAGATTCAGTTACGAGACAAACAAATGTGTTACTTCTTACCGAAACTTGCATGACGCATGATAATCCAATTGAAATACCTAATTTTAATTGTATTGTTCAGTTCAAACGAGATACTGTTTCAAAAGGTGGGGTAGCTATTTACCAAAATAAAAATGATATTACTAATATTATGACTCCGAATATTGAAATAAATATTGCACACGTTAGCGATGTTAATGTTAGGCGCTCAGTTGTTGGAGATATTTGTGCGTGCTTATGCAAACTTAGAAATGGCCTACAAATAGTTATGGTAGCAATTTACATTTCTCCGAATCCAAAATTGGACGAGGTAGAGTATTTTATTCATCGCACTTTACTGGAGTACACTGAAGAAGGCTCGAAAATACTTGGTACAAATGGTAATAAATTTCCACTTATCTTGGCTGGCGATTTCAACATTAACTTCGCTGATAAAAAATCAGAGCGGTTGACAACTTTTCTATCAAAAACATTGAATTTGAAAATGAATAATGATCCACAAGAGTCCACAACAAAATATGGGACCACCGTTGACGCGGTATTTTGTAGGTATTTAGAGGATATTAAGTCGCAAACTTATGTTTCTTATTTCAGTTATCATAAACCTATAGTTTCAATGATAAATATTCCTGAATAACCAACAGCTACTGTAAGGTAATAAAACCCACATGTATTGTAAAATAATAAAAATATTTTAAATAATATTAACTTTTTATTTATTTAATAAAAGAAAAATTTGTTTTCTTATCGGTCACCACGCTCAAAAAGTGTAACTTGAATTAATATCAAAGAAAAAGAAATACTGCATAAATAAAATAAATAAATAATTATAATTGCATAAATTGATACAAAATGCTATGCAATAGCTTTACCGCGGCAGTCCCCGAGTGCCACACGTCTTTTTTTATGTTAATTATCACGGTGAACAGTAAACAAGTTTTTTTTTTTTGGTTTTTCAGGAAGATATGTTGATATTTATGATCTTTTTATTGCCAGCCTTCTCTAAGGAAAAGTTAGCGCAAATTTTGCATTTACGGTTTTTGGTATTTTAGAGGAAGCACATTGGAGAGTGTGCACGTGAATCACATGACTTGATTCTGCCATCACTGTCTCATCATCGGTCAGTATCGTTCGGAGTGTAACTAATCTTATGTTATTGACACCACTGCAATCCGGATGAGGTTCGTCGTTTATACCGTGTACATCAAGGGACTGGGATCATTTCCCTGCAGCGACTATCCCATCCGATTATAATTTAAATGTCTTCAAGGCTAGAGTGAATAGACTTATATATAAAACACTACTTGTACTAGCGCATTAGTGCTTTCCCATCAACGATTGCATTGTTGGCATACCATTGACATTATAAAAATATTGCATAGAGATTTTAATTTATTGAACAAGGATATGAATAAGTAAGTGCTCTAGAAGAATATATAGGGACTCTATTGGAGATGTATTCTGACTGACAAACTCGCTTTTCCCATGGAAGTAGGCAGAGTCAACAGTCTGTACCAGGTGGTGTACTGTATTTTCTGCTTACTGCCTACTATCCTTTATTGAAATACATGAACTCTAATTGAACAACACATCATCAATTCTAACCTGAATCATATAGAAAATTGAGTATAACCGTTGCTTTAGATGTTCGAAAAAGAACCGTATATGCAACGTTATTTTTTGTTCATGCGAAGCCCAAAACACGTGTCGTGTGTGTGTTATGCCACTAGGCCACCACGACTAATCCTAATAATTATAAAAATTATAATTATTCCAATTAAGGCTTATTTTACCAAAGTCGGCTATCTGACAGCAGCGGTGAGGAGTCAAGTTTATTCTACGGATACGAGCATCCGTGGAAAAAATAATTACTTCAGACCGTTCGTCGTATGGAAAACATGTCCGTAACTGTCTGTCTGTATGTATATTTTCTTTGCTCCCGTTTCATTTTTATTGTAATAATTATTTAGATTGTTACTTTACGTATTTATTGTATTATGTAAATGGTACACCTCGTAGACTACCTCCAGTATTAAATTCTCCTTCTCTTTTTGAATCTATCCAAAGGCTGACTTTAAAATATCACTTTTAGCAGTAAGACTGCCCACTGGAAAATTTCTATATTTATCTCTGTTTGTGTATGGTGTACATAATAAACGCATTACTTATTACTACTAGTATACTCTTCTGTCAATAATTCAACATTAATTCTCAGTTATTATATGTACTATAAATGACAAGACAAGTACGTCAAGGAGCCGATAGACATAATCAAATAACATTTGTCTCGTTATCTTTCATGATTAATTATTTCTATATTAAAATATTACGTATATTACATTGTAATCCTTTTGCTTGGCCGCCTAATCCCTTCTAAGCTCAAATCTCTTATGTTTGCCTAGTTCTATAATCGCTGTTAGGTAAACTTGCGGAGTTTGTGTGGTAGCACCAAATTGGTTGCAGTCTCCCTAGCACATAGAAAAGTCTGGTGGAAGGCGTCCTTAGAAACACAATCACCAAAAATATTAAATCAACTTCGCAGCGCTCATCCGAAAAACGTTCAGAAATAGCCGAAAATATAAGAAAGTAAGTAACCACTTGGCAATGTTATTCTTCCATCGGCAGCCTCTTCAAACAATATTTCCAATAGGGCCGGAGATAATCCACTTATCAATAAAGATTCCATTCAATTACCCACGTACATCAATAAGGGCCGGTGTAATTTGTAAGCGTTTGCAAATGTTTACAATTGTTTAATCGGGTGCTGCGCATGATTAGACAAGACACCTGAGCGGTTTTAGGTGGTGGGAAGACGACTTCTAGGTATTGTTTTGTGGTGGGGTTGTAGCTTGATTTAGTTGCTATTGTTCTTGTAGACCTAGCTTTCTTCAACTATAATAATAACTTTGTTTGGAAGATTGATGCAAAAAATCAACTAAGTTTGAGTCCAACTCACATGCATGAAGGGTTCCGTAGAGGAAGCCTCTATAACTTCGAAACTAACAAAGTTATCAAAGCTTTTAAAGTTTTATTTCACAGTTGACATGAGCTACCATCACGATTTTTTTTTTGTTTAGATTTTTCAAGCCACCTTTTAGATTTTGAGGAGGCAGGACGCGCTATTAAAAAAAAAGGTCTTTAAAGTTAAATATCTCGAAAACAGAGATCAAAATCTAAAATTTGTCTTGGTAACCTCTCTGTTTCTCGACTACGCCTTAGGGTGGGGTATCATTATATAGTTCAACACTGTAAGTTTGCTAAGGCGATTTTTTGTGGTTAACCAATGTGTGTTACCGGTGATGACATATTGATCAGAAACGTGGTACATACTTCACTATGGGCCTCATAAGAAAGCTCAAGGTCACATAGAGAGCTATAGAGAGGGCTATGCTAGGTGTTTCTCTTCGTGATCGAACCAGGAAGGAGGAGATTCGTAAGAAGAACGAAAGTCACCGACATAGCCAAGCGGATTAGCTGCCATCATGCGGGATTGCGTTCAAGCACTAGTTTGTAATTTATAAAAAAAGAACTCGTAAAGCAAGGGATTAACAATATTCTTCAAAAGATTGTTGAGTTCGAGAAAAATAGTGTATTATGCCATCAGGCTACAGATCAACTTTTAGATTGACAGGAAAATAAGGCAGCAGAACGTGAAAACCAAATCACAGTTTAGATTTTCACATCTAAAAACATATTATATCTTAGTACAGTTTTAAATCATCCAATATTTCCTCGTTTCAAGAAAAAAACCTCTGATTTTTTTGTCCATTTTAAGCAATTCTCAGCTATTCTTTATCGATACACCGGGGACTGCTTTAACAAAGTCATCTCGATAGACCCGTAAATAAAACTTTACTTTCTTCTTAGGCGTTAACTAAAGCAAAGTGATCAGCTGTTGTGGCTGGCGTTACAAGATTTCATTAGAGAGGTGTAAGCAAAGTTATCTCAATTTGTAGCACAAGAGCATTATTGTATTTTATTGTGTACTGTTTATGTGTCGTTGTGTTTAAATGTGGAGAAGAAACTTTCGACTTTATAAAGTCAGTTGAAAGACGTGGTATCGCATTACTCAGCAAACCAGCCCTATCATAGTCGAGACAAGGCTAGGAAGATAATTAGAGACTATTGTTTATATGCCCAAATATCAGACTTCTAAAACCAAGTTACTGGTTAATACGTATCATATTATCCTGCGGCCACTGCGCAAGGAGGCGCGGGTTCGATCCCCGCGCAGTGAAAATATTTATATTAATGAATATGAATATTTGCACTGGTCTGTCAGCACGTTAAGCCGTTGATTTCGGTTGTCATACGAACATCTAATGGCAATCGTTACGGGTTGTTGTTGCCCTTAAAAGTCCAGCAATTGGTACAACTGTAATGCTTCGATATCGCCTTCAGGAATGTGGAGGTCAGATGGCAATCGCTTCACGGAAAATATCGAAGTTTAGCCAAAATGAGCAGTCAGATTGGTAAAAGCGATTCCGAGACTCCAAAGCTGAAAAAGCTTCGGATTCTACTAGGATTAACGCTGAGATGATGATGTATCATATTACCTAGTAGGCGCTAGGTGCGTTGCGCAGGCGTTACTAGGCCTGGCTCGTGGTGAGACTAATTGTCACACTTTCGGGCTTCTTCACCTGTCATCATCATCATCGTCATTTCAGCCGAAAGTCGTCCACTGCTGGACATAGGCAGGACCGGTTCTGCGCCTCCCGCATCCAGCGGTTTCCCGCGACCTTCACCAGGTCGTCGGTCCACCTTGTCGGGTGCCTACCCACGCTGCGTCTTCCGGTGCGTGGTCGCCACTCGAGAACCCGTCGGCCCCATTGGGCATCGGTCGTACGGGCAATGTGCCCGGTCCACTGCCACTTTAGTATTGCGATTATTTGGACAAGCGTAGCTTAATCGTATCGTTTGTCCTGTGCGGCTGTTATCAACACCTGTTTTGTCTTTTCGGAAATCATCATCATCATCACCTCAGCGTTAATCCCAGTCGTATCCGAAGCTTATGCAGCTTTGGAGTTTCGGGTCCGCTTTTCCAGTCTAACTGCTGATCTGACTGCCGTCTGACCTGCACAACCCGAAGGCGATATCGAAGCATTGCAGTTAGACCAATTGTTGGACCTTTGAGGGCTCCAACGACCAGTAACGACTGCCATTATATATTCGTATGGAAATCAGGACCAACGGCTTACGTGCTTTCCGAGGCACGACCAGACCAGTGCAAATATTCATACATACAAATATTTAGACTGCGTGGGGATCGAACCCGAGCCTCCTTGCGCCGTGGCCGCGTTCGCTACCGCTACGCCACGGATACTGTCCGGAGGTTGTCTTTTCGGAAATATTATACTGTATTCAGTATTGTACGTACACTATCCTATACAGTCATAGTAATTGTTTATTCTGCGTGGGTATCGAACACCAGGCATAGTGCAATCACAGAGCTAATCAGTTTTGCGCTCTGGGAGAGATTTTCACGCAAAAAATCACACGTGAATTGTTCTCGACTGTACGCAATCAACCTATGATTCAGAAACCCTGTGATAACACTTTTGGCGTCCAATTTGTAGACACCGTATACTTTGACACGCTTTAATTAATATTGATGAGGATGAAATTGTTTACGTGCCCTCATTGCATTAATGTCGAATCATTGATGTAATAATAAGGTTACTTTATATATATATGTATCTATTTACTTTAATATATAAAGCCGAAGAGTTGGTTTGTTTGTTTGAACGCGCTAATCTCAGGAACTACTGGTCCGATTTGAAAAATTCTTTTTGCGTTGTATAGCCCATTGATCCAGAAAGGCTTTAGGTCATATAACATCACGCTGCAAGTAATAAGAGCGGATCATATACAAAACAGATAGACAAACCTACGCGGGTGAAACCGCGGAGCGACTAGCTGCGCCCCGTTAACTTTATTAAATTTACTTTATTTGAAGATTGTTTTGTTAACGAAATCGCTCGGAATGTTATGTAAAAATATATCTATACTAATATATAAAGCTGAAGAGTTTGTTTGTTTGAACGCGCTAATCTCAGGTACTGCTAGCCGGATTTGAAAAAATATTTTTGCTTTGGATAGCCCATTAATTCAGGAAGGCTGCGATCACGCTGCGACCAATAGGAGCGGAGAATAACTAATAATAATAATAATAATAAAACTTTATTGTTCAGAAAATCATTACAATATTTAAATAACACTAGCCTCCACACTAGGATTCCCTGTGTCGTGGAGACTAGTCTCCTTCGTCTAACAACATTATTAGATAGGTTCATACATAGCATCGGTCGGTATTAATTTGATGTGTCAAAAACAGGTAGTTCTTCCAGACAAATCTCACAAAATAAAAAAAAAAAGAATATATATATACAACCTATCAACTTATTTAGTGTGTTTATTTAGTATTTTGTAATTTTGTAATTTTGTGGTGTACTGTGTATTGTGATTGTGTGGATGTGTGATGTATGAGTGAGTTAAGGTGGGCTTAGATCAATCGAACGAAGTCCTCATATTACTCCCGCTGCCATCCATATTATACTCGTACCTGTGTCCACTAGAAAGGCACTCTCCCACACCGTTCGAATTGTGGAAATCTGTCAAAGTGGGGACAGAGAGCACTAGCTCGACCGGTCCAAATCAACCTTTGTGTGTTTGTGTGATGAATGTGTGTGTGTGTGTGTGTGTTTTGCGTTCAAGTATTAAGGAACTTCTCCGTGCTTTCATAGTCCATTCTTGCCAGAAATTTTGAGATATAATTTTTGCAGTTATTTCTGGTCATAGGTAGTATGTCCATTTTATTATTCAGCTTATTATAAATAAACGGCCCCATATAAAGAAAGCATCTGCGGCCAAAAAATAAATTACATCTAGGTTTATCCCATTTAGGTTTATTTGCATTTCTAAGCGAGCGCACTTCGGAGTATATTACTAGCCTCTGGGCATTTTTGTGGTACCTCAAAGTCACTGCCATAATGTACAGTTGGCGCACACGCAGAGCACCAGTTTCTTGGTACAATGTGTCAGTCGGGAAGCGCATTGGTTTCTTGAAGGTTACTTTGAGAAGGGCGCGTTGTGTCCGTTCAATTTTAATTAAATGTGACTTATGTGCTACACCCCATGTTACAATGCAATAGTTGAGAACGGATTGGCAAAGTGTATGGTATAGCATTTTTAAGATAGTTAGGCCAGTAATACGTCTCATTTTTTTAAAAATGTGTATGAGTTTTCTAACCCTGCCACTTACATGCTCTAATTGCTACTAACTCCACGCCAACGAAGTCGCTGGCGGCCGCTAGTTAATAATAAAACTGAAGAGTTTGATTGTTGGAACGCACTAATCTCTAGAACTATATATATATATTTCCTAAATATTGAGGAACTACATATTGGCCATTCATCATCAAGATATTCTGCAATCCCGGCTTATTTGGCAAAAATGTATCCAATTATCAGATTATGGAAAAAGAACTTTGGACTCTTACATACCAAAGATTAGTTTACGTTGCAACTTTAAATATTTATATATCTTTTTTGATTGAATCCGTCAGGTGCTTTATACTGTTTTTTTATATAGTTATAAACTAGCGCTTGACGCCTGTTGAGTTTGTAATTACTATTCCAATGAGGTTGGCAGTTTGGAAATTACATGAATACTGTTGTCTGTGCAGTAAAGGATTGGCTGCAAGATACACGCAGCTGCCAATTTTATCTTTTTTTTTTCTAATTATAAACTAGTACTTGACCGCAATCCCGCCTGATGGTAAGCAGTGATGCGATCGTTGATGGTGAAGCGCGCTACTTTATTAAGAGCCTATTCACTCAGAAAAACTGAGCGAATAGGAAGGAAAACGGTAGTTGAGCGAGGTGATGCAATGTTAAACCCAACAACACGACCAACGATGCTGCGCCAAAGGGCGAATGATCTGAAGACCCTCCACGACCAAACTCCCAACACAACAACATTAGGCGCATCGTACCCGGCACACATCGCAACACAACTGCTCAGACCCGTCCTCCGTACGGCTTCACCAGACATCATGCCGGAATACGACAAATCGCTTGGCGGCAAGGCTCTGTCTGGTGGGTGGCAACTTCTGCCGGCGGCCAATGTTATGGCCTACCACCGAGAAACTTGTGTAAATATTTCATCACCACTGCTCTAAAAACTGTGAAGGAGAACATCGTGAGGAAACCGGCATGTTCTAGAAGAAAAAAGAGGCCCAGAAGGCCCAGAAGGCCCAGAAGGTCCAGTGTGGGTTGGTAGATGTCACAACATATACCAACCCAAACTGGGCCGCCGTGGTAGATTACAGCCCACTCCTTCTTATCGAGAGGAGGCCTGTGTCCCAACACTGGGAACAATATAGGCTAATTATGTATATCTTTTTGAGAGCACTAATATCATCACTCTAAAATCATTTTAATTACCTTTGAAATAAGATTGATATTTGTTTGAGTTGAAATACGTTAATTCTAAAAATTTCAAATATATATCGTTGATATGTACTGACGACAGCACATCAAGCTACTGCAATCTGTCAAATTTATTTATTAGATTTTCAACTTTATCTCTAAAGTATTAAGGTTCAAGATTGTTTACATATATATATGTGACAAACAGACGGATGGCGGAGCCATAATAACAGGGTCCGTTGACACCCTTTTGATACAGAATCCTGAAAAGTGCAAAGTCAATGAGGGTTAGCTTTACAAGAAGAAGATTAAAGTATTACCAAAAGTTCCAAAAAGTCTCAAACATCCATATCATAGTATTTAGTATATTTTTTTTACGACATTACGCGTCATGTAGGTATTCTATTTTTTAATAAAGAATTTAATTTAAATTAAAAAAAAGCGTCGGTATTTTTGTATTCTTTTTACATGACCTTCCGTTTTAAATGATTTGTTAAATTTTAATTAACCTCGAATTTTGAAAGTGTCAAGATCAGGTCCTTTATCGAAAAAAAAAAATAATTATAATTACACTTCACCGATTCTAGGATAATTAAAAAAAAATACCAGAATCGAATAGAGTTATTCCTATGTTTTTGAAATCTAAACAAGCCATGTTTTGTTTAGGAGTTAAGTATTATAAAAAACAAAATTTTACTTTATTGCAACATGATGGGGGATTCTATACATCCATGAGAGATATCGATGACCAACCTACGGAAGGCTCCACCAAAGAACAATGAGCTCGATCGTACCAGCCGAAGCTGGTTATACCCTATTATTAACAATATTGCAATCTGAATAGGTTTACGTGTATAGGTTATCATCACAAAATGGAGTGCGAATGTGTGGCTTATCTAGTGAGTTATAGTCGCATTATTTTAGCGATATTTCGCGTGGGTGAGAGCATTTTAATGGGTATCCTGGTTTGTTGCTTATCTCTGTATTTATGTGGAAGGATATTAGCTATTCGGATTTGCGGGATTTAAATTAAGTTAAAATATGAATGCAGGAGGTACCAATTCTTGTTAGACAGAAAATACAATTATGTAATACAAATTGAACGACGCACAATACACCTACAAATAAACATACTTCGAGTGGCATCAAAAGGTGAAAAGGTGAAGGAAAACATCTTGAGGAAATTTGACTTTAAGTCTGAAATCGCCAACCCGCATTGAGCAAGCTTGGTGATTAAGCTCAATCCTTCTCTGTATGAGAGGAGATCAAGTATTAAGAAAACTCGATATAAAAAAAATGCAGTAAACTATGCCTCGCGGCTGCACCAAAAAGGTCCAGTTCAGCAAAAATGACAGGCAACTACTGCATAACGGTGAAAAATGTCGACTTACTCCTTAATCCCTTATATTAGTGAGTATTTTATTTTTCTTTTTACAATTCTGTACCCAAAGGGTCCCAATGGAACTTTATCATTAAGCCTCCGCCCGTCTGTCTGTCAGCGGGTCATATCTTCTGAACCGTATCAAGTATACAGTGGTTTATATAGGATGTATGGATGCGTGGTGGCCGCCATATTAAACCAAAATGGCAAAATGGCAAAGCCAGCCGATAGCTAGTTATTCTAGGAGATAAATAATTCTACAATGCCGTTTTTCTGAAATTGTGTATCACAATTGCTATCATCATCATCTCAGCGTTAATCCCAGTGCAACGGAAAGTTTTTTAGCTTTGGAGTCTGGCGTCCGCTTTACCAATCTAACTGCTGATTTTTGGCTAAACTTCAATATTCTCCGTGTAGCGACTGTCGTCTGACCTCCACAATTGTTGGAATTTTTGAGTGCTTCAACAACCTGTAACGGCTATTGCTTCCTACTATAATAGCAAATAATAGAATGAGAAATTAATATAATTGAGTAGTGCTAAATATTGTAAGGCCGTATGTAAACCATCACGAGCGATTCAGAATCCCACTTTCGCGAGTTTTCTAAACACCCCTCACCATATTTACAGCAGCATTGACTCTTTCCAATAATCCAAGTCGTCACCTCCGACATCTTCCAACCTCCATTAAAACCTTAATGCCTAGTATAAAAAGAAGTACCTCACCAAGCTACTTGTACGCTATGTTGTTTCATTACTTACCTCTCGAATCATATTACGGGTTCTACCATAAATTTCGCCAAGACTCGTAGCGTCGTGTAAGAGGGTGTAAATTTTAAATAGAAGCTTGTTTTTTGATTTTATTTGGAGACAAGACCTTGACGTTGTTACTAGTTGCTTGTATGTAGGTCACGGAAATTGCTTTGATGTTAAAAATTCACGGTGTTACATAGCCTAAAAGATGAAATTACTGAGATGTTAACAGACGGCAATTTAGTTTATGTGCAAAGTATACTTCTCGTTAAAAATTACGGAAAAAGTTATCAAAATAAGTCTGTATTTATTACAAAAGTACACGTCTCGTTTAAACACTCACAAAAATATAATCACGCTGTTTTTATAGTTTAAGTTTAAGGGCTCCAGAAGCCCGAAAGTTTGACAACCAGACGGTAGATAGGTAGTCGATTTATCTAAAAAACTGGTCTTCAGCTATCGGTTAGATAGGAAGCTGACCCCAACACAGATAGAAACTGGCTAGGTAGATGACACATTAATATATCTCTTATTATTACATATCCTTAGCTGACGAGGAAACCACTCATCCAGTGAGAGTTTTAGCAAAGCATTTAGTGCAAAAATCTTTAGGTGCCCTAGTTTTTTAACTATACTTGTAGTATTTTTTACAGAAATTGCCACCATCTCAAGGTAAAATGGAGAGGATTCTTAGTCGTGAACTGCACCTGTATATTATCTTGTACAGCACACCGAGCTATAGAAATAGAGCGTCTTGCAAGTGTAAGAGATGACGCTATTCACATTATAAAGCGGATATTAAAAAAAAAAAAACAACTCAAATCAAAATACTTCATCTCACATAAACCTAAATGGGCATTAATGAAACATCAGAAGTTAGGTGTACGTTGGAGCCGTGGTTTGGTCGTATCCTATTTAGAAAAGCCGGCAAAAACTCCAAGGTTACCCTTTAAAAATAAATGGCTTTTACAATATTTTCAAATCACAATGAGTATGGAAGGACAGTGTCTGGTAAAAAGTATTAGGTACTTGTTAAAATAAACCCAAAATTAAAAGTTATTTATTCGAATTAGTCTGAGAATCAAAGTCACATAAGATACTCCAAAACTTGCACCGTTCACCACTTTCTGGTGAGTTAGTTGGAACAAAGAAGGAGCGCGACCACCTTCCTGCAGCTATCTGTTACACTAGAAGAACATCATACTATACAATACGGCACTATTGGTGCAGCGAGTGAGCTATTGACTGCTACCTACGCTACATGTCGCGGGTTCCATTTTCGCATAGAGCAGATATTTTTAAGGCCTACAGGTAGTTCCGGATTTAGCTGTTTATGTAGATATGTGAGTTTAAACGCACCCATGATACAGGAGTAGTTCCTAGTGTAGAGCAACGCTTTTAATTCTTAAGATAATAATAGTATGGTAATCTATCAAAGACAAAGTTTTGCCGCCAAGCGATTCTTCATGTCCCGGCATGATGTCTGGTGAAGTCGTACGGAGGACGGGTCTGAGCAGTTGTGTTGCGGTGTATGCCGGGTACGTTGCTCCAAATGTTGTTGTGTCAGAAGTTTGGTCGTAGAGAGTCTCCAGATCAATCTCCATCTGGCGCAGCATCGTTGGTCGTGTTGTTGAGTTTAACACCTCGCTCAACCGCCGTCTTCCTTCCTCTTCACTCAGTTTTTTTTTATGATTAGGCTCTTAATAAACTAGCGCACTTTACTATCAATGATTGCATCACTGCTTACCACCAAGCGGGATTGCAGTCAAGCAATAGAAGAAATCTATAAAACTTGATATACCAAGATAAGTCTGTCTCAGCCACTTTTTTAAACACGTCGGTCCATAAAAAAGGGGGGGGGGGTTGCTTTCCGCACCACGCTTGCTTAAGTCTACCCCACTGGTAATCAGTTCTTCGACAAACACGGCCAGTCTTCTGCCTCTAAAACACCATCTTAAAAAGACATCATTATATTAATCAGAACGCTTACAGGTATAATAATGTTAAATCTAATTCAATATGCGGCGACAGCACAAATTAGAATCTCCGCCTCCGTTACAGTGCAGTGTGTAGTGAAAATAATTATTTTGTGCAGTCACACACCGCCCGGAAGGCGGACTGGGGAATTTAATCTAAGCCGTATTAAGCTACATGTTTTTGTAGTGAGAATTGTCTTGTTACAGTTGTGTGACTTTTTGTGTTGCTTATGATGCGATTATTGTGCTTTTGATGTTCAGTGTGGTAGCCTAGTGCTTAAAACTAGCCTCTCAAGTATGAATGTGCGGGTTCTTCATTTAGAGGAAATCTGGACTTTAAGTCTGAAATCGCCAACCCGCATTGAGCAAGCGTGGTGATTACACTCAATCCTTCTCTGTATGAGAGGAGACCTGTGCCCAGCAGTGGGACGATAAAACGTTGATGATAATGATGTGCTTGTCTGGGTTAGGTAGATTAGAAGATGAGTTATTTGTTGGACAACATCGTTCGGGCTAAAATATCATTTACAGGAGTTTATGGATTGACTTTAACTCCTACAAAATAAAATTCAGTTTACTGCAACTTAACATTTTTACAACTTTTTTGAATAGAGCATTTTGAAAACAACTTGCTTACAACAATTCAACGATTCAAATACTAGTATAGAGATATTTTTGTTTTTATTTTTAAAGCTATAAATTAGCGCTTGACCGTGATCCTTTCTGATGGTAAGCAGTGATACAATTGTGAATGGTAAAGCCCACTAGTTTATTATTAGTCTATTTCCTTGAGGACTCTAGTAAAGTATATGGAGGTCAGAAAACTTTATTTTTTTCGACCGTCCCTAGGCGACCGTATGAAAACCTCTAGCCTTAAAGACACTTAGATTGTAATCTGGTGGGAAGAACGCTTCAGGCAAATTGTGCCAGTCCTTCGTTTAACCTCAAATAACGTCAATTTAAAAAATTAACGTTTGAGTATAGAAAGTACACAACAGAAGCAGGACAGTGGTGGTCCAGAGGTATTGTATCAAGTAGGGCGTGACTTTGATTCCTCCTATTTATATTATAAACTACAGCTTGATCGCAATCCCGCCTGATGGTAAGCAGTGTTGATGATAAAGCGCGTTAGTTTATTAAGAGCCTATTCATCAAAAACACTGAGGGAATAGGAAGGAAGACGGCAGTTGAGCGAGGTGATGCAATGTTAATCCCAACAACATAACCAAAGATGCTGCGCCAGAGGGAGATTGATCTGGAGACCCACCACGACCAAACTCCCGACACAAAAACATTTGGCGCATCGTATCCGGCACACATCGCAACACAACTGTTCAGACCCGTCCTTCCTACGGCTTCACCAGACATCATGCCGGAACACGACGAATCGCCGATCGATCAATCCAGACAAAGTCTTGACTTTGTCTGGTGGGTGGTAACTTCTGCCGGCAGCCGATGTTATGGCCTACCACTGAACAACATTTATTTTTACCACTGCTCTTAAAAGAAAACATCAGTGTGTCCTAGAATAAAAAATTCGAAGACGTGTGACATCCATCAAGCCGCACTCCCTCCTGGATGTATTATGGCCCACTCTCTTTGACAGTAAGGAATCCTATGTCCAGAAGTGGAAAAATATTATTTTTGTTCTTTTTTTATACATTATAAACTAGTGCTTGACCGCGATCCCGCCTGATGGTAACCGCGCTAGTTTATTAAGAGCCTATCCACTCCAGCTTTGAAGACACTTAAATTATAGTGAATAGGCTCTTAATAAACTAGCGCGTTTTACCATCAACGATCGCATCACTGCTTACCATCAGGCGGGATTGCGGTCAAGCACTGGTTTATAATTTATAAAAAATAAAAATAGTCAGATGAAAAGACCACCGCAGGCAAATTGTTCCAGTCCCTCAATGTACGCTATATAAAAGACGTGGCGAAACGCTTACATTACAACGTGCACCATTACAAAAACATTATAGGCTGTATTTGTTGTTCATATGATGTATCTGACACATATTTCTCTCGACATCATAGTTGGCCCCTTAGTAGCTGGATTGTCACGTCATCAATCGTTATAGCTAAATAAATTCCCAAAAAGCCTGTGTCAAAGTCCTGCGTAAAAAGGATTTGGAACGAATAAAAAAAGCGATGCTTTTATATTACCTACTATTGTGGTAGCGGGCTTCATTGACTGGCCACACGTGGTTGGAAACATTTCGACATTAACTGGCCTAGCGTAAAACGGAGTTACAATAGAAAAAAATGTTACCCATAAAAAAATGTTCACCGGGTACAATATAGTGAGTTTCGATAGAAAAAAAACCTAAAAACGTCAGTAAAATATTCAATTGTAAGCTTACACGTTAAGCAGTGTGATGCAGTTGGTGGCATTTGTTTTAATCTAAATCAGATTGGAAGATAAAATCTAGCCTATATCCATCAGCTGTCCTAGACCGAGTTGATAGACATCTCATGGATAGTAATCAAAAGGAAATCTGTCCAGCCAGTAGTATGCCTCGCTACACAAAGTGGCGCGGGTTCGATCCCCGCGCTGTGCAAATATTTGTATGCATGAATATGTCGTGCCTCGGAAAGCACGTTAAGCCGTTGGTACCGGATGCCATATGAACATCCAATGGCAGTCGTTACGGGTTGTTGAAGTCCCCAAAAGTCAAACAATTGGTCTAACTGCAATGTTTCGATATCGCCTTCGGGTTGTGGAGGTCAGACGTCAGTCGCTTCACGGAAAATATCGAAGTTTAGCCAAAAATCAGCAGTTAGACTGGTAATGCGGACCCCAGACTCCAAAGCTGAAAAAGCTTCGGATGCGACTGGGATTAAAGCTGAGATGACGACGATGATGATAAGTAGTATGCTTCGAGGGTATAAGAACTTCCTTAAACTTATAAGTTTCTTATTTTTTTTGCTTACTTCGTGTCCCACTCCACTTCTTCTTCCAAACCTCCCTGTCTTGTGCTATCTCTGCCAGGCTGGCCATGCCGGCTCCCCTCAGCCCGATACTTAAAAAAAATAAAAGCAATATAAATTTTATTTGTAACGCTAGCGATTATTATCCTATAGTCAATCTGTAAACAGCACAATTTTGTCTACATATGTATTATACCCGTAATTCTTTCTTGTCTTTCTCTTCTATTTTTTTTTAAACCGTTGCCTCATATTAAGAATTTTTCCTTTACCTTGGGTGCGTTCACCGAAACTTAATATCACACACACACAAACAGCCGGGACCGGAATATTTTCTTTTTACACAGATCTTTGCTGCGTCAACAAAATTATTTGAAAGTTGAAAAGTTAGGTAAGAAAAATGTTTGTTTTGTTAGTAGTATGGTGAGTCATGGTGGCCTAGTGGTTAAAACACCAGCCTCTCAAGCATGAGTGCGCGGGTTCGATTCCAGGCCAGGCAAGTACCAATGTAACTTTTCTAAAGTTATATGTACTTTCTAAGTATATCGTGGACACCAATGACTGAAGGTGAAGGAAAACATCTAGAGAAAACCTGGACTTGTAAGTCTGAAATCGCCAACCCGTATTGAGCAAGCGTGGTGATTACGCTCAATCCTTCTCTGTATGAGAGGAAACCTGTGCCCAGCAGTGGGACGATAAAAAGGTTGATGATGAAACTGTAGTTATGGTAGCAGTGGCATTATGGTGTCGGCCGTGAATGTTGTAGGTCTTAACTTCGAACTCCGTCAAGCGCATTACTTTGTGTAACTTGTTTCATTATCAGTGCTCTCAAGACGGTGAAGGAAATCATCGTGAGGAAACCGGCATGTCCCAGAGGCAAAAACTTTGAAGACATGTGACATCTAACAACCTGCACTGGGCCCGCGTGGTATATTACTGTCAACTCCCTCTCATGTAGAGGATGCCTCTGTCCCAACAGTGGGAACATTATAGGCTGATTATGTATGTATGTATCGTTAATGGGTCAATGTATACACTTTTACAACAAGCTTCCCATGGACATTCGAAACTTACCCATTAAACAATATAAAAACTATACTTTGCAAAAAGTCGTATTATAAAATCACTCTGGGGAGTGTGCGAGGGAATTGCACGATTTAATTCCCCCATCTCCGTTCCACCATTGGACGACCCGTCGTACGGCGAGTTTCCACCCTTATGTTGTTAACACCTCTACGATCCGGACGAAGCGTTTCGCCTCCTCCTTTATACCGCGTACATCGAGGGACTGGAACAATCTGCCGGCGGCGGTGTTTCCGTCGGACTACAATTTGAGTGTCTTCAAGGCTAGAGTGAATAGGCTCTTAATAAACGAGTGCGCTTTACCATCAACGATTGCGTCACTGCTTACCATGAGGCAGGATTGCGGTCAAGCGCTGGTTTATACTTTAATAAAAAAAAAAAAAACAGAATTAGAAGATAAAAAAGCTTGGGACTGAGCTGCTCGCTCTGTAAAGCATTGTTATTAAGCAATATACGTAAATATAACGTAAATTATTGTAAACATTTTCATTTTTAATATCTGGACTTGAAAAAAGACGATAATCCCTTAGTTTGTTTCGGCTATTTCTTCTCAGAGATAGTCAGTTAGGAAATGCCGGCTTCATCTAGTTTAAAAAAGTGATCCGTGGTCCTACTTGCTTAAAAAAACGATTTCATTTCATATGTACAGATATAGATGTGTGAACTGCGTATAATGCGCGTACGCCTCCAAGAGCAATGCGATTAAACAGGTTGTACCCGAAGGTAGTAGTAAGTCTTATTTAATCTAAAAAACTTAAATTTAAAAAATTAAAAATAAATGGCATTCTCATCTATACTAATATATAAAGCTGAAGAGTTTGTTTGTTTGTTTGAACGCGAAAATCTCAGGAACTATTGGCCCGATTTGGAAAATTCTTTTTGCTTTGGATAGCCCCTTAATCCAGGAAGGCTTTAGGCTATATAACATCACGCTGCGATCAACAGGAGCGGAGCATTTAA
The DNA here is from genome assembly GCA_037179545.1 of Sesamia inferens. NCBI lineage: Eukaryota > Metazoa > Arthropoda > Insecta > Lepidoptera > Noctuidae > Sesamia > Sesamia inferens. The sequence continues at coordinate 2,327,465 of CM073943.1, forward strand.
AAAAAATGCGGACGTAGTCGCGCGCGGCCGCTAGTATACAAAAATGCAAAAATCCATGAAAAATATAACCCTGTCCTCCACGATGCGCAGTCGGGAGAGAGGCCAGATTAGACTGGTTTTCTTACCACATAACAGACGCACAATCCACTGCGGAAGTAAGCACAATAAAAAAATATCTAGTATATCTTGGCTCGCGATATTTCTTATCTTTTTTCGGAACTGCAGGAACCCAACGGCTTTCGAAATGCTCTGGCAAGCAATCCAATACCCGGTTGCAAAGTCTATTCCTTTTATCATTTTATGTTAATCAAATATCAACTTTATTGTAAAGGCGTTTAAGTTGATTTTAGGGTAACTGTAGCTTAGACTAAACTTTATTCTGTAGGAGTTAAAGCTGTGTATTTTCCATAAACTTACATATTATGTATAATTTTTTTTTTGGCTAGGAAGTCGCGATTGTAGTTAAGTTGCTTTTGAGCATTTCTGGAGTATTGTTTAATATATTTTATGACTTTGATGTGTTTATTGTTTATTTTGATATATACTTCATCGCTTATAGCTAGCTAGCTAGCTAGCGCTTGCGAACAAGCGCTACTGCGCTCATGGACCTGAGTTCCATTTCTGGGTCGGCAAGCTGTTAATAATAAAGGGCTTTTCATAATATCATGCCTGTAATCCCCAAATGGTTCAGCAGAGATATGTCCATAGCACACCTATATATCGCCAGTTACGTTTCTATTACCATAAATCGAACACAAAAGCCTATCACTGTTGGGCAAACGCCTCATCCAGACTATGCCACTGACTAAAGAATCTCCATAATATTCCTAATGAATACTGTCTCCACATTTCTTAGACGGTGTCCAATCATAACGCTTGATAGACCCCGACTGACTCTTCAGCACACTGATCATAGATGTTATTCGTCACACTTGATCATGTAATCAGGTGTGCAATAATGCTTACCCTTCCAGTACTATGCTCATTCTTACACACATCTGACGCCGGCGCCTACGCTCACGGTGGAGAGAACTCAAACATCTTTATTATGTACCTACGAATCATATAAGTCATATTCCAAATAGTTCAAGTTAAGCAAATATTAACTTTATTTCAAAAGCAATTAAATTGATATTAGAGTGACTAGCGCTTTTGATAATGATATAAAAATGTTTGAAGTTGTTGCGTATACTGAAGTTGATTATGTAGGAGTAATATTTGTTTGCATTATTGGCAAACAAGACGCGATTGCAGATTAGGTCGAACAGCTCGAGACTATGTTTGGAAATTTTTCCGTTCATATTGTAAGGATACAAAAAGGCAACATTGATTCAGGATATCATCCAATGAAGAAATCGCTCGCAACATTTTGTTTGAGATTCAAAATTAAGGTTGCGTATCCAAACGCGCCTATCGCATCCAGCGGTTTCCCGCGATCTTCACCAGGTCGTCGATCCTTGTCCTTGTCGGGGGCCTACCCACGGGACCGGTTGTCGTGGAGAACCTTGGGGGAGGCCTATGTCCAGCAGTGGACGTCTTTCGGCTGAAATGATGATGATGATGATACAAACGCGACCTATTTTTCGTTTGGATTCTCTTTGAGTAAACTATATATATAATAAAGGGCTATTCGAATCTATATGTATACTAAAATTGAACTTTTTTTTCTACTTTTAATTTTACCACTTTGTCGGCCTGGGTTATATAAATATTTCTGCCAAATTTCAGCTTTCTAGTGCTAACGGTCACTGAGATCATCCGCAGATAGACGGATAGACAGAGATTTAGTGAAACTGGGTTTCTAGTTGACCATGGAACCCTAAAAAAGCTGAAGAGTATGTATGATAAGCTCTGTAATTCTTGACTAAACGCTGGTCCTGCTCCACAGGATGCAGATGTAAATAGATAAGCATTTGAAATTACTTCACACACCCTACCTACCTACCTATGGAGGACGGGTCTGAGCAGTTGTGTTGCGATACGTGCCGGGTACGATATGCCAAATGTTGTTGTGTTGGATCTCCAGAACAATCTTCCTCTGGCGCAGCATCGTTGATCGTGTTGGTGGGTGTAACATTGCATCAGCTCGCTCAACTGCCGTCATCTTTCTTATTCACTCAGTTTATTTGAGTGAATAGGCTCTTAATAAAGTAGCGCGCTTTACCATCAACGATTGCATCACTGCTTACCATCAGGTGGGATTGCGGTATTTATAAAAAAAATATTGTTGGGCTGCTGAAGATATTAAAATGCAATTTTTGCATCATTTACAGTTAATCTAGTATTGTATAATTGCATTATTACATATGTGAATGTTATGTATTATTACCATTTGCTGAGAACGTATTTCATTGACTTGAATACTCGAGTGGCGACTATGCACCGGAAAATGCAGCGTGGGTAGACCCCCAACAAGGTGGACCGACGACCTAGTGAAGGTCGCGGGATACCACTGGATGCGGGAGGAGCAGGACCGATCATCGTAGAGATCCTTGGGGGAGGCCTATGTCCAGTAGCGGACGTCTTTCGGCTGAAATGATGATGATACTGCTGTGAGTATGTTATGCTCACATTTATGTCCTTCTGGTGATGGAGTATGTGTTGAAACATTTAACTAAACGATTAAGCTGAATGGTGCTAATCTAGGCGTCAGGTACATATTTCCTAAAAAAATATTAAGGAGTAAAACGTCTTCAAGAACAGTATTGTGGGCATCCACGGCTTTGGCTCCCTTCCAACCAAACTCTAACTACTCGTACCTACACACGTACATATTTTCTATATACTTATACTATACACGTATATAATAAACAGACACACAAAAACAATTTATGAAATACTTTTTTCTCTACACAAAAATTTTGGCTCCATATGCTCCTGTTAATCTAAAATGAATTCTATTAAAAGGAAATACGTTTCGTTTCGTTTTGACTGTTAAATTAAATGGGCTACTGATTTTTTCCCAAAGAATGGGAAGTTCATAATATACTGTCTATTGTTTCAACAGTTAGCATTGTATTTGTTTAGATTAGGGTTTTTCAGCTTGTTTTTTAGACTATTTTTTACTTTTTTGTACGTTTATATGTGTAACTAGTGACATTCTGGCTATTCACGACCAAATCCTATGTTAGATAAGTATTCTGAAAGATGAATCTCTTACTATATTGAAAAAAGAAATCAGTTTACCCGTGTAACTAATCTGTAATTCTCGAATTCGAATCATTACCACAAATTAAGCAAACTCACGGCCAAAAGGCCTCCTAGCTTAGCTGCCACAACCCAGGCCAAGTTTATATTTGATCAGATTGTTATCCAGACAGCCGGAGCCCACAATTTATTCCCCGGTCGATATTATATTAATTGCGACCACTTGTTTTCTATCTCCATGGTCGTGTGGATGAAGTGCGACCATTTATATCCATCGCGACCACGTTTAATTCGGAATTGTTGTGTTGTGGTATATTTTTCCCGTTTGGCGTTCGGTCCGGTGGTTCCTTTCAGTTTTAGTAACAGATGGTACGGAACTCTAAATGTATTTTTTGGGACGAACGTTTTTGATTTCGGCTGTGAAAGGGTATAAAAGCGTAAAAGTGTAAAATATTAAGCGTATTTCAGTATTCAGTTGGACAGTATACAGTATGTTACGAAAACCCTGTCCGACCCATAAGGATAATAGAGGTTAGGTAAACACATGACCAAATATAATATAAAATTTTACGTATTCATCATAGTACCAATACAAATGAATTTTGAAATAATCTTTTTTTCCAACGAATTAATTCCAATTTCCCCGAAATTTGGTAATTTTTAAAAAGTGACAACACCGGTATTATTATGAGCGAATAGCGATGCGGCCACGTGCCGCGTGTCCTGCCGCCCGCCCCCCGCGGTCGGCAGGCGAAGGGTGGTCAACGCACATTTAATAAGTTACCTCCTTTTGCGAAATAATATTTATTTTTTTTAGGGGGATTTTTTTTTTAAGTAAAGCCCGGTTTTGTATGCATTAGTAGAATCAGTTATCGATACCTAACAACACCTTCACGGGTCGGACAGGGTTTTCGTAACATACTGTATATTAATTAACAAAATATAGAACTCAGATTTAATAAACCGGCCGTTGGAATAGCGCAATACGACTGTATTTTTGCTGTTTGTTACATCAGAACGATTTATAAGCTGATTTTCAATATTTCTTTTTTAAGTGAAAGGATTAACTCAAAATCGTATAATGGCGCCGATTCTGTGGTTCACAAACTAAACTAATTTTAAGTTATGTGCATCTTTTTTTTCTATTTAATTAGGAAAAGGACAGAAGATAAAATGTCCAATTAGTCCGCTCCTGACGTAAACTGTCGTATTTTTAGTCGCCATGTTTATAATCGCGTCTCAATTGTCTATGGAGTATCTTAATTTGACAGGATTGAATTAAAATGTTATCATCTATCCTTTTCTTAGTGAAATGGAAAGATAAAGATGCACGTAACTTTAAGTTTAGTTTGTAAATAACAGAGTCGGCGCCATTGTCACAGAATAAATCATAATTTCAAAATAAAAATTAGAATTCAAACATGAAGTTAAAAATTTCTCGTGGATTAAATCTATTACAGTGTAAAACGAATTTATAAATGGCATGCAATTTAATAATGAGAGATGGCATTATTGTATTTGGTATATTTGGTTATGTTATGACTTGAATTGTTTTAATTATTTGTTTTTTGACATATTTATAAATTCTCAATTAACTTGTCCATGACCAAATTTCCTGATATTTATTATTTTTATGACCTTTTTTATTTTATTTTGTTTTAAATGAATTTTAATATTTATACGATTATCAGTAACTGTACAATTTTCTCGGTGGTAGGCCATAACATCGGCCTCCGGCAGAAGTTACCACCCACCAGACAAAGCCTTGCCGCCAAGCGATTTGTCGTGTTCCGGCATGATGTCTGGTGAAGCCGTACGGAGGACGGGTCTGAGCAGTTGTGTTGTGATGTGTGCCGGGTATGATGCGCCTAATGTTGTTGTGTTGGGAGTTTGGTCGTGGAGGGTCTTCAGATCAATCTCCCTTTGGCGCAGCATTGTTGGGTTTAACATTGCATTACCTCGCTCAACTGTCGTCTTCCTTCCTATTCGCTCAGTTTTTCTGAGTGAATAGGCTCTTAATAAACTAGCGCGCTTTACCATCAACGATCGCATTACTGCTTACCATTAGGCGGGATTGCGGTCAAGCGCTAGTTTATAATTATTAAAAAAAAAAAAAAACAATAAGTAGCCAATTAAAATTGCATGCTTTCAGGCGAATTATGGAGATGCCAAATTATTATGTATCGATGTTAACATTACCAATTTTCGCAATTAATGAGTTTGAGTTGGAATCTTAACACTGGTGTTGTAAATATAAATGAAAAACATTTCTAGCCTCCTAAGAGTGTTCAAACTAGTTTCAAGGTGACATACGCTCTGAACCAGTTGGACGTGACCTAGGATTTACTATTTATTTACGTTGTCTTGTGGACCATGGCAGATTGGCTAAGTTTTACTGTCGCCTCATTACCGTTTATCTGCGGATTGTGCCTGTACGGTCCGAATCAAAAGTAATAAAATATTTCTGGAAATAGGAGCCGATTTGTTTTGTCATATTTAGGTACTACATACAGGTTATTTTAGAGTCTGGATGATTTTTTTGCTAAATTAATAGATAAATTGCTATGTTATAGACTTGAATGTACGGATAGTTTGAGTTGGCAATAAATTTGCTCAATTGTTAATTTCCTGACTATTTTGTTAACCTTGTTGTATTACACTACTAGGCTTAAGCCTAAAATACTTTTTTTTTTAACACTTTGCCCCATACTAGGAATTTCTCCTGCATCGTGGGTGTATTTACAACAGGTAGACCCGCAACAACTACTAATGCAGAAAAAAAAAAAATATTTTTGGTATTTTCAATCTTAAGTAACTCCTTGGGGTTAATTGTAGACTTTTGCTTTTATAGTAAAAAATGTTCAAGATGTTCCCCTTTATTCATAAATGTTGTTAAAAGTTAAGTAGTGATTAGCAATTGTTTAAAACTACATTTTAGACGTCTGCACGTCACTTAACTTTAATCATCGCTTATGAATAAACTTCTTAAGCACTATGGTGTTTATTCATAATCGATGAAAAAGTTAAGTGAAGTTAATAAGTGAATTATTAGTTAACTTTAAGTAACTTTTATGAATAGAGGGGATTATAATCCAAATTCCAAATAGGAAATACTGAGTACGTTTTATTCTTAAATTTTTGGGCATAATATGTTACTCTTGGGCCCTTAACGAAATATTTTTGACCAATACCTATAGTTCGCAATGATAGAAAAAGTATTCTCGACCAACCAACCTCGAAAATCGACGCAATTTATTATAATGAGAGCGCCATTCTTAGGAGTCAAACGTCAAAGTTAGACAGTTGCCAATGTGCCCCTTCAAACCGCACTCGAAGTAACAAGTTGGAAGAAACTCACCTCCCTGTGACTGCTTGTGAAAGATGTAGGCCTCGAGTTAATTGTTTTAGTCCTATTTGTTGAATGAGCTGATTACCCAACGTCACCTCGTGACTGGGCTGTTTAGTAAACTTTTAGTGTCTGTTGCAAAACTTTCAAGTTGTCTAAAATTCGGAAATTGTATTAGACAGGTTATTTAGTTAGAAATATAGAATAATGTAGTCGTGGTGGAAAACACCAGCCTCTCAAGTATGAGTGCGCGGGTTCGATTCCAGGTCAGGCAAGTACCAATGTAACTTTTCTAAAGTTATATGTACTTTCTAAGTACATCTTGGACACCAATGACTGAAGGTGAAGGAAAACATCTTGAGGAAACATGGACTTTAAGTCTGAAATCGCCAACCTGACTTGAGCAAGCGTGGTGATTACGCTCAATCCTTCTCTGTATGAGAGGAGACCTGTGCCCAGCAGTGGGACGATAATGAGGTTGATAATGATAGAATAATTAGCTGCTGCCCGCGTCTACGTCTGCGTGTTTCTTTAAAATCAAAATTAAAAGTCACTTATTCAAATTAGGCTGAGAATCAGCACTTTTTCAATGTCATTATTCTATAAGACGGTCCCCCAAAACGCCCACCCAGCGACACTTCCTAGTGCTTTCGCTGGGAAGAAGAAGTGGCGGAACAAACTCCCCAGCAGCACAGCTGTCTGTTCATTTAAAAAACACATGACTTTATTCTTGATCCATCGACTTGCCCCATCGCATCACAAGTTCTACCCGCGTCTGTATATATATTCTTTTTAACATTTTTCTTTTAACTCTGTTCCTAAGGGACATGGCGTGATATTAACTAAGCCATTCTCAAGAACTAGGCTATCAAATGCAAAACATAATTGTTGAAATTAGACTTGGAGGTAAAAAAAATCCGGAGTTCATTCAAACTAATTTTTTAGTTTAATTATATCAATACAGCACTCTAAATGCGTAACACATTATTACTATTAGTTGGAATAGTTTCGAAGTAAATTTCTAATCCATTGCTGCATAAGTTCGAAAATGTGTCTGATCAACAACGTAAATAAAGCAATGATTAGTCAAAATGAAGCCCATTGCTGTTATATGAAAGCCATTGCATTAATAGTGTTTTACGCAATTGCCCTGCAGACCTTATTCTACTATTGTCTGCTCCACTGTTTGAACCAAGCCAGTCCAGAAGTAGAACTATATGGGCTAAAGAAGTAGGTCAACCTATCTAGGGTCTCTATACGCGGCAAGCGTAACTCGACTTAACCGACCGAGCCGCCAAGCTGTTATAGCACACCCACAAAACCCCCTCTTAGAACTAAATATCTAAATAATAGCCTCTAGGCATACTGGCATAGTACATGTGACAGTATCCACAAAAGCGATTCGTTGTGTTCCGGCATAATGTCTGGTGAAGCCGTACGGAAGACGGGTCTGAGCAGTTATGTTGCGACGTGTGCCGGGTACGACGCGCCAAGTGTTGTTGTGTCGGCAGTTTGGCCGTGGAGGGTCTCCAGGACAATCTCCCTCTGGTGCGGCATCGTTGGTGGTATTGTTTGGTTTAGCATTGCCTCACCTCGCTCATCTGTCGTCTTCTTCTTTACTATTAACGATTGCAACACTGCTTACCATCAGGCGGGATTGCGGTCAAGTACTAGTTTATAATTAGAAAAAAAAAAGATAAAATTCGCAGCTCATGTATCTTGCAGCCAATCCTTTAATGCACAAACAACAGTATTCATGTTATTTCCAAACTGCCAACCTCATTGGAATAGTAATTACAAACTCATAATAAATACGCCGCTCTTAAAAGTACCATCAATTCAAAAGAGCCTTTCTTCCAAGCCATAATAGCGTCATATTTCTAAAGGAAAATTAGCAAAAGAAAATGTTATGTCCTCAAACTACTCCCAGTCTTCGTAGGCCATTAATTAGAATACGTTTGCAAACTATTGGAGAGTGGTCGGTGCCCCCAAACGAGGCGAATTGTTACTACGACATCCATTTATATGTAAATACCAGGAAAAAGTGCCTATTACTTAATGAGGAGAGGGGAGGGGGGGTCGTAAAAGTTAGTTGACTAATTTAAGAGGGGAGGGAATTCTTGGATGAGTTTGTTTTGAATGTCATTTGGTACAGAATGGCAAGTTGAACCGTTAAAGTTTGACGTCTGACTTTTATGAGTTTTGAAGTGTGCGTTTGTGTTGAGTGACAGAAAAATTGAAATTCGGAAGCCGGCTTTGTTTAGGCAGTTTTGAGGATTCTTGCATAATATTATCCCAAAAGCTTTGGCAGACGTGAACTGAAGTACATCCACATTTAGCTGTTATTTTGAAGTTCTTTGCATCAGGCGGATCTCGGTCAAGCATTTATAGCATTTAATAAAGGCCTTTGTCATGAGTCATCTGGAACTTGAGTCATGACTCAAGTTCCAGATGGAAAAAACCAATAACACTATATCTGAGCGGGGAATGAATGTTGTATGTGTTTTTTTTTTTAACCCTTAAATTGTCACCCTTAGATTCCTTGGGTATTTTATGTTCAAATTTCAGATTATTGTTAGAATTGAGGTAGAAAAGGAGTAAATTAAAAAAAAAGTACATATATTTATATATTTTAATAGTTATTTAATGTCACATAAAACGGACATTGCCAATTACATGTAGATTTACAATAGGTGATAGTACGTCACATAAAAGGGACATTGCCCATTATTATGTACAGTTAACGTAGCTGAAAATATGTCACATACAACAGAGATTAACAACAATAAGTAATAATAAGCATCAAATAATAATTAGGAACATTCTAGAATCAGCCTTTTAAAAGAGTGGGTACCTCTTAAGATAATAAACTTCAAAGAAATTAACAAAAAACATTTTTAAAGCTTCAAACTTAAAGTAAAATCCTTAAATTTTTATTGATATTATATTTAAAAAAAAGGACAAAACAATCAACTTTTGGAAAGTAACCGTAAATATAAAATGTTACTTTTCCTTATGAAATGTATCTCCTTTTTTGCTTTCTATCATATCCTTCTATAGTACTCAGTGGATCTTGAGCGCAAAACGAACATGCAATATGAATACACTTATTATCCATCCACTTTGTCACGGCTATTTTTTTAGAGTTATAACATACTACCTCAATTGTTCCTCTTCCCTTTTTTCATAGCTTTTTCAGTCCTCAGCTTACAGTTTCGCAATCTATCTTGTCGTATCGTTCCTAAAGATAAAATACCCATCTCGTTTCGCAAATAGTATATCAGTTCAAGTGACGTAAACCAATTATCAAAGTACACTGTGCTTAGAATCGGATTAGAAATGGTTCTACACAGCCCGAGACCTGTTTTACCGCCAACCCCAAGAAAATCTTCTTCCCATTCATAAATAGGCCACCCTGAAATGTGTTTGCGGCGTCGTAAGCAAAGAAATCATACACCATGCCTGAAGTACCAGCACGAACAAAAAATTTGAATCCCCATTTGCTGGGTTTTTATGGCATGTACTGCCTCCTGCTACTAGCTTTTTTACCTTTGTAAGGTATCATCATCTCATCGATTGCAAACGATCGTTCTTTTTCTATCTTCAAGCATTGCTTGCGAATATAATCCATGACAGGGGTAATTTTATAGTAACGATCATTTAAGTCGACATTTGTATTATCACAAAAGTGCAAGTAGCGTTTGTTAGGTCTATATCGTTTAAGCGACATGGCAGATGAAATTTGCTCATACTTTAAATCAGCACTCCAGTAATATTCGACTGCCGGTAAGTCTACAATACCCACCATGACTTCTATTCCTAATAAAATTTCCATTTTTTTCGGTTCACACATATGGATTTCCCTGTAGTTTTTGTACCGAATATAAATTTTTCATTTCAACTATAAAATCGAGCAACTTATCAGTGATGTCGTGACGTTCCTCAAAGTTGGTGGAGTCTGATGTATGTACGAATCCGGTATACCTATTTACTTTTTATAAATATAAAATTTAATCGCTTCATTTGATGCTTCTTCTTAGCCGCAGGTGCTGTTGTCCCTGGTGGGGGCATAGGTGACCTCTCTATGATGGCAGTATGTCTGGTTCGGCGTGTTGCAATGTTTTAAAATATTGTTGGTCTAATAAAACTAGAAGATGGTGATCCAGCAATAATTGGTGAAGGTGTTTCTGGTATGTAACAGGATACTGGAGCTGAAGGTCTACCAGAGAGTGGAGAAGATTCATCTCGCTCCGTCCCTAGCAGCTATTCCTCAGCAATATAATTTTCGTGTTTGTTATAATCCTTACCATTTATATCTTCGCTGTCACTGATATTAGCCAATATGTCGTATAACAACGGAGATATGGTACAGGGTGAAGACGAATAACTGTTACCATTATGTTAATACTCAAGTCGCGGAAGGTTGACCTCTAAATCGTCTTCAGACTTAATATCTGACTCATCAGAATCCGCTGGAGGTATGAGTGACAAAATTTTCTTTGATCGCCAAGCCATATCACTGTAGAATAAAATTAAAATGTCAAAAATATGCTTTAGTAACGACGATATTGCAAATGACAACTTATTGGCGACGTCCGTTTCATATGACAATCGTAAGGGACACTTGGAAATAGGACTAAATGGCGATGTCCTAAACGTGGGACAGTCAAAGAATACCCTAGTTGATAGTTAAAGTTGGCGAGGTCCGTTTTGTGGGACATTATAAATAAACCAAGGTTTTTCCTCTAATTACACGAAAATTTATAAAAATTATATCACAATACAACACATTTATTCATATTCTAACTGATAATATAACATCATAAACAAAATAACTCATATACTCACAGTTATTATGAAATTCATCAGGACCACAAACAAATTTGACAGTTGCACTTTTTCAAATGTTTACTGCTCGCGACCATTCCTCTCTCCATACATGTTACATGAACGCACGTGAAAGAGATAGCAACTGCAAGACATTCTGTGATCACACTGCACTTAGGGCTATTAAAACAGTATCTGTGTGCGTGTAAACACCATGTCCTTTAAAACGGACTAAATCAATTTAAGGGTTAAATAATTAAGTAATTTAGGGTCAGGACCATAGTCATGTCGGCACATCGTGACGGGGTCCACGAAGACCGATGTTTTACTCACCGATGTTTGTTTATGTCAGGTTTGCGGGTTGGTTCAAATCAAATCAAATCATAATTGTTTATTTCAAATTAACCATCCGTTGGTGCTTTTGAATAGTCAATGTCGGTCAGTCTAAGAAAAGTGAAGCTAAATTGCACGTTCCAAAGCGTAGATATCTAGGGAGAAGCACGTGCAAGAAACTCCATGGACACTCTTTAAAATCATAGTATGGGTTACATTTCTTCGTTACATATTTCTGTTGCTTCTATCATGTGAGCACAGTGTATAAATATAAAAATTAATTAAAAGATAGAAAATGAATTAAACCCACTGGCTGCTAAGAGATGACCAGTCTCCACTGACGGCCTCCGTTCACGAGCATGATGCGTGCATCAGCCCCACTTAGCTCAACCATTTTGAAGGGAATCAAATGATGACCCAACAACACGCGCCACCATCAGCAAGACATTTGAGTGAGCATGAAAAACTCTCAACTGTCATGCTCGTAATGTCAAACAAGTTATAAAAAAAAACAAACCATAGTCCATGGTGCCTCACATTCACAAACTTGAAAAGAGATTAAAAAAGAAAACGTTGGCCTCTCGCTCAGGCAAGTGAAGAACACGGGTGGGTTTTAGTCAGTAAAAGTTTGATGATTTCCCATCCCAAACAAAAAAAAAATGGTCAGGAGAACTATCATAGTCACCAGAAGTGCTTGCGTTCAATCGACTAAGGAGGAAGTAAACTCCCTTCTTAATCATCATCATGATCTTCTGCAGCCCAACTTCTACCACTGCTTAGCATAGGGATTTCTAGTGCCATTCCCTGGAGGAATGTGTTAACATTCCAAGAGGAGGAGGAGTATCCAAATCGATGGTCCTACAGAATGGTGCTGACAATACGACACTAAATTAAACATCGTGTACTAACACATTCTCAGTCTACCCATAAAAAAATCATAAAAATATGTCCATTAGCTTAGTCACAGGAAATTATTTTTCATTTTTCACATTTTCTACATGATGTACATGTTGATAAGGAAGCGCTTACAGGTTAATGACCGCCGCATCCTGCGGTACCAAACTTTAATAATAATGGCGCGAAAATAGCAAGTCGATCGCGCTGTCGCCGATCGGAGGTCAGTGAACCAATATTTTTAAAGGATGTTCTATTCCGTTTGCAATTTTTTGCGATTTAGTTTGTTTGAAATTTTCATTTTTTTATTTTTGATGATAGGTTTTTTTCTATGGTTTAGGATTATTCCTATGAACCAGCATTGTTCGTGTTTTCATTTATTGTCATATTGTCAGCACCACTCTGTATATTTTGATAATTTGACATATTAGTAATCGTTTTGTACTTGTTTGCTAACTGACATGTGAATGTTGCTTACCGGAATGAAATTATTGTTTTATTTTATCAAGTTTCGTAAATTCAAATTGGAGGAGCCCAACTACTTACGATGGGGTCAGCTTCCAGTCTGACCGGATTCAGCTGAATATCTAAATGCATACTTTACATATGGGACTGTCTGACCTCCACAACCCAGTTACTGGGTAATATGGTCATCCATCCATATATGACTAGATAGACGGACTTTTGTGGCTGTCATTATTTAGCCACGAGCCACCCATTTTAGTATTATGTAGCTATTTATAATTTATCTCAGTGGTTGCGATTATATAAAGGCTGGTGCTGCAAAATGCCACCTGGCTACTTTGGATGTAGTGGAGAGGCGTGCAAAAAGGCTGATTGACGACCCTGATTTAGCTCAAAACGGTCCCCAAAGCCTGGAGGCCAGACGAAGATTGGCCAGCCTATCGGTGTTCTATAGGATGCATTTTGGAGTGCGAGTGCATCGCATGATTTGATGCCCCCATCTCCGTTCCATCATCGGACGACCCGTGTACGACAAGTTACCACGCTTATGTTGTTAACATAAATAGACTCTTAATAGCGCATTTCCATCGACGATTGCATCACTGCTCACCAACAGGCGGGATCGCGGTCAAGCACTTGTTTATAATTTATATATAAACAAAGGATTCATCTTCATCTCAGCGTTAATGTCAGTTGCAGCCGAAGCTTTTTCATTTTTGGAGTCTGGGGTCCGCCTTACCAGTCTAACTGCTGGTTTTGGCTAAACTTTCATATTTTCCTTGAAGCGACTGCCGTCTGACCTCCACAACACGAAGGAGATATCGACGCATAGTATGTAGTTAGACCAATTTTTGGACCTTTGAGGGCTCCAACAACCCGTAACGACTGCCACTAGATATTCGTATGGCAACATGGACCAACTTCTTAACGTGCTTTCTGAGGCACGACCAGACCAGTGCAAATATTCATATACATAAAAATATTTGCACTGCGCGGGGATCGAACCCGCGCCTCCTTGTGCCGCGTTCGGTACCGCTATGCCACGGTGGCTGTCGAAATACTAACTGTAGCATCGATGGGCTGTAGTGATCAAATTGGGGATTATCTGCATAAATTATATTTAGTTCAAGTCAACCCGTCTCACATCAGCCAAGTCATAATAAATATGGCGAGGTCGAAGAGTTTTCTATACAATTTGATGGGGGCGTCCTTTTGATATTTCAACGGCTTAATTTGTACACCCTTTAACGAAGTTTCTAAGAGGCTTACATGTTTTGTTTTTGATTAAAATTATATTATAATTGTTCGGTGCTTCGATTTTAAAGCAACAAAAAAGATGTGAATAACTTAGTGGTAGGAAATATGTCGGCTTGGATTGGCGTGGCTGATATTGATTGTTGAATGAGTACAAACAATGCTGGATAAAACATAAATTATATTATCACTCTTTAGAAAATATTCTTTTTACACATGAACTTACACAAGCTTTTAATTAAAAAAATCCTTTGCACAGTCGACTGTATAATAGATTTTTCGAGGGCTGTGTTTTCGTACAAATATTTAAAATGTTATAAGCAACCAAAATTACTAGACACAGAAATAAAGTAAAGATAAACAACCTCAGTTCCTTACTCTCGGAAACCTCTAAGAATATCCTTCCAGAATTTAACTAATACCTAATATTGCCTTATAAACCCCAAAATGACCGTATCCCCAAACATCACCTTTCTTGAGCAGAAATAACATCCTGAACAACACAATTTGACGGAAACAAACGACACAATTACTTTCTTTACCCCCACAATGGACGTAATTAGACCACCACCTCTCCCAACAAAGATGGGGGGTTGGATGGGGTTGTAAGATGAGTCCCCCATGCAAACACGTGTATTGATAAAAACACAAAGGTATTACAAACTAACGGTCTTCATTCTTTGAGGACAAGTTAAGAATAGCGCTGTCTGTTTAAGGCAGTTTTCAGGAATAGGGCTGTTTACATAGGGTTTGGTTTTGATTTTTGTTAAAAAACTGAATTGCATTAAAAAAAATAATGCTGGTTTCGGAGGTTGGATTGGTTTTGAACTCGAGGTTCTGTACCCAATCGTGACGGGTCCACGAAAACCGATTCCTCCTGAGTCAGGGTTGCGGGTTGTTTAAAAAAGAAACCGTGGCTCTGGCGCACAGGTGAATGAAGAAACATGGGTGGTGAACAACGACCACGGTTTTAGTCAGTAAAAGTCTGACACGCACGCCCTTCCGCTCCGAACAGAGCGGGAGAGGTAATTTGATAATTTTCCCATCCCAAAAAAAGGGTTTTGTACCCAAAGGGCAAAAATGGAACCCTATTTACTCTATTATCAGTCCGTCTGACTACCTAACACCGGGCTGTATCTCATAAACTGCGATAGCCAGGGGCGTGCACAAAGATTTTATTGGGGGTATGCATAAATATACCTACTATCCAAATCTCTGTGCTTATATATGGTAAAACTTAAAAAACGTAACTTAGACGTAGTTTCAATTTAACATAGTCGCGTACTTTTTCGCATGTCAACATTGAATTGATGTTTGTGCGTGGCTACAATGAACATCTAAGTATGTGATTGACGATAAGAACAAGTCAAATAAATGATATACGTGGGGTATTAGGTATTTTTTATTTGCCCAAATGAATACAATGAAATCATCATCATCTCAGGGTTAATACCAGTCGCATCCAAAGCTTTGGAATCTGGGGTCCGCTTTTCCAGTCTAATTGCTGATTTTGGCGAAATTTCGACAATTTCCGTGAAGCGACTGCCGTCTGACCTCCACAACGCGAAGGCAATATCGAAGCATTGAAGTTAGACCAATTGTTGGACTTTTGTGGGCTCCAACAACCCGTAACGACTGCCACTAGATGTTCGCATGGCAACCGAAACCAACGGCTTAACGTGCTTTCCGAGATACGACCAGACCAGTGCAAATATTCATATTCATGCATACAAATACTTACACTGCGCGAGGATCGAACCCGCGCCTCCTTACGCAGCGGCCGCGTTCGCTACCGCTACGCCATGTAGGCTGTCAAAATACAATGAAATTGTATTACTAACTCAACTGTAAATAAGTAATAATTTATTTCTCAAAAAACTAAAAAAAATTATTTCACTATCTATAAATTAAATCAACGCGCCTATCTATTTTTAAATAACTCTGTAAAAATCAAATATATATAAGATCGTTTTGAAATCGCTAAAAGTTCTTTTAAAATGGACAGATAGACAAATCTATGAGTCTGCTTTGGCTTTTCATAAATATGCGTAATGCACTACTCATTGGAATCATAACTATTAAATTTTGCTAATTTGTAAACTTCAGGAAAATTATTACAACATAAAGTATAGTATTGAAATTCAAAAGCAAGTAGGTTGAAAAACTTAAGGTCTTTTAAGTTTTTATAACGTCGAACTGTCAAAGCCGTGTTTTAAAATAATATACCTATACGAGAAACAAAACAATTTATTTGTACACACTACACAACCTGCTAACCACATATAATTATCATAATACTTTTTATAAAGACAACCTTTCTTTTGTGTTAAACCAAAAACTCTAAAATAAATGAATATTCAATTCCGCTTAAAACAATCAATACATATTTAACCCAAATACACCAATAATGAAACAACATAAGCTGCTAAAATAAAAAGGTATTTGAACGAACAACAATCATGCTATATTTCTGAACTTCTTAAATTCGTCGCATTATTAGAAGCTGTGCTTATCATGGGCTTTAAACCCAAAGAAATTTCACGCACACGTACACAACAGTTTAGGCACACAAGCAAATAATTTTATACACAGCCAGATACGGAAGAGGCACATTTTGTTTATGCTTACGCCGTAAGAGGCGCGGGTGTCGCGCCTAAGGCAACTAATGTGTCTCGTTAGCACTAGGCCCAATAGATGGCAGTGTTATCAATAACTGATTAACAAAGTCTTTTAGTTTTAACTTTGTAGTATATTAATTATTTTACAGTATATTATAATTTTAGAAGACCATTAGGGTATGCAGAGCTTTTCTGCTTGTATGGAGCGCACGCGCCTGGCGATAGCTAGGAATATTTAGACATTTTCACAGACCATGTACTATTTTTGCCATTATATAAATATATATATATATATATATATATATATATATATATATATATATATATATATATATATATATATATATATATATATATATTTATCCCACAGCAACAGGTAGCACGCTTGAAATATTCACAGACTATTTAGTCGCACATTTAAAAGTTAAAAATCTACTAAAAGTTTTATTCTCATTTTTTTTTTTTTAATATTTTTATTTATGTTCTGTAATCTATATGGTGTACATAATAAAGAGTATTCTATTCTTCTATTCTATTTTATTAGCTGTAGGTTTTTGTAGAAAATAAAACCGCTGAAGGTCTAAGTCAGGACGCTCAGGAGTCGCGCTTAGAACCACCAGAGCAACAAAGCAGAAATAAATTAAATCATTGAAAATAAATTCGCCTGGATACTTCCCTAATACACACTCCGCTTCTAAAAGCCTGATCAAGTGGTTGATCAGTAAATCTGCTGTCAAATTTAGGGTTGAACGAAATCAGAAAAGATTTTGAATATTTTGTTTTGTTCCTTTGTTATTCCAAGTAATTATCCCACAGCTGGACACAAGTCCATTCATGCTACACAAATAAGAGCATTGATGACTGTTTGTCTTGTGCATGATCTAATTTATTTATTTATTTAAACACAGTAAATTGGACACAGATACGACTTATTAGAATCAGTTCAGATTAAGTCAGCCATCTTGTTTTAGTTACATATTTGGCATGACAATCAATAACAAATATATATAAAGCTGAAGAGTTTGTTTGTTTGTTTGAACGCGCTAATCTCAGGAACTTCTCGACAGATTTGAAAAATTCTTTTTGCGTTGGATAGCCCTTTAATCTAGGAAGACTTTGCGTTGCAACCAATAGGAGCGGAGCATAACTAACTCCACGCGAACAAATAAAACTGGTCAGCGAACAGCTCAAGAAGTAACAGTAACATTTAGTTTTTGGAAGATTTCCTTAAAAGTTTTGGTCAAAATAAAAAATAAAAAAACCAATTAAGTTGCCTGTCAACCCTATCAGGCCGCGACTTCGCCCTAAATATAAAGCAATGCCATTAAAAATTTGCGTTTATACTGAATCACGTAGTAAGTGTACATCGTCTTGGAGAATCAGCCATCTGGAGTGTGTGAGGCGAGGTATTTAAAAGCTGAGATATTTCACGTTTAGCTTAGCTTCAGTCCAATCAAAAATTCTATGACATTTGACATCTACTAACTTGCACTTGTGGTAACCATTATAACGGTAACCTTTTATGAAACTTGTGACTTTATTATAGGATATCTTACTCCGGATTTTGATAATTTGGTGTTTTAAGTTATCTATACTAATATACAGTATGTCAAGAAAACCCTGTCCGACCCGTGAAGGTGTTGTTAGGTATCGATAACTGATTTTACTAATGGATACAAAACCGGGCTAAACTTAAAAAAAAAATCCCCTAAAAAAATAAATATTATTTTGCAAAAAGAGGTAGCTTAATAAATGTGCATTATAGCACCCTTCCGCGGGCGGCGGGCGGCGGGCACGCGGCACGTGGTCGCATCGCTATTCGCTCATAATAATACCGGTGTTGTCACTTTTTTAAAAATTACCAAATTTCGGGGAAGTTGGAATTAATTCGCGGGAAAAAAAGATTATTTCAAAATTCATTTGTATTGGTCCTATGATGATTATGTAAAATTTTATATTATATTTGATCATGTGTTTACTTAACCTTTATTATCCTTATGGGTCGGACAGGGTTTTCTTAACATACTGTATAAAGCGGAAGAGTTTGTTTGTTTGAACGCGCTAATCTCAGGAAGTACTGGTCCGATTTGAAAAAAATATTTGTGTTGGATAGTCCATTAATCCAGGAAAGCTTTAGGCTACTTAACATCACCCTGCGATCAATAGGAGCGGAGCATAACTAACTCCACCCGAACGAAGTCGCTGGCGGCGGCTAGTTGTACAATAATAAATAATAACACGACATTTTACATTAATACTTTTGTTTTGACATTGTAATTGTATTTTGACCTTTTACTTTTATCGTCATTCTGATCTACAATATACATATAAAAAAATATGTCTCTGACATCGACGCACAAACGAGTACCGTGGATCCAGTACATGATTCTGAACCCCCCACAGGTGAAATTTCTCGTCGGTTTACACCTGATTTAAAAAAAATAATATGCATTTTTTTCACTTTAAACCGTTCATAACTGCTATACTTTTATAACCCAATAAGATTTTAATGTAAAAAAATTTTAATTCGCTAATTACACAAAAAAGCGCAATGTGAACAAAACTCGAAAAACTATCCTATCAGCTGATTTAATAGAGTTCACATCACGCTTCACGGCACGCTTGCAACGTTCAAAGGCCGAGCCGACACATTTTTTTAAACATTGTTATTTCTGTAACCGCTCATTAACGATATAAATGACTATCATATTTTTTATTAGTGGCATGCGGTGTAGCTTTCTCGCTAAGTTTGCGTTACGATGTCAAATACACATTGTATACTGTTTTATATGGCGATTTCTGCGGCCAAAAGCCAGACGGTTGACTTAACGAGTTGGCTGCAACATATCTTATGCACCTAGGTTATTTGGAATCGACAATAGATGTAATTTCTGTCCACCAAATCCTACACACAACACTCCATTTCTTCATGAATCTATGTTTAAAAAAAAACTCGTTCATCTCTCTCATTCCTCGCCCCTCTCACCTCACCTTACCTCCAGATTTATACATTGAATGTCGTGTTAAGGGTGTTATCTTGAAGCACGCATTAGGCTGAGTACGGATATCTTATAATATATTGAATTGTGCGTGAGTGCTGTGTGTACCCGCTTTATAATATGTTTTATATAACCGCAATGGGGATTTTATCAGTGTACAGTTATTGAATATTATTAGGGGAGAAGGAGAGGGTAAGTTTTCAAACGGATGTTTTTTGATATACAAAAAGGTAAAAGTCTTGGCGGGTTCTTACATTAACTTTATTAAATTTACTTTATTTGAGGATTGTTTTAGTAACGAAATCGCTCGGAATATTATGTAAAAATATATCTATACTAGCTGAAGAGTTTGTTTGTTTGAACGCGCTAATCTGAGGAACTACCTACTGGTCCGATTTGAAAAATTCTTTTTGCGTTGGATAGCCCATTAATCCAGGAAGGCTTTAGGCTATATAACATCACGCTGCGACCAACAGGAGCGGAGCAAAACTAACTCCACGCGAACGAAGTCGCTGGCGGTCGCTAGTAATATATAAAGCTGAAGAGTTTGTTTGTTTGATCGAACGTGCTAATCTCAGGAATTACGAGTCCGATTATAAAAAATCTTTTTAGTTGAATAGCCCATTAATCCAGAAAGGCTTTAGGCTATATAACATCACGCTCCGACCAACAGGAGCGGAGAATATAAAAAAAAAACATACCGAAACTTACTCATCTCAACTACAATACGGGTGACACCGCATGGTGTAGCTAGTCTATGATATGGATGCTGGAATTTGTGGCCGATTGGTAGCAATATGTTAGCTCTCTATTACACGGGACTTAAAGATAACTGAGATCTAAGGGCAGTGGTAACCCGTTGGTATCAGCGTCGACATACAAGATGTAGGTCATAGGATCAAACCCCGCCAGATGGTTTAATTATTTCATTACCACAGCTCTCAAAACGGCGAAGGAAAATATCATGAGGAAACCGGCATGATCTAGAAGCAAAACTTCCAAGATATGTGACAATTACCACAATTACCTCGCACTGGGCCGGCGTCGGCTTGGCTGGGTTGTGGTGGCCTAGTGGTTAAAACACCAGCCTATCAAATATGAGTGCGCGGGTTCGATTAGAGGTCAGGCTAGTACCAATGTAACTTTTCTAAAGTTATATGTATATCTTGGACACCAATGACTGAAGGTGAAGGGAAACATCTTGAAGAAACCTGGACTTGAAATCTGAAATCGTCAACCTGTATTGAGCAAGCGTGGTGATTACGCTCAATCCTTCTCTGCATGAGAGGAGACCTGTGCCCAGCAATGGGACGGTAAAAAGGTTGATGATGATGACTGGGCCGGCGTGGTAGATTACGGCCCACCCCCTCTTACCGAGAGGAGGGCAGTGTCCCAACAGTGGGAACATTACTTATAGGCTGATTATGTTTATGTATGTAAAGATAACTGAAGGCCAACTGGTAATTAGAAAAGTTAAAAATTTTGCCACAACTGAGACCAACAGCTTAACATGCTTGCCGAGGCACTGACCGCATCAAACGTAGTAAAGCTTAGATCGATCCAAGCGGCTGTCATCATGTAGCCACGACCCCCTTTGTTATAGTTAAAACAGAGACGTAGAACCACCCCTAATCTGGGTGGGTCGAGTAAAATCACAGAACTTATGGAGTTCATAGTTTTTTTCCCGACGTTAATCCGACGTAAACATTTAAACCTTGCGACAATCGTAACCATATCTTGGTCTTAGTTCGGGTGTAACCTACATAAGGTCATATAAGATCCCTAATCCCATATGGCTGGATCCAGTTGGATTATACTACTGCCCTTTCAGACTATCAAAACGGTCGTTTAAGACTGCAAAGGGAATTTGGAATTACCTTACTATATACAAGTTTGGTTCAGAAGTTTTGGTTGGTTTGAAGTTTGAGATCCCCTGTGGGTGTTTTGTGTGTTGAATGTGCGTCTGAGGAATGTGTGTGTATAAGCCGTAGATGGTACAGTTAGTAAAATTGTGTGAAAGGATTCTCAACTCAATCAAACTTGTAATATAGTCGAGAATGCTGTAAAACAAACGACCTGGCTGTATATTGGTTTAGCGACATCTCAACCCACCATTATTTCTATGCTATACATGTCTTAGTTAAATATATTCAAAAAAATGAGCTTAAAAACCGCCTGTTTTCTTTTATACTATGCACAGATCAAAGGTTCTCAACCTTATTTTGCCCACCGCCCCACTATGAAAAATATTTTTTTCAAGAGCACCCTTTTTTAATAGTTCGATATTGCTTCGATTATTTTAAATAGTGTTATACCTATTATATAGTCGTATGATAGGATGATGAATGAAACTACGTATTCGACATTAAATATTTTTAACATACACACTTGACATAAATAATTACAATTAACACCGAACATCGAACATTTTTTCAGTTTAAAATGTAACGTTATAAGTCTGAATTTGTGACTCTTGTCAATAATACCATAAAGTTTGTTTTGAATTGTTAATATCATTGCCTTGGGCTTTCTGATGCCTTGTTGCCAAGGGAACTACTATACTTATTACTTATTTCGTGTAATTTTTTACACATTTTTTGTTCAAGTCAGTACTATATTTTTGAAATTATTTATTTTAAGAGACAAGTTGTAATAACAGATTTACTATTTAATGTGTTAAATATAAAAAAGCTCAAACCTCACAACACAGTTGACAACCAGTGGTATTTAAATATCTACATTAATATATTTAAATTTTCCTTTCAATAAAAATTTTGACTCTCTAACTAAATGATCCTGAAAACTGTATCAAGATTACATCGACCTCCCCAAGTGGTTCAAACTTGTACTTCTTTCATCTATCCGTATATTGTGTTCATATCAGTTCTAGCTGGAAAGTTTTTCTCGCTCGTTGTGAAGGTATTTCAGTAAAGCAGCTCAAGAGCTGATTTGTTGTTATGTAACCAATATTGTTGTACATAACAAACATACCGTAAACGTGTGTAAGGCTTACTACCGCGATCCTTAAGAATTAGGTAAACCGTATTTATATGTGTTTTTATGATAATCCGTACAGAATTACAGTATGTGCGAAATGGAATTGCCCAAAATGTTTCTGCCCCGTTATAGAAAAACACCGGTTAATGAAGTGTTATGAACATGTTAAGGATTTGTGTTGTAATAGGGTTAGAGGGACTTGTGGCTAAGTAATAAAAGGTTAGGTTCGGCTACACTTCCCGCGGTTGACCGTTCGATGGGTGACTTTCATATCTGACCTGTAGACCGCTTCTTTGCCACGGAAAGTACATTAAGTTTTATTATTTCGGGATGAATTTGTATACACTGAGGTAGGACCAGGGCTTAGGTTGTGTGACAGTCTGATGATGTTTGTAGATATGGCACAAGAAATCCCTTTCTTTGGAATGCATAGGTTTTTGTCAAAATAAGCTTAAGAAAAAAAAAAACGACATAGTCCGAGAGCTGTGCAATGAGAAAATTTTAGGAGGAATATTTGAATAAAAAATTGCTCATTAAATTTATGTAGGTAATAGTAGGGCAAACGCTGTGACGTTCTTTTGTAATGGCGGCACGTTACAGACTCGTTTTGGAAAGCGGGGATTGTCGAACGGTCTCTTCTCTTTAAGGCGCGGACTAGGGCATTTCTCCGGGGCGAAACTGTCGGTTTGCCTGTTAAGTTGTAACTGTCAAAATTGGAGGGTATATTTACACTTCGTGTTTTAATTCAAAAAAACTTCACCTACGAAATGCAGCCTTTTCCACCACACTAAGATGGTGATGTTCCCATCGCTTCGCCGTTCTTGACGTCGTCATGTATAAGTTAGAGGCTTATACCCATGACATATGGCCCAAGAAATTACACATAATGCATCCCCACACATCACGTTCGTATGTTAGTTTAGGGTATGTTTACACAAATAGTGTCCAGTTCCAGTAAATCACAAGATAAAGGTAGATTTATGTGGTTAAATAACTTGTAACCCATAGAATCCCGCCGGTGGCATGAAGAAGGTCTTCCAACATTCTGCAATGAGAAACGGCTAAAAAATACAAATGATTTCGGATTTCCGCGTGGAAGGCCTGTTGTCCACAGTATTACTCAAAACTCAGGTAAAGTAATGTAAAACAAGAATAGGCCTTCCTTTACTTTACGGAAAACATCGACGCAAACATGTCGGAAACATCGGAAAACATCGTCCATATTCAAATGGCAATCGCTTCTCACTGACAATCAATGACAATAAGTTGTCAAAACGTGGGAAAATTCGAAGTATTTTTGACAGATTGAGATTGAAATTAAAAAGAGATCGTTCAATATGGGAATTGCTATTCAGTTACAGATGCACAACACCAATAAACTGCCACAAAGCCATATAAATAGGGTTTTAATTTGAATAGTCCGTATCCGTATATGACGAATATATCAAAATATATCAAAGGGCAATCGAGAGGTGGGGTTTTACTGCGCGATCGAATCAGGAATGAGGAGATCCGCAGAAGAACTGGAGATAGCGACATAGCCCGAAGAATTGCAACACTAAAGTGGCAGTGGGCTGGGCACATTGCCCGTAGGACCGATACCCGATGGGGCCGACGGGTTCTCGAGTGGTGACCACACACCGGAAGACGCAGCGTGGTCAGGCCCCCGACAAGGTGGACCGACGAACTGGTGAAGGTCACGGGACACCGCTAGATGCGGGAGGCGCGGGACCGGTCGTCGTGGAGATCCTTGGGGGAGGCCTATGTCCAGCAGTGGGCCTATTTCGTCTGAAATGATGATGATGTATATGAAGTGAGGGGATGTATCCAAGGTATGAAAATCAAAAAAATAATTAGTCCGTCTTATAGATAATAAAAAAAATTAAGACCCGTATTTTTTATTTTGTCGTAATTACCAAAAATTACTGAGATATAGCGTATTAAAGTTACAGAGTGGGGGCTAATTACGTCACGCCGTTCTATATTTTGCACCATGGCGTGACGTCATGCGACTTTTCAAATCAATATATCTTCCTAAGTATTTGAATAAAAGAAAAAATAAAAAATACGTGTTCAATATTTTTTATAAAGCTATCTGACGGACATTAAATTATTTTTTAGGATACAACCCAATTGTTTACTGGTTTGCGACTGTGACGTCCTGGCTACTCATAGCAGTGCGGTAAACGAGGGGCCTAACTTTTGCCTTGATGATCTCTTGTTCATTTAAGATTGTCTCTAATATTTTAACTTCATCTGTATTAAAAAATTATGCAGTCTTAAAAATTGATCCGCCAATCTAGCTACCATTCCCGTTGATTGGTTAATAATTTGCATACTTTGATTTATGATATATTAAAAATATTCTCTTTTTGTACGGTATGAAAAAATCTTTTATTAAAAACCCCTAGCCACATCAGACGCTTGGCCTAAAAAATATGCTTCTCCATCATATCATATATCTATAGCTACCCAAATATCGTAAGTTTATCCCTTTATGTTAATTTTAGGGCTCGCTCCTCCTACGTAGGTATAGCGACCTTTCTAAGTCAACGACTAAATTTGACGGCTTCTCCTCGCTGTATAAATAATAACAAATAAATCAGAATTGGTCTGCGTAAAAGTGACGTCTCACTGGCGATAACAGTACGCCTTGTCACATTGCTATGAGAACGCACTGAGTGCCGCGCTCTGTGTAGTACCGGCCTTAGAATAGTACCCACGGAAGGATATTGTCATCCCATATCCTTCCGTGGGTGTCATAAGAGGCGACTAAGGGAATTCTCACCAGGGAAGCGGGCAGCAGCACTTCTCCTGTGGAATATCAAATTACTGCGATCCCCAACCTGCCTGCCAAGCGTGGGGATTATGGCAAGCCTCTCCCCCCCCCCCCCCCCTTAACGTAATGGTACAACCTTGTGTTTAAAGCAATACGGTTTTATTTGGTTTGTTTTTTTTTCAACTAACTTGACAAATCATTTGAGTGAACTGTATGTGTGATCATCTACATATTGATAGCTAGGCATAGATACGAATGCAATATTCACATGGGGGAGGCCTTTGTCCAGCAGTGGACATCTATAGGCTGTAGATGAAGTAGAAGAAGAATTCCACGCTGGTAAATAGGTGTCGCAACGTAACGCCGCTTATTACGACGTAGCTGGGGCTTGGTGTTGGGTTTTTCCGTCTTTTAACAAACAAGACTGCGCTAGTGAAGTCCGCTGATGCAGCTCGGATATACGGCATCGCACTTCTCTAACTGATCCCTTTCTCAATTCTTTATTGCGTACCATAATGTATACGGTTGGTAGGGAAATAATTATATTGGTCACAATAATTATGGACCCTATCGGACACACCATAGATCAGGTAAGGGAGAGGAGAAGATCATGGCTATTTATTCTGGTAAATTTTATTATTAGCTAGCAGGTTATACTATTTTCTTGATGTAGAATTGAATGTTAAAATTATAATCCATGCTTTTTTTCTTAAATTGTATTTTTTTATTGAGTATAATTGCAAAAACAATTTCTTTTTAAGTGATTTATATATTTATTCCTATTTTTTTTAAACCTTTCTCCACTCTAGAAAGTTCTCTTGTATCGTGAATGCGTTTACAAACATATAAACACACATACAAACAGCCAGACCCGGAACAATTACTTGTAGGTCTGAAATATATTTGTTCTGTGCGAGATTCGAACCCGCGCAGCCTGCTGCATGCAGCGCAGCAGTCAATAAATAGCTCAAAAAATATATATTTATTATACCTAAGGTACGTCATTTTTAATCTCTTTATCTATTGAGCATATGTCGTGTCACAGTTCGCCGATGCATCGCTTCATATCGCATGTTATTGTAGTTTGTAAGAAGCTAAAATTCATTTAATTAAACTAGGTCAAGAATCAGTAGTTTTCGAACGTCAAGATCAAAAAAGACGGTCCTCTTAAACGCTTGCCCTTCATGTAATAAGCTTACGTATGAAGAATGACGTACCATGACCGCTCAGGCATCGCAACGTGTCGGCCACGCATCGTGTGGCACCTTTAAAGTCTGTTTTGATGTTAATATTGTAAAAAAAATCTTAAAAAAGGTGTTTACGTGGGTGACATACGGCACAATAACGGCGGTAAGTCCTCTTTTTGAGGAGTGGCTAGAGCGGGAATCTCAGGGCACTCACCCCTCTAGCCACCTCAGGAGACACCATAGTCGGGAGAGAACATGCACGTGGTGGGTACAATACGATTGGCTAGCTGCAGCTGTAGTGGGTACAGTTGGCTGGGATATGTTGACGATGGTTATCTAAATGTAATATATTTCCAGTGGCTTCGCTCGCATGGAGATCGGGTATTACCGCACCTGAACAAACTATCAAAAAGTAAAACATTGAAAAGGTAAAAAGTCATCATCATTATCTCAGCGTATACTCCCGGTTGCATCCGCAGCTTTCGCGTTGGAGCCCGGGGTCCACTTTCCTACATATCTCTGGCATCCCGTGGTGTGAGATTGTTAGCACGCATGTCATCTCTTACAACGTCAAGCCAGCACTTCTTTGGTCTACCCCACTTGTTTCAGCCCGGTTACCCCGGACATTTGTTATCTTATGTTTAGGCTTTAGAGCATGAAAAGCTAAAAGATGGAATGTAGAGCAACAAACAGGAATAATTATTTTATGATCGTTAGGGATAAAAAACCACAAACAAACACTGTTTGTCCCATGTTTAGAAACATGTTTATTAAACTATTAAGCCTGCAAGTACATAATACTGCAAAGTTTTCGTTTACCGTAAAGTTCAAAACTCCCGACATCCTACTTAATTCTTCTTTGATGTACCATAAGACTGTAGTCAAATGTAGGTGAGCAAAGAAAAGCTTTTTGGTTTTCACGTATCAAAAGATTGGCTCTATGTTTCTACTCACATTGCTCCAAATCTACTTTGTTTAACTAAATCGTTTTTCACACACCAACGACAATGGATTTCTGTGAAGGTACATCATTCATTTAAGTAAGTCTAGATAAGTTAACTGGGTTGGATTTCAAATAAGTGTTGATTCGAGGGTATGGTTCGTAAGTATTGTTAATACCATGAAAGGGTTTTTTAATATATAAAGTATAAACTAGTGCTTGACCGTAACCCCGCCTGATGGTAAGCAGTGATGCAACCGTTGATGATAAAGCATACTAGTTTATTAAAAGCCTATTCACTTTAGTCTTGAAGACACTCAAATTGTAGTCCGAGGGAAACACCGCCGGTGGCAAATTGTTTCAGTCCCTCGAAGTACGCGGTATAAAAAAGGGAGCGAAACGCTTCGTCCGGATCGTAGTGGTGTTAACAACGTAAGGGTGGAAACTGGCCGTACGACAGGTCGTCCGATGGTGGAACGGAGATGGGGGAATTAAATCATGCAATTCCCTCGCACACTTAGCAAAATACGTTCTATAGAACATCGAAAGGCTGGCTACTCTACGCCCGTGCTCCAGGCTTTGGAGACCGTGAGTTAAATGTATCTTTCAATCCGAGAGTTAGACCTATATATAAATTGTCTCATTAAGAACTGCGCTGTTGTGCCGTGAGCGTGTGTCGGTATTTATTGACGCTACATACTTGCCGTGTATTAGATGTCGACGACGTGACAGCCACGTTGACGGCAGCCGTTGACATCCGTCGACGGCACACACGTCGCTTATGCCGTGCCGTCGCTCGTGAGTCCGGGCTTATTACTAATGTGATCGGCTGATTTGGAACTTGTGTGATGAATATTATATTAGATAATCAAACAGGAGATACAACATTTCAGTATAGCTCCTTAAGGGACTTAAACTAATATTTCAAGGACCCGGTAAGTGCTCCGTTGTCTAGCATTAGCGGTTACGATAATTATCACTGAAAAGGCTCTGAAGAACAGTGACAGTACTTTTATAAGCATATTTTGATAATATCGGCCACGCATGAAACCTATATTTAAATTTTCTTTATTTCAAATTGATGTTTTTTTAAGCTAAACCAATATCGACTCTATTATATTGGTAATCAAGTTGATATTATTATACAAAAAAGTTTTTTTTTTATCAAAAACGTTGCCCAAGGCTAGGAATTTCTCCTGTATCGTGGGTGTGTTTACAAAAGCTTGACCACTGTGCTAATCGTGCAGTCAAAAAGCAACCAAAAATTTCATTGCAGTTAGAAGGAAACTTTGTCAAAAGGCCGGTAGCATTGCCATGTTGTAAGGCACTAATTGCGTAACAAGTTATCAAAGAAAGAAAGAAAGAAAAAACGTTTATTTGCAGTAAAACATGATGCAAAAGTTTACAAAAACGCAAAAAATAAGACATAGTTTAGGGAAACATGCGTCACATCCACGCAAAACGGCTGTCGCTCAGCATTATGCTGCGACTCTTGCAAAACAAAGCCCAGCGCTGGTTTTCAGAGACAGCCGGCGCCGACGTAAAGACGTCACCCAGTGCAACAAACAATTAAAAGTGGCATCGAGACAGTATTACAGTAAAAATAAAAACATAAAAAGGTGATCCAAATCCAAAGTTATTTCAATAAACACAAACTGGAATATAAAAAATCATCGCGCACGTGGGGTGCGTTTTTGGCGATTGATTTTCGGGAAATATAGTCCCGGGCCGCGCTTTTGGACAGTTTGGAATATCATCCTCAAAAATGGCATACGTTTCATATAATGGCAATATTAAGAAGCGTCCGGTTTCGGCTTTCAGTAGCAATGAGTTTCATATTGGCAGTTCAACAACATTCATTGCCTTTTTTACGCTTTCGCGACACATTTTTCGTCATATGGAGCAATGGACTGGCAACATGCTTCAAAATTATTACAATTGACAGTAATAATGTGTTGCACAATTAGGATCGGCCGGTGTTTACGGGAAAAGTCAGTCAACCGCTCGGCGATAGATCAAAACATTAAGTGTACCGTACCGTTTGAGCTTGGTTGAGTTTGAGCTCAGAGATATATAAGTTCTTAAGAGATCTAGAATTAGACCTGTTTGATGGTGCAGAATCAGGTATTGATCCATCGTAAAAGGGTGTGCCTCAACATCTTTGCCATCCTGCTTTAAAGAAAATAGCGCCCTTAGTATGTGGAGTTTGTCAACTAGTTCGAAATTTACTTCACCACTCTTCTGTCCTTTTTTTTATAATGATAAACCAGTGCTTGACTGCAATCCCGCCTGATGGTAAGCAGTGATGCAATGGGTAATAGTTATTCGCGCTAGTTTATTCAAAACCTATTAACTCAAAAAAACATAGTGAATAGGAAGGAAAACGGCAGTTGAGCGAGGTGATGCTGTGCCAGAGGGAGATTGATCTAGAGACCTTCTACGAACAAACTCCGAACACAACAATATTTGGCGCATCGTACCCGCACACATCGCAACACAACTTTTCAGACCCGTCCTCCGTACGGCTTAACTTTATGGTTGGCGAAAAATGTTTTTTTCTTCCACACTTCTATATTAGAAGTCATCTCTATAATCACCCCCTTCTAAATCATATCATCTTTCAAACATTCCATGCATTGTTTCTTTGGCCTTTTCCTACTATTTCTATTGAAATTCATACTTAAAACTCTCATCACAACATTTTCCTCTTTTCTCCATAACACATGCTTATAACATGTAGTTAATTTGTCAAATACTATTTCAAGTCTTCAATGGCCTCTGTGGTTAGATATCACAGTTTTGCTAATAAAATAACACGTGTAACAAATTATAGAAATTTGTGGAGGCATGAGGAACAGGGAGTAAAGCTCACTCATCCTCCATAGAAAAGGGAGGATCCTCCGACCAGACGGGTGTTATGTCTGGCGGGCACTTGCCCAATGGTTGAAGTTGGGGAGTTGTAGGTATGTATGCTAATTGCACGGTAAACTCTGATTGCGAGATGTAGAATTCGTGTGACGTCAGTATGACGCGTCGTTCATTTTGTGGCGTTTGTAGGTACCGCTACAAATTCTTTAAAAAAAATGTTTCACAATAATGGCGGATAACGCCAATGACAGTTGAAAAAACCGGCCGCGTGAGCCGCCTACTAGGAGATTTAATGCAAAGCCATGATGTGGCCACTATGCTGCGATATTTCACTGTTCTTTATGAATTATTCAGTGAATGCACTTTCTACTACATAAATCACGCGTTTTTATTTAGTAAACGACACTATAAATAATTTTAAAAGTCGAATGAAAAATGCGCGTGACACTCATCTTGGCTTTCCTGTCAAAACCCCCTGGTTGATTTGTCAACTATGTAGTTCGAAATTTAAATAGTAGTGCAATTAATTTTGTTTAAAACGTCATCCGGTACCTTTTTCGTAATGATTTAAAAATTTGTTCCTCCCAGCCTAGATAGCGGTTTTAACAACATCTTGTACTGATTGTGTCTCCATATATCACGGGGTTCGTATCGGGGGCCCACACCTCAGCTAATTATGCGGCCCATGCGGGCCTTGGGGCCTAGGGTGACAGCGGTCTGACATGCGTTGGGTCTGCAAAATACATAAATTTAATTACACCTACCTTAGTAATGATTTATATTTGCATTATCTGTTTATTTTTAGTACTTATGAGAGAAGGGTGTCCCAGTGTCACACATGAAACGATCAGTACAATGGGACTAAACTTAAAAATTTAGCATCAAATAAAAAAAAAACTTTAAAACTCGTCATATCTCTATGGAATTTCAGAAGTCTTACAAAGGCAGCGCACTTCATCAAATGACTACTAAACGTTATTAAAGAAAAAAAAACCGGCCAAGTGCGAGTCGGTCTCGCGCGAAGGATTACGTACATTTTCTTAAAAAAACGGCAAAAAAAAACACGTTTGTTGTATAGGATATTCTCAATATTTATATTATTATAATTTAATTATTTATTTTTAATTTTAATATATAACCAAATATTCTGTGTACATTTCAAGCGTCCATCTATTTCCGTTATTAATCATCATCATCTCAGCGTTAATCCCAGTCGCATCCGAAACTTTTTTCTTCTTGTGGAGTATGGGGTCCACTTTACTAGTGTAACTGCTGGTTTTGTCTAAACTTCGATATTTTCCGTGAAGCGACTGTGGTCTGACCTCCACAACCCGAAGGCGATACGAAGCATTAATCGTCATCTACCTTTTTATCGTCCCACTGCTGGGCACAGGCCTCCTCTCATACAGAGAAGGATTGAGCGTAATCATCACGCTTGCTCAATGCGGGTTGGCGATTTCAGACTTATAAAGTCCAGGTTTCCTCAAGATGTTTTCCTTCACCTTCAGTCAATGGTGTCCAAGATATACTTAGAAAGTACATATAACTTTAGAAAAGTTACATTGGTACTTGCCTGACCTGGAATCGAACCCGCGCACTCATACTTGAGAGGCTGGTGTTTTAACCACTAGGCCGCCACGACTTTTTTAAGCATTAATATGGAGCATAAAACGGCAAAAAAATCACGTTTGTTGTATGGGAGCCCCTCTTAACTTTTTTTTTTAATTTTTAGTATTTTTCGTTATAGCGACAACAGAAATACATAATTTCTAAAAATTTCAACTGTCGAGCTATTACGGTTCATGAGATACAGCCTGGTGACAGACAGACGGATGGACAGACGGACAGCGAAGTCTCATGAATATGGTTCCATTTTACCTTTTAGGCACGGAACCCTAAAAAACATTGTTTGGATAATTTAAAAAAATATTCAATATTGTTCCTATCCAATTCATTGAAAAGATTCCTATCTAAGTCACAAGAATCAATGACGCTTAAAAAAAAAGAACAACTTGTCAACACGTATTTATTATGTACGTTTATTTTGTATAATAATTTGTAACAGACTCAAAAACAGGAGGAGGTTCTAAATTCAAAATATGTTTTTCTTTTGTTTGTTACCTCACAACCGCCTCACAAGCCGTTGTTTGTAAATCGAATTTCCAAAATTCTTTTTTAACAGGTTTGCCCTAGGGCTACGCACGGCTACCCATCTAGCTATATATAACTAACCAGTGTAAGTTGACTTCTGATAACATGATGTACCTATACAATGCAAGGTTTAGAATGTTGATAAAGTTGTGTATACTATATATATACATTTTACTTACTTTGTTTGAGTGGTCTTTGATTTAGGTTTTATTAGATAGCCATTCAGCGGCATCTGCTGTTCACTTTCGGCATATTTTTAGTATTTTTAGCATTGAAAACTTAACATGTTTGTAGTGTTACGAATGCACCTTATCTCAATGGCTTAAGGTTCAATATTGCGTGACATGCCTTAACCCAAAGGATAAAAATGGGACCCCATTATTATTTTTTTTCTTTAAAAACGTTGCCACACATTAGATATTTCTCCTGTATCGTGAGTGCGTTTACAAACATATAAAACTCACACACACAAACAGCCAGATCCATGCGGGAATCTAACCCGCGACGAGCGGAGGGGTTAGACTATTGACTGCTGCGCTGCATGCAGCAGTCAATAGCATAATCTCACCGCTATTATTAGGTTTCCATCGTCTGTCACCAGAACACTTATAGCTCGACAGTTGATTATTTTACAGATAACATATTAATGATAGCGCTATAACATGAAAATACAAAAAAAAAAAAACAGACCTAGACAACCACATACCGCCCTCTCCCCTTTGGTCGGTTTTTAACTTAATTACAATGTAACTCCACAGGGAATGCAATCCCACAGTTAATCTGACACTATGACATGTATTTTAACTAGTCAATTAAACAGGCTATCTCCCTTGACTATTGAACCTTTGAGTTGTAGTAATTAGTTGAGGGCTCTAGGCTTAATATATGTATGGAAGTAGCTGAGTGGTTGGGGTAGCCTCCAAACTGTTAGGATCATCTCGGAGCGGCAAATTGCATGAGTTATTGATGGGTTTCGTGAAGTATTAGATGGACAAATAAGTTTCAGCCGATTAACGCAAGATAACATTAAGACTTACGTTGAAGTTGTGTTGTAACATGTGATACGAGTATCGTAAGTTCGGACATCTGCTAATAACATACATTTAGAGTATTACTGCTGGACATAGGCCTCTCCCAAGGTTCTCCACGACAACCGGTCCTGCACCTTCCGCATCCAGCGGTTTCCCGCGACCTTCACCAGGTCGTCGGTTCACCTTGTCGGGGCCTACCCACGCTACGTCTTCCGGTGCGTGGGAATTAGTGACTCTATATCAGTAACACGTATTTATTTTTGTGCCAAAATGACAAGTTCTGTCCCGAATAAGTGTCATTTGCGGCAACTTTTGTTACTTCTTTAATTTGAAGAAATCTGCAACTGTGGCCCATCGATTGCTTGTAGAAGCTTATGGCGAAGCTGCTTTAAGAGCGAGAAGTTGTGATTTTTTACTAAAGTTTAGAAACTTTTTTTTTTAATAATTATAAACAATTGCTTGATCGCAATGCCGCCTGATGGTAAGCGAGCTAGTTTAATAAGCCCATTCACTTAAAAAGCTGAGTGAATAGGAAAGAAGACGGCAGTTGAGCGAGGTGATACAATGTTTAACCCAGAGGGAGATCGATCTGGAGACCCGCCATGACCAAACTCCCGACACAACAATATTTGGTGCATCGTACCCGGCACACATCGCAACACAACTGCTCAGACCCGTCCTCCGTACGGCTTCACCAGACATCATGCCGGAACACGACGAATGGCTTGGCGGCAATTGTCTGGTGGGTGATAACTTCTGCCGGCTTTATAAAATACAGTTTAGCCGCGATCCCACCTGGTGGTCGTAGTGATGATATCAATCAACGATTGCGTAAAGCGTGCGTGTATTAAGAGCCTATTCACTCTAACTTTGAAGACATTTAAATAGCAATAGCCAGACGGAAAGACCGCTGCAAAGAAATGGTTCCAGTCCTTCGATGTACGCGGTATAAAAGACGTAGCGAAACGCTTCGTCCAGATCGTAGTGGTGTCACGACGGTATTCAACGTAATATATTAATTGTTCTCTCCTTTTCCTTCGTATTTCATCCAAATTTTGTATATAAAATATCACTCTTAGCGATAAAACCGCCCATTCTGTCACCTTTTGTAAAATCTTCATACTTATATTTTGTAATTTATATATCGCCAAATTCGCCGGAAGATGCAGCGTGAGTAGGCAACCGACAAGGTGGACCGACGACCTAGTGAAGGTCGCGGGAAACCGCTGGACGCGGGAGCCGAGGCCTATGTCTAGCAGTGGACGTCTTTCGGCTGAAATTATGATGTTAGTCTAATTCGAAATTTATGAAGTCAGAAAGTCTTTCCACCGGTCTTA
The DNA here is from genome assembly GCA_037179545.1 of Sesamia inferens. Taxonomy (NCBI): domain Eukaryota; kingdom Metazoa; phylum Arthropoda; class Insecta; order Lepidoptera; family Noctuidae; genus Sesamia; species Sesamia inferens. The sequence continues at coordinate 2,362,638 of CM073943.1, forward strand.
CCAAGAGCTCTCGTGTTTTAACAACGTTGCTCCACACTAGGAGTTACTTCTGTATCATGGGTGCTTTTATAAACATTGTACATAGATACAATTATGAACGGTCTAAAGTAAAAAAAAAACTGCATATATATTTTTTTTAATCAAAGAAAAGCCGATGAAAAATTCCACCACTGGTGGAATCAGAATCATGTACTGGATCCCATGGTACTCGTTTGTTCGTCGATGTCAGATACACCCTTTATATATTTAAAACTATTACAAGTTCATTCTCTCTCTCTCTCTCTCTCTGCAGTCGGTCCCTCATATCTGAGGATCGTGATCAGCATTGGGGCAGCATTTCGAATGGATGATCTGCCTCCATCGGTTTCGATCCAGCGCGTCTCTCACCACTGCGTAGAATTTAGAAGACGATGTGTCTTTGACTTGATCGGTCCATCTGGTTCATTCTCTACCCTTAGAATAAAACGTAAATATTATAAATCCCTCATAAATATCTGAGTTCACCACAAGCAAGTTGAAATGTGAATATAAGCCTAAGTTGAAACATGAACTTATCTCCGCTATAAAATAGTGACAGGGCGCTAAGTTATGGACAACTTACAAGTTTCTCTACTAAGTTGTGATCATACGTATATACCAACTAGATATTCTGAGAGCTTGAGGCCAGGAATAATCTTTTAAACTAGCTATTTGTGTTTTTGTTGTGCATTTTCTGTATTTTTGTCTCCTTTCGGCTTTTTGGTTCCCGTTCGGACGTTATTTGAATATTTTGACATAAAGGAACTTTCTTCATAACTTGCTGAAAAAAACGTTTATGTCACATTCGTACTAAATTCTTAGTTATTATTATTATTATTTTTTATTAATTTATAAACCAGCACTTGACCGCAATCCCGCCTGATGGTAAACAGTGACGCAATCGTTGATGGTAAAGCGCACTAGTTTATTAAGAGCCTATTCACTCTAGAATTGAAGATACTCAAATTATAGTCCGACGGAAACACCGCCGCCGGCAGATTGTTCCAGTCCCTCGATGTACGCGGTATAAAGGAACGCTTTGTCCGGATCGTAGAGGTGTTAACAACATAAGGGTGGAAACTCGCCGTACGACGGGTCGTCCGATGGTGGAACGGAAATGGGGGAATTAAATCGTGCAATTACATAATCAATCTCTTACAATATGAAGTAACAGTTAAATTACTTATTATTCCATTAAGTTATTATTGTAATCAATCACTCAGAACTTGGCATAATCGCAAAGTTCCGACGATACTCACACCGAGACAGCTTTTAATGTTGTACAAAGCACAGGTCCGCTCGTGTGTGGTGTAGGTACTGCAGCCACATTTGGGCTGGTGCTGCAAAATGTCACCTGGCAACTTTGAATTCAGTGGAGAGGCGTGCAAAGAGGCTAATTGGTAACCCAGATTTAGCTCAAAACGGTCTCCAAAGCCTGGAGCACAGACGAAGAGTAGCCAGCCTGTCGGTGTTCTATAGGATGCATTTTGGAGAGTGTGCGAGGGAATTGCGTGATTTAATTCCCCCATCTACGTGCCAACCTAACTAGGCGTTTGGCCTCGTCTTTTATATCGCGTATATCGAGGGACTGGAACAATTTACCAGCGGCGGAATTTCTGTCGGACTACAATTTAAATATCTTCAAGGCTAGAGTAAATAGGCTCTTAATAAACTAGCGTGCTTTACCATCAACAATGGCATCACTGCTTACCATCAGGCGGGATTGAGGTCAAGCCCAGCTTGACTTATAATTTATTAAAAAAAAAACTTTAGTTCTCATTAACATAGAAAAAAAGTCTGGTTTTCTGAACTTTTTCTTTTTCGAAATGGTAACCCTATCATTATTCTCCTCCCCTTATCCCAATGTATTTGGAGTCCGCTAAACATGTATTTTTGTTAGGGAATACTAAACTAATAGGGACTAATTAGGGGTACCTATTAGTCCCTGGTAGTTAAGAATTCCCTATTAGTCGCCAGCTCTGTAGTCACGTGCCTCGTTTTGACTATACGGCTGTAGCCGGAAATCAGCACTGAGGCTCTAATATTTCTGTATGCTAAGCGATAATGATTTTACCTGAATAGGCTGGAAGTTGTCCCCAATTTATATTTTTTATTTGTGTCCTGTTTAACGCAAATAAACGTGTTTTCTTTTCCTATGTCCCTATGTATGGTTAAAACTTTAAAACTCCACAACGGATTTTGATGCGGTTTTTTTAAATAGAAAGACCGATTAAAGTGGAAGGTTTATATGTATAATAACATCCATTATATAGTGAAAAAATACTATTATTTTGAAACGCAGGCTGAACCCTATTAGACTTATCCAAAATAATGTACTGAATACTGTACATATTGAAAAGGTCAAGAGAAAAGTCCGCGATGGTATATGTTTATCTCTTATGGATATCCCACATTAACATTTTTTTGTCATTTACTTTTTACGACAAATATTGGCTAATTTTCGAAGCGATTTTAACCAGCAGTCATCCTTATCCAATTTAATACCTTAAAAACATTGTTGATTTAATACAGACCTGTATAGCCCTTTACAGCACATGATTTAAATGACTATTTTTGAAGATATTAGATATTTAAAAAAATATTTTGTTTTTTATACAACGTTCACAATTTTTCTGTAGTGTATTTAGTATGTATCAGTATTGCACTCGAGCGAAGCCGGGGCGGGTCGCTAGTCATCATTCATCATCATTTCATCCGAAAGACGTCAACTGCTGGACATAGGCCTCCCCCAAGGTTCTCCACGACGATCGGTCCTGCGCCTCCCGCATCCAGCGGTTTCTCGCGACCTTCACCACCTGGTGAAGGTCGCGAGAAACCGCTGGATGCGGGTAGGCCCCCGGCAAGGTGGACCGACGACCTCGTCGGTCCACCTTGCCGGGGGCGTACCCACGCTACGTCTTCCGCTAGTGACATAATATAAACCGACCCCCGATCGATTAGTGCCCTATTCTATGACAGTTTATTACATATATATGTCACCCACGATCCTACGGGTTAGTGATAGTTGATACTGTGAATTTAAAGTGTGCATAATAATATGTTCGGAAGGGGTGAGAAGCTATAAATAATGTAAGATGACACGGAAACGAGATCCCTTTGGGGGAAGGGGTTAAGTAACTATAAGTTGTTTGCTTGTGTCTCGCGTGTATTGACGCATTTATAAGTGGTGGTTGTGAGATATCTTTATTGTATTATTAATAACCATACGTCTATAATCCGAGAAGGATGTATGTAAAGTTATACTTACCAATAATATGCCTATATTCTCGGTGGTAGGCCATAGCATCAGCTGCTGGCGGAAGTTATCACCCACCAGACAAAGTCTCGCGATTCGTCGTGTTCCGGCATGATGTCTGGTGAAACCGTACGGAAGACGGATCTGAGTAGTTGTGTTGCGATGAATGCCGTGTAAGATGCGGCAAACGTTGTTGTGGCGGGAGTCTGTTCGTGGAGGGTCTCCAGATCATTCTCCCTCTGGCGCAGCATCGTTGGTCGTGCTGTTGAGTTTAACATTACATCACCTCGTTCAACTGCCGTCTTCCTTCCTATGCACTAAGTTTTTTCAGTGAATAGGGTTAATAAACTAGCGCGCTTTACCATTAGCGATTGCATCACTGCTTACTGCTTATTAAAAAAAAAAGAACATATGCCTATATTTTGCCAGCTGTCCTATTGACATTAATGAGGTACAATTCGTGACTCCGGGCTGTTACTGGGAAGTTACCGATGGATAAGACCTTGACACGTGAAGCTTTCTCCGACCTGGAAATCATATCCAGCTATTCGCTTGCGTGTGTGATTGTTGTGTGTTAATGAAATTAAACAAGGCTTTGTCGTATGTTTAAAAGCTGCAAATACTCACCGTTTCTCTTTTATAAGTTCACCATCTGCCTAACTTAGTCGTAAAAATGTAAATTGTGCAATATTTAATAATAGCGGCCGCCAGCGACTTCGTTCGTGTGGAGTTAGTTATGCTCTGCTCCTATTGTTCGCAGCGTGATGTTTTATAGCCTAAAGCCTTCCTGGATTAATGGGCTATCCAACGCAATAAGAATTTTTCAAATCGGACCAGTAGTTTCTGAGATTAGCGCGTTCAAACAAACAAACAAACAAATTTTTCAGCTTTATATATTAGTATAGATGATATAATTTAAAACCAAATATATATTTACATATATGAATTATAATTATAAATATAGAATTTTTCAAATCGGACCAGTAGTTTCTGAGATTAGCGCGTTCAAACAAACAAACAAACAAATTTTTCAGCTTTATATATTAGTATAGATGATATAATTTAAAACCAAATATATATTTACATATATGAATTATAAATAGCATAAAAGCTTTGTTTTTAATGATTATATATACACTATGTAAAAAAAAACCATGTTGTTCCTATCAAGGACATATAATTTTACCTACAAGCACATCAATATCTGATTTTATAAGTTAAATAAATTGGCGGGAACGTTCTACTTATGTCTAGTTTCTTCATGCAGAATTGCAGAGCTAAGAAATCAGTTACAGATTATAAATATTAATAATTAAACATTTATTTTAATTATTTTTGTTAAACAATTTTTATAAATTACTTGCTTCATTACGTCCGTATGCCGATTCTTAAAACGTAGGTTGAAGGAACAACAGGGTTTTTGTTACATATTGTATATTTAAATAATTTTTATCTTCTATCCTTCCTCTAGTCGTATGTTATTTATTGGAGATGTAGGTATAAGGGAAATCACAGAGGTGACTCAGGGTTGGTATTTTGGGAGGTAACGGTGCCCGGTCCACGTGAAAATGGTGACCATCAGGGTCGTTTTAATAATGTAAAATCCCACACTCTGGTTCTATGCCCTAAAGACTAGGCGTCTTTTGAAGGTTTCTCCCCGACAACAAATTAAATAAAAATGGTATAAGTAATATTGTTTCGATAAATAAACTAAAGCTTAAAATTTTAAATTCTAAGTATTTTAGGGTTCCGTACCTAAAAGGTAAAACGGAACCCTATTCATGATACTTCGCTGTCTGTCTGTCCGTTCGTCTGTCACCAGGCTGTATCTCATGAACTGTAATAGCTATATTCTCGCCAAGCTCCATAAAGAATAGAGGTAAACAAACCAATTTAGGAAGGAGAATTACTGCTTTTACGAAAATAATCTATCTAGAAAAGATTGTTGACATCTGTCTTTTAGGTGTAAACTACTCGTTGTCTTTGTTTACTTCTATTCTTTATCGAATTTGGCCGACATATAGACAGTTCAAATTTTCAGAGATTATGTATTTCTGTTGCCGCTATAACAACAAATACTAAAAATAAAATAAAAAATATTTAAGGGGGCTCCCACATAACACTCGCACTTGACCGGTTTTTTAGAAGTGTTTAACTTTTTATAAAGAGCTTGTTGTTCATGTGCCTACAGAATGTTTTTCTGTAAAGAAAGTAAGTGTTCAAGTTCTTTTACGACATCAGTTTTTGAACAAAACAAATATTTTTACGATAAAAAATAAACAAGCGGGAACTTGCCTCCACTTCGCAGTAAGGTACCTATTAAGCCTAAAGTAGTAAGAATGTCTGCTACCAAGCAGAAGTAATGGCTACATGAGAAATTTCAGCTTATTATTTATTTATTTATTTAACCAATACAGCACGGCTAGCGCAGTGGTTAAGTAATTGCCTGCTGCGCTGCGTGTCGCGGGTTCGATTCCCGCTCGGAACAATTATTTGTTTGACCTACAAATACTTGCTCCGGGTCTGGATGTTTGTGTATGTGAGTTTATATGTTTGTAAACACACGTACGACACAAGGGAAATTCCTAGTGTTGGGCAACGTCTTTTAAAGAAAAAAGAAATATGTACACGCATATATATATAAAAAAACAGAACATAAAAAAGACGCAAAGTTGATGCTTTTTTCATATCTCTTCCATCATATCATACCTGCAATTGGGCATAGAATACTGAAAATAATGTTGATGATGAGTTGACTTGATGGTTCTCTTCGAATTTGATATTTTTTGGCCACGTCGAGTGCGACATCAGTAGCACTCACTAAGTCATTTAATGTAGAGGTGAACAGGCACTTAGGGTATTCCAGAATGTGGGACATGGTGTGATCAGGGGCTCCACACTCGGATTGGTATTGAATGGGTCAGCAATCCTCCACTTGAACAAATGGTGTCTGCAGCGTTCTACTTGTGTTCGCAAATGGTTGAGAGCTTTCTATACAGGATGTATTTGACATCGTAACGCAAATTTCGCGAAAAGGTTAGACCACATGCCACTAATAAAATTATGATGTTTTTATTTATGTCGTTAATGAGCGGTTACAAGCGGTTAAAGTGTCGGTTGGGCCTTTGAACGTTGCAAGCGTGCCGCCGTTTGTAGGTATGACGTCGACCCCTGATATGAAATCTATTAAATTAGCTAATAGGATAGTTTTTCGAGTTTTGTTCAAATTACGCTTTTTTCTGTAATTAGCGAATTAATTAATTTTTACTTTCAAATCTTAATGGGTTATAAAATTATGAACAGTTAAAAGTGAAAAAACTGCATATTAAAAAAAACAGGAAAATTTCACCACTGGAGCGTTCAGAATCATGTACTGGATCCATGTGAACCCCCCATAGGCCAAAGCGGATCACAGCCTAAAGGCAAATAAATATTCAGCTCTAACTAGATATGAAGCAGGCACTCTTCACGCTTGGCACTTGCCAAGTTATGTCATATACTTATATGACACAACGACTTCAAATACAACATAACAGGCAAAGAACTACAGAGCTGTGTCATGTTGACACAGGGACACGCTCCTTGAAAGCTTGTGTCAACATCCGCTCGCGTTGCCACTTTAATATTTGATGCTCGAAAAATAAAACCGAAGACGTTGATTTGTTGGTTTAAGCAAATTGGAACTTGTTGGTCAGTTTGGAGGCGTGTTTACTTGGGAAAGTACATCTGTCTACTAAGCTTTAGAAGGCTTCGGATATTCCAGTGCGGCAATAGGTCTTCGCTCCCTAATTTATTTCCAATAAATAAATTAGAATGAAATGCAAATAAAGTTTAATAAGTTTTAGACTCCTGATGGCCTAGTGGTTAAAACACCAGCCTCTCAAGTATGAGTGCGCGGGTTCGATGCCAGGTCAGGCAAGTACCAATGTAACTTTTCTAAAGTTATATGTACTTTCTAAGTATATCTTGGACACCAATGACTGAAAGTGAAGGAAAACATCTTGAGGAAACCTGGACTGTAAGTCTGAAATCGCCAACCCGCATTGAGCAAGCGTGGTGATTACGCTCAATCCTTCTCTGTATGAGAGGAGACCTGTGCCCAACAGCGGGACGATAAAAAGGTTGATGATGATGATGAAGTTTTAGACTAACATTAAAGCAATAAGAATTATATCCTAAGTCAACATAATTATATTGGAACAAAAACCACACACGAGAATATTAGCAAGTAACCTCTCTACGAATTCATTGATGAATTCCCCGCAGAGCATTTAGGGTGCGTACGTTCTGTTTCAATAAGTTTACTTTAACAATTGTAATGAATTGCAATAATTAAGGAACTGCATGATTTAATTCTCCCATCTCCGTTCCATCGAACAACCCGTCGTACGACGAGTTTCCACCCTTACGTTGTACTACAACGTCCCGGACGAAGCGTTTCACTTCGTCTTTTATACCGCGTACATCGAGGGACTGGAATAATTTGCCAGCGGCGGTGTTTCTGTCGGACTACAATTTGAGTGTCTTCAAGGCTAGAGTGAATTGGCTCTTAATAAACTAGCGCGCTATACCATGAACGGCTGCATCACTGCTTACTATCAGGCGGGAGTGCGGTCAAGCCCTGGTTTATAATCATATAAAAAAACAATTGTGTAGTATTTATTGCTATATGAATTTACCTGCATATAGAAAAAAAAAAAAAAATAAGCAATTACAATATTTTCTATGTCATAAGCTTCTACTCCGTTCTCCTATTACACCCAATTTTATTCCAAACGGTAAAATAATCATACATTTTAATGCACTTTATTGATTTTGTTCAAAACCCATTTGCACTTTGTACCTACACTATTACTGGTTTTTGAACTGGACACCTCACTCAACTAATATAAATGAACCTTACCCAAAATGATGTTGATTTTTTTTTTATTATTCTGACACATGTACAGACGACCCTTTGAAACTTCAGAAAGATAGTAGTAGTCCTAGTATTTATTCAACATATTTATTAATTCATGGATACTAAGCACCATTACGAAGACGATCTAGTGACTGCCGCACGGTTGGCGGAGTGGTTAAATGTGTTGCGGTACCTAAAACACTACATGTGAAAAACGCGTCATACTGACGTCACGCAAATCCTGTGCCCGCAAGACCGGTCTGGTCGAAGGATCCTCCCTTTTCTATGGAGGATGAGTGAACTTTACTCCCTGTCCCTCATGCCTCTAAAAATGTTTGACTGAAATTAATTAATATTTGTTTAGTTTGTCGGAACCAGGAACTAAATCCATCATAACCAGGTCGATGACCCCTCCACGTGGTACCACCCTGTGTAGAAGAGTCGATAAATGCTGTCAAATTAATTTAAAATGGGCATAAAACACGTGTAATTCATTTGTCACCTAATATGACAGCTGTCATCGCCATCGATTTTCTCATTTGTCAAAGTTATCATAACACTTATCATAATGAAGTAAGTGTAAAACCAACTGCAGAACCTCAAAAGCAACAATATACACGACAAATAAAATCATTTCGATACTTACATCTGTTTCTGGAATAACTTTGCCAAAGGCAAGCAACTGAAACTTCGATTCGAGCTGAAATATTCCATTGTACGCGAAGTTCTTACAACTGAAACGCTTTTATTGAAAGTTTAAACTGTAACCGCTAGTGAAACAAAAGAATTGCTAACTTATATTTAAAAGAAAATACACATTATTGCAACAAGCCAGTGGAGTTTGCGGAAGAAAGACGAAACAATACATTGTCCAAACCAATAAAAAAAGAAAACCATTTTCGGGTATTTGTTTGTGTTGGTAACACCTATACACACTACTTAGTCTTGCCCTGTGGCGATGAAGGTTCAGCATATACTGAATTTAACATTACCATTAACTTTTAATCTACTATACAGTTTAAAGTTACCATAAGCGTATAGCCTACTATTCACTTTTCTGTCGCAACGACACAGAACACAAACAACAACCCTCGAACAAAGTAAGACTAACTACATAACTTTCTTCAATCAAAATCGTCACCTATTTATTATATTCTACAAAGCATTCCAACGAATCTCAGTAGGTACATTTCCCAACTCCGTCGAATGCCACAACCATACCGCGCACTGGCAGCAAGCTCCCTTTCGGTAACAGGAAGACATTGGCATCTTGCCCAGCCGCTTATATTACAAATATTTGTAACATTATTCATATATTGGGCGACTCGTGTGTTCATTGGTTTTATACACAGCGTCGATAATTAAGAATTAGACTTAAAAAAATTGTCAAATAAAGATTACACATGTTTTGCATGTAATAATCACAAGATCGTGGTAATGGCTTGGTGGCCTAGTGGTTAAAACATCAGCCTCTCAAGTATGAGTGTGCGGGTTCGAGTCCAGGTCAGGCAAGTATCAATGTAACTTTTCTATGTATATCTTGGACACCAATGACTGATTACAAGGTGAAGGAAAACATCTTGAGGGAACCTGGACTTTAAGTCTGAAATCGCCAACCCGCTCATTGAGCAAGCGTGGTCACTACGCTCAATGCTTCTCTGTATGAGAGGAGACCTGTGCCTAACAGTGGAACGGTAAAAAGGTTCATGATAATGATGAATTTATAGGCTAATCATATCTTTTAAGACTGGTAAAGCGGACCCCAGACTCCAAAGCTGAAAAGCTACTGATGCAACTGGGATTAACGCTGATGATGAATCATACATTTTAAGAGAAAAGAGGAAACCTGTCCTAAAGTCTATCATGCGATACCAAAATTCCTTCCAAGACACGTTTTGTAGTAGTCAACATATATATACGTAAGACGACGGCATACTCCGCAAGATTCCGAGCATTCCCGAGTATGCACGAACTAATAGCAACTCATAAACAACACCAAGTTAGCTACTTAGCTAAAAGCACGAATTATGATGATATAACACAATCATGCTGCTAATGTTTTCCTTTGTTTACAATTATTATTACTGTGAAACAAAGCTTCGGATGAAATTAGAGAATTTGGCAAATCACCGACTTGCTGCGGCAATGGAGATTCGCACTGGGTGAGTATTTCGCAGCGGTTGAACAATCATTGTTTATTGTAATCATTGTTTATCACGTCCTCCGTGGCGCAGCGGTCAACACGCCTGCCTGCGATGTGGAGGCCCCGGGTTCGATCCCCGGCCAGGTCATAATGGAAAACGATCTTTTCCTGATGGCCTGGGTCTTGGATGTTTATCTATATATGTATCTATTATAAATATAGTATCCTTGAGTTAATATCCCTTAACACAAGTCTCGAACTTACTTTGGGGCTAGCTCAATCTGTGTGATTTGTCCGTAATATTTATTTATTAGAAAAAATGTTTAATGCAATAGTTGATAATAGAAAGCATATTCTTAAGCACATATGTAAAAAAGCAAACAAATATTTTAATTCTTTAAATACGTACAAAGCAACAAAATAAATGAACAATAAATTAAATTAAATGTAATTTATTACATGTTATTATTAATCCCGTATCATATAGAATAATACTCTTAAAATTAATAATATGCAATTATTAAAATGGACATAGATAAAAAGTCTATTGCCTCTCTTGCAAGATGGACGTCACGGTAGGTATACAGTACACAGTACGGAATACATTATGTAAAGAAAACCCTGCAGATCCGATCCGTGAAGGTATTGTTAGGTCGATAACTGTTCCTACTAATGTCCACAAAGCCGGGCTAAACTTAAAAAAAAAACCCTAAAAAATCTATGATTTCGCAAAAGGAGGTAAATTAATAATACACGTGCGATAGGCAATACTGCGCGGGCGAAGGTGGGTAGGGCACGCGGCACGGCAATACTGTCAAAAATGGTGTAGTCACTTTTCAAAAAATAGGGATGTTACCTGGGTAATAAAAAATTGATTCTATTTAAGTCCGTCCTTCAGATTATAGAAAAATATTGGATACGTATATTTTGTTTTATCAAATCAATAAGAAATTACAAATATAAAAGGCATCAAAGATCAGGAGTGGTGGCTGATGATGTCACTGCTCACTAAAAAGTGTAGCGTGCAGTGACGTCACACGAGTTTTCAACGCACAGTGTCGTCTTAATTTTTTGTTTATATGAAAAAAGAATAAATACATGTCCAGTATTTTTTGAAAATCTGACTGACGGACTAATTAGTTTTTTTTAGTCAACTACCCTATTACTAAATTTTGGGGAAGTTGAAATTAATTCGAGGAAAAAAAAAAGATTATTTCAAAATTTATTAGTATTGTTACTATGATGATTATGTAAAATTTCATATTTTATTAGATCATGTCTTTACCTAACCTTTGTTATCGTTATGGGTCGGACGGGGTTTTCTTTACATATTATATTTAATATATTTCATTACTTCTCAGGGTTACTTTTAAAGAATACACACACTTATTAGTATTTCTACAATTATGCATTCCATTTGCAGACGTTCATCGGGGAGCAGGCTGTTCGCTTGAGTGTGGTCAGCGCGCTTCAAACGACATTATTACTTATATGCTGTTGATTTAAAATCCTTACTTGAATGGCAAATTTTAAGAGTTTTGAGCTGTGGCAGAAAAAGTTAACATTTGAAAATGACTGTGTTATAATGAATATTGCGATAACGCTGCGTTCAATACCGCCAGTGCGCCACATCACCCGCTAAGCCGTTTTAATTATTAAGCAGTTACCTGCCTACATTGCTTGATTACTTTCTAAACCGAAAATAGATATTATGGTCACTATTGTATGCGAAATAGCTTTGTTTTGACATACACACAGAATTATGGACACCAAAACGGAATGAGCTGCATGCCAGAACCTAACAAAAAACCAGCGATGCGACATGTCCTGATTTTTTTTTTATTATTTCAATTGGCTTGGATCCTAAAAAATAATTTAATGTCCATCAGATAGATTTATAAAAAATATTGAACACGTATTTTTTATTTTTTCTTTCATTCAAATACTTATGAAGATATATTGATTTGAAATGTCGCATGACGTCACGCCGCGGTACAAAATATAGCACGGCGTAACGTAATTAGCCCCCACTCCGTAACTTTAATACGCTATATCTCAGTAGTTTTTGGTAATTACGACAAAATAAAAAATACGGGTCTCAATTTTTTTATTATCTATAAGACGGACTAATTATTTTTTTGATTTTCATACCTTGGATACATCCCTATTATAAACTAGAGCTTGACCGCATTCACGTCTGATGGTAAGCAGTGATGCAATCGTTAATGGTAAAGCGCGCTAGTTTATTAAGTGCTTATTCACTCTAGCCATGAAGACACTTAAATTGTAGTCCGACGGAAATACCGCCGCTGCCAAATTGTTCCAGTCCCGCGATGGACGCGGTATAAAAGAAGAGGCGAAACTCTTCGTCCGGATCGATGTGGTTTCAGTAAGGTAAGGGTGGAAACTCGCCGTACGACGAGTCATCCGATGATGGAAAGAAGATGGGGGAATTATATCAAGCTATGTGCGAGGGACACACTCTCCAAAATCCATCCTATAGAACACCGACAGGCTGGCTACTCTTTGCCTGTGCTCCAGGCTTTGGAGACCGTATAAATTTAAATGTCTGGTTCCAAGTTTTTAAATGTTTTGTAACAAACTTTAACGTTTATAACATTACGTATGATAGGTTCTTGGCGATTGATGAAAAAGTAAAGATATAATGAGCGATAAAATGAGCGGCTTTTAAAATTGGCTCGTTTACAGGTCAATAGAAATCTTACTTAGATTTCTATTGGCCTTTTTTATAACACAACAGCAAGAATATAATAAAATGATCAATTATCATTAATATCAGCGAACAAAGTTAGATTTACGACCAAACGTCAAAAATATTAAGAATTTTTTCTTACATTTTAATTTTTCACCTGGCGTTCATCTTTTTTTTTCTCCTGTCCGTGTTGGAGTCAAATGATAATGATTGATCATCGTGGAAGTGAGAAATGGTTTCGTGATCATTTATAATAAATCTTTTGACGTGTATATTCTTATTGGGTTTAGTGGTAAAAAGAAAAAAGGCCTTGTTTTGATACCTAGAATAGCAAAAAGAAATTGAGCAGGTAGGATTTTCTTGTGTTTGAAGTTATTGAATCCTGATTGAACAAGGTATATTAACTTTTGTTGCTATAAATTAAAACAATAAGTAAACAAATAATGTATGGAAATACCTAGCCTTTTTGCGTGGAAGCGAGAGGGATCTGAATTTTACTAATCTACCTATGTTCCCCCATTTGCCAGAACCAGAAAAAAAAAACTTGATACATTGATATCGTCTCATTTATACCATCTAGAAACGCATAGTTGTCAAAAGAAAAATAGCAGGAGAATACACAGCTCTGCACTTATTTATACCAAGCTGACTATTAAGATGTAGTGGATCTTCAGTCTAACTGATACAACTGAATTTCAGTATTTTATACATCATCATCATCATTAACCTTTTTTTTACTGTCCCACTGCTGGGCACAGGTCTCCTCTCATACAGAGAAGAATTGAGCGTAATCACCACGCTTGCTCAATGCGGGTTGGTATTTTAAACGAAGCAAGCGAATAGCTAACCTTTTTTTTTGTTCTGGATGGGAAATCATCAAATGTCCTCTCCCGCTCTGGGCGGAGCGGAAGGGCGTGTTAGACTTTTACTGATTAAAACCCACTCGTGTTTCTTCACTTACCTGTCCGCCAGGGCCACCATTTCTTTTTTTAACCAACCCGCAACCCTGACCCCAGGAGGCATCGTTCTTCGTGGATCACCTCACGGTGTGCTGACACCTCTTTGAGGCGCGCGTGAAACACAACGCGCCGTAGACCCGGGCCTGGCCCTTACTAGGCGGTGAGCTGCCCACTGCTCGCCGCCTGCAGCGAGTAGCTAACCTTCAGAACTCATTTAGTGGATAAGAAAGAAAAGAAATAGAAAGAAAGAAAAATTTTATTCTGCACAAACAAAACGCACCTTACAACTAAATACAATATCAAGCAAAATACAGGAAAATAATAATAATAATAATATCATCAAAAGTCTCGTATCCTAACATGCAAAACCGAGTTAATTTGATGTCAACGCCAGAGTCATAGACCATATAGACGATGGAAGTAATAAGCACCACGTACAACGTAGTACTTACCACCTCCATGCCATAGGCATTAGACAGTACGCATTATTTGACAATTCGAATTCGATCCGTCTGTCATCCGCAATGCGCTCGCGACACTGGCTCATGTCAACAAACCAAACAACAACTTAAAAATACAAAAATGTAATTGAAGAAAGGAGTAAATAATTAACTGTGTTACAAAACAAATAACAGTTTAACTGTGCGTCGCATCTGTGCAAGAAAAGGTAGTTGCTCAGCAAAATGCTGTGACTTCAGACGAATCTATTGTCAACAGCGCTGATTTTCAGCAACCACCTCACGGTTGACGTAATGACGTCCCAACGAGTGAGACAATTTATCGGGTAAGTGTAATTTTCTTTTCATATGATCTATAAGTGATAAACTGGCAAAAGGTGAGAAACATAGAAAAATATATATAAATATTGTGTATAGTGTGGTGTGATTTTCTATTAACATATATAATAGATAAGATAACAAGATGACACCCCTTTAATATAAACAAGTACGCTTTTATTTCTCTAATCCTGCAACTTATTTTTAATACCCTCGATTATAACGCGCTACATAACCCCAATGTACAGAATTTACGGTCTGTTGCCGAAAAACTGTCAAAGCCAATATTTTATATCGAGACATTCACGACCGCTAAGATTTTTATAGTTGCCAATTTTTATGGCTCAGGCTGGGACACCATACATAATGCATCGCCTGTCATCATCCTCTAAGCTCAGGCTTATAGAATTTCGGAAACCATTGACGAAGGAGAAAATTTTATTCAACGAAACCTTTTTTTTATGAATCTTCTTTGAAATAAAACTCTTTGTTTGTAGATTTAGATCTAATATTGATACTATTGAAGTTATATATATATAACAAATACGCCTGAACATCTCTAGAACATCCACAATGCACCAATGTTGGCTTTTACTAATTATCATAATACCTACGTCAAAACACACCTTGTAGGTATATATTTTGTAAGTACATTTTTATGTAAATCAATTATATCAATTTCAAAAAAAAAGGAAAATGGTATTATCCGTCATCCGGCAACATTTCTACACACCGAGCTGCAATTGAGAAATAGATAAATAAATATATATATATATATACGGACAAATTACACAAATTGAGCTAGCCTCAAAGTAAGTTCGAGACTTGTGTTATTGGATACTAACTCAATGATACTATATTTATAATAGATACTTATATAGAAAAACATCCAAGACCCAGGCCAATCAGGAAAACGTCGCCACGGAGGACATCTAAGATTATAAGTTGCTATAGTTATACATCTTAACAACATTAAATTAATTAACGCACTTCTTGAAAATAATTTGTTCAGAATCGAAAACCTGACGTTATCGCAAAGGTCCGGCAGTACTTCACACCAACGCAGCTTCTAATGTTGTACAAAGCACAGGTCCGTTCGTGTGTGGAGTACTGCAGCCACATTTGGGCTGGTGTTGCTAAGTGTCACCTGGCCACTTTGGATTCAGTGGAGAAGCGTGCGAAGAGGATGATTGGTGACCTTGATTTAACTCGAGTTGGTCTCCAAAGCCTAGAGCACAGGCGTAGAGTAGCCAGCCTTTCGGTGTTCTATAGGATACATTTTGGGGAGTGTGCGAGGGAATTGCACGATTTAATTCCCCCATCTCCGTTCCACCATCGGACGACCCGTCGTACGGCGAGTTTCCACCCTTATGTTGTTAACACCTCTACGATCCGGACGAAGCGTTTCGCCTCCTATTTTATACCGCGTACATCGAGGGACTGGAACAATCTGCCGGCGGCGGTGTTTCCGTCGGACTACAATTTGAGTGTCTTCAAGGCTAGAGTGAATAGGCTCTTAATAAACTAGTGCGCTTTACCATCAACGATTGCGTCACTGCTTACCATCAGGCGGGATTGCGGTCAAGCGCTGGTTTATAATTTAATAAAAAAAAAAAAAAAAAATCTAGGGGAAAGGAAGGCAAAACGGACCCTGGCGGCAAAAAGGTCCACCTTGATTATAATGAAACATGTAACGCCATCTATCTGATTGTTACGTCAAATTATTGGAAGCCATGTTGCCGTTTTCGGTCAGTGTACTCAGTTCCACCGGCCGCACGTGCACCGATTTAGCAAGGTAAGTTGATTTTTTTAGATTTTGATGTAAAAATTGCATTTTTCAATTAGCCTACAGTTTGATTAGGTTTGTAATAAGGTGATCTTATGATAACCACATGTAAACTGATATACGATTAAACGAATAACAAAGTAAGCCAACTGTTTCTCAAATTTATAACCTTTAAATTATTCGATTTTCTTGTAAGTACCAAAAAGGCAAAACGGACCCAGGCAGAATGGACCGGTGTACCATTTTGCCTTCACTGGGACCGTTTTGCCTTCACTGGGACCGTTTTGCCTTCTATAAAGTAATGTGAATGTTAATAAATCTAAATGCAATAAAAATAGAAGAAAATAATGTTTTAATTTGTTTTTTTGATTTGGTTTCAGATGGTAAATAATTATAAAAGAAAATCCAATCGAAATTCCTGGGATGAAGCCAGCATGAAAAATGCAATCGAGAAAGTGGCAGCTGGAGAAATGGGCCTCAATAAGGCTTCTAATCAATTCCTGGTACCAAAGACTACTCTGAAGAGATAATTAGAGAAATATAAGGCTACTCAAAATATTGATACAGCCACACATAAGAAACTGGGTAGATTTGAACAAGTTTTTACTAAGGCTCAAGAGACTGAATTAGCTACTTATGTGAAACAGATGGAAAGTCGTTTGTTTGGATTAACCACGGAAAATCTAAAGAAGTTGGCATATGATCTAGCTGAGAGAAATAACATAAGTCACAATTTTGATACTTGCAAGAAGATGGCAGGTAGAATTTGGTTAGAAAACTTCTTAAAACGTAACCCAGATCTTAGCTTGCGTAAACCTGAACCAACATCTGCAGCCCGAGCAGCTGGCTTATTTTTTTGATTTGCTGTCACATGCAATTGAAACTTATCATCTGACTCCAGATAAAATTTTTAATGTAGATGAGACAGGAATCACAACAGTCCCCAAGAGTATATCAAGAATTATTGGCACAAGAGGGAAAAAACAAATCGGCTTATTAACTTCTGCTGAGCGGGGTCAACTAGTCACTGTAGTGTTTTGTTTTGGAGCAGATGGGTCCTATATGCCACCTCTGTTTATTTTTCCCCGTAAAAGGATGAAGTCTGAATTGATGAATAATGCACCTCGTGGATCTTGGGCTGAGTGCCATGAGAGTGGCTGGATTCAGAAAGATATTTTTACCTCTTGGTTTCGGAAATTCATTGTTTTTTCTAGAGCTTCCAAAGACAACCCGGTGCTGTTGATATTAGATGGACATAAAAGTCATACTATGAATCTTGACATTATTGATCTAGGGCGAGAGAATGGAGTCCAAATTTTGGCAACCCCACCGCACTGCACTCACCGTCTCCAACCACTGGATGTGGCTTTTATGAAACCTTTGTCAACTTATTACTCGGAAGCAGCACAGAATTGGTTGAGGATGAACCCAGGAAAGGTTATTACACAATTTCAGATTGCAGAATTGGTTGACAGAGCTTTTCAGAAAGCTGCTACAATGACAACAGCTTTCAATGCCTTTCGTGCCACAGGAATCTGGCCTTTGAATCGTGATGTATTCACAGAAGCTGACTTTTTAGCAGCAGCAACTACTGACATCGAGCTACCGAATCCAAGTTCGAACCCGTATTCCTCGACAGATGTTTCAAGCGCCAAAGATCCTCAGCCGTCAACATCAAAAGCTAGTCAGCCCTCACCACCAGTTTTGAGCACCGAAGATCTTCAGCCCTTAGTATCACGAGATAACCAGCCCTCGACATCAAGGGCTAACGAGGCAGCAAACGATGTTGAAAATATTTCAGCATCCACTACTCCTTCCATCGAGGATATTGATTCAAGGGTGTCATCGCCGTCTATATTAAATGATAGTCAAATTGACAACCAACCTGCATTGTCTACCACTCCAACAAAAAATGCTGGCGAACTAACAGTTTCACGGCCATCACTTCTGAATGAAGGTGATACTGAACTTTCCACTTCCTCTACAATTATGGACAATGAACCTAGCAGTGTATTTCATTTCGGACCAAAAGATATAATGCCTTTCCCGAAAACAACTAAGACTAAAAGAGCCAACGTCAAACGAGGTAAAACAGCAATTATTACGTATATCATCACCCTACCGCCTTGAAGTGGAAGCTTCTCAAAATAAACAGGCTGAGAAGATCAAGAAAGCACTTATTTTCCAGAAAGACATGAAACCTACAAAAAGAGAAGCAAAAAGTAAGACAGGAAAAAAGAAAATCAAGAAAAATAAACGAAAAATTTCAGAAAAAGGAAAAGCTAGCAAGACGTCTGATGTAAAAAGGTCAAAAACTAAAAACAATTATAGTTCATCTGAGGAAGATGACACTGAGTGTCTGTACTGTTCTCATTTGTACTCAGAATCAACTGGGGGTTGGGTGCAATGTCCAGTATGTCGTTTATGGGCACACTGCCTTTGCGCAGGAGTCGAAGAAGAGGACGAGGAGACAGAATTTACGTGTGAAAAATGTGCTAACTGATTAATTTTATGTAAGTCCGTTTTGCCTTCATGTGTGGTCCATTTTGCCTACCACATGAAGGTAAAACGGACATATTGAAGGTATTAGAAATCAACTAATATCCTCATTGTCTGTGATTTTATCAAAGTCTGATTCGTACCTAATGTAGAGTAAAGAATGTTGATTAATATTACTTTGAAGAAGTTTAATAAAACCGAATAGTTTCTTTTTTATAGTTGTTTTTTGTTAAGTGGTCCGCTTTGCCTTCCTTTCCCCTACTGTTTACTGAATCGGTTTATATCATTTTTAATATAGGTAATTTTTTATCACAAAAATAATTAAAACTACCCAAATTATTTTCATATGAACATGTAATTGAACTTGTATTCAAACAAATTTAATCATTCAATACAAATAAAAGGTAAACATCTTATTACAAGAAACTGGTCTGGTATGGTCTTCGTTCTCCAAGAATAGGTTAAACTAATTTAATGACTATTGATGCGTATGTACATGTTAAATTAAAAATTCAGTGTTTGGAAATTCAATTCATTACATTACATGTTGTATACATATAATTATCGTTATTAAAAAAGATAATTAGTAAATGTAGGTTGTACTTCGAAACCGTAATACTAGTATTAACAAAAACACTGTCAAATTTAAAGAGAAGAATAAACAAATACAAAAATTGAACTATGTCATTCAGTCCAGTCACGTTACCATAAATAGAACGTATCGACAGTTAGTGCGTAAATAGCACACTAGGGAGCCCTTGGACATAACGAGGACCCACACAACAGTAAGTAATAAAAAGCTACAAACTTTATAACCCGGCTGCAAAGATGGATTTATCTTCAGAAAACATAACCTTGTAATAAAAACATAACCAGATGATTGGGGGATTATGTAAATTAAAAGTAGTGCGCTAAATATTTTAGTTTACACAGCAACACATATTGTTATTGTAAACATTTTCATTTTTAATGTCTGGACTTGAAAAAAGACGATGATCCCTGGGCTTGTTTCAGCTTTTCTTCTCAGAGGTAGTCAGGAAATGCAGGCTCCAGCTAATTTAAAAACAATATGACGTGTAAACTTGATCAGTGATCCTAGTTGCATAATAATCAATTTCATTTCCACGGTATATTTCGAACATCACTCCTCCCTGGCTGACATCCGTCCACATCGATCTCGTCACGAAGTGCTGACATCTTTTTGAGCCGGGCGTAGAACACAACGCTGTCGACTTGGACCTGGTGATTACCGGGCGACGAGCTGCCTACTGCTTGCTACCCGTAATCCCGCGCCTACGGTTGCCGAACTTGGATGTCATCTCCCGCCGACCAGTGCGTCTCTTGCGGCGACTAGGGGCGTGAAAAAAGTCTTTGGATTACAAACAAAATATTAAAGAAAGTCCCTACCACTTATTGCCATCCAATTTTGAGTTAGGTACAACTAGAATATTACCAACCCATATCCTTCCGTGGGTGTTGGTAAGAGGCGACACCCAAGGGAACTCTCACCAGGAAAGCGGGCAGCAGCGCTTCTCCTGTGGAATAACAAATTACTGCAATCCCCATCCCGCCTGTCAAGCGCTGGGATTATGGCGATGCTCCCCAATGGAATGAAAGCTTTGGGGGAGGCCGTTGTCAACCAATAGAGATTAATTGCTGATTAATCTCTATTGGTTGAGAAGAAGAAGAAAGAAGTATGCTAATTATGTCAGTGTTCATTTCACCAACTCTTTGGCCTACAAAGGAAACAACAAAAAAAATCCCATCACTACCTACAACATTACCTATAGTAATCTAAAGTCCCAAATTAAGAGTAAAAACTAGTATACTCCATATTTCTGTGGTCATTACACCAAGATCTTGAATACAATGACTACGGACACAACATTTATAAAGTCTCCATTTTATCAGTTAAAACTAGTGGATTTTTCAGCTTTTATTTCATCACAGGAGAGCGAGGCATTACAGCACTCTTTAAATATTATACACTAATCGAGATACACTTTTATTTGGACTTTTGTACACTCAGAGTAATGATTAAGATGGAAGTTGTTATTTTGGAGTGATTTGGAGAAGACAAAAAATACTCAAGATTAAAAAATGTTGAATGCGTCCAATATTCTACAGTAATTCCTAGTATGGGGGCTAGGAATTATTACTGTATTGTGGGTCAGCTTATACATATTTAAAGTCTTTATATACACAAATAGCCAGAGCCGAAACAACTACCTGTAGGTCATATAAATATTTGTTCTGTGAGGGAGTTGAACTCACGACACTTAGCGCAGCAGTCGATTTTGTCACTATGTAATTTTGTGACCTATTGTGTCGTTAAAACTTTATTTGTCAGTTAATTTGATAGTCTCGGTTATTAGTGGCTCGTTGGCAGACCCTATGTGTTATCTGAAGCACGAAAGTTTAAAAATAAGTGTAAAGAATATCGTATTGTCCAATAACCTGTGTAGTGTGGCCTGTGGAGGTAAGATAGGCCTGCTTATGCTCCATTAAAAATAATATGGTATATTCAGCTGCATCAGGTAAGACTGAATGTCGACCCCAACATAGTAGGGAGAAGTCTATGCAAATGATGTTTAGATAGTTCCTAGGGATGGGTGGTATATTGTGCCATTTACAACAGCCATGTTCGTAGGCCGCATTTTCGTGAATATGTCCTTCATCATCATCATCATAATCAACCTTTTATCGTCCTACTGCTGGAAGGGTCCAGCAATGATGTGCCTCTTATACAGAAAAGGATTGAGCGTAATCACCACGATTGCTCAATGCGGATTGGCTATTTCAGACTATATTTCCTTCATCTTCATTATCAGTCTCTACTCGTCCACTGCTGGGCATAAGCCTCTTCCATGGGACGCCAACAAGCTCGATCTTGAGCAATTCTCCGGCAGCCACTCCCAGCCACCTTTTTGATGTCGTCATGCCCAAGGGCGTCCTACGCTACGTTTGGCGAGACGCGGTCTCCACTCGAGGACTCGTTTACCCCAACGGTTGTCGGTCCTGCGGCATATATGACTAGTCCGTTGCCATTTCCTTAAGGTTATTTAATTGCATTGCGAAACGACTCCTCCATCAATTGGCTAGTAAAGGTCACCAGCTTAAAACCCGCCTTTTGCACCTTCTTTGGCTCGATTTGACTATCTAAAGGAAATCATCATGAGGAATCATCACCGGGTAAAGGACATCCCCTAAAACCGAACATTTTAACTTATATACTAACTCGTACTGGCCCCGCCTGGTAAATTACGACCCACACCCTCTGCCAAAGAGTAAATGTTACCCACCAGTAAATATCATAGGCTCAGTATGTTATGTAGTCACCGTACGATGGTTCGTCCGATGATGGAACGGAAAACGTATTTTAATATTCTCTTAGAAAAAACGCATTGCGAAGAACCTTCTAAATAGCCGGTTCTTAAAAAAGAAAATATAATAATAACAGCGAAGAAGTACCAAGAATAAATTGATGATGCATCCCCCCTTAATTTAGAATTCCCAAGTTCCCTTCCCCCAGAAGCTATCTCGATGGAATTTAATTACAATTGTAAAAACTTTCAGTTTTCCAACAATAAGGAAGTATTTTCCTTAAGTAACGCCATGGAGGTTGACTAGGGGGACAAATGGGTTGTCACGTGATTGACAGTGAAATCTACCTACTTAAGAGTTTGGGGAAAATAATTTTTTTTCAGGTTCCTCAAATGCTTGAACAGTTTGTCAAATTGTACATTTCTTAGACAGAATACGGGGCTGTTTTGGTAAAAAGGTAAATAAATATACAGGAAATGTATTTAAATCTTTATTGAATGTACGAAGTCTTGGTAGGTTCATTATTAATATGCACTTATGGTTAAAATAGTTGTTTTTTCCCCTGTCCCTGAAATAGACTTTCTTGAAAGATCATGGAGAAGTGTTATTTTTCTTAAGTTTTGATATGCCACTTGTAATTTAAATATGCCAAAAGAGTAGTTTCTGTATCTTAAAACGGTCAAGTTCTTGAAACGGTCTCGACTTGGCGATAAACATAAATGACAAAATATTGGTGAAATCAAAGATATTTTAACAGATTGTGATAGTTTTTAAAATTACGAGAATCTTTCTTTAATGACCTGTCTTTTTGATTTAATTTTCTTGACCATCAAAATACGTAGGAGCCCAACTTTTCATTACATTGATCAAAAGAAAAAAAAAATCTAAGATGATTTTGCACGCCTTTGACAGCGCTTCGAACGTAATCCTTCCAAAACTTGACTTATTAATGAGCACGCAGCCTTTTGCCCATCGAATACCTATCGCTCTTTGAATAAAAGCCAATCAATCATGATTACCCAACGTGCCGTCACTCAACCACACTCCCCCAACTTGCTACATAATTACCCCATTCCCCCATTAAAAAACTTGCAAGATTATAAAAAAAATAGGGTTCCTTAGGGACAGTAACTAAAAGAGATACTCGTAAATAATCATGATCGTCAAATTTCGGCCCGATTTCCACTAAAGCGGAGAGGAGAGGAGACGTGTTTGAGTAGTCAATCCGATTTCGTTATTTCCACATCTCTTCTCAGATTAGCTTGAATACTAACCGGGGTTTTTTTGCGGATAGGAAGTCAACAAATGACCTCTCCCAATCTGAACGGAGCGGAAGGGAGTGTGAGAATTTTTCTTCTTTTTTTTTATAAATATAAATTAGTGCTTGACCGCAATCCCACCTGATGGTAAGCAGCGGGGATGTTAAGAAGCTTCGACTCTGACTCCGTTAAGTCGGAACTTCCGATTATTACAGTACCTTCGGTTCCGACTTCGGTTTCGATACTTTAAAATATTATGGGAGCTTATTAAAGTATACCATGACGGCGGCGGCCTGCCGACTGTTATGAACAGCAGGGTAATTGCGTAACGCACTATCAGGAGTAAGGGAATTCCCTGACTCCTCCTTCTTCTTCTTCTTCTTCAGCCTATGCCCACTGCCACTTAAGTTTAGCGGTACTCGCAGAGCTATGTCGTTGACTTCGGTTCTTCTGCGGATCTCCTCATTTCTGATTCGATCACGCAGAGAGCCTCCGAGCATAGCTCTTTCTATTGCCGTTTGTGTGACTCTGAGCCTTCGTATGAGGCCCATTGTGAGCGACCACGTTTCAGTTCCGTAAGTCATCACTGCGTAAGTCATGATGCAGTCGTTGATGGTACAGCTACTTTATTAAGAGCCTATTCACTCAAAAAAACTGAGTGAATAGGAAGGAAGACGGCAGTTGAGCGAGGTGATACAATGTTAAACCCAACAACACGAGCAACGATACTGCTCCAGAGGGAGCTTGATCTGGAGGCTCTCCACGACCAAACTCCCGACGCAACAACGTATGACGCATCGTACCCGGCACACATCGTAACACAATTGCTCCTCCGTACGGCTTCACCAGACATCATGCGGAACACGACGAATCGCTTGGCGGCAAGACTTTTTCTGGTGGGTGGTAACTTTTTTGGAGTCAAATCATCCCCGGCTATTTTGTCTTACAAACTATACAAGCACAACTATATGAAACATTAGTTATTTGTAGTGTAGAATGTAGGGGAAATAGACGCAAATGATCCTGTAGAAGTCCCCGTTTATACTTTAATTAGTAATTAGTGGAGTTCATACATGTCTTGCGAGATTCTTGGGGGGGGGGGGGGGGGGGGCAACCGCCCCCCTTCCTTCCCTCGGGTTGGGCGTACCCGGTGCTTGCATGATTAATTTTGTATTTATAATCACACTTTTTCAAGGCAGTAAGTACAGGAAGTGAATGCGATCTGCTACGATCCTAGTATACACTTTTTCCTTCGCTTACGATCAAGAAAAATATGTGAGTCGTATCTTATCTATAGATAAAAAGCCAATTTTTAGGTACTTGATAATAATATATTGCAAACAGCGATGTGTTTGATGTTAGTTCAATCGAATGACCACCAAAGTTATAATCAAAGTTTTTCGAGTATCTCTATTAAAATGTAAATTCACGGCTCAGTGAAATATTTTTCAGTTGATTAAGTTCATTTTATTATCGTTAAATAAACAAGTTAAAGCTTAAATTTTTTAAGCAAAATACGATTGTTTTATTTTGGTAAGTACTATTTTATTTTTATGAAATATTATGAAGGAGACTTCTTTAATAACATACAGCATGCATTTTTGGTTTAGCTTATAAATACATGTCAATACGTTTAACTATATGGCGAAAAACTGATCGTTTTAAAGTGGATAGGGTCTAAAAATTTCGATTCTATTATTAAGCCCAAATCGCCTGTATACTGAGTGTATCTGACATCGTAACGCAAACTTCGCGGAAAGGCTAGACCGCATGCCACTAATAAAATTATGATAATCATTTATGTCGTTAATGAACGGTTACAGAATTCAAAGTGTTTAAAAAAAGAGTCGGCTCGGCCTTTGATCGTTGCAAGCGTGCCGCCGTGCGAGTTTGAAAGTATGACGTTGATCCCTGATGTGAACTCTATCAAATCAGCTGATTAGATAGTTTTTCGAGTTTTGTTTTCATTGCGTTTTTTGTGTAATTAGCGAATTAATTAATTTGTACCTTAAAATATTATTGGGTTATAAAAGTATAGCAATTATGAATGGCCTAAAGTGAAAAAACTACATAGTACATATAATATTTATTTTCAAATCATGAAAAAGCCGACGATAAATTCCACCACTTGGGGGTTCAGAATCATGTAGGTACTGGATCCATAGTACTCGTTTGTGCGTCGATGTTAGATACACCCTTTGCAACGTTATTTTTTGCCCAGAGTTCAAAGCTGAAAAAGCTTCTCAGTCGTATGACTGAGATTAACGCTGAGATGATGATGATGACAACGTTATTATTTGTTTATGCAAAACCCGAAACACGTGTCCAGTATTTTTAAATAAAGAAACTATAGACGAAAATTTCGAAAAGATGTCATGAAAAATCATATAGTATTTAACTTGTTATCTTACGTGGTTGTCCCAACAAAAATATGGTTAACTCACTGCTTGCCCGTCCGCGCTTGCAGCGGCGCAGCGCTGGGCGCCCTGTCTCACTGAGCGCCCAGTAGTATGATCTACCTTCAAATATTGGGTTTAACAAAAAAAAAAGGTATTATTAGGTATATGTCTATTGAGTACAGAACTGTATCTTAAGAAAAAGTTAAGAAAGAAAAACATTGATTTTCGGTAAACATGACACATAAAAAGTTATCCTTATAACCGTAACAGGTAGCAGGTTGAAATATCCACACAAAATGTTTTACATAGTCCCTATTATATTTTTATGAGCACTTCTATAAGCATTACAGAAAGAAGGTAAACTATAAAAATTCCCGTTAATACAGAACCCTTAGCCTGCGCACACAAGTCCCTCTTGTCAGAATTTTTTATCTGACAACGCAATCCATTCGCGAAATTAAGCAAACTTCCCGTGGAACGTTGAAATTAAACTTTTCCGTCTAAAGTGGTGTCCGTTTTTTAACGTGAAACCATGCTAAAAAACTTCTGTTTTATGTAGAGCTGTGGGCTACGTACTCCATAATTATTTATGTCACTCTATTATTTTGTAGAGGTTCAGGCGAGAACTGCTTAACAAGTTTTGAGAGCACGATTACGACACTGTTGTTGATTCATGAACTTTGAGTTATTTGAAATAAGGTAAGGGTTGGGTTTTCTGGAAACACTGTTATTAAGACAATGCGATAGTAGCCGCACTGGTCGGTCAAGTTACACTGCGTTTCCACCTGTTGGTCTCTGAATGGGTGACCATTTTTACATACTCGGTTGCCGAGTCTTGCGTTGCAAAGTCTTGCCGCCAAGCGATTCGTCGTGTTCCGACATAATGTCTGGTGAAGCCGTACGAAGGACTGGACTGAGCTGTTGTGATTCGATGCACCAAATGTTGTTGTGTCGGCAGTTTGGTCTTGGAGGGTCTCCAGATCAATCTCCCTCTGGCGCAGCATCGTTGGTCGTGTTGATGGGCTTAACATTGCATCACTTCGCTCAACTGCCGTCTTCCTTTCTATTCACTAATTTAATAAACTAGCGCGCTTTACCATCACCGATTTCATCACTGCTTACCATAACAACATACAAATATTGTCTCAAAAAACGCTTTATATGGACAAACCGTTTTCGTGTGAACATTGCAACAACCCGCTCTCTAAGGAGCCCAAACCTTGACCTTTTTGCAACTAGCTTCACCTTTCTGATTGACCGATCTCCTGACAATTAAAAAGTGACTGTAATATATACGATATAAAGTTCTAAATAATCTCACCTTATTCTTCTTCTTCAGCATATAGAGGTCTACTGTTGGACAAAGGCCTCCCCCACGGCTTTCATTGCTTTGTGGCTTGGATCAATCTGTTCTTATAATTAAGAGTATTTTTTGGTACGTGAAATGCTTTTGACAGATGAGTGATCGTATGATGCTGTCCTAATTACATCGACTCCTACGCTTACGAAAATCGATAATTTCGTAGAAAGATGCATCAGATTGTACCTAATTGTACATCCTTTAATAATTATGTCTATGTGTGGTTCTCGTTCGCAGTTTAGCAAGTTACAAAAGTGTGCTTCTCTACTGCCTACTAAAAGAATTGGTATCCCTACCACTAAGCGACATATTAATTTAATACTTAAACCTTAAAGAAAACAGCTCTATTGGATTTTGAACTTTCGACCCAAAGCGCAGAGATTTGAAAATGAAACGGTGTAATGTACGTATCTGGACGTTATTTGATGCAGCTTTTATACGTACATCGGGTTTATAAAAGTTTTCCATCTACATACAACAAATAAGTAAGTAAGCAACAATCTAAAACATAAGCAACACACGCTGACCCAGTTACACACAAGCAAATTGAATCAAATAGTCTCGAACTTCTAACACGATTGTCGTGAATTAGCAATTATAATTGTTGAGCTATGAGGCGAATCTTGTGCTTCATCTAATTAGGGGCTAGTTCCGACGCCCGGGGTGGATCTACCCTTAAATTATTGTGAACCTTAGGAGTCTGTTTAACATTTTAGACGGCTTAGTGAAAGTTATGGTGCGGGATTCTGCATGTGAGATTCGTGACCTTTTAACTTTTGATACTGAAGAAATAGAATGTCAAATTGGGTGGCAACTTAAAAGATTATATTTGAGAGTGGCTAGCTATTTGTTTTTGAGAAAACCTATACAATATGTAAAGAAAACCCTATCCGATACGGGAAGGTATTGTTAGGTATTGATAACTGATTCTACTAATGCCTACAAAGCTGGGCTAAACTTAGAAAAAAATCTCCCTTAAAAATAAATATTATTTCGCGAAAAGTGGTAACTTAAAACATGTGCGGTAGGCAAAACATGCGCGGGCGAAGGCATGCGGTCGCAACGCTATTGTACCGTGTTACGTGGTGTTGTCACTTTTTTTTTAAATACCCTATTTTGGGGAACTTTGAATTAATTCCCGGAAAAAAAAAATATTTCAAAATTCATTAGTATTGTTACTATGAAGGTTATGTAAAATTTCATATTTTATTAGGTTATGTGTTTACCTAACCTTTATTATCATTATGGGTCGGACGGGGTTTTCATTACATATTGTATAATTGTTTGAGAGGTTATAGCTATTTGTTAAAGAGAGGCTAGTTATTTATTTATCATTTTGTTTTTTTTTTCTGCACAGTCACGAGCAAAATTATTAAATATTTAAATTATTAAATATTATTCAAGAGCAAGTTACTCCTTTATTTTTTAATCACACTTTATATTGTAATCAACATAGTTTTGTATATATATAATGTGTCTTATTTCATTGCATTCATTTCATTTTCACGAAAAATCCTAATTTAATGTTGTTAAGTGTTGATATAAATGCTTGTGACTGTGGTCACTTTAGGGATCTAGGAAGAAAATGTCTGATGTGCACACATAATCCTATACTGCACTGATTGACGTCATCATGTAACGTCGACGTGACTGTCGTTGAAAACTAGCACAGGGGTTGCTTCGTATAGGGTTGGCCAAGCTTTAAGGCGGTCTCTTAACCTAGGACACCTGGACTGCATTTTTTTTTACTATCTTGCAATATTTTATGTAACGGGGGAAATATTGCAAGGTGGGAGTGTGATTAAGTAACGCTATTACGGACGCTTTAATCCGGAGTACAGCAGCGCTATTTATTGGCAAAATTAGGTAGGTTGGTAGTATTTCTTACAATATGAACATACCAAGAAGTATCGCACATCTAAACCACGTAATTCGTAACAGCATTCAAATTTACTTTCAAACCACATACCCTATAGCGCTATTGTCCCTTAAATAAATAAGTTGAGAGCTTCAAGTTTCTCGCCCTAGGCCGACTTCGTGGCATAAAGCAGATCATGCAGAAGGTCATGACCGACTTTGTGGCATAAAGCAGATCATGCACGTGAGAATAGGCACGTAAGATAGGTATATTCGCACATTTGTTTAAAAATATGTAAACACGTGTGTTTTAAGAGAATTAAGTATTTATATGTATATTTAATGGCGCGGACACCCACCTACTAGGTGCTCAGATGACCTGACCAAAATCCCAAGGATGCGCCGAATGCAAGCCGCGTCCAACCGTTCTTACCTATGTGTTTTAAAAGAAGCTACTTTGTGATTTTTGTATTTTGATAATATTGTTTCTTTTGTATTTGTACGCCTTTTCAGGCACCTTCCCAAGTCCATAGCCTTTTTTTGGAGGGCTTGCATTCATTCTAAAACCAACTTTATTTTTGCTACAAAGAAAAAGTTTCCTTTCCGGTTTTTCTCAATAGAGATATAAGTTTTGAAATAGATAAGCTTAAACGTTGTAATGTATCGAATCCTTGACAATTCTCTTTAGAAATTTCAAGAAGAGATATTTTAAACACAGATTTTCGAGAGGGAGTGGGTTTTAATTTACTTCACGAGCTCAATGCTGTTTGGCAGATATGACATATCTTAATTTTTTTGTTTCTAAGTCACGTTACTTTTCGTCTTGATGTATGCTTTCACTGTTTTCAGGTAATTGGCGTTTTAATTATTTACCCTAAGTTAAGCACCTCTTTGGGTTCGAACCCCCCGACTAAGAATTAGTAGGGATACAGGGCCACCGCTTTAAGTCTGCACGCACTGTGTGTAAAGCCTATCTATGTATGCGTGCATTCTCTCCAGTGGTATAGACTTTTTCTTCTGTGTCTATCTCTTTAGTGGTCGTGTGTTGAATCCTATTGTTTCACTAACAATTGGTTTAATCTCATACTAAGTGCGATTCGTGATTTCGCCTGAGGATGTGCGGAAAGTATACTCATTGTATCCTCTTTTGATCGAGTAGAACTAATTGGAATAGTGAGTTTATAGTGTAGTGTGATCATTTAGTTTATATTGATGATCAGAAAATAGGATAATTGATTTCAACAATGAATAATTACATTTTCTTTGAAGCATTAACTTATAACTAGCGTAATCAACTCTCCAGTCTTGAAAATGGCCGCCGGTACATCACATTGGGACACCTTTTAATGTTATACAAAGCACAGATCTGAGGCTGCAGTCATATAATGGGCTAGTGCTGCAAAATATTATCTAACAGCTTATTACACACTGGAAAGGTGCGCGAAGTGGCTAATTGGCAATCTAGATTTGGTTAAGATCAAATTACAAGGCCTGGAGCACAGGCGTAAGGTATTTTTAATTATTATGGGACTATAAACATCTACAATGTAAAATTTTCACAAACAATAGTATAACATTGTAATATATATCAATATTACAGTCCACTACATTATCCACATGTTAACAATATTGAAATAAGGTAAAAAAAGTGCTACTAGAAGACTAAGTATGAATAATTGATGTATATGTGGTGGCCTAGTGGTTAAAACACCAGCCTCTCAAGTATGAGTGCGCGGGTTCAATTCCAGGTCAGGCAAGTACCAATGTAACTTTTCTAAAGTTATATATGTACTTTCTAAGTATATCTTGGACATAAATGACTGAAGGTGAAGGAAAATATCTTGAGGAAACCTAGATTCTTATAAGACAGAAATCGCCAACCCGCATTGAGCAAGCGTGGTGTTTACGCTAATCCTTCTTTGTATGAGAGGAGACCTGTGCCCAGCAGTGGGACGATAAAGAAAAAGGTTGTTGATATAAATTTCAAAAATCAATTATTTTAGTAACTTGGGTTTATTAATTATTATCATAAACAAGAAATAAGACCAACATAATAAAAAAAAAATTAAAGAAATTAAATAATTGACTGATTACAATTCTTAATATATAGAAATTAAATAAAAAGGTTGAAATTTATTAAATTTTGAAGAAGGTAACCAGTCTTTTGTTATTTTATATGAAGGAATTTGGAGAGCTTGTATGGGAATTACAAAACTTGATTCCGCCATCACCGTTCCAACATCTGACAATCAGTCGTACGGCGAGTAACCACACTTACGTTTTGACACCGCTAAGATACGGACAAAGCATATTGCATCGTGTTTTATACCGTGTATATCTAAGGACTACATCAATGCGCGAGCAGCGGTCTTTCCGGCCGGTTATAATTTAAGTGTCTATAAGGCTAGAGTGACTAGACTTAGGTATACTAAACTAGTGCGCTTTGCCACTGACGATTGTATCACTGCTTACCATCAGGCGGGATCGTAATGAAGCAGTAGTATACAGAGTGTATCTGACATCGTAACGCAAACTTCGCGAAAGGGCTACACCGCATCCCACTAACAAAATTATGATAGTCATTTATGTCGTTAATGAACGGTTACAGAATTCACAGTGTTTAAAAAAACGTGTCGGCTCGGCCGCTGAACGTTGCAAGCGTGCCGCCGTGCGTGTTTGTAGGTATGACATTGATCCCTGATGTGAAATCGATGCATGAAAATGTATTTTTTTTTTCATATTCATTTCTGTCCAATTGGAAAATGTTATTGAGAATAAGAAAATTTTACTGATTTTTGTGAGCCAGTTTTTTTAGAATGAATCCAAGTTTCAATATTAAAAATTAGACAATATCTTTGCTGAATCAACCCTTGAAGTTTTCGAGTATCCTTCCCACATATACAACTATCATCAACAAATTGTTGAAATCTAAGTGCCTTCCCTAATTCTGCCCGGGGTTGTTTACAAGTATGTTCCAATCGTAACCCTGTAAGCTTCAGGCTACAAACTAAACTCACGCTAGTTAAATGATGCTCATTCTGTTTAAGAGGTCAGTTTTCGTATTTGCACTAAGTAGTTAAATGTTTTTAAGGGAGAAGAATAGAAGACTTTTTTAAGTGCTGAATTGTTCAAATAAGTTGTTGTTCATGAGCGAACGCAACTCCGCCTAAGTTTAATTTCATAAATCAGATTGTTTTTTTATAAAAACCGTTACGTATTAGGATAAAAAAAAAATAAAAAAAAATATAATCAAAATACAAATAACAACATAGCTCAATTAAAAATTAAATTAAAGTCCAAAATCATTTAAAAATTACAATAAAGTCAAATGTCCAAAATCATTAAAAAATTACAATTAAGCCAAATTGCCTAAAAACATTTAAAAATTACAAGAAAAATGTATAGTAAAATGTCAACTGAGAAAATAGCGGCTGAAGGAAAAATTCAATCAGGGACATTACCAAATTGTTTATATCAATCGAATTATGTCAGAATGTAGTTTATATTATTGTTCAGGAAAGAAAGCTGAACTCCGAGCAAAAGCTGAGGACCAATTCCCTATCGTTTCACAAATGGCGGTTTAATGCCAAGACTTAAAGCTTAAAGAGCAGAAAATATTTTTAAAATGGAGCCTTAAACTAGAGAGGTTAAGGCCGCATTCTGCAAGCATTCATCATTAACAACGTAACAACCTCATAAAGACAATATATGCAACCTGCGAATAATGACTGCGTTGTCGATGTTAGTGTCGGTATCTGTGAATTGACTTGGGAATCATATTGCTGACCGTGTCTTTCCTGGGTAGGTGTTTTGCAGCGGTAACCGACATCCACGCGAGCGGACCTGCGGGCGACCACTATGCAGTATAAAACAAAGTCGCTTTCTCTGTCCCTATATCCCTATGTATGCTTAAATCTTAAAAACTACGCAACAGATTTTGATGCGTTTTTTTAAATAGATAGAGTGATTCAAGAGGAAGGTTTATATGTTTAATACTGCACCCGTGCGAAGCCGGGGCGTGTTGCTAGTCTTGTATAAAAACATTTCTCATACAAAAAATAGTAACTCACTGGTATCGGGAACAGGGTCCAAGCTACCGGCGGTCAGGGCTCCAGAGGGAGGAACCTCCTGACAACGCGAGCCGTCTCCAGAAGTACCGCTTTTTTAATCAAGCCCTAATCCAGCTGTCTTACGAGAGCCTCCTGAGGTGCTGTCATGACTTTCGGTACAATGTCAAGTCAAGATACTTAATTTGTTTATCTTTCTCGGCTTTTACGAAGTTGTCATCATGTAGGATGGTTATGTCTTCAATCATTGCACGCCGCTCTGATCGATCTACCAATACTTGTTTGTACAATTTGGGTGACCAACCTCATACAACACAAGCAGAAAATTGGTGGTCTTCGTCACTGGGCTGCAGACTGTGCAAGAAAGTTATGCCATCCCTGGATGACTGGCTAACCAAACGACTATTACGCCTGAAGAGGTCTGCGACTGGTGATCATCATAGATGGTCACAGAATGGGCATAATACAGCGTGCACAGACCTCATGGGAGTTGATGAGAAACCATCTCATCAGCGCATCATGTGTGCTTCGATGACGATGTACAATGAAACCCTCAGGACACCAAGATCTTAGACAGATCTTCTCTTAAACATAAATAATCCGGAGATTTAGTAAGCTTCTAGATGGAGGTGGGCTGGTCTGTATAGTCACCAACACACTGTCACTAAGGCCACCACGCACAATGGTTCACTTGAAGGACAAAGTACGGAAACCAAATACAAATAAAACACTTTGATTTTGACAAACCCATAACGTATAACATATGAACATACTTTGGGTACAGAACATAACTACGCGTCGACAGCAGTCGTCAACACTCGTCGACGTTTGCCGCCGCTGTCGTTGCAGTTGCCTCTGGGGTCGACGTCTGTCGCTCATGTGTTTGTATACTTATGCATCTAACACACTAAAACATGTATAAAAAACTGGTAGATTTTAATAAAATCCGCCTTGGGCACGAAGAGTTTCGTATCATTACTTATAAAAAAAAAAACTGTTTTTACAGCGGCAACAACAATACAACGTTACTGTATACTAGATAGACTTAGTGATAGGGTCCTGTTTTTACACTTTGGGTACGGAATCCTAAAAAAGGAACGCAAAAAACCCCTCGCCTCCGTCAAACATATAAAAATCTTTAGCCCTCAGTTCAGTGAGCATCAATCCTCTATAGTAAATACCTTCAGCATATTTCTGCGACCCTGGTACAATCGGTCACTTTGATCGCCCATACGAAACGGAATCATAAGATTATTGGATAATAACTTCGGATACCTATAGCCGCTTGCCCGTAGTGAAACTTATATTTTATGACTATTATATTAGTGCGGACGTAGCCTTTTTTTCGGCTAAGATCACTGCGATATTCCACCGCTACCTCTGACCGGGGATGCGGGATCCGCAAAAGTATTCACCTCTCTCCCGATAGCCTTTTTTTGTTCTGGATAGTAATCATGACCAGCTCGGAGCGGAAGAGCGTCTCAGAAATATACCGACTAAAACTCACCCATGTTTCTTCACTTGCATGTGCGTCAGGGCCACTGTTTATTTTTTAATCTACTCCCAACCCTGACCCAGGAGGCATCGGTTTTCGTGGACCCCGTCATGTGCTGACATCTTTTTATGGTGCGCGTGATTCACGTCGTGCCGTCGACCCGGGCCTGGTCCTTAGGGCCGCAAGCCTGCGCCTTCGGTGGCAGGGCATCTCCTGCGGTGGCTAGGGGCGTGAGGACGCTGGAATTCCCACTCCCTCATGCGCTCGCCTCCTCCTTTGCCAGCATCACTGTTTCCAAGAAGGAGGTGACGGCCTGCCATGCACTCTCGCTCCGGACTATGGCCAGGATCAGGACCGGACGCGATAGATCGCCGCCGATCGCCGCCACGAGGACGCAGCGGTGCTCTATCCAAGCCGGGGAGGCCTCCACCGTGTCCTTGGGGCGATCTCCACAGTGGTTACACCCTGGCGTTTCCTCCCGCCTTATACGGAACAGGAACCTCCCAAAACAGCCGCCCCCCGACAGGCTCGATCCGCTGTTCCTCAGTAGATCCCACCTCCCTGTGCGTCCATTCCCACAATGGTCGCACCTACAAGTGGCGTGCGTGAAACACCGCGGTGCCAACTATGGAGTACAGAAAGGGACTAAGTATAGTTTGAATAACGTTATTTAAGTTAAATAAGTTATTTTTATTATAGATCAACTTGTGACCACAGGAAAATGCTGTCGCGGTAAAAAGTATAATATTATAATTGCTTCCGTTGTTATCAAGCATAGTAGTACCTAATATTGTAATACACTGATGGTTTAACAATGACTCATTTTGATAGTTCAACTTTGGTAAAAAACAACGGCTTTCACTTCGGGAGTGCCAACAGAAGTGAAATACTTGAACATTAACGTGTGTATATTTATATTTTGGACGTATTAGTTTATATACACAAATTCTACAAGTATATTGAATGTCGAGTTATGCGGCAATATAATATTGTACCAAGAAGTGTTTAGAGTTCACAGTAAAGAACATAATAACTCCAGCCCCGTAATATCACCCACGTACACAATCATGCAAATATAATCCCAGATCTACTTTAAGAAGCTTACGGTCACAGCAACCAGCGCCTAATTCTCTGCGCTGTCAAGCAAACCTAATCCTTTTTAAGGCGCAAGCGTCAGGGTAGTCCACGAAGTTCAAAATGCTCTTACATTTATAGAGTAACGTACCCAAAGGATCACGGGATCCTATTATGAAGAATCCACTGTCTGTCACCAGCTTCCTAATTACATACAAGTTATTACTATTAATTTGAAAAATTTTGATGCAATATGCTTAGTGTGTTATGCAATCATCTTACATGCTGTATCTCATAAACTATGAAATCTAAACAATTCTAATGATCACAGATGCTTTATTTCTGTTGCCTTTTTTTTTAGTAATTATAAACTAGCGCTTGACCGCAATCCCGCCTGATGGTAAGCAGTGATGCGATCGTTGATGGTAAAGCGCGCTAGTTTATTAAGAGCCTATTCACTCAGAAAAACTTAGCAAATAGGAAGGAAGACGGCAGTTGAGCGAGGTGATGCAATGTTAAACCCAACAACACGACCAACGAAGCTGCGCCAAAGGGAGATTGATCTGAAGACCCTCCACGACCAAACTCCTAACACAACAACATTTGGCGCATCGTACCCGGCACACATCGCAACACAACTGCTCAGACCCGTCCTCCGTACGGCTTCACCAAACATCATGCCGGAACACGACAAATCGCTTGGCGGCAAGACTTTGTCTGGTGGGTGGTAACTTCTGCCGGCGGCCTATGTTATGCGATAGAGTCGTCACCATCTTGGTGTGATGGTAATGGCTCCATTTCGTAAGTGAAGTTTTGAATTAAAGTACGAAGTGTGCAAACCTACAGTTCTGCCCCGGAGAACTGGCCTGGTCCTTGCCTCCAAGCGAAGTGACCGTTCGACAATCCCCTCTTTCCAAAAAGACACTGTGCACGTGCCGCCATTACAAAATAACGTCACAGCGTTTGCTCCATTACTACATAAATCAAATAAGCAACTTTTGTTAAAATGATATCGTTATCCACGACAAATATATATTTTGAATAGATAATTGTACAGCAAGATGAGACGAGAATTGATCTTCTGATACGAACAACCTAAGATAATTTGAATGGCGCGGGCTAGTCAAGCGCAGCCTCCTTAATAGAGGACCATTCAAAGTATCGCTAATTGAGGGTAGATCAAAATAGTCGACCAATTTAAATCCCAAATTACTAAAATTTCAACTAAAAGGGAATTAATGAATACCTTGTAAATTGGAGCCAAAGCAAAGCGTCATTATTTTAATTTGGAAACTGTTGGCTTTTCGCGAATTTTGTACTTACTGGA
Organism: Sesamia inferens; assembly: GCA_037179545.1. NCBI lineage: Eukaryota > Metazoa > Arthropoda > Insecta > Lepidoptera > Noctuidae > Sesamia > Sesamia inferens. The sequence goes on from CM073943.1 coordinate 2,399,850, forward strand.
ATATTAATCCTCTGGAGGATATATAAATACTTACCGAGAGCGCTATTTATGTTTTCTGTCAGAAGTAAAAAATAAAAATGTATTTTGTTTTTCAATATTTTTATAGTATTCTTGTTAAAAGAGGGCGATATAGAACACATCCATTACTATGTTCATACTTTTTTTTTTTTATTCTACTTTTGTTTAGGGCCATTTATAATCGCAATGCGTATGTCAGTCCCATCGTACCCTGAATACACTTTTATCACATTTGAGGCATAAACCTAAACAGACTCTTCGCATCGTCGCTATACTCATACCTTAAAAAGTATTAGTAAAGGTAAAACACAGGTCTGTTGGTGTGTGGAGTACTGCAGCCAAATTTGGGCAAGTGCTGCAAAATGTCACCTGGCTAATTTGTATCGCGTACATCGAGGGACTGGAATAATTTTTCAACAGCGTTGTTGACTACAATTTGAGTGTCTTCAAGACTGAGTGAATAGGCTCTTAATAAACTAACGCGCTTAGCCATCAACGATTGCATCACCGCTTACCATCAGGCGGGATTGCAGTCAAGCAATAATTTATTGATTATATAAGAAAATAGGATTACTAGTAAAAAAATAGCAATAATTAATATTTTCTTTAGCACCCGAAACTTTCTTCAGCTTTGGAATCTAACTGCTGATTTTGACAAAATTTCGATATTTTTCATGAAACGACTGCCGTCTGACTTCCACGACACGAAGGTGATATCGAAGCTTTGCAGTCAGACCAATTGTTGAACTTTTGAGGGCTCTAACAACCCGTAACGACGGCCACTAGAAGTTCTTATGGCAACCGGGACCAACGGCTTAACGTGCTCTCCAAGGCACTACCAGATCAGTCCAAATATTTATTCATACAAGTATTTGTATGGCACGCCGTTGTTCTTGCAAGGAGATGTTCCTTTAAATTCTACTGTAAATAGTTATCATTACATCTGGTCTGTGTCCTTTTCTATATAATTTATATTGTTTAATATTTGCAACACGCTGAGTTCTAAATCAAAATGATTTTCTCTATAAATTGCTACGTCCAATTTGTCTAGTGTCTAGGCGGAAGAAACGTCCGTCATTGGACAATCGCCGGTGTCGCGGCAAGCTGCATTGTTCTCATTGGATTGGTACTGTCCCGTCGACATACGAGTGTTTGTGCTGATGTCAAAACTGATTTGTTGATTCGAAGCGATTGTGTGGATGTTATTATTGTAGCGCATATTGTTGGTTAGACGCAGCATGGGTAAGCCCCCGACAAGGTGGACCGACGATTTGGTGAAGGTCGCGGGAAACCGCTGGATGATTGATCTGCAGGACCGGTCAACCTGGAGTTCCTGGGGGGTGGCCTATGTCCAGCAGTGGAGGTATTTCGGCTGAAATGATGATAATGGCGATGATACTGTTGGTTGGTTATAGTTGGTTAGTGACGCTCACATGCGGGGAATTTAGGCATGATAATAAAATAATTATTTTAGATACTCCGTGTCTGTAAGGCGTGCGCAAACTCTGTCCACTTTTAAAACCATGGTAAAAGAGCATTTCCTCTCTCTTTAAACATTTCATTATTTTTTTTAGACTAGTATGATATACTCAACGTGCATACTTATTATATAAACTATGTAAATAGTACACTGTAGACTACCTACATTATTTCTCTCTCCTTCCCCTTACTATTCCATCCAAAGGTTGTCTGTAAAAGATCGCTCTTAGCGATAAGACCGCCCATTGTGTCACCCTTTGTAAATCTTTATATTTATGTTTTTGTAATCTATATGGTGTACATAATAAAGAGTATTCTATTCTAAATATTATAATATACGCTATTTCTTAACCATAATGTTTGGAATGCAGCCTATAGACACATGTAGTATAGGCTGCATTCCAAACATTGTCCTGATACATTATTTTTGTGTTTTGAAAATTATTTCCCTATTGGTTGAATTGAACTACCTACTGTACTGTACCTATCTACTGTAAACAGTTATCAATACATCTGGTCCGTGTCCTTTTCTATATAATTTATATTGTTTAACATTTGCAACGCGCTGAGTTCTAAATCAAAATGATTTCCTCTATAAATTGCTACGTCCAATTTGTCGTGTGTCTAGGCGGAAGAAACGTCTGTCATTGGACAATCGCCGGTGTCGCGGCATGCTGCATTGTTCTCATTGGATTGGTACTGTCCCGTCGACATACGAGTGTTTGTGCTGATGTCAAAACTGATTTGTTGATTCGAAACGATTGTGTGTATGTTATTATTGTAGCGCATATTGTTGGTTAGACGCAGCATGGGTAGGCCCCAGACAAGGTGGACCGACGATTTGGTGAAACGGCGGGAAACCGCTGGATGATTGATCTGGAGGACCAGGCAACGTGGAGTTCCTTGGGCCACCCCCAAGGAACTCCACGTTGACCGGTCCTCCTACTGTCTGACTGTCCTATGTCCAGCAGTGGAGGTATTTCGGCTGAAATGATGATAATGGCGATGATACTGTTGGTTGGTTATAGTTACTTAGTGACGCCCACATGCGGGGAATTTAGGCATGATAATAAAATAATTATTTTAGATACTCCGTGTCTGTAAGGCGTGCGCAAACTCTGTCCACTTTTAAAACCATGGTAAAAAAGCATTTCCTCTCTCTTTAAACATTTAATTTTTTTTTTTACACTAGTATGATACACTCAACGTGCATACTTATTATATAAACTATGTAAATAGTACACTGTAGACTACCTACATTATTTCTCTCTCCTTCCCCTTACTATTCCATCCAAAGGTTGTCTGTAAAAGATCGCTCTTAGCGATAAGACCGCCCATTGTGTCACCCTTTGTAAATCTTTATATTTATGTTTTTGTAATCTATATGGTGTACATAATAAAGAGTATTCTATTCTATTTTAAATATTATAATATACGCTATTTCTTAACATAACTATGGATTATTGTAGTAGGCCCCGGCAATAGTTCTCATCGTTAAGTTTTTTGATACGTTTTTTTTTAAATTTCATTTGCAGCATTTGAGATGTTAACTTATAAAGAAAGAAAATATACGTGTGACTCGTACAGGAAGATCAGAAAACTAAAGAACACACAATCAAACACGAAGCCAAAAAGCTCTTATCTAGGCGTGATGCTTGGACATTCAAAAAATAAATGTCGCTGCGCCGGTATTCTGATAAGACTCGCTTTGATGTCACTGACATTGCCCTACAAAACTCTCAAAGACTAAAATTGATCACAGAAAAATTATCTGCTATTTTCTTGGTTGGTGGTTGGCAATCAAAATTGAGTCAGCCCAGAAGGGTAATTGCCTATGACACAATCAGTAGCAATGGCTTCCATTTTGACAGTTCAACAATATTCATAGCATTGTTTATGTTGTTGAACAAAGACATATTGCGAACATTTGGAGTAATGGATATGCTGCAAATTATTCAATTGAGTGTAATTGTCTGTTATGCAATTGGGGTGTAGAATTGGCCGTCAAAAATATGTTCTTTCTTACTGCATTTAAAACTAACAAAACAAAACTATGTTCGGCTATAACCTTACTTCAAAATCTCAATCTTACCTAAAACTATCGGTCATCAGAGCCTTAGCCCAACAAATCAGTCTAACCCTTTTGGCGGTGCTATCCGTCTTGTTTATAGCCCAAAATGGTGGATGCTAATCCCTTTCAGACCGGAGAGTGTCCGTATAACATTCTATCGGTTCATGTTATTTATAGGAACCACAGAATTACTCGCATAAATTGGCGGCTAGTCAAGATTTTGGAATCTAATGCCAAGTGTTGAGGTTATGGGAGGAATATTTTAAAGTCTCCAAGTCTTGACTGGTTGAGCACTTTTAGGCATAAGTGCACCATCTTGATTGATGTAGTTGAGAAGCGCCTTCGTTGGCAGAATCAACGGTTATCATCAGGTGCAGAGTTATGGTAAATTGTGAATCTTTGATTATTATTAGTCTTTTAGGTGGAACCGGGATCAGTCCTATCATGATCACAGTGGTGGAATTAGTGGAGTAAAAATCCCACACACCCCGACCTCCTTTCCCAGAGGTCGAGTGCCATTTGAAGTGCTCATAATTGAAATATGTCATAAAGGTAATTAAATATGTAAAGGCCATTCACTTCGTCTGCTTTCATGGTCACCTGATATTGACAACACGCCATTTATTGGATTAACTATACTTAAGGAGCGAGGGAGTGACTGTAATGATATTTTTCTTCTAAGTATTCATGTTTATATTTATCGATGTCGGTATTAACGATATTTGTGAGGAGACTTCATCGTTAATTAATGTTTTGAAAGGTAGAGGCTAGACATGTATTTTAAATGTCCCTTCAGTAATAAAGGGCTCTTTTTATATGTGGTGACGAAATGAGGTTTGATCAATAAGTCCTTCCACATTAAACCTGTCTGTCTTCAGCATGAAAAGCTATCTTCTGGGTAGGCTATCATAAACTTCAACGTCAAGAACGAGACTTTTAACCAAGTTAGTTAAGGATATTTTGGCGATTTTAAACCGATACTGTAGTGTATGCGTTTTATCACTAACCACAAAAAACACTGTCCCTGTCAGACATAGAGCACTGTCTCAAGCGCACCGCGTCGGTCAATCTTACGAGAGCCACAGGCGAGAGTAGAAGTGTCGGTAGTCTGTCCGTTAAGTGCGTGTGCGAGCGTGTGATATTCAACGATTGTAAGGGGTTTACAGATACAATATGCCTGATTCCTAAAGACAGCGAGTCAACAACGGCTCGTTTTTGGGTTGCGCATTCAAAAGGCATTTATTTTCGGTAAACACGACTCACTAAATTTTCAAAACTCATAATGAAAAAAAAAATACGATATGATTGAACATACTTTACATCTACCCAAAACTAACGCCAATGGTTTTTTTTATAATAATAAACTAGTGCTTGACCACAATCTCACCTGATGGTAAGCAGTAATGCAATCGTTGCTGGTAAAGAGCGCTAGTTAATTATGAGCGTATTCACTCAAAAAAACTGAATGAATAGGAAGATAGACGGCAGTTGAGCGAGGAGATGCAATGTCAAACCCAACACGGCCAATGATGCTGCGCCAATTTGAGATTGATCTGGAGACCCTCCATGACCAAACTCCCGACACAACAACATTTGGCGCATCATATCCGGCATACATCGCAACATAACTGCTCAGAACCGTCCTCCGTACGGCTTCACCAGGCATCATTGTTCAACACGACGAATCACTTGGCGGCAAGACTTTGTCTGGTGGGTGGTAACTTCTGCCGGCAGCCGATGTTATGGCCTACCACCGTTTTTCTCGAATATATGAAATATGCGACACATTATTTCTTTTCAATAAATAGAAACGAGGTGAGACTGGGCCATTTTCATAGAAATACAGAAGAATTTAACGCGTATAATATGATATATTCCGATAAATGTTTGTAACTAGGTATCTCTCAATTGTTCTAATATGGCGTGTGACGAAAAACTGCAGAAAATTCAATTATTTATTTATTGGGATCTCCAACAAAGGATACACCAATACAATATAAAGTTACAATAATTGAGTAAGGCTCTTTTACGTGTGCTCCTTCAATTATAGAAGACCACGGCATGCACATAAAACTAGGTCTAAACACGATACAAATAGTGAAAATATATGATGAGTGCAAATCATAAAATTATGTCATCTATGTAAGGTAAGAAAGAACATATGAAACTAGACGAAGACTAATAGTTATATGCCGAAGATCACTGCGATACTTCGCGGTAGCAGTTCAGCTCGCTACCACTCTACCTCGATACCACTATCATGTAAAACAAATGCAGGCATAGATAAATATGCCTAAGATTACCTTATTTTTTCATCATAATCAACCATCAAATGACCTTTCTCTTTCTGGGCGGAGCGGAAGGAGTGTGTCGGGCTTTTACTGACACCCACCCGTGGTCCTTCACTTCTCTGTGCGCTTGGTACCACGGTATCCCCTTAGAATTCATCCAAAGGTTGTCTGTAAAAGATCACTCTTAGCGATAAGACCGCCCATTATGTCACCCTTTGTAAAATATTTATATTTATGTTCTGTAATCTATATGGTGTACATAATAAAGAGTATTCTATTCTATTCTATTCTGTAACCCGTGGCCTTTGGCAGTCATCGGTCTTTGTGGACGCCGTCACGATGTGCTGACATGTCTTAACATGTGTGGAACATAACGCGCCATCGACATAAGCCTGGTCCTTACCAGACGGCAAACAATGGGCAGCTTTCAAGCCTGCGCCTTCGGCGGCCACCTCCTGCTTTGCTAGAATAGTCTTCTACCTACTTCGCAGAAGAGTCCGATATTGTCTCTCGACCAGGACGTCTCGTGCGGCAATTGTCGAAAAATATCTAACTGTGATACACCGCAGGTTGCTCGCGGACTTGCTTCGCCGCTTACGTAATACAAAAACAGTTATGATTTGTCAAATAGGGTTTTACTTTATTAAGTGTTGCAAAGACATAGGACTAACTAACTGACCTTATAGATGCAACTGAACCGATGTGATTGGGCCGTCAATCATGTAGAAATAGCGGGTACAGACATCGAGGTGTCGAGAATGCAAGTATCTACGGCATGTAATTTAAGAAGAACGACGAGATGGATGGACCAACAAAAGATGCCTGAGAGAAGACAAAGCAATCCGAATCTCCCATTCTTCAAATGAAAATAGTCTCTTTTTGCGATAGCAAAATAAATGCTCAAGCCCGTAAATTAAACAAATTAATATTAGCTAAGCAAACATCCTGTCTGCTGGAACCGGAATTCAATGTCAACATTCAAAACCGCCCTTTGATCGCTCCAAATTTTCTGAACCGACAAAAGATTTGATAAAGTGCGTGGTGGCTACGCGCTTGCCCTCCTTTAGTGCCCTTTTTGATACAAGTGACAAGACAAAGCGGGAAGAATTTAATGAATTGGTTATATCCGGTTGGTCACTTGGTAACAGTCTTCTGATAAACATCAGTCATTAAGTGTCTGAAACTCTTTCGGTCGTATCGGAATGCCATCGGACTATGAGAATGAGGGAAGAATAAGTTCACTGTCTGTACACATACTAAGTACATCATAATTTTTCAGGGTATCTGTCATACCCGTCATTTGGTCTGAAAGACTATTTAAATAGCCTCTAAAATGAATATTACAAAGTGAAAACGCCATTATCAACAAGTGTATGAGGAGTATATTCAACGCGTTATTCGCCGATAGAAGCTTTAATACTGGGGCCCTAATCTGCTATTACTATAGTGTCAGAATCTTCGATCAGTGTTCTCATAATGATTAATTTTAACAAGTTTCGTAATCTGTTAACAAAATGGCGTCATTATGATTTTCCAGTGGTCAATCACTGATACTCCATTTCATATTAAGAAATGATCAAATTGAGTAGTAATTTTTACTTTTAGTAAATCATTAATTCTACTAACGACTTTTATAATAATGGCAATACGGCAATGTCATTCTATCACCATTCCATTACGAGATGCCTGACCAATCACTGATCAATCATTATGAATTAAGCAGATTACCTACCTTTTGTATAATGACAAATTGGTTGGGTTTAACATTGCATCACCTCGCTCAACTGCCGTCGTCCTTCCTATTCGCTCAGTTTTTCTGAGTAAATAGGCTCTTAATAAACTAGCGCGCTTTATCATCAACGATCGCATCACTGCTTACCATTAGGCGGGATTGTGGCCAAGCGCTAGTTTATAATTATAAAAAAAATGTGCAGGCAACGTATTGTTTAGATTAGATTTAGTTTTAGATTTAGTTACTTAGGTACGCATCATTATGAATTTTAGTACTTGCTATTCTGTTCGTTGGAGATCAAGAAAAGTTTGTTAAAAACAAATGAGCACTACCTAAACGTTCGTGTTATCCGTATATTATTTAAAAAAAGAATATCAAACTATAAAGTTGAAAATAATTAAAATTTAAAAAATTAAAAAAAGACATGCTCTAAAAGAATATCAAACTAAAACGTTAAAATAATTTTAAAATTTAATTTATGAGTATAAATGAGAAAAAAGCGTGAGGCGCATTGTGCCATAATGTTTGTATATTAAGCGCCTCTCGCTTTTTTCTCATTTTACTAGTATTGTTTCTTTAGTGGATATATAACTCAATAGAGGGTCTTCGAAGATAATAAAATTTCAGAGGACCCACTAGTGGGCCTTTGGAGACATATCAGTCTTCAGGGACCCACTGGTGGGTCCATGAAGACCAAGCGAAACAAATAGCTCACAATAAAACTTCAAATATGTAGAAAACGTTTTTAAATTACAGCTATACACAAAAGACCAAGACGCCAACGATCGTGTTTAGTTGGGACAAGCACTGATGCAAAATTTGTTTTTTTTTTTTGTTAATACTTTTCCCTACACTAGAAACTACTCCTGTATCGTGGGTGCTTTTACAAATATTAAAACTCACATACAGAAATAGCCAAACCTGAAACAACTATTAGTAGACCATACAAATGTTTGTTCCGTGGGGGAATCGAGCCCTTTCATCGAATTAGTCAATTGATTTGGCTTTTGTTATAACGGTAATAAATTTCAAATTCAATAGCTATAGCAGCTAGCTAAGTGCATTCTTTTAGGCTTATAGCGGTATCTACAAGACGTTACATGTGAACAACGAGCCATACTGACGTCATATAGATTCTGTATCTCGCAAGCAGAGTTAACTGTGTAACTAGCATATATACAACTTCCGATCATCAATCGCTGGGCAAGTGCCAGCCAGACTCAGTACTCGCCTGATCGGAGGAGATCGGAGATCCTCCCTTTCCTCTAATAAATCATAATTTATTGACATAAAGGCACATATATTGGTACAGTTTATTGGTAGGACACTGGAATATCTTCTGAGTATAGATTGCAGTACGAAGAATTAACGAACTGTTAGAAACTTTAAAATCTGAGTACAGCTGAGTTGTTGAATGGCGGTAAGGTTTTCGTAGCATTACTTTAAGTGTCGCTCTCTGGGCTCTTTTCACTCTGAGAAAGATAGTTTTAGTCATAGCTATGGATATTTTCCGAAATAAATGATTTGATTTCATTTAAGTTGAACCATTGGGTTATTTCACATAGCGCCAATTCTGCGCTATTTTTAACACTAACCCATGGAGGTTGAACTGAGTGACTGGTGAGTGAACTTAGAAGCCCTGTTCCTCATACTTGCATAGGTTCTTAGCATATTCCTCTTGCCGTGAAAAACGATTTAAATGTCATGGTTTAGGCTGTTCGACTGTGTTGTTTAGAACACAATGCAAATTTGTACACGGGCATGTTTGTTTTACGATGCAGTTTATTTGCCGTACCACAATGAAACCGTGCCATGTACAGAGGCTCCTCTAAATTCTCTATCCAATTTGTTACTCTAGATTATTTTAGATCAAAACTTTTATAAATGGATATAGGTGTCTATCTATAGTTTCTGTTGTTGTCCATAGTTGTAGTTTTTCTTTTAGTAGTCTTCTTCTATCTGTCAAATGATTTTGAACTTAATAGCTAAAGTATTAAGTTCAAGTTTGATTGGATATTTTACAGTTTCGTGTAGGTTGATCTGCTAGCGTCTGTACCTTATCTTTTAACTTGGACCACATCTTGGTATTCCAGAGATCTTATACGACGGACGATATTAAAAATGATAGGTATTCAGCGTGCCCTTAATACAGTCTTATTTCTTTAGATTGGGCAAGGATTTGTTAAATTTCTCCCTTTTTTCAAAATGTCATCTTTTATATAAAGATTTTAGCTGATTTTCGGGCATGGGCAGTCATTAGGTTGGATATTTTGAGGTCCTTTCAATCGATGGACGGACGGCTTTTGTTCTTTTTTTTGAAATTTCTGTGTGTGTTTTATCTTATTAGGATTTCTTTTGACCGAGACTAAGCTTGATAAGGGCATGACTTTTTTACTGGCAGAAGGGTGGCGAGTGCGACTGAATTTGAAATACAATAGAAAACAGGCGATTGTACCTACAATGATCTTCTAAAGAGTAATGTTGTTAAGACGTCATAACTTAACAGTCTTTAACATTGACTGTTTTGATCATCACCATCAACCTTATATCGTCCCACTGCTGGGCACAAGTCTCCTCTCATACAAAGAAGGAATGAGCGTACTCACCACGCTTGCTCAATGCGGGTTGGTCCAGGTTTCCTGAACATGTTTTTCTTGGCCTTGTAGTCATTGGTGTCCAAGATATACTTAGAAAGTACATATAACTTAGAAAAGTAACATTTGTATTTGCCTGACCTGGAATCAAACCTCATACATTTTGATAATTTCAAATAAAATATGAAAGAAATAAAATATTACATAATCCCCCTTATTCATAAATGTTGCTTAAAGTTAATTAGTGATTAGCAATCGCTAATCACTAACCTTTAACGTCACTTAACTTTAATCATTGTTTATAAATAAACACCACAGTCTTTAAGGGGTTTATTCATAAACGATTATTAAAGTTAAGTGGCATGCAAACGTCTTAAATGTATGGTTAAGCAATCGCTAATCACTAGTTAACTTTAAGCAACGTTTATGAATAAGGGGGTAAAATATTAAAGATTTTTTTAATTACTGAGTGGTATCACAAGAGCCCAGTCTAGTGTAGCATACAGTGAACCTAATCGTGTAGGAATTAAACTTATTTTTTCTAAAACTCATATTTGTAAAAAAAAAATATCAAATATGTCACGATGTTATACAGTGTGGCATGTCCTTCGGCGCTCATTCTGTATTCCGTGCATGATTCATAAATTATCATCGTATCTTGCGTTGAAATTTTTGCAAATAGGTAATAAAAAAATTGCTCTGCCATACATTTTGACCGCGTCGCTATTATTACCATAAAAAGATACAAAAGAGAGTTGGAATAGAAGTAAAAAGAGATCTATGACCACACAACTAAAACTTTTCAGCATACTGTAGGTAGGTAGTATGGGAAAGTTGGTCTCCTGAAAATAAGCGTTGTACTTGCATCGCTTACTTTCACCAGACACCCGATAACGACGTACGAAAATCAAGTCAGGTTAAAAGATGTGTAAATGTGTGTGCAAATTAAATATGTGATGGCAATGCTAGCCGTTATTGTACAAACAGAATCGCAGTGGTACCCGTCATTGTACAAACAGAATTGAAGTAGAAGCCGTCATTGTATAAACAAAATCGCAGTAGTAGTCGTCATTTTACAAACAGAATCATAGTGGTATCCTTCATTGTCAAACTGAAGCGCAGTGGTACCCATTATTGTAACAACAGAATTGCAGAGGTACCCGTCATTGTACAAACAAAAATGATTTGGTAGCCGTAATTGTATAAACAGATTCGCACTAGTAGCCGTCATTGTACAAACAGAATCGCAGTGGTACTCGTAGCCCTCAGTGTATAAACAGGATCGCAGTGGTAGCTGTCAGTGTATAAACAGAATCGCAGTGGTAGCTGTCAGTGTATAAACAGAATCGCAGTGGTAGCTGTCAGTGTATAAACAGAATCGCAGTGGTAGCTGTCAGTGTATAAACAGAATCGCAGTGGTAGCCGTCATTGTATAAACAGAATCGCAGTGGCAGCCGTTATTGTACAAACAGTATCGCAGTGGTACCCGTCATGGTACAAACAGCATTCTTCCAGAAATCGCTTAATGTAACATCGGGTTTAGTGTTACCGGGTGTTGACCACAATTCGACAATTTATCTAGGCTTCTAGGCTTCGTTGGACAATCCGACAATAGATTACGTTCGGGTGTTGATACGTCCGTGGTTGAGGTCCTAATTTCTATTAGACGATGGGTTTGCTACTTGGATAGTTTTAATCTTGTTACTTCAGTATTTGATTGCATTTTAGGTAAACCAGTAAGTAAAAATTGCACCAAAATCTATTGTTTTAAATTTTTCACACAGATTATATCTTCTGCTGTCAATGTCCTACTTTGTTTTAAGTTTAATTTTATAATTGTTATATATTGTTAACTATGTCATGTGTTGTATAACCTTCTGTATTGTTTTACTATTTTTAATTGTAACTCTGTATTTGGTATTAGTCTGTTCGCATGCTTTAAAATTATGCATCCCAGTTACACAGGGAACAACAATACAGGGGCAAACAATTGGATTAATATGACAATAATTTCCGTAGTTTTAATTCTTTTTGGGATAAAAAATTACCTATATAAAAATAATATGAACCGGTCCAGTAAACGATTCTGAACAAACTATTTTCAGGAACTGCGTTAATTATTTTGCATTTTGTATATTATACAAGATAACCGTCCCGATCGCTAACGTCTGTCAACTTCAAAAGGGTTATGATTTTCGAGATTTTGCTTCAAATCGCGAAGAAAATTAGTCCTTGGGGACACTTGGCTAATTTGAGGTCATTCGACTACTCTTTTTGTACTTTGATACTCACTTTTACATATATGTGGAAATAATCTGGTTGTCTATTTGTGCAAGACAAATGTTTCTGTATCGGTAAGATTAGCTTCTGCCCATAACTCGGCAGCATTCATTTTCTCCAACACGCCTCGTCTCATCGCATTGCCCGCCAGGGTTATTACTTCGAACTGCATCTTTAACGGATCTTAAGAATCTTGGTTTTCTATCTAGTAGCCTTCCTCGAGAATTAGGCTGTCGAATGTAAAAATAAAATTTCAAATCCGTTTGGTCGTTCTAGAGATTACCACGTTCAAATGAAGTCAATTTTTTTGATATATCTGTGTCCAATTGATGCCAATAGGCTAACATAACATAACAGGGTTTAATAGGCAATACAGTATCATCATTATCAACCTTTTTGTCGTCCCACTGCTGGGCAAGTCTTCTCATTCATTTGCTCAATGCGGGTTGGCGATTTCAGACTTAAAGTCCAGGTTTCCTTAAGATATTTTCCTTCACCTTCAGTCATTGGTGTCCAAGATATACTTAAAAGTACATATAACTTTAGAAAAGTTACATTAGTACTTGCTTGACCTGGAATCGAACCCGCGCACTCATACTTGAGAGGCTGGTGTTTTAACCACTAGGCCACAACGACTTGCACTTGCCAATACAGTATAGCAACCCTTAATACAAAAATTTAAGCTTCAGTCGTCAATAGAGTATTGTAACTCCTAGTACAAACACTACTGGTCCGTTCATGCCCTCGAATATTTCAAATTATCTTTTCTACGAATTGGGACTATGACCACGAAGAACCCATAGAGATTAATGAAAAGTTCAAGGTTGTCAAGCAAGATAGATGGCGTTTCTCAAAATAGATCGTGTTATATTTTCGTCACAACAATTAGCAAATTAATTGCGTAATACACTATCAGTAGCAATGGATTACGCTTTGACAGTTCAGCAAAATTCATTGCGTTGTTTGAGCTGTTGAGCGAACTCATGTTTCGTACATATGTAGCAATGGATTAGCAATATTCTTCAAATTGATTCGTAAAAAAGAAAATAGAAAAGTGTGTTACGTAGTTAGGGTCTCCTAATATTAAGTAAATATAGTAGAGCCAGTACTTATCCATTTTTTTATTCCTTTTAGTGTCCTCGCTTTGTTATTTTTGGTGCGGATGAGAAATCATCAAATGAAAAGGTCATGAAAAAGGCGCGTGACACTCATCTTAGCTTTTCTTAGCTCCTCCTTTATCAGGAACATAGTCAGTTGATTGGGAAAGGTTTTTCCGTTAAGGTTCATTGGGAATATTTGACAGTTTCGGGTGGCTTGACCTGGTGTTGTCCGTACAATATCGTCGCGAAATCACTATTCCACTCCGATCCGCGGCAATGTAAATTGAGTCGTTTTATTGTTGAGATGGGAAATCATTAAATGACTTCTGCTCTGAGCGGAGCGGAAGGGCGTGTCAGACTTTTACTGACTAAAACCCACCCGTGTTCCTTGACTGGCGTGTGCGCTAGGGCCACGGTTTCTCTTTTGACCAATGAACTACCCGTAACCCTGATCCAGGAGGCATCGGTCTTCGTGGACCCCGTCACGATGTGCTGACATCTGTTTGGGGCGCGCGTGAAACACAACGCGCCGTCGAACCGGGCTTCGTCCTTACCGGGCGGCGAGCTGCCCTCTGCTCGCCGCCTGCAAGCCCTTGCCGACTGTGGCCGGGAGTCCGATGTTGTCTCACGACCAGTCTTCACAAACGCCTTGATCCAAAACGTTGCAACCTGGTAATAGAGACCCTAAGGAAATAACAAAAAAGCACCGACATCAGAAGTAACCTATTGGAACAATTTTCCATAATTACTGCATAAGATATAAGTTTCTCATTGCCGACCGGTATATGATACCTCCATTGATGATATACTCACTCTTTGTAATGATATGCAAGCTGTAAATTAAATGTTTCATTGAAGATAAAGGAAGGAAATCTGCATTATTCATATTATTATCCGGAGGTAAACGTACGTAGGTAATAATGAATAGATGTATCATCTTGTTTATTTATTATGCACCGTAAGATACTTAATGTACCTCATGTTTTAAGAATGTTTAACTCTTTGATATCGAACTTCTTCAACGGCGTTGTGTGCAGGACACGTGGCCTGATTGAAAATTCGTAAGACGGAGAGAGGATAGAATGCTGGCGCGTCGTAGGAGGGGAAGTATCCCCCTCTCTTTCTACCAAATATATCCCTGTTCTTACATTTCGTTTAAGCGGCGCAGCGCGAGTGTGCATGTGTGTTTGTGGCTCGACTTTAAATTCCTACAACGTTATTTTTCTTTATACCAAACCTGAATATAGTTTGTTTAGAATAACCAACTGAATCAATTCCAATCATTTTTACACCATGGTATATTTTTTTCAAATACATTTAGAAATTGTTGCAGTGTGGTTACCGAGTGCGCCACGCAGCTTACGGTAGATCATAGTATTTGCGCACGCCAGCGCAACAGCTGACGCCACAGGTTAATGCACCGCTCGTCCGCCCGAGCGGAAATTTGGCCATATTTTTGTTGGGACAACCAAGTAGCATAACAAGCTGTTTTTTATGATATCTTTTTGAAATTTTATACATACATAGATTTTTTACTTAAAAATACTGGACACGTGTTTCGGGTTTCGCATAAAAAAAAGAATAATTTTGTATACATATATCCATCCCAAAATCCCAAAATATCCAAAAATGCACAATGAGTGCAATCTGTTACTTTTTTACCTAAAATATATTTGTGACATTTAACCAATACTGGCCATAAAGCAGTATTTTTTTTTAAAGTTGCCACAATTTCTCCTGTATCGTGGGTGCGTTTGCAAACATATTATATACTTACATACACAAACAGCCAAACCCGGAACAACTATTTGTAGGTCATAGAAATATTTGCTCCTTACGGGGCAACCCTCGACACGCAGCAGTATTCAATGGCTTAACCACTGCGCCAACCATGTGTTTGTGGTCAGCTTAATGACATTAATTTTGTATTTTGGTAGTCACGAGTGGTGTCCAAATAAACTTCATGTATTCTTTCTTTCTAAATCAATTAGAGTAACCAAATTACCATTTATCAGTAATGAAAGACTAAAACAGGAGTTTGCTCCATAAAAAAAACACTCCTCAACGATACATCAACACACCATCAAATCTACTTTGATCCGCTTCGAACTGGCATAAACTGGTTATAACTGCAGTAATTCAGATGCGAACTGGTCATTAAAGCGACGGATATGAGGCATAGGTCTCATCGGGCACTTAAATGAAATATGAATTGGACGCCGGAATCCATGGATATGGTAGTTGACTGCTAAAATTGTAGTTATTAAGGGTGGTTATAAATAAATGTTTAAGTTGGACTTATGGCCTTTTAAAAACGAATTTCTTGGATTTATTGACTCACAGTTTGGTTGGAACGAAACTAAATTTTGGCAAAACTCTGGCAATACCAGTTTTCGTTTATTTTAAGCTGTAATCTAATTACATGTTATAAATAGCAGCGCAGTTAGTGTTGATTCCGTAGTAATTTTTGGATAAAAAGTATTGTCAGAATCTTTTCGGTAATTTTTGCGTAAAGGGCATAACATAATTCATTGACACAAACTTTCGCGATTATATTACCAGCAGCGCTCCGCGATTCCGCCCGCATATGTGTTCATTCCGTGGGAATATCTCAATACATTCTATGTGTTATTCTGATACCCATATAAGCTAAATTACGATAAAGTTTAATCAAAATCCGTTTATTAGTTTTTTCGTGAAGGAGTATTAATTGCCGATCTAACCAATTATTCTCAGAAACTTTAGCCTTTTTAATGACCGCTTTTTTATAGTTGTAAATTGGTGATTGACCGCAATTCCGCTTGATGGTAAGCGGTGATGCAATCTTTGATGGTAAAGCGCGCTTGTTTATTAAGAGCCTATCCACTCTAGCCTTGAAGACACTTAAATTGTAGTCAGAGGGAAACACCGCCGCTGGCAAACTGTTCCAGTCCCTCGATGTACGCGGTAGAAAAGACTGATTGTAGTGTTGTCAACAACATAAGGGTGGATACTCGGCGTACGACGAGTCGTCCAAGGATGGAACGTAGATGAGGGAATTAAGTCATGCAATGCACTCGCACACTCTTCATAATTATTATATTTTAGAAACAAGCATGATTATCCTTCGAGATTCATCGTTTCACTTCTATATATGTATCTCTTTCTCTGAACTTCAAACTTTTGCCCTGATATATTGCCATCATATTCACACTGCTGTCATGAAGGACGAACTGCTCAAAACATATCACTTTTTCCATGCTCATTGTCCCCGCAATAACCCGGGTCAGTTTGACAAATTATCCACATTCCCCGGCCACCATACCCGGGTAATGGCAGCACTATCAACTTTATTCTGGAGACCATTTTGAGTTTCGTATGTTTTGTTTTTCATATTTTAGGGTCTGTTATGTTACATCACTAATATAATTTAATCTATCTCAAACCACATATTTCAGTTTTTTTTTTAATATTAATAAACTAGTGCTTGACCGCAATCCCGCCTGATAGCAGTGATGCAATTGTTGATGGTAAAGCGCATTAATTTATAAGACTATTCACTCAAAAAACCGAGTGAATAGGAAGGAAGACGGCAGTTGAGCGAGGTGATGTAATATTAAACCCAACAACACGACTAACGATGCTGCGCCAGAGGGAGATTGATCTGGAGACCCTCCCCGTTCAAACTGCCGACACAACAAAATTTAGCGCATCCTACCCGGCACACATCGCAACACAACTGCTCAGACCCGTCCTCCGTACGGCTTCACCAGACGTCATGCCGGAATACGACGAATCGCTTGGCGGCAAGACTTGGTCTGGTGGGTGGTAACTTCTGCCGGCAGCCCATGTTATGGTCTATCATCGAGGGCACTAATTTTCAAGAGGTAGATCATGTGTGTGTGTTATAGGTACCTATGGAGAAAATCGGGCAAGAAACACCATGGACACTCTTTTAAATCATAAAATTGTCTCAAAATTGGTTACATTATTCATTTTAAAATTATTCATGTGAGAACAGGGTCAGTGTGTGGTGAAGTCGTGGTGGCCTAGTGTTTAAAACACCAGCCTCTCAAGTATGAGTGTGCGGGTTCGATTTCAGGTTAGCCCACTAATGACTGATTACAAGGAGAATTTTTCATCTTTATCTCTAAAGCATTAAGTCTCAAGGTTGATTGGGAGCGTTTGGCAATTTCGGGTAACTTGACCTGTTCTCATCCGTATGTACTGATTAAATTTTTCTAGGCTTCGCCGATCAGTATTTTTAAGTAAAGAATCTGTACAACAACTCAAAAAGATATAATGAAAAACCACAACGCTATGAGCTTGCCTGATTGAATTGAATACCTGATTGTCCCAGTAAAAATATGATCAAAGCTCAGCTCGGGTGGGCGAGCGCATTGGGTTGACCTCTGGCGTCAGCTGTTGCGCGCGCGTAAGCACTACCGTAAGCTGCTAGGTAACCACACATCAATAATTTGTAAAACATGTTGTAAAACTGGTTAGAATCGATTCAATTGCTTATTCTGAACAAACTATATTCAGGTTTCGGTTAAACAAAAATTCACGTTGTATACGTACTTAGATGTTAGGATTTCCTACAGCCAGTAATGTCGGTACATTCTCGTCGTTTGAGGTTGTATTCACGCCTCACTCCCGGTGTGGGATAAGTACGATTTATTACGGCCTGGATGTAATTAAGTATCTCCTTAATCGGGTCCGTTATTTGGCGCAAGCTGCCCACTCGGTTAGGCTTCTATAGATGACCACTTTGGGATTCCCGTGAGGAAAATTACCTGCTTTATGCAAGTCTACTTTATTTGACGCTGTCAATTCTGAGTACAACTTGGTTGGTTTTTGTTCATTTCGTTAACCAATCACAGCTACTGATATAAAGATACGTACCTCAAAAGGAAAATTGGCTCCCTTATAAGATCACTTCCTTATCCGTCTGCCACTCAATGCATTTTTTCTCAAGAACGTGTGTACATATAAAGTTGAATATTAAATATCAAATACTCAGGGCTGCCATTTCTTGAAGCAATGAAGACATCAAATTTCTATCAATTCTAAAGATATGGGCGTTTTTGTTCCGAAAATAGAACGTTTATAGTACCTATGTATCTATAGATATTGATACACCCACGACAGGGATAACAAAAGCTTATATAATATGACACAAAGGTAAAAAATAGTGGGTACTTATATTATCGGCATATAATATATCTATATATAATACTTAGCATTCACGGTATCTTACATATACAACAACATAATCACCTGAGAAAAATATAAAATATATTTACAATATAAACACAAACATATTAATAAAGCCGTGTCTCCTGTGCGTGTTTTTTTAGAACATTACATAAACATATATATTCATTCAACAGATGTCTCCTGAGTTTTAAAATATTTTTAGATTAGTGTCAGCTACTCACATGATAATGGCCGCGTTTCCTTTTTATTTTCTGTTGGGAAGGGAAATCATCAAATAACTTCTCCCGCTCTGAGCGGAGCGGAAGGGCGTGTCAGACTTTTACTGACTAAAACCGTGTTCCTTCACTTGCCTGTGCGACGGCCAAGGCCACGGTTTCTTTTTTAACCAACCAGCAACCCTGACCCAATAGGCATCGGTTCGTGGACGCCGTCACGATGTGCTGATATCTCTTTGAGGCGTGCGTGAAACACTACGCGTCGTGGACTCGGGCATAGTCCTCCTGACCACTGCTCAACGCCTGGGAATTCGTCTCCCTCCCGGGCGTCTCCTGCGGTGGCTTGCGGCGTGAGGGCGCTGGGATTCCCGCTGCCTCACGCGCTCTGCCTCCTCCTTTGCCAGCATCACTGCTTCGCAGAAGGAGGTGACTGTCTGCCATGGCCCCGATACTTGGGTTCACAAACTAAAGTCAATTTATGTTCAGTGTATCTTTTCCTTTCTAATTCAATAAGAAAAGTACAGAATAGAGACTACCAAGCGTGGCGATTATGGCATTATTCCCCACAAAATGTTTCTTCTTCTTCTTCAGCCTATGGATGTCCACTGCTGGACAAAGGCCTCCCCCAAGGCTTTCCACGCTGACCGGTCTTGTGCTGCCCGCATCCATCGGCTTCCCGCGACCTTCACCAGGTCATCGGTCCACCTTGCTGGGGGCCTCCCTACGCTGCGTCTTCCAGTACGTGGTCGCCACCCCAGAACCTTACTGCCCCATCGGCCATCGGTTCTACGAGCAATGTGCCCTGCCCACTGCCACTTAAGTTTAGCGACTTGCAGAGCTATGTCGGTGACTTTGGTTCTTCTGCGGATCTCCTCATTTCTGATTCGATCACGCAGAGAAACTCCGAGCATAGCTCTTTCCATTGCCCTTTGCGTGACTCTGAGCCTTCGTATGAGGTCCATTGTGAGCGACCACGTTTCAGTTCCGTAAGTATTTAGTTTAATTTGTGAATTAAGGCAATACACACCGGCGTGTCTGGCTTATCTCCGTTGAGATTGGTCACCGTAAAAGAAATCGCTCGGGAGTTACAAAAATTGCACGGATTTATCCATCTACGTGGTTAATCTCCGGTGTTTAAAAGCCTGGTCAACCCTCTGATTGAAAAATCTGCCCTGTGATTAATTGAAGAAACGTTTGACATGAGTAATACTTAGCAACCACCAAAAGGTCTCTATTGACCTATCCATGATAAAATTTCCTGACAATTATTATTTTAAGACCTTTTTTTTCTCTTTTTTATATTGAAAGAATTTTTAAAATTTATATTATTATTACTAATGTACAATAACTAGAGACAAACGCCAATCGAAATTGAATCCCTTCAGGCGGGTTATGACGATGCCAAACTACATAATGTATCGATGTTAATTATTTGAAAAACCCCATATAATCCTTTATTCCAATTTATTAGGATTATGTGCAGGATTTCCTATCCCACACAAAAAAGGTAAAAAGGGTATGTAAGCGTAGTTCTATCTAATCGACCGGCCCATTTGACTGTTTTTACTAAACCACGAGCCCCTCTGTTTCTATTACCAAACTATTTTTAAAGGAGGTCCCTCCTATTAGAAACCTTTCTAACCATTAAAAATGCAGAACTATTACCGTCCCAGCAGTACTGGAAATGGTACGTACTGGGTTAAAACCCCACACTTTATAGGATAGTATCTACCAACTAAAAGTACAGTCAGACTCAAAAATATGCAAAACATAATCAGTCTATTACATTCGTAGCGTTGGGACTAAAATTTATTCTTGTCAATTTTTACATCTTTTGCTCTCACGGCTATAAAGAATAAATTCGTGACTAAACATCAACCAAAACCGGCCAAGGGCGTGTCGGACTCACGCACAAAGGGTTCCGTACAATTGATTTATGAAATTAAAGGATTTAAGTTATTTGTATGAAAGATTACGCGTAATAAGCGGTTTACGATTTACGAGGTATTAAAAAAAACTACTTACTAGATCTCGTTCAAAACAATTTTCGTTGGTAGTTTTTGTAGTAAAGTACATCATATGTTTGTTTTAGATTTATCATTTTCTTATTTTAGAAGTTAGAGTTGGGGGACCAACTTTTTTCCACTTTGGAAGCGTCTGTCACGCAAACTATTCGGTTTAGAAAAACAATATTTTAGAAACCTCAATATCATTTTGGAAGACCTATCCATAGATACCCCACAGCAATGTGATTGATGAAAAAAAAAATTTTGTGTTTCAGGTCTAAGTATGGGGAGCCCCCAATATTTATTGTAGTTTTTTTATTTTTGCATCAAAATCTTAATGCGGTTTACAGAATACATCTACCTACCAAGTTTCAACAGTATAGCTCTTATAGTTTCGGAAAAAAATGGCTGTGACATACGGACGGACAGACGGACAGACAGACATGACGAATCCATAAGGGTTCCGTTTTTCGCCATTTGGCTGCGGAACCCTAAAAATGTAAAAAAAGCGAAAATTATTCAAAGATAAGTGATATCTACAAATCTACCGTGTAGCACACACACAGCCCACTACCACGCAAAGACATGATATATGTCCCAGCTACAAAAACATCGCTAATTATACGCATATTTCCAAAATGTATTTTCTTTCTTTTAGTTCCTTTAAAACGTAAAACAAAAAAAAAACAAACAAAAACATATAAACATTTAGCGTAATTATTTTTCAGAGTGAGTATGCTCTTAATAAACTAGCGCTTTACCATCAACGATTGCATCACTGCTTGCCATCAGGCGGGATTGTGGTTAAGCACTAGTTTATAATTTATAAAAAAAAAAAATGCTCCCTGTAAATGAAACACAAATTGTAAACAATCAAACGAACGTCTGTCGATTTTTATATCTCTTCGAGGCTGAGTGTACCTACTCGGCTAAAACACCATAGTTTATATATACGTCCTACCTCTGCTAATTGAAATCGCCGTGAAAAACGCCTCCCTGGCACGACACCGTGGTACCATCGGTTTGAACGTTACTCGATTGAAACTCACGCAACTATTTATTATTAAAACTACCTTAAGGATATCAGTCAGTAATTAAAAACGTTCAAAATAACCACAGTCTGGTCTCGCGAAAACCAAAATCAAAAACTTGTCAAAATGTAGGAAAATTAGAGGTATTTTTGACAGCCTAAGACCAGACTGTGAACTTTCTTTTAATTGTCAAAATTCAAAGTCCCTGTACCACTAAACGCGCCTAGTGTTTGTATACGGGGCATACCGGTTTTTCACGATTCTTTGAGAGCAGTGGACATGAAATAAATTACACGAAGTGAAGACCTTCATCTCGTTAATCGCTGCTTACTACTCCGCCACTGATGCTCATTATTGAAACATAAGGGGTAATCCTTATTAGCACGCCGCCCGAGAAGGATCAGGCCCGGGCTGTCGGCCCGTTGCGTTTCACGCGCGCTTCAAAGAGATGTCAGTCAGCGTATAGCGACGGGTTTCATTAAGGCTGAGTCTGTGTCTCCCGTGGCCTCTGGCACAGTCAAACGAGTGGCTTTTAGTCAGTAAAGGTCTGACAGCAGAGGGTAGGACAAGACGTGATTTGATAACTACCTGCTCAAGTCAAGAAGTAATCCTCAATTACTGTCTACTGTACCAAGTTACTTACTAAAATTAGTTACTGTTTTAATCTGATACACATCATGTTGCAGTATAAAATAGATTTTTTTAAATAGATATCAGGTATTTTTTGTTATGTGAAATTGACACATTCCTTTTAATTTCCTACATTGGGCTTTATACTTATTGTTTTACTTTAGGCATGTTTGTTCCGCCACTTCTTCTTCCCAGCGTAAGCACTAGGAAGTGGCGAAAGGCGGGCGTTTTTGGGGGGACTGACTTATGTAACACTGACGATCAAACAGTGTTGATTTTATTTATTTATTTATTTATTTATTTATTTAATCTTTCGCACATGAAATGTACAGAGGCGGACTTAATGCCTTAGGCATTCTCTACCAGTCAACCATAGGTGGTGAAGAGATAAGATACACATACATAACACACACACATAGATATACATACATAACAAAAATTTGGGAGAGAGGTGTAGCAATAACTCTAACCTAATTGTTGCGAAAATAACTCTGCAATTTCCGCTTAAATGCAAACCGACTGGCGGCCATCCTGATATCGAGAGGAAGCGCATTCCACAGAAGAATGGATTGAATATGAAATGAAGAATGAACAAAGTCAGACGAATGCGAAGGACAGAGTAAGAGGAGATTGTTAGAAGAGCGCAGATTCTTAGTGTGAGAGGAACATAAATATTGGAAGTGAGTCACAAGATAAGAAGGAGGAGTGGGTGATTTAAGAAGGGAGAAAAGCGTGGTCAAGGCGCGCAAATTTCTTCTCTGACGAATGGGCATCCATTTCAGTTCAGACCTGTAGCTCGACACATGGTCATATTTCTTTAGATTAAATATGAACCGGATCCCATTGTTGAGCAACCTATCAAGCTTATCCAGCAAAGCCGCATTCAGGTCAAAGTAGCACACGTCACCATAGTCGATTATAGGGAAAATCAAAGTCTGCACAAGCATGGTTTTCGTTTTAACGGGTAAAAAGTTCCTCAGACGATACAGGGAACGCAGGGTACCGTGGACCCTTTGACTAACGTAGGAGACCTGACGTTGCCAGCTAAGCGTCGAGTCAATATACAAACCGAGATCTTAGACATTAGGGGTAATGGGTATGACGGTACCATTGAAGATAAGAGGAGGGAGAGAGCTAAGAGTTATCTTACTCATCATGCGTGAGCTTCCAATAATAATGGCCTGACACTTTAAGGGGTTTACTGACACCCCAAACTTATCAGACCAGTCTTTGATAGCCTCCAAGTCTTGGTTTACCTCAGCTATAGCGTTCGACACACCTTCCACCCGCTCAGCTGCATATAATTGAAGATCATCAGCGTATAGATGATACGAACACTGAAGACAGTGAGTTATGAAATTAATGAAAATGGAGAATAATAATGGAGATAGAATACCGCCCTGTGGAACACCAGCATCCAGGTCACGCCAACTCGATGAGCTCTCATCGACGCGAACCGACTGCCGACGTCCCCGAAGATAAGAAGTGAACCATTCCAGTGTCTCGGACGAAACCATAAGGTGAGAAAGAATAGCAAGGAGAATATCGTGGCTGACGGCGTTAAAGGCATTGGAGAAATCAATTAATACCAAAACGGTAACTTTGGTATCCTCCATAGCTTCTCAAATGTCACCAGTCACTTTAAGGAGAGCGGAGGCTGTGCTGTGCCCAGGTCTGAAACCAGACTGTAAAGGACTGATGAGGCTATTCCGATAAATAAACCCAGAAAACTGTTTATGTACGCAGGCCTCAAGCACTTTAGACAGGAATGGAAGAATAGAAATGGGACGAAAGTGACTGGGTTGGGAAGGATTTGAAATTTTAGGGAGTGGGCGGACATAAGCCATGCGCCACAGGGATGGAAATTGTCTGGAATCGAGAGAATAGTTAATGATGTGGGTGATCGGAGGGAGAAGGCAATCAAGGATCCAAACAACCATATTACGGCTGATACCATCACAGCCCACGGCCCTAGATTTTATTGACAAGATGATTTTTTTAATTTCGTCCACGGTCACTGGAGAGAACTGAAATGGTTCAAGGGGGGGACTCGAAAGGCCAGCAATGAAATCAACCGTTTGAGCCAAAATTCGGGGATCCAATTGACTTGAGGTTGTGAATTGACGGTTGATATCATCAAGGCCAATAGAATTACGAAAATCCACATGCCGTGGCCTGCCGATACCAAGAGTGCCAAGGAACTTCCAGATATCGGCAGGTGAAGAAGAAGATATATTCTCGAGAATATGGCGGCGTTTAGCGTTACGTATCATCTGGTTACACCTATTTCTAGCGGCTTTGTAAGAGTTCCGATTCACCTCACTGCGATCCCTTCTAAATTTCCGAAAGGCCCGATCCCTACGCCTCATCGCCATTCGAACCCCTGTCGTGATCCAGGGAGCAGGAGGACGTCGAAGTTTAATCCGCTTGACAGGAGCATGCTTGTCGTAGAGTGAAAGAACCGCCTGCTCAAAAATGTGCAGCTTATCGTCAACTGTTGGCGTCTCCACCAGATGTTCCCAATTAAGTTTCGACGCATCCTGACGAAGCCTCTCAATGTCCATGCGCGCAAAACACCGCATGTGCAGAACTTTAGGGATGGGTTTAGGCGGTCTTAGGACATAAGATAGGTAAATGAGGTCGTGATGGGAAAAACCAGGTGCGGGACACTGACCATGAAAGGGAACAAGGGAGGGTTCAGACGTAATAATTAAATCGAGCCAAGTGTCATCACCTAAGATATTAAAATGAGTTGGTTGGTTGGTTGGTTTGGTTGGTTCTACGCTACAATCTGGCGATTAATATGCAACACTCGCACTTCATATAAGCACAGTAATTAGAAGAAAACTAAAAACAGCAACCACCAACAGAATTTACTTCCAACTCCGAACATAGGTACCAAAAAAAAATATTCCTATTCGAAAACATGACGAATAGAAATGTTGAATTCAACATTAGAACAGCGGTAAGGGCTCTCGGCCTGCCCTGAACTCGCATAAAAAGGTATATCTTTTTTTCTTTTAGATAGAAAGAGTTGTAAACGTGTAGTTTAAATGTGCAGCGCGGAGTTGTCTCCTAGTAATTAATATCTATCGTGCAACAAGGAATTCCTGTTGGAATTAATGATTCTTTGACCAATCTATTGGAATTGTAGAGCGTTGTGACTCCCCCAGCTATAATGGAAGTACGCAGAGCTGCAGGCCCCCACACTATTTCAACAAACATCAATAATTAATCGCCTCCTTTTTTATATCGCGTATATAGAGAAACTTAAACAATTTGCCAGCGGCGATGTTTCCGTCGGACTACAAATTGTCTTCAAGGCTAGAGAGATCAACGATTGCATCACTGCTTACCATCAGGCGGGATTGCGGTCAAGCACTAGTTTATAAATTATAAAAAAAAACTATTTCTTAATTAAGTTGATTTCAGATGCGCTAACACGATAGAAGAATTAAAAATTATAAAATTAATAAAAATTGTAGTGTTAAGTAAACTATATCGTGTAGGCTTTAAGGTTATTTTTTCCTAAACTCACGTTTGTTTACAAAGAAGATTAGGTGGATGGACAGCCATAAGAAGGCGGCTGGGATAGACTGGATATGGACGACGGAGTACAGAGTTAATATGTGGTTCAACATAGAAGAGGCTTATGTTCAGTGGTGCACTGCGATAGGAGGAGATGATTTGGAAATGTGGCCAGTCAATGTAGAATTGTAGGTAGAGTGGGGTTTGCTGCGTTGCATACTTGAAGTTTTGGAAGTTGTGTCGAGAACCCTTTATATTCTCTAATAGGTGAGTATAGAGATCGAGATGTTTAGTATCGGTTTTTATACTATTAGCTTTGCAAAATTAAGATCAAGCCCTCAAATATTGGTGTATTAAAATCCACTTATAATAGAGATATCGTCACAAACATGAACAACACTACTATCTCTCGGTGGTAGGCCATAACATCGGCCGCCGGCAGAAGTTACCACCCACCAGACAAAGCCTTGCCGCCAAGCGATATGTCGTGTTCCGGCATGATGTCTGGTGAAGCCGTACGGAGGACGGGTCTGAGCAGTTGTGTTGCGATGTGTGCCGGGTGCGATGCGCCTAATGTTGTTGTGTTGGGGGTTTGGTCGTGGAGGGTCTTCAGATCAATCTCCCTTTGGCGCAGCATTGTTGGTCGTGTTGTTGGGTTTAACATTGCATCACCTCGCTCAACTGCCGTCTTCCTTCCTATTCGCTCAGTTTTTCAGAGTGAATAGGCTCTTAATAAACTAGCGCGCTTTACCATCAACGATCGCATCACTGCTTACCATCAGGCGGGATTGCGGTCAAGCGCTAGTTTATAATCATTAAAAAAAAAACTATTTTTTAGTCTGCTAAACTAACAATTCTTAAAAATCTTCCTCTTCAGTATTTCTATAGAGGTCCAATCCTGGACTAAGGCCTCCCTAGGGCTCTCCACATAACTACTATTACTTTATACATACCCACACAGTAGATAACATTTGCAACTGGAAAACCAGCGATTAATATTATTTGTTCGAAGTATTATACTTAAACTATAAATTTGTCTGTCAGTATTGCCATGAAATGTGATCAGAATCACCGGACAAGTCTGTTTATATGACGCACTTTGGTCCATATTATTGACCAGAATACGTTATAGTATATGATGATGCATCTTGGTTTATTATTATGTATTTCCCTGTTTTATCGCGAGAAGAATTTAATCATATTTCCTTGAGTTTTTGGGTTTAAGTTTTACTTTAACTTTTATTGTGCGGCTGAAGAGAGAATGTGTGCTCAACACGGCCATATCAGTTTCTTATAAACGAATGAATTCAATATTTATTAATACTAGAATTATTTGTTGCACTGGCAAGTGTCTCTCGACGGCCAGGCTGTTTATATATTATTCAATAATTTCTACAAAATCATGCAATTCATGTACATTATAATTATGTAGCGGTACCTACAAATCTACAAAATTAACGACGCGTCATACTGACGTCACACACATCTCGCAATCAGAGTTTACCGTGCAATTAGCATATATACAACTTGACAATTTCAATCGTCGGGCAAGTGCCCGCCAGACATACCACCCGTCTGGTCGGAGGATCCTCTCTTTTCTATGAAGGATGACTGAACATTACTCTCGGTTTCTCATGCCTCTACAATTATAAACAGAAAAGATAAATAATAGAAAAATAGGTACAGTTTAGTCATATCTGAGATAGGACAATAGATCAAAGAAGTAGACAGTAAGTGAAAAATTAATGATAAAAAAGTCACTTAATAAACAAAAATCATGAAACTATAATGATAAGTTCATTTATGTTTGTATCTGTTGGCTCCCAAACTATTAAATACAGTTTAATTCGGAAATTCAAAATCAAGTGACCATTTTCACATTAATTCCGAATGACGATAAAATCCAATTGCAATGCATAAATTGATATTGCTTATTAGTAACGAATACACAAATGGAAGACAAAATACCGCTCGATCTGATATTCGATGTTGTTGTCGATATTAGCCCATTTTAGTTACAGTTTATGGGTAATTGTGGTAACCAACTTATCATACAAATGGACTTATAATGTAAAGTATATGCTTTTATATTGGTACTACAATACTATGATTATGAATTCGACTGATAATAGTAGGTAGAAATTTTTGTACACACGCACATTTTGTTGGTGATGGTATGGTATGCAGTTTGACAGTCTACGAATACGAATATTTGCACTGGTGTGGTCGTGCCTCGGAAAGCACGTTAAGCCGTTGGTCCCGGTTGCCATACGAACATCTAATGGCAGTCGTTACGGGTTGTTGGAGACCTCAAAAGTCCAACAATTGGTTTAACTGCATTGCTTGGATATCGCTTTCGGGTTGTGGAGGTCAGACGGCAGTCGCTTCATGGAAAATATCGAAGTTTAGCCGAAATGAGCAGTTAGACTGGCAAAGCGGACCCCAGACTCCAAAGCTGAAAAAGCTTCGGATGCATTGGGATTAACGCTGAGATGATGATGAGGAATGTCATATAATTTTTTTTTTTACAATATTTTGTGAATATCAGGAATTTTCAAGCCGTAGGATGTAGATCTGTAGACCATTTTTTTTATGAAGTACCTGGTACTTATTGATAGGCCTATGCTGTCCTCTCAAAAAAAATATTTCGAAAACTGTAAAATAAAACGATTAAAAAAAAAACAATCATAAATCCAACTATACAAAAACAACTGATGATTTTCATGAATATAATTGTGTACACAATTTTCTTTTTTTAAAAAAAAAACGTCCCAAACTTGGAGTTTCTCTTGTATCGTGGGTGCGTTTACAGACATATAATTCATATATACAAATATTTAGACCCGGGATAACTATTTGAAGGTTATTAAGTGTTAGGTACTTTATTCCCAAACATATTTTAATCAACCTGTCAACTAATTCCCTTCCTGATTCCCATTCACAAAAAAAAAACTTTATTTAAGTTTAAATCAAATCAAATCAAATAGTTTATTTGTGATACACAGGTACATAAATCATAGGTCTTACAAATACAAAAGTGAGTTCCTGCTGTGATCTGCCTCACAGGCACACAAATTCATTAAACATTTACTTAAAATATACAGAAAAAAAAATTAGCCAAAAAAAAGAAATACTATTAACACATATGCACTAAATGTCAACCCGCATTGAGCAAGCGTGGTGATTACGCTCAATCCTTCTCTGTATGAGAGGAGACCTGTGCCCAGCAGTGGGACGGTAAAAGGTTGATGACGATGCACTCAATCAAACATCAACAATACAGTGGATCTTTTTCTTTCTATTTCATTAAGAAAAGAAGAAGACAAATATTAGTTTAAAGATTGTCTGTAAAAGATCGCTCTTAGCGATAAGACCGCCCATTGTGTCACCCTTTGTAAAATCTTTATATTTATGTTCTGTAATCTATCATCATCATTATCATCATCAACCTTGTATTGTCCCACTGTTGGGACACAGGTCTCCTCTCACACAGGGAAGGATTGAGCGTAATCATCACGCTTGCTCAATGCGGGTTGGCGATTTCAGACTTAAAGTCAAGGTATGCTCAAAATGTTTTCCTTCACCTTCAGTCATTGGTGTCCAAGATATACATATAACTTTAGAAAAGTTACATGGGTACTTGCCTGACCTGGAATCGAACCCGCACACTCATACTTGAGAGGCTGGTGTTTTAACCACTAGGCCACCACGACATCTGTATGGTAATCTATATGGTGTACATACGAGTAATAAAGAGTATTCTATTCTAGTTTTGTCTTGTCTAATTAACGCCTGACGTAAATTGACTTATTTTTGGTAGTCATGTTTTTAATCGCATCTCTCTATAGAGTATTTTGATTTGACAGGACTATACTAATACTATATAAATACTTGATCTTAGCCCTATCCTGACGCTTTTCCCTTAAATATCCACAATCTGCGGAATCATACAGCGTCTGCTTGGCACCATCTTACTTAGCTAAACGATTAAGTACCAAGCAATAATCTGTCGCTGGCTCCTTGCCCATAATCTTTTAACTTAGCACTTAAAAGTTGTGTACTTAACGCTAACTTAAAAATGTAGGGGTGATGTATTACACACTCTGCTTGTTTATGAAAATGTGTGATGTCCGGCCGTAAATATGGCGCATTTGTGTGAAAACATAGTAGGTAAGTTATTTTATGCACGTTTAAGTTTGATAATGGCGCCGATTTTCTTGTACACAAACTAAATTAATTTTAAGTTTGATAATGGCGCTAATTCTCTTGTACATAAATTAAACTAATTTTAAGTTTGATAATGGCGCTAATTCTCTTGTACATAAACTAAACTAATTTTAAGTTTGATAATGGCGCTAATTCTCTTGTACATAAACTAAACTAATTTTAAGTTTGATAATGGCGCTAATTCTCTTGTACATAAACTAAACTAATATTAAGTTTGATAATGGCGCTAATTCTCTTGTACATAAACTAAACTAATTTTAAGTTTGATAATGGCGCCGATTTTCTTGTACACAAACTAAACTAATTTTAAGCTCAATGTATCTTTTTCTTTCGAATTCATTAATAAAAGGATAGAAGATAGAATTTTAGTTCTCCTGGATCCTGTCAAATTAGTCCGTTCTTGAAATAAAAAGACGTATTTTTGGTCGCCATGTTTTTAATCGCGTCTAAACTGTCTATGGAATATCTTAATTAATTAATAAGAACCTCAAATTTCAAATTTGGGTCGCCAAATGAGGAACTATTACTTATTAAGTAAATATCAAAAAAATTAAGTCAAAATAATTCAAATCTTCAATTAAAATCATGCATAATTATTGTTTAAATTAAAATCAGTCAAAAATATGAATCATCAGTATTATAATTCAAATACAGCCGTGGTGGCCTAGTGGTTAAAATACCAGCCTATCAAGTATGAGTGCACGGGTTCGATTCCAGGTCAGGCAAGTACCTATGTAACTTTTCTAAAGTTATATGTACTTTCTAAGTATATCTTGGACACCAATGACTGAAGGTGAAGGAAAACATCTTGAGGAAACCTGGACTTTAAGTCTGTAATCGCCAACCCGCATTGAGGAAGCGTGGTGATTACGCTCAATCCTTCTCCGAATGAGAGGAGACTTGTGCCCAGCAGTGGGACGATAAAAAGGTTGATAATGATGATGATGATAATTCAAAAGTACAATTCCACATTTAAGTATTTCGTATAACATTAATAGTTACAAATATATATTGATACATAATAATTCTCAACAATTTTATTTTATTTACATTGACCTATCATTGAAAAATAATGTCGATAAAAATAATGTTGGCCTGCACCCTAATTACGTAACAATCCATTGCTATCAGTTGGAATCATTTTGAAGGTTATTGCTATTCCATTGCTCCCTACGATTGAAAATGTGTCTATTTAACAACAATTACTCCGCTAATATCAGAGCCAGGGTCAAATATAACAAACATTATATTATTTAGCAAATCTATCCCACAAGCCATAAACCGGTGAACTACCAAGCCCTATCGATAATTGACAACTTCCTTACTGCTACGACATTACTACACGAACAAAAAGTGCTCCGGTATCAATTAAAACAGACTCTGAAGCGATTAGTGGTGGGACACGACAAGAAAGAAATGTCGATGTTTTCTTTTTACGATTTTTGTACATTAAATTGGCGGGTTATCTCCGGGCTACGAAGCGGTCTTTGTTTAGAAAATAGGGCTGGTTATTATTCTTTTTCTTCATTCTCTCATCCTATAAAGGTCCACTGTTGGACAAAGGCCTCCCCCAAGGTTTTCATCCCAATGGAGGGCATTGCCATAATCCCCACGCTTGGCAGGCGGGTTGGGGATCGCAGTAATATGATATTTCACAGGAGAAGCGCTGCTGTCCGCTTCCCTGGTCAGAGTTCCCTTAGTTGTCTGTTACGACACCCACGGGAGGATATGGGTTGGTACTATTCTATGCCCAGTAAGTACCACACGGGAATGTGGGAATGTGCTGATGGATATTGAGTCTTATAATTTTTTTTCTGTGAACACAATGACTACGGTTTTAATTGTACATCTGACGAGCGGCAAAATCTATCTAGCCTTTTTCCGGTAATATTGAGGTCGACTTCCCCTCTAACTGGACGCAGCGTAAAGGTCCACCTGTATGTTAAATAGAGGGATTGTCCTCCTCTACTTGTTCAGTGGGTAACACGATAGTAAAAAAAAATGCTGGTTGTCCGAAAACCCGTATCTAATGTCTAATATATTTTTTTATTATATAATTGTATACTAGTACTTGACTGCAATCCCGCCTGATGGCAAGCAGTCGTTGATGGTAAAGCGTGCTAATTTTTTAAGAGCCTGTTCACTCAAAAAACTCGAGTTAGGAAAGAAGACGGCAGTTGAGATGATGCAATGTTAAGCCCAACACGACCAACTATGCAGGTGATCTGGAGAACCTCCACGACCACACTCCCGACACGACAAAATTTGTCGTATCGTACCCGGCACTCATCGTAACACAACTGCTCAGACCCGTCTTATGTACGGCTTTACCGAACATCATGCCCGAACATGATTAATCGCTTGGCAAGACTTTGTCTGGTGTTTAATCTGGATATGTAAAGACCATCCATCCACTCATCAACTGCGGCAAATAAAACACTGGCAATAGAAATAAGTACTAGCTCTTTCCTGGACGATGTCTTTTCCCGGTTCTGTTCATGTAGGCTTCCTAGAGTAACGTAGTTAGTAAGTATTATCTAGGAACGAATAATCCTGCATTAAACCTATCAACTTAGTGCGAACCCAAAAAGATTAAAGTACTTAAGCGTACATTAAAATAATATCAACATAGGCAAATACTCGCTCAGAAGCTTACATTTAAATTTTACCAGCCCTGAAAATGCAAATTAAATTTGGATTTGAAATGAATAATGAACGTAAGATATGATATATGAATTGTTTTGAAACGATGATTAAACCTAACGTTCTACAGGTTTACGTATGATTATTATGTAATCCCTAGGTTTATTCTACTAATTAACTATTTTAGTGTCACTTGTTATAATTACGAAGTCATTTTATCAATAAAATTGGGTGTTAAGAGTTATGTTTATCTGTATAATATTTTGTGAATTATGTAACTATATGAGGGTCGGGTCGTTTGAAAGGTTTTAAGTATGGATGAGGAATGTAAAAGCTAATAATATAGTTTTAGTTTTATATAAACTATAAGTATATGTTTTGGTAATAGTAAATATGTGTATAAAGCTTATTTAAGTATTTGTTTAACTAGTGTTTAGACTGATTTAACTAAAGAACCTGAAGTCTAATCCCTTCACCATTCATAGTTGACCGGCAGAGAATGCCGGATGAATTAATTACGCCTATATACGTTTCTTTGTGCGAAAGTATTAATAAATAAATAATAATTATGAATTTGAACCCTTAGAGGAGCTGTATATTGTGTAAATAATTCCATCACTATTGATCTTTCAGTGGTTAGGTAATTTATATCGTGAGAAAATCTGCATCTCTTAGAAGTAACAATTCGTAGACATGATTCGACATTTACCAACCCACGCTTTTTTTTAATAATTATAAACTAGCGCTTGACCGCAATCCCGCCTGATGGTAAGCAGTGATGCGATCGGTGATGGTAAAGCGCGCTAGTTTATTAAGAGTCTATTCAATCAGAAAAACTGAGCGAATAGGAAGGAAGACGGCGGTTGAGCGAGGTGATGTAATGTTAAACTCAACAACACGATCAACGATGTTGCGCCAGGGGGAGATTGATCTGGAGACCCACGAGCAAACTCCCGACACAACAACATTTGGCGCTTCATACCCGGCACACATCGCAACACAACTGCTCACCTGCGCAGCTACCATCATGAGGGACGAAATGTCCTAGAGGCAAAAACCTTCGAAGACATGTGACATATACCAACCCGCACTGCCGGCTGGTTATGTTATGTTATGCTTGGCTTGCGTCTGGATCACGGTCTACTCTCTTTCAAAGAGAGGATGACTGTGTCATAGTTGTGGGCACGTCATACACTGATTCTGATAGCTCCAGGAAACGGTAGCGGATTGTGTGATAGTTGATATATGTAGCTAGAAGTGGATATATTATTCTGTAAGTGATTATTTAAATGATAAGAATAGCTGGTCGCTCTGATTAACTCAGGATAATGTTTGTGTTCTTTCTCCGGAATTAGCTTACTGACACGTTATATCAGTTCATATAATTCACTTTTTTTTTCAATACATAAATATGTAAGCTGTCGCGCCCTTTATGCCTGGGGCTTTTATTTAAGTAATAAGTTTTTAGTTATTTACATTTTCATTTAAATATATATATATTGTTTTGCTTTGCTGGTATTCTGGCGTGGTAGCTGGCATATTTTCAATAATTTCATTGTTGTTATATTTTCTTGTGTTCATCACTATACATAGTATTGTATAAAGCCATGTGTTTTTTAAAT
This sequence comes from Sesamia inferens, assembly GCA_037179545.1. Lineage (NCBI taxonomy): Eukaryota > Metazoa > Arthropoda > Insecta > Lepidoptera > Noctuidae > Sesamia > Sesamia inferens. The sequence continues at coordinate 2,434,516 of CM073943.1, forward strand.
GAACAGACAGCTGTGCTGCTGGGGAGTTTCTTCCGCCACTTCTTCTTCCCAGCGAAAGCACTTAGAAGTGTCGATGGGTGGGCGTGTTGGGGGACTGTCTTATGTAATATTGACGTTCAAAAAGTGCTGATTCTTAGCCTAATTTGAATAAATGACTTTTGAATGAATGAATTTTGATTTTGGTTTTTGATAAGACACCGAGATGGTAGCTAATAAACATCATCAATCAACTTAACATATCATAGACCTCTGTTTGACATAACCTTTTCTAGGCTGTACGAGAAGACCGTCACCTCTATCTTATACATCCAGTCTTGCTCAGCCAGCTTCGCTAGGTCATCTGCCCATCTAGCTGGAGAAATCATGCTGAGATCATGCTAAGTAACAGGTAAAATTATTGAAAGACAACTCCCGACACAACAACTTTTGGCGCATCGTACATAGCATACATCGCAACACATAGAGCTCAGACCCGTCCTCCGTACGGCCTCACCAGACATCATGACAGAACACGGCGAATCGTTTGGCGGCACGACTTTGTCTGGTGGGTGGTAACTTCTGCCGGCAGCCGATGTTATAGCGTCACCACTGAGAATGTAGTTATCATTCAGAGGATGGCTCTCATATAAATAAGCCTTGTTACTTACTTTGTTTTAACCGCTAGGCCACCACGACTTGAATTTGAGCATTGATAAGCCTCAATATGAAAAGTGCAGCAGATGGCCTAAATGAAAAACAAATTCTCCGAACAACCCGGGCAAACTGCCAATTCCTTCAGAAAATAAAGAAGAAAATCTATCAATCATACATTTTATAACCCTATCATACTCACCTAGACATCTTTACGACATCGATTATAATTTCTATGACAAAGCCTGTAATTTCCCATCATTTTAACGCGCAACCTAATTGACATTAATGGTATTATTGTCAATGCTAACTACGGTATTTAATACTGTTGTTTACTAAGCATTCAATGGTTATTGTCACGCGAGAAGTGTTGCCAGAAATGTGAATAAATTAGCCGTTTTTTTTAAATAATGACGCTAATTCTCTTGTTCTGTATTTAAGTTCAGTAAATGTTTTTCTTTCTGTTTCAATAAAAAGGGACATAAGATAAATTTTAGTTGAGTCCTGTTGAAAGTTTTTTGTGCAAGGGATCGCCCACTACGGTTTTAATTGGAGCAGTCTATGTCTTGGACACACGATAAATCATTCTGCAAAGATATCCTCAATCTTCGAGATGTATCCGAATTAATTGAGGATGTGCGTTATAACTAAAACAGATAGACGCTTTTTGATGTCGAGTTCTTGGCGTACAAAGATGTTGGTTTGAATACCTGTCTAAGATCTTTGAGCTTAGATTTAATGTTGTTTTAACAGCATAAGCGGCTTCCATGTTCCCATTACACAGGTGAGAGGGTCCTAATCCACTACGCGGGTCGAATGCAGTTGAAGTTTTAATATTTTCCTTCAAAATAAAACATACCAGTGCTGTTTGGAAACTGAATCTATCACAATTTACATTTATAACATAAATTTATTTTATTAAGTATATTTTATTTTAGTTTTTATTGCATACACAAGTCACGTTGCTGTGTACAGCTGTTTTACATCCGTCACTTCACACATCAGGTTCAGTTGAAAACCAGCGTCAGGCACTAGTTGTCTGACATTTTTGCTGAACTGGGCCTTTTTGGCGCAGCCGGGAGGCACACATTCCTGCTAGTTTTCTACATTAATTTGTTATAAAACAAAGTAAAAATAAAGTAATTTGTGATAACACAATTTACTTTATTTTATTATTACTTACTATTTTTTTTTACTTTTTAATGTTTGTCTTTATCTGATTGTGTGTCTTTTAATCTGTGCTAAATAAATGTATTTTCTTTCTTTCATTTATGTATATAGTTAAATTAATTGCCTAAAAAGATTTTATTTAATTATAGTTTAACTAGCTGCACTCCACAGTGTTACTCGCATAAGTTATGATACCATGGGAATATGGGGATAAAAACAATCCTATGTATTATTCCTGGTTATAAACTAACTGTGTGCTAAATTTCATCTAAATCCGTTGAGTAGTTTTTGGGTGAAAGAATATCAAACGTCCATCCATACATTCTCACAAACCTTCGCATTTATGATTTTTTACTATTTTCTACTATTTAATTTTCTTCAGCTGGCAACATTAGCAGTTTAGCACAGATAAAAAGGCGATTGTTTTCTTTCCTCCGTATTCACTGCTTATTACCGTGACGTAACGGGTTGGCGTCAATCATCGTCAACTTGTAACTAGAAATGTGCTTATTTTATCGACAATACCAATTAAGAGCTGTCGATTAATAATGTACTTGAAGTTTTTATAGCTGTGTATTTTATCGACCTATTATGATTGTATGTAGCCTAATTATTATCACATTCAGAACAAATGACGTGTTGACTCATTAGCAAGATGTACCTTGGCTCATTTAACCTATAGAAATACTTCAATAACTTTGTATGTTAAATTGGCAATTTTTCCTTTAATTTTATAAGTAATACCTATAGTATTATTTCAATAATAAATTAACTGTAATCCGCCGTTCGCTTAGTCTGGGGATGGCCTGAAACACAGGTTTTTAATAACCTAGCTCAGTTAGGTCACCACAAGCTATGATGTCAGTTAGAATGCACCATACATAGAGATTTTAAAATTGTGTAAATTAAATTAGTGTTCATTATTAATTTTTAAGACTATCGTTAAAAATATGGTACTACTAAGTATTTATAAGGCTGTAAATTTACTACACTGTAAAAGGAACTAAATAAATTATATTATAATAATTAATTACGATATTTTTAAATGTTATAAACTAGTGCTTAACCGCGATTCCGAATGATGTGTGCAGGTGCAATCATTGATTGTAAGGCGCACTAGTTTATTATATCCTTGAAGACACTTAGATTGTAATCAGACACGAAGACCACCAAAAAAAAAAACGAGGCGAAACACTTCAGTATATACGAAAAATGATATTATTTTGACTATCTGATAATGTTTGTTGGGCCTACATGGCCACATATCGTACAAGACAGGGAGTTTAAGAAGGAGGTTAAATTAAATTACTTATAATATATACTAATATATAAAGCTGAAGAATTTGTTTGTCTGTTTGAACGCACTAATCTCAGGAACTACTGGTCCGATTTGAAAAAATGTTTATACGTTGGATAGCCCATCTCTAGATTAGGGAGGCATAATGATAGCCTTAAGCTTGTTTTTATATAAATAACAATACGCTGCAACCAATAGGAGCGGAGCATAACGAAAAATTAAAATGTATGCTGTATATTTTTACGAACGAAGTCGCAGGCGGCCGCTAGTTTAAAATAAATTACTTTTAAACCATCCATTTTTGAGACTGTTGTAAAATAGGTGAAGAACGTTCTACATTTACACTGTAATAAAAAGCTATTTTACAACAAATCAGTTTGGAATGCTAAGATTGCTACTAGCTTTATCGATATCCACTTTGTAATACCAGCACTTTATTGGCACTAAGAGCTGACATTAAAATGTTGCAGAATTTATAATATCGTAGAGCAGACGAAGGGAATTTCCATTCAGCCGGGCAAATTACGTAACACATTATAAATCGAAATCGGTTTCAATTTGACAGCTTAACAACTTTCATTGCGTTATTTCAAGTGTTGTATAGACAATTGTTTAGAACTTATGAAGCAATGGTTTGGAAATTTGCATCAAAATGATGCAGTTGTTTTTTTAATTATAATCTAGCGCTGAACCGCAATCCCGCCTGATGCTAACCAGTGATGCAATCGTTGATGGTAAAGCGCGCTAGTTTATTAAGAGTCTATTCACTCAAAAAAACTTAGTGAATAGGAAGGAAGACGGCAGTTGAGCGAGGTGATGCAATGTTAAACCTAACAACACCACCAACGATGCTGCACCTGAGGGAGATTGATCTGGAGACCCTCCACGACTAAACTACCGAAACAACAACATTTGGCGCATCGTACCCGGCACACATCGTAACACAACTGCTCTGACCCGTCTTCCGTACGGCTTTACCAGACATCATGCTAGAACACAACGAATCGCTTGGCGGCAAGACTGTCTGGTGGGTGGTAACTTCTGCCGGCAGTCGATGTTCTGGTTTACCATTGAGAAAAAATTCCGATTTAGTCTGCTATGTAATTAGAGCTGGTATCGTAGGAACGAGTAAATGGATTACGTTGCCAGATTTTTCTGTGCTCTTTTTGTACCCGCGTTGCAAAGCTAAGTTTCATTTTTTGTTGGATAAACGTGTGTGTTTTAAATATAGTTCGATTATATGTCTGAGAATAGTTCATAGCTATTTCAGATGATTGACGTTTGCAGCTTTTACCGTTATTTATTAGAACACATAATAATAGTTTATGAAACTGTTACATAATGAGGGCTATTATGCATGAGTGTGAGTTTAAAAAACGAGCGAAGCGAGTTTTTTAATAGTATCACACGAGTGTGTAATACCTAATTATGTACAGTTTCATACACTACTTTATCTAATCTCATACATTTTAAGAAACAATAATAATCAATTATCAGTCTTATTCATAAAACTTTAACCATTTGCTAAGCAAGTGATTAGCAAAATTCTTATTCATAAAAGCTGTTTAACGCTAAGAGGATGCTAAGCAATTGATTAGTAGCTGTCAAAATTAAACATCACCGGACCGCTGTTAAGAGGATGGTTAGAGGCAACAATATGGCGGATTTTATTTGAATCAGCTGATTGATTTAATATGATCATTATGCTTCGAAGTTATTTTGTTTATAATATCGAATAGTGCGGAAATATGGATGTTGAAAACCTTTTTGAATTTCCAAAGCGACGTAGTAAAGTTATAGGTAAGTATTAGCTTTGAAACTTTTTTGACTTACAAGCTTTACTCGATACTAGGCTATAACATCGGCTGCCGGCAGAAGTTACCACCCACCAGACAAAGTCTTGCCGCCAAGCGATTCCTCGTGTTCCGGCATGATTTCTGGTGAAGCCGTACGGAGGACGGGTATGAGCAGTTGTGTTGCAAAATGTGCCGGGTACGATGCGCCAAATGTTGTTGTGTCAGGAGTTTGGTCCTGGAGGGTCTCCAGATCAATCTCCCTCTTGCGCAGCATCGTTGGTCGTGTTGTTGGGTTTAACATTGCATCACCTCGCTCAATTGCCGTCTTTCTTTTTATTCACTCAGTTTTTTTTTTAAGTGAATAGGCTCTTAATAAACTAGCGCGCTTTACCATCAACGATTGCATCACTGCTTGCCATGAGGCAGGATTGCGGTCAGGCACTGGTTTATAAAAAGCAGTACTTACTCGTAATAAAAAAGACAGTAATTTTAGATGCTGCCCTATGTTTCCTTGTGTTATCTTATGTCATATCTAAGGCACAGGACTAAAAAAAGTCATTTTGGGGCAGCAAGACACAAATAATAAAACATTTTTTTAGAAATATTTTATTTTGATACGCAATAAAACTGTTTACATTTTTGTTATAATAATAATTCATTGTTTTCTTCCATAAGCACGAGAGCCATTCTTGACTCACGCGACCCTCATTCCTCATCTTTTTCACTCAGCATGGTCTTCTCCTTCGCCGTCATTGCGAGGTAGAATAATATTGCCGCTAGGTGCTAATAGTGGCTTCGTATACAGCAATAAAACGTGTGCCTGTAAACAAGTATAATAATACTGTAAAAAGCAGTACAAAAGCAGTAGGAAGTAATGTAATATATACACAAGAACCCACTTAAATTTCTTAAATATCAAATGTATGTTTACAAGCATAAAGAGCAGGAAAATACACAGTTACTATCGGCTACTGCTTTAACATTAATTTCGTCAGTTTAAGATTAGTAATTACATATAAATACAGAGATAAATACCTTTTTCTGTTTACTATAATATTATTGGAGTTTATTACTTTCACTACTATCATCACAAATACAATTATTTAATTGTAATAAATCATTTTATTTATATTGAAATTATCCGATCAAATTTCTGACATTTTTCTGCCAAACACGACAGATAAAAAATCGCAGTTTTGACAAGTTTTTTCTAAAAATTCCAATTTTTAGTCAACTATTTTGACTATAATCTGTGCCGAACGCATCGTTTCACCTCTACTTCGTATCGCTACTAATCATCTGCTAACTAGCTTTTATGAATAAAGAAAAGTTAAGCATTGATTTAGAGCTAACTAAATGGTTTGCTAAATAGTTGCTAATGAGTGATTAACGAGTTTTTTATGAATAACACAGTATGTGTCTAGCGAAACACAACAACGACTCGCAATGCAAAGAAACGTATTTGTCGCCAAAATTCTGCACCCTGCATCAAAGCGCACGCGCCGAAGCGCGCGCAGCCACAGATAAAAAAATGAAATAGTGCTATCTATGGTTTGTAATCTGTACGGTAATGAAAAAAAAAATATATTATAAGATTATTTTGGCTGTAAGGCTAGGACATAGGGTCGTAGGGACTGTAGGGCTTATAGGTTTTAGTTTAGGTTCTTTTATTTTATCATATAGGCACATCTACTACCGCTACCTCTATTAGGGGTGGTCGTACAATAACATATTCTGTAATTTCGGATATGTATCTTTGTATATATTAGTGTATGATAATTGCACCAATTATCTGCATAATAATTGCACCAAATAGAGTTCCATTTTATGTCCACGAAAATGTCTATAAATTCTAATATTGCCTGGAAGAGATTCCATTAGCGATAAGGCCGCCATATTATATTTTGTAGTGTTGAATGTATTTTTTTGGTGTATAATAAAGTTTATATGAATAAATAAACAATGTGGAGACAAGGATACGACACCAAATGAACACATTGAAGATATTTCTTATACGTAAGAGAATTTTAAGATGAATTGTAGCATCGAGGACCCATCTCAGAAAGTGTAGCTTAATCTGATCGATCGAATTGAGAGTGATTTATTCACAAGGCCCTTTTACACTTAAAGATGCATCTATACTAATCTATAAAGCTAATCCCAGGAACTACGGGTCCAATTTGAATATTATTTGTTTGGTTTAGATAGCCGATTAATCCAGAAAGGCTTTAGGCTACACACACGCTGCGACCAATAGGAGTGGAGCGTAGAATAAAAACATATCGAAACATACGTTAGCACTTGAATCCAGAAACATATTTTTAGCCAAACAATTATAGTGGTTATGTCTTTGGGAATAAGGCCTGGTGTCCGAAACACTACCGCAAGACTCGAAATAAGTGTGAATATTGTTACTTTTCTAAATCGTACAGCTAAACATCAACCACATTTTTCATAAACGCTGCTTAAAGTTAAAAAGTTAACTAGTGATTAGCGATTCTTTCACCATACATTTTTGAGCTTTTAACGTCAACGAGCTTGTAACGTAACTTAAATCGTCCTTTATGAATTAACACCATAGTGTTTAAGGGGTTTATCCATAAGCGATGATTAAAGTTAAATAACGCTAAAAGGTCAAAAATGATTGTATTGATGTATTTTCAGTTTTTTAAACTATATTTATTTTCAAAATTTTACTTCGATATTCTTTTTTAAAATAATATACGGATAACACGAACGCTTAAGTGGTGCTCATTTGTTTTTACCAAACTTTTCATGATCTTCAACAGACAGAATAGCAAGTGCTAAAATTCGTAATGATGCGTTACCCAAGTAACTAAATCTAAATTTAAAACTAAATTTAAATCTAAACTAAAAAATACTTTGCCTGCACAAATTAATGTAAAGTAAAAAAAAATTTATTAAAGTAAAAAAAAGCTAATATAAAGCATGTAAAAAATGGTCTACTAAACAACGTAAATAACACAATGAATTTTGTTGAAATGTCAAACTGAATAGTGTGTTAAGCATCTGTTTCTTAGTTAATTGAAATGGTATAAATGTTTGCAAACTGAATCGTGAAACATTGTTGAACTAAAATATATCATAACTACTAGTATGTATGACCTATATTTGCAAAATAAATGTGTATTCTATTCATGAATGTACATTTATTTGTTGCTCGTATTTTGTATAACAATGTGTTACGTTACAAGTTTATGATTATATCCTACTTCCTTGTATAATTGTTCACTGGGTGGTAGGCCATAAAATGGGCTGCCGGCAGAAGTTACCACCCACCAGACAAACATCCAGCAGTTGTGTTGCGATGTGTGCCGGGTACGATGCGCCAAATGTTGTGTCGGGAGTTTGATCGTGAAGGCTCTCCAGATCAGTCTCCCTCTGGGTTGCATCACCTCGCTCAACTGCCGTCTTCCTTCCTATTCACTTAGTTTTTTGATTGAACAGGCTTATTAAACTAACGCGCTTTACCATCAGGCGGGATTACTATCAAGCACTAGTTTATAATTATTTAAAAAAAAATGTTACGCAAAAGTTTGTGACGATGGATGGCTACGTTCTCGCATAAACTATTGAACGACTTTCATGAAACTGTACCTACAGTAATAATAATAGGGACATTTCCTAGGTAAAAAAAAATCTATTTAGTAAGTCTTTCAGATTATAGAAAAATATTGGATACGTATAATTTGTTTTATCAAATCAATAAAAATTGAGAAATATAAAAGACATCAAAGATCAGGAGTGGTGGCTGGTGACGTCACTGCTCGCTAAAAAGTGTAGCGTGCAGTGACGTCACACGAGTTTTCAACGTACTGTGTCGTCTTAATTTTTTGGAAATCTGACTGACGGACTGATTAGTTTTATTTAGTCAACTACCCTATTATTAAAAAAAAAAAATACGCAAAAGTTTGTGACGATGGATGGGTAATGTTGGTTACGTTCACGCATAAACTATTGAACGGTTTTCATGAGACTGTACCTACAGTTTTTTTTTTTTAATAATTATAAACCAGCGCTTGACCGTAATCCCGGCTGATGGTAAGCAGTGATGCGATCGTTGATGGTAAGGCGTGCTAGTTTATTAAGAACCTATTCACTAAAATTGAGCGAATAGGAAGGAAGACGGCAGTTGAGCGAGGTGATGCAATGTTAAACCCTGAACACGACCAACGATGCTGCGCCAGAGGGAGATTTATCTGGAGACCCTCCACGACTAAACTCCCGACACAACAACATTTGGCGCATCGTACTCGGCACATATCGCAACACAACTGCTCAGACCCGTCCTCCGTACGGCTTCACCAGACATCATGCCGGAACACGACAAATCGCTTGGCGGCAAGGCTTTGTTTGGTGGGTGGTAACTTCTGCCGGCGGCCGATGTTATGGCCTACCACCGAGAAAATAATACACCTACAGTAATAATAATTATATTTTTTTTACAGTTAAAAACTAGTCATCATCATCATAATCAGCATATAATGTTACCACTATTGGGACACTGCCCTCCTCTCCTTAACCTACCACGCTGGCCCAGTGTCATCATCATCATCATCATCAACAACCTTTTTATCGTCCCACTGCTGGGTCTCCTCTCATACAGAGAAGGATTGAGCGTAATCACCACGCTTGCTCAATGTGGGTTGGCGATTTCAGACTTATAAAGTCTAGGTTTCCTCAAGATGTTTTCCTTCACCTTCAGTCGTTGGTGTCCAAGATATACTTAGAAAATACATATAACTTTGGAAAAGTTACATTGGTACTTGCCTGACCTGGAATCGAACCCGCACACTCATACTTGAGAGGCTGGTGTTATAATCACTAGGCCACCACGACATAGGCCCAGTGTCGGTTGGTAGATACCACATGTCTTAGAATAGTTATTTATGCCACTGTCAAGCAATGATAGCTATTGTAATATGAGTGATAGTTCCACAATAGATCAGCACGAGTATTAATAGCTGTTTGTGACAGTGGCATACCAAAATTTTTCTACGACCTTGACATAAATAAATACAAAAAAACCGTCAATGTTGTTTTTGTTATTATAATACCACAAATGAAAGGCAAAGACAATTCATCCATACATCCTAATAGCATGCGATGTTTAATCGTAACGTAAATACAAGCGCTTTTTGCCATAATCATACGTTGATTTTGTGATGCCAAAAAAAAAAAAATTAAAAGTTTCATTATAGTACGGCTTACCCGTGTGGAAATAGTCATTGAGTCCAAGGCCAGGGTGGCTGCCAGAATACTAGGCGTCATCGCGAAAGTCCGACGGTACTTCACATCAAGGCAGCTTCTAATGTTGTACAAAGCACAGATTCTGGGAGACTGGTGCCTAAGTTAAGCCGAAGTCTGTATTTCAGGCCACCAGGTCTCCACATTAGAAATAATTTTTTATCATACATAGTTTCCCGTATACTAAAACTAGACAATGATTTCAATTTTATCAGGCAATGGTTGATGGTAAAGCGCGCTAGTTTATTAAGAGAGTATTCTCTAAAATAACTAAGTGAATAGGAAGGAAGACGGCAGTTAAGCGAGGTGATGCAATGTTAAACCCAACAACACGACCAACGATATTGCGCCAGAGGGAGATTTATCTGGAGACCCTCCACGACTAAACTCCCGACACAACAACATTTGGCGCATCGTACCCGGCACGCATCGTAACACCACTGCTCAGACCCGTCCTCCGCATTGCTTCACCAGACATCATGCCGGAACACGATGAATCGCTTGGCGACAAGACTTTGTCGAATGGATGGTAACTTCTGCCAGCAGCCGAGGTTATGGCCTACCAGTAGGTAGTAATGTAGCTTATTCGTCAGAATACCAGAAAGGACACTTGTCATCCCGGTATTTCCAAGAGTTTGACATTTATGCGGGTGAAACCGAGAGGCTTTACTAGTCCTCCAATAAATATAATCCTTCAGTTATCTATCACGCAAACAGAAAATAGTTTATCCGAAACCATTTTCAATGAACACTAAATTAAATTATCTATTTAATAGTATCCTCAACTGGTTTGGCCTTGTTTATATAGGTAGGTACCTATCAATTATTTATTTTGTATTTGAATGTTAACATGGCCAAATACAAATAAAATAAACTTTAATTAAACTTATTTAAATAAAGTTTGAATAAACACTTCCCTTACTACCATAAAATAGTGTTTATGAGTTGTTTAGGGTAAACACCTCTTAAACACGACATGTAGACTTTGGCGTAACGAGTTCATATAATTTACTTTTTCACAATGTAAAAATATCAGAGCTGTCACGCCCTTTATACCTGGGGCTTTTATTTAGGTAATAAGTTTTCACTTATTTACATTTTCATTTTAATATTTTAGTTTTTGTTTTGCTTCGCTGGTATTTTGGCGTGGCTAGCTAGCATATGGTAAATAATTTAATTGTTGTTGTGTTTTCTGTTCTTCATTACTGTACCTACACAGTGAACGAACACAGTAAATGAACAGACAGCTGTGCTGCTGGGGAGTTTGTTCCACCACTTTTTCTTCCCAGCGAAAGCACTAGGAAATGGCGAAAGGCGGGCGTTTTGGGGGGACTGTCTTATGTAATATTGACTTTCAAAAAGTGCTGATTCTCAGCCTAATTTGAATAAATGACTTTTGATTTGATAACACTGACACTAAACATGCATTTTTGTGGTAAGGCCCAATTTGTCTTCACCGATCATGTTTTTAGAGAACTAGATAAACTTGATGTTACTGCATTAAAATGCCAGTGGGCCGGGCACATTGCCCGTAGGATCGATTACCCATGAAGCAGATAAGTTCTCGAGTGGCGATCACGCACTGGAATACGTAGTGTGAGTAGGCCCCCGACAAGGTGGACCAATGACCTAGTGAAGGTCGCAGGAGACCGCTGAATGCGGGAGGCGCCTGCATTAGTGTTCCAAGAGGTACTGCAAAACTATGAAATAGATAATAACAAGCACGCACAGGTCGATTGATCAGGTTAATCTACCCCTGCTGCGGTTGGTTTGGTCCCGGATGTCATCTGTAGATCTTTGAGAGTCATTATGTGTCGTCAGAAGTCTTAAAGTCTGACCAACAGTTTTACTAACGGGTATTGTATTACCAAGCATCAGTAACTGGATTGTGGAGGTCAGATTTTTATTTTATTTTATTGTTATTAAAAAAAAAAACGAAACAAAAAGATCATCGGTGTTCCACACTAGGAATTACTCCCACATATGCACAGAGCCAAATCCGGAACATCATTAAAAAAAAAACTTTGCGTGGGTGCGTTTACAAACATATAAACTCACACACACAAACAGTCAACCCGGAACAAGTACCTACTTGTAAGCCATACAAATATTTGTTCCGTGCAGGAGTTGAACCTGCGGTAGTCATTGCGCTAACCGTATTGTTCATATTGTTGTAGGATCAGAATATTATAATTAACATATAAATTAAATTATTATCCAATTAGCTACATCATCGAAGACGTCAAGTTAAGTAAGTTAACTTAACTATATCATACAATTACAATTATGTAGATGAAAATGAAGTTATTACTTTAAGATAGATAACACAGGGTTACACTTTACTAACTTTTGTGTAACTTAGACTGAAGTGACAGCATAACTATATTGTCACTTAAAATCTAAGTTAGGGAACTCGATACTTAGATCCTCGATGCTGGGATTATTATTTTATTATTAACTCATAGATAGGAATTAATGTTCCAATAAGGTAAACTGATTTTTACGTATAGAAAATACATATTTTGTTACAAGTCATTACTTTTTATTTAAGAGTAATTAGCTTGTGTGCTAAAAAATTATTTAATGTCCATCAGATAGATTTAAAAAAAATATTGAACAAGTGTTTTTTATTTTTTCTTTCATTCAAATACTTAGGAAGATATATTGATTTGAAATGTCGCATAACGTCACGTCGTATTACAAAATATACCACGGCGTGACGTAATTAGCCCCCACTCCGTTACTTTAAGACGCTATATCTCAGTAGTTTTTGGTAATTTCGACAAAATAAAAAATACGGGTCTTAATGTTTTTTATTATCTGTGAGACGGACTAATTATATTTTTGATTTCCATACCCTGGATACATCCCTATTCTTAATATATTAAGAACTAGCTTTCCGTCCGCGGCTTCACCCGCGTGGAATTCGGTTATGTCGCGCTGTTTAGATTTCCCTGGGGACCTTCAAATTTTTTTGGGATAATAGTACCCTATTATTCAATCCGGACTTCTAACTTTTCGTGTGCAAAATTTCAAAGCCATCGGTACAGTAGTTACGGCGGAAAAACGCGGAAAAAACAAATAAACAAACTCACTTTCCGATTTATAATATTAGGAAGGACTAGTCAGGTTTACTTCTGCATCGTCGGTGCGGTTACAAACATAAACATCCATAGACAAACATCCGGAACAACTAACTGTAGGCCATTTAAATGTTTATTCTGTGCGGTACACGCAGCATAGCTGTCAATTGCTTAAACGCTGCGTCAAATGTGCCGATACCGATTAATGTCACACTGATCTTTTACCACCTCTCTCTGTCGAGAGCTACTTTGGTCCAATCTATTTCCTTCTGGGCCTGACGCGATATAATTTGCCATTAAGCGGGATCTTTTCTGTCGCCAGTTTGGCTATTTTTTTCGTCTCACGCGCGGCACTTGCGTCCAGCTCAATTCCATTTAGACATGGCAGCTTTCCGAGTGGCATCGTATGCATAAAAATGGATATGATGACGTCAGCGATGAATGATGTCAGAATGAATGATGTAATCAAATATTTGTATCAATAGCTTGATAATTTAAAAGAGTCTCCATGGAGTTTCTTGCCCGTTCTTCTCCATAGGTACCTACTCTTTGGAATGGCGACTAGCTTAAACTTACTGACTGACTGACCTTCTGACAATTCAAAAGTTCCATTTCGTAGGTGAAGTTTTGAATTAAAGCTCGAAGTGTAAAGATTCCCTCCTATTTTGACGATAACCATTTAAATAGGCAAACCGACAGTTTCGCCCCGGAGAAGTGCCCTGGTCCGCGATTCAAAGCGAAGTCACCGTTCGACAATCAACACTTTCCAAAACGGCGCTGTCGAAGTGCCGCCATTACAAAATAACGTCGCGCGTTTGCTCCACTACTACATAAATCAAATGAGCAACTTTTATTAAAATGATATCGTTATCCATGACATATATTTTTATGCTAATTCACGTAGCCACAGCCTTTAATCGATCCCAACACCGATATTGGACACACAGTAACATCACTATTCAATCAGCTAACTGCAACACCACTCATCGGTCAACTCGTTAATTAAAGAGCCAACAAACTGCCAACTAATTTAGTTAACCACTGTATTTGTAGGATCATTAGGTTTAAATGCTGGGTGGGTAGAGTTCTACGTGCGTTGAGTGGAGTTTTTGCAGCGGTGGATTTCGCTAAAATGGGATAAGCCATTAATTATTTTGCCAGTTCAATAATTAATTATTATTTACAATTGAAATCATCTTTATTGTGGACTATAGATATACATCATAAATATAGGTCTTCAATAATTAAAATAAGTTGGGCAATGTCCCGCCGTTGAGGCATACAATAATAAAATACAAATCAGAATTTAATGGACAATAAGTATATTTTGTGTTGATTGTTCTTAAAATATTAAACATTTTGTTTTGTTTTTTTTTTTTTTGCATTAGCGACACCTCATATACACAATATACCTCATGTACAAAATCTAAATTAGTATTTTATAATATTCAATGCTTGCTTGTCTATGTTATAGTCGAAGCTTGTCTATGTTATACGAAGTCGTGGTGGCCTAGTGGTTAAAACACCAGCCTCTCAAGTATGAGTGCGCGGGTTCGATTCCAGGTCAGGCAAGTACCAATGTAACTTTTCTAAAGTTATATGTACTTTCTAAGTATATCTTGGACACCAATGACTGAAGGTGAAGGTAAACATCTTGAGGACACCTGGACTTTTAAGTCTAAAATCGCCAACCCGCATTGAGCAAGCGTGGTGATTACGCTCAATCCTTCCCTGTATGAGAGGAGACCTGTGCCCAGCAGTGGGACGATAAAAGGTAGATAATGATGAATGGTGTCTATGTTATATATAGATTATTTACAGTTACGAGAACTAGATCAAAATGACAAGTAATGTTCCTTTACGGGTCTTTAAAACACAACGACTGCGCGTGTTTTGATTATATTGTTTTAACCTTTTAAAGCTAATGACGTTTTATTAAGTACTATCATCCCTTACATGAGTGATAAAACTGAAATAAAAACCTCTTGGAAACACATAGGTAATCCAATGTACATATATGTTATTTTTAGTACAAAGCGCTCCTAATAATATTTTTAATCCCATTCCTGATACCGGTTTTTGAAGTGAAACTTCTTTACGCACACTTGACTTGGGGAGTAAGCTGGCGAACGCGTGACGTAAGCGTTACGAAAAGTGATCGGGCAAGGCGAACGGAAGTTAAGTGGGGGATATAAGCACAGAGGCGCCCGTGGCGCGAGCTTGGTACTACCAGGTCTACAACGAGTTTTTTTTTTTTTTTCAATAAGAATAGAAGATCTATGCAAAACTATTAATTTACTAATGAAACCATGAAATAAATTTAAATGTTTATAGAAAATTAATATATGTATATGTGTATACATGTATATATTGTACACACCTATGTATATATATACATACAGATGGAGCGAAAGCAGTTTCACTTCAGTCGTGTGGTCATAAGCACACTCGTTTTTTTCATTATATGCCTGGCCTCTTCCGAAATATGTCGGTTGGCTTCTAGTCTAACCGTATTCAGCTGAATACTAATATTATACAAGGAGCGACTGCCTATCTGACCAACATAATCCAGTTACTGGTGTAGCGGTAGCTACAAACACGTCATACTCGTGTGACATCTCACACGAATTCTACATCTCGACCAACCGTAGCAAGCACACGATTGGTGCAGTGGCTGAGCGATCAACTGCTGCTTTGCGTGTCGTGGAGTCAATTTGCGCAAAAGCACAAGAAAAGCTCAGAAAGCACGTAAAGCTGTTGGTCCTAGCTAACATTTTGTAGAACTTTGACAGTTGTTACTGGTCCTCAGAAGTCCGAAAGTCTGACCACCAGGGGTATCGCAGCACCCAGTAACTGGGATACTGTGGATGTCAGGCAGGCAGTCGCTCCATGTAAAATACTGGTTTCCAGCTGAATCCGGTAGGACAAACAGCCGACCTCAACATAGTTAGGAAAAGGTTAGGGAGACGATAATGATAATTTTATTATTATTTCCTTTATTTATCTTCCTTTACATTTTGATTTAAAAATACTTTTAAAAATATAATAAAAATAGTGTTCCACCGATGACGGGAGCAGGGTCCAAGCTAGCGGTGATTAGGGCTCCAGAGACAGGAACCTCCTCACGATGCGGGCCGTATCGAGGAGTACTGCCTTTTGAATCAGGCCCAACAAATATTTGTATGGCTTACTGGTAGTTGTTCCGAGTTTGCCTGTTTGTGTTAAATGACCACCCGAATGAGCAATCGCGATAAAAATAAAGCATAGGCTTATTCCGGACAGCAGGTATGGTAAAATAAACTTCAGTAGGCCTAGTATGAGTTTTCATTACGAAACTCGTTCGATCGTATCGAGCGCGTTTGACTCAGCGATTGGCCCGCTTCAAGGTCGTAAGAACTCTCAACCAATGAGAGCGCCAAACGCGCTCGATACGATCGAACGAGTTTCGTATTGATTTCGTATTTTCGTACTCATACTAGGCCTACTGTCAATCTGGCTAACATTGATAGGTTCGGGTAACATTAACAGTCTGACCATGAATTAGTTTCGATTTATTTTTCTTATGATAGCAACACAATATACAAATACTTCTTGTAGCTTTGTATTATTAAATTAGCTCCTTAAACGTTATTTTTTTTGTTTCTATTATTTTAGTTTTTTTTCTATTTAGTTATGCAAAAAAATTTGTCTCAAACATGTTGTTAAATGCTCATTTAAAATTTGTACCACAATGCCAAACATCTTAGACTGATTTTATTGACTATTTTAAAAAATATAGCGGCCGCCGGAGTCTTCGTTCGCTTAAAGTTTATTATGCTCCGCTCCTGTTAGTCGCAGCGTGATGTTGTATAGCCCAAAGCCTTCCTAGATTAATGAGCTATCCAACACAAAAAGAATTTTTCTAATCGGACCCGTAGTTCCTGAGATTGGCGCGTTCAAACAAACAAACAAATTCTTCAGATTTTTAAACTAGTATAGAATATAGATATAAGACAAAACTGGAAATTAATGGTTTTATTTCATCAGTTACTAAAAACGTTACTTAAAAACATAAACCAAAGTTACACAAATTTATTCAAAATATACTTATTAATGCTTTTCTATCAATGTGTGTCAAAGTTACCCATGTAATGACGGTAACTTTGACAGACGAGAAAATAAGATTTTTTTATGGACAGATGAGTTTTTAGATAATTTCATTAACCTTTACGGCTGAAAAGTGTTACGAGAACACTGACAAAATAAAATACATTCGTGTGATAGGGTTAAAATTTTAAAATATTGTGTAAAACACCGCATTTATCTGTCAAAGTTACCCAGATTGACTGTAATCTAATTCGTTTTTTACTAATATTGTTTGATAGGACAGGTCAATAATCAATGGGCATACTTCATTGTTGGGTACCTCTCATACTTTGCATGAACAGTGATAAATGACCACTTACCCTTCTAGCATGGTAACAATTTCGAACGAGCACCCCAATTGCGTAACACGTCATTACTATCCGTTGGAATCATTTTGAAGCTTACTGCTGTTCTATTGCTCTCTATGTTCGAAATATGTATCTGTTCAACAAAGTAAATAACGCAATGAATCTTGTTGAACTGTCAAAATGAAACCCATTGGTAGGTACTGATAGTGTGGTACGCAATTACCCTACGGGCTCCACATTCTTTTTCTAAACATAACGCTAACGCAAAAGTTAACATTTCATTCTAAAGGATTAACCCTACCAAGTGTAGCGAAAACAAAAACAAGTGCGTGACACACGTGCATTAACTAGAACCCCGCGTTTGTAACCCACATCATGCTGCTACATATTTAATAGGGTTGACGAAATTATTTGCGTCAGTACTCTTCTAGAAAGTTTCTATACACTCGTTTGCAAGATTGAAGAGAAGGCTGTATTCTTTGACGGGTTCCGTATTCAAAGTCGTGGTGGCTTAGTGGTTAAAATACCAGCCTCTCAAGTATGAGTGTGCGGGTTCGATTCCAGGTCAGGCCAGTACCAATGTAACTTTTCTAAGTTATATGTACTTTATAAGTACTCGTATATCTTGGACACCAAAGACTGATTAAAAGGAAAGCTGCACTTTAAGTCTGAAATCACCAACCCGTATTGAGCAAGCGTGGTGATTACGCTCAATCCTTCTCTGTATGAGAGGAGACCTGTGCCCAGCAGTGGGATGATAAAAGGTTGATGATGATGTACAATATTTAACAAAACGTTTTATGACAGTGGCAATCAAAACATGCCCAAAAACACGTTCCATTTGGAAGACCACTATTTTTAATTTTTTTAAAATTATTTCTTTTATTATTATGGCAACCTATACATGCTAGGGAGATTTAAAGTAATTATTAGATATACTTAGAAAGTACGATACTACAAAACTCTTGGTGAGCGAATTGAGTCGAACTTGGCGGCTTTTTCCTCTTCTTTGCTGAGCGAGATATCTACTGATGTCTGTTTTGCACGAAAGATAGTCCGATTCTATTTCCTATCTTGAATTTATTTATGTTTATTTTTCTACGCTGCGCTGGTACTGAAAAAAGCACACGCAAATGAACAAGTATAACTCGCAAAGTGTTCAGTGGTCTGTTGACTAATTAATTGAGTCGACTGACTAGGTTGCACCTGCAGTCGGTTGAGTAGGGACGGGGAACTGGCAGGAATTGGTATCGATGAGATTTTGTATTTTTTTTTATAAATTATACACTAGCGCTTGACCGCAATCCTGCCTGATGGTAAGCAGGGACGCAATCGTTGATATTGAAGCGCACTAGTTTATTAAGAGCCTATTCACTCTAGCTTTCAAGACACTAAAATTGTAGTCCGACGGAAACACCGCCACTGGCAAATTGTTCTAGTACCTCGATGTACGCGGTATAAAGGAGGAGGCGAAATGCTTCGTTCGGATCGTAGTGGTGTTAACAATGTAAGGGTGGAAACTCGCCGTACAACGGGTTGTCCGATGTTGGAACGGGGAGATTTATATTTTGGATCTTATTAATACAAAATAATGGACTCGATTCCCTAGTTTACAAACTAAATTAAATTTAAATGCAGTGGATCTTTCTCTTTCTATTTTATTTAGAAAAGGACACAACATAATATGTCAGTTTAGATCTGTCAAATTAGTCCGCGCTTGACGTAAAATGATGTATTTTTGGTCGCCATGTTTTTAATCGCGTCTAAACTGTCTATGGAATATCTTAATTTGACATGATTAACCTAAAATGTTATCTTCTATCCTTTTCTTACTGAAATTGAAGGAAAAAGATGCACTTAACTTAAAATTAGTTTAGTTTGTAAGCAAGCGAATCGGCGCCATTATCGATAACTAGCTGCGCCCCAGGGTTTCCCGCTTAAAGTTAGTTATGCTCCGCTCCTATTGGTTGCAACCTGATGTTATATAGCCAAAAGCCTTCCTGGATTAATGGGCTATCCAACGCAAAAAGAATTTTTCAAATCGGACCAGTAGTTCCTGAGATTAGCGCGTTCTAATAAACAAACTCTTCAGCTTTATATATTAGTATAGATGTGGAGCGATGTTTTCATTTAATGTGCTTAATTGTAGTTCAGTTTTCAGTTGACAGAGTTGATTGATGTATTGTTAAAATCAAAATGAAGTCATATATTCAAAATAGGCTGAGAATCAGCGCTTTTTGAACGTCGACACTACAAGAGACAGTCCCCTAAAATGTCCGTTCTTGAACACTTCCTGATGCTTTCGCTGGGAGAAAGTGGTGCAATAATTTTCCCAGCAACACAGCTGTCTGTTCAATTAGAAAATACTTGATTGTATAGGCACTAGACTAAGACACAGACCACTAAATCCATTATCAGTTAGTCCCAAAAAAAAAAATGGTAGACGTGGGAGTCGACAGAAGGGCAAACTTAAATCGTCAAAAAACACAGAGTACACAAAAAAAAAAAACAAAAAAAAAAAACGATCACGGTCGGATCGGTCACGCTAACGCGAGTTCAACATTTTTACCCCAGCTCAATATCGTTACACAAGTTTTCACTTCAAAAATATAATGAAAATAAAAAGTTAGTACCTAAATAAAAGTCTCCAGGCATTAAGGGCGTGACAGATTACAAATATTTATACATTTCTGAGTTCAGTTCATGTGAACAGAACACAGCATTTATGCATTTACTTTGAATGAAATTGTATGTGCTTATAAATACATTCAATTTCATTGAAAGTGACAGCTAATAACTCTTATTTATATTTTAGCAGTGTTAAATTTATTGTACTTTTTTATAAATACTTACATTGTTCTCATAATGTATTATTTGGTTTATACATAAGAGAAATATTTGGAATAGTACATAATATAAATAGAATGGCATGATGTTTAAGGTTAGTCTATAGTAATTCTATTCTATGAAATAAGCTGGTCAAAATTAAGAAAATCGTGTAAGATAATGAAAAATGATCGTATTTTGCACTCCACCATTTTACACCAAAAAGGTTTAATCTAAAATCAATAAAAAATTAAAACGAGTGTCAGTAAAGTGTCAAAAATGACACCACCCACCGTACCCACTCGTACTAATTACAATTCTCGACGTATTGACAAACAAACTGATGCATTTAATAAATATTTTAACGAAAATCAACAGAAAGTCGTCATAAATAATTCATTGTCACGAAGCGGTTCAATCCAGTTCAATCCAGGTTTTTAATTTTGCTGTTCAGTTTAATTTTCGTCGTTCGAATTTCAACGAAGATGCCCAGTTTGTTACTTTATATTGTGTTACATAATCGTTCGGAACGTTTCTAAGATTGTTCGTGGGACAATGGGTAAATTAAATCTCTCTTTTCGACCGAATCTATATGTTTCAAAGTTTTTTAGTATTCAATTTTGAAAAATCCAACCGAGAAGTTTTCTTGTTTAAACTTCGTCGTGCCATCGTTTCTTCGTGTAGCATAAATCCGGCCAAAAGATTTCGATACCAAAAATGAAGCATTTCGAAAAGAACTCGAATAATTAAACATTCGAACAGCATCGTGTAGTCTCTAATGAGAGAGAAATTTCATTGTCTCTGAAAAAGAAAAGATTATTATGTTTCTCTCTCAGATTTCGCTTCAGTTTTTATTTGTAAAGGACGGGACTTTTTTGTTGAGGGTTCCTGAAAAAGTATAAAGTACTTGACCGATGTGATGGAAAGTCCAGAGTACTTTGTGGTCATTATTCTCATGTGTTTTTGTTTCTGTTGTGTACGACTTTTAATGGGAAACTAAGATTTTGTGTAGGTATGTGAAAGCCGTTGCTAGTTGTAGGCGATTCTTAGCCACAGGAAGTTCTTAATAATACACTGTAGACTTTCTACACCATTTGTCTCTCCTTCCTATTGATATTCCTCTTAAAGGTTATCTGTAAAAGATCGCGTTTGAAAAATCAAGTAAGATCTTCATTTTATTTTATACTAACTGCGCTTCGCTGTGTCACAAGCGTAGGTTTTGATATGTTTTTTTTATATGCTCCGCTCCTATTGGTCGGAGCATGATGTTATATAACCCAAAGCCTTCCTGTATTAATGAAGTATCCAACGCAAAAAGAATTTTTCAAATAGCACCAGTAGTTTCTTAGATTAGCGCGTTCAAACAAACTCTTCAGCTTTATATATTACTAGCGGCCGCCAGCGACTTCGTACGCGTGGAGTTAGTTATGCTCCGCTCCTATTAGTCGCAGCGTGATGTTATATAGCCTAAAGCCTTTCTGGATTAATGGACTAACCAACGCATAAAGAATTATTCAAATCGGACCAGTAGTTCCTGAGATTAGCGCGTTCAAACAAACAAACAAACTCTTCAGCTTTGTATATTAGTATAGATAGTAATTTATATGTGTAAATAATAAAAAGTAGTCTTTTCTATAATTATTTGTAAAGATAGATACCCTACAAACTATCTTTCTCAATTAAACCACTATCAAACTCAAAGAAACAATACAAATCAGTAAAACACATATTAAAGTTTTTTGCACATACAAAAACAAATTAAAATAAATTTGAAACAATCAAAAGAATGACTCAATGAATTGAGCACTCACTTGAATAGAGTTTGAACATAAATCAAAGAAAAATAAAAGAATCAAGAAATTTTAAATATACGTTTATATTACAAATTACATTACAAATCAAAAATAATTGGTAAAGCAAAAATGTAACGTATTTATTGTCGCTCGTAGATGAAGATCAAAAACAGAACAAAACGTAATAAAATAAAAAAACAAATTATATTTGTTAAAAATAAGTCATAAAAAGATTACACAGTGATAAGCGGTTTATGATTTACGATGTATTAAAAAAACTACTTACTAGATCTCTTTCAAAACAATTTTCGTTGGTAGTTTTTATAGTAATGTACTCATATGTTTTTTTTAGATTTTTCATTTTCTTATTTTACAACTTAGAGGGGGGGGAGCAACTTTTTTCCACTTTGGTAGCGTCTGTCACGCAATTTATTCGGTTTAGGAAAAAATATTTCAGAAACCTCGAAATCATTTTTGATGACCTATCTATATATACCCCACACGTATG
The DNA here is from genome assembly GCA_037179545.1 of Sesamia inferens. Classification (NCBI taxonomy): domain Eukaryota; kingdom Metazoa; phylum Arthropoda; class Insecta; order Lepidoptera; family Noctuidae; genus Sesamia; species Sesamia inferens. The sequence continues at coordinate 2,457,320 of CM073943.1, forward strand.
TGTTTGATAAAAAAAAAATGAGTTTCAGTTCTAAGGATGGGGAGCCCTCAATATTTATTATTATTATTTTTTATTTTTGCATCAAATTCTTAATGCGGTTCACAGAATACATCTACCTACCAAGTTTCAACAGTATAGCTTTTATAGTTTCGGAAAAAAATGGCTGTGACATACGGACGCACAGACGGACTGACGGACAGACAGACATGACGAATCTATAAGGGTTCCGTTTTTTGCCATTTGTCTACGGAACACTAAAAATGAACCTGAAAGTCCTATATGAGAGCAAAAGGCTCCTAGCTTGATGCGGGGACATTTAAAACAATAAATGTCGCAGCTCTGGTATGCTGATAGCGCCCACCATCGATATATATTAATGGACATGCTTTAGCGATGAGGATTGTGGCACTCCGCAAGAAAGAGAGCAAACGAAGTTTCAGTCTATCTTTATTTTTCTCGGTGGTAGGCCATAACATCGGCCGCCGGCAGCAGTTACCACCCACCAAACAAAGCCTTGCCGCCAAGCGATTTGTCGTGTTCCGGCATGATGTCTGGTGAAGCCGTTCAGAAGACGGGTCTGAGCAGTTGTGTTGCGATGTGTGCCGGGTACGATGCGCCTAATGTCGTTGTGTTGGAAGTTTGGTCGTGGAGGGTCTTCAGATCAATCTCCCTTTGGCGCAGCATCGTTGGTCGTGCTGTTGGGTTTAACATAACATCACCTCGCTCAACTGCCGTCTTCCTTCCTATTCAGTTCCTTCCTCAGTTTTTCTGAGTGAATAGGCTCTTAATAAACTAGCGCGCTTTATCATCAACGATCGCATCACTGCTTACCACCAGGCGGGATTGCGGTCAAGTACTAGTTTATAATTTATAAAAAAAAATAATCATCAATCATCTATGAGGAAAGAGATAGTGCTAAACCGAAAGCGTAGGACATCTCTTTCACTCTTTTCAAATCAAAAAAATTACAGCAGATTATACGCGTAGGAAATATCAGGACAATTCTTCCTATTTGCTCAGTTTTTCTGAGTGAATAGGCTCTTAATAAACTAGCGCGCTTTACCATCAACGATCGCATCACTGCTTACCATCAGGCGGGATTGCGGTCAAGCGCATTTATAATTATTAAAAAAAAAGTAATAAATAAATTATAAAATAGACATAGTTATGTAAAATATAATTGAAACACAAAGTTAAGGAACGCTTAGCGTGATCACTTACTGGAATTTATACCGAGACCGCTTCGTGCCTCGGAAACCACTTTAGGCCCTTGGGTTCCGGCTGTCACTCAACCCCATAGTCTGACAAGTCAAGACAGTCATATTAAGGGAAATCATATTTATTATATTTATATACAGTAACCGGGCTGTGGAAGCCAGATCATATAAAATAGTTGTATTCAACTACAAGCCGTTTCTTATCCGTTCTTTTCCAAAGGGATATACGTTTTGGTTAACTTTCTGATTGACTGACCGCCTATTTAATTTCGATGATGTAAAAGTGCCTGTAAGTAGTTTAATCGGAATACATGCCTTGAGCTTAAGTATGAAACATCTGGTTAGTCTGGAACCCAACCCAAAAATAATTGGGAAAAGGATTTTGATATTATTTATCTACGGCCCTTGGTGTGATGAAACCCAAAGAAGATATAATTTTAACTTCATTTAAAAGTGCAAATTGTCATTTTTCTTAGTTATATGTTATAAAATAATAAGGATGTTTCTGGGTAAAAAAAAAATGATTCTATTTAGTCCGTCATTCTGATTATAGAAAAATATTGGATACCTACGTCGTATATTTTGTTTTATGAAATCAATAAAAAATTACAAATATAAAAGGCATCAAGGATAAAAAGAGTAGCAAGGAGTGACGTCACACGGATTTTCAACTCACTGTATCATCTTCATTTTTTGTTTATATGAAAAAAGAAAAAAAAATACTTGTCTTGATTTTTTTTGGAAATCTAACTGACTGACTAATTCGTTTTTTTTTAGTCAACTACCCTATTGTAGCTCGTAAAGTTGTAAAGAGTTAAATGACTTTTCCGAGCGTTGAGGCTCGTTGGACCAGGGTTGCTGGTTGTTGACATTTTCCCCAGCGACATCAAAAAAAAAAAGGGGGGTTGCTGGTTGGTTAAAAAAGAAACGGTGGCCCTGAAAATGCGCTAGCGCTTTTTTTTTTTTTTGATATGGCATCTCGTAATTGACCTTGAGAGGCCGTGACTACTTAACCGGACTTTCCTGTGGACGCCTTAAATGAATTTAAAGCCTCCAGCCAGGGATGCGCTAGCGCGGGTAGGCAGCGCCTTTTATAGTGAGCTTAGGGTGGGGCGCCGATCCTTGCTGTTAGCAAGGATCGGCGCCCCGCCCTAAGCTCGGGCTCGGGCTCGGGCTCGGGCGGGTTTTACTCAGTAAAAGTCTGACACGCTCTTCCGCTTCGCCCAAAGCGGGAGAGGTCATTTACTGATTTCCCATTAAAAATAAAAAAAAAAGTATTGAGGCTCCATAACGTTATACGAGGCAATAGACTTAGCATTATGCTGAGAGATGGTCAGTGTGAGTACTTGTGACGCAAATTTTCTTTCACTTTGTTATTTTTGTGTTTATTTTCTTACGCAACATCATGTTACCGCAATTGAACATAATATTATTTCTTTTTAAATATATTATAACCAACTCGTTTTTATAGTCATGAAATATTTGATTTAATGTTATTTAGAATAAGTTCTAAAATCGTTTACTTCCCCGATGATGACAAATTATTGTTACACCTGTATCATCCTCGTATAATCACGAAGATGCTTACGTCACACGAGGTCGGTTCACCAACTCATCAATAACATTATCATTGTTGCAGGCACAAGACGTCGGCCGTAAGCAAGATAATCATCAGGCGACATTGACAACAATGCACTCGCGGTAATGACTGCCCACTAAACAGTCACGCGACAGGCGAGCCATGACCATCATGTAATCATAACATGAGCTACGTCGCAAAGAAAATGTTCGCCAAAACACATCGGTTTTGGGACAGACGAAAGCACAAAGTCGGACGATGACACCGCCGGGCGACTGCATAACATAAAAAGATTTTTCGTTAAAAAACAAGCTTTTAGTGTAAAGTCGCTTTTTTGTGTGTACGCAGAATATCGTAACCTTCATTTGCTAATTAATTTAATTTCACAATCAGTGCTGTTTCAATAGTTTCAAGCAATAATAGATAAGGCCTTCGCGTAAGTGTACATATTGTGTTCGGATATCGCTTCGATTTCAACGTTCGGGTAAAACGGGTATTTAGTAATTGTATAAAAAAGAAATAATAGTCAACACTTCCGTTCCTATAGGCAATACGTTTTTTTAAAAAGTAAAATCAATTATACAGTTATTTCTACGGGGCCAAACTCTCAATCTGTCTAAACAATAAAATTAGTTAGATGAATTTTACAAATCCAGTGTGGAGAGCCACAATGGTGCCGAACACGACGTTAATGGCGAGGACTACCATGTCAGCGCATTTTAATACCACACTTGGTCCAAATGCGACATTCTTGGTTCCAACGTACATGAGCCAAGAAGAGTTCTTTGCTTTGCAAATGACGAACGGTTCTGACGCAAATACGACTTTATCAAACGACACAACTGTAAATTTAGTTCTAAAGACGTGGTATCCGAGTGGGTACTCTCCCGCGCATATAATAATAGCTTCAGTGGTTGTGACAGTGTTAATGATAATGGTGGTGGTAGGGAATATGTTGGTGATAATTGCGATAGTGACAGAGAAAGCCCTGAAGAATATACAGAACTGGTTCATAGCATCCCTGGCTGTGTCAGATTTCTTTCTCGGGCTGGTGATAATGCCGTTTTCTTTGGCGAATGAGCTCATGGGTTATTGGATCTTTGGGTTCTGGTGGTGCGAGATACATTCGGCGATGGATGTGTTATTGTGTACGGCGTCCATTATGAATCTGTGCCTGATCTCGCTGGACCGGTACTGGAGTATAACTCAGGTGAGTAATTTTTTTTTTGTATGTTTATATATGTGTCTTTTTATGTCTTTAGGGGACTTGATTGAAAAATAAAATTGATTATTATGCCGTTTCCACGCCGGTGTGATCCTGATTATTTGGCGTGGTTCTATTTCTTAATAGAGCAAACTCAGACGAAGTCAACCATTCCGACAATATATAATAGTGAATTGGAAAAGTAATATTGCAAATAATCATAAAAATAACTAAAACATTTAAAGTTTTAAAATTCAAAATCAAAGATATACCATCATTGATGATTGATGTTTAAATCTAGTGGAGTGAGTTCGGTGCCAAAATTGTTAAATTCAGTCGTTGTATATCGATTGTGTCGGTCTGACAAATTTATAATCGCTGAAATGCGATTCTGGCTAGATTTTGTACATTTTTGGTTACGAAAATTCGTTAATAATAATAGTAGTTTATCATTTATTCTTCACAAAGTTGATTTATAATTAACCAAATTCCACCTTTGTGAGAGACTGGTTCCTGATATAGATATTTTTCACAGGTCACCAGGCCCCTTCCATGGCTAGAACTAGCTTTTACGGAGATACCGTACGAGATTCGAATACAAATAATAGGCATAACAAAATAAAAGTTAAAAGATATAAATACGTATTATTTGAAACTTTTAAACTTACATAACAAAGTAAGAGTCAAACAATATGCTTAACAGATAAAAGAAAGAGTAATAGTAAATAAAGTAAATAATAATAACTATAAGAAATACGAGAATTCATTGGCTTTCTGCTCAATAATTTAATTTCGGTCTGCATCTAGCTTAGAAGACAGATTTATAATACGGTCTCGATACCAAAATATAAACGGATGAAATTAAACTAGAACAGGATGTGTATGAGTAACTCAGGACTCGGAGACTCCTCTTCATTCCATTTGTCTTGCAAATTGGATAACCAACTGGAATGCACCGGACTGAACGATTGATACGGAAAGTTGAAAAATGAAAAAGATGGGAGTTCCAGTTACAGGCGAAACAAGTTAAATTTAGTTTTCCAATTCCGGTATTAGTTTTGTAACTACGGAAGGGGTAAAATTTTTATTCGACTGTAGTCTATTAAATGCCCATACGAGAATACGTGAGATGCTTTAGTAATAATATTTTTGTGTATGCCATTGCAGTTCGGGAATTTAGTATGAGTGCCACGAATTTTGTTCGTGTATATATTATCAAAGCCATTCGATCATGAAAAATTTTATTTAAAAAAATCATATATGTGATTCCAGTTCCGATTGTTTTATCTCCGCAAGGTTATTTGTTTTCCGGCTTCAATATGTTTTATTTTATTTCTTTCACGAAACGTCATTCGCTTATTTATAATATATTTAGTTATAATTGATTATACTTATTACATAAAATTTAGCAATTGTTTTCACATGTTTTAACATCATTATCTGGCTAACTATACGGCTACAATAAAAAAAATATCTTTTTGGTCTCGAAAACAAAGCTCAATATTTCCGGTACTGCTAAAATACTTAACGGTCAACTAAAAAAGGTGCATAAGCTGTAGAACATAATCGTAACAGTCAGGCAAAAATCTTTCAAAAATCTCATTAGTTATATGTTGGACTAAATAATTCATCATATTACATTAGCTTACTTTTCATGGCGGACTTGAGCGACACAAGTAGGAGCTGTAAGTCCTGGAGATGGATATGCATCCGAGGCGGTCTTCATATCCGTGGCATACCAGACAAACTGCAGGAGGGTCGCATACGCTGGTATGGTCACGTCTTAATGTTACGTGGGTAACAAATGTCTTGCCATGTTGTCCCCGTGATATGTAACAGCGTCCTTGCTGCTTTTACTTCGGAAGCAGCCAGGATGCTGTACAGCCTCGTGGATATTGGTATCCATTGCAGAGCTAATGTAAGAATGTAAGTTTTAGTTGTACAGTAATCAGTAAGGTTCAGTTAAGGCTGTATTCTTTTAAACTTGTTGCTTCGCCTTTGTGTCAATGTTCTACATGGAACTGTGAATTTGAACAGTCCGTACATCACATCTTGTGGGAGTGTGTTCTTTGGCAGAATGAACGCAATATTTTGTTGGATAGTGTACAAGTTACATCCGGAGTCGTTTATTATACGGACCTTGTAGAAACTAGAACCAATTTCCGTGCGTTCAGGCACTTTTGCCATACCTATTATCGGAATCAATTGTAACAGCTAATACCTACTTAGGACCCATTAACTTAATCAAATTTTATTCCGTGGTGTTTGGCAATCTGGGCTTCTCCCAGTTGCAATAATGTCCCTTTGTGCCGATTGGCCTAGTTCTGTTCTGTCTCCTGCATGTCATGGAGGGAAGTGGAAAAAATATCTTTTTTCGTACTCCTCCGCTATTCTTTTCTCATTAATTTCGTTGCGGGACCCGAGACAGTTGAATCGTTTCTCCCGGACTCGTCGAGCTTCATTGCTCGGCGTTTTTCTGGCGGTCTCCACTGTTGATTCTGGCTTGGCGAGTTTTGTCCCAAAAAAAAAAAAAAAACCAGTTAGGTTGAGTTTTTTTTTTTTTTTTTTTTTTTTATTAAAATATAAACCAGCGCTTGACCGCAATCCCGCCTGATGGTAAGCAGTGACGCAATCGTTGATGGTAAAGCGCACTAGTTTATTAAGAGCCTATTCACTCTAGCCTTGAAGACACTCAAATTGTAGTCCGACGGAAACACCGCCGCCGGCAGATTGTTCCAGTCCCTCGATGTACGCGGTATAAAGGACGAGGCGAAACGCTTCGTCCGGATCGTTGAGGTGTTAACAACATAAGGGTGGAAACTCGCCGTACGACGGGTCGTCCGATGGTGGAACGGAGATGGGGGAATTAAATCGTGCAATTCCCTCGCACACTCCCCAGAATGTATCCTATAGAACACCGAAAGGCTGGCTACTCTACGCCTGTGCTCTAGGCTTTGGAGACCAACTCGAGTTAAATCAGGGTCACCAATCAGCCTCTTCGCACGCCTCTCCACTGAATCCAAAGTGGCCAGGTGACACTTAGCAGCACCAGCCCAAACGTGGCTGCAGTACTCCACACACGAACGGACCTGTGCTTTGTACAACATTAAAAGCTGCCCTGGTGTGAAGTACTGCCGGACCTTCGCGATTACACCAAGTTTTCTGGCAGCCACCTTGGCCTTGGACTCAATGAACCGCCCAAAGTTTAGGTTCGAGGAAATCTCAACACCCAAAAGCTGAAGGCGGTCGGTATACTCCAAGGACACATTCCGAAAAGTAGGAGCCAAGGTGAACGGGCTCCTTTTAGCGGTGAAGAGACACGCCTGCGTTTTGGCGGCATTGAATGCTACAAGATTGGCATTGCCCCATTCGGAGACTGCCTGAAGTGCAACACTCGTTCGCTCTACCATGGCCTCTCTATCGGACCGGATTGATTCCCTACTAGCCCGAGCATCCGGCAGGTATCTCTCCACAACTGTGCTGTCATCTGCATACCCATAGATACCGGGCATCAGCAGATCGTTAATGTGCAGCAAAAACAGAGTTGCAGAGAGAACAGACCCCTGAGGAACACCGGCATTAGTCGACATGGGCTCAGATGAGCATCCGTCGACAACAACTCGGAGGGACCGTTCCGTCAGGAAGTCTTTTACCCAGCCAGTCAGGCTAGGGGAAATGCCGTACGCTGGAAGCTTACTCAAAAGGCCAGCGTGCCATACCCGGTCGAAGGCCTTCGAGACATCAAGGGAGACAGCAATCGCCTCCCCATTTCTCTCGAGGGCCTCGAGTTCTAACGATGAGGGTGGTATAATGTGTATAGATTAAAACCCTCCACAAATAAATAAGAAATATAAAAAAAATGTCGCCCCGTCAGGCCGGAACAAGCGCGGTAGACCAAAAAAGTGACAAACAATCTTTTACCAAAGGATGCTAAAGATCGTGCGAAATATAGGCAAATGAGCAAGAAAGTGGACCCCGGGCGAAAGAAATTATAGACAAACGACATAAAAATATACCTAATATAAATAAAATAGCTAATAACAAGCCTTCACAATACATACGTTAAGTATTCAAAATAACACTACGCCAAAAGCCGTCTCAAAGTCGATACTCTGGTGTAAAACAAGTTGATACTATGAAGTTTATTATATGCACTTCTTATTGAAAAAATAGTCTGCTTATAACAAGCCATTGTGAAAGGTACAGATGACAGCACATCAAGTTAATACAATCTGTAAAATATCTTTATTTGTTTTCAACTTTATCGGTAGAGCACTGGACTTAAGAAACCTTAGTCTTCACTTTGACCGTCTGCTCTAGCTCTATAAGACCTTTCGTTAAAAAAAACATAAAACAAAATTTCTTTAGCTATTTTCCTTTACAACAACTACTGTGATACTATAAAGAAAAATTAACAAATATATGAAATACATAACAGTTACGGTTAACGTTTCACAACTCGTCTGCTACAGAAATCGAAATATTGGCAACAAAGACATTGTCATTGACCGGTCATGCAGCCAATATAACGTGCCCTCTCGGTCCGCCCAACATTTTGGCAACATACTCACAAGTCACGTTTTCATATTCCCATGTCCCCCAAAATTTGTAACGAAAATCATAAATTCAAATCAATACACCGTAGCTGGCCTACCACGTCTTGTTTAACGATGAATATTTCAAACAGCTTTGCCTATAGGCAAATTTCAATAGCGACAAACCGGCCGACCGGCGTTAACTGGTTTCGTCTGGTTACCGGCGGTTCGAACCGGCTCAAACTAACTCACAGTGGCAGAACATCGGATTATTCTGTTGCGAAGCGGAATAAGGCAGTAGTTCATGCTTATTTGTGCGTGAATTTTGTCTATGGTTAAGATTTGCCGTTTAGGAAGTTGTGATCGTGTAACAAAGGTTTGTTAAGTGATTTAGTTTGTGGTTGCAGTATTTGGGTTTAGAGAAGGTTATATTGATAACTATGTTGTTTGTGTTTTAGTTGTGCTCTTTGATCGAATCTGGAGACTGAAATATTATGTTTCCAAACTTTTAAGGGTAGAATAGTCAAAGAGTAATGTTTCTTTGTCCAGCTATATAAAAAGCCGCTCCCTAATTGCGAAATACACTATTAATTACAACCTGAATGAAGAAGCAATGAAGCATTAGATTGAGAATATGTATTTCTTTGCTTCATTCTTCAAGCCGTGTTTGCGCAATTACCCCACAGTACCTTCTTCTTCTTCAGCCTTTAGAGGTCCACTACTGGACAAAAGACTCCCTCAAGGCTTTCCACGATGACCGATCTTATCCTGCCCGCATCCATCGACTTCACGCGACCTTCACCAGGTCATCGGTCCGCCTTGTTATGGGCCTCCCTACGTTGCATCTTCAGATACGTGACCGCCACTCCAGAACCTTACTCCCCCATCGTCCACAGTTTACTTGTTATTTAAATGAAATATAGTTGTTCTGTTGTTCACATTCGTGCCGAGTTTGACTATAGATGGTATTGCTTTAAGGACGGTCAAGCAATTTAAGTATTTGGGCCGCTGGGTCACCGATGACCTTAAGGACACTTTAGATATTGAAAGGGAGCGCAGGGCGCTGTCTGTCCGATGTAATATGTTAGCTCGCAGGTTTGCACGGTGTGGGGGGAATGTCGAGGTTGTGTTATTTAAAGCGTACTGTCAGTCCTTCTACGCGTACAGTCTGTGGGTTAACTATACGCAGCGGACATACAGTGATCTGCGCGTCTAATATAACAACGCGTTCCGGTTGCTGACTTCCGCGCTGCTGCAGCGCCTCCGCGATGTTCGGGGCGGCAGAGACCGATAGCTTTGCGGCAATCCTGCGCCGCACGTGCTGTAGTCCCAACACCATCCTGGCCGCACTAGTGGACCGGTGGGATTCTCCGATGTTGGTACGGCGGACACGGCTGCACGCTGTTAAATAGCGACTGATAGCGTCTTCCGGGAGTCCTTCTAGTCTAAATAATAACACCTTAATTTTATTTCATTTAATTAACTTATACTATTTTTTAAGTTCGCAAATGTATGTACTAACAAATATGGATGAAGAATTATTGTAATAAAGACGGACTACAACAAGCGTTGAATCTAAAATGGAAATGGGCCGGACATGTAGCACGCTTGAAAGACCGATGGAATAAAATAGTTACAGCCTGGAAAGGCTCACTCGGCAAAAGGAGAAGAGGAAGACTCTGTGCAAGACGGGAAGATGACGTAGTTAAAGTCAAATAGTCAAATCTAGAGACGACTGGTCATCCTTGCAAGAGGCCTTCACCTGCAGAGGGGTTCTAGAAGAAGAATAAAAAAAAAATCATTTAATATTTTGTTTTTTAACTTACTTTTTTTTGTTAGTTACTTATTATAGTACTTTCACTTTTCTAATTAATTACTATTAACTATCTACCTTCTGTTTATAATAAAATGCTTTTTTTATTTTATAATAAAGACAAAATACAATAGTTTGGTCGTAGTGGCCTAGTGGTTAAAACAACAGCCTCTCAAGTATGAGTGTGCAGGACCGATTCCAGGTGAGGCAAGTAGCAATGTAACTTTTCTAAGTTATATGTACTTTCTAAGTATATCTTGGACACTAATGACCGATTAAAAGGCGAAGGAAAACATCTTGAGGAAACCTGGACTTTTAAGTCTGAAATCGCCAACCCACATTGAGCAAGTGTGGTGATTAAGCTCAATCCTTCTCTGTATGAGAAACAAAAATTTTGCTGATGATGGTGACAATAGTTTTAAATGCTACAAAAACATTAAATAATCTGACTTCAATAAGTCCAATTCATTCGCAAAAACATATTTGAAAATAAAAGAAGTACATATTAACAATAGGAATGAAAAATAAAATAAATTAAAAGTCCGTTGATAAATGTTACAATACTCGCCCTACCTTTTTCACCTGAATGAACAAACGGTCATTGAATATACGTCCACATGAACAATGCTTAGTTCGCTGGACGTTACAGGCTGGTAGAAAATAATAAAGCAAGGTACATTATATTTCTTTTAACGTTTATTATTTAGCAAACAAATAAGCTTTACAAAATCGACTGCCGGCAGAAGTTACCACCCACCAGACAGTCTTGCCGCCAAGCGACTCGTCATTTTCCGGCATGAAGTCTGGTGAAACCATACGGAGGAGGGGTCCGAGCAGTTGTGTTGCGATGTGAGCTGGGTACGATGCGCCAAATGTTGTTGTGTCGGGAATTTGGTCGTGGAGGGTCTTCAGATCAATCTCCCTCTGGCGTAGCATCGTTGGTCGTGTTGTTGATTTACCTCGCGCAACTGCCGTCTTCCTTCCTATTCACTCAGTTTCTTTTTTTGAGTGAAAAGGCTCTAAATAAACTAGCGCGTTTTACCATCAACGATTGCATCTCTGCTTATCATCAGGCGGGATTGCGGTCAAGCACAAGATTATAAATATATATATAAAATGTTCATATTCAAAAATTAATGCATTCATTTATAAGGAAGATAGTATTTTTCCTTCGAAGTTAAGGCCCATCAAAAATTATGCGAAAATTAATGAAATACGCGTTGTTTTATGCCTTAACATCTCTAGATTACCCTCGTTATCTCCAAAGTACAGTGGAAGTAATCATTATACTTCGTCTAATGAGAACACTGAGAAATACGATGGAAACCTAAATATGTACTAAATGTTTAGCCTACTTGCTCAAGAATGTAATGAAATCACTAACATAGTTAGTGATAAAATAGTAGTCATCTGAACCGTTATTGAAAAACATAGTTTTAGCTTAAACTACCCCACTGCTGGGCAAAGAACTGCACAAATTCTACAAGAAACTCTTTTCCCGCGCCACCTTGAATCAAACCCACAACATTCCCCCTTATTCATAAAAGCTGCTTAACTAGTGATTAGCGATTCTTTAAACATACATTTTTGACCTTATAACGTTATTTAACTTTAATCATCGCTTATGGATAAACCCCTTAAGATAAAACACTATGGTGTTTATTCATAAAGGATGATTTAAGTTAAGTGACGTTAAAAGGTCAAAAATGTATGGTGAAAGAATCGCTAATCACTAGTTTACTTTAAGCAGCGTTTATGAATAAGGCGGATTGTTTTTAGTTTATGCGAAACCCGAAACACATGTCCAGTATTTTTAAGTAAAAAATCTATGTACATCATTTCAAAAATATATCATTAAAAACCACAAAGTTATGAGCTTGCTATTCTAATTGGTTGCCCCAATAAAAATAAGGTCAAAGCTCCGCAAGGGTGGGCGAGCGTGGTACGTTGCATTGAACTCTGGCGTCAGCTGTGGCGCGCGGCGCAAGTACTAGTACTACTATGATCTATCGTAACCGCTCTATAATCACTCTGCAACAATTTCTAAATGTATTTGGGAAAAAATATATGGCCTAAAAATGAATGGAATTAATTTAACTGCATATTCTGGACAAACTATATATATTCAGGTATCGAATAAACACAAAATAACGTTGTTTATACTTATCAAAGCCTTTTTATTCAAGTACATACTACGAATTGGTTTGACAGATAGCAACTATTCATTACAGAAATTGATTAATACACATACCGTATTGTAATATTTTTTAAAAGCCTTTTTTGGTGTGGATTTGTCATCATCAAATGACTTCTCCCGCTCTGGGCGGAGTGGAAGGGCGTGTCAGACTTTCACTGACTAAAACTTACCCGTGTTTCTTCACTTGCCTGTGTGCCAGGCCCGCGGTTTCTCTTTTGCCCAACCTGCAACCCTGACCCATATGTTAGAAGCCTTAGGTAAGTTCAATCAATAAAATAAGGAAGTTTATATATTTATTTTATTACCTATTTTCTAGTTTAATTATCTATACTTAATATGGAACATGTATGTTGAGATCTGTCTTTAAAACAGCTGACAAAAAATGGTTAATCTACCTATATATCTAATGGGTATGGTATAGTATTTCATCTAAGTAAGCAACGTGGACTGAACTTTCCCAGAAATTATAACAATTTAATGATATTATCACTAATTTAACTACAGAATTAATAAAATAAAATATAAAGTGAGCTCCTGAACATCCATTATTTACGGATCGTTTGAAACGTATTCATGGTAATCCCGGTTAAGACCCGGGTATGTAATATTTTATCCGGTTTTTGTACCGCAGATTGATAATGCCATTTTAAATTTAAAATAATTAGCAAGGTAGAACGGTGTTTTACAATATGGCGAGTATTGGCATGACTTTTTAAATGTATTTGTCACCTACATTCTTTTCCAAAATAAATACGAGACTAAGGAGCCGTCTTGAGTGAATCGAATCGTGGTGGATTACGGCCCACACTCTCTGCCCGAGTTATAGGGCCCCAGTGTCCCAACATTGGGAACATTGAAGGCTGGTAATTATGTTAATTATTTTGAGAGAAGTTAAAGTAAAGCTTGATAAGTTCGGATCTTAAAATTGTCAATTTCAGAAACCGGTAAAAGAAATTATATCACAATATAATAAACAGCTGTCAAAAAATGGTTAATCTATATATCTAATGGACAGGGTATAGTATTTCATTTAAGTAAGCAACGTGGACTGAAATTTCCCAGAAATTATAACAATTTAATGATATTATCACTAATTTAACTACAGAATTAATAAATTAAAATATAAATATAAAGCGAGCTCCTGAAAATCCATTATTTACGGATCGTTTGAAACGTATTGAACATATATATTTAATAAACTAAGTTGAGAATCAGCACTTTTTGAATGTCAAAATTAAATGAAATCCACCAAAACGTCCGGCCTTCGCCGCTTCATAGCTGGAAAGAAGCAACAAACTATAGTGTACTACTGTGAAAAACTAATTGCATACAATAAGCTGATATAAAGCAAAGTAATTGAAGAATCCTTACCATATTATAAATCGAAAAGTGAGTTTGTTTGTTTGTTTGTACCGCTTTCACGCCGTAACTACTGAACCGATCGCTTTGAAATTTTGCAGATGTAAAGTTAGAAGTCCGGATTAATAATAAGGTACTTTTTATCACAGAAAAAAATTGATATTACCGAAGGAAAACAAAAATATTGTTTGCTTTATACCAGTTCGGTGATAGATGGCGTTGTATGTTGTTTAAAAAGGTAATATTATATTGCAAACGAATAAGCACATGTAAAGGTAGAAGCTAAATGATACGATAATTAATCCCCGAAAATGAGGAATCTAAAAAGCGCAATTTAAGGGCCTTACTCTTATTTAGTAGCGTAAAATGGTCACTTTAGGAAGCTAATTTCTAATTAACGGCTTGGTTTTGAGATTTGAAAAAAATATATCTTGTCTATTGATTCATGTACAACATTTACTAAAGATGATTTTTTCGTAGGATTTTGCCTTTTGCCTTAAAAAAATATTTACCAAAACGCTATTTTTGGCTAATATTCGTTATTACTTCTAAACGGCATTGATGTGTGGAAATATTTTTACACTGAAAAATTCGTGGTTAGAAGTACTACAGATTTGCAAGAGCGTATTTAAATCCATCAACATTTGCCAAGAAAATATCCTTATTTTGAAACATAGGCTTAGAGGAGCTCTGCGCGGGCGCGGGCGGCAGTCGTGCGTTAGCATTCAGACGGGAGGGTTGTGTCGCTTGCTGCTCTGCTCCGGCTATCGCCGACTACGCGTGGTTGTCTGTGTGAGTGCAAATATTTACGAGCGAATCGTGTCAGTGTACGTTCATAGATTAGCTCGCAAATGAGAATTGAAGATGCGTCTGGTGGCGTAAGTATCTATCTACCTATACTCTTGTATTTATACCTACATATTACTGTATTTTTCTTTATAATTACTATTAGCTTTTGTAACCATTTTTCTTTTACAATTGATGTTAAACAATTACGAATTGTTCCAGGAAATCTAGAAAGAAATCTTTAGACTTGAAAGGCAATAATCCGACTAACTACATCCGCTGATAATATAGAAGACTCTATTCAGGTAAGTAAACACTCGCACTTAGATTATAATTTATAGGTTTGTAAGGAGATTTAAAAATAAAAATCTTATTAGAAATTTACGTAACTTGAAAATGTGATTTTTTGTTTATGGTGATATAAACCAAAAATTAGGACTCAATTAAAGGTTTTGGTGTAAAAACAGTTTTACAAAAAGTTTTGAGTTGATAGGACTTTTAGTTTTTCCGATATTAGCAAAAATGTGTAATAAAAACTCTTACTTGGATTATTTTAAATGATTCTTCCTGTAAATATTTTATTTCTATATGTAATTGTTTAAAGTAGCCGAAGCCGATGGACGCGGGCTGGCGGGCTTGGAATGTCACAGTTATCAGTAAATTTTTTTGACTTCCTCCGTGGCGCAGCGGTCAACACGCCTGCCTGCGACGTGGAGGCCGCGGGTTCGATTCCCGGCCAGGTCATGATGGAAAACGATCTTTTCCTGATTGGCCTGGGTCTTGGATGTTTATCTATATATGTATCTATTATAAATATAGTATCGTTGAGTTAGTATCCCATAACACAAGTCTCGAACTTACTTTGGGGCTAGCTCAATCTGTGTGATTTGTCCGTATATATACAGTATGTTAAGAAAACCCTGTCCGACCCGTAAGGATAATAAAGGTTAAGTAAACACATGACCAAATATGATATAAAATTTTACGTAATCATCATAGTACCAATACAAATGAATTTTGAAATAACTTCCCCGAAATTTGGTAATTTTTAAAAAGTGACAACACCGGTATTATTATGAGCGAATAGCGACCGCGATGCGACCACGTGCCGCGTGCCCTGCCGCCCGCCGCCCGCGGAAGGGTGCTTAACGCATATTTATTAAGTTACCTCTTTTTGCGAAATAATATTTATTTTTTTAGGGGGATTTTTTTTAAGTTAGCCTGGTTTTGTATACATTAGTAGAATCAGTTATCGATACCTAACAACACCTTCACGGGTCGGACAGGGTTTTCTTAACATACTGTAGGATATATATATATATATATATATATTCTGTTTTCACAAATAATATAGTGGAGCGCCTGGAGCGTCAAAATCATAGAAACCTCAGACTTCCGTTACAGTGGATGAAAAAAAAAAAAAAAAAAACGAATGTTTAGCTAATAACATAAATAAAAAAGTTTACCAATTTAAAATTTGTGCTTTTGATTTTAAAATTAAAAAAATGGATAATTATAATAATTCAAATAGTATGAGGCATATTATTGTGTAAAATGATTTTGTATATGAAAATTAAGTTCAGGTATATTTTTATATATGCATAATAAGTGAGTAAATGTAGTAATTCAAGGAAAATCGGAAAAAAAGGTAACATTTAAAATAAAATTTTTGTTTATTAAGGCATTTTACATTATTGATATATATCAAATATTTTCTTCCACTTCAGTCATTTGAATGGTAGGTAAAGTATTAAGGCAGCTATCTCCGTTACAATGTAAACATGCTACACTACAATATAAACCACTCTTCCGACATCCACAAGCAGCTCCACACCCCTTTTTGTAATTGCAAAATAACATTTGCAGTAGATTATCCGGTGCTGGTAATTGGTTCATGGTTATTGGGATGAACATGTTATTGAGATACTTCCACCCCCAATCTCCAATATTTATGTCGTTTCCTAACCATATTTGGGTTTGTAGGTACACTCTTTTCAGGTGTTCAATTGCGGCATCAGTTGTAGGTGGTAATGATGACAGAATAACACTGGTATTTTTGGTTGTAGCTTTAATGAAAAAAATGTATCTCAATGTATTCAAGTCTTTGATTTTTGCAGGAGCTCCATATAAAGCCAAAATACATGCTACACCTGCTTGAAATATATTATTGAAGTCTTCGTTTTTGTTTTTAAATATTTTTGCGAATTTATGCAAATCATGATGTTTTTCAAAATTTTTGGCAAACTTAATTTTTCCTTTATTGAAAAATGCCGAAGTAGTGTCACAACCCGTTAAGGAATGTAAAAAAGAATATGTTCTTTACATTTTGGTAAAGATTTCTCTAGACTCTTCGAAGAAAATATTTTTTGTTCGACCTTGCCTCGGGATGGTTTTAGAAAATATATTTCACGACTCTCATCCGCTAAAGCCGTTAATATAACTAATACGTCAATATCTTCTGAAACTATTACAACATTTTTTGTTTCCAAATTAATTGCTGTATCAACAATTAATTTATCTGCATCACTTTCCGCTTGACATGTAAAAATATTGTTGTCAGCTAATTTTATTCTCAACATTTCTATCAAGCGACTTTTATTATTGTTATTTGACAAAAATTTATCTTGAGCGATTTTTAAAGGCATATCTGCGTTGAATTCAATATCTGCACATTTATTTTTCAATGCGCGACGATTCCGTTTGGCCGATTTAATAGAATCTATCTTATATCCGTCGAAAACCACGTAGACATTACTATTATAATTATTTTTCAAATATCTTACATAATGCTCACATATCATTTTAAAGTTTTCATTTAATTGCCATTTGCAACGATGTAATAACATGCCCCCATCAATAATATAATGAACATTTTCTAAACTTTTTAAATTAATTGAAAGTTCTGGGAATAACTCATAGAAAGTGGATTTTTTGGTCTTTCGCAGTTCGCCATTTTCAAATAGAGCCAGCGGATATGGTGCTAGTTCGTAATTCATATAATTTTTCAGTTCTTCATCAGTTTTCTTCAGAACACAAATGCGTTGAAACAGCAGCAATGGATTAACAGGAATCACTTCGTCATGAATTTTAATTTTGTTACTTTTTGCCAATAGAGGATTTATTTTATCTTTCCTTGATAATTTCAATTCGCGTATATTTTGTCCCTCTGTTTTTTTCATAAACATAGGTATATCTGGAAGATGATATTCTATAGCCTATTCGAGACAAATTCTACGTGTACATAAAAATAAATGCTATCTGAAATTAAATTATATGTTGGAATATTAATTTTTTATTATTTTTCAATTAAAAAGTGAAAAAATAGAAAGCACAAAAAAATTTTTGGTAAACTTTGCAAGATATAGTATAAGAAAGAAAATGCCACCTCAACCAAAAAAATTCATTCACTGTAGCAATTTTCCGAGGTCAAAACCCCCAGGCGCTCCACTAATATTGTAATAACATTTTTCGACTTACAGAAAAGAAGAGAACGAAACCAATCGACAGAACTTAAAAGTTTAATTTGCTTTTTAGGTCGAACACTAACGCAGTTGATTCTAGGTCAGACATCCATACAGAATGTCGTCAAGAAAATGAAAATATTATATTTCTCTATGTGCACAAAAAAACGACGCAAGTTCCATCATCATCATTCAGGTAAAATTATGCCTGCATGTCCTACAACCTATATTTTTAGTTTACAAATATATCATATACCTGTAAAATTAATTTTTTGTTAATTCTTAATTAATTTTTCTTGATAAATTCTTAATTCCTTGACAAAAATCTCTAACAGTGTTGCCAGCGTTAATTAAAATGTATGTTATATCTTTTTTAGCTCAAAATATCACCAAAACCTCAACAAATCTCAAGCTTGTTTCATCGAAGGGCGACGCATAATTAATATTGCTTACTTTTATTCAGAACTAAAGAAAATTGCCAAGCACGGAGAATTATAGACTGTGGTTTAGGATCTGTGGATATTGTTGGAGAACGACAAGTGGGACTACATTCCCTATTTATTTTTAAATGCCGTATGTGTAACAATAGAAATAGACTGTGGCCATTCTCAACTGCAAGAAATTTCTGCAGCTTTAGATATGCCTATAATCTCGCATGTTATTTATTGGATCGAAGAATTAAAATTTACAGATTTTAAAATAACTCGTGTTTTATTTGAAACCTCATTACGACGAAGTACATTCAATCCGACGTCACTGACACAGTATAAATAGGGTACTATCTCTTTATGGAAAACGGCCGAAACTACGCGCTTTGTAATCTCAAGGCATCTATATAAAGCACGGTTAGCGCAGCGGTTAATCTATTGACTGTTGCGCTGCGTGTCGCGGGTTCGATTCCCGCGCGGAACAAATATTCAGAACATGTCCTACAAGTAGTTGTTCCGGGTCTGGCTGTTTGTGTCTGTGAATTTATATGTTTAAAAATGCACCCACGATAAAAGTAATTTCTAGTGTGGTTCAACTTTTTTTTTTTTAATAAAAATATCACAAAGTGCCTAGTGCGCGTTTGTTTTACGTTAACGCGATGAACTCGTTTATGTTATTCGCATTAGTAATTAATTCAAGGACACTGCAAAGACATGATACTCATATACTGAAAAGTAGTGTAAAAAAAAAATTCAAATATGTTGAATCGATAGATATTACCATCTACCATTATTTTTTATGTTAATGTTATGATATATTATAATGTGTGGGTACTTGTTTTACAAATGTCTGTCAGTCTGCGATCGGCCATTAAACTGTGTAACGAGCACTCCTTGATTTTATTTAAACATTGATCAAAAATACTAAAAATATATTATAGTACGATATTACCATTTATCAATGCAAAATATACATTTATCGTCTTGCATCCATACCCCCGTCTGAAATCGTAGGCACAAATGGCGACCTACACGCGGCTTGTCTGCATCTCTGGATATTCTTTGATTGTCGTTTTAGTTTAGCGCGCCACCGCGCGCATTTTACGAATTCGGGAGTACGGCGTTTAGCTCCGCCCACATGCACAAGGTCATTGAGGCTACTATAACCGTTAACCAAATTCCACGCGGACGGAAAGCTAGTAGTTTTATTTCAGACAGGAGGAGTCCATAATGGTAGTAACAATTTTACTTAACTTCCAGTGTTAGTAGGTTACAGACACAAACATAAAACGCAGATGTACATACATACCTAAAATTAAAACTTCGCGTGGAGCTGCATTCACCTCCGCAACATCGAGGAATTCCACCGACCCACGAACACACTGAGAATATATAGACATGTAAAATCAATAAGTGCTACACACAAAATTCTTTTTATTTTTTTTTAATAATTGTAAACTAGTGCTTGACTGCAATCACGCTAGTTTATTAAGCCTATTCACTTAAATATCTTAATGAATAGGAAGGAAAACGGCAATTGAACAGGGTGATGCAATGTTAAACCCAACAACACGATCAACGAGACCCTCATGACCAAATTCCCGACTCAACAACATTTGGTGCGTCGTTCCCGGCACAGGTCGCAACACAACTGCTCAGACCCGTCCTCCGTACGGCTTGACAAAACATCATGCCGGAACACGACGAATCGCTTGGCGGCAAGACTTTGTCTTGTGGTTGGTAACTTCTGCCGGCAGCCGATATTATGCCCTATTACCGATAAAAACTCTTCAAAAGATCTATTTGTGTATTTTAAATAGAACGAAGAGAAATGGAACAGATAGTACACAAACTGATTTATTCATTTCAAATACGTCCGATGAAAATATTATTACTTTCATTTTATTTCTCGTTTACCAGTTAAAAGGGGAAAGTGTTATGAATGTTTTTAGGGTTCTGTACCATAAAGGTAAAACGGAACCCTATTCATGAGACTTCGCTGTGCGTCTGTCCGTCTGTCCGTCCGTCTGTCACCAGGCTGTATCTCATGAACCGTAATAGCTAGACAGTTGAAATTTTGTTGAAAAGTTGGGAGGTTATGTATTTCAGGTGCCGCTATAACAACAATTACTAAAAATAAAAACATATTTAAGGGTTAAATATTTTTCCCATAAAAAGACCTTCTTTTTGCCGTTTTTTTTGCTCAATATTAATAACGCAAATAGATAGATGCTTGTAATGTTCACTAACTATTTGGTTATACATAAAAATAAATAGTTAAATTATAATAAAATAAATATTGAAGCGGGGCTCTCATACAACGAACTTAGCCATTGTCGTTTTTAAAGATAATGGTACGGAAGCCTTCGTGCGCGAGTCCCACTCGCTCTTGTCCGGTTTTTTTTATCTACGTTGTTTTATTTTATTTTTATCATTTGTTAGTTTTGTTGAAAGAAATATGCGGGAACTTAAGAGGGAACTCAAGTTGTGCTTTCTCTATACAATCGTATTCCGCTGTTTTCTTCGTGGATAATGCTTCTAGAGCAATTATTTTTTTTTCTACAATTTTACACCGTGATTATACGTGCTCCTATCATTTGATTTTTCCGAAACTTAGTTAATAAAAGACATAAGATACTTCAAAATCGCGACAAATAACCCGTTTTTACCGCGATGTTCAGATGACTATTAGACAAACGTGATAAGTTTTTTGACAAAAAGGAATAATATCTCGGTGGTAGGCCATAACATCGGCCGCCGGCAGAAGTTACCACCCACCAGACAAAGTCTTGCCGCCAAGCGATTTGTCGTGTTCCGGCATGATGTCTGGTGAAGCCGTATAGAGGACGGGTCTGAGCAGTTGTGTTGCGATGTGTGCCGTGTACGATTCGCCAAATGTTGTTAGGAGTTTGGTCGTGGAAGGTCTTCGGATCAATCTCCCTTTGGCCCAGCATCGTTGGTCGTATTGTTGGGTTTAACATTGCATCACCTCGCTCAACTGCCGTCTTCCTTCCTATTCGCTCAGCTTTTCTGAGTGAATAGGCTGTTAATAAACTAGCTCGCTTTACCATCAACGATCGCATCACTGCTTACCATCAGGCAGGATTGCGGTCAAGAGCTAGTTTATAATTACTAAAAAAAAAAAAAAAAAATGTATAATAATAGTAGCACAGGTATACTTTTCCTCTAAATTTTGATATAAAAATAATTGAAAGCTGTCGTGTTTTCAAAAAGAATACAGTGGAATACGAAGCGACTTTTGGTCATCGTTATTGTAGGTAAAATCAGCCTGAGCTGCAACTGTCCTTTTCGCACTTTACCGGGAGAGGTTGGAAGGAGCGCGACAGCAATAGTTTCTTCAAATACCTATTATCCAAATTCCTCGGCACTAGAGTCCCCTCTGAAGTCCTGTGTGATTGACGACACGGTTGTTGCAGTGGGTGTGTCGCGGGCTCGGTTCCCGCGCGGAACAAATATTTGTATGGCCTATGGGTAATTGTTTCAGGTCTGGCTATTTTGTATAAGTTTAAATATTTGTTAACGCACCCATCGATGCAGGAGTTATTCGTAGTTCTGGGCAAGGTTTTAAAAAAATATTTTACTAAGATGTTCCAGCTAAAGGAGACCAAGATTGTGTTATGTTTTGTAGCTAGGAATTTAAGTAAAGGATAGGTAAATTATGGGTTAAGTATATATATACATATTGGTTGTTGCTAATTTGAATAAATGATTTTTGATTTTGTTATTATATTATAAGTAAAGTAAATTTCCACTCGTTCGACCTGCTAAATTATTCAGTTTTTACGAAAAGTATTAGTGTTAATGATAAAAACTTAAAAAACCAGAGGTGGTCAGTACCTAGAACGCTTTACATTTTAAGTCTTCTTTGCATGGCGCACGTGTGAGCACAATGTACTTGCTGTAAAGCATCTATTTGTTGGGTTAGTCTTTTTGTTGTTGTTTTTTTTTTGTGTGTTTTCCATAATAGACGTTCTTAGCGTACAATATATTTCTGCATCGTTCGGACACGATTGATCTCAAAATGAATGATGTAATCAAATATTTGTATCAATAGCTTGATAATTTAAAAGAGTGTCCATGGAGTTTCTTGCCCGTTCTTCTCCATAGGTACCTACTCTTTGGAATGGGCGACTAGCTTCACCTTACTGACTGACCGACCTTCTGACAATTCAAAAGTGCCTGTAACTGGTTTATTTGAAATAAATGATTTGATTTGATTTCCAAATCTGAAGTATTTCCCAATAGAGTCATACGTTGTGGCCTCCGCCAAAATACATAGGCAGCTCTGTTTGATTGTCATTCACTTGGCGATACTTGTGAATGCTATTTTTTTTTGTACTGTACCAATTTCAACTAAAATAAAAATCTTCAAAAGTTCTTCTTTCGTTCTTTTTTGGCTGTTCACGGTTTGTGCATTTAGCCAATGTCGCGTATTCCTGTCAAAAAAGAGGGCCGCGTGAACCGTCTTACGAGGGAGGTTTGAGTCAAAGTCATGATGTGGCCACTATGCTGCAATATTTCACTGTTCTTTATTATTTTTTTACTAATCACGCACTTTAAATTAAACAACACATTTTAAAAGTCGAATAAAAAATGAGTGTGACATTCAGCTTGACTTTCCCGCCTAAAACTGAATGCTATCTTATTAGTTTTTAACGATTTTCATTATTCGTTTGTTACTGTTTGTATTTATTTTGATATTTATTAAAATTATTTGAACTCGAAAACTAGATATTATACATATCTGCTTCTATGTAACAATTTTGTTTAAAATTGACTCAAATATTATAAATTTCTAGATAGCTGCACGACGCATCAATGATTTTCTTCAACGAAAGTAGTAGTTATTTGTTTCCATATCCTCTTATCCATCCCCTCTGAGAGTGATAGCAATCCATTACCCTTTAAGACAGTCTGTATATGCACAACACAGCACGATAACAACCCACAAGAAAGTAAACACTCGCTCCCTAAGTAAAGAAGCAGATAATCTCTTCAAAATGAAACCGGCATCATAGTGTATAATACCATTATTACTATATTTCTTTACCTTCTTTGACCCCATAGCGCTAAATAGATGAGTACATATGGCTTAATACAAAGGATGGAAACAGTCTCACGCACACGATATATTCTATATCTACCTATATGATATCAATAAATGAAGTATTTGTTTGTTTGAACGCGCTAATATCTGGAATAACCAGTCGGATTTAAAGGTATTTTTGCGATTATAGCCTTATTTCCGTTGTTAGAAAGAAACGCCGTGGCCAGTACACGTTAATGATATACAAACATATTTTGTTTATGCGAAACCCGAAACACGTGTCCAGTATTTTTATGTAAAGAATTTATGTACAAAATTTCAAAAAGATATAACAAAAATCCACAAAGTTATGAGCTTGCTATTCTACTTGGTTTTCCCAATAAAAATATGGTCAAAGCTCCGCATGGGCGGACCAGCGCGGTTCGTTGACCTCTGGCGTCAGACCACTTCACAAATCGGACCACTAATTCCTCAGATTAGCGCGTTCAAAAAACCTAACAAACAAACAAACTCTTTAGCTTTATATACAGGGCGTATCTGACATCGTCAAGCAAACTTCGCGAAAAGGCTACACCGCATGCCACTACAAAAATTATGATAATCATCTATGTCGTTAATGAGCGGTTAAAGAAATAACAGTGTTTAAAAAAATAGTGTCAGCTCGGCCTTTGGACGTTGCAAGCGTGATGCAACTCTATTAAATCAGCTGATAGGATAGTTTTTCTAGTATTGTTCACATTGCGCTTTTTTGTGTAATTAACGAATTAATTATTTTTTTCTTTAAAATCTTATTGGGTTATAAAAGTATAACAATTATGAACGGTCTAAAGTGAAAAAACAGCATATTATTTTTTTAAAATCGAGAAAAAGCGACGCAAAATTCCACCACTGGGAAGTTCAGAATCATGTACTGGATCCATGGTACTCGTTTATGTCAGATACACCACACACATTATTAGCATAGATAAATTAGTGCTTGATCGCAATATCGCCTGATGGTAAGCAGTGATGTAATCGTTGATAGTAAAGCGCGCTAGTTTATTAAGATCCTATTCACTCTAGCCTTGAAGACACTCAAATTATAGTCCGACGGAAACACCACTGCTGGCAAATTATTCCAGTGCATCGTTCGTGTGTGTGTTTTTTTAATCATTTCAATTTTCTCTTCTTTCGGGCAGTCCACGACTGCAATTTTTTTGAACTATGGTTATTTAAATATAGGTATGTCGATGAGCCCACAGAATAAACGTGCAAGAGCTCTTACACATTTTTTTTTCTTTCATTTTTCGTTTCATTGACCTATGCAGCACCTTCTATTTTTTTTCATTTGATTTGTTTATTCCAGTGAAAAATCAAGGAATGATATCACAAGAATAAAAATATATGCTATTGTTAAAAGCTTTTTGGGTCCCCGAGATCATACGAATTAACGTGTTAAAACAAGCACACCTTTTGAGAATACTTGTGCACTTGTTCGAGTTTGAATGATTTACACGTTTATTCATGTTGATAAAGCATACAATGTTTATTCTTAACGTGTCAATGAACGTTTTGAATTATTTTTTATTTGTAACTAGCGGCCGCCAGCGACTTCGTTCGCGTGGAGTTAGTAATGCTCTGCTCCTATTGGCCACAGCGTAATGCTTTATAGTCTAAAATCTTTCTGGATTAATGGGCTATCCAATGCAAAAATATTTTTTCAAATCGGATCAGTAGTTCCTGAGATTAGCGCGTTCAAACAAACAAACAAATAAACTCTTCAGCTTTATATATTAGTATAGAGTATAGATTAAAGTATTTCATTGCCTCTTACGGTATTTCATCGGATTGTTTATTTTACACGATTAACAGTATAATGAAAGTTTACTGTGATCTAGTCATAGAAATTTAACATAAAAATAAATGGTTTATCTTATATTGACGGAAAAAGGTTTAAACTAAAATGTAAAACTATATATCTAATGTAATAATATATTTTATTTTTATCTTTAATTTGGTATAATTTGTTTAACCCTATATACTACCAAACAACAGTTATTCAAGTTTTATCGTTTTTATTTTTTCCTGAAAAGTTGTCATTTTTGACTTACACGTTTATTCTGTGGGGCTAACGATGTGTTCTACGTTTCTTACCTGACTTCTCTGAGACGAAAGTATAATTATATTGTAAGAAAGTACTGTATGTTTTATTATAAGTATGGAGCAAACTTTCTGAATCTATTTTTTTGTGGCCATAGTTTCGTATATAGTGTAAAACTTTATGTTTAATTCAACAGTACTCACTACGGTATATCATTGTGCAGGCATCATGACAGCCCCGAGGGGATACCGAAAAAAGCGAAAATAGAGAGACGGGTAGCTTTTGTGACTTCGTAGGGTAGCTTGGTATTTTGCCATGACATAGTTTGGGTTCCGTGGAGATAGATTTTAAATGTTTTTGGTCAAGTTAATCACTGGATAGTGATTTAAATGTTGTTCGCTAGGTAAACTCTTAGCAATAAGATCGCCCTTTGTAAAATCATTATATTTATGTTTCTGTAATCTGTATGATGTACATAATAAAGAGTATTCTATTCTATTCTTTATTTCTTTCTTTTATGGCTTCGCACGGTTTGTGTATTTAGCCAATGTCACTTAATGAATTGTTCATGTCGAAAAAGACGGCCGCGTGACCCGTCTTACGATGGAAGTTTGAGACAAAGTCATGATGTTGCCACTATGCTGCCATATGTCGCTGTTCTTTGTGAATTATTTACTGAATGCACTTTTTACTACATAAATCACGGCGTTTTATTTAATAAACAACACTATAAATAATTTTAAAAGTCGAATGAAAAATAAGCGTGACACTCAGCTTGACTTTCCCGCCAAAAAACCTTCTATTCTATTCCATTCTAAATTTGTTGTATTACGACAAATGTATCAAGAGCTATGCCAATTAATAATTCAGTATTGCATCAGCGTGTGGGACATACATCACATACGCACACACATATATACGCGTACCATATCATATCCAAAATCACCTCTATAGTCTCCACTCTGGAATTAGTACCCCTAGCCCCAAGATACAGACTAACCCCTTTATTCGTGAACGTTGCTTAAAGTTAACTAGTGATTCTTTAAAAATACATTTTAGACGTTTGCACGTCACTTAACTTTAATCATTATTTATGAATAAATCCCTTAAATGTGGTGTTTATCAGTGGCGAAGGGTGAATATTTGACAAAGGGAAGCCGGTCCAAAAAAATAAACACTTAAACACTTACCTACTGCAGGATATCTTGGAGGAGGTCTTCAGATAAGAATAATATCAAAAGCCCCACCTTCACCATACAAAAAAGGACTGATGATTTGATAACAAGTATGATATCTTTCAAATATGATAAAAGCGGCTTTGAGAAAAGCCTTTTTCGACGTTCATCTCCATACCACACATGCATGCTTGTTAGTAAGTACTAAGTTAAGTACCTATTTTTAGGGAATAAGAGTCAAGAAAAAATAAAATAAAAAAATACAAAAATAATAAAGTGTTAAAAACCGAACCACACAAATACCGATCCAAAACCAACAAAAATATTAAGCAAAAGTAGTGGCGTGGTTTCTTTGTCTCTTTCTAATAGAGGAGAGGAGAGAACTGCAAGCCGCTTGACATTAGCCTATATTTATCAAGTTTTACCGACGGTTAGCGAGCATTAGAAAGAGATGGTCTGACACGCTCTGTCTCTTTTCACCTCATAGTAAAACGTTGACCGAGGTAAGCTGTAATTCGTCGAGTTCAATGTTCAATGTAATGTACGAAAAATTGAAGCGCTGATTAATTTACGACTGTAAAATAAAATGTGATACTTAGGGTATTGCTAAGAATTACTATTTGATTTATAATACTTTGTTAATGAAATAGAATGTAAATACTTTTGTATGAATATGGAACTGATTTTTGAAAGGTAACCCGGTGGGAATCGGCTTGTATGGACTCTTCGCCACTGGTGTTTATTCATAACAGCGGCGGTGTTCCCGTCGGTCTAGAATTCGTACGTCTTCAAGCCTAGAGTGAACTTAATAAACTAGTGCGCTTTACCGTCAACGATTCTAACTAGTTTAGAATTTAATATATTAAAAAAAAATAATAATAAAAAATGTTTGATCTAGTTTTGTTTTCGTGTTCCTGTACGAGTCACTTTTGTTTTCCTTCTTGACTCCGTTGAAATGTCAATATAAACAACAAAGATCCCGTCCTTCGCCTTCCACATTCAGTGTGTACCGGCCACCTTCTTTAGATCGTCGATTCATATTGCTGGCTGCGTCTCACACTACGCTTGCCGATACGCGGTTCCTACTAATAGACTTGTCTGCTGCACCGGCCTGACATGGCCAGCATGCTGCCAATACAGGTAGCTTACTATTTTTTTTTATTTAATCATTATAAACTAGCGCTTGACCGCAATCCCGCCTGATGGTAAGCAGTGATGCAATCGTTGATGGTAAAGGGCGCAATTTATTAAGAGACTATTCTTTCAAAAAAAAATGTGAATAGGAAGGAAGACGGCAGTTGAGCGAGGTGATACAATATTAAACTCAACAACACGACCAACGATGCTGCGCTACAGGGAGATTGATTATTATGCCTAGTTGTTTGGCGCTCTGATTGGTTGAGAGTTCTTACAACATTGAAGCCGGCCAATCGATGAGTCAAACGCGCTCGATATCGAAGATCGAGTCTCGTAATTAAAACTCATACTAGGCCTACTGGAGACCCTTCACGACCAAGCTCCCGATTCGACAACATTTGGCACATCATTCCCGTTACACATCAGAACACAATTGCTCAGACGCTTCCTCCGTATTCTTTTTTTTTTTTTTTAGTTTGGTGACTTTATTTTTATTTCCAATTTTATGTTTCAAAGTTCTCTTTCTCACTCCTTCTTTGATATCATTACGAGTATTTGAAGTAACACCGTTCAATCTCTCCCAAGCTTCAGGCCTAATCTGGCTCTGTCGAACTGATTATAATAATAACTGGCAGAATCGATTTTATGTCAAATTCCTCACAGTAATCGAATCACATAAATTTCCCGAGATATCTGTCCAAATTTGAATGACATGTATCCTTTGGTTATTGAAAAATTGGCAATATTTTGCCGGAGATATTATTTTATTTGGGAATTTAAATTTACTGTATACAGAGCGATTTGTATGGTGATGTTTAGAGTTGCAACAGGAAGTTAATATTTACTAGCTTTTGCTTTCGCCCGCGTGAAGGTCTTATATTGTCCCACAAAAATAATCTATAGGGAAAAATGCATTCTTATCAGTTAGGCAATTCAGGCTAAAATTCTATCTGTGCGCTTTTAATACAAACTCGTTACACCGTATTTGAGTGCTTGAATAAGAACGTATTAACTTTCATAATAGTACACCGAACTTTTATATTTAGAATACTGATATTAAACATTGAATTCTGTGACAGTTTTATCACACTAGAACTGTCAGACGTCTATTACGATTAAGAAATAAAATATTATATTTAACTTTAGTAAAGTCAGCCCTAAGTAGGTTAGAATGTCTGTTATGAAGATACCCTTACACGTCTTATACAGGATGTATCTGACATCGTAACGCAAACTTCGCGAAAAGGTGCCACTAATAGAATTATGATAGTCATTTATGTCGTTAATAAACGGTTACAGAAATAACAATGTTTAAAAAAAACGTCGGCTTGGCCTTTGAACATTGCAAGTGTGCCGCCGTGTGAGTTTGTAGGTATGACGTTGATTCCTGATGTGAACTCTATTAAATGTACTGATAAGATAGTTTTTAGAGTATAGTTTTTCATTGCGCTTTTTTGTGTAATTAGCGAATTAATTACTGTTTACTTTAAAATCTTATTGGGTTATAAAAATATAACAATTATGAACGGTCTAAAGTGAAAAAAACTACATATATATATTTTTTTTTAAAAATTCCACCACTGGAGGGTTCAGAATCATGTACTGGATCCATGGTACTCGTTTGTGCGACGATGTCAGATACACCCTTTATATTAAATGTAATAATACCTACAGAAAATATTTAGAGCATAGTTTTACTAACAACAATTTTGTTTGTAAGAATTTTTACTTAGGTACCTGCTTTTATTTTAGTAGGATTGTATTCTATTGTTACATTAAGTAACAATTCTCGTTGTATATAATATGAATTACATATAATTACTTTTTAATCAGCATTATACCACCCAATAGTAATTAAGAATTCGTAAATCGAATTCCTAGTCATTCGAATAAAATAGAATACTCTTTTTTTAAAATATGATCTACATATTCTTTTAGTCAGTATTATACCACCTAATAGTAATTAAGAATTTGAAAATCGAATTCCTAGAGATTAGAATAGAATAGCCTTGTAGCGGTACCTACAAACGCCACAAAATGAACGACGCGTCATACTGACGTCACACGAATTCTACATCTCGCAATCAGAGTTTACCGTGCAATTAGCATACATACAACTTCCCAATTTCAACCATCGGGGCAAGTGCCCGCCAGACATAAAACCCGTCTGGTCGGAGGATCCTCCCTTTTCTATGGAGGATGAGTGAACTTTACTCCCTGTTCCTCATGCCTCCACAATGGTGACCCCGAGCATGAACGTCAGCGCAGCCTTCGTGCAACAACTTGAGCGTGACGTCATCATCATCACTCCCGCAAGCTTCATCGGCGAATCACCCACCCAGCCAGCACCCACTTCTTCAACGGGTATCCTGACCACAAGCATGCAGCGACCGCGCATACCTGGTCATCACCCTCAACCTCATCAGCAACCTCGACGCAGCCTCAACCCGGCGCTGTACGACATCCGACGCACTGGAGTACAACGCAGCGCCACCACCCCGACTCACTGGGGAATCTTCAAAGACAGTTCCGACTCACCGTGAACTACGCGGCAACCGGTTCCGACTCACTGGAACCTCAGCTGGCCTAGCAAGAATCACAAGATACAAGACTCAGCCCACTATCGACCTCCGGTCTCCGGAGGGGAGTGATGTAGCGGTACCTACAAACGCCACAAAATGAACGACGCGTC
The DNA here is from genome assembly GCA_037179545.1 of Sesamia inferens. Taxonomy (NCBI): domain Eukaryota; kingdom Metazoa; phylum Arthropoda; class Insecta; order Lepidoptera; family Noctuidae; genus Sesamia; species Sesamia inferens. The sequence continues at coordinate 2,488,051 of CM073943.1, forward strand.
ATACTGACGTCACACGAATTCTACATCTCGCAATCAGAGTTTACCGTGCAATTAGCATATATACAACTTGCCAATTTCAACCATCGGGCAAGTGCCCGCCAGACATAACACCCGTCTGGTTGGAGGATCCTCCCTTTTCTATGGAGGATGAGTGAGCTTTACTCCCTGTTCCTCATGCCTCCACAGCCTTTATTATATCGAATACAGAACATAAATATAAAGATTTTATAAAGGGTGACACAATGGGCGGTCTTATCGCTAAGAGCAATCTTTTACAGACAACATTTGGATTGAATACTAAGGGGAATGAGAAAGAAATAGTGTAGGTAGTCTACAGTGTACTATTTACATAGATTATACAGTAAATATGTAAGTAAAGTCTATCATACTAGTTTAATTAAATATCTAATTAATAAACATCATAAAAAAGCAAATAAAATATAATATTTGTCTACTTGCAAGCAGCGTTGTGGGTTATCTATTGTAATCCTAACTCAGAAGGGAATCATAGGATTGAAATAACAGACAAATCTACGCAATCCCGCCTGATGGTAACCGGTGATGCATTCGTTGATGGCAAAGCGCGCTAGTTTATTAAAAGCCTATTCACACAAAAAAAAAGAGTGAATAGCAAGGAAGACGGCAATTGAGTGAGGGGATGCAATGTTAAACCCAATAACACGACTAACGATGCAGAAGAGAATTTGAGAAGGAGAAAATCAGAAGGAGATTGATCTGGAGACCCTCCACGACCAAACTCCCGACACAACAACATTCACACATCGCAACACAACTGACAACTGCTCAGACCCGTCCTCAGTACGGACGTATATTAATAACTAGCTGCCGCCAGCGACTTAGTTCGCGTGGAATTAGTTATTTTATTTTAACCCCAAAATAAATACCATACCTACATTTTAAATTTTATGCTCGGCTCCTATTGGTCCCAATGGGCTCAAAAAAAAAAAAATTCAAATCGGCCGAGTAGCTCCTGAGATTAGCGTGTTCAGACAAACAAACTCTTCAGCTTTATATATTAGTATAGATTACAAATTATTCAGCATAGTTTAATATATTTTATGTTATTCTACTAACCTTAGGTCTTGTGACACCGGAGAACTTGTTAAAAATGACAATTAAATTCAATGTTAAGCTGATTTTATAAATGGTAGAGTAAAATGACACAATATAACTCGACTATCTATAGGCTGATTAATGACATTAATAATATAAGTTTACCCTCACATGGATACATATTGTTACACGTACCCTTTATTCTTATGAATCCTCCTCCTTCTTATCTTGAGACTCACTTCCAATATTTGTGTCCTTCACACAGCAAGAATCTGCGTTCTTCTAACAATTTTCTCTTACTCTGACCTTCACGTACGTCTGACTTTGTTCACTCTTCATTTTATATTTAATCTATTCTTCTGTGGAATGTGCTTTCTCTTGATATCAGGATGGCCGCCAGTCGGATTGCATTTAAGAGAAAATTGCAGAGTTATTTTCGCAACAGTTAGGGTAGAGTCATTTCAACACCTCTCTTCCAAATTTTTAGTTTTGTATGTATATGTTATAAGTATATATTTTGGTAATAGTATGTATGTAATAAATATGTATTATGTCACTGGATGCAGGCCGTGGTGGCCTAGTGGTTAAAACACCAGCTTCTCAAGTATGAGTGCGCAGGTTCGATTCCAGGTCAGGTAAATACCAATGTAACTTTTATAAAGTTATATGTACTTTCTAAGTATATCTTGGACACCAATGACTGAAGGTGAAGGAAAACATTTTGAGGGAACCTGGACTTTAAGTCTGAAATCGCCAACCCGCATTGAGCAAGCGTGGTGATTACACTCAATCCTTCTCCTGCATGCTGAATCTGCATCCATTTAGATAAACACATGTAAGCTTCTAAGCATGGAGTTACGTAGAAAGTAGGAAGGCCACCGCCCGTACGTTGCCCCGTGTGGTACGAAGCTTAGAGTAGTACCATGCCATATCCTTATGGGTGGGTGGATTATGGAAACTCTCACCAGGGAAGCGGGCAGCAGCGCTTCTGTGGAATATCAAATTACTGCGATTCCCAACCCGCCTGCCAAGCGTGGAGATTATGGCAAACCCCCCAATGTAACGAAAGTCTTGGCGAGGCCTTTGTCCAACAGTGGACCTCTATAAGCTGAAGAAGAAGAAGAAGAAGGAAGGCTACCTGCAACGATCCGAACACGCACCCAACACCTGCGTCTCTTTTAAGTTTTGAAGTAAAAACCTGGTTGTCTCATCTAAATGTATCCAATCGTAGTTATTAATATTACTGGTATATGTTTGAAATATACGACTCTAATTAAAACATATACCAGTTATATAAATAACAACCTCCGTGGCGTAGCGGTAGCAAACGCGGCCGCGGCGCAAGAAGACGCGGGTTCAATCCTCGCGCAGTGCAAATATTTGTATGCATGAATATGAATATTTGCACTGGTCTGGTCGTGCCTCGGAAAGCACGTTAAGCCGTTGGTCCCGGTTGCCATACGAACATCTAATGGCAGTCGCTACGGGATGTTGGAGCCCTCAAAAGTCCAACAATTGGTCTAGTTGCAATGCTTCGATATCGCCTTCGGGTTGTGGAGGTCAGACGGCAGTCGCTTCGCGGAAAATGCCGCAGTTTCGCCAAAATCAGCAGTTAGACTGGCAAAGCGGACCTCAGACTCCAGAGCTGGAAAAAGGCTTCGGATGGGACTGGGATCAACGCTGAGATGATGATGACCAGTTATATAAATAACTACTAATAATTAAGTCCGTTTAAAACCATTGTTTTTAATCCGACGAATAAAAACAAAGGTATTAATTTACTTAATTTACCATATCATTTGAATTTCAAACGAATTCAAATATATGACAAAAAATACAATGTACAAAATGTGTATTGTGTTTGTATCAGTGTGTTTCGAAACTAGGGTAATAGGGCAACATGTAATTAATCATTTTATTACTCCGTGTATCAAGTTGTTCAGAAAACAGAATGCCATTAATATAATTTAATATAAAAGTAAATTGACATTGAATTTGAAATGAATGTACATTTGTCATGTAGCTAGCATGTACAATACCGTGACAAAACGCATTAGCCACATTTCATGATGTCGCTAAAATATCACCCATTATCAATTTGGACAAACCCACCTTGCCCGCGATTTAAAATCTGGGCGAACAAAAAATTAAGGATTCTAAATTCGTGCGTAAGACTATTTATTAATGCACCTACCCTCGGGGGGCGAGACACCCCTCCATGGAGATTTATTATGCCTACAACGCTATCTGAAATTAATCTCTGATTTTTTTGTGAAATATATTTTTGTCGAGACAAAAATGACCGTTTTTTTGCTAACTGTTTCTCTTGGTGGAGTTTTTACTTAATAAAAACTCCTTCAAGAGCAATGGTTAGTAAAATGCTGTTGAGTTGTCGTGTTTTGTACAAATAATATGTTAGTAAGAGTTGTTATAATCATTGCGCACTGACAAGTGGCTTGCTTACCGCTTAGAGCAGGGACGTCTGCTGTATCAATAATACTGGGCCACCAGCCAACGTGCGTGAGCATAGATTAGTAGAAAACAGCATGTTAATTATTCATGATTCTTCTAGTTACAACCGCAACTGTTGAAAGAAATGTTTCAAAAGTAAAACCGATAAAATTACAGAAACGCCTGTCAGACTCACTATTGTTCTTAAAGGAAGAAACTTTAGAAAAACTAAAGTCCTAATCTATACTAATATACAGTATGTTAAGAAAACCCTGTCCGACCCATAAGGTTAATAAAGGTTAGGTAAACACATGACCAAATACACACATCAAAAGTGTCTAGGGATCAAGCATTTTTATGCGGATTTCTTGAGATTGAGATGTGGCTTTGTAATAAATTTATGATTTTATAAATTTATATGGATCCTTTTTGGTGCATTTCATAATTTGTATCAGGAACTGTGAATCAAATTCGAGTAAAACATGAAAATCAGCTGTCAATATTTTCCCTATAAAAACATACAACGCATTGAAGACATTATTAGTGCTACTGTTTCCCTATTACTGATTAAAACCAACGTTATTATGGAGCGGCGATGTCATTTAAGCAGAGCCGTGGGAATGATATAAGCTGGTTCCCGGCAACGTACTGTGGCTTTAGCTCTGAATACAAGTCAGAGTGTTATCAGTCGACTTTGGACACGTTACCGAAGCACTGGTACCGTGGCTGAGCGCCATGGAGGACGGTATCGCTGCACCACACGGAGACAAGACCGATACATTCAAATCTTAACTCGAAGAGCTCCAACAATAACCGCCATGATGTTAGCCGTGAGGCTTCATCACTCTTCAGGGAACTTAATTAGCGACCAAACAGTCAGAAACCGCTTGCATGAAGTGAACCTTCATTCCCGAAGACCGCTACGGGTACCACCTATAGCAATGCACAATCGTAGGATTCGATATCAATGGGCTCTTGAACACAGAAATTGGGCAGAAGAACAATGGCGTTTCGTGTGCTTTTCTGATGAGTCTCGTTTTGGTATGAGACCGGATACAAGACGTATACGACACTGGAGAACCCCTGGACGCCAACAGCGATTAAAATCCTGCCAGGAAGTCCATCCTTATAGTGGTGGAACCATCATGGTATGGGCGGGTATTTGGATCGCCGGAAGAACTGAGTTGATTTGGATCAGAGGCAACCTCAACGCTCAAATTTATGCTGAGACGATTGTATCAGACGTCATCGTTCCTCTACAAGTGCAAATCGGTCCCTTATTTCAGTTAATGCATGATAATGCACGACCGCACATCGCAAGAGTTGTAAGACAGACTCTCGCCGCAGCTAACATCAATGTCCTGTCCTGGCCTGCTCAGTCGCCAGACTTGAACCCGATTGAGCATGCATGGGATATGCTACAGAGAAGAGCTCTGCCGAATATGGAGGGTATCCAGTCGCAAGAAGACCTTTTTTTGTTGTTGCAATGAACATGGGCGGCCATTCCACAGCGTGATTTGGATGAACTCATTTTGAGTATGCCAAACCGATGTTCTTGTGTTGTTAGTGTTCGCGGTAGAAACACGGATTATTAATTGTTTAAGTTACCCAATAAAATTTTAGAGAAAACTGTTATTTCAGTCTTTTTTTCGAACTTTTGTGTTAGTGGTTCAAATGTCAAATATCCCTTTATAAGGAAAATGGCAAATTTCTTTATTAATGCAAAGGTGACTTGGTTTATCGTTACTGTGACAAACGAAAACACTTTATTTGATGAATCCTTAAAGAAAATTTTAATTAATATCAATCAGGAGAAAAATTATTGCAAAAATATATGCTGATCCCTAGACACTTTTGATGTGTGTATAATATAAAATTTTACGTAATCATCATAGTACCAATACAAATGAATTTTGAAATAATCTTTTTTTCCCGCGAATTAATTCCAATTTCCCCGAAATTTGGTAATTTTAAAAAATTGACAACACCGGTATTATTATGAGCGAATAGCGATGCGACCACGTGCCGCGTGTCCTGCCGCCCGCCCACCGCGGGCGGCAGGCGTAGGGTGGTCAACGCACATTTATTAAGTTACCCCCTTTTGCGAAATAATATTTATTTTTTTAGGGGGATTTTTTTTTTAAGTTTAGCCCGGTTTTGTATGCATTAGTAGAATCAGTTATCGATACCTAACAACACCTTCACGGGTCGGACAGGGTTTTCTTAACATACTGTACAAAGCTGAAGAGTTTGTTTTTCTGTTTGAACGCGCTAATCTCAGGAACTACTGGTCTGATTTGAAAAAAAAATTTTAGCTTTTATAGCACATTAATTCAGAAAGGCTATATAACATCACGCTGTGACCAATAGGAGCGGAGCATAACTAACTCCACGCGAACAAAGTCGTTGGCGGCCACTAGTTATTTATATATGATTTAAGAAATCAGTTTGTTAAAAAAAGGCGAGAAGAATGTATATTTAATTTACATTATTTGTAAAAATATTGGAAAAGTGACAGATGTCTGGTGAATAAATATTTCTTTTAATTTCATGCATTTTTTTGTTCTTTTATGAGAAATGTTTACCTTTCCTAAGAGCCCCCAAAGAAATGTTTATATGGGGCCCCGCTACGCTTCTGGCCTAGACGTAGCAAGTCACCTTCTGCGTAACCAAGTGTTACAAATAATCTAGAAGTCTAGAATTTTGCAAACATCGCACTGCGTGCTTGGCGCCGGCGTCTATATTCCATTCATTTAGGTAGGTAAACAAAAAAAATCACGTGACTTAAGCCCGGAGCCATATTGGATTCACTTCCAATATAACTTCGGCCACAAGTCACGTGCATACTTAGAAGTCACTTAGAAGTTGTAAAACTTCGCCAGAAGCCAATTTTTGACACTGTATCTATGAATATATGATTCCATATTTGAAGGGGTGGCCCCGTCAAACCGGAACATTGCAAATTTGTTTTCCGGTAAAGACAGTTATATGGATATAAGGAAAGGAAAGAAGGAAAAAATAGATTTATTTGCAGTAAACTTGATGCTGGGAAAGAAAAAGGAACAAGCATAATGCTACAACCATATGTGAGACAGAATCTCAGCGCTAGTTTACCAGCCGGTGTTGACATGTTGACATCAACCGCTGTAGTATACGATAAGTTTTTTTTTTTTTTTTTTAATAAAGTGTTGCCCCACACTACAAATTACTTATGTATTATGGGTGTGATTAGAAAAATTAAACTTACACAAACAAACCTACCCGGAATAACTACTTGTAGGTCATACAGATACGTATTTGTACCATGTGGGAATCACAAGAATTGAATGAACAAATTTAAACTCTCTTTTTTTAATAATTATAAACTAGCGCTTGACCGCAATCCCGCCTGATGGTAAGCAGTGATGCGATCGTTGATGGTAAAGCGCACTAGTTTATTAAGAGCCTATTCACTCAGAAAAACTGAGCGAATAGGAAGGAAGACGGCAGTTGAGCGAGGTGATGCAATATTGAACCAAACAACACGGCCAACGATGCTGCGCCAAAGGGAGATTGATCTGAAGACCCTCCACGACCAAACTCCTAACACAACAACATTTGGCGGATCGTACCCGGCACACATCTCAACACAACTGCTGAGACCCGTCCTCCGTCCGGCTTCACCAGACATCACGCCGGAACACGACAAATCGCAAAACATATATTAACATATAACATATATTTTAAACAAATACTTTACCGCAATCCCACGTGATGGTAAGAAGTGATGCAATCGTTGATGGTAAAGTGCGCTAGTTTATCAAGAGCGTATTCACTCTAGCCTTGAAGACACTTACATACATTTTAGACAGACGGAAACACCGCCGCTGGCAAATTGTTCCAGTCCCTCGATGTACACGGTATAAAAGACGACGCGAAACGCTTCGTCCGGATTGTAGTGCTGTCAACAATATAAGGGTGGATACTCACGCATTGCTACGGAATCGAAAGTAAACCCATATTTGTTTGCAATTTTGTCTAATAGTGTGTCGCAATATTATTTATCACAATATTGTACTTTGTAGCGGCAGCAGCAGTTCTTCAACAGTTCTATTTTGTGCATCATTAGATCTGCCTAGCCTTTTCCTAACTATTGTGGGTCGGAGTCCAGTCTAACTGGATACAGCTGTTGAATACCAGTGTTTTACGTGGACCTCCAAAACTCAGTTATCGGGTCATACGAGACCCCTTGGTGAGACTAGTTGTCAGATTTATAGACTTCTGACTGCCATAATGATTATCAAAGACCACGAATGCAGAAGACCACAACAAAACAGCAAGGACCAGCGGCTTAAAGTTCCCATCCATTTTTTTTTTCGCTGTGGGAATGCTTTGTTTACGCATCATACCCCGAAGGGCGTGTGTGGGACTCGCCCAGCCGAAGCCGGGAATACCCACTAAACCCGAAAAGCGGCACACCGACATCGCCTTAGTGGCGGTGTCATGGGAAATAGCAAGCCTGCCTACCAATCCCCCGCCGGCGATTCCCGCAAGAAGACGGGCCCACAGTGGGCCCTCCATAGGGAGGGGCCCGGCTAGGTACGTCTTCTTATGCGAGAAGACGTAGCAGCCAAGGGTTTTTTAGCGAGGTGTCCTTCCTCTTAGCCCCACTCGTTTGCCCGGAAGCAAACGGGGCCCCCATCTCCTTTCAATGAGGAGACCGGGTTGCCCGACGGTGACCGGAGTTCGGGTCACGTCAGCCACCTGGAGTGGTGGCCGACCCGTCGCAGGTGTGACCGCCGAAGCGGTCCCCACTTCTGGTTTTGGTCCGCGCCGGTAAACCGGTAACCCCCATATCTGGGGGCTGTTCCCCTATCCGCCACCTGGGGACGCGTCCGATGACAGGCTAGAAACTGCACACGGATTAAAGTTCCCATCCATAGACCAACTGCAGCCAGCGTAGTTTAACCTAATCGATCCACCGGTGTGGCTGTACTTAGCCACGGGTTAATACTGACAAAATTCATATGTTATATTAAATATCTCAAACTTTAGAGGCTGGCCACGCAAACCGACATAAAACTACTTTATAGTTATGTAATGTGACGGTTAAAATGGCAGTAAAGCTATGGTTAATTATCATGTCAACACGTAAACTTTATTACTAACATCTGTCTTCTTATTACTGTGGTAGTGTGTTTAAATCTAGGTTAGTTATTTCAGTATTATTGCTGCCTACGGATTTATTTATATATCAGAGTGGTACTGATAGTTCGACATAAATGAAAAAATGAACAATGCATGAATATGGTTCATAGAAATAATGCTAAGCCATAGAATGTAATTGGGCCATATTTATATTAAGATCATAGTACTCTGTACACCTACATTCTGGCAAATAAAGTATTATTTTTATTATTATTTATTATTATTATTAAAAAAAATGAAAATTTTGAAACAAACTAAAACGCATAAAATTCCAATAGGAATAGAAATCCTTTAAAATATTGGTTCTCTGACCTCCGAACGGTGACAGCGCGATCCTGTATCGACTTGCTTTTTCGCGCCTTTATTATTAAAGTTTTGTACCACTGGATGCGGCGGTCATCAACCCGTAAGCGCTTCCTTATCAACATGTATATCATGTAGAAAATGTGAAAAATTAAAACTAATTTCCTGTGACTGAACTAATGCATATATTTATATGATTTTTTATGGGTAGACTGAGAATGTGTTGAGGTACACGATGTTTAATTTATTGTCATATTGTCATCAGCACCAATCAAACATCGAACAAAATACATTCAACTCAAAAAAGAAATACAATGGGCGGCCTTATTACTAATGTGATCTCTTCCAGTCAAACAAAGAATGGACAGGCTGCAGCAATGATTGGAATAAGACCAATTCTGTTACCACCGGCTTGGCTCATCGGAGCACTTTCATGAGACTTGGGTATGTTACGCATGAGATTTTGAAAGGAATAAAACAAATTGGGATTTAGTCTTCTCAAGAATTTTAATGGATATAAGGCGTACACTAAACTAACACTATGATTTTTGCAGCTCATAAGAAGGTTCAGCCCCCTAATCGGCGAACACATTTTTGTCAAATGATTGTGACTAGTTGGTATTAGTTGGGATCGTTCGGCTCGCTCATTGGTCCATTCGGTCCAAACGATCCCAACTAGTCGCAATCATTTGACAAAAATGTGTTTGCCGATTAGGGGGTAGGTTGACACTTACAATGGGTATGTTACATTACCCCAAAATGTAGATCAATCCATGGACCTTACGTTGCACACAGCATCTCCAACCTGTGTGATCCTTATAGACTTAGCATGTGCCGGTTGCCTCACCTCAATATTGCTAACCATCAATAGTCCTACACGCAGCCGACCTTATTTTCTTTAAAATACTTATGATAAACTATTCTAATAGTTAATTGAACCCTGTTAACAAAAAAATATCATATGTGAATCTCTGAATGTACATGTATCCAACGGCAGTAAGAGTTCTATCTACGTTTACCAGTTTTTCTGATTTTTATACGTTACAAGGTTCTCCCGAACCACAAATGGGACTCTCATTGGTGCAAATATTATTAATACAATATACTAAAGTGATACACAAATATATACATAGATACTAAACATAACACGATAGCAAATAAATTATCCAACAGTGTTTGTTGAACAAGATCATAACGACAAGTACTGTTCCTTCACAAGTCTCTTGAATTCCTGCAACGACTGCGAGCGTTTTATTTCAATGGGCAATGCCAGGATGCATGATGATGGAGGTTAAAGATTTTCTCTCTGAATAACCAGCTATCCTGCGGTGAGTTCACTGCGCCACTTTTCCCCAGCAAAAGCACAAGAAAGTGGTGAAGGACGGGCATTTTGGGTAACTGAAACTACACTAATTGAAAGAAGGGAATAAATGATAGCATGATGGTTTCATAAGCTGCTTTTCGTAGTCCACTGCTGGACAATGGACACAGGCATATGCCATGATTCGTCACAACCCCCTGTCATCTGCTTTTCAAATCCAGGCAAAGATTTTTGAGTGCCTCGATCCATCTAGCTAGGAGCGTCCCATATTACTCTTCCGTATGCCTGGTTTCCATTCCTCACATTGGACGTTTATCTTGTAATATTCATACACAAATATACTCACACTTAATATTTGTATTCCTACTTATATACCATTCATTCCATTACTATGAGACGCTGTTCTGATCATATTCCACTATAACAGGGCTCATTATTCAGCTCACAGACACAACAAGTCCTCAACTTTAACCTTAAGTTTCGATGACATAGGGACACCTTAGCGTAGACGCTGGATGGTATTAGTTTTTCCTACTAAACAGAACACTTTTTAATAAGGACCAGGCCCGGGTCGATTGTGCGTTGTTTCACGCGCGCCTCAAAGAAATTTCAGCATATCGTGACGCGGTCCACGAAGACCGATGCCTCCTAGGTCAGGGTTGCGGGTTGGTTAAAAAAGAAAACTGGTCCCTGGCGCACAGGCAAGTGAATGAAACCGGCTGGGTTTTAGTCAGTTTAAGCCTGACACGCGCAGAGCAGAAGAGACCATTGAATTATTTCCCATCCAGAACAAAAAAGGCACCGCTGTCATCAAACTACATTCTAGATTATCCTCTCACAGTTAATTACACCAAAGACCTACACTGTACATGTTTATTAACCACATATTATGAACAAAACATCTCTAATTACTGTACCACAGGCAACCATATTGTTTTTGTTGTCCTAAACTTGGACGGGAATAGTTTGGTGTGGGTATATCATCAATCAGTCATATTTGGGTTTCCGCATGAAGGCAAAATGTTTGGTCCGGAATTTGGTGCCCAATATTGAATTTGACACGTGTCAAAATAACGTCATTTGTTTAAATTATATCGACAAAGACGCAGGAAACATTTGGCTATTAACTGGGAATTGTGAGAGGAAAAGGGGAGGTTTATGATTAAGAGCTGAAATGATGGTGATTAGACCATTAGTAGAATTTGAAACATAAATATGACGACGTCAGCGACGGCGGAGCGCTGGGGTCCTCACCATCCATTTCTTAGGTGAAGTTTTAAATTAAAGCATGCATATTAACGATCTGCTAATGCCCGGTATCTACAGCAGATGACAGCACAGTTGTGGAGAGATACCTGCCGGATGCTCAGGCTAGTAGGGAATCAATCCGGTCCGAAAAAGAGGCCATGGTAGAGCGAACGAGTGTTGCACTTCAGGCAGTCTCCGAATGGGGCAATGCCAATCTTGTAGCATTCAATGCCGCCAAAACGCAGGCGTGTCTTTTCACCGCCAAAAGGAGCCCGTTCACCTTGGCTCCTACTTTTCGGAATGTATCCTTGGAGTGTACCGACCGCCTTCAGCTTTTGGGTGTTGAGATTTCCTCGAACCTAAACCTTGGGCGGTTCATTGAGTCCAAGGCCAAGGTGGCTGCCAGAAAACTTGGCGTTATCGCAAAGGTCCGGCAGTACTTCACACCAGGGCAGCTTCTAATGTTGTACAAAGCACAGGTCCGTTCGTGTGTGGAGTACTGCAGCCACATTTGGGCTGGTGCTGCTAAGTGTCACCTGGCCACTTTGGATTCAGTGGAGAGGCGTGCGAAGAGGCTGATTGGTGACCCTGATTTAACTCGAGTTGGTCTCCAAAGCCTAGAGCACAGGCGTAGAGTAGCCAGCCTTTCGGTGTTCTATAGGATACATTCTGGGGAGTGTGCGAGGGAATTGCACGATTTAATTCCCCTATCTCCGTTCCACCATCGGACGACCCGTCGTACGGCGAGTTTCCACCCTTATGTTGTTGACACGTCTACGATCCGGACGAAGCGTTTCGCCTCCTCCTTTATACCGCGTACATCGAGGGACTGGAACAATCTGCCGGCGGCGGTGTTTCCGTCGGACTACGATTTGAGTGTCTTCAAGGCTAGAGTGAATAGGCTCTTAATAAACTAGTGCGCTTTACCATCAACGATTGCGTCACTGCTTACCATCAGGCGGGATTGCGGTCAAGCGCTGGTTTATATTTTAATAAAAAAAAAAATAATACCCTCCAATCTTGGCAATAACAATTCAAATAGGCAAACCGACAGTTTTGCCCTGGAGAAGTGCCCTGGTACGCGCCTCCAAGCAAAGTGACCATTCGATAATTCTCACTTTCCAAAACGACTTTGTCTACGTGCCGCCCGCGCCATTACAAATAACGTCACAACGTTTGGCCCACTTTTTTATATTTATTATAAACCAGCGCTTGACTGCAATCAGAATTAACACAGAGTATACTTTTCATCTCAATATTCCCACGGGACCAAAACTTATATTGAACTTCATCATCATCATCATCATTTCAGACGAAAGACGTCCACTGCTGGACATAGGCCTCCCCAAGGTTCTCCGCGACGACCGGTCCTGCGCCTCCCGCATTCAGCGGTTTCCCACAACTTCACCAGGTCGTCGGTTCACCTTGTCGGGGGCCTGCCCATGCTGCGTCTTCCGGTGCGTGGTCGCCACTCCAGAACCCGTCGGCCCCGTCGGGCATCGGTCCTACGGGCAATCTGCCCAGCCCACTGCCACTTTAGTGTTGCAGTTCTTCGGGCTATGTCGGTCACTTTCGTTCTTCTGGGTTATAAAACTTATACAAGTGAAACCTCGGGTTGCAGATAGTAAACATTTTTTTTTATATATTATAAACAAGTACTTGACTGTAATCCCGCATGATGGTAATCAGTGAGACAATCGATGATGATAAAACGCGCTAGTTTGTTATAACCCTATTCACTCTAGCCTTGAAGACACTTAAATTATAGTCAGATGGAAAGACCGCTGCTGGAAAATTGTTCCAGCCCCTCGACGTAAGCGGCAAAGACGAAGCGAAACTCCTCGTCCGGATCGTAGTAGTGTCAACAACGTAAGATGATGATGATGTCGTCAGATGATGGAACGGAGATGGAGGAATAAAGTCATGCAATTCTTGCGTAGACTCTCCAAAATACACAGGCTGGCTACTCTACGCCTGTGCTCCAGGCTTATACCGTTACCGTTTTGAACCAATTTTAGGTTACCAATTACTCTCTTCACACGCCTTTTCACCGAATCCAAAATTGCCAGGTGGTATTTTGCAGCATCAGTTCAAATGTTGCTGCAGTACTTCACACGAACATCTGTGCTTTGTATAACATAAGAAACTGTCCTGATATCATTTCGTTTATAACATTCAATTCATGCAATTCATTAAACCGTTTTCCATAATTCTCAATTATTGAAAATATTCTGGTCGACTTATGTTGAAAGATTCGTCTTCAGACGGCAATCCCGCCTGATGGTAGCAGTGATGCGATCGTTGATGGTAAAGCGCGTTAGTTTATTAAGAGCCTATTCACTTAGAAAAACTGAGCGAATAGGAACGAAGACGGTATTTGAGCCAGGTCATGCAATGATAAATACAACAACACGACCAACGATGCCGCGCCAAAGGGAGATTCATCTGAAGACCCTCCACAACCAAACTCCCAACGCAACAACATTTGGCGCATTATACCCGGCACACATCGCAACACAACTGCTCAGATCCGTCCTCCGTACGGCTTCACCAGACATCATGCCGGAACACGACAAATCGCTTGGCGGCAAGCCTTTGTCTGTTGGGTGGTAACTTCTGCCGGCGGCCGATGTTATGGCCTACCACCGAGGAATTAATTTAAGTTATTCATATTGCTTTACCCACAAATTTCTTCCAAACACATTTGATTAAAGTTTAAAACTAGCTGTTATAAACTACAAAACCAGTACGTTGTAACCCACCCCTGACAGGTTCCCACAACATTTTTACTCTTAATGTTACGTAAGTTTCTGAATAGCATTTTTGTTTTTGGACGTAATCATGAATATGGAGAAGGCAAAAATTTTATTCAGTGTAGTTTTAGGGTTCCGTATGTAAAAGGTAAAAGGAAACCCTATTCATGAGACTTCGCTGTCCATCTGTCCGTCCATCTGTCTGTCACCAGGTTGTATCTCATGAACCGTAATAGCTAGACAGTTGAAAGTTTTTTATTTTATTTAATTATAAACTAGCGCTCGACCGCAATCCCGCCTGATGGTAAGCAGTGACGCAGTCGTTGATGCTAAATCGCACTAGTTTATTAATAGCCTATTCACTCTAGTCTTGAAGACACTCAAATTGTAGTCCGACGGAAACACTGCTGCTGGCAAACTGTTACAGTCTCTCGATGTGCGCGGTATAAAGGAGGAGGCGAAACGCTTCGTACGGATTGTAGTGGTGTTAACAACATAAGAGTGGAAACTTGCCGTATGACGGGTCGTCCGATGGTGGAACGGAGATGGAGGAATTAAATCATGCAATTCCCTCGCACACTCCCCAAAATGCATTTTATAGAAGACCGAAAGGCTGGCTACTCTACGTTTGTACTCTAGGCTTTGGAGACTGTCTCGAGTTAAATCAGGGTCACCAATCAGCCTCTTCGCTCGCTTCTCCACTGAATCCAAAGTGGCCAGGTGACACTTAGCAGCACCAGCCCAAATGTGGCTGCAGTACTCCACACACGAACGGACCTGTGCTTTGGACAACATTAGAAGCTGCCCTGGTGTGAAGTACCGCCGGAAGTATTTTTTATATATTTCTGTTGCCGCTATAACAATAAATGTGATTTTTTCTGCCGTTTTTAATGATAATGGTACGGAACACTTCGTGCGCGAGTCCCACTCGCATTTGGCCGGTTTTTTTAGGCTATTTTGTTAAACGTGTCATACGGTGTTAGGATTTTATTTATTTTTACTGGTGTTGTTATAAATCATTCCCTTTAGTTTGGCTGGCGTCGGATTTGGGTTGTGTTGGTAACGATAAGTTATTGTTTGGTTGGTAACAAAGCTTAGTTTATGGGCGGTCTGACAGACAAGGCTATCATTTTTCCAAAAGTTATAAATGTTGATGCGGCCTAGTGCTAACGGTCGCAACTTACAAGCTGTAGATTATAGGTTCAAACCCAAATTAAGCGCTTTAGTTTGTGTATTTTTTTTTTAATTAGAAATAATTTGTGATGTAAAAACATCTTAAAGGTAAGCCAAGCCTAAAACTAACAATGATTTCCTACCATCCCGCACTAGGCTCGCATGGTGGATTATGGCCCACTCTTTTACGCCGATACCATTCCTGTGGTCTATAGGTGGGATTAATCTGATTATGGTATATGTGAAGCCTGTTACGTCCCCACTGATCTGACCTTCACGAGGTAAAGCCCACCCCTTATTCTTGGTAAAACAGAGATTATTGGGTGGCTGACTAAGTGTCACAAATGACATGGGCAATTTAGGATTGCCTATGGCTAGCATACCTTCAGGCAATTTTGTCTCAGAAAGTATGTTGAACCATTGTTGTTATCGATCGATGGAATGGATGATAGCCTCCGTGGCGCAGCAGTAGCGCACGCGGCCGCTGCTCAAGGAGACGCGGGTTCGATCCAAATATTTGTATGCATGAATATGAATATTTGCACTGGTCTGATCGTGCCTCGGGAAGCACGTTAAGTCGTTGGTCCCGGTTGCTATACAAACATCTAATGGCAGTCGTTACGGGTTTTTGGAGCCCTTAAAAGTCCAACAATTGATCTAACTGCAATGCTTCGATACCGTCTTCGGACTGTGTAGGTCAGATGGCAGTCGCCTTAGTGAAGTTTAGCCAAAATCAGCAGTTAGAGTAGTTAGCAGCTGGTAAAGCGGAGCCCAGACCCACACAATTCCAGTAACTAAAAAAGTTCAAAATTTTTAACAAATGCTGATTGAGAATGAGATCATAATGTGAACATTCTTAAAATTACTAGAATAATTAGACCGTCCTTTTAAAGCCAGAATATTTAAAGATACATCCATAAAAAATGTCCCACTGTGCAATAAGAATGCACAGTCAAATAATAAATCAATAATAATATCCCAATCTCATGAAACATTTATAAAACTCGTGCACAGTGAACGTGGTTTGAATTTTCTGAATTATAGCCAAAATTCCTAATAGAGACATCTGTTGAATGACACGATCATTTCAGAAGAATCGTTGAACATTAACGTAGATTACTTGATTGACATTAACTACAGTTAAGTTATTGAGTAAGTACCCAGTGGGTGAGATGAGGATCAAAGTGGGCAATAAATGTTGGAGATAAGATTGTGATCATTTTTAACGTCAATTTGTCGATTTTTAAATTAATGTTTGAAACTGGGTTTTATTTTAGCTCTCTGTGGTCTTATGGTAGGTAAATTCTGTTATACAGTTGATCCGTGACGCCGGCAAATGAGCCTTGTGCCACAGCTGAAGTATTTTGTAAAAATCTTAACGTGTATTTACATTTTTTTTTTTTATAAATTATAAACCTGCGCTTGACCGCAATCCCGCTAGATGGTAAGCAGTGATGCGATCGTTGATGGTAAAGCGCGCTAGTTTATTAAGAGCCTATTCACTCTAGCCTTGAAGACACTCAAATTGTAATGTGACGGAAACACCGACGCTGGCAAATTGTTCCAGTCCCTCGATGTACGCGGTATAAAGGAGGAAGCAAAACGCTTCGTCCGGATCGCAGTGGTATCAACAACGTAAGGGTGGAAACTCGCCGTACGACGGGTCGTCCGATGATGGAACGGAGATGGGGGAATTAAATCATGCAATTCCTTTGCACACTCACCAGAATGCATCTTATAGATTATGTAAGCTAGCACAAAAAATAATACAATATTCATGTAAGAAAACGAAACTATGATCATAGTTAATCAATAAATTCGTCCTCATTGCAGTCATAAAAAAAAACAAAAATAACTAATTTCGGAAGTCGGTGTCTTTGGTTTTTGTATATCAGTTTTTGACGCTGACTTCCGAAATCAGTTATATTTCACTTTGTAGTGTTTTTTGGAAGTCGTTTTTTTTTTGGAAAAAAGTTTTTATTTTACACTTTTTAGTTGTGAAAAGTACTGTTCAGCTGCATACGGTTACACTGTATGCTGACGCTAAAATACCTAATGAAAAAACTTACAAACGCACTGGTTGGCCCTACGATTTTTGAAAGTTCCCCTTGATTTCTCTGGTCTTCCACCATCAAACCCTGATGTCCTTATCATGGGACCACCTTGGGAATGTCTTCTTTCCAACAGAAAAATAATTATCAAAATCGGTTCATAAACGACGAAGTTATCCGTGAACAAACATAAAAAAGCATATATACGGTCGAATTTAGTAACCTCCTCCTTTTTGAAGTCGGTTAAAAAAGACCAGCCATGTTACTTGTAGCGATGCTAATTCTTCGACCAAGAAACAGATCAGCGTAACGTAACGTAACGATCTCTGGTAACGTGAAGAGTCGAGTAACGGCTTGACAATATTGAAAACCAAGTTGGCACTCGGAGCCATGGCTCTAGTGTTTGAACTCTAAACGGCAGGAACTTAGAAATCCCAATTATTTTGGAATATTTTTATCGTTTCAGGTTTTCTGTGTTGTTAATAGTGTCAACTCTTAGCATTTTGTGGAGTTACGACACAATTTACCTAACATTTTACGTGATCAAATCAAATGGCAGTGGGCCGAGCACATTGCCCGTAAGACCGATATCGTAGGACGACGCAATGTGGGTAGGCCCCCGACAAGATGTACCGATGGCCTGGTAAAGGTCGCCGGAAACCGCTGGATGCGGGAAGCGCAGGACAACTCGTTGTGAAAATCCTTGGGGAAGCCCTTTATCCAGCAGTGGCCGGATGATGATGTCACGGTATTTTTAAAACAGTATGTTGACTGTTCTTTAAGTGAAGATTGTTCCAAGGATATTGTAAATAAATAAACATTTAATACAATTCAAATATAATGTTCATAAAATGAAAACACGTAATCGTTTACGCGCTCTAAATAAATGTCGCCATTAAGAAGCTGTACAAAGCTGCGGTTTTAGAGATAAAATCTACAATCCTGATTTGTTTACGATTGCTTCCCTTACATTTCAGTTAACAAAAGTCTTCACAAACTACGGCTATTCCTGTCTTTCACACTAAATTATGACAAATAGCAACCTTCCCAGAGTCCTCCATTTTGCTCCTCAATTAATTCACTTAACATAATTGTAATTCCTAAACTTGGGAACAAATACCCTTGTCTGGATGGCACATTGCGGCATTTCTTTGTTCATGCGACGTGGGACACTGTGCAGGGGCGTAGAGAAGGTTCATAAGTTGATTGAGTTTGTGTTATAGAATAATTTATTTCTATAATTCATGATTAATTTGTTCATGTAAATCGTGGACAGAAAAAATAATTTTAAGCAGATTAAATAACCAGCATATAATTGTCGTGGTGGCCTAGTGGTTAAAACACCAGCCTCTCAAGTATGAGTGAGCGGGTTCGATTCCAGGTCAGGCAAGTACCAGTGTAACTTTTCTAAAGTTATATGTACTTTCTAAGTATATCTTGGACACCAATGACTGAAGGTGAAGGGAAACATCTTGAGGAAACCTGGACTATAGGTCTGAAATCGCCAACCCGCATTGAACAAGCGTGGTGATTACGCTCAATCCTTCTCTGCTTGAGAGGAGACCTGTGCCCAGCAGTGGGACGGTAAAAAGGTTGATGATGATGATGAAATATAACCAGCATATAATGTGCTGGGACACAGTCCTCCTCCAGAGGGGATAATTTACGTTTCTAGAATAATAGCTCCTATTATCATAGAAACGCAAACTCTTTCTTATATCTAGCTTTATCAACCATACTATAATATATACAGTATGTTAAGAAAACCCTGTCCGACCCATAAGGATAATAAAGGTTAGGTAAACACATGACCAAATATAATATCAAATTTTACGTAATCATCATAGTACCAATACAAATGAATTTTGAAATAATCTTTTTTTCCCGCGAATTAATTCCAACTTCCCCGAAATTTGGTAATTTAAAAAAAAGTGACAACACCGGTATTATTATGAGCGAATAGCGATGCGATCATGTGCCGCGTGCCCTGCCGCCGGCCGCCCGCGGAAGGGTGGTAACGCACATTTATTAAGTTACAACTTTTTGCGAAATAATATTAATTTTTTTAGGGGGATTTTTTTTTAAAGTTTTGCCCGGTTTTGTATGAATTAGTAGAATTAGTTATCATAATTAGTTAGTTAGAATAATCGATTCCAATCATTTTTACACAATGTTATATTTTTCCCAAATACATTTAGAAACTTTTGCAGTGTGGTTACCGAGTGCGCCACGCAGCTTACGGTAGATCATAGTACGCGCAGCAGCTGACGCCATAGGGGCGACGGCACGACGGCCGGGGGCACCGAGCGGAGCGTTGACCATATTCTTGTTGGGACAACCAAGTAGGATAACAAGCTCATAACTTTGTGATTTTTCATGATATCTTTTTGAAATTTTTCACATAGATTTTTTACTTAAAAATACTGGACACGTGCTTCGGGTTCCACATAAACAAAAAAATATGTTGTATATTTTTATTTTGTAGTTACTTTCATTTGAGAGCTTCCTTTTCGCGTACTTTTTCTTTCTTACTCGATCCACCTAAGGCCCGCATGCCTGAGGTGGACCGAGTTTTAATTTCACCTTCTGGAAATTCCAGTTGACACGCACTGAGGTGTATTGTTGTTGGAAAACATTTACTTGGTTTGCTTCCATAATGTTCCCCTCTCTGTTCTGATCTCTAGCTTAATTTTGTTGTGCATTTTTAATAAAACACACTGTTTTCAGAGTCCCGTTATTTAATATCTACGGATTATTATTATTTATATGTCCTTATATTGAGGTAATAAGGAAAATGGCTGAGTATAGAAGCGAAGAATGTTGGGGAAAATCAGAATGTCAATAGGAGAAAAATATATGTGTATTTATATGAATTGGTTGTGTAAGATGTGTTTACGCAATCTCTGAAGACCACCAATTGAACAACTTTTTCTTATTAGATGTGATCTTTTATAGAATTCGCCTCGAATAATGCTTTGGACAAATCTGATCTGAAAGACATTATTTCGGGCGAGATATTTACAAAAATTTCAATACTGATTTGTCTTCAATATCAAAAGGCTCTGAAGAAGGTCTTCAATGTATAGAAGCTTCAGTTAAATTAGGCTCAAAATCAGCACTTTTCGAAGATTACAAAAATAAAAATCGGAGGACGAGTCTGAGCACTTGTGTTGCGATGTGTGCCGGGTACGATGCGCCTAATGTTGTTGTGTTGGGAGTTTGGTCGTGGAGGGTCTTCAGATCAATCTCCCTTTGGCGCAGCATCGGTGGTCGTGTTGTTGGGTTTAACGTTGCATCACCTTGCTCAACTGCCGTCTTCCTTCCTATTCGCTCAGTTTTTCATACCATCAACGATCGCATCACTGCTTACCATCAGGCGGGATAAAAAATAAAAAATAATAATAATAAAATCTGACATATGGTAGTAGCTGGATGTGGTGTTGTCTGTACTTTCTAAGTATATCTTAGACACCAATGACTAATTACAAGGTGAAGGAGAACATCTTGAGGAAACTTAGACTTTAAGTCTGAAATCGCCAACCCTCATTGAGAAAGCGTGGTGATTACGCTCAATCCTTCTCTGTATGAGAGTAGACCTGTGCCCAGCAATAGGACTACAAAAAATATTGATGTTGACAGGTATTTGCGTGATCCTGGATATTTCAATTGTATTTAGATATTAATTGAGTTAGTACCAGAATAAATTAACGATATTTAAAACAAAACAAAAAAAGTAGCTCAAACTCGATTCCAATCATTTTTACACCATGTTACCTATATATTTACCCAAATACATTTAGAAATTGTTGCAGTGTGGTTACCAAGCGAGCAACACAGCTGATGATTGATCATGGTACTAGGGGTGAGTTGACAATATTTTTGCTGGAACAACCAAGTAAGATAACAAGCTCAAAATTTTGTGGTTTTTAATGATATCTGTTTGAAATTTTGTACATTGATCTTTACTTAAAAATAATGGACAAATATTTCGGGTTTTGCATGTAGAAAAATAACGTTGTGTATATACAATTGTACTACATATCTCAAAATGAAATCTTAATATTTTTCCAAGTCATAAAACCAGTACGAACTGGGCTCGTCGCTCGTTTAAACATGAAATTCATCCAAATCAGACCATCTTGTTTTGAAGTCATTTAATAAAAAGTGAGAGCAAAACAATATGATTCCCCAAGAGTGACTGCTGTTGTCGAGAGGTGTATCATAAAGAATTCAGCAGCGATGTACTGACGGCCACTCCCGTTCGGTTATTTATTGACGTCAGAGTATTTGTGTGCACTGGTGGACAGAATATTTGGCAAGCTTTTGAATTTTGGACGAGAAAAGTGGTTTAAATTGTTTTGTTTTAATCTGCAAATGTTTTTTGGATGTGTATTTATTTTAAATTTTAAGTTTCGGGATTAATAAAATACTTACTGGTGATTTTTTTTTGTTTTTTTGCTAGAAAATATTCTTCTTCGGCCTATGGATGTCCACTGCTGGACAAAGGCCTCCCCCAAGCTTTCCAAGCTGACCTGTCTTGCGCTGCCCGCATCCATCGGCTTCCCGCGACCTTCACCAGGTCATCGGTCCACCTTGTTGGGGGCCTCCCTACGCTGCGTCTTCCAGTACGTGGCCGCCACTCCAGAACCTTACTGCCCCATCGGCCATCGGTTCTACGAGCAATGTGCCCTGCCCACTGCCACTTCAGTTTAGCGACTCGCAGAGAATATTATGATTAGAAAATAGTATGTATTTTATTCAACGCTGAAATTAAACGCATTTTCTAGAATAAATGGGAATACCTTATTCATATCGACTTCATTGGAAAAGCGTATACCTGATATGGTATATTTTCATATCTTTTCTGAAATTACCATAGAAATAAGAATGTAAATAAACAGATTTGCTTCATCCTACCGTTTAAAGTGACAGGATGAATAAATTCTGATCCGGTCGTTATATGAAAGGAGTCTTGTCTCATTTCATTTTGGAAATGAATTTGGAAATGAAAAATTTTCTTCGAAGCCAGACATGGGTTTATTGTTGTATTTCTAATTAGAATAATATTATTCCTAAGACTCCCTTGTTTATATGTTACCACAGTTTTCATGAATTAACGACAGCTATAACAGACAGTTGAATTTTTCTCAGATGATTTATGTATTTGTTTAACTATTATGTTCAGAATGTAGGCCCCAACACTGGGAACATTAGATATGTTCTATTTTTTTTTTTTTATTATAAACTAGTACTTGATTGCGATCCCGCCTAATGGTAAGCAGTGATGAAATCGTTGATGGTAAAGCTCGGTAGTTTATGAAGAGCCTATTCACTGTAGCCTTGAAAACACTCAAATTGTAATTAAATGGAAAGAATGCCATGGACAATTTTTTCCAGTCCTTCGATGTACGCGGTATAAAATTTGAGGCGCCTTTTTGTAAACTGGATTTTTTCTCTGGAGTTTCCTTTTCTGATAATACGCAATTATTTCAAAACTTATAAAATTGATACATAGACAGTTACGTTTGGTCTAATCTAGTGTTTAGTTATTTATAAAGTTTTAAAACTTCCACAAGCTGCGACTAATAAAATAAATATTTAATTATACTCCTAAAAGCTTTTACTGCAATTAATAATTATCAAAGTTTGAAAATAAAGATAGAGTGTCTTATGATACTGTAATGAAAGTAATATTAAAATTGAACGCTATATCTTCAGTTTCGCTCAGTTTTTATAAGCTAACAATTGGGAGAAATTTGCTTTTAAAGTGGGGAATTAAAATGATTACTCTGTTAAAGTTTTCGAACAATAAGTTTTTAATGAAGCAACGAAGTTATGTTCATTGAAGATGAAAATATAAAACGATACTGCTCTTCTGTTTATAGACAACCGAAGAATCAAATTGGAAAGCTTTGGAGGAGGGTTTTGCCCAGCAGTGGACCTCTATAGGCTGAAGAAGAAGAAATAAAAAGAATCAAATATTTGTATTTATGTGTGAGAAAATTTTTATAACTGCGTTAATCCCAGTCGCATCCAAAGCTTTTCCAGCTTCGGAGTCTGGAGTTCGCTTTACCAGTGTAACTGCTGTTTTTGGCTAAACTTCGATATTTTCCGTGAAACGACTACCGTCTGACCTCCACAACCCGAAGGCGATTTCGAAGCATTGCAGGTAGACCACTTGTTGAACTTTTGTGGGCTCCAACAACCCGTAACGACTGCCATTAGAGGTTCGTATGGCAACCGGGACCAACGGCTTAACGTGCTCTCCAAGGCACGACTAGACTAGTGCAAATATTCATATTCATACATACAAAATATTTGCACTGTGCGGGGTTGAACACGTGCCTCCTTGCGCAGCGGCCTCTTTCATTGCGAGGCTGTCATTTCTTTTTCACTACTATTTTTTTTTTAAATATATTTAAACTAGCTCTTGACCGCAATCCCGCCTGATGGTAAGCGGTGATGCGATCGTTGATGGTAAAGCGCGCTAATTTATTAAAAGCCTATTCACTCAAAACTGAGCAAATAGGAAGGAAGACGGCAGTTGAGCAAGGTGATGCAATGTTAAACCCAACAACACGACCAACGATGCTGCGCCAAAGGGAGATTGATCTGAAGACCCTCCACGACCAAACTCCCAACACAACAAGATTAGGCGCATCGTACCCGGCACACATCGCAACACAACTGCTCAGACCCGTCCTCCATCCACTTCCATTTTAGCGTCAAATCAAGCTCGTTTTAACATTTAATATTAATATAACCACTTTTATTTTAAATAGTGAGTCTATAATTCTGTTCCGACACACATGCACTCGTGCAGTGTAATTGCTTTGAATGGAAAACATCGTAAAGTATGAAATTAAATGCAGTGATTTGTATCGTGAGTGCATTGGACTACATGTCAAACGAATACATGGGCGGGAGGCCTATTAATAATTCTGGTGCTTTATACGATTTCTGCACGTATCTGTAATCCATATTGCGTATACATACATTGCGTACATACACATTTTTCATAAGTTAGCGCAACATATTATTATGGTCAAAGTGTTGCCGCCAAGCGATTCGTCGTGTTCCAGCATAATATATGGTGAAGCCGTATGAAGGACGGGTCTGCGCAGTTGTGTTGCGATAAAGCCTATTCACTTAAAAAACATAGTGAATAGAAAGGAAGACAGCAGTTCAGTGAGGTGATGCAATGTTAAACCCAACAACAACCAACGATACAGCGCTTGAGGGAGATTGATCGGGAGACCACACAGAGACAGCAACATTTGGCGCATCGTACCCGGCACACATCGCAACACAAATGCTCAGACCCGTCCTCCATACGGCTTCACCAGACATCAAACACGACAAATCGCTTGGCGGCAAGGCTTTGTCTGGTGGGTGGTAATTTCTGCCGGCGGAATTTAGTAATATTTGTAATAATTTGTAAGAATGTATGTAGTGGAGCGCCTGGAGCGTCAAAATCATAGAAACCTCAGACTTCCGTTACAGTGGATGAAAAAAAAAAAAAAAAAAACGAATGTTTAGCTAATAACATAAATAAAAAAGTTTACCAATTTAAAATTTGTGCTTTTGATTTTAAAATTAAAAAAATGGATAATTATAATAATTCAAATAGTATGAGGCATATTATTGTGTAAAATGATTTTGTATATGAAAATTAAGTTCAGGTATATTTTTATATATGCATAATAAGTGAGTAAATGTAGTAATTCAAGGAAAATCGGAAAAAAAGGTAACATTTAAAATAAAATTTTTGTTTATTAAGGCATTTTACATTATTGATATATATCAAATATTTTCTTCCACTTCAGTCATTTGAATGGTAGGTAAAGTATTAAGGCAGCTATCTCCGTTACAATGTAAACATGCTACACTACAATATAAACCACTCTTCCGACATCCACAAGCAGCTCCACACCCCTTTTTGTAATTGCAAAATAACATTTGCAGTAGATTATCCGGTGCTGGTAATTGGTTCATGGTTATTGGGATGAACATGTTATTGAGATACTTCCACCCCCAATCTCCAATATTTATGTCGTTTCCTAACCATATTTGGGTTTGTAGGTACACTCTTTTCAGGTGTTCAATTGCGGCATCAGTTGTAGGTGGTAATGATGACAGAATAACACTGGTATTTTTGGTTGTAGCTTTAATGAAAAAAATGTATCTCAATGTATTCAAGTCTTTGATTTTTGCAGGAGCTCCATATAAAGCCAAAATACATGCTACACCTGCTTGAAATATATTATTGAAGTCTTCGTTTTTGTTTTTAAATATTTTTGCGAATTTATGCAAATCATGATGTTTTTCAAAATTTTTGGCAAACTTAATTTTTCCTTTATTGAAAAATGCCGAAGTAGTGTCACAACCCGTTAAGGAATGTAAAAAAGAATATGTTCTTTACATTTTGGTAAAGATTTCTCTAGACTCTTCGAAGAAAATATTTTTTGTTCGACCTTGCCTCGGGATGGTTTTAGAAAATATATTTCACGACTCTCATCCGCTAAAGCCGTTAATATAACTAATACGTCAATATCTTCTGAAACTATTACAACATTTTTTGTTTCCAAATTAATTGCTGTATCAACAATTAATTTATCTGCATCACTTTCCGCTTGACATGTAAAAATATTGTTGTCAGCTAATTTTATTCTCAACATTTCTATCAAGCGACTTTTATTATTGTTATTTGACAAAAATTTATCTTGAGCGATTTTTAAAGGCATATCTGCGTTGAATTCAATATCTGCACATTTATTTTTCAATGCGCGACGATTCCGTTTGGCCGATTTAATAGAATCTATCTTATATCCGTCGAAAACCACGTAGACATTACTATTATAATTATTTTTCAAATATCTTACATAATGCTCACATATCATTTTAAAGTTTTCATTTAATTGCCATTTGCAACGATGTAATAACATGCCCCCATCAATAATATAATGAACATTTTCTAAACTTTTTAAATTAATTGAAAGTTCTGGGAATAACTCATAGAAAGTGGATTTTTTGGTCTTTCGCAGTTCGCCATTTTCAAATAGAGCCAGCGGATATGGTGCTAGTTCGTAATTCATATAATTTTTCAGTTCTTCATCAGTTTTCTTCAGAACACAAATGCGTTGAAACAGCAGCAATGGATTAACAGGAATCACTTCGTCATGAATTTTAATTTTGTTACTTTTTGCCAATAGAGGATTTATTTTATCTTTCCTTGATAATTTCAATTCGCGTATATTTTGTCCCTCTGTTTTTTTCATAAACATAGGTATATCTGGAAGATGATATTCTATAGCCTATTCGAGACAAATTCTACGTGTACATAAAAATAAATGCTATCTGAAATTAAATTATATGTTGGAATATTAATTTTTTATTATTTTTCAATTAAAAAGTGAAAAAATAGAAAGCACAAAAAAATTTTTGGTAAACTTTGCAAGATATAGTATAAGAAAGAAAATGCCACCTCAACCAAAAAAATTCATTCACTGTAGCAATTTTCCGAGGTCAAAACCCCCAGGCGCTCCACTAATGACTGTATTTTGTATTTGTAAAGTAACATATATGACTGTGTATTATTTCTATATAAGTCAGGGATACTCGAAAAAAAAAATGATTTTGATTTTTTTTTGTTTCCTTTTTATGTGCCATACAAAAGCGTCTAAATAATTTTATTATATAAAGTACCAAGCAGTAGAAAGTATGCTAGTAGATCTCCCCCTAAAAGTAAATATATGCCAAAAAAAAAAAAAAATTAAAAGCAAGCTTTACTGAATGAATCACAGTTGCTTAGCCATAAAATTGGTAACCTCTCAGCGATACAACGTTCAATCTTGCTATACAGTAGGTAGTGGGCAGAACGCCAAGTGACATCAAAAGCGAAATGTTTCGGGATCGCATCAAATTGCAAACGGTAGTAACGGTTTAACTCCGCTCTGAGATGTGGATTAGAGTCTTCTTCTGTGAGGTATTTCTGCTCTTTACTAGGCTAGGTAGATGTCAGAAAACGTTTCTGTGGATGCCATTTTAGGGGTACTTCCATACTGAGAGATTCGATTTGATTATTTAAATCCATGTTTCGTTTAACTTACATACTGTATTACTTCTTTGTTGTTTTTTGGGAATTTCTTTTAGATTTCTCTAAAAGACCGGAGTTTAGAACTTAGCGGTATGACACCCTAGTCTCCCTGAAAGCACGTTATACCGTCTGTCCTGCGCCATCTCAGTCTTCTCAGCGACAAATAAATGTCAAAAACTTGTGAAAATGGAGTGAAATTTGGGGTATTTTTGACTTTAGAGGAGGCCCTCTTAGTCTCCTCTGAGATGTGCCTTACAGGCGTTGCGTAGGGGGGGTTCCAGAATTGGTCTTTAAAGGGGAACCAGGACCACCCCTATGCGCAGATGGTGATCGCCGAGGTGGTTTTAGTCAGGTAAAAATCCCACACTACCTAACCTCACTTTTTAAAAGTTTCCCCTCGAAAACAAAAAAGGGGTAATTAATAATAAAATAATAAGAAAGATCAGGTTTTTTTTTAATAATTATAAACTAGCGCTTGCCGCAATCCCGCGTGATGGTAAGCAGTGATGCGATCGTTGTTGGAAAAGCGCGCTAGTTTATTAAGAGCCTATTCACTCAGTAAAACTGAGCGAATAGGAAGGAAGACGGCGGTTGAGCTAGGTGATGCGATGTTAAACCCAACAACACGACCAATGATAATGCGCCAAAGGGAGATTGATCTGGAGACCCTCCACGACCAAACTCCCAACACAGCAACATTAGGCGCATCGTACCCGGCACTCATCGCAACACAACTGCTCAGACCCGTCCTCCGTACGGCTTTACTAGACATCATACCGGAACACGACAAATCGCTTGGCGGCATGGCTTTGTCTGGTGGGTGGTAACTTCTGCCGGCGGCCGATGTTATGGCCTACCACCGAGAAGGTTGAAAGGAAAGGAAAGGAATTTTCAAATTCATTCTTAAAATTACGAGAATTGCTGCCCTAAAACCTGTAAAACATATTTAAAAACATTAAGATGAAAGTAGAGAACGTTACTGTTTTCAGTAATTCTCTCCTGGAATATTCTGGAACTTCAAAATCTACATATTACGTGGTATCAATCTTCTACTGAAAACCAAATCTTATGTATTTTACACCGAGGTGCTCATTCAAAAACCCACAAACCGCGACAATTCATAGAAATCTTCCTAAAACATAAACATTTAATACAATTACAAACTTCCAAACTATGAGTTATTTATAGTTGAAAACATTCATGTGAATATAGCACTTAGTTCTTGTGTTTAAGTGTCAGATTTGCATGTGGAATTAATTATGTTAATTTTGCCGGATGTGTATGCTGTGCCGCAGAAATCAATGTGACAAGGGAGATCTAGTGTCACCGACAGAGGTGTTACTATTTGTTCTCGAAAATGTGCCAAAACTCACAAAACAAAAAAGGTTTCTTTGATCTTTTTTTGGGCTACGATGGTTTTGATCAGTATTCCCGTCAGATCTCTTTCATCTCATATTATCTCTAGATTATCCACTGTAATCCAATCTAGAGATCATAAGGAACAAATGTATAATACAACTTCCATCTGGACGAAGCGTTTCGCCTCGTCTTTTATATCGCCTACATCGAGGGACTGGAACAGTTTGCCAGCGGCGGTGTTTCCATCTGACTAAAATTTAAGTGTCTTCAAGGCTAGAGTGAATAGTCTTTTATTAAACTAGCGCGCTTTTCCATCTACGATTGTATGACTGCTTACCATTAGGCGGAATTGCGATCAAAAACAGTTTATCTAATATACAAAATTCTCGTGTCACGGTGTTCGGCTTTAAACTCCTCCGAAACGGTTTGACCGATTTTGATGAAATTTTTTGTGCTTAACCGGTATCTATGAGAATCGGCCAACATCTATTTTTCATCCCCCTAAATGTTAGGGGTAGTCCACCCCTAAATTTTTTTTTTTATTTTTTAGACAAAATTTTTAATTTCTATTTTTTTATGATACAACATACAAAAATACATACAATCCCCAATTTTCACCCTTCTACGATCAACCCTTATTTTTTAATAGCCATTTTAGTAATTTAATCTATTATTTATATGGCAAAACAACGTTTGCCGGTCAGCTAGTAATTTATAAAAAAAAACCTAAATTTTACTAGCTAACCTCACCTATACGTGCATAAAACCGCGTGGCGTCGCTAGTATTATTTCTTGTATTTACTTTCATCTGTCTTGTGTGTATTTCTTGCGCAATTTATTACTAATATATAAAGCTAAAGAGTTTGTTTGTTTGTTTGAACGCGCTAATCTGAGGAACTGCGGGTCGGATTTGAAAAATTATTTTTGAGTTTGATAGCCCATTAATCCAGGAAGGCTTTAGGCTATATAACATCACGCTGCGACCAATTGGAGCGGAGCATAACTAACTCAACGCGAACGAATTCGCTGGCGGCCGCTAGTGTAATATAAAAGTACTAAACTGTGGAAACTTGTTGAACTTGGATTTTTGTTATAGATAATCCACCTAATGTACCCAAATTGTTTCCTAAATAAATAAGAAATTAACATTTATTTATTTATTTTATTTATCTTCTTTCATTTACCGTTACAGATTAGAAGCGGCCATACCTACTAACTTTAAATTATTTAACAATTTTATTAATATTATTAACTAGTGATTGAACGCGATCCTGCCTGATGGTAAGCAGTGATGCAATCGTTGATGGTAAAGCGCGCTAGTTTATTAAGAGCCTATTCACTCAAAAAAACTAAGTGACCGACGATGCTGCGCCAGAGGAAGATTGATCTGGAGACCCTCCACGACCAAACTCCCGACACAACAACATTTGGCACATCGTACACGGCACACATAGCAAGACAACGGCCCAGATTATTCACGATACATCATACCAATTAAAAACAATGCATTCCTTCTGAATTGATTCAGAGAGCAACAATATATAAGTCCATCTCACTTGCTTTGAGGTCACTTGCCTTTCTTTAGTGGACGCCACAATTTTCGGTAGACCTACTTACTCACCGTACCAACAAAACTAAATCTTTTGTGATCATTTTCACTTTTAACTTGTAGATTTTTATCTATTAGGTTCATCGTAAAAGTATTATCTGAAAGGTAATATCAGGTGAAATATTTTGAAAACAAAAAAAATAAGACTATACTAGGCTAAGCTAAGTTCCACCCCAACATATTTTAAGTTAAATAACAACATGTTTGAAGTTTAAGCGGTCACTGAACTTCATTATCTGGGAACTTAAGTTCCTTTTTTTTAATAGTTATAAACTAGTGCTGGACCGCAATCCCGCCTGATGGTAAGCAGTGATGCAATCATTGATGGTAAAGCGCGCTAGTTTATTTAACCCATTCACTAAAAAAAAACTTAGTGAATAGGAAGGAAGACGGCAGTTGAGTGAGGTGATGCAATGTTAAACTCAACAACACGATCAACGATGTTGCGCCAGGGGGAGATTGATCTGGAGACCCACGAGCAAACTCCCGACACAAAAACATTTGGCGCATCATAACCGTCACACGTCGCAACACAACTGCTCAGACCCGTCCTCCGTACGGCTTCACCAGACATCATACCGGAACACGACGAATCACTTGGCGGCAAGACTTTATCTGATAGGTGGTCAATATTACATAAGACAGTCCCCCAAAACGCCCACCCATCGGCACTTCCTAGTGCTTTCGCTGGGAAGAAGAAGTGGCGGAACAAACTCCCCAGCAGCACAGCTGTCTGTTTATTAAAAAAAAAACACAGGACTCTATACAATACTATGTATGTAGGTACAGTAAAATATCATTAAAATGGAAATGTAAATAAGTAAAAACTTATTACATACCTAAATAAAAGCCACAGGTATAAAGGGCGTGACAGCTCACATATTTATGCATTGTAAAAAGCAAATTACATGAACCCATATAATGTGTCAGTAAGCCAATTCTGGAGATGGTGGTATATATTTCCATAAACTTATACATAACCAGCTTTTAATGTTCCCACTCCTGGTACACAGGCATCCTCTCTCTGAGAGGTCGTGGGCCGTAATCTACAACACTGGCACAGCGCGGGTTGATAAATGTCACATCTCTACGAATTATTTAATAATTATAAACTAGCGCTTGACCACAATCCCGCCTGATGGTAAGCAATGATGCGATCGTTGATGGTAAAGCGCGCTAGTTTATTAAGAGCCTATTCACTCCCAAAAACTGAGCGAATAGGAAGGAAGACGGCAGTTGAGCGAGGTGATGCAATGTTAAACCCAACAACACGACCAACGATGCTGCGCCAAAGGGAGATTGATCTGAAGACCCTTCACGACCAAACTCCCAACACAACAACATTTGGCGTATCGTACCCGGCACACATCGCAGCACAACTGCTCACACCCGTCCCCTGTACGGCTTCACAAGACATCATGCCGGAACACAACAAATCGCTTGACGGCAAGGCTTTGTCTGGTGGGTGGTAACTTCTGCCGGCAGCCGATGTTATGGCTTACCACCGAGAAAACGAAGTTTTGCCCTTAGGACATGCTGGTATCCTCACAATGTTTTCCTTTACCGTTTTTGAGCAGTGAGGACGAAACAATTCACACAAAGTAATGCGCCTGATGGGATTCGGACCTACGACCTACAAGTCGCAGCCGACGCTTAGGCCACCGTTGCTCTTAAATGCTCATAAACCCATTATTGTTGACATTTTCTGCTTTTTCTTCTTGAGCCTATAGAGGTCCATTGCTGGACAAAGGCTTCCTCCAAGGCTTTCCAGATGACCGGTCTTGTGCTGCCCGCATCCATCGCCTTCTCGCGACCTTCACCAGGTCATCGGTCCACCTTGTTGGAGGTCCCAAAATCAAAATCAAGTCATTTATTCATATCAGGCTGAGTATCAGCACTATCACCCATCGATACTTTCTAGTGCTTTCGCTGGGAAGAAGAAGTGGCGGAACAAACTCCCCAGCAGCACAGCTGTCTGTTCATTTAAAAAAACACATGACTTTATGCGATAATATCTTTAGTGTTGAACACGCCTATCCGCCTTTATTGACATATTTATCGTATACATTGATTTTTTTCTGTAGATAATAATATTCGTATTAATATCAGAAAATATAGTACTATTTGAATTATATTTCTACAAATCCACTGCCAAGTTTCCTCAAACGAACTACGTCAATATTGATTTACTGTGTCTTGTTTATTTACTACGTTCCTTGTTCTACGGACTTATTTGATTTGGTTTATTTTGGTTGGCGATGAAATGTAGTGTCCGTTGTTATTGTTGAATTATTAGGTGATTTATGTATAATTTTCGGGCAATAAAATCGGTAGGAACGTTAAATGTATACGAAAAATGCTAACATTAGATAAAAGAGGCGACACAACTGTTGTATAGGTATACGGAAGAATATTTGACCTCTTGGTCAGATCGTACAACAGATACAAAACACACGCACAAGATCTGGCCAACATAATATTCTTACATTATCTTGGTCAGATTATTTAAAGATCATGTAGCTGTCGTCCTCCGTGACGCAGCGATCAACACGCCTGCCTGCGACGTGGTCGCCCCGGGTTCGATCGCCGCCGGCCAGGTCATAATGGAAAACGATCTTTTCCTGATTGGCCTGGGTCTTGGATGTTTATCTATATACAGGCTGTATCTGATACAAACTTCGCGAAAAGGCTAGGCCGCATGCCACTAATAAAATTATGATAGTCATTTATGTCGCTAATGAACGGTTACAGAAATAACAATGTTTAAAAAAAAGTGTCGGCTCAGCCTTTGAACGTTGCAAGCGTGCCGCCGTGCGGGTTTGTAGGTATGACGTTGATTCCTGATGTGAATTCTATTAAATCAGCTGATAAGATAGTTTTTAGGGTTTTGTTTTCATTGCGCTTTTTTGTGTAATTAGCGAATTAATTAATTTCTACTTTAAAATCGTATTGGGTTATAAAAGCTAAACAATTATGAATGGTCTAAAGTGAAAAAACTACATATATTTTTTTTTAATCATGAAAAAGCCGTCGAAAATTTCCACCACTGGGGAGTTCAGAATCATGTACTGGATCCATGGTACTCGTTTGTGCGTCGATGTCAGATACACCCTTTATGTATCTATTATAAATATAGTATCGTTGAGTTAGTCTCCCATAACACAAGTCTCGAACTTACTTTGGGGATAGCTCAAGCTGTGTGTTTTGTCCGTAAAAAAAATCTAAATTTACATACATATATAACATTACATAATCAGCCTATATACCGTTTTGAGAGCAGTGGTGATGGAACAATTAATACAAAGTAAAGCGCCTGATGGGTTTCGAACCCACGACCTTCAGCTTATAAGTCGCGGCTGATATAAATCGCGCACCGCTGCTCTTCCATCTGAAATTTAGGAAGGACTTATTTGATAGAACTAAACCTTCTATAGTTCATCATCTTATCGTTTAGCAAAACTAAAGTAATTTTCAGTTTTGTGCATCTGAATTATAGTTTAGTAAACTGAAGTTCTTTGTGTGCAACTGAATTGGCGCTAAGTTTACGTACAGGGTTATTTTAAATTGTCTTGCTAAACTCAAGACAGGCGAGAGACTCGGCGAGTAGTGTTATTTAAACAAAATGATTAGAAGTTTTTTGTAAGAGGTTATCGACTGCCGTTATTGTTGGTACTTGTCGAAGTACGATGTTATAATATAAACTGTTTATCATATTTTATCGTGTTTAAATACCAATGTGTAAAACATACAGAAAAAGAATGTTACTTTTTTACTGACGTTTCAAGTGAAATGCACTGAAATTCAAATTCCTTTTAACGTGTTTAAATACCGAGTTAAATATCTCTGTATAATCCAGTAGATTTATTACATAAGTGCATAATACACTATCAATAGCAATGGGTTTCACAATTTGACAAATCAGCAACATTCATTCCGCTATTCTCGTTGTTAAACATACACATTTTTCAAAGTTATCGAGCAGTGTATTAGCAACATGCTTCATTTTTGAAGTATATTGCTAATCCACGCATATTGATAGTAATAGTGAGTACGCAATTAGGGTGCAGTTTTACAGAGACTAGTCCTGTCAGAAACTCTCTTCTTACAGCCTTTTCTTGTACTCCACTACGATAAATCTTTCAACTGCATCTCAAATATTTACACACAACTTCAAATATATATCGTTCCCAATAAATATCCTCAAACTAAAGTACGTACTCGATACGTGAATTCAACGGTAGGGGTGGCACTTCGTTGTAAATTCAAAATTTGAGGCACCGCCTCGCCAGAGCGCCAGTTACAGAGTACTGTAGGCAAATTGTGAAACATTTGCTGCATAAGCAAAGTTAGTGTCGACTGAGATTTTGTCATTCGAAAAGGTAGAAGTGACAACCTTATTCTAACATAGAATGTTGGAATGTTGGTTGCTGTCCTTGGGTGAAAGTGGATTGAGGTTTTTTTTGCAAGGGAAGATGGTTTGGGAGTTCGACCTTAGCTTTTGGAAAGAAGTAATTTGATAGAACGCGGAAATGGTATATCTATAGAGAGTGGAATCGACAACGGTAGATTTAAACTAGCTCCAGTTTCACCGGTGGTGGTTGGTCGCTTACCAAATCGCCTCACAAGCCGAATTGCTCTCTCATTTACAGAAGCCGATTAAAATCGCAGGCGGATATGATCTATAGATATGTCATGAATGGTCACGGGTGAGCATTTTTCATCACATGCGACCGCCGCCGCATGATAAAATTCGAAACCAGGGTAGTTTTTAATTTTTCTCGTGCGGCGTTGGCTGTGAACGTTTTTTAAACTACGAGAACTACCCATTGACGTTCTTAAAGTTATGAAAATTACCTCATAATCATAATCAGTCTATAATGTTGGAATGTCCACTCATGGGAAATGAGGAGATCCGCAGAAGAACCAAAGTCACCGACATAGCTCTGCAAGTCGCTAAACTTAAGTGGCAGCGGGCAGGGCACATTGCTCGTAGAACCGATGGCCGATGGGGCAGTAAGGTTCTGGAGTGGCGGCCACGTACTGGAAGACGCAGCGTAGGGAGGCCCCCAACAAGGTGGACCGATGACCTGGTGAAGGTCGCGGGAAGCCGATGGATGCGGGCAGCACAAGACCGGTCAGCGTGGAAAGACTTGGGGGAGGCCTATGTCCAGCAGTGGACATCCATAGGCTGAAGAAGAAGAAGAAGATGGGACAAAAGCCTCCTGAGGTGAGAGAGAGTGGACCGTGACCTACCACGGGGTCCCAGTGCGGGTTGGTCTTCGAAGTTTTGCCTTTAGGGTATGCCGATATTTCCCTTACCCGTTTTGAGAATTACCTATAATATGATAAATGTATTGCTGTTATATCCTTCTATTTTCTTTACATCACCAAGTTAGTCTAGCTTTCGGTTTATGAAAAAAAAAGTTAGCAACGAAGCAAGGCTTCTTAGAAAAACTACACGATGAGCGCAATGAAGTCTTAAAACAATGGCTCTTTTAGAGTGCTTAGTAAATTTTAATGTTATTCAGATGCATATAGACCGGTATGCAAACTGTGAAAGCTTAAAAACGTTTTAGCTATTTTAACGTTTCATCCTTGATGTTTATTTTGAAAAATAACTCGAGCGCTCAGCAGTGTACATTTTTGGGAAAATACTGCTCTAAATTTTCAGCCTTTTCACCAACTCATTCCTAGTTGAAATAATTAGTGGTGTTTTTCAGTATTTATCTTCGCTTTTCATGTTTTAACCGCGTTTTCTATTGACATGTTTTTGAATCAATAACAGCTACAACTAGCGTTCCAAGGCTTTATGTTACTCAGGGTTCTGTTGTGTAGATCTGTGGAGCTTATTGCCTGTTCTTCTCCCTAGGAAATGACCAATTGAAACCGTGCACCTAGGTT
Source organism: Sesamia inferens (assembly GCA_037179545.1). NCBI lineage: Eukaryota > Metazoa > Arthropoda > Insecta > Lepidoptera > Noctuidae > Sesamia > Sesamia inferens. The sequence continues at coordinate 2,524,577 of CM073943.1, forward strand.
CTGAAATTTCTTAAGTACTCAAGTAGGTTTATGTCAAATAGAATATTATAATTTGTTTATTGAGTTAGGCAGTCCCTCCATATAAATTAAGTACTGGTATTTTTTAGTTTGAGGAGATACGTAGAAGAACGAAAGTCGCCGACATAGCCCAGCGTATCAGCTTTTTAAAGTGGCTGTGGGCGGGGCACATAGCACATAGAGCCGGCGGCCGATGGGGCAGAAAGGATCTTGAATAGGGACCACGTACCAGCAAGCGCAGCGATGGACATCCACCGACTAGGTGGTCGGATGATTTTACCAAAATGTCCAACACTGGTCTTCATCTGGCTATGATGATGATGATGATTTCGTAAAACTGGAAGCCGGCGTCAATATGGTTGGGAAAAACTAGGTAGATTTTTGACGTTATTTTCTACTAACGACCGCTTGCGACTTCGTTCGCGTGTTAGTTAGTTAGTTATAATGCTCCTCTCCTATTGGTCGCAGCGTGATGTTATATAGCCTAAAGCCGTCCTGGATTAATGGGCTATCAAACGCAGAAAGAATTTTTCAAACCGTACCAGTGGTTCCTAAGATTAGCGTGTTCATACAAACAAACAAACAAACTCTTCAGCTTTATATATTAGTATAGATAAATAAATAGGTATTTACGATATCGATTTCAAATTAGTTCGATTCTTCGATTTCTTTTTTGTTAATGATGAAAAAAAAAAATCCTTTTTTTATTATTCACAACGTTTGTTTGCGTAACGCTGATTACAATGTTCCCTTTGAGTCGGACCTCCGTATATGTTGAGCGTTCCTAAGAATGAACACATTGTTTTCTTTACATTTATTCAGATGAATGATTACAATGTTTCTTGTCATTCCATTATCCATAATCAGTCTATAATGGTCGCACTCCTGTGGGTTAGTAGGCCACATTTTTTCGAAGTTTTGGCTCTAGGACATGCCGTTTACTTATGATGTTTGCCTTCGCCGTTTTGAGAGCAGTGGTGATGAAAGAGTTTACCCAAAGTAAAGCGGAAGACTGATGGGGTTCAAACCTAAAAAAGGTAACTTAAAAAAAAACAATAAAAAAAAAACTTAACTTAGTAACTTACCAACGTGTAAGTCACAGCCTTTACCACTAACCTACCGCTCTCTCATTCCATTAAATGCATAAGAAAAGTGTGGTCATATTTAAGGGTGTAGTCTAGCCCTTCGAATTGAACAACTTTCCCCATGGGATTTTCTCTCAACGCGATGAAATTATGAAGTATCCCATACAAAACTATTCCCACTCGACCCGCTTTTTATTTTGTATTCTCATGGAGAATGTTATTCAGTTATATGGGTTAAACTACACTCTTAAGTTTTTTAACCGACTTCAAAAAAAGAGGTGATTAATTCGACCCGTATGTATGTAATATTTCCAGAAATGCCCAGTTTTCGTATATGTTAGTCTATATAAGCGTCTGAACATATGTGCAAAATTTCAAAAATGTATGTTTTTATGTATGTGCCGAAACTACAGGTCCGATTTAAGTAATTCTTTTTTTTTTATTGTATTAGGTATTGTTCCACTTAGGGAATATCGCAAGTTTCATGAAATAGGTTCAGTAGTTTTTGAAATAGGATTATTTTTCGTGGTAATGAGAACTTATTGTAACATGGGTTATGACTTAAACTGAACAATTTTTATGTAACGCTCAATTATATTATATTGCATGCCGATTGGTAAAATATGGCTGATCATATTACAATTATTTATGTAACAACATTATTGTACCCATATTTGCAAAATAAATTGTCTTTGTCTTTGTCTTTGGCGTTGGCTGTGAACGTTTTTTAAACTACGAGAACTACCCATTGACGTTCTTAAAGTTACGAAAATTACCTCATAATCATAAGCAGTCTGTAATGTTCCCACTTATGGAACAAAAGCCTTCTGAGGTGAGAGAGAGTGGATCGTAACCTACCACGCGGTCTTAGTGCGGGTTGGTCTTCGAAGTTTTACCTTTAGCATATGCCGGTTTCCTCACGATATTTTACTTCCCCGTGTTAAGAATTACCTAAAATATGATAAATGTATTGCTGTTATACCCTTCTACTTTCTTTATATCACCAAATTAGTCTAGCGTTCGGTTTATGAAAAAAAAAGCTAGCGACGAAGCAAGGCTTCTTAGAAAAACTACACGATGAGCGCAATGAAGTCTTAAAACAATGGCTCTTTTAGACTAAGTGCTTAGTAAATTTTAATGTTATTCAGATGCATATAGACCGGTATGCAAACTGTGAAAGCTTAAAAACGTTTTAGCTATTTTAACGTTTCATCCTTGATGTTTATTTTGAAAAATAACTCGAGCGCTCAGCAGTGTACATTTTTGGGAAAATACTGCTCTAAATTTTCAGCCTTTTCACCAACTCATTCCTAGTTGAAATAATTAGTGGTGTTTTTCAGTATTTGTCTTTCCTTTTCATGTTTTAACCGCGTTTTCTATTGTTTTTTTTTTTTTTTTTTTAATAATTATAAACTAGCGCTTGACCGCAATCCCGCCTGATGGTAATGCGATCGTTGATGGTAAAGCGCGCTAGTTTATTAAGAGCCTATTCACTCAGAAAAACTGAGCGAATAGGAAGGAAGACGGCAGTTGAGCGAGGTGATGCAATGTTAAACCCAACAACACGACCAAAGATGCTGCGCCAAAGGGAGATTGATCTGAAGACCCTCCACGACCAAACTCCCAACACAACAACATTTGGCGCATCGTACCCGGCACACATCGCAACACAACAGCTCAGACCCGTCCTCCGTACGGCTTCACCAGACATCATGCCGGAACACGACAAATCGCTTGGCGGCAAGGCTTTGCCCGGTGGGTGGTAACTTCTGCCGGCGGCCGATGTTATGGCCTACCACCGAGAAATTTTTTATTTACATGTTTATTTTTTTTATTGACATGTTTTTGAATCAATAAGAGCTACAACTAGCGTTCCAAGACTTTGTATTACTAAGGGTTCTGTTGTGTAGATCTGTGGAGCTTATTGCCGGTTCTTCTCCCTAGGAAATGACCAATTGAAACCGATCACCTAGGTTCCGAAGTTTCTTAAGTACTCAAGTAGGTTTATGTCAAATAGAATATTATAATTTCTTTATTGAGTTAGGCAGTCCCTCCATATAAATTAAGTACTGGTATTTTTTAGTTTGAGGAGATACGTAGAAGAACGAAAGTCGCCGACATAGCCCAGCGGATCAGCTTTTTAAAGTGGCTGTGGGCGGGGCACATAGCACATAAGGCCGGCGGCCTATGGGGCAGAAAGGCTCTTGAATAGGGACCACGTACCAGCAAGCGCAGCGATGGACATCCACCGACTAGGTGGTCGGATGATTTTACCAAAATCGCAGGGAAGCGATCTTTTTCGAAATCCTCGAAGAAGGCCAACAATGGTCAATCCAACAGTGGTCTTCATCTGGCTATGATGATGATGATGATGATTTCGTAAAACTGGAAGCTGGCGTCAATATGGTTGGGAAAAACTAGGCAGATTTTTGACTTTGTTTTCTACTAGCGGCCGCCTGCGACTTCGTTCGCGTTAGTTATAATGCTCCGCTCCTATTGGTCGCTACCTTGATGTTATATAGCCTAAAGCCTTCCTGGATTAATGGGCTATCAAACGCAGAAAGAATTTTTCAAACCGTACCAGTGGTTCCTAAGATTAGCGTGTTCAAACAAATAAACTCTTCAGCTTTATTTAACAGTATAGATAAATAAATAGGTATTTACGATATCGATTTCAAAGTAGTTCTATTCTTCGATTTCTTTTTTGTTATTGATGAAAAAAAAATCCTTTTTTTATTATTCACAACGTTTGTTTGCGTAACGCTGATTACAATGTTCCCTTTGAGTCGGACCTCCGTATATGTTGAGCGTTCCTAAGAATGAACACATTGTTTTCTTTACATTTATTCAGATGAATGATTACAATGTTTCTTGTCATTCCATTATCCATAATCAGTCTATAATGGTCGCACTCCTGTGGGTTAGTAGGCCACATTTTTTCGAAGTTTTGGCTCTAGGACATGCCGTTTACTTATGATGTTTGCCTTCGCCGTTTTGAGAGCAGTGGTGATGAAAGAGTTTACCCAAAGTAAAGCGGAAGACTGATGGGGTTCAAACCTAAAAAAGGTAACTTAAAAAAAAACAATAAAAAAAAAACTTAACTTAGTAACTTACCAACGTGTAAGTCACAGCCTTTACCACTAACCTACCGCTCTCTCATTCCATTAAATGCATAAGAAAAGTGTGGTCATATTTAAGGGTGTAGTCTAGCCCTTCGAATTGAACAACTTTCCCCATGGGATTTTCTCTCAACGCGATGAAATTATGAAGTATCCCATACAAAACTATTCCCACTCGACCTGCTTTTTATTTTGTATTTTCATGGAGAATGTTATTCAGTTATATGGGTTAAACTACACTCTTAAGTTTTTTAACCGACTTCAAAAAAAAAGAGGTTATCAATTCGACCCGTATGTATGTAATATTTCCAGAAATTCCCAGTTTTCGTAAATGTTAGTCTATATCAGCGTCTGAACAAATGTGAAAAATTTCAAAATTTCAAAAATGTTTTTATGTACGTGCGCATATTTCGGACACTACAAGTCCGATTTAAGTAATTCTTTTTATTATTGTACTAGGTATTGTTCAACTTAGGGAATATCGCAAGTTTCATCAAAATCGGTTCAGTAGTTTTTAGACAGGATTTTTTTCGTATTAATGAGAACTTATTCTAACAAGGGTTATGACTGCCACTGTTATTATGAGGAGAAAAAGTAATTTTCGAATTTATGCTAAGACACTGATAAAATAAAAGCTTTTTACAAAAAATGTAGAAACCGACTTCAAAAAAAAAACACTTCAAAAAAATAATTTTACTTTTATCATGGCTCTGGAAGTCGGTTTCTATTTTTTTATAAAAAGTTTTTATTGAGTATAATATTCTATACAATATGTAAAGAAAACCCTGTCCGATCCGTGAAGGTATTGTTAGGTATCGTTAACTGATTCTAATAATGCCTACAAAGACAGACTAAACTAAAAAAAAATCCCCCTAAAAAATTAATATTATTTCGAAAAAGCGAGGTAACTTAATGCTTGAGTGGTAGGGAACACGTTAGGCATGTGTACGCGGGTGAAAGGGGGCAGGGTACGCGGCACGTGGTCGCATCGCTATTCACAAATTATGTTGTCACTTTTTTAAAAATTACCAAATTTTGGGGGAACTTGGAATTAATTCGCGGAAAAAAATAATATTTCAAAATTCATTAGTATTGTCACTATGAAGATTACGTAAAATTTCATATTTTATTTGATCATGTAACAACCTAACATTTATTATCCTTTTGTCGGACAGGATTTCCTTTACATATTGTACGAGTATATTGGTACATGGGCGTGGCTATCTGACACAATGATGGCAAACAGTTTCGATTTGATGCTCTCTGTCTCGTTATCTTAACTGTTTTGCATTGTATAGAAGTAAGTTTTTCTAACAGAGAGATGTGCTGCTGCGGAGTTTATTTCACCACTTCTTCGCCCCAGCGAAAGTACTAGAAAGTGGTGAAGGACGGGCATATTGGGGGACCGTATTATGCAACACTGACACTCGAAAAGTGCTGATTCTCAGCCTAAATTGAATAAATAAATGAATTAAAATTTGACCACACCCTTCTGAGTGGTGGGCCAGTGGTAATGGCCACGATTTACGAGTTGCTTTAATTTATGTAAAATACTGTAAACTAGGGGCGTCCGTCGTCCGAACATGCTCGAGATGGTACCGCGGTGTTTCACGCGCGCTGCTCGAGAGTGCGACTATTATGGAAATGGCCGTGCTGGGAGGTTGAATGCGCTGAGAAACAGCGAGTCCTGCAACCCTAGCTATAGGAAAAATCTTGTATACTATTTTGTCTCCTCCTATGGAGGGAGTCAGTGAGGATTTCTACAGTAAAAATTGGGATTTTGGCATAAGTATTGGTCCCGTAGGAATATTGGGGTTTAAAGTATTTTAGCATTAATTCTTGAATACCGAATGCTGCGCGCATACCAAATTTCATCAGAATTGGTCTAACTGTTTGAGTATGAAGAAGTAACAAAGATACAACCACACACACAGAGACACACTCGCAAACTGTCATCTTTATCTATGCTCTACATTAAAATAAAACGTCGTGAAGAAATTATGTACAAAATTTCAAAAAGATATCATGAAAAACCACAAAGTTATGAGCTTGTTATCCTACTTGGTTGTCCCAACAAAAATATGGTCCACGCTCCATTTGTACAGGCGAGCCGTGCATTGACCTGTGGCGATAGCTGAGCGCATGCATGCGTATGCGTAAGCTGCGTAGCGCGCTCAGTAACCATCCTATTTGTGAAAAAATATAACATAGTGTAAAAATTACTGGAATCGATTCAGTTGCTTATTCTGAACAAATTATATTCAGGTATCGCATAAACAAAAAATAACGTTACATACGTAGATACCGCTATAAAACTATCAAAATGTTTTAAATTTCAATTTATTTTAAAAAGCTTATAAAATCTTACTAACGTTATTCCTAAACGTACAAGTTTGTAAGTATGATTTGATAGATATTTGTTACTTTTTCAGGCAAAAACTACCAAATTCAATTCTGAATAAAATTTGACACACAGGCTGTTTATAACCAAGAATACATAAGATACTTTTTATCCCTATATTTCCACGGGATCAAAAACAGAAATCCAGATTTATTAATATCATATAACGAATCGCTTTTTAATTTTAGACTAAGTAAACATTTGTATAAAATTCAAAATTTCATTTATTATACGTAAATGGGCGACGCCTTTTGGTTTGCCAATTAAATTGTAGTTTGGAGGGATCACAAACATATTCTTTTGTGGACATATAAGATTTTATTAAAATCGCCTGTAAAGGTCAAACAGTATAAAATGTAAGGCTTTTTGTTAAAGAATATTACTTACTAGCTGTACCCGATGGAAATACCCAAAATTTTCACGCGCATAAGTTTCTTTTTGGTAAAAATTATCCTGGTTATATACTCATCGTCTCAGCGTATAATCGCGGTTGCATCCGTGGCTTTCGCGCTGGAGCCCGGGATCTCGTCGGTCTCCGTGGCGCAGCGGTCGCCACGTCTGACTGCGACGTGGACGCCCCGGGTTCGATCCCCGGCCAGGTCATGATGGGAAACGATCTTTTCCTGATTGGCCTGGGTCTTGGATGTTTATCTATATATGTATCTATTATAAAATATAGTATCGTTGAGTTAGTATCCCATAACACAAGTCTCGAACTTACTTTGGGGCTAGCTCAATCTGTGTGATTTAAAAAAAAAAAAAAAAAACTCACCTATGGGCCACAGCTAGTCTGTCTGTCTGAGTCAATAGAAGACTTCATTGTCTGTCTGTCTGTCTATCACCAGGATGTAACTCATGGACCCTGGTGGCTAGATACTTGATCATTTCAGAGATGATGTATTTCTATCGTATAACAACATATACTTAAAATAAAGTTTGTTTGTTATTTGTCGTCGTCCGTGGCGCAGCGGTCAACACGCCTGTCTGCGATGTGGAGGGCCCGGGTTCGATCGCCGGCCAGGTTATGATGGAAAACGTTCTTTTCCTGATTGGCCTGGGGCTTGGATGTTTATCTATATATGTGTCTATTATAAATATAGTATCGTTGAGTTAGTATCCCTTAACACAAGTCTTACTTAGTAGGGTTGCTCAATCTGTGTGATTTGTCCGTATATATTAATTATTAAAAAAAAAGTGTTATAAGTACATAACGAGACCCTTTAGGTACTCGACCATGTTTTAAATCAACTGTATTTCATCTATATATTTTAGGTTGTGTTAAATAAATGTATTTTCTTTCTTTCAAATATTATATAATTTATTTCTATGAACTTAGATTACTTTATCATTGATTAATTTTGAGAAATTGCTACTGCCTACTCTTTTGTGGAAAAGGTGAAAAAACAATTTTATAATAATTGAAAACAAATCAGGGACACCCGTTACTTCTAAATTAAATTCAAGTCTACACCTAAACACTGAAATGAAAACTAGGTTTCAATTCTATTTAATTAAATTCTAGTTTTGACGCCTTTACAGCGATTTGAAAACTGGGCTTCAATTTTATTGTAAACCAAACACGCGAAAAACAATGAGAAAAAAAAAACAAAATCTCAATTACACTCTCCAGGCATTCTGCTACAGTTTATATAAACGAACTCAAGCTTTTTTTGCCTCTCATTCATTAATATTCCACTCAGCCCTTGTTCTAAATGCACAACTTTTTGATTCGAGACCGTATTATTTTATATATGTGTGTGTCTCAGCCAGCTGAGTTAATCAGTCATGCTGTTAACTGCTTTTTAGCTATAACTAGTGTCCTGAATGATATTTAGCTAATAAAAAAATATATGATTTTTATTTATATAATATGTAACATAAAGGGTATACAGTATGTTAAGAAAACCCTGTCCGACCCGTGAAGGTGTTGTTAGGTATCGATAACTGATTCTACTAATGGATACAAAACCGGGCTAAACTTAAAAAAAAACCCCTAACAAAATAAATATTATTTCGCAAAAAGAGGTAACTTAATAAATGTGCGTTAAGCACCCTTCCGCGGGTGGCGGGTGGCTGGGCACGCGGCACGTGGTCGCATCGCTATTTACTCATAATAATACCGGTGTTGTCACTTTTTTTTAAATTACCAAATTTCGGGGAAGTTGGAATTAATTCGCGGGAAAAAAGATTATTTCAAAATTCATTTGTATTGGTACTATGATGATTACGTAAAATTTTATATTATATTTGGTCATGTGTTTACCTATCCTTTATTATCCTTATGGGTCGGACAGGGTTTTCTTAACATACTGTATACGAGATACCAAGGGTATATATATCTTTACATGATATCAAACATTACTAGAAGGATTTCAATTCAAAATAAAATACTCAAAAAATTGAAGCTAAATTTTCGTGTGTTTCTTAAATTCAAATCATAACAAACGTGGCACTACACTACACACGTTAAGAGGGGACTCTAGTGGTGCTCTCTCTATACAAACGTATTCCGCTGTTTTCTTCGTGGATAATGCTTTTAGAGCATTTTTTTATTCTACAATTTTACACCGTGATTATACGTGCCCCTATCATTTGATTCTTTTCCGAAACTTTCTCGGTGGTAGGCAATAACATCGGCCGCCGGCAGAAGTTACCACCCACCAGACAAAGCCTTGCCGCCAAGCGATTTGTCGTGTTATGGCATGATGTCTGGTGAAGCCGTACGGAGGACGGGTCTGAGCAGTTGTGCTGCGATGTGTGCCGGGTACGATGCGCCTAATGTTGTTGTGTTGGAAGTTTGGTCGTGGAGGGTCTTCAGATCAATCTCCTTTTAGCGCAGCATCGTTGGTCGTGTCCGTTTAACATTGCATCACATCGCTCAACTGCCGTCTTCCTTCCTATTCGCTCAGTTATTCTGAGTGAATAGGATCTTGATAAACTAGCGCGGTTTACCATCAACGATCGCATCACTGCTTACCATCAGGCGAGATTGTGTTCAAGCGCTAGTTAATAATTATTAAAAAAAAACTTAATAAAAGAAATATTATACTTCAAAATCCTGAAAAATAACCCATTTTTGACGCGAAGTTCAGACGACTATTAGACAAACGTGATAAGTTTTTGACCAAAAATAAATTATTTATATCAGTCGTGTTTTGAAAAAGAAAACAGCGGAATACGAATCATCTTTTAGTCTACTTTTTTGTAGGTATAATCAGCTTGAGCTACAACTATCCATTTCGCACTTTACCGCGAGAGGTTGGAAGCAGAGCCACGGCAATAGTTTCTTCAAATACCTATTTTCCAAATTCTTCGACACTAGAGTCCCCTCTTAAAAACTAGGTACTCGTTACACGTCACATTACTTGCCAAAATCACGATAAATGTCTTCAATAATTCTGTGCGAGGCGATATTTTTTCTCATAACTTCCTACCAAACTCTTTATTTCCGATTAGAAATCCCTTCCAATATCGTTTGATATCATGTAAAGATGCCATGCCCTTGGCATACCAAGGGCTTAGATATATACTTATACCCTTTACGTTACACATTGTATAAATGAGTACACAAGCAACTTTGGAGTGTAAAACTTATTTACATCCGTCACCTAACTCTAGGTTCAGTTGAAAAACAGCGTCAGGCATCAACTGCCATCATCCTTTCTATTCCTAAGTTTTTTAAGTGAATAGGCTTAATAAACTAGTCCGCTTTACTAGCAACCATTGCATCACTGCTTACCATCAGGCGGGATTGCAGTCAAGCACTAGTTTATAATTATTAAAAAAAAAAACCATTTACTGCTATTTTTAAATCGGTGTTTTACTCTCTGTTGAATAAATGTATTTTCTTTCTTTCTTTCTTTTTTTCTTTGAAACTGACTGGTGACGTATACCTACACCAGCGACTCGTCCCACTTCGCCCGGTTTTACGACTTGATAAAACGTCGAGATTTCATTATAAAGTTTATAATTATATGTACACACAAAACTCTCGGCATTTCTTCTCAAAATTATGGCAAAACCGCATCAAAGTATGTTTTGTCGATGTAGAATAACGTAGAGGCACGGAAAGTGACTGTTCCCGTTTGCTTTTGTTTCGGTCTGGACGTGGAACAGGTATAGGTTCTGTATTGGTACTTAGCGGTTTATGCCGTTTTAGTACCTATCGTATCGGTTCCTGATGGCTACCAGTTTTCTGACCCGTAATGACAGGTAAATATCCACGAATAATAATCAGGACCAACGGCTTAAAGTGCTTTTCGAGAGACAATGGGGTTACGGAATGTAAAAACGGCTACCCATTCACTGAAATTCATTATAAGAATTATATTTAAAATCGAATCACACAATAGTTTATGCATGAGGATGAGACAGATCTTGCTCTCTTCCCCTACTGAATGTATTGAACTTTTTTTTGCCTATTTCTAATACCTACTCAAGCCTCATTTAGTCCAAAAAAGATTTTGTAATCTTTATAAGTAACTTTTGTTTGCTTCGTGATTTTTTTTAAGCCTATTTTCCGGCTGAATATAGTAGGTACAAGGTTTCGTAAATCTGTGAATTCAAATTAACATAACCCAAAAAGTTAAGGGCAGTCTCTTAAGACCATTTTTCAGTAACATTAACGGTTACCTTACCTCCTTCTTTATCAAAAATCCATCCTATTCAGCCTTCTGGCGAAGTACATAAAAAAGTTATTATTTCAAGTACGCTCACAAGAAGAGGCAAACAATACAAACAATAGAAGTAAGCTCAACTCCACACGAATCAATAAACATGTAGAAATAAATTGTAAAAATACGAGTACACTCTCAATTTTTCCATTCCCCCGATCAACAAGTAACCATTCTTCTATTTCCATTCGATCGTTCATACATTCTGTCAGCGGCACGACGTTCACTCACATTGAACGATCCATCATCGTTCACTTCAATCAGTCTAACATACAATTACCCTTTTTCCTAACATAGCCTAAGTTTCTTTTTGCTTTTTCATTCCTATGTAGGTGGGATTAAATTGACAAGTTTTCTAATCTCAAGGGGAGGTCTAAAAAAGTTTTACTCAAAGGAGCATTCATTTTTCATCGTCAATTACTGAAAGTTTTGTGAAGGTGATTAATTTTGTCATTGTGTCATTAAAATGGCGGAAACTGGAAACGCGGAATGCCATGTAGTGAGATCAGAGAGTTTGATGTTGATAGAAAGAATTTTTGTTATTTAAGTAATAAGTCGGTGACTTTGGTTCTTCTGTGGATCTCCTTATGTCAGATTCGATCGCGCAGAGAAACCCCTCGCTAAAATTTAAGTGAAAAAATTAAGTGTCACTGGGCGGGGCACATTGCACATAGTACCGATGGCCGATGGGGCAGTAAGTTTCTGTAGTGGCGACTACATATTGGAGGTCGCAGCGTAGGACCCCCAACATGGTAGACCGAGGGCCTGGTGAAGATCGCGGCAAACCAATGGATGCAGGCAGCACAAGACCGGTTATTGTGGAAAGACTTGGGTGAGGCCTTTGTCCAGTAGTGGCCTTCTATAGGGTAAGAACAAGAACTAATACGAGGCTGATATGACTTCGTAGTTGAAGAGTCTTATGACTTTCTATGTTTATGTGGTCAACAAGAAAAAGCGTTGTTGGCTAAGCTCTCAATACTACTCTCTCTCTCTCAATACTAGAGGACGCCAGCGAATTCGTTCGCGTGGAATTCGTTATTTTAACATTTTATTTTAACCCCAAAAGAGACGACTTCTATACAGTATGTTAAGAAAACCCTGTCCGACCCATAAGGATAATAAAGGTTAGGTAAACACATGACCAAATATAATATAAAATTTTACGTAATCATCATAGTACCAATACAAATGAATTTTGAAATAATCTTTTTTTCCCGCGAATTAATTCCAACTTTCCAGAAATTTGGTAATTTTTAAAAAAAGTGACAACACCGGTATTATTATGAGCGAATAGCGATGCGACCACGTGCCGCGTGCCCTGCCGCCCGCTCCCCGCGAAAGTGTGCATATCGCACATTGATTAAGTTACCTCTTTTTGCGAAAGAATATTTACTTTTTTAGGGGGACTTTTTTTTTAAGTTTAGCCCGGTTTTGTATGCATTAGTAGAATCAGTTATCGATACCTAACAACACCTTCACGGGTCGAACAGGGTTTCCTTAACATACTGTAGATACATTATTCTATAGATAAACTATTCTAGACCATAATATACAGCATACATTTTAAATTTTTGATATGCTCCGCTCTATGAGTCGCAGCGTGATGATTAAGTTTGCCTAAATCCTTCCTGGATTAAAGGGCTATCCAACGCAAAAATAGTTTTTCAAATCGGACCAGCAGTTTCTGAGGTTAGCGCGTTCAAACAAACAAACAAATTCTTCAGCTTTATATATTAGTATAGAGTATAGCTAAGGTTTCATTTTGTCGAAGTCTTGTTATTTTCCTGTACATAAATATTAAATGTTGATCCCAAACTATCTGTGGGTCAAACACATTATTGTCCCTTGTGGACTTCAACGTGCAGGCTGACTACAATTTACCACGGTTTTCATTGGAATATTTATGCAAGCTTAGAATAAGGTGTCAAAAACATTTTGATTAGGATTTTGGCTTTGATTAGGAAAATTGCTTGTTTAGTCAGAAATTTGTAAAAACGTTTTGTCAATATAAATTTAAAATATTTTTATCGTTGTTGGATTCTTACAGATGTAGTCCCTGTAGGGCTACCGTAGCCCTTTGCACTAGTAACTTTAATATTTTTTTTTATAAATTATAAACTATTCAAGAGCGCTAGTTTATTAAGAGAATTCAAGATACTTAAATTGGCTTGTATCCTAAAAAAATATTTAATGTCCGTCAGATAGATTTATAAAAAATATTGGACACGTATTTTTTATTTTTTATTTCATTCAAATACTTAGGAATATATATTGATTTGAAATGTCGCATGACGTCACCCAGTGGTGCAAAATATAGCACGGCGTGACGTAATTAGCCCCCACTCTGTAACTTTGTTACGCTATATCTCAATAGTTTTTGGTAATTTGGACAAAATAAAAAATATGGGTCTTAATTTTTTATATTATCTATAAGACGGACTAATTATTTTATTGATTTTCATACCTTGGATTGATTACCTTGGATTGTAGTCCGACGGAAACACCGCAGCTGACAAATTGTCCCAGTCCCTCGAAGTACGCAGTACAAAAGGGATTCGGAGCGTTGTGGTGTCAACAACGTAAGGCTGGAAGCTCGCCGTACGACGGGTCGTCCGATGATGGACCGGAGATGGGGGAATTAAATCATGCAATTCCTTCGCACACTCACCAAAATGTATCCTATAGAAACGTACCAATTAACAAAAACTACATTTATAGTTTTAATAACGTAACTTGCAGGGTAAATGCGTAACTCACAAATAGTAGCAATGAATTTCATTTTGACAGCTCGATAGCTTTCATTGCGTAAATTACTTAGTTGAGCAGACATATTTTTCTAACATATGAAGCAATGGGATATGAAGAGTGTTCTTGAAGTTTTGTGCCCATTCTTCTTCGTGGAAATCTTTAACTTTCTGACTAACTGACCGACGTATTGACACTACAATAGTGCCTGTATGTGAATGATGTCACTATCATCTATTTTGTCGTCCTTCATGGCGCAGCGGTCAACATGCCTGCCTGCGTCGTGGAGGCCCCGGGTTTGATACCCGGCCAGGTCATGATGGAAAACGATCTTTTCCTGGTTCGCCTGGGTCTTGGATGTTTATCTATAGATGTATCTATTATATATATAGTATCGTTGAGTTAGTATTCCATAACACAAGTCTCGAACTTACTTTGGGGCTAGAACAATCTGTGTGATTTGTCCGTATATATTTATATCGTCATCATCAATATTTTTTTATCGTCCCACAGCTGGGTACAGGTCTCCTCTCATACAGAGAAGGATTGAGCGTAATCACCACGCTTGCTCAATGCGGGTTGGCGATTTCAGCCTTAAAATCTAGGTTTCCTCAAGATGGTTCACCTTGTAATCAGTCATTGGTGTTTAAGATATACTTATAAAGTACTTATAACTTATTTTGATACAACTTTTGATAATTTCAAAAAAGAACGAGGAACCGTTTATTTGCTCTCCTGTTTAGGGAACACATAGAAAAAAAATAAAACATACAAACTCTGGTTACGTAGTATATAGTTTTATAAATTATGCATGTATGAACGATGCAGAACTTTAAAAGCGTCGTAGAAAAATAAAAAAGACCAATTAGGATATTAAATTAAAATAAAATGTTTAGCAAGGAAGGGCAGAATACAATGTATTGAAGACGTTTAAGAGGGATGAATGATTATTCATTGGAAGTAACATTTTAAACGGTTAAATTGTCAGTTTATAAAGATCCACCACCCAATGACCCGGTGAGGGATATTTTTTATTTTTTTGGGACAAAACCCGCCACACTTTTCCCACCCACTGCAACTCCTGAAAGCCAGAATCAACAGTGGAGACCGCCAGAAAAACGCAGAGCAATGAAGCTCAACGAGTCCCGGAGAAACGATTCAACTGTCTTGGGTCCCGCAACGAAATTAATCAGAAGAGAATAGCGGAGGAGTAAGAAAAAAGATATTTTTTCCACTTCCCTCCATAACAAGCAGGAGACAGAACAGAACTAGGCCAATCGGCACAAAGGGACATTATTGCAACTGGGAGAAGCCCAGATTGCCAAACATCACGGAATAAAATTTGATTAAGTTAATGGGTACTAAGTAGGTATTAGCTGTTACAATTGATTACAATAATAGGTATGGCAAAAGCGCCTGAACGCACGGAAATTGGTTCTAGTTTCTACAAGGTCCGTATAATAAACGACTCCGGATGTAACTTGTACACTATCCAACATAATATTGCGTTCATCCTGCCAAAGAACACACTCCCACAAGATGTGATGTGCGGACTGTTCAAATTCACAGTTCGATGTAGAAACTCACTGACACAAAGGGGAAGGAACAAGTTTAAAAGAATACAGTTTACTTTTAAAGTTGAGGGTTAGTAGATTTCACGTATCTTTGAATTCGTGGTTCTTCTATATGTCGGATTCCTCACGTTGTTCCTTTATCATTTTGAAAGCAGTGGTGATGATATTTACACAAAGTAGAGCCCCTACCTTTGCTCAGACCCACCACCGACTGACACTTGCTACTATCGATTAGTTTAAAAATATGTATAAAAAATCATAGACAAATACACTTACAGAATCGTTAATAATATGTCAGAAGACAACGTCAACATCGCCGTCACCGATGGTGCGTGGGCTTGCGGACGTAAGGACCAAGCCCGAGTCAGCAACGCGTTTTGTTCCACGCGCGCCTCAAAGAGATGTTAGCACATCGTGACGGAATTCACGAAGACTGACGCCTGCCAGGGCTGAGAAATACTTGGAAGACATATCGTAGCCCTAGCACACAGGCTAGTGACGGAACATGGGTGGGTTTTTGTAAAACCCTTACAATCGTTGAATATCAAAGGCTCGCAAACGCACTTAACGGACAGACTACCGAGACGTTTACTCTCGCCTGTGGCTCTTGCAAGAATGACCGACGTGGTGCGTTCGAGACAGCGCTATCTGTCTGACAGTGACAGTGTTGTCTGTGGTTAATGATAAAACGCATACACTACAGTTTTAGTCAATAAAAGTCTGACACGCCCTTCCGCTCTACCCGGAGCGGGAGAGGTCATTTTTGATAATTTCCCATCCGGAAAAAAAAACATTCGTAAATAATATTAACAGTGATTTCCAACTGTACTGGAAAAGTGGACATAAAAATATCGGAAAAATAAATTCGACAATGAAACCTTGTCCTGACCGTGGCAAGGCTTGCCCTTATCACCGGCCGCCTGGCCCTTTGTCTGCCCTAACGACTTCCCTCGACACATGTCACGGTAACGGTAATGTTAGTTTATTGTGTTTTTGGAGTGCGTTTCGATTTGTAGGTTCTAGTGAGATGTAATTTTTTTTATCCATTACATACGCTTTTAATGTTCTGCGTCGTTCTTAAATGCATAAACGTGTACTCTTGGCGGCTATACCTACTGTTACTTTTGACGTTGCATAAGTGGCCAGTGGCGCTCACAATGGGCCTCATACGAAGGCTCAGAGGCACACAAAGGGCAATGGAAAGAACTATGCTCGGAGTTTTTCTGCGTGATCGAATCAGAAATGAGGAGATTCGCAGAAGAACCAAAGTCACCGACATAGCTCTTCGAGTCACTAAAATTAAGTAGCAGTGGGCGGGGAACATTGCTCGTAGAACCGATGGCCGATGGGGCAGTAAGGTTCTGGAAGATGCAGCGTAGGGAAGCCCCCAACAAGGTGGACCGATGACCTGGTGAAGCTCGCGGAAAGCCACAACACCACAAGACCAGTCATCGTGGAAAGCCTTGGGGGAGACCTTTGTCCAGCAGTGGACATCCATAGGCTGAAGAAGAAGAAGAAGAAGGGGTCTAGTAGGCTTATGTCGTTGAATTGGTGAATAGGATCAATACTTATCCTGGGGGGATATCGAGATACAACATATCCTTTAAATAAATCCTGATTTTAAACTATCTGTGTATCAAGATTCATCCAAATCAGTTAATAGTTTTTGCATGTAAGAGTAACAAATTACATCCATACATAGAAGTTTTTACATTTAGTAGGATAGCCAACCGGTTGAATGTAATATCAGTGACTTCAGTTGTCATTATATGTCACAGTTGTACTCCTTAATTTAGTAACGTTATAATGCGAATTGTAAAGTTGCTAAATAGAAAAGTACAACTAAGACGTAATATAACAAATGAAACAAAAACAAAACTACATGACGTAGTTAACCAACTAAAAGTTGGTTAACTACGTCATGTAGTTTTGTTTTTGTTTCATTTAACTATCTAGAAGTAGGTTCGTAGCAAGTGACCTCTTGTTGATTCTGCCCACCTCCAAAGACAACAGACTTTCTGGGTGGTAGGCCATAGCATCGGCTGCTGGTAGAAGTTAACATCCACCAGACAAAGTCTTGCCGCCAAGCGATTCGTCGTGTTCCGATGATGTCTGGTGTAGCCGTACGGAGGACGGATCTGAGCAGTTGTGTTCCGATGTCTGCCGGGTACGATGCGCTAAATGTTGTTTTAATGGGAGTTTGATCGTAGAGGGTCTCCAGATCTATCTACCCCTGGCACAACATCGTTGGTCGTGTTGTTGAGTTAAAAATTGTATCACCTCGCTCAACTGCCCTATTCCTTCCTATTCACTCACTTTTTTTGAGTGAATAGGTTCTTAATAAGCTAGCGCGCTTTACCATAAACGATTGCATCACTGCTTACCATCAAGCGGGGTTGCGGTTAAGCACTAGTTTATAATTACTCGTACAAAAAAAGGCGTGAATTTATGTACAAAACTGGACCACAGGTTAGCATTGCCTGCCTCTAGTCGTTATCACGAAACCCCATAGGACACAACGCAGCAGCCATTTGTGTCCGTCGGAACACACACCAAAATTGGCTGAACCTCATTTACTTAATCGTCTCCCATTACCGCGACCGTTAACGACCTTCTATCTACTTTAACTAGTTTTTCGTACAGCGTAACTGCGACAATCAACGGCCAATAGAGTACTTTCACATAATCACTCCACTTGGCATGCAATGAATGCTTGTAACCCATTGCTTCGGAGTAATCTCCAGGCTTACTGCACAGGGAACTGACAGGGTTTACCCTACCTAATTCGAACACGGGATATGTATAAATAATTAAGTTATTTTGAGTAATTAATGTTTATTTAAGTAGGCATGGAGATGGTATGATTTATGAATGCGTGTTTAATATTTAGCTCTGCTTTGATGTAGGTAAATCCAAAAATAACCCCCATGAATTATGGTTGGCGCACCCAGGGTTGTCAGTCCCGGGAGATCCTTGCTAATTTAGTTTGATACCGGCTTGCTTACATTTTCCGGAAGCAGAGAAAATACGCCCATAGGGATGCGCTTGTCAATTACGTACCAATCCGGATTCTCGTCTGCTATACCGACATTTCTGTTCGATGGATCTAACTGGTCGACCTGAGAATCCAATCCAAGACCCCACGTTCTTCGTCTTAAGTGATTACGGCTGCACAGGTCGATCAAACAGCAAGGTATTTGCGTAATGCAGTATCATCAGTACTAATGTGTTTCATTTTAGCAGTTCAACTGTATTCATTACATTATTTATGTTGTTAAGTAGACACATTTTCGAATATATAGAGCAATCGGTCACCTAATGTCAAGTCGTGGTTACCTAATGGTTAAAACACCAGCCTCTCAAGTATGAGTGCGCGGGTTCGATTCCAGGTCAGGCAAATACCAATGTAACTTTTCGAAAAAAGTTATATGTAATTTCTAAGTATATCTTGGACACCAGTGACTGAAGGTGAAGGTAAACATCTTGTGGAAACCTGGACTTATAAGTCTGAAATCGCCAACCCGTTTTTTTTTTAATGAACAGACAGCTGTGCTGCTGGGGAGTTTGTTCCGCCACTTCTTCTTCCCAGCGAAAGCACTAGGAAGTGTCGTTGGGTGGGCGTTTTGGGGGACTGTCTTATGTAATACTAGCTTTCCGATTGCGGTTTCGCTTGCGTGGAATTCGGTTATATCGCGCTTTTTAGTTTTCCCTCAGGAATATCAAATTTTTCCGGGATAAAAAGCATTCTGTTATTTAATCCGGACTTCTAACTTTACGTCTGCAAAATTTCAAAGCAATCGGTTCAGTAGTTACGGCGTGAAAGTGGAACAAACAAACAAGCTCACTTTCCTATTTATAACATTAGTAAGGATTGACGTTCAAAAAGGGCTGATTCTCAGCCAAATTTGAATAAATGACTTTTGATTTTGAATACAGTATCCATAGAAGTCGACTCTTTTTTGACTCGCTTTTGCTCTAGTTTACGATAAATTTAGGAAAGGTTAGACAGATTGATAGACCAGATTTTCCCAAAACCCATTATAAAATATGCTCTGACCTGAAACAAAAAGATAAATCACAAAGTCAAAACACATATCCTGCCCTTGTCGGCTAAAAATGACAAGTGGCTCATTATTAATTCTACCCGGGTACACCCCCCACTGACAGAGCTACCGTGGTACAATTATTTATACACCAATCAGAAAACAAAGTGTAAGAGACAATACTATTTAATATTCGTAACTGGTTCTTGTCTCGTTTGGTGCAAAGTTAGGATTGAGAGTTGTTGCCAGGATAAAAAATTAAGTAGCGTTTTGAATATAATTTTAAAATATTTTGTTTGCTCTTATAATTTTAAAATTGGTATATGTCAGTATGTTATTTTTTTAAAATAAAACGTTGCCTCACTCTAGGAATTTCTCCCATATAATGAGTGCGTTTCCAAACACTTAAACTCACAAACACAAATATCCAGATCCAGAACAACTACTTGTAGGTCATACAAATATTTGTTCTGTGCAGGAATTGAACCCCCGACACGCAGCGCAGCAGTCAATAGCTTAACCACTGCGCTAACCGTGCAGCCGAAGTTAATAGAAAACAAAAGAAGTTAAAAGAAATTATAAGCTAATTAAACTGAATCGCAGAACATTTATTTCAATTCAAGTCAGAAAGATGAAGCTAGTTATCCATTTTAGCCAGCCAGTCAGGCCAGGAGAAATGCCGTACGCTGGAAGCTTACTGAAAAGGCCAGCGTGCCATGCCTGATCGAATATTGTTGAACATCAACGTTTTTCGTTGAAAACATAGTTTGTTCATGCATCCGTTTACATTTTCCGAGCGCACCTTTGTGAAATTCCTGATGAAAATGTGTTTTAACGCGTTACCTGTTTGTTTATTTTAAACTACAATACCTAACATTGTTTGATCAAAAAATTTTAAGCAAAAATGTTTATAATACAATATTATTGCTACCTCATTGTAATACATTACGGTGACAAGGTACATCAACATCATTTCAGCGTTAATCCCAGTCGCCTCCGAAGCTGACTTCGGAGTCTTCGGTGTCCAAGATATACTTAGAAAGTACATATAACTTTGAAAAGTTACATTGGTACTTGCCTGACCTGGAATCGAACCCACACACTCATACTTGAGAGGCTGGTGTTTTAACCATTAGGCCATCACCACATACAGGTTCAAGCTAGATTGAGAAAATTCAACTTATCTTTTGACTGAGTTGCAAGTACTCACCAAGACGTAAACTAAAAGCTGTATCATTATTATCTATTACTAAAACAAAAAAAAATCTATCAAAAAATAATGTTCCATCTATAAACCATAAAATAATCTCGATTTTTAAAGAAAAGATGGCAGTGATTTGACACGAAGTCTTGTACAGGTTTATCAATGTAGAGGTGAATTTTTATCAAAAATTTAGAGTTAAGTTTATAATAGGTAATTCTATGTAATTCCGTTAGACTTTAGCATAAAAATTGTATTAGTTCTTGTAAATTAGATTTACCGTATCTTTTTAACCGACTTCAAAAAGGAGGCGGTTACTCAATTCGACCGGTACCGGCTTTTTTATGTTTGTTCGCGGATAACTTTGTCGTTTATGAACCGATTTTGATAATTCTTTTTCTGTTGGAAAGAAGACATTCCCAAGGTGGTCCGATGATAAGGACATCAGGGTTTGATGGTGGAAGACTAGAGAAATCAATGGGAACTTTCAAAAATGGTAGGGGCAACCAGTGCGTCATTAAGTATTTTAGCGTCAGCATCCAGTCTAACCGGATGCAGCTGAACAGCACTTTTCACAACTAAATAAGTGTAAAATAAAAACTTTTTACAAACAAAAAAAAAACAACCGTTTTCCAAAAAACCCTAAAAGTGAAAATTAAATTTTTTTTTACAAAAAAAAAATCCGTTTTCCAAAAAATCCTAAAAGTGAAAAATAACTAATTTCGGAAGTTATCAGTGTCTTTGGTTTTTGTATATTAATTTTTGACATTTTAGGGCTCCGTTCCCATGTAGAAAAGGGAAACACGGGAGCTTATTAGAACTTCAAATTTTTCTCGGTGGTAGGCCATAACATCGGCCGCCGGCAGAAGTTACCACCCACCAGACAAAGCCTTGCCGCCAAGCGATTTGTCGTGTTCCGGCATGATGTCTGGTGAAGCCGTACGGAGGACGGGTCTGAGCAGTTATGTTGCGATGTGTGCCGGGTACGATGAGCCAAATGTTGTGTTGGGAGTTTGGTCGTGGAGGGTCTTCAGATCAATCTCCCTTTGGCGCAGCATCGTTGGTCGTGTTGTTGGGTTTAACATTGCATCACCTCGCTCAACTGCCGTCTTCCTTCCTATTCGCTCAATCTGAGTGAATAGGTTCTTAATAAACTAGTGCGCATTACCATCAATGATCGCATCACTGTTTACCATCAGGCGGGATTGCGGTCAAGTGCTAGTTTATAATTATTAAAAAAAAAGGATCTTTTGCCACACATTAGGAATTACTCCTGTATCGTGGGTGCATTTACAAACATTTAAACTCATATACAGAAACAGCCAGACCCGTACGTAGGACGGGTCTGGGCAGATGTGTGCCGGGTACGATGCGCAAAATGTTGTTGTGTCGGGAGTTTGGTCGTGGAGGGTTATCCATATCAATCTCCCTTTGGTGCAGCATCATTGGTTTGTGTTGATGGGTTTAACATTGCATCACCTCGTTCAACTGGCGTCTTCCTTCCTATTCACTCAGTTTTTTTGAGTGAACAGGCCCTTAATAAACTAGCGCGCTTTACAATCAACGATTGGATCATTGCTTACCATCAGGAGGGATTGCGGTCAAGCGCTAGTTTATAATTATTAAAAAAAAGAACAACTATATGTAGGCCACACAAATATTTATTCAGTGCGGGGATTGAACCCGCGACAGGGAGCGCAAGAGTCGATCGCTCAGACAGTGCACCAAGCGTGTCGTCAAATGTGTCTGACTGTAACTAAGATGTATCTCATGAAGCGCGATAACTAGACATTTGAAGTTTTTACAGATAATGAATTTTAATTTTGTAATTTAAAATCATTGTTAAAGCCAATTATTTTAAAAGAGTAACCGTGGATCTAATATGTCGTGGTGGTCTAATGGTTAAAACACCAGCCTCTCAAGTATAAGTGTGCGGTGTTCGATTCTAGGTCAGGCAAGTACCAATTTAACTTTTCTAAAGTTATATGTACTTTATAAGTATATTTTGGACCCCAATGACTGATTACAAGGTGTAGGAAAACATCTTGAGGTAACCTGGACTTTAAATCAGAAGTCTCCAACCCGCATCTCAATCCTTCTCTGTATGAGAGGAGACCTGTGCCCAGCAGTGGGACGATAAAAGGTTGATGACGAATGAACCGTGAAGCTACTTGCCGGTCTCCATATAACACGGTTTTTATGTGCCCTTGTGAAATAAAATATATTGATTAGCTGTCATCGATCATGTAAAAAAAATATTGAAGATCCTTGAAAGGTTAAACTTTTAAATACTTAATCGTTGTTGTCTTTCCAGTTGGATAATTGTTTTATAATATTTTTATTTTGTTTCAGGTAACACATTTTCTGCAACACCACTTAACAAGTAAGGTTCCTGTTTTTAGTGTTAAAACTTTGCTCCACACTAGGAATTACTCATGAAATTCACATACACAAACAACTGGTTGCTCGGAAGACCACATATGTAGGAAAAGACCGTTTTGAAAATGCTCCACCATGTTTTCAGCCCGATCCCCATAGCGGTAACCACAGAACAGATAAAAAAGATATCTATTCCGTGGTGGTAACACCCTGTTGATAATACGCCCTAAACAGCTTATTTTTACCTTCTTACTTCAGTGTGCGAATCTATGAGCCAACATGTTGCATCGCGCTGCCAATGCCCTGCGCTTTAGTTCAATATCTACCTGATCCCTGAAGTCCTCAGTGACATAGTGACCTAAGTATTTAAATTGGGTGACCCTTTTATGTGGTCGTCCATTTAGGGGTATTGAGGGTTCGTAATTTAAACACTTCCCAGGAGCAACAATGATCAGGTTTTCACTCCTCATCTCATTAAAAATCAGGCCATTGGCAAAAATATGGAAAAAGATTTTATCAAATCCATTCTGCGTTCAAATAAATAATCAAAAAAATTTATTGACATTTGTTTTTGGATTTTATATTTTCAGTTAATAAGACTGAAGGTATGGAATCTGGAAGCAAATGGCAGTCATCACAAAGTTCTTGTTTAAATTTTACTTTGACGTTTTTGTTTTTTATTATTGATGATTTTGATATATTTAACTGTAGATTTTATTGTATTTTGATATTATGATTTGTAGTTTTTGTATTTTTATAGTTTTTTTATTTTATTAATATAAATAAATATTTGGAGTTATTTATTTTCAGAATTAGGTAATTGAATTATACAATTGAAAAAAAAATATAATTTATTTATAATATAATTTTTAATCATGAATATGAGTCGCGATCTCACAGTCAGACGCTAATTCAATACATATTATTTAATATTTATTATTATGTATAGATTGAACTTCATTCGCAATAAACAACGAAAAATATGATGTTGAGTAGCACCTAATTGTTAATGCAAATTAACAAAATATTATAATGTAATGTTTAATGTGCCTGAAACTAAAATTTTGTTTTGTCCTGTTTAAGACGAAGTTAAAACAAACAAACTGTCGGAATACATAAATAATTGATGTAACAAGGTTTTCATATTGATGAAGAAATTCGAATATTAATCAGGTGGAATATTATTTTTCTTAGAAGTTTCTTCTTAAAACTTTTGCTACTTGAAAATAGGGGAAAAGTTAGTGATAATTAATTTCAATAAGTATATTTTTATTGAAGATATAATTTACAATTATAGTAAAAGTGCGCAATGCTGCACACACACCATCATCATCTAAGGAGTCTGAGGTCCGCTTTACCAGTCTAACTGCTGATTTTGGCTAAACTTCGATATTTTCCGTGAAGCGACTGCCGTCTGACCTCCACAACCCGAAGGCGATACCGAAGCATTGCAGTTAGATCAATTGTTGGACTTTTGAGGGCTCCAACCACCCGTAACGACTGCCATTAGATGTTCGTATGGCAACCGGGGCCAACGGCTTAACGTGCTTTCCGAGGCACGACCAGACCAGTGCAAATATTCATATTCATGCATACAAATATTTGCACAGCGCGGGGATCGAACCCGCGCCTCCTTGCGCAGCGGCTGCGTTCGCTACGGCTACGCCACGTAGGCCCCCATTGTACAAGGTTATTTTTTGTTTATGTGAAGTCTGCATACAGTTTGTTAAGAATAAGCAACTGAATCGATTCCAATCATTTTTACACCATGTTATATTTTTTCCCAAATACATTTAGAAATTGTTGAGAATCGTTTGGATCGGCACTAGGCACGTGAAACCGGGCAGCCCCGCGCCGCACCGCTCTTGGTGCGACCGGAGGAGTGGCGCGTTGACCATATTTTTGTTGGGACAACCAGGTTAGATAACGATCTCATAACTTTTTGCTTTTACATGATATTTTAAGCTATTGCATAGCTTCTATCGCGGGCCTTGAGCGCGGGGACCGAATCCAGAAATTCCGTAACGAAAAAACCTCACGCTCCCCACTCCGACGGGCACGGATGTGTGGCTTGAAGGCCGTACATCGTCTAACGTCGTTTCAGTTCGGCAGTCTTCGGCGTTGTGTGCGTGCGATTAGACGTATTGTACGACTCTACGAAACTCGCACGAATCGAGACGAGCTGCTCCGAAATCGGACGAATACATAAGCAGCTGTTTATGAGAAAGTATATAGGTGTATAGGTATTTATGTACAACATCGAATAGCTGAAAATAAAAAGAAAATGAAATAAATAAAAAAAAAATAATGAAGATATAATAATAAAAAAAAAGAAAAGAAATAAATATGAAGAAAAAAAAAGAAAATAATAAATAATTAAAAAATTAAAATAAAATATTAATAATAAATAAAAAAAAAAGAAAAAATTTAAAAAAAAATGAAGAAAAAAAAAGAATAAAAAAAAAGGAATACAAAATGCTATGCAATAGCTTTACCGCGGCAGTCCCCGAGTGCCACACGACTTTTTTATTTAAATGTTATAGGTAGATTCTTTACTTAAAATTACTGGACACATGTTTCGGGTTTCGAAAAAAAAAAAAATAACGTTGTTTGTAAAGTCAAACAATAATCAACTTTACATTTATCATAATTATGTTAATTTCCGAGTAATTCGCACTATTGAAAAAGTTATAATGTTTGAGTTTGTAGCGTAAAGTGGACTTTATTGTGACGGTATTGAAGTTTTTATTGCGTGCAACAGGATAGGGCTATGCGGATTGCTATAGTGGCTGACAATTCTTTATGTCATCATCATCATCAGCCTTTTTATCGTCCCACTGCTGGGCACAGGTCTCCTCTCATACAGAGAAGGATTGAGCGTAATCACCACGTTTGCTTAATGCGGGTTGGCAATATCATACTTAAAGTCCAGGTTTCCTCAAGATGTTTTCCTTCACCTTGTGATCAGTCATTGGTGTCCAAAATATACTTAGAAAGTGCATATAACTTCGAAAATTTACATTGGTACTTGTCTGACCTGGAATCGAACCCGCAAACTCATACTTGAGAGGCTGGTATTTTGACCACTAGGCCACTAGGTTCATTCTTTATGTAAATACCTAAATATAAATGGAAGTTTCTTTTCAAGTGCACTAGTTGACCAATACTAAATCAAGAACTTGACCGGTTAATTTTAAAACTTAAGATGGAATCTAGCTTCAAACTGTACAGTTATGCCGTGGCTCGTCAACTCATGCGATGTTCTATGTTTTGGCATGCATAATTTTCAGGAAAGTTAGTTAAGATGCCAGTGGGTAGTTTCGTGTTCTACTGTGTTTAGAATACCCACTACTTGTGCACCTTTGTTGAGTTTGGGCAAATACTGTTGTTTCAGTTAGTGAGACAAAGTTAGAGATGTTTTGCTAGTAAAGTTCGTGATATAATTATTAAGCAGGTCATACTTAGGTAGTTAGGTATTTAGGTCATATTTATCAGAAATGAGGAGATCCGCAGAAGAACCAAAGTTACTGACATAGCTCTGCTAGTCGCTAAATTTAAGTGGCAGTGGGCAGGGCACATTGCTCGTAGAACCGATGGCCGATGGGGCAGTAAGGTTCTGGAGTGACGACGTCTGACGGGTTCGATTGATGCCGCTAGTGTAGCACTGCGGACGAATTACATTGCCGTATAGATTTCAGACGTTTATTTTGTAAACCATGAAGTTATATTTTCCTAATTATAATTAAAGACTAATGCATTATTTATAAGTGTAGTATTTTATATATATACTTTCTCGTTTATGGCAGATCCATGTGGGACAAGTTCATCAATACCTACTTATTTTGTAAGATTTGTCATTTATACCATAAAAGTCTAAACAATTGCCCATACTAACATTAGTAATAATCTAAAATATAATAGCTTAAAGTAAAACAATATAATAGCTAAGCCACGTGGTTCCGTAGTCATTCATTACCCAAAACCTAGAAAGGTAAGTACTTCATAGTGAACGTATAAAACTGAGAAAGAATTTTCTTAGCTCAGGTTTCATGAAACCCAAACAACTTGAAAGAGAATTCAGGAGTGTATTGTCGTGTTGACGTCTGACGGCCACGTACTGGAAGACGCAGCGTAGGGAGGCCCCCAACAAGGTGGACCGATGACCAAGTGAAGGTCGCCGGAAGCCGATGGATGCGGGCAGCACAAGACCTGTCAGCGTGGAAAGCCTTGGGGGAGGCCTTTGTCAAGCAGTGGACATCCATAGGCTGAAGAAGAAGAAGAAGAAGATTTAGGTATTCCTGGACTTACTTAGCTATTGATAAATATCATTTTTCTAGTTGAATTCAGTTGCCGCGGGTTGATCGAAAGAGATAGGGGGACCAATTCTGGTGGGTTTTAGTCAAAAAAATTCTGACACGTCCTTCCGCTCCGCCCAGATCGGGAGAGATCATTTGATGATATCCCATCCCCCAAAATAAAAAAAAAACCGCATTCAGTTCGCTAAATATTTATATTTTTTATTAAGGTTACTAATGCTTTTGATTAATGCTCTTTTCAGCTAGCTGATCTAAATCTCTATGGATTTTAAAAACTCAATTGCTTTAAACGTTTCAATACTCACTCATAATTCTACAAATTTGATTTTTTGTATCCCTTTCATTTTCTTTTTGTTATATGCTTTTTATTAGCTTCACTTGCATGTCTGTTTGTCCGTCTCTAACTCAATTTTTTTTTCATCCTTACCTTACTTTAATTTGTGCAGGCAAAGTATTTATTAGTTTAGATTTAGATTTAGTTACTTGGGTAACGCATCATTATGAATTTTATCACTTGCTATTATGTCTATTGGAGATCAAGAAAAGTTTGGTAAAAACAAATGAGGACCAGTTAATCGTTCGTGTTATCCGTATATTATTTAAAAAAAGAATATCGAACTAAAAAGTTGAAAATAAATATAGTTTAATTTTTTTTTATATACTATTGTCATAAATTAAATATTAAAATTAATTTCAACTTTTAAGTTTGATATTATTTAGAAGCATGTTTTTTTTAGTTTTTTTAAACTATATTTTTATTGTGAAATTAGGGACGAGTTGTTTCACATTCACTCAGGATTAACCTCAGGGTTGCGGATTGGTTAAAAAAAAACCGTGGCCC
The DNA here is from genome assembly GCA_037179545.1 of Sesamia inferens. Taxonomy (NCBI): domain Eukaryota; kingdom Metazoa; phylum Arthropoda; class Insecta; order Lepidoptera; family Noctuidae; genus Sesamia; species Sesamia inferens. Next base: position 2,552,972 of record CM073943.1, read on the forward strand.
TGGCTATCGCACAGGCAAGTGAAGAAACACGGGTGGATTTTAGTCAGTAAAAGTCTGACACGCCCTTCCACACCGCTCAGAGCGGGAGAATTCATTTGATGATTTTCCATCCCAAAAAAGCATAACCTCAAAAACAGCGCTTAACTATCATCAAAGGAAAAGAAGATACGAATTTCAAAATAATAAATTGTCATTTCCGTACTACAAATACGGGTGTTACGTTAACCAATCGATTAAAATATAAAATATCCGCCCCAAAGTCTTTGAAAATATCCCTCCCAAAGTCTTTGAAAGTTAGTGAAGATCTAGTGTTTCCACTCAATTTTCTTGTTCAATTTTCCTGACTGTGCTTATACATACATATGTGATAAAAAAAAGTTTAATGATAATAAACTAGTGCAGCAATCCCACCTGATCGTAAGCAGTGATGCAATCGTTGATGGTAAAGCGCGCTGGTTCATTAAGGGCCTGTTCACTCAAAAAAAAAACTGGGTGAATTGATATTCTTCTTCTTCTGACTTCTGGTTGATTGACGGAGATTGATCTGGCGAGCCTTCACGACCAAACTCCTGACACAACAACATTTGACGCATCGTACCCCGGCACACATCGCAACACAACTGCTCAGACCCGTCCTCCGTACGGCTTCACCAGACATCATGCCGGAACACGACGAATCGCTAGACGGCATGATTTTGTCTAGTGGGTGGTGACTTCTGCCGGCAGCCGGTGTTATAGCCTACCACCGAGAAAATAATGTTACCTGTAATCGCTTATCCCGTTTCAGCAACACACGACATCTATAACCTTTAACACAATGTATTTCCTTTACTGGAATTACTTGGGAGTTTTATCGTAAGCTCTCCAAAGCCCATTTGACCCATCTGTCAGGGCGTAATAATGAAAATAATAATCTTAGACAAATGGCAGCTACGGACGCCCGAACATTTCTCAATATCAGAAGTTGTACAACCTGGATTAAGGTTGCGGTTTGAGTGATGAGTGGCAGCGTGTGCTTGAGCGGAGCGGGAAGCGATATCATGTAAACGTGGAAATTTCAATGTATGGGTAGTAAAATATAAAATTTTGTTAAAACAGAGATCATCAGAAAATGGAATCGATATTTTATTGAATGTCCAAGTACTAATTAATGTACCGAAAGGTAAAAAAGACATTCTATGAGATATATGGGAAGTAGAATCCGTCAATAAATTTACTTATAGACCCGTTCTCCTTGTCGGTATGAAAAGGGGATCCTCCTCATTTAACATAAGTTTTTTTTTAATAGCAGTAAGTCTCACTTAGACTTACTGATATTAAAAAAAAAACCCTCCATAAGTACTTTAGATACCTAAGTAGTAAACTATAATAAAAACGCAATTATAAAGAGGTCCTATAAAATTCTTTATAGTACTGCGTGACCTAAACCCACATAAAACTCACCCTTTTCTATGACCTAAGTATTTCATTTTTACATAAAACATTGTAGGCTTACGTCACATGACTTATGATTTAGTAGGAGTGATAAACGCCGTGCATTAATCCTATCATAATGTGCTAATTTAAGATGGCTGCATAAGAATTATTCAAATGTCGCTGATCGCTTATTACTTGTACCACACGAGAGCCCAAGCTTAGTTTGAAAGGAGTTATTGGGACGGAAACGCTCAGACGAATAGAACAATTTATTGATAATATATAGTTAACTATATTAAATCGGGCCTCTGATTTGTTCCCGAATAATCTTCACGTTTTTACCCTAATTTGATTTTATTATCTATTTTATATCTAAAATATTTAGGGTGGTTAGTTTTACGTTTAAAATGGCGCTAACTATTTTAGAGATATGATGAACATTTTGTAAATTTCACTCATCCTCCATAGAAAAGGGAGGATCCTCCGACGTTGATGTTGGAAGTTATACAACATTATTTTTGTTCACGCGAAACCCTAAACACGTGTTTAGTATTTTTGAGTAAAGAATCTATGTACAAAATTTCAAAAAGATATCATGAAAAACCACAAAGTTATGAGCTTGTTATCTTATTTGGTTGTGCCAATAAAAATATGTTTAACGCTCCGCATGGGCGGGCCAGCGGTGCGTTGACCTTTAATGTCAGCTGATGCGCGGGCCTGCTCACGCGCGAAGTACTACGATCTACCGTTTGCTGCGTAGCGCGCTCGGTAACGACACTGCAACAATTTCTAAATGTATTTTGGTAAAAATATAACCTGGTGTAAAAATGATTGGAATCGATTCAGTTGCTTATTCTGAACAAACAATATTCAGGTTTTGGCATACGTCAAATAGTAAAAGTAGGTAATAGTTATTATTTGACGTACCTAAGAACGTTTACAGCATACGAATACAGCAAGTTAATTGGGTAACATACTATCAGTAGCAATGGATTTTATTTTGACAGTTCAACAACATTCATTGCATTATTTACGTTGTTGAGCAGACAAATTTTATGAAGATATGGAACAATGGATTAACAATATGCTTTTATATGAGTACCATTCATAGTAATATTGTGTTGCGTAATTAGGGTGCAGGTTTTAAACAACCGGTCCTCGGCCTATTTTACGATTCAGTCACATAAAGAAAGCCTATCAAGGTTCATCTATGTATGTGCTGGCGAGCCTTTCATTAAACTTTTACTACAACTTTTATTAATCTAATATTTTGCGCGGACATATTTTTTTATACATATGCTTTTTGATATATACTTACTTTTAAAGCGTTTTTCATTGTTTAGAGGTGCTTTCAATTCTTTACAAGATAATGTCTGTGTTTTTTAAAAAAATGACATCTGAGTTGGTTTCGATGTTTCTTGTCATTCGTCAATACACTGATAGGGAACAATGACGTCAACAAATTTTAAAATGACATCTCTTTTATCGTCTCGTAAGAAAAAAGTATTATGCGAATCTCACTCTCTCTCTGTTCGTTTTTAATTAATATGAATGTATGTGTGGATGTGTGTCATCATCATCATGGCAGCGTTAATCCCAGCCTGGGGTCCGCTTTACCAGTCTAACTGCTGACTTTGGCTAAACTTCGACATTTTCCGTCTTTATGTGTATATGCGTGAGAAAAATTTCGTTCATGACGGAGTTCCTCTTTTTTGGGTTCGCGGTGGACTCCCTCCATCGTATGGGTGGCAGAGGGGCATTAGCCGGACTCTTAACGGCTAAAACCACCGCGGTGTATAGCCAGGTGTGCGGAGTTCGCATAAGCATTCACAGTACTCACCCGCTGTTACCTCCTCAGTGCGTCCCACTTTCCCGCGCATGCCTGTCTTACAATGATCCGATCCACTTTAGACTGGCGGGCATGGAACACTGTGGCTGCAAATGATAAGACGACAGACTATCGGGGGTAACCAGACAGGTTTTTTTTATCACAATTATTTACACGTTTGTACTCGGTATCTTTTCTTCTTCTTTGTTTCGCTCTTGACAGAAAGGTCACGACCTCTATGACTGAATTCGAGACGTTGATGTCGCACGCCGCACGATCTCTCTCCATTTATGCTTGTTGGACGACAGTCTGGAACATTCATTAACAGGTCCCCCCACTGCCTTCCACGAGGTATGTTCCCTTCTACTCTGCCCTGGACGTCCAAACGTTCTATGGAGTTATTATTGCGCCTTGACACGTGACAGAAAAATCCGAGTATGGGACTGTACTATTTCTGAGCGACGCTGTTTGATGCCGAGTTCTTGGAGTATAGAAACGTTTAACGTATTACATTAAACGTACTCTGTATAGGAACTACATAAAAACGCACTTGCCTCACCACTGCACCTGTTTGGCACTCGCTAAACTAGATAACTGTTTGGCACAATCGTCAGTGGGTCACACAATTTTAGCTGCTATAAATTGAATATGTTTTATTTTGCAATGACATCCTTTTTTCAATTCAACATTTGGCAGCGTTTTATAGTATGGTTTTCTTGAATTATACTATTTTCTATTAAACTGTCAATACTTTTGTTATATAGACATAAAGACATCACACAAGAATTTTTAATTTAACATGCATTATGTATATGCATTGTTATTTATTAAATTAGTTATACCAATTCTTGGAGAACGAAGACCCGTTCTTGAAGACAAAAAAGTTTAGAAGACAAAAAAGCTCGGGACTGAGCTGCTCGCTCTGTTAAGCATTGTTATTAATCAATATGCGTAGTTATAACGTAAATTATTGTAAACATTTTAATTTTTAATGTCAGGACTTGAAAAAAGACGATGATCCCTGAGTTTGTTTCGGCTATTTCTTCTCAGAGGTAGTCAGCTAGGAAATGCCGGATTCATCTAGTTTAAAAAAAAAAAAAAAAAAAACGAGTATGCTTATGACCACACGACTGAAGTGAAACTTCTTTCGCACCATCTGTATGTATATATATATATATATGTGTGTACAATATATACATGTATACACATATACATATATTAATTTTCTATAAATATTTAAATTTATTTCATGCTTTCATTTATAAATTAATATTTTTGCATAGACCTCCAATTTAAAAAAAAAAAAAAAGTGGATTCCCTCGGGGCCAAAAGGTCGGGCTCTTCCTCCTGAATCAGGGGACCCCTAATTCGGGTAGTCCATGACCTCTGGTTCCCGAGATAATCCACGGGGGGGTGAGGTAACTAAAGGGGGTCGGGGGGGGGATAGGTTTCGTGGGGTTGCGGGGGAGGGAGGGGGGAGGGGGAGAGGGGGCAGTGGATTCCCTTAGGGCCAAAAGGTCGGGCTCCTCCTCCTGATTCAGGGGACCCCAAACTCGGGTAGTCCACGACCTCTGGTTCCCGAGATAATCCACGGGGGGGTGAGGTAACTAAAGGGGGGGGGGGTAGATTTCGTGGGGTTGCGGGGGAGAGGGGGGAAGGGGAGAGGGTGGAGTGGATTCCCTCGGGACCAAAAGGTCGGGCTCCTCCTCCTGATTCAGGGGACCCCAAACTCGGGTAGTCCACGACCTCTGGTTCCCGAGATAATCCTCGGGGGGGTGAGGTAATCAATGAGGGGGGTCGGGGGGTGTTCGCAGCGTCATGTTCTCGTAGAAATTCATAGTTCTTAATCAATCAAGGTACTTAGCTTAATAATTGAGCTTATGAGGCTCGAAAGCAATTTGTACTTTGTGTCCAATTATCGTATTGTGACGATATCTTCTATACTTACAATTATATCAGAAATGTTGAGCAAAAATATATAAAACAATATAAAAGCCAGAACAGAACGAAATTTATAACTTATTTGTGCTCTTAGGTAATCAATTGTTAACAAATTTTAAAAAGATCCAAAAAATATATATTGCCTTCGGCGAGATGCGAACTCACAACTTCATACTCGACTCAATTGTTAACAAATCTTAAAAAGATCCAAAAAATATATATTGCCTTCGGCGAGATGCGAACTCACAACTTCATACTCGACATGTCATGCAATATTTACATGAGCCAACTCCTTGGTTGTAGTACAGACGAAATAGGACTATACTTTGCTTCCGTTCGCCTTGCCCGATCATTTTTCGTAACATTTTTCGAAACGCTTTCGCCAGTTTACTCCCCAAGTCAAGCGTGCCTAAAGAAGTTTCACTTCAAAAACATGACGTGTAAAAGTGATCAGTGATCCTAGTTGCTTAATAAACGATTTCATTTCATTTCATTTCTTGGAATTAAGATTTTTTTTGTTTATTTTGTATTGTATGATGAAATTTGTATGAAAACAAGTAAAGCTGCAATTTTAAAAGTCTGTACAAACAACAAGGTTAATATGACAATAATTTCCATAGTTTTAATTATTTTTGGGATAAAAATTGCCAATATTATAAATGATATAAAACGATTTGGTAAATGATACCAGATAAACTATTTTCAGAAAGTACGTTAATATTAATTTGAATATTGTACAAGTGTAGGCCACCGTTTTAGTCTGATACCTAATACGAAAATTCAGGTATTCAGCTGGATTCGTTAGATTGAATTCCGATAAGGAAAAGAAAAAAAGCCTGGCAAAAGACGATGAAATAAATAAAGAAGTTTAATATACCAGTCTCCATACAAAACTTCTATCTTTTTTATCATATATAAAAAAGAACCAGCTCTGAATAATTAATTACAATCTAGTCTAAAAGACTAATAAGTAATTAAAATCTTACTTAACTTTTTAGATAATAATTTTAAAATTAAAATTAAAATTAATTAAAATTAACAAACAGCTGTGTTGCTGGGGAATTTGTTCCGCTAATTCTTCTTTTCAGCCAAAGCACTACGCACTGGCGAAGGGTGGGCGTTTTGGGCGACTGTCTCATGTAATATTAAATAAATAAATATAAATATATACGGACAAATCACATAGATTGAGCTAGCCCCAAAGTAAGTTCGAGACTTGTGTTATGGGATACTAACTCAACGATACTATATTTTATAATAGATATATATATATATATATATAGATAAACATCCAAGACCCAGGCCAATCAGGAAAAGATCGTTTCCCATCATGACCTGGCCGGGGATCGAACCCGGGGCCTCCACGTCGCAGTCAGGCGTGTTGACCGCTGAATATTGACCTTTATAAAGTGCTTTCTCAGCCTAATTTGAATAAATGACTTTTGATTTTGTTTTTTTTTTATGAGTACTACTAGCGCTTGACCGCAATCTCGCCTGATGGTAAGCAGTGAAGCAATCATTAATGGTAAAGCGCACTAGTTTATTAATAGCCTTTTCACTCTAGTCTTGAAGACACTCAAATTGTAGTCCGACGGAAACACCGCCGCTGGTATATTGTTCCAGTCTCTCGATGTACGCTGTATAAAAGAGGAGGCGAATAGGGAATGTTTCCCGCGAGATTTGGGCTCCGGTGAGATCTCGCGAGCTTATGAACGACTATTTCGCGAGATCTTGATATTTACGAGATCCCCAGTTCTGTGTGTTGATTCGTGTAAAAAATCACAAAATTCCAATGTTTTTTTTTTTAATAATTATAAACTAGCGCTTGATCGCAATCCCGCCTGATGGTAAGCAGTGATGCGGTCGTTGATGGTAAAGCGCGCTAGTTTATTAAGAGCCTATTCACTCAGAAAAACCATAAAGATAAACATAATAAAAACCGTAGTTATTGTGAATCATTTATTCTTACAATTATTTTTATTAAATTTTCATGTGTTTAACATCGTACAGTACTTACCTATTCTTATAACAAACTTTTATGTATTGAACTAAATTAAATAAAATTTATAGAAACAATCAGTCTTCTTTTCTTAATTATATCAAAACAAAATCAAACAGAAGTCTTTTAAAAATAAAACAGTTCTCTTATAACAAAACAAACAACAAGAAGTCTAAAACAAAAATGTAGGAAATTAAGTTGATAAATAAACTCAATTAGATTAAAGATAACTACTGTCTACTACTACTCAGATATCTAATGTTCAGTTCACAGGAGGAAATGAACCCATACGAAACCGGAGGATCAAAAGGCGAACTTTTACTTTTACACTGTATTTTTAAGAATTATTCTAAAGAGTTCAAACTCGTAAACCTCGCGACATCTCGTCCATTTTTTGCTCGAGATCAACCTCGCTAAAAAAGGCCGAGAAATGAAATGAAATTAAATCATTTATTAAGCAAGTAGGATCACTGATCACTTTTACACGTCATATGTTTTTTTTTTTTTAACTAGATGAAGCCGGCATTTCCTAACTGACTACCTGAGAAGAAATGGCCGAAACAAACTCAGGGATCATCGTCATTTTTCAAGTCCAGACATTAAAAATGAAAATGTTTAATAATTTACGCTATAATTACGCACATTGCTTAATAACAATGCTGAACATAGCGAGCAGCTCAGTCCCAAATATTTTTTGTCTTCTAAAGGGAGATCTCGTGAAAACGAGATCTCGCTGGAACGAGATTGCATTCCCTAGAGGCGAAGCACTCCGGATCGTGCTGGTGTTAATAATATAAGGGTGGAAACTCGCCGTACGACGGGTCGTCCGATAGTGGAAAGGCTGGCTACTGTAGAGTAGCCAGCCTCTCGGTGTTCTACAGAGTGCATTTTGGTTTCACCTGTGCTATAGGCTTTGGAGACCGCTTTTAGTTAAATCTGGGTCGCTAATAATTAAAGGAAACTTAAAACTGGTATATTAAATAATAAATAATAATAAATTGTTTATTTCTCGACTCTGTACATAATTTGTATAATGATTTTCTTGATTCTAAATAGCACTCATGTATAATTTGCCTGAACTAGGTAGAACCTGTGCTTCAGGTGTAAAAGTGCTTATTATTATTTTTTATTTTGCAATGAATTAACAATAAAACAATAAAAGTAGTACGTAAAAATCTTGGACACACCGGAAGTATACAGTGTTATTATTAGTATCCTGTTGCGTACATAGTATCATTAGTCTGTTAAAGTAATGGTTATTACTAAATTTATTTACATACTGTAAGTAGGTCTTCAGTCTGCTCATATGACAAACCTTGTAGATAATTAGAAACAACATTCTTACAGCTAAAATAATTCAAACTATAAATATTTAATACTTAATCTATTGCATAAAAAGGACCCTAAGAACGTATAGAATTTGTGTGTAAATGCATATTTAGAGATAGATGTTGAGCTGCACACTATATCATTCCGCCTTTTGTTAATTATATTAGCGTTGTAAGTAACCGTAGCATGCTGTTTTAGTATTATGTGCAGTATATAAATTTGCCGAACTGACAAAACTTTGCAGGATTTAAATAACTGGAATGTGGGGAAAAGGAAAGGCAGAGAATTTGCTACTTTTAGAACAGCTCTTTGTGCTCGTTCCAGGCAGAGAAGGATAGATTTTGATGTTCCACCCCATGAAGTTATGCAATACTGGAGTATAGATTGACATAGAGCAAAATAAACTTATTTTACTAAGTTGTTGTCTGCAATGGAGCGCAGTTTTTTGAATACAAACATAAGTTTACTTACTTGTAACCAAACTTTCAATATGTTGTCTATAGGATAGTGTGTTGTCAACAAAGACTCCAAGATATTTTAGGCACTTTGTTTCAAGGATCCTAGGACAGGTACAAGAAGTGGTAGACGGTTTGTTACAGTGGTGAGCATATAAATGGGAATCAATTGTTTTGTTATCGACATTACGCATAGTGAAATGAATATATTTTGTTTTCTCAGCATTCAGTGTTAATAGATTACAACGAAGCCAGTTAATAACGGAGTTAAAGCCTGCCTGTGCTTGTCATTATATATATATTGTATTATTATTGTACTACTATAAATTTATTTGTAAAACTTAAACTTATAAATATTTTATACCACTTAACACAAATCCGTTCTGTTCTTAAGAGTCTGGTATGACGATACAAGAACTTTGTTATGTATTTCATTGTCACTATTATTTCTACGCCTTTTAAACTACTCTAACTGAAAAGGTTTTGTTTAGTCTTCGCTCTGTATTTGTTTGGCCTACAAACAAAGACTACTAACTACTAACAAAGACTCTATCGACATGTGAATATCGAAGCATTGCATCGAGCGTTGATCTTCATGTCGATAGAGTATAGCATGAGATAGAGTCTTTGTTCAAGGGCCGCAGAATTTTTCGATGATGACGTTGACGTGTTCCATTTTTAGGTTACGTCATTTCTCATATGCTAGGATTTATTAAAAATACTCTTACTTTATTCTACAATGTTTGTATTATTTTAATGTTGGTTTGTGTTTAGCCTGAGAGTTGGATGCCGTTATATCCTTAGGCCAATAAGAACATAATATGTTCTATGACGAACATGATACGCTTTAATCGTCAATCTTATTATCGTCCCACTGCTGGGCACAGGTCTCCTCTCATACAGAGAAGGATTGAGCGTCAACACCACGCTTGCTCAATGCGGGTTAGCGATTTCAGACTTAAAGTCCAGGTTCTGCAAGATGTTTTCCTTCACCTTGGAATCAGTCATTGGTGTCCAAGATATACTTAGAAAGTACATATAACTTTAGAAAACTTATATTAGTACTTGCCTGACCTGGAATCGAACCCACACACTCATACTTGAGAGGCTGGTGTTTTAAGTACTAGGCCATCACGACTTACTTCTTACACTACGACGAAATTAATACGCTTTAATTATAATATATGCCCGTACCGGGTTGCCTGACAGACTCAAGAGGAGAGCTGATGAGTGATCCCCGGCTGAAAACGTTTCTAAATCCTTTTCCAGATCACGCATGGTCTTGAAAAACTTAAAGACTTTAAGATCGTGTCACCAACACCGCTCGGTCCCGCCCCTTCGCTCCTAAGCACCATGAAGGACCATACAACTAAAGATATTTTATTTCAGTCCTTTTTGCCTTTTTCTATCAAAGGTCCTCGAAGCCTCTTATTGGGTGCTCTCGTTGGGAGATATCAGACAATTGGGTCAAAAATGGCTATTTTTAGTATCGTTTCTACCAAATATGTAAAATGTAACTTGTGGAATTTGCTTTGCCTTTTTACACGACTGCCCAAGGAAAGGAGAGTAATATTTTTTAAGACAATAATGTAAAATCTTAGAAATCAATTTTAACCTTCTTTCAGTTGCTGAATCGAAATGAGGTTATTCAAGTAGATGTAATTCGTATGGTAACACCATAATTTGGTATCTTGGAACTCTTCAGTGGCTACTAGTAAACCTTTCGAGTTGGACCTCATATGATTTATTTTGATGCTTCCAAAAAGATAAGTGGGTGTTTTTTTTTCTTTTGACTATGTTTCACTGCAGTCCCGCTTGCGTGGTAACATCAAAAATTCAACAGAAAATGCAAAATGGCTGCGTGGTTTTCTTCATGATTTATTTCTATGCAAAGTATTCTAAGCTCCTTACTTTGCCTTGCATTTAAATATCTGAGTTTGTTTCGGTGTTTTTTTGAGTTGTCGGTCAAGATATGCCGATTTAATCCAGTTTTTTTTTTTGCCCTGTGAAATAGTTTGAAAAGGTCCTCCTTGAAATCACAAACTCACGTTTTCGATTCGACGACTATTTATTACAAACAGAAACTCATCCCGTATATTCCTTTCCTTACAAACACCTAAAACGATTTGCAGCTCCGGCTTGCTAATGCCGGGGCAATAAGAGAGATCTCAATAAGAGCCAGTACTTGGCGCTTGATACAAAATTCTCTTTGCATCGAAACCGCCTTGCTCGGAATCGCTACCTTTAGGCCATGGTACGGATATAAAAGCTAGCGGATAGATAATCTGAAGATGAAAAGAACATGAATGGAAAAGGTGGAATTTCCTGGTGCTTTTTTGGGTGAAATGAATCATCAAATAAATTTCTCCAATCTGAACGCTCAGAATGGTCCTCATACGAAAGCTCAGAGTCACACAAAGAGATCGAATCAGAATGGAGAAGATCCGCAGAAGAACCAAAGTCACCGAAATAGCCCTTCGAATCGCTAAAATTAAGTGGCAGTGGGCGGAGCACATTGCTCGTAGAACCGATGGCCGATGGAACCGTAAGGTTCTAGAATGGCGGCCACGTACCGGAAGACGCAGCGCAGGGAGGCCCCCAACAAGGTGGACCGAGGACCTGGTGAAGGTCGCGGGAAGCCGCTGGATGCGGGTAGCACAACACCGGTCATCGTGGAAGGCCCTGGGGGAGGCCTCTGTCCAGCAGTGGACCTCTTTAGGCTAAAGAAGAAGAAGAAGAACGGACCGGTATGTCAGACTTTGATTATACCCATCTATGTATGTTCCTTTGAAAGAAATATCGTGGCCCTTACCAGGCACCTGGTCAGGGGCTTTGGTAATTCTTTCGAATGACTCACGACCCTAGCAAATACGTGTAGTACTGGTGCAGTTATAGCAGTATCTACAAACGCCACGTGTGAAAATCACGTCATACTGACGTCAAACATTTGCTGAATCTTACAAGCAGAATTTGCCGTGCAACTACCTTATATACTCGTACAACTTCCCAACAACAACTGTTGGGCAATTACCTGTCAGACTCAACACCTGTCTGGTCGGAGGATCCCCCTTTTTGTATGGAGGGTGAGTGAACTTTACGCCCTTTTCCTCATATCTCTAAATAGGAACAGGCATATGAAGTCGTTCAGATATGTCTTCGGGATAGCACTGCATTTGAGGTATTTTAGTATTTCATTCGTCTCGGGGGGCTATCTAACCTAACCATTCGGAGATGATGTTCTGTTATAATATGTTATCCATAAAACTACTCAGACACACACTGTTGTTGTACACTAGTGTAAGGTAAAGATTCTGTTTTTTTGATTATACCATATCATCCCAAGTTTTCTCATAGAAAGAAAAAGAAATCATTTTTTCCAACAGGATAATTTCAGCCTATGACCATACTATTTCAAGACATCATTCCCGCAATTCTATGACGTCACAAATTTAAACGAAAAATCGCTGTTAGATTTTGTTCCATAGAAAGCTTTTTTTTTTCAATCAACTTTCCCAACAGGATAGTTTCAGCCCATGACCATACTATTTCAAGACATTTTTTTTAATATAATTTGTTCCTACAAATACAACCATAGTAGGAGTAAATGACGTCCATATTTATCATGAGACATTACCGTGATTCTATGACATATTTGACATCACAGACTTATAGCGAAAAATTGCTATAAGATTTTGTTCTATAGACGACTCACACTTCTGTATCTCTAAGACCTCTCTCAATAGCTAATACATTTGCAGGTGTAAATAGATCCTACTTAAGACCAATTACGATTTTTGCTGTTGGGTGTCGTCATAGTATCAGGGAAACGTCGAGAACGGATACATACCGCTGCTTTATAATATCCTAATTTTAATATTGCCAAATGGGGTATTTGAATAAAAAACAACTAATTAGACCGTCAGTCAGATTTTCAAAAAATACTAGACACGTATTTTTTCTTTTTTCATATAAACAAAAAATGAAGACGACACAGTGCGTTGAAAACTCGTGTGACGTCACTGCACACTACACTTTTTAGCGAGCAGTGACGTCACCAGCCACCACTCCTGATCTTTGATGCCTTTTATATTTGTCAATTTTTATTGATTTGATAAAAAAAAATATACCCAAAAAATATATCCAATATTTTCCTATAATCTGAATGACGGACTAAATAGAATAAATTTTATTACCCAGAAAACATCCCTATTGTGTGTTTCTTGGATTAAACTGAGGTAGTGCAAGAGAGACTATGTTTATTTTACTGTTAGTGAATTTGGATGGACTATGAAAATCACATATGTACATAAACGTACCCGTTATTCCCATGGGACGGGTAGAACTGAACGACCGTCATTTTTTACGACCCTTACATATCTTCAACCTTCTTCAAACTTGACAAAATATTAAGATTTCTTTATTATAACTTAATTTACTATTAATGTGTTCTCCATATAAATTTTCCGGAATGAACTTTCTAAAGGTTCTAGTAGAAATCGTATCAAAATCCGTTGAGAAGTATTTTTATTTTATTATTTTTGGCTTCGCACGGTTTGTGCATTTAGCCATGTCGAAAAAGACGGCCGCGTGACCCGTCTTACGAGGGAGGTTTGGGACAAAGTCATGATGTGGTTACTATGCTGCGATATTTCACTGTTCTTTATGAATTATTTACTAAATGCACTTTTTACTACATAAATTACGCACTTTTATTTAGTAAACAACACTATAACTAATTATAAAAGTCCAATAAAAAACGAGTGTGACATTCAGCTTGACTTTAACGCCAAAACTACGTTGAGTAGTTTAGAAGAAAAAACGGTCAGAGATATGCGCGAAAACTGATTTCAATATTATAATAATGAATAAACTTTCTTTATCTATTCTCATATCAAAAAATTAAAAATACAAAACTAAAAAGGAGTTTATATTGACGTACTTTACCCATAGTATATCGTAAGGAAATTAAAAAATTAAATTATAACATTATTTCTCTAACAAAATAATGTTATAATAAAATTTTTTTTCATTATCGTACAGATTACAAACCATAGATAGCACTATTTCATTTTTTTATCTGTGGCTGCGCGCGCTTTGGCGCGTGCGCTTTGATGCAGGGTGCAGAATTTTGGCGCCAAATACGTTTCTTTGCATTGCGAGTCTTTGTTGTGTTTCGCTGGACACATAATTGATTATTATTGTTTCTTAAAATGTATGAGATTAGATAAAGTAGTGTATGAAACTGTACATAATTAGGTATTACACACTCGTGTGATACTATTAAAAAACTCGCTTCGCTCGTTTTTTAAACTCACACTCGTGCATAATATCCCTCATTATGTAACAGTTTCATAAACTACTATTATCAGTCGATTTACGTAAAATATTAGTATTCAGCTACATCGGGTAACACTGAAAGCTGATCTAATCTAAGGTCAAAGATTTTGGACATGCTTTCACTTTTTATGTTAAAACTAGTGCTTGCCCGCGATCCCGCCTGACGGTAAGCAGTGATGCAGTCTGTAATGGTAAAGCGCGCTAGTTTATAACAACCTATTCACTTTAGCTTTGAAGACACTTAAATTGTAATCAGACGGGAAGACCGCCGTATGCAAATTGTTCCAGTCCTTTTATGTCCGCGGCTTAAAAGACGCCCAACACCCTGAACACGTCCTGAAATGGAATACAGATTCAAAATAGTACTACGATTTATATAATAGAGACTAAGTTTGGTCTTATAACGAACGGCTTATGTATACCTAGCCTAGCATTAGTCTAGACTAAACACTGCCATTTTAGCTAAATTTAAACAGCAGAGTCCACATTGGTTGCTACACTGCTGTATAGTCCATCTCTACCAACTGATGCGGTCAGTTCCTGATGATTAATTCTGTTTTATAGTTGTGTTGAACCAGGAATATTTCGATTTTTTATGTATTCTTGTTCTTATATATGTTTTCAATACGAAAAAGGATGGTTAAAAATGAGCTGAAGAGGTTACTTTTTTCCTTGAACGAACTCTCTGATGCTGCCAGTTGGATTTTAAAAAATATTCTTGGTTTAAACATGACATGTGTGGAGTAATTCAAGTACACATCTGCCTTAGCTAATGTCCAAAAGCTATAATAATAATAATAATAATCAATCATCGACCGACTGAGGAGCGCACTGGAGGATGCGTTCCGCGACTATAGATCCACCCCGACCAACCTTAGACCCCGGTTACCACGGCTACCTATGCACAAAAAAAATAGGGCGCTGGTGTGTGCTTTGGACTCGCAGCTCAAGAATTTCTTCGAGAGCAGCGAGGATCTCATTGATACACACTCGATCCTGTATTGCGCGGCTGTAGCGGCATGTCGATTAGCCAAAGTCAAGTTCCCAAATTGTGACGAAGCTAGTCGACCAAAACCAGCCGTACCAGCCTGGCAACGCAGAATCGAGCGTCGTATCGATGGGACCAGGGTACTCATCGGCAAACTATACTGCTTCAGGGAGGGCAATACTAGACCACGAGTGATGCGCTTTGTGAGACAGGCATTCTCGGGGACTGGTATCAGCCCTCGAGAATACATAAATAATGTCACAGAGCGCATCGACTTCCTGAAGCAGAAAGTTTGTGCATGGGCGAGCCGTATTCGGCGGTATAAGCGGCGAGTGGATCGATATACGCAGAATCGCATGTTCCAGAGCGATGAGAGGTGGGTATACAGAGCTTGGGAGCGACCAGAACAAAACGAGGCTGACGTGTACCGCCCGGATGATGCCACCACAAGTGCATTCTGGCGCGGTATATGGTCGGTATCCGTTTGTCACACTGAGGGTGACTGGATGCAGGATGTTGAACAAGGGTGTGAAAACTTACCAGAAATGGATACTATTTTGATAACACCATCAGACGTAGCCACAGCAGTCCGTTCGTTAATAATAATAATAATAATAATAATACTTTTATTTGTTAACATAGGTAATAGAGATACAGTTCTTGGTTTTGATGAGCTGAGCGCTATGTTATGCCAGTAGGCGTACAAATATACATGCAAATCTAGATTTTCTATTATTGTTATGTCATAACCAAACGAGGAATTATTAAAATGTAAAAAAACATATATAAATATTAGTCAAAAAAAAAAAAAAAAAATCGATGTCAAAATAATTATATGTCAAAAAAAAATTAATAAATAAAATATCAAAATTAATGAAAAAACAAAAATTCAATAAAAATAAATTGCAATTCTACATTAATTCGTCATTCAGGTATTCATCAATTGTGTAGTAGCATTTATCAATTAAG
Source organism: Sesamia inferens (assembly GCA_037179545.1). Taxonomy (NCBI): domain Eukaryota; kingdom Metazoa; phylum Arthropoda; class Insecta; order Lepidoptera; family Noctuidae; genus Sesamia; species Sesamia inferens. The sequence goes on from CM073943.1 coordinate 2,569,234, forward strand.
AACAATTTCATTTTTTTCTTAAATTGTGTAAAATTTAATTCTTTAATGGCGTCTGGAATTTTATTATAAATACGTGGAGCCATACCTAGGATACTTTTTTTGACTAGTGCAGTGTTGCATTTATAATTACACAAACAATTTTTGTACTGACTACGAAGTGGAACATTTCGTGCCGTTGTAATTTTTTCGAAAAGGTGAGGATTCTGTTTGATAAAGATACTCATTTCCAGTATGTATAACGCCGGCACCGTAAGAACTTTTAGCGATTTAAAGTACGGCGCGCAACTGTCTTCTGTTTTCAAACCACACATGGCTCTAATGCACCTTTTTTGTGCCTTGAATATTAATTCTTTATCCGGCGAATTACCCCAGAAAATAATACCGTATCGTATGAGTGAGACCACCAAACCATGATAGGCAACAAGTAACGAGTCTATATTTACTTTTCTGGCCAGTTGAAAAAGTGCGTATGCTGATTTATGAATTTTCCCACAAAGCTGTTCTATATGCGGTTTCCAATTCAAGTTACTGTCAATATAGATACCCAAAAACACACTTACTTTTTCCTCTTCTATTACGTTGTCATTAAATTTGACACACATTTTTGGAGCTTCAATTTTTTGGTAAAAATGCATTAGTTTGGTTTTCTTCAGGTTAATTTTTAAATTATTCATATTAAGCCAATTAATTATGTCAGTAAGAGTATTATTAATGTCAGTTTCATATGTATTTAGATCTCTACATTTTACTATGGCAGTGCTATCGTCTGCAAACAAAACCATTTGTTGTTGCGTCACTTTCGGCAGATCATTTATATATATGAGAAATAAAGGTGGCCCGAGCACGCTACCCTGAGGCACCCCATATTTTATATTCCTGAAATTTGACACATACGTTTGTTCCATTTTTGACTTCGCACACACTCTCGTAATTTCCGTACATTGGAATCTATTACTAAGATATGATTCTATTAATTTTAAAATGTTTCCTCTGATGCCATAGCAATGCAATTTGTCTAAAAGGATTTTGTGAGAGACATAATCAAAGGCTTTAGTCATGTCTGTGTAAATAGCGCAGATGGGAGTCCTTTTATCCACAGCAGACATAATATTATTGAGGAAGTCAAAAATGGCCATATTAATGGTTTTATTTCTTCGGAAACCGTTTTGTTCCTTGCACAAGACGTTGTGTTTATGAAGAAACTGATATAACGAGTTATATATAACTTTTTCAAAAATTTTGGAAAAAATAGGAATTTTGGCTATGGGACGGTAATTTTTTATAAGCTTTTTGTCTTCTTTTTTGTGGAGCGGTTTTATTATGACTTTTTTTAAATCTTCGGGATAGATGCCCTCGGTAATACCGACATTAATAATATGTGCTAGCACGGGTGCTATAATGTCAATTACATATTTAATTACTTTCGTCGTTATACCGTCAATACCTACAGTACTAGTGTTTTTTAGTGTCTTTGTGGCTAATATAATGTCGGATTTCAAAACAGGTTGCATAAACATTGATTGCATTGTCAAATTGTCTAACTTATTCATTATTTTTATGTCGGTTATTATATTGTTACCGAACTGGAAATCACCGGGACCGGACGGGCTGCATAACTTTTGGTTAAAATGGTTAAGTAGTTCACACACTTGTTTGGCATCTCAATTCCAGTCATCCTTAGAGTCTGGTTCGCTACCCCAGTTCTTAACAACTGGAATTACCCACCTGCTCCATAAATCAGGTAGTACCGCGGAACCCAAAAATTATAGGCCGATCACCTGTTTACCAACGGTCTATAAAGTTCTTACATCCATTTTGAAAACTAAAATAAACAATCATCTTGACAGTAACTCCATCATGTCTGTCTCTCAAAATGGATGTAGGAGCGGGTCCCGTGGTACTAAGGAGCTACTCCTCGTAGACATGGCCATCAGCCAACAGGTTCGTCGATCCCGCAAGGATCTCTCCACCTGCTGGATAGATTATAAGAAGGCCTACGATTCGGTGCCACATACATGGCTTATGAAGGTGCTGGAGTTGTACAAGATAAATGCAACTCTACGCACTTTCCTTAAGTCGTGTATGGGGCAATGGAAGACAGTCCTTCGCTATCCAGGGAGTGGACAGATCCAGAGGAATGATGAACCTGTATGGATTAAGCGGGGAATATTCCAGGGCGACAGTCTGAGTCCACTATGGTTCTGCTTAGCTCTGAATCCTCTAAGCACACTGCTGGAGGATTCAGGTCTAGGTTATCGATTGAAGAGAGGCGGTCAGGTCATATCTCACCTTCTCTACATGGATGATTTGAAACTCTTTGCCCCCAATAAATTGCATCTGATGAAGCTACTGAATGTAACAGAAACTTTTAGTAGCGGCATCAAAATGGAATTTGGCGTGGATAAATGTGCAGTCATGCATGTAAAGCGAGGGCAGATTATGGAATCCGAGGGAATTACACTCCCGGATTCCATACACCTTAGATCCCTCTCCTCATTCGAGAGCTATAAATATTTAGGTATGTCGGAAGCGTTAGGTATCAATGATGCTGACATGAAGCAATCGTTGAAGGAGCGCTTCTTTGGTCGCCTGAGGAAGGTATTAAATAGTCTTCTTTCGGGCGGAAATAAGGTGCGCGCCTTCAACGGGTGGGTCATGCCGGTTTTGATGTACTCTTTCGGCATACTTAAATGGACTCAGACCGAACTCGACGCCCTGGATAGAAGGGTCCGTACACTGCTGACAGCAAACAGGATGCATCACCCACGATCATCGGTGATGAGACTGTATATTCCGCGGAAGTGCGGGGGTCGAGGCTTTTTAAATGCGAAGACCCTCCACAACCGAGAGGTATGCAGTCTCAGAGAACATTTTTTAAAAACCGTAGTGGGTATGCATCTTGATGTGGTCACAGTAGACAAGGGGCTTACTCCGCTATCCATGGCGAAAGAGAACTGGCACAAACCTATAATACTTACCACTGATGACCGCAAGATGATATGGCAAAGCAAGGAACTTCACGGGCGATTTTATCGGGCTCTTCATGAGCCCGATGTTGACTTCTTAGCTTCCGTATCCTGGCTACGATTCGGTGACCTTTTCGGGGAAACTGAAGGTTTCGTCTGTGCAATTATGGACGAAGTTATCTTGACGAATAACTACCGGAGATATATTATGAAGGACGGGACGGTTGACGTGTGTCGGGCATGTCACCACCCGGGTGAGTCCATCAGACACATTATCTCTGGTTGTTCTCGTTTAGCTAACGGCGAGTATTTGCACAGACATAACCAAGTAGCTAGGATTATCCACCAGCAACTTGCTTTGAAATATAAACTTGTGGATTCTGAGGTACCGTATTATAAGTATGTGCCCGACCCAGTTCTTGAAAATGGCCATGTCACGTTATACTGGGATCGGTCTATCATTACTGACAGGACTATTGTTTCCAATAAGCCTGATATAGTGGTGATAGATCGATTAGCGCGCCTTGCAATGATTATCGATGTTACCATTCCACATGACGGGAATCTCGTGAAAGCTGAGAAAGAAAAACAAATTAAATATCTCGACTTGGCGCACGAGATTGTTGACATGTGGAATGTGAACTCGGCAGTCATTGTACCGATTGTCGTATCGGCCAATGGTTTGATAGCCAAGAGCCTCGACCAACATCTATTGAGGCTCTCGTTAGGCAGTTGGATCAAAGGCCAGATTCAAAAGGCAGTACTCCTTGATACGGCCCGCATCGTGAGGAGGTTCCTGTCTCTGGAGCTCTAACCACCGGTAGCTTGGACCCCGCTCCCGCCATCGGTGGAACACTATTTTTTATATTTTTAAATGTTTTTATGTTTTTTATAAATATTTAAAAATGTAAATTAATATGTATATATATATAAATAAACGAAATAATAATCATTCCTTACTTCTCCTCACAATGACAACCTGGTTATGAGAACCTCCTAAGCCTGGAGCAGTAGGATAGCCAGCCTTTCGGTGTTCTGTATTTTGAAGAGTGTGCGCGGGAATCATATGACATAATTCCGTGATCACCGCTCCATCATCAGACAACACGTCATTGAGCGAGTATCCTCCCTTATATTGTTCCGGACAAAGACTTTTGTCTCCATCATTCATCATTTCAGCCGAAAGTCGTCCACTGCTGGACATAGGCCTCCATATAAGTCGTGGTGGCCTAGTGTTAGTGTACCAATGTAATTTTTGTAAGTTATATGTACTTTCTAAGCATATCTTGGACGCCAATGACTAATTACAAGGTGAAGGAAAACATCTTGAGGAAACCAGGACTTTAAGTCTGAAATCGCCAACCCGCATTGAGCAAGCGTGGTGATTACGCTCAATCTTTCTCTGTATAAGAGGAGACCTGTGCCCAGCAGTGGGAAGATAAAAAAGTTGATGATGATGATGACGATGACATGAATATTATTTAAATAGCTGCGATTGATAAAATTAATATCAATAATAACATAAATTAAGTGATTGGATGTTGTTACAATTGAACGCTGAATTGCAGTTACGTTTCAAATTAGAGAAATATTTGAACAATTAATACAGTCGATCCAGTTAGATATTAACATAATTGTTGCGTTGATAATTACTTTAATGGATTTCATTATTAACATTTGATTAAATGAAATCATTACACTGATGCACATGTTGTCATTTCGAATACAAATATATGTAAATTTTTTTGATTGATGATTTCATTTAGTTAATTAATTTAAATTATAATATTTAACCTTTATTAAACTACTAGAAATAAATATTTGCGGTGGTATGCCATAACATCGGCTGCCGGCACAAGTTACCACCCACTAGACAAAGTCTTCCCGCCAAGCGATTCGTCGTGTTCAGGCATGATATCTGGTGAAACCGTATGGAAGATGGGTCTGAGCAGTTGTGTTGCGATGTGTGCCGGGTACGATGCACCAAATATTATTGTGTCGGGCGTATGGTCGTGGAGGGTCTCCAGATCAATCTCCCTCTGGCGCAGCATCGTTGGTCGTGTTGATGGGTTTAACATTGCATCAAGCTCAACTGTCGTCACCCATCCTATTCACTCAGTTATTTTGAGTGAATAGTCTAGAGCAACATAATACTTAACTTGACAGTTATAGCTCTGAGATAAACGATAGCTTAGTTCATACCTATTGTTTTTTAATAATTATAAACTAGTGCTTGATTGCAATCCCGCCTCATAGTAAGCAGTGATGCAATCGTTGATGGTAAAGCTCTGTATGATAGAAGACCCGTGCCCAGCATTAGGACGATAAAAAGGTTGAAGTGTATTGAAAATAATTAAGTCACCTCTCACACTGTGCGAAGCGTGGGCGTGCCAGACTTTTACTGACTAAAATACGAACAAAGAGATTCTCGCTCCTTCACGCGTGCCACATCCACTTTTGCCGGCATCAATGGTTTCGCAGAAAGAGGTGACAGCCTACTATGCAATCTCGCTCCGGATTAGGGCCGGAGGCGAGAGATCGACGCCGATCGCCGCCACAAGGATAGCCTAATTCAGACCTAATTAGTAAAACGTGTACTAGAATGTTGGAAATAGGTAGATTAATATTAGTTATTATTTTTGATATCTCATACCTCTAGGATCATATTCTATAAGTAATACAATCAATCTTAAAATACGTGGTGAAACAGTGTGATAAAAAATATCGTTTGCTTCTTAAAAACTTTTTCTCTTTCTTTCTCAAACATTTCTTGCAAGTTTAACGGGTAATTTTTCCTCCTCAGATCAGAAAAGGAATTTAAACTATCCGGCAAATAGCTACTTCAGCAATTTCAGCCAGCACTGCAGCGCTAAATCGCTTTAAATCAACGTCTAATCAGGTATAACTTGATTTATTGGAAGCGCTGCAGCGCTGACAAATCCTTGGAGTCACTTTTTTGTTGAAATTTATACGCATAAGCTGGACCTGATTTTTTCTGATAGTTAATCACTTTCGCATTGTAATTTTGAATGATGAGCACAAAATTTTCTCTCAAATTAAATTAACTAGCGAAACACCTATATCATGTGTAATGGAAAGGGGATCATACCAAGGAAACCGATTATTTGGACGATATCAAACGATATTGGAAGGGTAGATTGCCTTTATATCTTTTTTTTTTTATAAATTATAAGCTAGTGCTTGACCGTAATCCCGCCTGATGGTAAGCAGTGATGCAAACTTTGATGGTAAATCGCGCTAGTTTATTAAGGCCCTATTCACTCTAGCCTTGAATACACTTAAATTGTAGTCCGACGGATACTCGTATATAATAATTTCAGTTAATTGTTCAAGTCCCTCGTAGTACACGGTAAAAAAGAAAAGGAGAAACGTATTGTTCAGATCGTTGTGGTGTCAACAAAGTAAGGGTGGAAATTTGCCGTAGGACGGGTCGATGGATGATGGATGGGGGAATTAAAACTTGCAATTCTCTCGCACACTTTCCAAAATTAGCTAATAATATGACGTGTAACGTGTAGTAATTGATACATAAATAGCTTATGTGCAAATTATTTAAGTTGAGTTGTAACTTAACACTTAAGCTAATAATATATTTCCGTTTCCAGAATGTTATCAGTGTCCATACCTCTACTAAAGATTGAAATCTCTCTACTATAACTCAGCACTTAATATGTGCACTATTAAATAAATCACCCATAAAACCAATTTGTATACCGCACGGCACCGCTAAATCGCTTTAAATCAACCCTAATCAGATGTAAGAGGATTTATCGGAAACGCTGCATCGCTTACTATTCACGGTAGTAACCCTTGTGTGACGATGAATTACCAGGTGCTACTCCTGAGCAGTATTATGGAGGTATGTAACTTGATATGAAGATTAAGAGGCCGATATCCCACTTGGAGTTCATACTTGGGGGTTATTACTACTAAAACTTGGCATTCATACTTGGGGGTCATTACTTGGGGGTCATTACTTGGGGGTCATTACTACTAAAACTTGGCATTCATACTTGGGGGTCATTACTACTAAAACTTAGCATTTATACTTGGGGGCCAATACTACTAAAAATTGGCATACATACTTAAGGGTTCATTACTACTAAAAATTGGCACTCATACTTGGGGGTCATTACTACTAAAACTTGGCATTCATACTTGGGGGTCATTACTACTAAACATTGGCATTCATACTTGGGGGTCATTACTACTAAAATTGGCATTCATACTTGGGGGCCATTACTACTAAAAATTGGAATTCATACTTGGGGGTCATCACTACTAAAAATTGGCATTCATACTTGGGGGTCATTACTACTAAAATTGGCATTCATACTCGGGGGTCATTACTACTAAAAATACCACGATTTGTGACATTTTAGCGGTAAAGGTGCCACGCTGTAAATAATCAGGTTGACCAGATTAAGCTTCGCTTGCTCGCGGTCAGTCTCTGGATGGGTGTGACCATCTTTATACAGCATGTACATTAATTAACGCACTTCCAGAAAATGGTTTTTTTCAGAACCCAGAAACCAGGACTCTTTGGAGCCTAGAAAAATTAAAATAGTCTGAAGGAACGCTAAATAAAAATGAAGTACATTATGAAGAACGGAGAACAAGATTCTCACTCAAGCGATTCGTCGTGTTCCGGCATTATGTCTGATGAAGCCGTACGGAGGACGGGTTTGAGCAGTTGTGTTACGATGTGTGCCGGATACGACGCGCCAAATGTGGCTATGCTGGGAGTTTGGACCAGGGTCGAGTCGTGTATCATACGCGTCAAAGAGATTTTTGCACATAGCGACCGGGTCAGCTAAGGCTGATGCTTGCCAAGGCTTCGGGTTATTCGAAAATGATACCGTGGCATAGGCCAAAGAAGAACCACAGGTGGGTGTCAGTCAGTGTATCACTTCCTCACACACAAATATTTGACCCAGAGCAGGAGAAGTAACTTTGGGTGATTTCGGACCCAGAAAAATGAGTGTGCCTTTGCCTAAAGATATCTAAAATCAATGCATTACAGAGGTGTTGTTATCCCAGAGATAAAACTGGAATATCCTCATATTATTCCAATACATTTGTTATTCACCTCTTACGATTCAGATAGAGTATAATTTTTAAACGTTAACGTACAACACTTTTGAGGCATCCTTTTGAAATACCTACATTTGTTACAGTCAAATGGTGGAATGGCAAAACTGCTTGTTCTTGACCGCCACGCAAACTGACTTCACAAAGCAGGATTGAAAACACTCTTTGGGGAAGCATATGCACAAATATTAAAAAAGTGGCTGATTGATTAAATTCTTATATCATTATTATTTAACTTCAATTATTATTTTTCTAAAGTCTTGCCGCCAAGCGGTTTGTCGTGTTCCGGCATGACGTCTGGTGAAGCCGTACGGAGGACGGGTCTGAGCAGTTATGTTGCGATGTGTGCCGGGTACGATGCGCCAAATGTTGTTGTGTTGGGAGTTTGGTCTTGGAGGGTCTTCAGATCAATCTCCCTTTGGAGCAGCATCGTTGGTCGTGTTGTTGGGTTTAACATTGCATCACCTCGTTCAACTGCCATCTTCCTTCCTATTCGCTCAGTTGTTCTGAGTGAATAGACTCTTAATACACTAGCGCGCTTTACCATCAACGATCGCATCACTGCTTACCATCAGGCGGGACTGCGGTCAAGCGCTAGTTTATAATAATTAAAAAAAAAAATTGTTTCCACAATCACTACACCACTTCATACCACAATACCATCTTGATATACGAGTACAACGGTATTTTTTGTAACCCGAAACACGTGTCCAGTATTTTTAAGCAAATAATCTATGTATAAAATTTCAAAAAGATATCATGGAAAACCACAAAGTTATGGGGTTTGTTATCATATCTGGTTGTCCCAATAAAAATATGGTCAATGCACCGCTCGTCCGGCTGCGCCTGAAGCGGCGCAGCTCCAGGGCTTTGTCTCACGCGCTTAGTCTTCTTCTTCTTCAGCCTATGGATGTCCACTGCTGGACAAAGGCCTCCACCAAGGCTTTCCACGCTGATCGGTCTTGTGCTGCCCGCATCCATCGGCTTCCCGCGACCTTCACTAGGTCATCAGTCCACCTTGTTGGGGGCCTTCCTACGCTGCGTCTGCGTCCAGTACGTGGTCGCCACTCCAGAACCTTACTGCCCCATAGGCTGTCGGTTTTACGAGCAATGTACCCTGCCCACTGCCACTTAAATTTAGCGACTCGCAGGGCTCATTTCTGATTTGATTACGCAGAGAAACTCCGAGCATAGCTCTTTCCATTGCCCTTAGTACTATGATCTAACATCAGCTAAGTAGCGCGCTCGCTAACGACACTGCAACAATTTCTAAATGTATTTGGGAAAAAATATAACATGGTGTAAAAATGATTGGAATCGATTCAGTTGCTTATTCTAAACAAACTATATTGAGGATTCGTGTAGAGGCAAAATAACGTTGTATACCTTTTTGTGGGGTCTGAAGCGGGTCCGGAACTAAATAATAACAGCGGTACAAGTCAATCTATCAGGTTATTATACGCTTGCCGCGGCAGGCGTTGCGGGCCCCAAGACAGTTGAATCGTTTCTCCGGGACTCGTGCTTCATTGCTCGGCGTTTTTCTCGCGGTCTCCACTGTTGATTCTGGCTTTCAGGAGTTGCAGTGGGTGGGAAAAAGTGTAGCGGGTTTTGTCCCATAAAAAATATCGAAACCCCACCGTAACTCGGAAAGCACATTAATCTATTGGTCCAGACTCTTATTCGTTGACCTTTGATAGTCAAAAGTTTGACAACCAGGCTTAGAAAGAATTAGAGTCAAGCCTAGGGGCCTAAGCAAGTCAGGCCCTTTGTGGGGACAAGTACAATTTTTAGAGTGGGTATTCTTTGTGCGCTATAGTCGCGCGGTGTTTTGGCAATTACAGCGTACGTTTTGTTAGTGTCCACTGAGTGATTTATTTAAAAGTTAGAGATACGTCCTCGTTTATACTCATCATCATCATCTCAGCGTTAATCCCAGTCGTATCCGAAGCTTTATACAGCTTTGGAGTCTGGGGTCTGCTTTACCAGCCCAACTGCTGATTTTGGCTAAACTTCGATATTTTCCGTAAAGCGACTACCGTCTGACCTTCACAACCCAAAGGCGATATTGCAGTTAGACCAATTGTTGAACTTTTGTGGGCTCCAACAACCCGTAATGACTGCCATTAGATGTTCGTGTGGCAACCGGGTTTTATTATCACCTTCTTAAATTAGCATGTTCAATAAAAGTTATATTTTATTCGATACCCATTCTTGTAAATGCGCTTTGTGCAATTCATATTGAGTAGTCAATGCAGGTTCAAAAGCACTGTTACCATTTTATGCAAGAGTAACAAGGTTGCCAACCTTTCAGAGCGCGGCGTCGGTATGTTTGCTACAATGCATAGAAAATTCAACAGCTTTATTTCGCAACTCCTGGTAACAAAATTTATCAATTTTTATTGCCTCACCAGACCTGGCTTGTGAGATCTCTGTTATATATTTCCTTTGGTTTGCTGACATTCGAAAGGCAATGTGGCCTGAGGTACTCGGTTTGAGATCTTAGGTTTTAAAGATTGTGCCATCGGAGATATTCATCTAGTTTTCAAGACAGCATTTTCATCTATACAATATGTAAAGAAAATCCCGTCCGACCCGTAAGGATAAGAAAGGTTAGGTAAACACATGACCATACAAAATATGAAATTTTTCGTAATTATCATACTAATAGATTTTGAAATAATCTTTTTTTTTCCGCGAATGAATTCCAACTTCCCCAAACTTTGGTATTTAAAAAAAAGTGACAACGCCATTTTCGACGGCATTATTATGAGCGACGCGACCATGCGTCACGTGCCCTGTCATCCTTCGCCCGCGCATGTAATGCCTACCGCACATATATTAAGTTACCTCTTTTTGCGAAATATTATTTGTTTTTGTAGGGTTTTTTTTAAAGTTTAGCCTGTCGTTTAGTAGAATCAGTTATCGATACCTAAACTTTAACAATACCTACACGGATCGGACAGGGTTTTCTTTACATATTGTATATTGTATCGATAGCAATCTAAATGGATTCTGCTCAAAATTCAGCTACTTCTTTGGCACTATCAGCAGACTGTTCTGTAACGTGCAACTGGACAGCACCACCAGCCAAATGTTTTTTGTGTCGGGAGTTTGGTCGTGGAGGGTCCCCAAATCAATCTCCCTCTGGAGAAGCATTGCATCACCTCGCTTAACTACTGTCTTCCTTCCTATTCGTTCAGTTTTGTTTAATGAATAGGTTCTTAATAAACTAGCGTGCCTTACCATCAACGATTGCATCATTGGTTACCATCAGGCGGGATTGCGAACAAGCAGTAGTTAAAAATTAAAAATTAAAAAAAGTTATCTATAAAAAAAAACAATTTTTAGTGTTTTTTGTTATAGCTGCAACGGGGATATGTACATCACCTGTGACAAATTCAAATGTCTAACTGCAACAGTTCGTGAGATACAGTTTGCTTCCTGCGTCAGTTGTATTGTGAACATGTGATGTCTACTTAGACAGACAAACAAACAGACAGACGGACAGATAAATCGACGATGGATTTAGTAATATCTGTTTCGGCTATTAGCCCTTTGTGACAATAAAGTAGCGATTCAAAGAGAAATGATCCAAAGATGCAATTAATGTTGTTATGGCAAATTTTGTGTCAGGTTTAGCTTCAAGAAATCATGGAAGGGTTAAGCTGAGGTACACCTTTAAGGCTTGTGTTACCCATTTTATTACCAAACAATTCTAAATACCTGTCAAAATGTATTAATTCTCATCGAACTGTTTCATAAAGTACTTTAGAAATAAACGTTAAAAATAAGACCAGAAAGATAATTCTAAATCATGAATACAGAAACGTCGTAGATCATTTTTACTCTACAACAAATTGAAACAAACATCTCGAAATAACATCGAAGCAAGGCAGAATAATTTTGACGACGGAGTTCAGGTAGCCGGTCTCCGGCTCACATAATGCACTGGGCAATAAGTTCGCCTGTTGTCGACGCGTCGGGTAGTACTAACATATGGTAAGAAAGGATGCATAGAGAAATATAACTAACACCATTTTCATATATGGCTGGTTGTTTCTATGAAAACTAACTATCTCTCCGTCTGTATTTCAGAAACCGTGATAGCTAGATAGATAAAAAAAATCCAGATATTTTTTTTTGCTGCTGTAACAACAATTACTAAACTCAGAACATTTTTTTTATAATCATATACTGGAGTTTGACTGCAATCCAGCCTGATGGTAAGCAGTGATGCAATCGTTGATGGTAATGCGCGCTAGTTTATTAAGAGCCTATTCACTCAAAATAACTGAGTGAATAGGAAGGAAGATGACAGTCGTACGAGGTGATGCAATGTTAGACCCAACAACACGACCGACGATGCTTCTTCAGAGGGAGATTGATTTGAGGACCCTCCACGACCAAACTCCCGACACAATAAACATTTGACGCATCGAACACTACATAAATCGCAACACAACTGGCCAGACCCATTCTCCGTACGGCTTCATCAGACATCATGTTGGAACACCACGAATCGCTTGGCGGAAAGACTTCGTCTGCTGGGTGGTAACTTCTGCAGGCAGCCCATGGTATGGCTTACCACCGAGCATATTTATTAAGAGGGCTCTTATATTGAGTTGATTTTTAAAGATCACATAACAGTACATTCGCGAGTCCTACTCGCACTTGACCAATATTCTCCAAAAAATTTGGATTCACAAAGAAAAGCAACAATTGCCGTTTTACAAAGACCAAGCTTGGGCGAGATGGAGCGACGACATCAAAAAGGTGGCTGGTAGTGGCTGACGGAGAACTGCCCAGGATCGAGTTTGTTGGCGTGCCATGGAGGAGAGGAGGCCTATGTACAGCAGTGGACGAGTAGAGGCTGATGATGATGATGATGAAAGACCAAGCCTGACCAAAGACCTCAAAGAGCTGTCAGCATATCGTGACAGGGTCAATTAAGACGCTGTTCCCGGGCAGGAAAAGTTGTTTGAAAGTACTATCGAGGCCTCATGCTCACAAGCAAATGAATGAGCACTGCTGGTTTTTAGTCAGCAACAGTCTGACACGGCTTTTAGTTTCGCCCAGAGCGGGAGAGTTAATTTTGATACCCATAAAGAAGGTATTAGTTATAAAACTTTTTATTTTACACTTTTTAGTTGTGAAAAGTACTGTTCAGCTGCATCCGGTTAGACTGGATGCTGACGCTAAAATTAATGAAAAAACTTACAAACGCACTGGTTGCCCCTACGATTTTTGGAAGTTCCCCTTGATTTCTCTGGTCTTCCACCATAAAACCCTAATGTCCTTATGACGGAAATACGTTGGGAATGTCTTATTTCCAACAGAAAAAGAATTATCAAAATCGGTTCATAAACGACGAAGTTATCCGCGAACAAACATAAAAAAGGATATATACGATCGAATTGAGTAACCTCCTCCTTTTTGAAGTCCGTTAAAAACAGCGATTTTTGTAATATTACAAAATCTCCGTTTTCCCTGTTTTCTTTATCATTATAAATGCGAAAGTAAATCTATTAGTTTTTTGTCACGGTTTTACGCTAAAATAAGTAAACAGATTACAGTTGAGAATTGGCACACAGATAAACCCGCGAATCCGTCGAGTACAATGTTTCGTTTAAAGTCCAATAACTGTAGTATCATAGTGAATACAAAATAAACAACCTCAACAATATATTTAATAAACATGTACCTTACAACCATAAAACACCCTTAACAAGACAGTAGATTATAAATCAAATCAGTTGGCCATCCCACAAGCCGGTGTATCTCGGCAGAACGATACATAATGCATGTGGACTTAATCTTCGCTGGTAGATGTATGGATCCCAACCTGTGGAACAGATTTAGATGCAATCCCGGGTTGGATGACTTGGATTTTGCTGCATTTGGTATTACAAAGGGGATGTAAACGGGCGTTGGGAAGATGGGAAGAAGTTTCGGCACATTCGGTGTTGTATTCTGTTCGAGCCATTTGTTGATGAAACATTAGAGCCTCCGGGTCTGAGTGCCTTGATTTTTTCGTCTTGATTTTTCGAGATGCTGTCAGTTAAGTAGTTGGTCTCGGTTAGTTTCTCGGTGGTAGGCTATAACATCGGCCGCCAGTAGAAGTTACCACCCACCAGACAACATCTTGCCGCCAAGCCATTCGTTGTGTGTTCCGGCATGATGCCTGTTGAAGCCGTACGGAGGACGGGTCTGAGCAGTTGTGTAGTGATGTGTGCCGGGTACGATGCGCCAAATGTTGTTGTGTTGGGAGTTTAATCGTGGAGGCTCTCCACATCAAACTCCCTCTGGCGCAGCATCGTTGGTCATGTTATTGGGTTTAACATTGCATCACCTCGCTCAACTGTCGTCTTCCTTCCTATTCATCCAGTTCTTTTGAGTGAATAGGTCCTTATTGTACTAGCGCGCTTTACCATCAACGATTGCATCACTGCTTACTATCAGGTGGGATTGCTGTTAAGCACTAAGTTTTAAATATTAAAAAAAATAAATTAGTCAAGTCTTGTGGCCCGAGGGAAGGCCCGTTTCTTAGCCAAAGAATTAGCGTTGTCGTATAACGACAGTCTCCGTGACGTAGCGGTAGTGAACGCGGCCGCTGCGCAAGGAGGCGCGGTTTCGATCTCCGCCCAGTACTAATATTTGTATATATGAATATGAATATTTGCACTGGTCTGGTCGTGCCTGGGAAAGCACTATAAGCCCGGTTGCCATACGAACATCTAATGGCAGTCGTTACGGGTCATTTGAGCCCTCAATAGTCTAACAATTGGTCTTACAGCAATGCTTCAATATCGCCTTCGGGTTGTGGAGGTCACACGGCAGTTGCTTCACGGAAAATACTGAAGTTTAGCCAAAATCAGCAGTTAGACTGGTAAAGTGGACCCCAGATTCCAAATCTGAAAAAGCATCGGACTGCTACTGGGATTAACGATGATGATGATGATGATATGACGTAGCAACGTACCAGGCCGTCTGGTCACTGTTCTTGTTGACCGCGATGAGGAAGAATTTTTTGACGCCCTATGATTCTTTTGCTTATTTTCTCACAGGTACAATGGACATATGACAATTCAGAAGGGCAATTTACCTATTTGCAAGTGCTTTTGTATTCTCATCTTAAAAGCCTGTAGATTTGTAGAAATTTGAGAACATTGTAAAAGCTATTTATTTTTAAAAGAGTAACCGTGAAATGCCTTATAGAAATGCGAAATAAAAAAAAGAACGGGTCGAAAAGTGCGAAGCGTACTCACACACGAAGGGTTCTATAATAATATCTGTACAAAAAAAAACAGTTTTTAGTATTTAATTGTCTAGCTACTATAGCTCATGATATAGAGCCTTCGTCACCATCATCATTTCAGCTAAAAGACGTCCAGTGACATAGAAATAGTCCTACCCCAAGGATTTCCACGACGACCGGTCCTGTGCCTCCCGCATCTAGCGGTTTCCTACCTTCACCAACCTTCACCAAGTCGTCGGCCCAGCTTGTCGGAGGCCTACCCACGCTGTGTCTTCCGGTACGTGGCCGCTACTCCAGAACCTCACTGCCCCTTCGCTCTTGACAGAAAGGTCGTGGTTACTATGACTAAATTCGAGACGCTGATGTCATGTCACACGCCGCACGATCTCTCTCCATCTATCCCTGTTGGACGATAGTCTGGAGCACTTATTAACAGGCCCCCCACTGCCGAGTTGATCTGGTCGGTCCACCTCATCGGTGACCTTCCACGAGGTCTGTTCCCTTCCACTCTGCCTTGGACGACCAAACGTTCTATAGTCATTATTGCGCCTTGATACGTGACTGAATAATCTGAGTATACGGGACTGTACTATTTCTGAAACCGACAAAGTATTTCGCCTCGTGTACATAGAGGGACTGGAACAATTTGTCGCTTTCGTCTGACTACAATTTAAGTGTGTTCAAGGCTAGAATGAAAACGCTCTCAATTAAAATAATAGTAATAATAAGAATTCTAGAAATGAAACATCAAACACGTACTTATAAAGATATGCTATGTTGGAGTGCTAAGACAGACATACAGATAAACAAAAGTCTCTTTCAATTTTTTTTTTTGCGTCATCGAAAAATTAAACCATAAAAAAGTTGCGAAACGATCAATCACTAATAAAAATTTATGATAGCAAATAACAATGAAATCACTAGCAAAAGCGCCTCTAGGTATTATATTAAAAACACTACCTACTATGTCTGCTGCCCTTTCAAGGTTGTCTCGGCTTGAAATAAACTGGCGCTAAAATGTGATAAAAATGGCCAAGTTCTCGGTCGGATTAGTAAAATGTAGCCCTCGAAATAGGTAACTGTGACGGTCACTACAAGTGCGACTGTTAAGTATGGTCAGATCAGTTCTATACCCGTTTGCGGGACAGTGACTCAGGGTTTTTCATTGCAAATGTTGATAGGGTTTTTGAATGTATTCCTGGAGCGCACCGACCGCCTTCAGCCTTTGGAGGTTGAGATTTCCTTGAACCTAACCTTTGGGCGGTTCATTGGGTCCAAAGCCAAGGCGGCTGCCACACTGACCGCCTGCCGGTACTTCACACCAAGGCAGCTTCTAATGTTGTAAAAAGCATAGGTCCGTTCATGTGTGGAATAGTGCAGTCACATTTGGGCTGGTACTGCAAAACGTCACTTGGCTACTTTGATTCACTGGAGAGGCGTGCGAAGAGGCTGATTGGCAACCCAGATTTAACTCAAAACAGTCTCGAAAGCCTGGAGTAGAGGCGTAGAGTACAAGGCTTTCGGTGTTCTATAGGATACATTTTGGTGAGTGTGCGAGGGAATTGCATGATTTAATTCTCCCATCTCCGTTCCACCATCGGACGACCCGTCGTACGGCGAGTTTCCACCCTTACGTTGTTAACACTACTATGATCCGTTTTGCCTCTTCTTTTATACGGCGTACATCGAGGGACTGAAACTATTTATCGGCGGCGGTGATTCCGTCGGCGGTGTTTCCGTCGGATTACAATTTAAGTGTCTTCAAGGCTAGAGTGAACAGACTTTTAATAAACTAGTTTTACCAAAACTAGCGCTTTACCATCAACGATTATATTACTGCTTACCATCAGGCGGGATTGCAGTCAAGCACTAGTTTAAAAAATAAATAAATATATACAGACATATCACACAGATTGAGCTAGCCCCAAAGTAAGTTCGAGACTTGTGTTATGGGATACTAACTCAACGATACTATATTTATAATAGATACATATATAGATAAACATCCAAGACCCAGGCCAATCAGGAAAAGATCGTTTTCCATCATGACCTGGCCGGGGATCGAACCCGGGGCCTCCACGTTGCAGGCAGGCGTGTTGACCGCTGCGCCACGGAGGACGTCTTACGAGTTTATAACATAAAAAGATCAATGTTTGGATAAAAGTAACATAATTATTCCATACTAGCGACACGCCCCGGATTCGCACGGGTGCATGTATTATACAAACCTTCCTCTTGAATCACTCTATCTATTTAAAAAAATCGCATCGGAATCCGTTGCGGTCGCCCGCAGCTCCGCTCGCGTCGATTTCGGTTACCGCTGGAAATCGCCTACCCAGGAAAGACACGGTCAGCAAAATAATTCCCAAGTCAATTCACAGACACCGACAATAACATCGACGACGCAGTCATTATTCGCAGGCTGCATGGATTGTCTTTATGAGGTTGTTTTAGTTGTTAATGGTGAAAATATTTAAATGTAATTAATACTAAGTTTTCACATTCGCGAAGTAAATCTATTCTTTAGGTTGGTGCGATGCTTGATCGCAACGATAGCTGGTCTGCATCCGAAATAAAATATATTTGTAAGAAATGTGGATTTTGGCCTGATGTTGGTAAGAAGCTACCCATGAGATGATCCTGTTCTTCAATTTTAACAGTGGGCATAAAATTACCTACCCTGATTTCTTTTGCGCCAAAAGAAGTAATTTTGAAAAGACTGTTGTATTTACGTATACATATATTATTTGTTAAAAAATGACCAGATAATGGATAGTTATTAGAAGATTTTTACTGGTTGTGGCGGCTCCTGAAGGTTAGGAAGACTAACTTTACCTGAAGCACAGCACATACCATTAGGTTCCTCTACTCATTTCTTGGTAGAGCAGTGTATGATTCTTGTGTTGGTAAATATTAAAGACTTTAGATAATTAGACTGGTTTATTACACTAGTATAATTATTACATAATAATCGACATCTTCCAGGTCAGATCCTAAGTTACAATGACAAGACTATAGACAATATTCATAGACACTAATACATAGAGATGGTATTAGTTACTCGACTACAGAGTAGTGATGTATGATACAACATCCCCCTTGTTTAAGTTTAAATTAACCCTTGACAAACAATATTATAGAGACCTGACTTAGTTACAATTTAGACAATGACTTAAGACTATGGTTAGGTCTTAATCTAGGATACAATGTTCTACTTAATCTATTTCATCAATTAGCCTTCTGGTTGGCTTTACAACTCTTCCAGAACGAGTTACATATTGACTGACTGAGGATTGAGATGAGAGCTCTTGAGGTCTAGACTCCTGCCTGTTACCTTCCTCTCTCCCCTGCGACGAATTGGATAGCATAGGAGAATATTTGTGTCTTAAATGAACCCTATTCCTCCTATACCTGACTCCATTGACATCCTCAACGACATATGACCTATTATTAGCCAACCTTAGCTTGACAATGGCTTGTTCCCAATTGCTATCAGGCTTTCTTTTAAAGTATACATGATCATCGGGATACAATAATGACAATGACTTTGTATTTCTATTATAATATTTAGACTTATTTTTATTATTTTGCTTGACACATTCTTCATAATTTTTGAATGTAACCACTTTAGGTTTTAATTTCTTATAAGACATAGGAATGTTATTTCTTAAATTCCTGGACATTAACAATTGAGCTGGAGATGGTAAATTATTCTTAGGTGTGTTTCTATACTGTAATAAAGCTATGTATGGATCAGATGAGTTTCTTTTACATTTTTTTAACATATTTTTGATAATTTTGACTGAACTCTCTGCTTGACCATTTGACTGTGGATGATATGGGCTAGTTACAATGTGTTCTATGTCCCATTCATGCATAAAATTCTTAAATTCTAATGACTGAAAAGGAGGACCACCATCAGACACTAAAGATAAAGGTATTCCATGACGAGCAAAAATGGACTTTAAATGTGTTATTACATTCTTTGCTGTACTGTTTTTATTTAACAAAGCTATTTCTATAAATTTAGAATAATAATCTGTGACAATTAAATAAGTGAGGTTATCAAAATACATTAAATCAACACCTACTTGTTGCCATGGATATTTATTTATTTCAAAATTTTTTAGTGGTTCCTTTGGATTATTAGGTTTAAATTGTGCACATACATAACATTGTTCTACCAAGTTTTTAATATCAGCTGACATGCTTGGCCAGTACAAAGACTCTCTAGCCAGTTTTAAGCATTTATTTATACCTTGGTGACCTTCATGAATTTTACCTAACATTTCCTTATACATTGACTGTGGTACTATTAATTTTGACCCTTTGAACAATAAATCTTTGACTACATGAATTTCAGCTTGTATATTCCAAAATGGTTTTATTGACTGACTGACATTATTTTTATTTTTTGGCCAACCTTCATAATAATACTTTTTTAACAATTGCAAAGTATCATCTTTCTTAGTGTTCTGTAACAATTTTGTACAGTACTCCTTTGTGACTGCTAGACTTGAATGCATTAAATTGACATGACAAGATATTTCTGACTCATTCTCAGGTATATAATGTTCTTTCAATGCTGCTCTAGACAGAGTGTCAGATATAAACATTTCTTTACCTGGAACATGTATAACTTCCAAATCATATTTTTGTAAAGTTAACATCATACGTTGCAATCTTGCTGGTACATCATGTAATGGCTTTTTAAAAAGATAGACTAAAGGTTTATGATCAGTATGAACAGTTACTTTATGACCGTACACATACTGGTGAAATTTTTCACAACCAAACTGAATGGCTAACAATTCTTTCTCAATTTGAGCATACCTTGACTGAGTTTGAGTTAATGTTTTTGAACTATAAGCAATAGGTTTATTATTCTGCATAATGACTGCTCCTAATGCTGACTTTGACGAATCGACTGACAAGACTAATGGTACATTGGGATTATAATGAGCTAAAACTGGTGTATTTGTAATTTCATCGATTAAACTCTTAAGACATTGACTATGGTTTTCATCCCAAGTCCAGACTGAATCTTTCTTCAAAAGATTTCTTAAAATTTGAGTTTTTTGTGACAAATTGCTAATAAAGGGACCTAAATAATTGATCATACCTAATATTCTTTGCAATTCCTTGGCATTTTTTGGTGTGGGCATATTGACAATTGCTTTTACTTTCTCTTCATCAACCCTGGCACCATCTTTACTAAAAACATACCCTAAAAAACAGACTTCTGAAACTAAAAATTTACATTTAGACTTATTGAACTTTAAATTGACTTCACGTGCTCGTTGCATGACTTTATGTACTCTCTCATTATGTACTGACTCGTTTGGTCCATATACCAAAATATCATCGATGAATATTAGAACTCCTTCTAAATCACCGAACAAATTCATCATGACTCTTTGAAAAATTTCAGACGATGCATTAATACCAAAAGGTAACCTTAAATATTTATATCTACCGAAAGGTGTTTGAAATGTACATAAATCAGAACTATATTCATCTAGTTTTAGCATCCAAAATCCTGAAAATGCATCTAAATGAGAAAAACAAACAGCTCCTGCTAGTTGAGATCTGATCTCATCTATTGACTTTAGTGGATAAATTTCCCTTACAATATTCTTATTCAAGTTTCTAGGATCTAAACAAATTCGTAACTGACCCGTGCTTTTGACTGTTATGACTATACTGTTCACCCATTCTGTAGGTTTAATAACCTTTTCAATGACCTGCATTTTCTCCATGCGATCCAATTCATCACGCAGTTTGTTCAGTAAAGCGAAGGGTACTCTTCTCGGAGCATCGACGCATGGCACTGCTTCAGGTTTGAGTTTCAGGCGACAGACTTGAGGTAGACATCCAAGACCCTGAAATACATCATTATATTGTGTAAGAATTTGTTCACTAAAATTTTGTTGAGACACAGAGAAAACTCTTTGAATTATACCTAATTTTTCACAAGTTGGTAGACCTAAAACATTCGGACAAACTAAATCTGTGACTATAAACATTATATTTACACTAATAGTGCTATTATTTAAAGATAAACTACATTTTACATTAACTTTACCCATAATGGGTATTGATATACCACCAAACCCACTAACGTTTATTTGACATTTCTCAAGTGACATTTGACTTTGACATTTCAAAGATTGAAAAGTTTTCTTTGACATAATATTAATATCAGCTCCTGAATCAATAATGCAATTAATTTGTGTATGACCAACTAAAATGTTTATGTTCCATGACTGTTTAGAATAGTATTTGTTTTCTTTTGACTCGACTGTATTGACCTGTTTACTATGTGTTGACTTTGCTGTAATAATTCTACAAGTGTTTGTTGTGTGAGATTCCTCAGACTTGTGTCTGTACTCATCATTAAGATATGAATCTCGACTAAGACTTTTTGACTTTTTTGACTTGACTCTGAATCTCTCAGACTGTTCCGTGTTTTCATCACTGAGATATGACATATGACAAGATGAGTCTTCATGAGATCTCTTAGACTTTGACTGCGACTGGCCTATGTGCGACCTGACCGTTGATTGTAACTTGGGATGTGACTGTGACTGTGTGTATGACAACCTGCTATGTCTGTAATGATTTTGATTGTGATGACTTTGTGACTCTAAATGACAATTATATTGACTAGACTTATGACTATGACTGAAATTATGACAATTTAAAATTCCAACAAAATTATCTTGACTACCAGTTGAACTAAAAGACTCTAAATGACTGACTTTTTTATTATTTGAGTAACAAAATTTTGCAAAATGACCATAAGAGTTACATGACCTGCATTTAGCTCCCTGCGCTGGACATTTGTAGCGGTGGTGTTGTCCACAGCGGCTACACGTCTTCGAGCGCTTCTCAGGACTGGGACTTGACTTTGACCTCCCTGCGCTGGATCCCTGCTGACTGACTGGTGAAGCTCGCCGTCGCTGACGCTCCACTCGACCACGGCTCCTCCGACGCAGATGCATGACTTTCTCAGACTCTTCACTAGTGGACCTCTTGACAATTTGGTCTGCATCCTGCTGTGCGACGATGAGTGTCCTAGCTAGCTCTCGCATCCTCTGATATGTCAGATCAGGTTCCTGCAGCAGTCTCTGACGTACATGTGCTAAGTCCAAACTCAAGTTGGCGATAAAAATATCTCTGATAAGAGATTCTCTGAGCGTTCCAAATTCGCAATCTTGGCTCTTATTTTCGAGATCGGTTAAGAAATCCTCGATGCTTTCCGATTTCTGTTGACGTGTGGTAAAAAACATGTAACGATACATGGTAATATTTTTTCTTGGTTGAAAAAATTCGTCGAATTTGGCTTTGACGTCATGTAATGTGCTTTCTCCAATATTTGTGTTGAATGTGTTGAAAATATTTAAGCATTTTTCACCAATGTGATGTAATAAAATGGCGATCTTGCGTTTCTCACCGGACTTGTCTAAACCCGTTGCCAACAAGTATAATTCGAACTGTTGCCACCAGCGCTTCCAGGTTTCGTAATTGTTGTTTGTTGCATCTGACGATATTTTAAGCGCCTTCAAGCCACTGTGCAATGAACAATGGCTTCCGGCATCATGGCCGCCAGCGACGCCATCCGACTTTTGCATTTTATGAATTTTCTTTCTTCGTTTTCACTTCTGACACCATGTATGTGTTTTTCCACTTCTGACACCATGTATGATTCTTGTGTTGGTAAATATTAAAGACTTTAGATAATTAGACTGGTTTATTTCACTTGTAAAATAATTACATAATAATCGACATCTTCCAGGTCAGATCCTAAGTTACAATGACAAGACTATAGACAATATTCATAGACACTAATACATAGAGATGGTATTAGTTACTCGACTACAGAGTAGTGATGTATGATACAACCAAAACCAAAACCAAAACCAGAGAGAGAGGGTTTAGAGCAAAACCTCTCCAATACACTTCGATTTGGACTGACGCTTGATATGCATAATTAACCTGCGGATCATATTTGAAAGCCAGTCTGTTGCTTTTTGATAAAACTCGATTGCGAACTCTATTTGTGGGCAACTGCTGACCTCTAAGTCGCTGCGAACGCTCGACACTTGAAGACGTTGGAAACGCTCCAGCCTCAACATTCGTTCCCGTAACTCAGAGATTCTCAAATTTTGTTGTGCAAGGCGTTGCGAACCTTCGACACTCGACTCTCGTGTGCGTGCCTGAGAGTTTCCCAGATTTTGTTCAGTAAGGCGTTGTGAACGTTCAGGTGAATATTCTCCCATACGACGTATTCTTGCAGCGCGTGCATGAGAACTATGTTTAGAAAGTTGACACCTGGCTCTCTTAGGCATTTTCGAATCTTAAAAAAAATGTTAATAGCCCTGAAAAGAACTGTTGTTTAGCCCTGAACAGAAGTGTTGGTTAGCTCTGAAAAAACTGTTGGTTACACCTGAAAAGAACTGTTGATTAGCCCTAAAAAGAACTGTTATTAGCTCTGAGAAGAACTGATATTTAGTTCTGAGAAGAGCTTTTGCATAGGTGTAGTTTTAAGAACGAAATAAAAAAAAATCGCACGAAAATTATTAGACTTCGCGCACGACTGCTACGTAGGAAGCCGATTTCGCGTGTGAGCTGCGCGGGGACCATTTTTTTTTTCGGATGGAAAATCATCCAATGACTTACTCATAGATCTAAACTCCCCTCCCGCATGCGTACCCTCACCTTGGTGACGCTCATGTCGCAACGGGCCGTGCAGCAGAAATCGTATTATTTTAATTTCGCCATAACTTCAAAACCAAATGTCCAATTTTAATCATTCAAGGACCAAATATTATCTATATAAACTGTACTTAGTGATGAGTTTATTTTCCCAAGGATTAATAGCATGAGTAAATAAATGCGTTTAAATGTAGTCCAAATAAAATTCAAGATTTTCAAATCAATTCAAGATTTCAAGATTTTCGATTCAAACGATCGCATCACTGCTTACCATCAGGCGGGATTGCGGTCAAGCGCTAGTTTATAATTATTAAAATAAACAAGAAGGATATTCATAAGATCTACAATTAATTACAACAAATTATGGTTCTATCTGTAGTAGTCGTGGTGGCCTAGTGGTAAAAACACCAGCCTCTCAAGTATGAGTGCGCGGGTTCGATTCTAGGTCAGGCAAGTACCAATGTAACTTTTCTAAAGTTATATGTACTTTCTAAGTATATCTTGAACACCAATGACTGAAGGTGAAGGAAAACATCTTGAGGAAACCTGGACTTTAAGTCTGAAATCGCCAACCCGCATTGAGCAAGCGTGGTGATTACGCTCAATCCTTCTCTGTATGAGAGGAAACCTGTGCCCAGCAGTGGGACGATAAAAAGGTTGATGATGATGGTTCTATCTTTCATAGTTTAGGCAGCGTACGCAAGATAAATAACTTTTCTGGTTGATTTTTCCACCTTGTGTTCAAAAAAGCCAAATATCTTACGGAACCCTATTGTTTTCCAAAATAAAATTTAGCCTTTGTTACTCGTGGATGGACGTTAGAGGATAAAAGGCCTAGTGGTTAAAACAAAAGCCTCTCAAGTATGTTCGATTCCAGGTCAGGCAAGTACCAATGTAACTTTTCTAAAGTTGTATGTACTTTCTAAGTATATCTTGGACACCAATGACTGAAGGTGAAGGAAAACATCTTGAGGAAACCTGGACTTTAAGTCTGAAATCGCCAACCCGCATTGAGCAAGCGTGGTGATTACGCTCAATCCTTCTCTCTATGAGAGGAGACCTGCGCCCAGCAGTGGGACGATAGAAAAGGTCGATGATGATGATGATGACACGTGGATAAGGTAGCTTACGAATGGTGATAGAATTTTTGAAAATGGTCCAATAGTTTTTGAGCCTATTCATTACAACCAAACAAACAAAGTTTTCCTATTTATAATATTAGTGTAGATTAGAAATGCAATGAAGTAAAGGTAACCATTTTCTTTTGTGTACCTGTCAGGGTTCAAGTGAAACAATATAATATGAACTTTATTTTTATTGTAATTAAATTGATTTCAGAGTAACGGGAAAATAAAAAAAATACTTGAGGTTGTAGCGTAAGTTGAAAATTATTATCTGGAAATAAAGTTATTTATCGATTCTTTCATATTTGTTAACATTTTTACGCATATGTTGTAATGAATCAACAGCCTCGTTTCTTAATAAAATCATTTGCGAACAAAAATCTTATTGCCAAGTTTGGCCTTTTCAGTGCGTAATTAGGTCTTTCGTGGTCATGTGTAAGATTAAATGGCTAGAAAAGGGGAAACCACCGAAATGACGACTCATACAGAAATATGAAATAGATGACACACATTTTTCTTTTGCGCCAACCCAAACGAATCAATGAAAGTGATAAAGGCAAGAATAATGATGGTCAATATTTAAAGGCTTCAAAGTTTACAACACGTTCATGTTACATAAAAACTTAGACTATATCGTCCAAACAAACTGGCCTTGATGGAACTGACCGTTAGTGTCGAAAAATAGTCTCCACATAAAATATTCGGGCGCCCAAAATGAATGTCAAGAGTACCGCGGATATAAATAGGATGAATTCAATAAGGAAGCTAATATGAGAGCAGTAGGTTCTGCTTTAGCGTGTCTATAACTCGAGACTATCCGGAAAGGCCGTGATTGTCAATTGTTTACGTTTTGCAAAAGCGGCTGGGGCAGGCATTGGCCCTAGTGGACCCGTCACTTGGCGCTGACATCTCTTTGAGGCGCGCGTGGAACACAACGCGTCGTCGACTCGGGCCTGATCTAGCAACACCAACGAGCTAGTTGGTTCGAACCCTGACATGTGCTTTACTTTGTGAACATTATTTCATCACAACTGCCCTCAAAACGGTGAAGGGAGATATCGTGAGAAAGCCGACATTTCAATTGTTGTGTTCAGTTTCGTTTACTATTCAAAATAGTTAAAATTCCTCCTAAGAAAAATTTACTATAAAAATAATCTAAGATGTGTTTACTTTCAAATTAACGGTATTTCACTAATATCAACATTATTTTAATAATAATTACGACATTGAAAAATTAATAAAGTATTTTGTAGTTGTAATTGTGTAGGTGTCAAATTATTGTCATTGTAACCACTTTTTCATTTGTACCTACGGATATGTCGATCAATCAGGTTAAGCTACGGTCTATCTTTATGAAATGAAATCGTTTATTAAGCAAGTAGGATCACTGATCACTTTTACACATTTTTTTTTTTTAATCTAGATGAAGCCGGCATTTCCTAACTGACTACCTCTGAGCAGAAATAGCCGAAACAAACTCAGGGAGTAACGTCTTTTTTCAAGTCCAGACATTAAAAATAAAAATATTTACAATAATTTACGTTATAATTACGCTTATATTGTAATTGTGCTTAGTAACAATGCTTAGCAGAGCGAGCAGCTCAGTCCCAAGCTTTTTTGTCTTCTAAATAATCGGTGATTTTATAATACCCCTTTTTGCGAAGTTTGGCCTTTATATCGTTTTTAAATCGTTTAATGGGTAAGTTTCGAATGTCCATGGGAAGCTTGTTGTAAAAATAAAAGTACTTCGTACCGTGCTTCGGAAACCACGTTTAAGCCGTTGTTCCTATCTGTAATTCGTAGATCTTTGATAGTTGTCGCCGGTTGTCAGAAGTTTGAAAATCTAACCAAGAGTTTTACTAAGGGGTCTCGCATTACCCAGTAACTAGATTATATAAATCAGATCAGGCACTTTATGTAAAATACTAGTGTTTAACTGCCTCCAGTTAGTCTGTATTCCCGTCCCAATACAACGTTATTTTTTGTTAATGCGAAACCCGGAACACGTGTCCAGTATTTTTAAGTAAAGAATCTATGTTCAAAATTTCAAAAATGTATCTTGAAGAACCACAAAGATATGGGCTTGTTATCGTTACCTGGTTGTCCCAGCAAAAATATGGTCAACACACCGATCGTCCGCCCGCGCCTGTAGCGGCGCGGCGCGAGCAGTAGGCGCGTTTGACTCAGCGATTTTCCCGCTTCAAAGTCATAAGAACTCTCAACCAATGAGACCGCCAAACGCGCTCGATATCGACGATCGAGTTTTGTATTGAAAACTCATACTAGGCCTACTGGTCCGTTGATCTATCTCACGCGCCTTGTACAGCTAAGTGTAATCCGTCAGCTGTGTTGCGCGCTCTCTAATCACACTGCAACAATTTCTAAATGTATTAAGAAAAAAATATAACATGGTGTAAAAATAATTAGAATCGATTCAGTTGCTTATTCT
Source organism: Sesamia inferens (assembly GCA_037179545.1). Taxonomy (NCBI): domain Eukaryota; kingdom Metazoa; phylum Arthropoda; class Insecta; order Lepidoptera; family Noctuidae; genus Sesamia; species Sesamia inferens. The sequence goes on from CM073943.1 coordinate 2,596,858, forward strand.
GAACAAACTGTATTCAGGTTTCGTATATAAAAAATATCGTTGTGTAATTGGCAAAAAGCTAGGAAAATTATGACTTATGCCTTCGAAATAGAAGTCAAATTCTGTTGAAAGGACTGGAAAAAGATTTGTATCACTGTCGCATCTTAGAGTATAGACAATTGTCTCCCTATCTTTAGACCAACAATACAGGGCCCTAAAGCGAATTCCGCCATATTTCATCTGGAATCCCAAAAGATCGCCAACGAACACACACCGCCGCCACATTATCATACAGTAGGCATAATATATGGCGAACATTTGCTGCTAATCAATCATCGTAGCAGACATATGTTTGGGCTGTGCTATCTCGTTTGAAATCACAGAATTTGCCCACACGAGGATATTTTCCCTTGTCAAAGGTTTTATATAGCAATTTTGGAAGCAGATAAATGATTTGTTGTGTTCGGATGTGTGTTATTTTTTGAAATATTGAAATGATATATTGCGTAAAGCCTATAGGACAGTATCACCTTAATTTAAGTTAAACAAATAACGACTTTATTTCAAATAGAATAGAATTCCCTGTTTTCATATTGCTGCAAACAAGGAATTACTCCTGTATCATGGGTGCGTTTACAAACATCTAAACTCACATACACAAACAGGCAGGTCATACGAATATGTGTTCCGTGTGGGAATCAAACCCGAGACACGCGAAGTGGCAGTCGATCCATCAGCCATTACACCAACTGAGTCGTCAATTCTATTCAATTGAGAGAAGCCTTGTCATCCAAGATACCACAGTGTCTCAAGACTAAAGTCTTTAACCAGTGTGTGTTGTCAGTGACGACTTAAGGAACTGAAATGTGGTCGATCGCAATGGACCTCTTAGAAGGCTCAGAGCCACACAAAGGGCGAAGGAAAGACCTATGCTCGGAGTTTCTCTGCGCGATCGAATCAGAAACGAGGAGATCCGCAGAAGAACCAAAGTCACCGACATAGCTCTTCGAGTCGCTCGTAGAACCGATAGCCGATGGGGCAGTAAGGTTCTGGAGTGGCGGCCACATACCGGAAGACGCAGCGTAGGGAGGTCCTCAAGGTGGACCAATGACCTGGTGAAGTTCGCGGGAAGCCGATGGATGTGGGCAGCAAATACCGGTCATAGTGCAGTCAAAGCCTTGGGGGAGGCCTTTGTCGAGCAGTAGACCTCTATAGACTGAAGAAGAAGAAGAAGAAGAGAAAAGCCTAGGCAGGTGATGAAATATAGGTCATGTTCTATTTGTTTCTTACGACAAATGTTTAGAAAATGGTCAGTAATATCGAAATCAATAATCGTGCTCATTTCTCCGCCTGATCTTGCCATTTTTTTCCAGTTACATAAACCCACGTATATACCTTTTTTCCATTAAAAAACCTACTTCAATCTAATCTGATGCTAATACGAGTAAGCGAGACAACGATATATAACGTGTCAAATCTTCTAAAGCATCAATATCGTACCCAGAATGACATTTCTAATCTACAATATCGAGTAAATTGAGGATGTGTCCTGTTAAGCGAAAATGGACACTATGATGTGTGAATGAAGGTGTTGATTCAAACGGGAGAGTATGGTTCTGTGTGTGGATAAGGACGACTGTCACACCGTTTGGGATTTATGTCATTTCGATTTCTATTTTTATTTGAAATTATACAAAATGTTTTTTTTTTATATATTTCATAACTCTTACGAGTATACCCGAAGAAGAGCATATCAAAGAATCAACTGCCATTTGAATAATTTTTGAATTATAAGTACTTATATATTAATTTGTTTTCATTTTTCTTACAAAATAAATCGTAAATTTTGCAACGTGAAATGTATTACCATCACATTCTATGAGCTTCAAATAAATATTTTTGTTTGATGATGGTTTGCATAAAAGTGAATTACTCGTATTTATCAATTAAATTTATCTTAAAATTATCCATAGGAAAATCTCCGAAACTATGCGTTTTTGGAACACATATTTTAGGACTTGTCTATACTAATATATACAGTAAATTAAAGTAAATTTGGCACAGAGATAGTTTATTACTCAAATTAACACATTATATACTTTTCCTACGGGATCTAAACTTATGTCGTTGAAATCGTGGAGCACAGCTTGTATATTAATAACTAGCAGCCGCCCGCGACTTCGTTCGCGTGGTGTAAGTTATGTGAACATTTTATTTTAACCCTAAAAGAGTCGATTTCTATAGATACAATCATTGATTAATGCACAATTAAATACTTATAATTTATTTGGATAAGGATTAATGTTTGTTTTTTTTTATATGCTCCACTCCTATTGGTCGCAGCATGATGTTATATAAACCCTTCTTGGATTCATGGCCCAATGCAAAAAATAAATCAAATCAGACCAGTAGTTCCTGAGATTAGCGCGTTCAAACAAACAAACAGACTCTTTAGCTTTATATATTAGTATAGATATAGATGTTGTCATTACTCACCCAATACTAGTATTCTGATCTCTTTATTTTTATTTCTTTCAGGTAAGATCCTGATAAATCTTCAACCTTGGGATAAGGATATGCATTTCCATACACCGTGGAAATGCCGCCAGTCTCTTGGGTATAGTACCAGTTGACAGCGATTCGGAGTAATATTTCGACACATAGTTTTTGTTAAGTTAGGTTTTATTTTTAAATAGTTTGTTAGTTTATTTGCTATAGTCATTAATTTATTATTACAAATTAATAATATTTAAAGCCAAATATTCAAATTCATTCACTCAGTAACTTCAATGAATTGTGTTACTTTGAACAACACTCGCATCTGTTCAAACTCGTCACACAATGAAACGGTGTGAGACACAGCCTCTCGCTGTATAGACACATGAAATGATTGAATTATGAAATCGAATTGCTCGATTTATTGCACTTCTGAGTCAGAAGATCTATTCACACTGTCTAAATAGTTTACTGCAATACTGCGTCATGATTATGCTTGACAGAATCTGGAACAATTGCTTATTCGAATGGTAAGTTTGATTAATTTTAGACATCGATAGCTCAATTCGTAAATCTGCTAACTGCAAATGAGCATTTTTTCTGGAGATGCTTAAAACTGTATATTTTTTATATATTACTTAAGAAAAAAATCCAAAATACCGATGTTAGATAATATCGTAAACTAGTATTTATCATAACGCACACTCCTTTATACGTATCAATTAAAATAATACCGTGGTTTTAGGGGCAAACAAAAAAATAATAATTACGAAAAGTGGAGTTATCCGTTTTGCGAATTAAGGTATTGACATGGTTAAAAAAGAAACCGTGGTCCTGGCGCACAGACAAGTGAAGGAACACGGGTGGGTTTTAGTCAGTAAAAGTCCGACACGCCCTTAGGCTCCGCTCAGACCGGGAGAGGTCATTTGATGATTTCTTTTCCAAAACAAAAAAGGTATCGACATGTATTTAATCCAGTGAGCTATGCTGGCTCAGTGGTAACAGCTGCGACTTATGAGTGGTAACTTGTGGATGGGCAGGCAAGCACTTTATGTATACTATTTTATCACCACTCCTCTTAAAATGGTGGAGCAAAACATCGTAAGGAAACCGGCATATCCTGGAACCATAAAATTTAAGACATATACCTCTACAACTTCTTTTTAAATGAACAGACAACTGTGCTGCTGGGGAGTTCGTTCCGCTACTTCTTGTTCCCAGCGAAAGCACTAGAAAGTGGCGAAGGGCGGACGTTTTAGAGGGACTGTCTTATATAATATTGACGTTCAAAAGGAGCTGATTCTCAGCCTAATTTCAATAAATGACTTTTGATTCCTTCCCACAGAGACAACGCTGTGGCCTAGCAATAGGAACATTATAAGCTTATTATGGTTGCACAAAATAATATTTAAGACTATTATAATTATAAAAAGAAAGTACTCAATAATATTACACTACGGTGTGACACCCACCCAACCGGACTGTATGGATACACGAATGATTGAACAACCAAATGAATTTGTGAGTGATTCCGAATGTTAAAACGAGTTTAGAGTTAGTAAACATTTTGTTGGGACACCGAAATACTCATACTAGTTTTATTTGACTGTGCAGCTTGTTTAATACGACGAAATTAATGAATTTAGAATCTATGACTCAAAATGAGTTTGACGGAATGTCAGAACCCCGAACTTTTGACCACCAGTCTTACATACATACATAATCAGACTATAATGTTCCCACTGTTGGGCCACAGGCCTCCTCTCGATGAGAGGGAGTGGCCCTAATCTACCACGCGGGCCCAGTGCGAGTTGGGCACCAGCCTTAACCGGCGGGGTAATAACGTAACATATTACCAGAAGGAATGAGTTTAATTTTGACATTTCATCAACTTTCATTGCGTTATTTTCCTTTTTGATGGAACGAATTATTAGAACAACAGGGTATTTAACTAAAAAAAACTGAAAGATGTCTACAGCTGGACATAGGATTCTTCTTTCCTTTCTTTTGGGAGTCATAGGTCATCATCTCCTTAGCCTTTCCACTGCTATGTTGGGCTCAGCTTCCATGAAGTGCCATTTTACCTACACAGTCCAGTTACAGATTCCTCTTTGGGTACCTAGCTACAACAGAGTATTTGACTAAAAAAAACTAATTACTCCGTCAGTCAGATTTCCAAAAAATACTAGACACTTATTTTTTCTTTTTTCATATAAACAAAAAATTAAGACGACACAGTGCGTTGAAAACTCCTGTGACGTCACTGCACGCTACACTTTTTAGCGACCAGTGACGTCACTAGCCACCACTGCTGATCTTTGATGTCTTTTATATTTGTCAATTTTTATTGATTTGATAAAACAAAAAATACGTGTCTAGTATTTTTTGGAAATATGACTGACGGATTAATTAGTTTTTTTTAGTCAAATACTCTGTTGTAGCTAGGTACCCAAAGAGGAATCTGTAACTGGACTGTGTAGGTAAAATGGCACTTCATGGAAGCTGAGCCCAACATAGCAGTGGAAAGGCTAAGGAGATGATGACCTATGACTCCCAAAAGAAAGGAAAGAAGAATCCTATGTCCAGCTGTAGACATCTTTCAGTTGAAATACTGATGATGAGTAAAGGCTTGCTCTTAAATCATCATCATTCTTCTGCGTTTTTTTTTAATAATTATAAACTAGTGCTTGACTGCAATCCCGCCTGATGGTAAGCAGTGATGCAATCGTTGATGGTAAAGCGCACTAGTTTATTAAGCCTATTCACTTAAAAAACTTAGGAATAGGAAGGATGACGGTAGTTGAGCGAGGTGATGCCATGTTAAACCCAAGACCAACACGACCAACGATGATGGCATGATGTCTGGTGAAGTCGTACGGAGGACGGGTCTGAGCAGTTGTGTTGCGATGTGTGCCGGGTACGATGCGCCAAATGTTGTTATGTCGGGAGTTTTGTCGTGTAGGGTCTCCAGATCAATCTCCCTCTGGCGCAGCATCGTTGGTCGTGTTGTTGGGTTAAACATTGCATCACTCGCTCACCAGCCGGCTCCCTTCCTATTCACTTACTTTTTTTTGAGTGAATATGCTTAATAAACTCGAGCGCTTTACTATCAATTATTGCATTACTGCTTACCATCAGGCGAGATTGCGGTCAAGTACTTGTTTTCAGTTAAAGAAAAAAATTCCTCATTTCTCCGTAATAGATGCTCATACCATGAAAACTGATTTCAACACAACTTTTGAACTGTTGCTTGCTCTTAAATAGGACATCTAATTATTTGATTTTTCCCACCTGTTACAAAAAAAAAAATATCCTAAAGAGTTCCCATATCTCACTCAATTTTGCCAAACAAATGCACTCAATTTCGTATCTTGAATGTGAAGTCCCTCCATAACACTGTATCATGGACGATACTGTGTCATTATTGTGATTTATTTCCTCAACAAAATGTAACTCAAACATGTACTGTGTATTTTATTTATTTGGCGTTTTTTAAGATATACAGCCAGAAAATTGATTGTGTACCAAGACAACTCACTGCTCCAACCAATGCTCATACGGCAGTGCAATTTGAATATTATATTGATAATTTGGTAACCTACATTATGCTGTCTTTTCATACCTGATGTGATTTGAAGAAAACATTGTTAAAGCACATGCTTTTATCTTGAATCTTGAATTTTGTCATCAAGATTCAAGTGGATTGTATTTAAGTTAGCAATATATTAGAAATTATAAGTAAATATGTGATAGAATGTTGCCTTCGGAGTATATATCTTCGATTACAGTGATAAAAGCGGTAAACCACATGCCTCCAACCTTCAGATGCGGAGTTCGTAGATCACCAGATTAGATCACGAGAAGGCGTACGTCGACATATTTTACTGGCAGACTCCCTAACTTTATTAATTTTGAATTTTGAGGCCTAAACCCCCCTTTCAATACTTAAAACTAATTAAATTTTTGTGACTGTTAAAATATTGTGGCCATGACTCGCTTGCCAGTTCGAAAGGAAATGCGCTCGCCACGTCGTTTGGCGGTCGCAAGGACGCAGTGCCAATATGGCCGCGTTCCGTTTTCTTTAAGTTTATGGCAGCATTCACCGCCGATTAACACAAAAATCAGAGGAAATATTCAACAAGACAATTATTTTAAAAAAGAACGAGCGTGTAGTTTCCTGCCGGCTCTTCTCTATTGGAAACGTCCAGTTGGAGCCGTGCACCTAGCTTCTGATGTTTCTTCGTTGGTTTTTATGAAATAACACTTAACAATAAAATAATTTCATTTTGATATTGAATTATTTATTTTATATATATTATTTATATTTCGTACAGCGCATCGTTCTACTTCTTCAGACTATAAAAGTTCATTGCTGGACAAAGGCCTCCCCCTGATCATACATTGCGGTTGTGCTATAATCCCCAAGCTTGGCGGTCGGGTTGAGGATAGCAATAAGTTGTCATTCCAGAGGAAAAGCGTTGCTGCCCGCTTCCCTGGCTCTTACGACAGCTACGGGAGGATATGGATTGGTTCTATTCTAAGCCTGGTATCACACGATTAATTCACTTCAATCACGGCCTGATAATAAATTATTATGGTGTATCAATCTGATCTTCGTTTTGATATCAACTTTATTGACAATCAATGCCAAATATATAAAATAGAGTGTATGTTTGAAAGATTTGGATTGCAATGTGAACGTTCTTTAAATTGGGGTCTGTAACATGAGTCATAGTCGATGGAACGATTGTTCGAATGGTATTTATTGCGAAACAACCATTTATTGCCAAATGCTACTTCGACTGAAAGATGCATCGAATATTTATTCAGCAATGGATTGTTCTTACCAAGGAGTTTTAGTTATAATATATGGTAAATAGTTTAATAATTTCAAGAACCCTTTTTTTATTGTTTCCGATGGGGATCTTCAAATGATGTCTCCCTCTCTGGACAGAGCAGAAGGGTGCAAGTGGAAGGGAAGCGTGTCAGACTTTCACTGACTAAATCCCACCCGTGTTCCTTCACTTGCCTTTGCGCTACGGCCACGGTTTCTTTTTTAACCAACCCTGACCCTTTTTTTTTTTTACGCTGTGGGAATGCTTTGTTTACGTACCATACCCCGAAGGGCGTGTGTGGGACTCACCCAGCCGAAGCCGGGAATACCCACTAAACCCGAACAGCGACACACCGACATCGCCTTAGTGACGGGGTCATGGGAAATAGCAAGTCTGCCGACCAATCCCCCGCCGGCGATTCCCGCCCAAAGGCAGGCCCACAGTGGGCCCTCCACAGGGAGGGGCCCGGCTGGGTACGTCTTCGTGTGCGAGAAGACGCAGCAGCCAAGGGTTTTTTAGCGAGGTGTCCTTCCTCTTAGCCCCACTCGTTTGCCCGGAAGCAAACGGGGCCCCCAGCTCCTCTCAATGAGGAGACCGGGTTGCCCGACGGTGACCCGGAGTTCGGGTCACGTCAGCCACCTGGAGTGGTGGCCGACCCGCCGCGCGTGTGACCGCCGAAGCGGTCCCCACTTCTGGTTTTGGTCCGCGCCGGTAAACCGGTAACCCCCATATCTGGAGGCAGTTCCCCTATCCGCCACCTGGGGACGCGTCCGATGGCAGGCCAGAAATTGCACACGGAAACCAACCCTGACCCTGACCCAAATCTGAAGAACCAGTCTCATCAAGGAGTATCGTATTGCCCAGTAGCTGGGTTGTGGAGGTCAGATAGGCTGTCCGATCCTTGTAAAATACTGGTATTCCGGTGAATCCGGTGGAAGCCGATTTCAACATAAGGATAAACGTTAGGTAGATTTTTTTTTAATAATTATAAACTAGTGCTTATGGTAAGCACAAGTGCAATCGTTGATGGTAAAGGGCACTAGTTTATTAAGCCTATTAAACCCAACAACACGACCAATGATATTGCGCCAGAGGAAGATTGATCTGGAGACCCTCCACAACCAAACTCCCGACAAAACATTTGGCGCATCGTACCCGGCACACATCGCAACACAACTGCTCAGACCCGTCCTCCGTACGACTTCACCAGACATCATGCCGGAACACGACGCTCCGGTTTCAAAATGGTGAAGCAAAATGTCGTGAGTTTAATAATTAAAATAAAATTAATTCAGGAATGACAACTCTGATAAATTAATTTTTATTAATGGTTTCTTTCGTTTTGTTTTTCTTTTTCTCCCATCGTTTCTTGTTTTCCCCACGGTGCGCATGCGTGCGTGTCCAGACATTTGCCGTAGTTTGCCCGGGCATCATGCGCGACTTGTACGTAGGTACATAACACACACACAGTGTACTTGTACGCATGTATGTATGCATAATAAGATGTCATTTTTTAACATTTTAACCGCAATCCCGCCTCATGAACCAGTGATGCAATCGTTGATGGTATAGTGCATTTTTTTTTTATAAATTATAAACCAATGCTTGACCGCAATCCCGCCTGATGGTAAGCAGTGACCAATCGTTGATGGTAAAAAGCGCTAGTTTATTAAGAGCCTATTCACTCTAGCCTTGAAGACACTCAAATTGTAGTGTGACGGAAACACCGACGCTGACAAATTGTTCCAGTCCCTCGATGTACGCGGTATAAAGAAAGAAGCAAAACGCTTCGTCCGGATCGCAGTGGTGTCAACAACGTAAGGGTGTAAACTCGCCGTACGACGGGTCGTCCGATGATGGAACGGAGATGGGGGAATTAAATCATGCAATTCCCTTGCACACTCACCAGAATGCATCCTATAAAAGACCGAAAGGCTGGCTACTCTACGCCTGTGCTTCAGGCTTTGGAGACCGTTTCGAGTTAACTCTGGGTCGCCAATCAGCCTCTTCGCACGCCTCTCCACTGAATCCAAAGTGGCAAGGTGACATTTCGCAACACCAGCCCACAGTACTCCACACACGAGCGGACCTGTGCTTTGTACAAAATTAGAAGCTGCCTTGGTGTGAAGTACCGTCGGACCTTCGCGATGACGCCTAGTTTTCTGGCAGCCACCTTGGCCTTGGACTCAATGAACCGCCCAAAGTTAAGGTTCGAAGATATCTCAACTCCCAAAAGCTGAAGGCGGTCGGTGCACTCCAAGGATACATTCTGAAAAGTAGGAGCCAAGGTGAACGGGCTCCTTTTGGCGGTGAAAAGACACGCCTGTGTTTTGGCGGCATTGAATGCTACAAGATTGGCATTGCCCCATTCGGAGACTGCCTGTAGTGCAGCACTCGTACGCTCTACCATGGCCTCTCTTTCGGACCGGATTGTTTCCTTACTAGCCTGAGCTTCCGGCAGGTATCTCTCTACAACTGTGCTGTCATCTGCATATCCATAGATACCGGGCATCAGCAGATCGTTAATATGTAGCAGGAACAGAGTTGCAGAGAGAACAGACCCCTGAGGAACACCGGCCATTGATCGACATGGGCTCAGATGAGCATCCGTCGACAACAACTCGGAGGGACCGTCCAGTCAGGAAGTCTTTTACCCATCCAGTCAGGCCAGCAGACATCCAAATGCCGTACGCTGGAAGCGTACTCAAAAGGCCAGCGTGCCAAACCCGGTCGAAGGCCTTCGAGACATCAAGGGAGACGGCAATCGCTTCCCCATTTTTCTCGAGGGCCTCGCCCCACAAGTGAGTGGCATACACTAGTAGGTCCCCAGTTGACCGATTGCGTCGAAAATCGTACTGTCGGTCACTGAGGAGATCGTTACCTTCCAGGTACCTAAGCCAAAAGGCGCGAGTTCAATACACGCTCCATAATCTTGCAGAGTATGGAGGTTATTGAAATCGGCCGATAGTTGGTAGGATCGGCACGACTACCCTTTTTGTGCACGGGCTGCACATTGGCAAGCTTCCAGGACTTGGGCACTATACCAGTCCTAAATGAGAGGCGATACAGGCGCGTCAATACAGGAGACAACTCGGGCGCACAAGCCTTAAGAACAATCGCTGGTATACCATCTGGACCACTAGCCTTATTCACGTCCAGACGACACAATACTCTCAGAACTTCCTTGTTTCTAATGCGAACCTCCGGCATTGAAGTTCCGCAATGAGGTAAATTAGGTGGAGTAACACTGCCAGTGTCAAGACGCGAACTATGGGCAAAGAGAGATGCAAAGAGACCTGCTTTCTCTCTCGCCGTATATGCCAGTGCTCTATCAGGCCTAACCAGCGGAGGCAGTGTGGGCCGACAGAAGTTCACCTCGACCGATTTGGCTAGGGACCAGAAAGATCTGCTACCGAAAGGGTGCCTAAAACCTATTTACATTAACCTTGAAGATTTAAATTGTATTCAGATGGAAATATTGACACAGATAAACTGTTCTAGTCCTTCGATGAACGCGGTATAAAAGACGACGCGAAACGCTTCGTCCTGATTGCAGTTATGTCAACAACGACGTCCGATGATAGATGAAAAGGGAGATGGCGGAATCAAGTCATGCAATTGCCTCATACACTCTTGAAACTGCATCGTATAGAATATCGATAGGCTGGCTACTAACACAATTAATTAAGCTGAAAAATAAAACAGTTGTTCAATATGTTTTTCTAAGAAAATTAACTCAAACAGAGTTACTCATACAAGCTTTCACATTGCATAATAATACTGTTTATCTTATGGCAATAGGGAAGCTCCCATTTGCACTCATTTTCTTCCCTTCCTTCATTCTCTTCGCCTCATTGTTAACGGGTTTCCTTCGAATCACTAGCTCATTAGTGTAGACCGGTTTTATCTTCTACGAGCCGCCGCCAGCGACTTCGTTCGCGTGGAGTTAGTTATGCTCCGCTCCTTTTGGTCGCAGCGTGATGTTATATAGCCTAAAGCCTTCCTGGATTGATGGGCTATCCAACGCAAAAAGAATTTTTCAAATCGGACCCGTAGTTCCGGAGATTAGCGCGTTAAAACAAACAAACAAACTCTTCAGCTTTATACAATATGTAAAGAAAATCCTGTCCGATCCGTGAAGGTATTGTTAGGTATCGTAACTTATTCTACTAATGGATACAAAGCCGGGCTAAACTTAAACAAAAGATCCCCCTAAAAAAATAAATATTATTTGGCAAAAAGAGGTAACTTAATACATTTGCGGTAAACAACCCTTCCGCAGGCGGCGGGGGACAGGGCACGCGGCACATGGTCGCATCGCTATTCACTCATAATAATACTGGTGCTGTAATTTTTTTAAAAATTATCAAATTTTGGGGAAGTTGGAATTAATTCGCGGGAAAAAAATATTATTTCAAAATTCATTAGTATTGTTTCTATGATGATTACGTAAAATTTTATATTATATTTGGTCAAGTGTTTACTCAACCTTTATTATCCTTATAGGTCGGACAGGGATTTCTTTACATATTTGTACAATATTTATTCCTGTATCGTGGGTGAGACAGGAACACGAACCTACTACAACTTCATTGATTAAAAAAAAACTATATTTTGCTATAATTAATTGTTATATAGCTTCCTAACATAGTTGTGCGTTTTTCTTGTCTTTGTTTTGGGTGTTGTATATAAAGTTAATTTTATTTTATCGCTAAAATCGAAATAAACACTTGAACTTGATTTAAACCCGTTATATTGTACGAGATGGGGCCCGTTAACAGTCAGCCCGATTGACAATTGGACAGCGCATGCTTTGTTTAGTATTTCGTGGCAACAGAGATACGTCGTAATTTTTTTTTTATAAATTATAAATTAGTGCTTGACCGCAATCCCGTCTGATGGTAAGCGGTGACGCAATCGTTGATGGTAAAGCGCGCTAGTTTATTAAGAGCCTATTCTCTCTAGCCTTGAAGACACTCAAATTGTAGTCCAACGGAAACACCGCCACTGGCAAATTGTTCCAGTCCCTATGGTAAATTACATCAATTTAAATGTTTATTAATAGAATAATATTAATTAATTAATACAATAATCAATAATATCTCGGCCACGCGCTCCGACACGATAGATATGCTCTACTCCAACTGATTATGATGCGCAAGATGGAAGGGAAGAGGTGCGTTGAACGAAATAGAAAGTCGATTACTTCCATCGAAAAAACTGTTCCGACTCGCGGTTGACAAGACCGAGTACAAGAAGCTGACAGCCAACCTACAGGATTGAAGAGGCACTGGAAGAAGAAGAAGCATACGATAATAATGTGAAGAAAGAAAAATATTTATTGTGACTCGTAGCTACAGGACAATCTTAAAATTAAATTAAGTAGACACAATTAATTATAAAAATAAGTTATAGATAAAAAAGTTACAATTAGAAAGTCTCCTACAAGGACGTGATGTCACGGGCAATAGACTAATATGACAAATATATACGAAAAATATTATAAAATAAAATAAATAGCTAATATTTTAACAGTTAATACAATAAAAATTTATTATATATAAAGGGTGAATCTGACATCGACGCACAAATGTATACCATTGATCCAGTACATGATTCTGAACCCCCAGTCGGAGAAATTTTTCATCGTCTTTTTCCCGATTAAAAAAAAATAAAATGCAGTTTTTCTCACTTTAGATCGTTCATAATTGCTATACTTTTATAATCCAATAAGATTTTAAAGTAAAAATTTATTAATTCGTTAATTACACAAAAAATCGCAATGTGAACAATAGTAGAAAAACTATCCTATCAGCTGATTTAATAGAGTTCGCATCAGGGGTCAACGTCATACTTACAAACACGCACGGCGTCACGCTTGCAACGTTCAAAAGCCAAGCCGACACATTTTTTTAAACACTGCTATTTATGTAACTGCTCAGTAATGACATAAATGACTATCATAGTTTTATTAGTGGCCTGCGGTCTAGCCTTTTCGCAAAGTTTCCGTTACGATGTCAGATACACCCTGTATAACATAATAATTTTTTTTACTGTCTATCTGTCGCAGTATATGGGTTACAAGCTGGTGACGGGCAGACAGACAGACAATGGAGTCCCATTCTCACCGTACGTATGAAACCCTAAAATTGATCGAAAAAGCTGTATTAAATATATTTACAATGCAGTAAATATATTTAAGACAGCTTTTTCCAACACTTTTAGGGTTTCGCAACGCAAAATATCACAAACTAACAGATTACATTTTTAAACGCTAATTAAAAATTCAGAAACTTGGCCGGTTGAGCTTTGACCAGCTCGAGCGCTCCACATTTTGATGCAAGTTCAAAGTTTCTTCTTAAACTATGTTACTATGCAGGTCAACTTCTTGTGCAAGAAGCCAAGTTGTATTTTATTTTAAAATATTTTATCATGGCTCCACGGAGAGCTAACTTTGTTGCTAGGTTTAAAATTTATTTTTAAAGTATCTTATCCTTTGAAATTATTAGTAAAACCGACGTTAAATAAGTGTTATATATTTTTTTCTTTAGTTTTTTTTTTGTGTGTATTAGATGCAAAAATTGAATTTCTTTATTATTTATATATTTTATTATTATATATTTATTTAAGTATAGTTATATAATTATTTTTATACCTATCATCTTCATAATTTTCATTTCTGTTTTACGAGTACTTCTCCTTTCGCAGGTCTGCTGGAAGAAATTTCTTAAGAAATAAGCAGCACCTTTGTACTCAGATCTTAATTTTGTCGAATCTTTATGTTTTTTATTGTATGTACATACATAATAAATTAAATAAATAAATAAAGAAAACAAAAAATAAACTTTGTTCCCGCTATATATGACACAAAATGGGGATAGGAAGGAAAGGAATATGCGTCACATCATCAGTCTTAAGCATTTAGGCTTAGGACTTAATGACTTAGGCATTTTCTACCAGTCTACCTTAAGGTGATGCAGAGACAAAACATGGTAGGGCCAAATAAACTAAAGTTAAAAGAGAAACAAAAACATAATAAATACATAAATACACACATACAAAATATAAACAGTAGAGAGAGATAAAAAATTATAGGTAGAGAAAAAGAATAAATTACATGTGGGATAAATCTGTCAATTTCTTGCGTAAGTATTCCCGAGTTTTAACTTTAAATGTGTACCGACTGGTCAACTTCCTGATATTCTGAGGAAGATCATTCCAAAGGACAACCGTCTGGACAATGAAATGAAGACTTAAGAAAACCGGTGCGGTGAGAAGGACCTCGAATATCATCTTCAATAATCGCTATCATCCGGGCGTAAGTCAGACTCCAGGCTGCTAGGTACCTTCTGAAAAATGTCAGACGGAAAAACTTAATAAAACTTTAACCTATGAATTAATGATTTGCCTTTCAACTTCATAAGCTCAAAAAAAAAAGCAATGTAAAATATTTTAATGTTAACTAAAATCTGGCACATTCCATTAAACAATATTTTGTGTTTTTACCATTGAGCGAGTTTCATTGAAACCTATTAGGTAGACTGTATAAGTGTACAGTCGGAGGAAAAAGTATCAATTAATTTAGGAATGCGTTATCAAGGACATGTTTTTAAGCTATTGCATAGCTTCTATCGCGGGCCTTGAGCGCGGGGACCGAATCCAGAAATTCCGTAACGAAAAAACCTCACGCTCCCCACTTCGACGGGCACGGAGGTGTGGCTTGAAGGCCGTACATCGTCTAACGTCGTTTCAGTTCGGCAGTCTTCGGCACGGTATGTTTGTGTGCGTGCGACTACATCTTTTGAAAACAATTTATAGATTTTCAAAAAGAGCATGCATATTGCAGGGCGCGAACTCAGTTCTGCACACTTGCCACGTTACTGATAGTCGCGATGTGCTAAACTTGCGATTAATTTTCTCTCTGAAATAGGTCTTCTATAGAGATATGTCATAGACGTCATCGACGTTGTCATGGCTACCTTAAAAACTTTTCATATAATTAATTATTAAGTACTTCTATTCAAATTAATTTAGTAGTGTTTTTATAAAATAGTTTTTTTTTTAACGGAAAAGCTAAGATGAATGTCACGCTAATTTTTCATTGGACTTTTAAATTATTTATAGTGTTGTTTACTAAATAAAAGCGCGTGATTTTATAGAGTAAAAAGTGCTCACGCGGCCGTTTTTTCAACTGTGATTGGCGATATCCGCCATTATTGTGAAATATTTTTTTAAAGAATTTCTATAATTTGTTACACGTGTTATTGGCAAAATTGTGGTATCTATCCACAGGGACCAGATCAAGAGTTGAAGTTGAAGTTTTTATTAAATAAAATATTACAGAAAGATTTTTTTTTTTTTTTTTTTTTTTTTTGACTAATCACACAGATTGAGCTAGCCCCAAAGTAAGCTCGAGACTTGTGTTATGGGATACTAACTCAACGATACTATATTTTATAATAGATACATATATAGATAAACATCCAAGACCCAGGCCAATCAGGAAAAGATCGTTTTTCCATCACGACCTGGCCGGGGTTCGAACCCGGGGCCTCCACGTCGCAGGCAGGCGTGTTGTACGAGTACATTTAAGTGTACGAGTTGTAATATTGTTATCTCCGAAACGAAACAACGAAAGTTTAATAAAAATATGCTCGTCGGCTTTTTCTGAGGAAGACATTGATGAGGCAAAAAAGTTATTTTTTGTTTCTACGAAGACAAGACAAAAACATGTATCGAGGCGTAAGAACAAAAAGCAGAAAGACCTAAAATATACGATTACGGTGTTTAAAATCACGGATCCCGAACAATCCCAGTTTTTGTGGCATATGACCTTCACAAATTGCCACCAGTTTTCTTTGACTACGTAGAACGTACGTAAAGAAGTTGATGAAGGATTTATTAATTCTACGGTCAGATGTTAACGCAATCAGAAGTGATTATGTTACTAAAGATCAACTCGAAAATATTAAATTGATAACAAATAATTCGACACCGACGCCGTTCATCATCAACAACCTTTTTATCGTCCCACTGCTGGGCACAGATCTCCTCTCATACAGAGAAGGATTGAGCGTAATCACCACGCTTGCTCAATGCGGGTTGGCGATTTCAGACTTATAAAGCCCAGGTTTCCTCAAGATGTTTTCCTTCGCCTTCAGTCATAGGTGTCCAAGATATACTTAGAAAGTACATATAACTCTAGAAAAGTTACATTGGTACTTGCCTGACCTGGAATCGAACCCGCGCACTCATACTTGAGAAGCTGGTGTTTTAAACACTAGGCCACCACGACAAAACAGTGGGGTATATTGAAAAAGAACCTCGGAGTATTTGAGTATATTTCGTGGTGCTCCCTGTGCGCCGTTTCCGAGTCAACGAAATACCAGTTGGTGGAGTCATAAGGATACTATAGCTGTCTTGCCTGCCCCTCAGTGCCCGGCCGGTCTTGCGATTGCACCGAAACAGCACACAATGACAGAGATTATAAGTAATAGCATAGACAGACCTTACGGAGGAATTGCCCTATTGTAGAGGAAGTCCGCTTTCTCAAAGGTTGATACCTTTGAGAAAGCGGACTTCCTCTACAATAGGAAGTGTTGTGATAGTGATCGTTTAGTTCTCACACGGATCGTTCTATGTTAGTTTTCTCATTTTACATGCTTACTGACTCGAGTGATAACTGTACTTGTAAAATTTGTGTATAAAGTGTTTTGAATATGAATGAACAAAGTGCATTTATTTTTATTTATTTAATAAAAGAAAAATTTGTTTTCTTATCGGTCACCTCACTCAAAAAGTGTAACTTGAAATAATATCAAAGAAAAAGAAATACTGCATAAATAAATAATTATAATTGCATAAATTGATACAAAATGCTATGCAATAGCTTTACCGCGGCAGTCCCCGAGTGCCACACGTCTTTTTTTTATGTACAAACAAGTGCTTGACCTCAATCCTGCCTGATGGGAAACAGTGATGCAATCGTTGATGGTAAAGCGAGCTAGTTTATTATGAGCCTATTCATTCAAAAAACTGAGTAAATAGAAAGGAAGACGGCAGTTGAGCGAAGTGATGCAATGTTATACCCAACAAAACGACCAACGATGCTGCGTCAGGAGGGGATTGATCTGAAGACCCTCTAAGGCCAAACTCCCGATAAAACAACATTTAGCGCATCGTACCCGGCACACATCGCAACACAACTTCTCAGACCCGTCCTCCGTACGGCTGCACCAGATATCATGCCACTTGGCGGCAAAACTTTGCCTGGTGGATGGTAACTTCTACCGGCAGCCGATGATATGTTAGTTTTTATATTTTAGTAGCTCTTTTCTCTTCGTATTCTCTTGACTAATTACATAAGTATATCATACTTAGTTTTTTTTATTTCTGACAGTCTTAGTGTTTACTTTGTGATTTTCCTGTACGAGTCGCATTATATAGATACATTATCTGTTGTTTCGGCTTGCTGCGAAGTCATCATCGTTAAGTCTCCATTTCTCTACTGACATGTAGCAGAAAAGTCCTGTGTAGAGGGTTTTTTATTTATTTATCCATTTATTTCAGGCATCAAGGCCCATATAAACATATACAATACTATAGTATAATAACATAAAGACTGAAAATATTATAAATACTTATAACATTATTAACTAAACTTAATGTACACGAAGTGTCGGCGTCGTGTTTAGCTGACTGGTGTCATGTAGCTAGCCACATAACCGGCGGTACACAACACCTTTCAGCCAGAACTCTTCTTTCTTTGAGGAACTTCTCGAGATGATGTGTCGAAAAGGGCAACACGAACGACTTCGTCTTGACGTGCAGATACTCCAAATTCTCTACAATCTTCGTGGAGTGGTGCAGTCTGGACACATAGAGCAGTGTCATTGGTACTGCTGGATGCAGCAGCATGTTGGGTTCTGTCAGAGCTGTACCCCACTGATTCGGCTCTCTTTACTAAATGTGTACATATTTTTGTATTTAACTGTACATACGCACACGTACGTACTTAGCACTTAGAACTTTGTGTGTACACCGTCGAACGAAAGTTTTGATGTTCGCATTGTTTGTATATTCTGTTTTATGATAAAACATATTATTATTTTATGTTTATATTTTGTTGTTTTCATAAGAGGCTTGTGTTTTAAACTGTGTATGTTATGTATAGGGATATATGAGCTTTATTTTGAACTAGAAGACAATGTTTTCTATGTTTGGGTTCAGTACGTCACGCTACGTTACCTCAATCAGATTACACTAAAAATCGGCCAAAAGCGAGGCCGAACTCACGCAAAAAGAATTCTATACCTTTATCTGTACAACATTCTTTTTTTATTTGCATAGCGACAATACATATCAATGAATCTAAATTGACTGTGTTAATTCAATTGCAATGAGGAGATCCGCAGAAGAACGTGAGTAACCGACATAGCCCGTAGAATTGCAACACTAAAGTGGCAGTAGGCCAGACACAATGCCCGTAGGATCGATGCCTGATGGGGCCGACAGGTTCTCGAGCGACCACGCACCGGAAATCGCACTATATGCCAGATACATAAGTCAGATAAAACACATAAAACCGCCCAAGTGCGAGTCCAACAGTTAACGTTTGTTGTATGGGAGCCACCCTTAAATATTTATTTTATTTTAATTTAATTATTTATTTTTAATTTTGATGCATCTCCAAATGTTCTGTGTACATTTAAAGCTTCTGTCTATTTCCTTTTTTAATTTGTAGCAAAAAACGGCAATAATATCACGTTTGTTGTATGCAAGCAGATTATGTATTTCTGTTGCTGTTATAACAAACAGCAACAGAAATACATAACCTCCGAAAATTTCAACTGTCTAGCTATTACAGTTCATGAGATACACCCTGGTGACACACGGACAGACAGACAGCGAAGTCTCGTGAATAGGGTTCCGTTTTACCTTTTAGGTACGGAACCCTAAAAAAGGGTAAATACCAATGTTGAAAATAGCGATAATGCATGCCTCGCGACTGCAACAAAAAGGCCCAGTTTAGCAAAAATTACAGACAGCCAGTACCTGACGCTGGCTTCAACTGACCCTGCACGTTAATTAAGTAATTTTTATCAATTTGACCTATTACAATCTTTTGAAAGATATCCTTACTGAAATTTATTAAGTAAGGACATGCTTCAAAATAATTGTAGCGGTGCCTACAATGCAACATGCGAACAACGCGTCATACTGACGTCACGCGAATCCTGCATCTCGCAATCAGAGTTTTCTATGCAACTAGCACGCATACAAGTTCACCACATAAACCGGCGGGCAAAGTGGCCCGCCAGACAACCAGTCTGGTCAGAGGATCCTCCCTTTTCTATGGAGGATGAGCGAACTTTACTCCTTGTTCCTCATTCCTCCACATTATAAATCGGAAAGTGAGTTTGTTTGCTTGTTTGTTTCGATTTCACGCCGTACCTATTGAAATTATTGCTTTTAAATTTTGGAGCCGTAAAGTTAGAAGTCCGATTTAAATAATAGAGTATTTTTATCTCGGAATAAATTGATTCTCCCGAGGGAAAACAAAAATATTGTTACTGCACTGTCAGTAGCACTGGGTTTCATTTTGACAGTTCAACAACATTCATTGCGTTATTTATGTTGTTGAGCTGACGCAATTTTCGAACATATGGAGCAATGGATAAGCAATATGCTTCGAAATGATTCCAATTCATAGTAATAGTGTGTTACGCAATTAGTACAGTACGGTGACAGATGGCGCTGTGTGTAGTTTAAAAGAAGGTAATAAAGGGTGTCACTGACATCGACTCACAAACGAGTACCATGGATCCAGTACATGATTCTGAATCCCCCAGTGGTGGAAATTTTCGTCCGTTTTTTCCTGATTTAACAAAAATAAAATGCATTTTTTTTCACTTTAAACCGTTCATAATAGCTATACTTTTATAAGCCAATAAGATTTTAAAGGCAAAATTAATTAATCCGTTAATTACACTAAAAAGCGCAATGTGAACAAAATTCGGAAAACTATCCTATCAGCTGATTTAATAGAGTTCACATCAGGGTCAACATCATACCCATAAATACTCGCGGCGGCACGCTTGCAACGTTCAAAGGCCGAACCAACACATTTTTTTAAACACTGTGATTTCTGTAACCGCTCATTAACGACATAAATGACTATCATAATTTTAGTAGTGGCATGCGGTGTAGCCTTTTCGCGAAGTTTGCGTTACGATGTCAGATACACCCTGTATATTGCAAACGAATATGCACATGTAAACTTAGAAGCTAAATGATGCGCGACATAACCGAATTCCACGCAGGCGAAGTCGCGGGCGGAAAGCTCGTTGCTAATACATTGCACCATATGTTCAAATAATTTGTCTGCTCAACAATGTAAATAACGCAATAAATATTGTAGAAATCTAAGCTATAGCTACTGATAGTGTATTTCTCAATCACCCTGCTGATGTGACGGATGTAATACAGCTTTTTTTATAATTATAAACTATTGCTTGACCACAATCCCGCCTGATGGTAAGAAGTGATGCAATCGTTGATGGTAAAGCGCGCTAGTTTATTAACTAGAAAAAGCTAGACTATTCAATGATAAACCCAACAACACGACAAACGATGCTGCGCCAGAGGTAGATTGACAACGTTTGGCGCATCGTACCGGGCACACATCGTAAAACAACTGCTCAGACCCGTTCTCCATACGGCTTCACCAGACATCACGCTGGAACACGACGAATCGTTTGGCGGCAAGACTTTGTTTGTTGAATGGTTTGTCTGTCAGCAGCCGATGTTATGGCCTACCACCGAGAGAAGCTTTACAGTTTATAAGTTTAATCATAAAATATCACAAACAGACAAGTCATCATCCTTTTTGTATCATTGTTAAGAAACACACTTGTTACACTTGGTATATGAAAAGTGCTTCGAAATAGAAGATTGATGTAAAGGTCGGGGAACTAAATGTAGCGCCATTGAATATAATATCGACACCTGTTGGAGATAAGCCTCCATTTGTCGCGGTCAGTTATCTACTACAGTTGCCCGATAACTGCTCTAATCGGCAACATAAATATTGATACTTGTACTAATGTTAATACAAACACCCTCAGGCCTCGTTTAAAGGAATTCATTAGGTTTGATTAGTTATACAAACGAGTAGCGAGGGAAGGTTTTTCGATCCGTAGTTACTCGTACCTAACAAATCCTTGAAAATATTAACAAATTGTTAAATTTGGTGCAAAATTATTTTTTAATTAAATTTTAATAATTTAAAAACAGTTTCTCTAATAGTTATTATTTTTTAGTAATATTTATTATTTGGTCATTGGTAGCGATATCGTAAAAAGATTAACTAAAAATTAAACAATTATCACATTTTGATAAAAGTATTAGCATTAGGTAGGTACTATTTTTAATAATAATTTGAGATTAACAGACTAAAAATTAATAGGTTTTTTGTTTTAATCCGTTAAAAAGTATGTAGGTACCTAGTCCTTATTTGAAATCTAAGTGATTATCTATTTAGTATAAACACATTCTTAAGAAAAAAATAATTACAGTCCGTTTTTTTCTTTGGAATATTATTTATTTACATACTTTTAACTGATTAAAAAAAAGACTATTAATTTTTAGCCTGTTAATCTTAAATAAAATAATGTTAGTCCTCTAGTCAATACCTACATCACAATCAAGCTATATAAAGCTAACCTTATTGTCTTTAGAATGCTAACTCTATGGCTGTCTGCTGTAACTTCGTAACGTACCTACCTACCTATTCAGTTCTACGTTTTTATTTTTGTTTACAAGCTTTTATTTCCAGTTTAGTTGTGATGTTTCAATACTATTGTGAGTACTGAGAGAGGTGATGTGGGTGTATTTACAAACATTTGAAAACACATACAAAAACAGACACAACCGGAAAACTACTTCTATTTTCATAAAAAAATTTTGTACGGTGTGGAAATCTAACCAGTGACACGCCAGGCAGCACTTAATCATCGGCCATTGTGCCAACCACGCCCTAAAGATGGTTACCCAATCCAGTTTAGCTTAACCTAATCGACCCGACCGTGTGGTACTGGGTTTAGAATAGTACCAACCCATATCCTCCCGTGGCGTCGTAAAAGGCGACTAAGGGAACTCTCACCAGGGAAGCGGGTAGCAGAACTTCTCCTGTAGAATATCAAATTACTGCGATCCCCAACCCGCCTGCCAAGCGTGGGGATTATGGTAAATTCCCCCAATCGAATGTAAGCCTTGGGTTAGGCGTTTGTCTGTCAGTGAACCTCTATATGGGCTAAGAAGAAGAAGAAGAAGAAGAATAAGATCGACCCGCTTGCACAAGCCTCTCCATGGACACTTTTGTGTAATAATACTAGTAAAAATTAGTCAGTGATACCCTCCGAACAACTGTTGTCAGATTTCACACCGCCAAGTGTTACAAAAACCGACTAGCACCCTTAAAACTGACACACTCCCATAAAATCGTTACACTCCCTTAACACCGTTGAATGGAAAATAAATAAAATATAAAGAAACTGACACTCGTATGACATTTGACTGATCCCAGGGATAGTGCGAGAAGCACGGATTATCCTACAGTTGAGCCGAACAAGCGAGGGATGTACAAGTTCCGATACCCGTGTATGTTCGCGTAGTAGGAGGTGGAAAATTGGTAGACTCTGATGTTTATTGTAAATGATTTGTGGCTTCAGCTCAATACAACCGACATGGATTAAGATCACCCTTTTGTTAACAGTTTCTGAATTTTTATGAGACTTGAATTAATTTTTACTATTTCTGCCAAAACTGGAAGTGAATGGATTAATGTTGGATGGCTAGAAAGTAATAAACTTACCCATGTTTTTATACGTTGCCGACTAATAATTACTACTGTACATATCTTGGATGTGTTTTTCGAACATTTTGCAGGCAATCATTATCATCATCATTATTTCCGTCGAAAGACGTCCACTGCTGGACATAGATTTCCCCCAGGGATCTCCACGACGACTGGTCCTAAGCCTCCTGCTTCCAGCGGTTTCCCGCGACCTTCACCGGGTCGCCGGGCCACGTTGCCGGGGGCCTACCCACGCTGCGACTTACGGTGCGTGGACGCTACTCGAGAACCCGTCGGCCCACAGAACAGATATATTTATTCCGTACGTCAGCCCCATCGGGCATCAATACAAATATAAACTACCGATGGTTAGGGCTCCAGAGACAGGAACTTCCTTACGATGCGGGCCGTACTTATCCAGTCGTTTTATTATTTTTATGTCATTTATTTGACTTGAGGTTTAGTTTCTATCCGCCTAGATAATTATAGGTATGTATGTACCAGACGCACTTCTAATCCCTGGACGCAGAAACGGCCCGTCGTTTCAATTACATTTAATTAATCAATTACAACAGTAGTTCTAACTATTAAGTTAACACTACACAAGTTCCATCGTTTTATTTTTATTAATATTTTGTTTCATGTTAACAGCTTAATTAAAACTATCACGCAATTTTGAATTAATCTAAAGTACGTATTACAAAGTACGAGAGCAGCTGCAGTGGCCTAGTGGTATCGGCCACGACTTACGAGTTGTAGGTCGTAGGTTCCAACCCCATCAGGTGCTTATCTTTGTGTAAATAATTTCATCACCACTGCTCTCAAAACGATGAAGGTGAACATCGTGAGGCAACCGGCATGTCCTTGAGGCAAAACGTTAAAGACATGTGAAAACCTACCAACCCGCTCTGGTCCCGCGTGGTAGATTAGGGCCCACTCTCTCTCAGCGAAAGGAGACCTGCGTTCCAGAAGTGGGAACATTATAGGTGCTGCACTGTGTGACGCGATTTCGATTCCCGCTGGAACAAGTACTTGTATGGCCTATTAATTGTTCCTGGCCTGGCACCCACGATACAGTACATATTGCTAGTGTTGGTAAACGTGGGGCAAAAAATAAATATGGACTGATTTTTCTAACATCAGGTAATTTTATCAGAGAAATAATATTTAATTTTTGACAGTTCTTTCAGAGGAAACCTGTCAAACGTCAATTTTATTTCACGAATAAAAGTTATCTGTCCATTGAAAAAGCAGCCAGAATAAATGAATTCATCGCATATTTCGGGATATCTCCGAACGGTTGGTTGACTCTTCATGCCAGACGTTTGGTCTATTTTTAGCCTAAAAGAATCAGCATTGACATTCAACTTGGTAATGGTGCAGGACTTTTTAGGCACTTATTGCATTGACAGTGACGCGGATTGAGCTTTTTTTCTTAAATTTTTAACAATTTGAACATTATGACCGCGATCCCCCTTGATAAAGCGCACTAGTCAGTTATGAATTTATGACCCACCAATTGCAATTATTATTGGCGTAGATTAGTGAATAAATTGGATGATTACTTTGTTTTAAATACATGTTTAAAACACATGCTATTTACCCAAATTTTGCCTCTTTCATCCAGCTACTCTGCGAAGATTACCGCTTCGTCTAGCTCGAGACACACGAGAGAAAAATTAACACTACGGGCAATTTTTGATAATGTAAGTACATTAGGTAGAAAAAGGAGTTTCTTTTTAAATGTCATGGTCCATAGACCATGATTTTCCTGATTGGCCTGGGTCTTGGATGTTTATCTATATATGTATCTATTATAAAATATAGTATCGTTGAGTTAGTATCCCATAACACAAGTCTCGAACTTACTTTGGGGCTAGCTCAATCTGTGTGATTTGTCTATATATATTTATTTATTATTATTATTATTATAGACACTGAACCCGTTCTTATGCCTACGCCTTTAATGTGAATTCCAAGGTTTAAGAAACCGATAAGGCTTTCTATTGTATGTTTTATATTGTTTAATGTATGTATGTATTTTTATAATGTACTGCAACAGCAGAGCAACAGCAGCCCCCGCCTACGTCCACGAGAATTTTCTTCCATCGCTTTGCATTTTTTTTTTTATTGGACAAAACCCGCCACACATTTTCCCACCCACTGCAACTCCTGAAAGCCAGAATCAACAGTGGAGATCGCCAGAAAAACGCCGAGCAGTGGACTGCTGTTGCTGTGCTGTTGCAGTACGCAACAGCACAGCAACAGCAGTCCCCGCCTTCGTCCGCGAGAATTTTCTTCCATCGCTTTGCATCTTTTTTTTTTATTGGACAAAACCCGCCACACATTTTCCCACCCACTGCAACTCCTGAAAGCCAGAATCAACAGTGGAGACCACCAGAAAAACGCCGAGCAATGATTCTCGACGAGTCCCGGAGATACGATTCAACTGTATTGGGTCCAGCAACGAAATTAATCAGAAAAGAATAGCGGAGGAGTAAGAAATCGCATTGCATCTGTCAGCATCAGTCTTTTCTATTGTTTTGTTTTTATTTTTACTGGACTTCTAGGGGTCATATAGTGATGTTAAATAAGACAGTCATCCTGGCATTGCCGAAATAACCACCACTGTGAAACTAAACGTTAAGTATTTGACTTGAAAAAATTAAGATTTATATGAACCAGGTATAGGTGCAAAGTAATATTTTTCTACTAAAAAGCGCCCAAAATGCTATTAGATCGATATTATAGAACTAAAATAAAAAGAAAATAAATATTAGTACAGAAACAGCTAAAGGAAATTAATAGCATGGCATTAAACGGATGTAGAGATTGTATCTTACGCTTACGCAAATGCATGGCTTAGTTATGGTGTAACTCTTTGGGATAATAGTACAGATGCACCGACCCTCTTTACTCTACAAAAACAATTAATTAGAATCCTGGCAAATATTAAATAAACTAACAGCTGCAAACCGTATTTTATAAGACATCATATTTTAACCCTCCCAAGTATTTACATTCTAGAAACTTGTAAGTTTGTCCGTAAGCACCCACAATCTACATCATTCTACATCTCAGCAAACATACAACTTCCCAATTTCAAGCATTGGGCAAGTGACCCACCAGACATAACCCCCGTCTGTTCGGAGAATCCTCCCTTTTCTATGGTGGATGAGTGAACTTTGCTCCCTGTTCCTCATGCCTCCACATAACTTAGAAAAGTTACATTGGTACTTGCCTGACCTGGCATCGAACCCGCATACTCATACTTGAGATGCTGGTATTTTAACCACTAGGCCACCACGGCATATAAGAAACGATGTTGACATATAAGAAAGTAAAAATGAGATTCTACAAAATATAGTGCCGCGTGCACTTCTTGATATGAAAGTAAGTAGATTCACACAAAATAAGAAAGTAACAAACTTTAGAATACAATATGACGCGTTTTGTTCGCCACGATGTGACTATGTGGAGTTGTGACCTGTGATGTTACTGGTACATGATACAATGATGTAGGAAGTCTGGAAGAGACTTTTGGTAATAACTACCAAAAGTCTCTTCCAGACTTCCTACATCATTGAATGGAATAAGGTTATGCGTGTATGTTTGGTTTTCTGTGAAATAAAGTATGCGAGAGAGTCCACCGTGCTATATCAGTTTAAGTAGAAATTTTTAAGTTAATTAATGTAATTGTTTCTACATAATATTCCATTTATTGTAATTGGTACTGTACCGTTTTAATCTATACTAATATATAAAGCTAAACGGTTTGTTTGTTTGTTTGAACGCCCTAATCTCAGGAACTACTGGTCCGATTGGTAAAATTCGTTTTTCGTTAGATAACCCATTAATCCAGGAAGGCACGCTCGGACCAATAGGAGCGGAGCATATAAAAAAATATATCGAAACCTACGGGAGTGAAACCGCATGGCGGAGCTAGTTCACCATAAATAAATAAATAAATTATGTTTCTAGTTGTGAGTTTGTGCTTTCAACACTCGTTTACATTGAATTTGTTGAGGTTCCCTTCCTAATTTTCTGGAGTAAAGAATAAACACATTC